>OY728131.1:1600536495-1602936495 GCA_963277665.1 Viscum album | reverse complement strand
CTCTAGAGATGTCGGGTAAAAACCTATGATAGTACCCATCCAACCCAAGAAAACTCCTCACCTTGGTAACTCTTTTGGATGACTCCCATAAAAGCATCGCCTCTATGTTTTCTAGATCCTCTAATACTCCAGCTTCTGAGATGAAGAGTCCTAGGATGTGGACCTTTTGTATCCGAAACTCACACATTGATAGAATACCATAAATCTAGGAATTTCGGAGCTTTTCTCGAACCATCCTCAGGTATATCTCATGCTCCTCCTCCGAGGCTAAATACACTAAGATGTCATCAATGAAGACCACTACAAACCGGTCTAGGTATGACTAGAAGATCCTATTCATGAGTCCCATGAACATAGTTGGGGAATTATTCAAGCCAAAAGACATTAATAAGTACTCATAGTGGCTGTAGAAAATTATGAAAGTCATCATCGAGATGACTCATCTCACAATAGAAGCTGGTGACAGCATGATATGAGTTCCATCTTTGAGAACCATCCTACACCCTTCAGCTGATCAAAGAGTTCGTAAACCCTCAGTTGAGTATACTTGGTCTTTATGGTCAACTAGTTCAGGTGCTGGAATTCCATGCATTAACCTCAAGCATCAATTTTCATTCATGAAAAACAACACAAGGGTTGTCCTATGGTGAAATGATGGACCTTACGAACCCCTTCCTCTAAAATTCATCCTACGATACCCTCAACTCCCAGATCTCTATAGAAGCCGTCTGATATGCAGCTGTAGGCATTGGTGTTGTATCGAGGTGTAGATCAAACCATAAATCTACCTCTCTATGATGAGGTATTCTTGGAACATCATTAGGAAAGATGTCCTCATACTCATCCATGTCACTGGGACAGACGCCAGTTTCCTTCTTTTCCACTAATGACATCCACTTGCTGTATCTTATCAATAAAATATTTTTCAACCATAATGGTTCTCTCTAGAACACCAGAAGAAGTAGAAATGTACAATGGAATAGTGTTGTCTTGGATGTCCCTAAACACATCTCACATAGAGGTCTGAGCCCTAAAGAACTGATCGTATCATATTTATCGAGTAACCAGAATGGTCAGTATGCCTCAATGAATAATTATAAACAAACAAGTTGTTCTTCCTAAGCTATAGAAGCTCTTAGGTACAAATATCCCCTATATTTTATGGTAAGACCCCCTTCTCAGAGAGTGGTTCTCAAGATTTGTCCACAGAAAAGTCTCCTCATCATAAGATCTGGTAATCTAAACCCTGTCATCACCTTGCTGATCCATGTAGTAGGATCATAGCCTAGACTACCATTTGATCTAATGGTGACATGACTAGATGGAAAACAAAGTCACCCCCACTAGTCAAACCTTAAATTATAATGAATGGGGCTAGCCTCAGAACATAAGGGGTCTATGTTTCCTAAACTCGTTTAAGACACTAAGCCAACATGTCTCTTATACGGTTAGCACCAGTAGTAACTACAGACCAATAGGTAGTGGAAAAGGTGGGACACCGCGTAAAGGTTCTATATCGGGAAAAGGTGCCTATAATGAATCCTCATCACTCTATGGACCATCCTCGTGGTCGCGCACTAAAATCCTGGTTAGTTGTCTGTGTAATGGCATCTTGAAAGAGATCACGATGAGTCATGATTAATAGATCATACCTAGTGAGATGACTCTGACATGGAAAGATCATGAGAAAACATTTGAAGATGCATGTAACCAGGGTTTTCAGGTACTGAGTCGAAAAAAAGATTTTCAGGGCCCTGCTGTATGGATAAGTTGGTCGCCGCACCAAAAATGGACTCCCTAATCTATGTCCTCCACTGAGGAGAGTATGCCAAGTACACTAAGTATTCCACTAAGGAGAGTACACCAAGAGGCAGCTCACACAAGTATAATCTAAAGTATAAAATGTAATACAATCATTCGTAACACTAAAAAAATTGGAAGGTTGAGGTACTCATTGCAGATGAGTACCATGGGTTTACTAGGTAACACAGAGCCACTTGTAGCTGATCCAGACAAGGTCTCTTAGAGCTGATCACCACATGGACACTAGTCTTTGGGTCTCAGCCAGCCGCAGGAACTCTGCACACAGTGCACTTGATTTCGAATGAAAATGATTCTCACAAAATTATTCGTATTACAACTTCCACTAAACCATATTTATATCGTGAAAAAAATATCATCCTCGTCACAAGGGTTACAATGCTTCCAATGGATTGTTAATCAGATGCCCGATTTGAGAGATATTTTTGTTTTAGTAAATAGGGACAGGTTGCATCCGGGCATGGTCCGACCCGGTCGGGCCGCCCCGACCAAGCCAGATCAGGGGCCCCACATGCCATGTTTTTGTTCTAATAATGCAACTCAGAAAATTTCAAGTCTGGGGTGGCCCATCCATTAGGCCTAACTAGACCTGACCCGGTTCAGCCGGGTGTCCAGCCCATCGGGTTGCCCGACGACTCGGTATCATCCATCCCATACCACAACCGGAAGGCTAGTCTGTTCCTAGCCCGGGCCCCCCAGCAGCATGGTGTTATTTCGTTAGCTTGGCTCATGACAGTGGGATGGCATAATAATGTGATAAGGATTTAAAAAATATTAAGAAACTAATCATAAAAAAAATCAATGATAATGTGTTATGAGTTCATATCGTAAGAATATTAACTTCTCAAAGAGGGTGGTATAAAAAGTGTGGAAAAGTTATAATCATAGAATTTATATGTCAAGGATACCGACAAAGACATTAATCACATTTTAGTCTTGGTCTAACCACCCGTGTAACACCCTAGGAATTTACAAATAGATTTAATATAGAATGAATGAAACACTGAGCCTTTACAAAAAAACACATTATTGTAAAATAACCAATAAACATAATTTTTCCACATCTGTAATTTGAATTTCAAAAAACTAACATACACAGTTGCGTTCAGTAAGATATTTAGAGTTCGAGAAGGCAAACATAATTTTATATTAATAGAAACATACCCTTATGAATGGTAATGAAATGAAATGAATAGTAAATCGGCTAAAAAATAGAAAGGTCACCCGTGAATGTATAAATTCAATTTACACATCTTATATGTGAAAACGATCATAGTATAAGTATTGGAATTTTTGTATGTCAAAAATATTTTAATTTAAAATTTATGATTAATTTAATAATTTCAAATGGAAATGTATTTTAAAAAAATGTAATCATAAATTATTACTATATTTTCTTATGGTAATACTATAAGTTTATGTGGCCTTGATTAGTTTCTCAAGGTGTTATAAAACGAGTTATAGTTTTAAAGTTTTTTTAGGAAAAAATTATGAATTTATTTAAAAATTAAATGTAAAATATTTAAAAAATTATTTCCAAAAAATGGATTTCATTTTTGAATTCTACACATTGGGAAATGGTTGGGGGAATTTTTGGTATTTTTATAAAATACAAGAACTTTTTTTTGAATAGTAAAAACATTTTTTTTTGAGATTTAGGTATGTTTAATGACATCATAATGATGTAATAATGAATATAAAATTCTGGTCAACTTGTGTACTATAAATATGGAATTAGGTGTCCCTAGTTACTAATCCAATGTGTAAATACCTTGGGCAAGCCCATGGTTTTGCAAAAACCACTAATGATGGGTCCCTTGAAATTAATAAAAAACTCCATCTCATTTACTATAAATACCCACTAATTCCTTCGTTTTCATTCATCTAAAAGTCATCATCCTCAAATATATGTAATTTTTATCTCCCAAGTAGGCCTCCCAAAGTGTCCTAAAACCCCAATGGTCCTAACCATCATGTTTTACAAATTACTCTACCAGGTAAGGGAATCTACCCCCTTATTTTTTCAAGCTTTCATTTTTTGTTATTATTTTTAATTTCTTATTGATTATGATGGAATATATAATTAAATATCCCCCTTAATATACATACTATTTAATAATTATGATAGACCATTTTTTCGCTCATCAACATATTTTATGAATTTTTAAGCGACATCGTTTGGCTGCTGAATTTTTTGTAAGGGATTTATCAGCTTTTCCTTTATTTTGAGTTTCTTTCTTTTTCGTTCCTCACCAACCTTCATAAAATTTTTGTGCTGAATCTAGTTTCTTACTTGTACTTTAATTTTTTCATTATAAAGGTATAATTCTTCTATCATCTCTCATTTCTCATTCTTTTATACTAAAAATTAAAACAACATCTGAGATGTGCTAATTTACCACATTCAAGGACGATGGGTTTTCAATTTCAATTACCATATTCAATACTAGCCATGAAACCAATTTTATAGTTGAAACATACAATAATATTTTTATCATGTCTAATCTATGGTTTTGGAATCATTTTTTACACATTTTTTTTATTTATAACTCAAAATGAGTTTGTGGTGTTCAAAAAACTGCAAGTTAAACCAAACGGTTATCATTAAAAAATATATATAATGATTCATCTTTAATACAAGTAAATAAATAAAATTTACAACCGTGTATCCATTTTGATGTTCACTAATAACATATTACTTAAATTCCGGACAACAATCCTCATTTTACATGACTCTCCATTCATGTATATAAGTATACCGATCGTGAAACAAACGGATCCAAACAATGAAATTGAACCTATTAACCCATAAAAATGGACATGAATGAACATAATAAGGTTATAATAAATCAATAAAATTTAGAATAGGTTCTAGAGATTATAATTAATTAATTAATTTGGTTATTCAAGACAATAAGGTCAAGTGAAGAACACCATCAGACTTAAACTAAGGGGTTTCTTCATCTCACTCCCATTTTTGTGAGATATTATGTATTCACTACCACTACATTTGTATGATGTTTATATATTAACCATTGATGTTTAATATCATGAATCTATTTATTTTCATTAAAATAAATGTATCTTTTATTATTATTAATTTTGGTCCATACGATTAAATTGATTGCAATGTTTTAACTGAACCTCATTTTTCATTCGGGTTGCTCTTATTTTCTACTAACCTCATTAATATTATTATTTATTCTCATGTACTCCTCATAAATTCAGTGTGAATGTTCTATATATGAGTACCAACCATAATAATACCTTCATTTATATGGAGTTTTATGTTTTAATAGGATCTTTCAAAAAATCATCCAAAAATACAAGCTCAATTCAAGGAACTTCTCAAATTCTTAACTATTTTGAAGTAAACTCTATAATATTTTTAAGCCATATTTATATTTCTAAAATAAAAAATCTTATAGTGAAAAATATATTTTGGTTCATTTCTTGTTTTATGAAAGCAAACAAGCCTTGGTTATTTAAAACATCTTTAAATAATTCCATAAACCGAACTAAACTATTATATTTTTTAAGCTTCTTCAAAAACTATTTTTAAGCGATATCACCGAGATAAGACAATATTTAAGCCTAAAAATAATTTCAATTAACATACCTTTTATTTTCGGGGATATACATGTTTACAATCTGATTTCAGGACAACTAAAAATGATTTTCCAAAAGAACTCTTCTTTCCAAAGTAAAAAAGGATTTTTCTCATCTAACATTTACTTCTATGAGATATATTCCATGTTCACCACTTAATTATTACTTGTATTGAATGTAATTCCCTTCAGTATATTATATCAAAAGTATCATTATTCTAAGGATATTCTAAGGTATTATGTTTTGAATATTTGAAGGTGGTATGGGACACTTTTGAATATTTAAGGATTATTTCCTCAAGAATTTTTCAATTGTATCATTTAAAAGTATCTTTATTTTTGTCAACATACATTTATGAATCTTTTATTTCATAGAGATTTATATATTATTATATATGTAATGACCCGTAAATTTCAAGGAAATTTTTTTCTTAATTTCTTCTGATTTTACGATTATGCAGTTTCTAACGACACCTGATTCCGAGGCCTAGTGTGTCCGGAATCGATTTCCAAAGTTTAGCTCGGGTATGTTCATTGAACGAATGAGCAAGTTCTCCTAACTTTTGAACCGGTTCTCAGAATTGAAATCTGAAGGCATCGATGAAACCGCAGCATTGGTAATTGCTTAGAAACACCTTTTCTGAAGTTTCATTTTCTAGAGAGGAGTTGCAAAAAATGGAGGTTATTTTGTGAAGTAAATAAAATTTGTGGTAAAAATTTTATGTCTAAGCCTGTGTGGAAGTTGAAGAACAAACCAAGTAAGGATAAAGGTGAGGTGGGGCCCACATGAACCCCACCCCCTCATATTCCCTAACCCCCTTAACTCTTCCCCTTTGAACTCCCTTTTTTTAAATGATGTAACTACTTTCTTCACATTAAATCAAGCCAACGATTAAATTAATTGAGAGTTATGCGTTTGAATTTTTAAAATTTAAATGCATGGAATGTTATAATAAAATAAAAATAACTCATATTTTATTTTGGGGGGTTGTTTTTTTGTGTTGGTGATTTTGAGAGAGGGGGCGTTCTTTTCTCTGAAGAAGTTCATCATCCTCTTTGAAGTACGCGATGAACACAGACGCGCATTCCTTCGTTCTTCTTCCCACGTCAAAGGAAGGGAGACATCGTTTCTCCTCGGACGATCTCCTTCAACATGTACGGAGCCTCACCCTGCAACGCTGCTTTCCGCGATGCTCATTGATCGTTAACTCGTTATCAAGGTAGAGGTTTGTTTTAGGTTCGTGATTATTTTGGCGTTCATCGATAAATATTTAGCCGCTTGCTATCGAATTAACGGGAGGAGTTCGGACCGCACAAACACGGCCGACCCTCCACCACATTGTTGATGTACATTGTTATGGTTTGGAATGAGGCGGTGCGGTGAAACGGTACCGCGCATGAATGAGTAAAAACACGGCAAAGGAGGGCGGTGCCGTCGCGCCGTGCCGGCGAAGCCGAAGGATGAGCCGCGGCCAAGGGAGGGCTGCAGCGGAGGGGCATGACACCATCACGGGGCACCGGAGCACCTTAAAGGGCCGCGGCCGGTGCGGGCCATGGCGGAGGGGCGCGGTGCAGCCGCACGGCGCTGTTCGGACAAAGGCCGCGATGGTGTAGGGATGGGTGGCCGAAAATCCAGCCACCGGCGCAAAGGAAGGAGGGACCCGCGGGGGTCCCGGGGCGGCTCACCGGCCGACCATCACGGATGGCCGGGGGTTTGTAACCCCCAGCGGCTGGCAAAAAGGTGGGCCCCCCACATGGGGGCCTCCGTTTCAAAAAAAGGGGGGCAGCCCCCCCCCCCTTTCCGCATCCACTCGGCCAGCGCCGAGCCTCCCGCGCTGGGCCGGACCCCCGCGACATGCCAGGCCACACCAGCTGGGTCGGGCTATGCCAGCCGGGCCAGGCCGCTCCCATCTGGGCTGGACCCGGACCCAGGGGGTATTGGGCCGGGTCGGACCGGGCCCAAACCCACCTAAAATCAGACATGTTCGTTCAAAAGCCTATAACATGGGCTACATTCCTCCAATAGACGTGCCGTCAGTTGAGTAGATATCCTTGGATCAATACGGTCGTTTCAGTATATTACACTCAAGGTTTCGGAGAACTTTGTGTACGACCAGGTTGGTTCAAACACAAAACTAACCGGGCCCTCGGAGCGAAAACGCTTACAACATGAGCACCGGATGTCCGATTGATGCGACATTGACTTTGTTGGATTCCTATTAGTTAGAAAATTATTTTGGATTACTCCGCTCGAGGTTTAGACGTAGTTGGATTATGGTCCGGTTGGTTTGGACATAAAATCCAACCAGGCCCCTAGGACGAAAAAGCCAATAACTCTTAGACCGGGAATCGGATTGACGCACCGTCTATTGCATTGAGTTCATTTTGACGAGATGAAACTTTGGGATACATAAACTCCGGACTACGTGCCAGTTGATGTATCGACCCCCTTGGCTCGTGGAGCAGACCCTCCCGGAATCGAGCATGTTGTGTGTGGGAACCCTAGAGATGGCTGCGACTGCGACGACGATGACGACCGTACTGGAATCCTCTGTGGGTTAGATGGTGATGACTACTGTTCTTTTATCCTATATGGGTCCGGAAGTACTTGACTACTGTTCTTGTATCCTACATGGTCCCAACAGTATTTGACTCTGTACTTGTATCCTACGCAGGTCCGGTAGAGTAGCTGGTCTTGTATCCTTTGTAGGTCCAACAACTTAGCTGGTCTTATATCCTATGTGGGTCCAACAGCTTAGATGAATCAGTGGCTACATCTGATCATCTCTATCGTCTTACGAAGAAGTATACCTGTGTGAGCTGAGTCTTGACTTCCAATCATTATCTTTGATATGATTATTTTTATATCTTGTGTGGATTGGGTTGTTTTATCCTTTATGGATTGGATTGTTCTTTCCTGTGTGGACTAGTTCGAACTTGGACATAGATGTTGAAGTTGAACTGGAATTGAAGACTTAGGTATATGTATGGGCATATACCTAAGTAGAGTTGGTTGTTAATTCATGATGATATCATTCCTTTGTGGTTTATCCTTCGTGGATTCTGGGAGACCTTCGGGGGTCTCAGGGTCCCTACTGAGTAGCGTATACTCACCACTGCCCGAGCTATGCCAGCACTACGTTGTGTTGGATGTAGACGACGGACAGTGCTGATCGAGGTAGGAGCTCGTGGAGCTGGAAGGAACCTAGAGGTGGATCACTGGACGAGACGTGCTCGGAGGGGACGGCTAGAGCCGAGGAGCATAGGAGACTATCTGTACCCACCCTTCAGGCGGGATTTCCAGAGGAGGGCTCAGACTTACTGCTTTACTTTTCTACTTTTGTACTCTCTTTTCAGTTGTACATTACTTTCAGTTTGGGTTTGTATACTATCCCATTTACTTTCCAGCACTTACTTTTGTACTCAGTTTACTTAGTGTTTACTTATACTTACATACATTTTGGTGTTTTTTATCTTACATAAAGGTAATAGATTCCCTTATATCGGGATTTACGCCTTTGGTGCTAGTCGCCATCCCCTGGCCAATAGAAGGTGGGCTTGGGGTAGTCATGACACGGGTCCTGAGGACGGGTCGTGACAAATTGGTATCAGAGGAGTTCGGTTCTACCGCATAACTAAGGACTCTGATCGTTCTTCTATGTAAAGCAATAGTTATAAGGGTATTGAGTGTGGTTATCAGTCCAGGGAGTCTAGTGTTGGTGCGGCATCCAACGTATCCATACACCAGGACCCTGACTTCTGATTTCCAACTCAGTGCACGAAAACATTGATTTCATGTGTGTTTCAAAATTTTTCTTTGTGATTACTTTGTGTCGGCTCACTTGGTATAATGTATTGACCATGGCGCACCTGTCTCTTTTCAGGATGGCCCCACGATGACAGCCAGCTAGGGTTCTGAGCTTTGTGCGGGACGGCAGCCCACCAACCGACGAGGCCTCGGTGCAGGGACCTATTACAGCAGAGGCACCAGCGGTACCTCTACCCCCCAAGCCACTGATGCCAGCATCCCCTACTGCTGAGAGTGTACGTCACCTTAGTGCACTACACGAGTTTCAGCGTCAGAGACCACCCAGGTTCCGCATGGAGACGGACCCTCAGGCAGCCGAGGATTGGCTGGAGGCTATAGTTCGAGTTTTCAGGTTAGTAGGGACACCGACTGACCTCATGGTGATCCTTGCAGTGAGTCTCCTACATGCGGTAGAAGGCATATGCTAGAGCCTGATGCTCCAGGTGCACGACAAGGCATCTCTCCTTTGGACGGGCTTTGAGAGCCTCTTCCGCTCAGAGTTCGTTCCAGCCACCTTCTGCGTTGTGCACATTCAGAAGATACTACAACTGCAGCAGGGCAGCATGATGGTATCCCAGTACTCGATGAGATTTACTAATCTCTTGTGTTATTCCACAGACATGGTTTGAGACCCATTCTTCTGGGCCCAGACCTTCGAGCAGGGACAAAGGCATGAGATCAGGGCATCGATGATCTCCCTCAGCATTCCGACTCAAGCAGGAGTACTGGAGCGAGCCCTTCTTGTAGAGAGATTTTTTGCTGAGCCTACACCAGCTGTGAGACCTACCATAGGGCGGCATGTAGCTGAGTCTTCTACAGCTGGCAGTCGACGGATGTCACATGGGTCCAAGCAGACCAGACCATCAGGAGGATGACCTCAGAACACTGGATCAGAGGTGCAATGCAGATGTCATAGAGCTAGTCTTATGAGGAGCAGACAGTGCTATGCATGCGGCGGGAAGGGCCACATGGCTCGTGACTACCTGACCCGCCATGCAGAGGAGTAGCAGACGGTTGAGGGTCCACCTAGGAAGAGGTAGAGGTTCGACCGTGGCAGTCCATAGGGAGAAAGAGGATGTGGCAGAGGAGCTGGCCAAGCATCAGGTGGTGGGAAACGCTTTGAGGCTCTACCACCACCACCACCAGGAGGTCCACCCCAACCACAGGGAGCTGGCGAGCAGAGGCAGGCTCAGCTTCAGGGAGCGGAGGTCTACGACCATAGTGCACCAGAGATGATTCGAGATATTATCTGTGTCTACTCCGCCCTTGCTGTAGTTCTTATATACAGAGGAGCCAGTCATTCTTTTAATGTCGCTGCCCTTATTCGGAGCTCAGAGATTCTGATGGAGCCATTGGCTCGATCCTTAAGCTAGAGACTTTTACGGGAGCAGACTCGACGATTATGCACTGGTGTCGGAAGTGTGGGATTACTCTAGGAGGCGAGAGCTTTAGCTGGGATCTTTTTGTAGCGGCATCGAGGCCTTACGACTTCATCATGGGCATGGATTGGTTATCTACAATCCATGCTCAGATCGACTATATTATGCGTAAGGTGTGGTGTTTCCACACCGATGGGAGAAGGTTCACCTTCACCGGTGATAAGGGTGCCTTTGCAGCATAGTATGGACTCACGCAGAGGAGAGGATAACAGATCACTCATCAGTTGCCTAGCCTCATCCGAGGAGTAGTGGACGGGGGGAGTCTGAGTTTTCCTGTAGTGGTGGATCAGTATGCGGACGTTTTTTCTTGACGATGTTCAAGGACTACCTCCTCACAGATAGGTAGACTTCTATATTGACAGGTACCCCAGGATAGCCCCGATATCCACTCTACTATATCGAACGGCTCCCGCTGAGCTTCGAGAGCTATGGGTATAGCTGGAGGACTTGCAGGGAAAGGGATTCATTCGACCCAGTGTTTCACCCTGGGCTTCCCTGATTTTGTTCGCCAAGAAGGCGGACGAGAGCTTGCAACTGTGTGTTGATTACTATCGCCTAAACTAGGTGAACATGAAGAACAAGGATCTGCTTCCGAGGATTGATGACCTCTTCGATCATCTCAAGGGAGCACGATGGTTCTCGAAGATAGACATCCGGTCATGCTATCATCAACTCAGAGTTTGGGATGAGGATGTGCAGAAGACGAACTTCAGATGTCGGTATGGACACTATGAGTTGTTGGTTAAGCCTTTTGGCATAACCAACGCTCCAGCAATTTTCATGAGTCTCATGAACATGATCTTTCAGCCTTACCTCAAACTATTTTTCATAGTCTTCATCGACGACATATTGATATACTTGACTACTGAGGAGAGGCACGCCTACCACTTGCGGGTTGTACTGGACACACTGTCATGAACCGAATCTGGCCGCCTTCAAAATCGGCACCCGACCCGGTCCATAGCAAGACCCAAAGGGCGTTCCCGATCCCCACGGGCTGGCACAAGTGCCTGGGTATCATAAAAGGATAACTGGGAATGATTTACCCGAGTTTATAATCTTAAAATGACAAAAGAGTCCAATAAAACAAATCTGGATTTTTCAACTAAAACCGTCTATTACAAAATTTCAGAACTAAAATACATAAGTTAAAACTATGTTTAAAGACCATTACAATGGTACATAACCAAATAAGGACATCCCAAGAACCTGCACAAGGAAAGAGGCACCGCCCTCAAGCTATATCCACGACACTGTATCCCAATGGACAACTAAAAACCTGAATCAATGGCATATATCCTATACCCAAACCTATGACATAAAATAAGAAAATATACTTACACCCAAAGGTGTAAGTAGGGTGTGAGAGAATGCCCAGAAGGATACCACCACTAATAGATTCCATGTGATAAAAATTTAATGGTGAAAAGTATGCAAGTTTTCAAATACATGAGATGCTAGTTAAAATTTCTAAAAGATGCAACATTAAATAAAAACAGTTTTCAGGTGGGCTAATTTAAAGAATAAAAATATTTAAAATAAATACCATAGCTACTGAATTTTCCAGCCTCTCATACCGTATACCGACGGTAAGAAGAAAGTATTCAGTGAGCACAATCAATGGGAAATAACCCCTAGGCACTAGCTAGTTGTGGGTCCCAGGTACCTCGTATCTCAGTGAGAGTAACCATCACAAATATCCATTCTCGTGCACGAGCCACTAGTAGGGAACATACCCATAACCTAGTGGTCCCCAATCATCATCATCATAGTTTAGTTAGAGTTGTAAGCATCAATCTTTTTAAGTGAAACTGAGGCCAAACCCCACAGATTCACTATTATACAAGTACACGTCCACCCACCTAGATACTCGGGTTTTCCCTTTGTGCTCAAACAAGTTCAGCAATCCAAGAAGTATAGTTTTCACATGAAAATATCACTTCCACATCACAAATTAACCAAACATCCCCATGTACATCACGCAAGTCAAAAATTCCACTTTTCATTCAAATGCATTTTGAAATCAAACTCACTCCAAATTGCCTACAAAACTTTTCACATTTCTTTATCACTTCCACAAATCCATTAAACAATTTTATAAAACCATTACAAGATATTCAACACACATAAAAACCCACACACATGTCACACAATACCATTCTCACCTTCACAATTCATTTTATAAATAAAATCACATGAAATATCCCACACACGTGTTTCGCACACAAAACACAATTTAGTAAAACATTTCGACAATTTATAAAAAATTCTAAAAATGTTTAACATCTCAAATCACCACTTTACCATTAAAAAACCCACATAAGGTGAACACAATCAAACAAATAGTACATATACACCATTTCCCAACTTTGTTTAACCAAATAAAACATTTGCAATTTTTATAAAACAAACCCAAGAGGTATAACCATTGTTTGCACACTAAACCCATTTCAAAACCCTCATTTAAAAGCAAAATCATACCAATACCAATCCAAAACAAAAATTTTCAGCCCTAAAACAATTATTAAACCACCCCAAAATGTTATAAAAATACATCAAATAATACCACAAAGATACACATGAAAAACACATGTTTTCATAAATCATCTTCAAGAAGTACAACAGGTTTTTACACCTTAAACTCATTAAAAAAACAACTTTCAATGCCAACATGACAATAAGGAATTAACAAACCAGAATTGGCATCCCCTTTTAGGACTAATAAATCACTTTCATATGTTATAAACTAAACCAAAACATTACCCCAAGAGTCAAACATGAAATGTACCCAATTTCAAGCTATAATGCAACTAAAAATTAAATGTTTAACCAAATCCATCAAAACCATTTTCACAGAACATAAAACAGATTATAAACATGCTAAATTAATAATCCATGCAAGCTAACTCATCATAAAATGGCTACACATGGAATCACCTACCCTTTTGAGTTGAAACCCTCAAAACTTGGTACGAAACCTTAAGCGCACCACCGCTGCACCAAAAGAAATATAAATCCAGACCTAAACCACAATAATTTACCCAAAAGACATCAAATCAGACATTAATATCGAACCCCAACTTCTGGACATGAGGAACTTCAAGAAAAAGGAAATAAAACTAAAAGAGGATGGAAGGAGCCAAGAAAGAATTCCCTTACTTGAAATATCTTGAAGGAATCGGTCCCAATCCACAAAATAATGAATCAACAAGTACCCAAAACCGGTATTTAGGTTCGAACGATTCATATTAGGTCATTTTGGGACTGAAATGGGGGAAAAAGGATGAAAAATGAAGGAGTTATGAAAGGATCAATTTACCTCTCCAAATCTGCCCGATTTTCGAAACCCAAATAAGTTCAGTACTAAATCGCGATGAAGAAGAGCTCCAAAGAGGGTAGAGAGAGCTTGGGCGCGCAGCTGGGTTCCAGGGGCGCATTTGAGGCTTTGAATCACAGAAATATACTTAAAAATGAATAAGTTATTAATTAATCAAATTTATTTTTAAAACTGGAATTGGGCTTTCGGGCATGCCCAATCCCCTAAATAAAAACCAACATAAACCTTGGTTATGGATTTCCAAAGGCTCCAAATTTTAATTATGGTGTTAATATATCAGGGGAGGACATTTAGGAGTTGGAATGTGTGAAAAATAATAAAAAATAAAAATTTATAAAAGAAATAAAATTTATTTTTAAATCTGGAATTGGGTTCACGGTTTGGCTCAATTCATGAAAACTCACATATTCTCCATAAAACCTTTGGAAACCCCAAAAACAAAGAATTAATGGAAATTAAAATAAAAATACATTTAAAATAATCTACTTATGTGACAATTCTCCCCGCCATGAAAACTTTCCGCCCTGGATAGTCACAGAAAGGCCAAAGTAACAACCAAACCCAACTGAGAAACCAAGAGGTACTCCCTTGTCAGGTTTCTCCCCCAAAGGCCAAAACACCTCTAGTGATCAATTAATGAAGGATTACTCTCAAAAACAAAATATACACCACTTTCCTGAAATAATCAATCACATTCATAATTGATCCCAAAATAAAACTCCTCAAACACTATCCGAACAAGACTCAAGCAATTCACCCAAACGAACAATAACATTGAACAAGGTTACACTTACCTTACTTTATCTAATACATTGGGCACTCTCCAGTCCCAAAGTTTACCCAAGGAAGATGTAAGTAGTTAGATATCTCCAAATGATATTACCTACTTCCCATACAATACCAAGGAAAAATATGAGTTACTTGTATGAAGAGACACAAATGGGCTCCCCACCATAAGAGACAACTTAATTTTTTTCCCGAGACAGAATCAAGACACTAATAGGGGAAGGCCCAAACAGACACCCTAGTACAAGGGGTATACATCCATTAGAAATTTACAAAATAATATGCACAATACCCATGGTGGGTCTTCCCACCACAAGAACCAACCATCTTAACCGACCGGCGTGGGCTGACACGAAAAGACACCAAAATTAAGAAGTTGGGACGGTCACATGGTTAGTCTGCACAGTTTGAGAAACTGTGTGATAACTATGTGGATCCTTATATCTGCATGGTTATTTTTTTTGTTCATGGTTAGAACTAACCATGTGAAAACTATGTGCTCAACTTGTTTAGCCAAATTTCCAACCATTCTCCAAAGACTCAATGGAAACCAAATGGGGAGGGAATAACATTGTGTGATCACATGGGTACAAAACCATCCACTTATTTCCACCGAACGGGAACAATAGAAGAAATATGATGACACCATAGGTTTAAAATCTTCATATCTTTCATACTAAGGATAAGACTTTGTACAAGGGTTTAAACGACACTGGGGTTTCCCCTGACTACGCGCCAGCTTCTCTCCGGGACCTATGGTTGGAGCTCAAAATATTGAAGCATCTTCGGCCACGCAGTTTGGCTATTGAAACCCCTATGTAGAACTTCTTCTTTCGGTGCCACAAAAAACTACACCGCATACCCTGATGGGTTCATCAAGACATAACACACTCCATTACTCACTTTACCAAAACCAGAAATTTCACTGAAACAAGGGATCAGAATAAGCACACACATCGCACCTTGTTTCTTTGAGTGAGAAACAATAGAAGGGAAGGACACGTATAAACACCGTCCTCTAAGATAGAGGATTTTATGTTTTTCCTAAGGGATACATACTCCCAACATAACATAGAACATAAGATGATTGTGTGACCTTGACCTTTACAGTCAAAAGAGCACACAACATCACAATGCGTCACCGAACATGACCCTTGTGATTGATAGAAACAATATATGGAACATGACCATATTCCAAGTCCCTAAACAACAAACAAGTCCAAAAAGTGGACACAATATCCTATCAGGACCAAAATCTCAAAATTGGTGGTTTAATAATAACTCTTGCTTCAAGGAAACTATGAATAACCCAGAGGCCCTCTTAGACAGCATCATGACACTCATCCACACTAAAAACCAAAGAACACTTCCACCTTCGATGAATCAGGAAACTTAACAAACCACGGCCTATTTCAACCTTCCACAAGAACTATCCCACTACAAGAGGATCTACAAATCAAAAAAAAAAAGAATGGTTTTAGACTCAATAAACAATGATCTATAAAATATTCCTTATATTGATCAACTGGAGGATTTTCTAATGGAGAAACAATACAGGTTGCAGATCAGTTGTGCACTAACCCTAAATGGGGGTGTACCTTATCCAACGGGAGAACCCAAGGACCCAACCAAGATGGTCCATTGGTCAAAAAAAACCATAAACCCGATCCAAACACATGAAGGTAACCACCATAGCGGTGTCCTGAAACATATCTCAGAGGAGACTACTAACTGGTCCTTCTACCTACCTTACTGACCAAACGTAATCCCAAAACATAGTTCAAATAGGTGGGGTTATCGGACTAAAAAAACATCCCAAAAAAACAACATATTCAAAGACCCATAATACAAACCATCCCAAAACTATTCATCAAGACATCATGTTTTTCGATAAAACCATTTCTTTGAAAACAAGCGGTTCAACGGTAAGAGTATCGACCAATGGTACCGCATGGGCCTCACACATGCATGTTTTTGTGCCACACCAGACACCCTCCTCATATCCGTTCTGGCACTCATCCAGTCGTGCCATCAACCATCCAGTATCCCCTATAACTCCATTCATGTGGTCACTAATGGAAATACCAAAGGTTAAAACAACAATTCTTTCCACTTTTCAAAACCAAAACGGTCAACCAACGCATCCTTTTTTTTCTCATAACCGCTAACCACGAGATCAAAATCCCAACTCACATCTTACAAAAATTTTCCGAAAGTCACAACCATTTAAAAAATAACTCACATTCAAGATATTCACATCAATTTCAAAAAATCACATCCCATTAAAACACACTCTGATTGTTTAGAAAACTCTATTGGAAACACTTTTCAAAACCAACTTCAATACAGTTTCTGCCTTCAAAAGAGGTGTAATCACACCATTTTCTATTTAAAAATAATTCTGAATATTCAGTTCCAAAATTTCACAAATCATACCATTCCATCTTTATTTGAAAATCATTTCACAAAAACATTACACTTCTTTAAACCAAGTCACTTTAAAACCAAAGTTCCAAGATTTCAAAACTAAAGAACAGAAGACAATGCGAGAGGAAACTAGTTTCAGTGGGTGACTTGGACATATGGTTGGCGGCCATATTCCAATCACTTCACTGTCACAGAGAGTGTTCTAGGGAATATCCCCAGCGCCACATGGCTTTCCAGACCCTGCGAGCTCATTGAGACCATTAACCCAACTCTCTTTTAATTTCCCCTAATCATTATCAAACCAAGAAAACCAAAAGAAATAGACAAATCCCAACTTCCCCTGGCGACTTGAATCCAAAAATGAGGTGTGGTGATCAATCACTCTACCCATAACCAGAATTCCATGTCCCAACAATCATAACTCTATACTATCCCGACTATTTCCCAAATAACATGACTCAAATGAAGCGAACCTCCTTTGATACCATTTTGTCACGAACCGAATCTGGTCGCCTTCAAAATCGGCACCCGACCCGGTCCCTGGAAAGACCCAAAGGGCGTTCCCGATCCCCACGGGCTGGCACAAGTGCTTGGGTATCATAAAATGATAATTGGGAACGATTTACCCGAGTTTATAAACTTAAAATGACAAAAGAGTCCAATAAAACAAATCTGGATTTTTCAACTAAAACCGTCTTTTAAAAAATTTCAGAACTGAAATACATAAGTTAAAACTATGTTTAAAGACCATTAAAATGGTACATAAACAAATAAGGACAGCCCAAGAACCTCCACAAAGAAAGAGGCACCGCCCTCATGCTATCTCCACAACACTGTATCCCAATGGACAACTAAAAACCTAAATAAATGGCATAAATCTTGTAGCCAAACCTGTGACATAAAATAAGCAAATCTACTTACACCCAAAGGTGTAAGTAGGGCGTGAGAGAAATCCCAGTAGGATACCACCAGTAATTGATTCCATGTGATAAACATTTAATGGCGAAAAGCATGCAAGTTTTCAAAGACATGAGATGCTCGTTAAAATTTCTAAAAGATGCAACATTACATAAAAATAGTTTTCAGGTGGGCTAATTTAAAGAATAAAAAAACTTAAAATAAATACCATAGCTACTGAATTTTCCAACCTCTCATACCGTTTACCGACGGTAAGAACAAAGTTTCAAGTGATCACAATCAATGGGAAATAACCCCTAGGCACTAGCTAGCTGTGGGTCCCAGGTACCTCGTATCTCAGTGAGAGTAACCATCACAAATATCCATTCTCGTGCACGAGCCACTAGTAGGGAACATACCCATAACCTAGTGGTCCCCAATCATCATCATCATAGTTTAGTTAGAGTTGTAAGCATCAATCTTGCTAAGTGAAACTGAGGCCAAACCCCACAGATTCACTATCATACTGGTACACGTCCACCCACCTAGATACTCGGGTTTTCCCTTTGTGCTCAAACAAGTTCAGCAATCCAAGAAGTATATTTTTCACATGAAAATATCACTTCCACATCACAAATTAACCAAACAGCCCCATGTACATCACGCAAGTCAAAAATTCCACTTTTCATTCAAATGCATTTTGAAATCAAACTCACTCCAAATTGCCTACAACACTTTTCCCATTTCTTTAACACTTCCACAAATCCATTAAACAATTTTATAAAACCATTACAAGATATTCAACTCACATAACATCCCACACACATGTCACACAATACCATTCTCACCTTCACAATTCATTTTATAAATAAACTCACATTAAATATCTCACACCCGTGTTTCGCACACAAAACACAATTTAGTAAAACATTTCGACAATTTATAAAAAATTCTAAAACGTTTAACATCTCAAATCACCACTTTACTATTAAAAACCCCACATTAGGTGAACACACTCACCCAAACAGTACATATACACCATTTCCCAACTTTGTTTAACCAAATAAAACATTTGAAATTTTTATAAAACAAACCCAAGAGATATAACCATTGTTTGCACACTAAACACATTTCAAAACCCTCATTTAAAAGAAAATAATACGAATACCAATCCAAAACAGGATTTTTCAGCCCTAAAACAATTATTAAACCACCCCCAAAAGTTATAAAAATACATCAAATAATACCACAAAGATACACATGAAAAACACACGTTTTCAAAAATCATCTTTAAGAAGTACAACAGGTTTTTACACCTTAAACTCATTAAAAAAACCTACTTTCAAGGCCAACATGACAATAAGGAATTAACAAACCAGAATTGGCATCCCCTTTCAAGACTAATAAATCACTTTCATATGTTATAAACTAAACCCAAACATTACCCCAAGAGTCACACATGAAAAGTACCCAATTTCAAGCTATAATGCAACTAAAAATTAAATGTTTAACCAAATCCATCAATACTGTTTTCACAGCACATAAAACAGATTATAAACATGATAAATTAATAATCCATGCAAGCTAACTCATCATAAAATGGCTACACATGGAATCACCTTCCCTTTTGAGTCGAAACCCTCAAAACATGGTGCGAAACCTTAAGCGCACCACCGTTGTACCAAAAGGAATATAAATCCAGACCTAAACCACAATAATTTACCCAAAAGACACAAAATAAGACATTAGGATCGAACCCCAACTTATGGACATGAGGAACTTCAATAAAAAGGAAATAAAACTAAAAGAGGATGGAAGGAACCAAGAAGGAATTCCTTTACTTGAAATATCTTGAAGGCATCGGCCCCAATCCACCAAATAATGAATCCCCAATTACACAAAATTGGTATGGAGGTTCGAAGGATTCATATTAGGTCATGTGGGGACTGAAATGGGGGAAAAAAGATGAAAAATGAAGGAGTTATAAAAGGATCCATTTACCTCTCCAAATCTGACTGATTTTATAAACTCTTATAAGTTCAGTACTAAATTGCGATGTATAAGAGATCCAAAGAGGGGAGAGAGAGCATGGGCGCGTGGCTGGGTTCAAGGGGCGCATTTGAGGCTTTTAATCACCGAAAAATCATTAAAAATGAATAAGTTATTAATTAATCAAATTTTATTTTTAAAACTGGAATTGGGCTTTCGGGCATGCCCAATCCATTAAATAAAAACCAACATAATCCTTGGTTATGGATTTCCAAAGGCTCCAAATTTTAATTTTGGTGTTAATATATCAGGGGAGGACATTTAAGAGTTGTAATGAGTGAAAAATATTAACAAATGAAAAAGTTATAAAAGAAATAAAATTTATTTTTAAATATGGAATTGGGTTCACGGTTTGGCTCAATTCATGAAAACTCACATATTCTCCATAAAACCTTTGGAAACCCCCAAAACAATGACTTAATGGAAATTAAAATAAAAATACATTTAAAATAATCTATGTATGTGACACACACTCTGAGAGCACCATCTTTATGGTAAACTCTCGAATTGTCATTTCTGGATACGTCAGGCCCACTTCTTGGGACAGGTCATCTCTGAGGTGGGAGTTGTGGTGGATCCTGCAATGATTGAGGCAATGCTGTCTTGGGAACCACCTAGGAGCATGACAGAGGTTCAGAGTTTCTTAGGTTTGTCTGGGTACTATCAAAGATTTGTTCCAGACTTCTCTAGTGTTTCAGCACCACTTACAGCTCTGACTAAGAAGGGGAAACCCTTCGTGTAGTCAGACAGATGTCAGCAGAGCTTTCAGGAGCTGAGACAGAGATTGACCAGTGCACCCATCATGAGGCTACTAGAGGAGGGAGTAGGGTACGTAGTCTACTGCGATGCATCAGGGTCCAGACTCAGGTGTGTCTTGATGCATGAGTGGGAAATGATCGCCTATGGATCACGACAATTGAGGCAGCAAGAGAAGAACTACGCTACCCATGACCTGGAGTTAGTAGCAGTGGGTTTTTCTCTGAAGATGTGGCAGCACTATCTGATGGGAGAGCGCTTTACAGTATATTCAGACCACCAGAGTCTCAGGTACATCTTCTCGTAGAAGGATATGAACCTGAGACAGTGGAGATGGCTCGAGTTAATCCAGGACTATTACATTGAGATAGTCTATACTCCTGGAAAGGGGAATGTAGTAGCTGATGCCCTTAGTAGGAGGATGATCATTCATCAACTTGGAGAGGCGACAGATCAGCTAGCTGCTTCGCAGATATCCTTCATGGATAAAGATGGAGCAGCCTTTCTTCAGTCACTCATAGTAACTCCTCCACTTCTTCAGCGGGCGAAAGAGGCACAGCGTGGGGATGTTGACTGTGAGACGCAGCGTGCACAGATTTATACAGGACATGCACCTGAGGGATTCTCTATAAGAGGAGAGAACATCGTCCTTTTCATAGGAGGTACCATGGTACCCGCTGCTTTTCAGGAAGAGGTGCTGAGAGATTTTCACAATTCCCGTTTGGCGGTACATCCTGGAGTAGCAAAGATGTACCAGGATCTCAGACGACAGCACTGGTGGCTGGGGATGAAGAAGGTTGTGGTAGAGTTCGTTTCTCGATGCCTCACCTGCCAGCAGGTGAAGGTGGAGCACCAGGTACCAGTAGGCTTGGTACAGCCCTTGGAGGTCTCGAAGTGGAAGTGTTATGGTATATATGTGGATTTAGTAACTGGACTTCCACGCACTTCCAGAGGTCACGACTCCATTTGGGTGATTGTCGACCGACTCACTAAGTCGGCCCACTTTTTACCCATCAGTGAGCAGGGCTCAGTGGAGCGCTTGGGATGCCTCTATGTTCAGGAGATTGTACAGCTTCATGGTGTGCCATCATCTATAGTCTCCGATCAAGATGCTCTCTTTACTTACCGTCTTTGGAAGGGGTTTTAGGAGGCATTCGGGATGCAGCTACGTCTGAGCACTGCCTTTCACCCTCAGACGGATGGTTAGATGAAGGGGACCATTCAGACTCTTGAGGACATGCTTCGTGCATGTGTCCTAGACTTTGGTCGCAGTTAGGAGGATCACCTACCCTTGGTTGAGTTTGCGTACAACAACAACTACCACTCCACCATCGAGATGGCACCATACGAGGAATTGTACGACTAACCTTGCAGGTCACCTCTATGCTGGACAGACCCTGGGGAGTCAGCACTTGTGGGACCAGAGATGGTCCAGGCCACGATAGAGAAGGTCTAGGTCATCCAGGAATGGATGCGGACAGCTCTGAGCTGACAGAATTCTTATGCAGACAAGAGGTAGAGACCACTAGAGTTTGAGGATGGTTACCACGTTTTCTTGTAGGTCTCATCTCGACGTGGATTACAGAGATTTGTCCAGGGTGACAAGTTATCTCTGCACTTCATCGGACCATTCCAGGTTCTCACCAGGATAGGCAAGGTGGCTTATTTCATGGCTCTACCACCTCAGTTTCCCCGGGTGCACGACGTCTTCCATGTATCTTATCTTAGGAGATACGTGCACGACCCGACGCATATCATCGATCATGGGGAGCTAGACATTGATGACGGGGTGACTTTTGTGGAGGTCCCGGTGGAGATAGAGGATCGACAAGAGCGGGTCCTATGTGGGTGGTCAATTACTCTAGTGTGCATCAGGTGGCAGCACGGGAACCTCCTGGAGGGCACTTAGGAGTGGGAGGCTCAGATGTGTGCTCAGTACCCACATTTGTCCTCCTAGTTTGTGATGTATCTTTACGGGGATGTAAATCCCTAAGGTGTGAGTAATTTAAAGACCCATAAATATCAAAGAATTTTTTTTCATAATTTTTTGGGATTTTACGAGTATGTAGTTTGTGACGGCACCTGATTCCAAGTCCCGGTGTGCCCGGAATCAATTTCATAAGTTTTGCTCGGGTACATTTCTGGACCGAACGAGCGGGTTTTCCTAACTTTTGAACCGGTGATCGGAATCAAAATCTGAGGGCATCGATGAAACCGCAATGCCGGTAATTTCTTTGGAACACCTTTTCCGAAGTTGTGTTTTCTAGAGAGGAGTTACTCAAAAAATTGAGTTTATTTTGTGAAGTAAATAAAATTTGTGGAACAAATTTTACTTCTAAGCATGTGTGGATGTGGGAGAACAAACCAAGTGAGGATAAAGGTGAGGTGGGTCCTACACGAACCCTAAACCTTCATATTCCCTAACCCCCTTAATTGTTCCCCTTTAAACCCCCTTTTATTAAATGATGTAACTTCCTTCTTCACATTAAATCAAGCCAATGCTTAAATTAATTGAGAGTTAGGCATTTGAATTTTTAAAATTTAAATGCACGACATGTTATAATAAAATAAAAATAACTCTTATTTTATTTTGGGGGGTTGTTTTATTGTGTTGGGGATTTTGAGAGAGGGAGTGTTCTTTTATCTGAAGAAGTTCATCATACTCCTTTAAGAATGTGAAGAACACTGAAATGCCTTCCTTCATTCTTCTCCCTGCATCAAAGGAAGGGAGACGACATTCCTCATTGAACGATCTCCATCAACATGTACGGAGCCTCACCCCGCGACGCCGCTTTTCGCGATGCTCATCGATCGTCAACTCATTATCGAGGTTGGGGGTTGTTTTAGTATCGTGATTATTTTTGTGTTCATCAATAAATATTTAGCCGCTTGGTATCGAATTAACGGGAGGAGGCCGGACCGCACAAATATGGCCGACCCTCCTCCCCGTTGTTGTTGTACATCTTTATGGTTTGGAACGAGGTGGCGCAGGGCAATGACACCGCACGAGAATGAGGAAAAACTCGGTGAAGGAGCATTCTGCCATCGCGCCGCGCCAGCGAAGCTGAAGGATGAGCCGCGGCCAAGGGCGGGCCGCGGCGGAGGGGCACGGTGCCATCGCACCACGCCGGAGCACCTTGAAGGGCTGCGTCCAGGTCGGGCCGCGGTGGAGGGGCGTGGTGCCGTCGCGCCGGTCGGACAAAGGCTGTGGAGGTGCAGGGAAGGGTGGCCAGAAATCCGGCCGCTGGCGCAAGGGAAGGCGGGACCCACTGGGGTCCCGCGGCGGCTCACCTGCTGGCCATCACGGCCGACCATAATCAGAAGGGACGGGGGTTTGTAACCCCCGATGGATGGCAAAGGGGCGGGGCCCCCACGTGGGGGCTGCCGTTTCAAAACAAGGGGTGCAGTGTGCTTCCCTTTCCACATCTGCTCGCCCAACACCGAGCCGCCCCTTTCGGCCAGTGCCGAGCCACCCACGCTGGGTCAGACAGGCTGCGCCGGGCTAGACCGTCCATGCCGGGTCAGGCCGCCCGCACCGGGACAGGCCGCCCGCGCTGGGCCGGACCCCCGCGATGGGCCAGGCTGCACCGGCTGGGCCTGGCTGCGCCAGCCGGGCTGGGCCACACCCATCTGGGCTGGACCTAGACTCGGGTCGGGTCGACCCGGTTCGGGCCGACCCCGGGGGTATTGGGCCGGGTCGGGCCAGGCCCAAACGCCCCTAAAATCGGACAGGTTCGTTCAAATTTCCATAACTTGGGCTACAGACCTCCGATCGACACACCTTCAGTTGCGTAGTGATCCTTCGATCGAGACGGTCATTTTTGTATATTAAGATCAAGGTTTCATAGAACATTGGGTGTGGCCAGGTTGGTTCAAACATGAATCCAACCAGGCCCTCGGAGCGGAAATGCTTATAACTTGAGCTCTGGATGTCCGATAAACATGTCGTAAACTTTGTTGGATTCTTCTTAGTGAGATGGTTCTTTTGGCTTACTCCGCTCAAGGTTTGGACAAAGTTGGAGTATGGTCGGGTTGGTTTTGACTTAAAAACTAACCAGGCCCCTGGGACGAAAAAGCCAATAACTCTCAGACCGGGCATCTGATTGACGCGCCGTCTGTCGCGTTGAGTTCTTTTTGACGAGGCAGAACTTTAGGATACATCAACTCTGGACTACATGTCAGTTGATGTATCGAACCCCTTGGATCATGGAGCGGACCCTCATGGAATCAAGCATGTTGTGTGCGGGAACCCTAGAGCTAGCTGCGACTGCGACGACGATGATGACCGTACAGGAATCCTCTATGGGATCATCGACGATGACTACTATTCTTGTATCCTATGTGGGTATGGAAGTACTTGACTACTGTTCTTGTATCCTACATGGGTCCGGTAGTATTTGACTCTGTACTTGTATCATACATGCGGCTGGCAGAGTAGTTGGTCTTGAATCCTTTGTGGGTCTGACAACTTAGCTGGTCTTGTATCGTATGTGGGTCCGACAGCTTAGATGAATCAGTGGCTACATCTGATCATCTCTATCATCTTACGAAGAAGTACACCTGTGTGAGATAATTCTTGACTTCCAATCATTATATTTGATATGATTGTTTTTCTATCCTGTGTGGATTGGGTTGTGTTATCCTGTGTGGATTGGATTGTGTTTTCCTGTGTGGACTAGTTCTAACTTGGGATCAGATGTTGAAGCCAAACTGGAATTGATGACTTAGTTATATGAATGGGAATATACCTATGTAGAGTTGGTTGTTACTTCGTGATGGTATCATTCCTTTGTGGTTTATCCTTCGTAGATTCTGGGAGACCTTCAGAGGTCTCAGGGTCCCTACGGAGTAGCGTATACTCACCCCTGCACGGGCTATGCCCGCACTACGTTGTGTTGGATGCAGATGACAGACAACGCTGATCGAGTTAGGAGATCATGGAGCTTGATGGTACTTAGAGGTGGATCACTGGATGAGACGTGCTCAGAGAAGATGGCTGGAGCCGAGGGGACTATCTATACCCACCCTTCAGGTGGGATTTCCAGAGGACGGCTTAGACTTGCTGCTTTACTTTTCTGCAGTTGTACTCTCTTTTCACCTGTACTTTACATTCAGTTTGGGTTTTTATACTAGCCCATTTACTTTCCATCACTTACTTTTGTACTCAGTTTACTTAGTGTTTACTTCTGCTTGTATACTCTGTGGTGTTTTATTTCTTACATAAAGACAATGCCTTCCCTTATATCGGGATTTAGGCCTTTGGTGCTAGTCTCCAGCCCCTGGCCTATGGAAGGTGGGATTGGGGTAGTAATGACACGGGTCCCAAGGATGGGTCGTGACAATATATTTGGGAAATATTTTTTTGAAGGTTTTCTGATTTTTTTTTTGAATTTGGATGTTCTATCTTGATACCATTCACTATATTACTCTGAATGGTTAGTGTTTCAGTTTAATGGATGGGTAATGTTATTCACTATTAATATGTTAGTATATGATTATACTCATTAATAAGAGGAAATAATTTGACTTATTATGTTACTATTGGGATCCGTTATATCCCCTCAATGCATCGGTAGGTCTAATGAGACAATCTATGTCATGGCACAAGGCCTTGAAAAAATGGTTTATTATAGTCATGTCACGAGGCCTTGACGGTAAGGTTATGATGTCTGAAATATGAATTTACCTTTTTATAAAAATAGTATTAATATTTCATGTGTTTATTTCACTAGTTGAATACCCATGATTATGTTTTATTATGGCATTATTTATTCATCACTTATTCCTACCATATTGTGTCCAAGATTATTTTTTAAAGTAATGTGTTTTTGTTATTCACCATGCCTAATGTTTATTTTTATGTTATATTCCACTATATTGCATACCCTTATTGAGAATCTGGGCTCACCCCTTTCTTATGATACATTTTATCAAGACTTGAAGAAGTATATTATGAATGACCTATAAGGATGAACTTATAGTTGTGGATTTTCCTAAATAAAATTTTATGTTATTTTTTCCTTTCAAGTTGTATTTTTGAACCTAGGTTTGTTTCTAGTTTTCGAAAACTATTGATCTACTCAGTCCTTAGAGATTTTATTCCTTGTAATCATGAAAATGTATTAAAATAATGCACCAGCTCTGGGATTTTGGGGTCAGGGTCTTACAGTTGGTATGAGGGGAAGTTTAGTAGAAAACATGGAAACTATATTTTGAAAACATAGATTTGGGAACAAATCCCTAATATAGTCTTTGAGGATAGACATTCAAGAACATCCGGGTATTTTGGTATGGAATAGATTATGTGGATATTTTTAGAAAATACATCCCTGTGTGGATACAATAGGTGAATGTGGTTCTGTAACGGATGTACCTATGAGTGAAAAATATGACAAAGAGTTTTGGGCTTTACCAGGGGTATCTTGGTACACAACAACAAGCCTTACTGCACACTTTATTTGACACTCGAGGAAGATTTTCTTAGGATAATTCACACGTTATTTACAAGAAATTATGAAGAATTTATTCCCCCAATGTTACCAAAGTATATGGTTCTAGGGTTTACGATGTATAAATTTATACCATGTGTTATTACATGTTTAGATTCATAGAGAGTTCATAATTTTTTGAGATAATATATAATATGTAATTTATTAGAAATGGTTCCAAAAAGAAGTAATGTGAACTTCAAAAATGCACATGACATGAAGAGTAAGAGGGGTCAAATCTATTATGGTCTTAAACCATAATTTTAATGGAATATAGTCTACTAAGTATCCTCATCATATGAGGAAATAGTATCATGTGTTAACAAGATATGTAAATAATTCTCTAAGTCCAATGGATTTGAAGGGAAGAAGAAGAAGAGGATGGTAGAGGAAAATATGGATAAAGGGAAGAAGGTAAAGATGGGATCTACAATATGTGATAACTGTGGACATAATCATCCTGGTAAATGCTTGAATGGAATGAGAGTTTTATAAATGTGTGCGGAAAAAGGAAACTAATTTTGTGATTTTAAGTGTATGAAAAAGGTGTCTGATATACAATGCTTCAACTGTAAGGAGATAGGACACTATGTGAATCAATGTCTCAAGCATCAAAGGAATATGCCCCAAATTATGTTAATGGATAATGATCAATTTGTGATACATCCATATATGAAGTGTAATGATTAATATTCCTCATTAAGAATCATGTATTTTGAATATTTTTTCAGCAATGTACTTGTTATAAGAATTATGGAATATATGAGGATTGTACTCCAATACTATTTCATTAAGCATTTGAGGTCGTATGATGAATTGTACCAAGTATAAGTGACTCAGTAAGAAGTTAATATCTTTGTAAAGTATTTGATTTCAGGAAATACAACCCTTACAATATATCTGATGTTGAGATAATGATGAAGAAATTATTGATTTAGATAAATACTGACTACCTTGGAACTGATTATTGACCTGTTGAGAAGTGGTCTATGCTATATTCGATGGAGTTTACAACACTTTTGGTTTTATGGAATTTATCCCATAACATGTATCTTACTTAATGAATATGGAATAATTCATGTATTTACGGTAATTTAAGTTATTTCCATATTTCAATTGGATACAAGATGATGTTATTCACATTGTTGGAATGTGAAAATTTAGAGTTTCCTCATGTTGATTTAGGGGTAATGATAAGTTCATCTGGTAAATTTAGAGACCTTCATTCCAAAGTGTTGAATCATTATATTTAATATTTTCTAACCATTTATGAAATGGTTTAATTTGATCATTGTATGAGCTTTTAGAGTTTAATGTATTACATCACAATATAGACTAACCTCTGCTAAGTGATGAGGTATATATCATTCCAAGTGCAATAAAAATATGTGTTTGTAAATAGAAACATATATTTATAACCTTATAGAGTGGAATAATTCCTCAAATCATTGAAAAGAGTCTTAAATTTTTCCCTCTATTATCATATTCATTGATAATATCGATTAATCTTTGTTATAGTAGTTCATAGATTTGTAGTAATAAACTTTCATCAAAACATGTTCTCTATCACGTTCCATCAGAACATCATAGTTAGATTTTTCTTCCATGTCCAGGTTTTTTATTCCAACTAATATAACCCTATTCAAAATAATAATTTTTTTGGTGACCACCTCATTTCCCTGAACCTATTTTTAGGAGGGTATTTTATTAACCCTATTCCCAATGTGGGTTTCCCACAAGGGTATTTTCAAGTATCTACTATTAACATTTGAAGTTCAATTTCAAATTTTGAGGATGATGTTTTTGTAAGGATGGGATAATGTAACACCCCAAGAATTTACGAATATATTTAATATAGATTTCCTGAAAAAATTGATTCTCCAAAAAATAACAATTTATTATAACCTAACCAATAAACATAATGTTTTCAAATCTATAATTTGACTTTCAAAAGACTAACACACACGGTTGCGTTTAGTAAGATATTTAGAGTTTGATAAGACAAACTTAATTTCTGAAAATTAGTAACATACCCTTATGTATAGTAATGAATAGTAATGAATAGTAATGAATATAAAATTGGAAAAAAATAGAAACTTCACCCATGAATGTATAAATACAATTTAGAGATATTATAAGGGAAAAAATGATCATAGTATAAGTATTGGTATTTTTGTATGTCATAAATATTTCAATTAAAATATTATGATTAATTTTATAATTTAAAATAGAAATTTATTTTTATAAAATTTATTCAAAAGTTTTTACTTTATTATCTCATGGTTATAAGATAATTTTATGGGAACTAGATTAACTTCACATGGTGCTATAAAACGAGTTGTATTTTTTAATGTTTATCTGGAATAAATTTTGATTTTATTTAAAAATTAAACATAAAATATTTATGAAATTATTTTTTTTAAAAGGATTTAATTTTTCCATTCTAGATGTCAAAATATGTTGGTGGTAATTTTTTCGGATTTTTCAAAAATACATGAATTTTTCATGAATAGTAAATTAGAATTTTGAGTTTTCGGTATGTTTAATGACAACATAATGATTTCATAATTAATATAAAATGTTGGTCTACTTTTGAACAGTAAAATATGACATTAGCTATTCTTACTGGCTACTATAATGGGAAAATACCATACGAAAGCCCGTGGTTTGGCAAAAACCCCAAATGAGGTGTCTTTTGAAATTAATAAAAAAAATCCTCTCATTTACTATATATACCCACTCATTCCTTCATTTTAATTCATTACAAAATCATCATACTCAAAGATATAGTATTTTCACCTCCCTTGGTGACCTACCACGGTGTACTCAAGCCCCCATGGTCCCAACCTTCATCTTTTAGGAGTCACTTTATAACGTAAGGGAATCTAAAACCCATCTCTTTTGCAAGATTTCATTTAATGTTATTATTTTTAATTTATTTTGGATTATGATGGGATATATCATTCCGTATCCCACCTTAATACCCATATTATTTTATAATTATGAGATAACCAATTTTCTCCCACCAACATATTTTATAAATTTTATGTGACACCGTTAGACTGCCAATGTTTTTGTAAGGGATTTCTCAACAATTCTTTTATTTTGAGTTCCTTTATTTCTTTCCTCACCTCCATTAATCCAAATGTTGTGTGGATTCTAGTATCTTACATGTACGAGATTTTTTCAGGATAAAGGATTAATTCTTCATTATCTCTCCTTTCCCATTAATTTATACAAAAAATGAAAACAACATCTGTGATGGGCTAATTTACCACATTCAAAGACGATGGGTTTTCAATTTCTGTTACTGTATTCAATTATTGTCATAAAACCATTATTATGGTTGAACCATACTATAATATTTTTATTATGTCTCATCTATTGTTCTTGAATCTTTTTTTACACGCGGTTTTTATTTATAAAGAAAAATGGGATCGTGTTGTTCCAAAACGACTAATTAACCCAAATGGTGATCCTTAAATAATTTATATAATGATTCATCTTCAATCCAAGTAACAAAATGAAATTTAAAACCATGTAACCTTCTGTATGTTCACTAAAAAGATGTAACTTCAATTCTGGATAGAAATCATCATTTTAAATGATTCTTCATTCATATATATAAGTATACCGATCATGAAACGAACAGACCCGAAAAATGATATTGAACCTCTTAACCCATCAAAAAATGCCATTTATAAACTTAATATGGTTATAAAAAATCAATTACATGTATAATAGGTTATGCAAATACTAATTAATTTTTTTAATTTTGTTATCCATAACACTAAGACTAAGCGAAGAGCACCATCAGACTTAAGGTAAGGGGTTTCTTCATCCCACTCCCATTTTTGTGAGATATTCTATATTCACTACTACTACTTTTGTATGGTGTATGTATAATTCCCATTAATGATTCATATATTAAAGCTTTTTATTTCCATGATAATAAATGTATCATTGATGATTATTATTTTTGGGGCATACGATTCAACTTATTACAATGTTTTAACTAAACCTCAATTTTTATTCGAGTTTCTCTTATTCTCTACTCACCTCAAAGATATTTTTATATATTCGTATATAATACTCATAAATTCTGTGTGAATATTTTATATATGTGTACCAACCAAAATTCCAATTTAATTTTAAAATGATCCTTAAAAAATTCTACCCTAAATAAAGACATGATTCAAGGAACTTCTCAGATTCTCACATATTTGGAAGTTCACTCTATAATATGTTTTGAGAAATATTTATATTTCTAAAATTACAAATTTTCGATTGAAAAAGATATTTTGGTTCATTTTAGATTTATAAAATCAATCATTCCTTTTCACTTTAACATCACTATAATGAATTCTTTAAACCGCACTAAAATGTTTTATTTCTAAAGATTATTTAAAAACTCTTTTTAAATGATTTCACCTCAATAAGACTTTATTTTTGCCTCAAATATAATTTCAATGATCTTACCTTTTATTTTTGAGGATATATATGTTTACAATATTATTTCATGATAATTACAAATGATTTTCTGAAATAACTCTTCTTTCAAAATTAAAAAGGATTTTTCTCATCCCACTTTAACTTCTATGAGATATATTTTGTGTCCAACACCTACTTATTACTTTAAGTGTATATAATGAACTTTGGTATATCATATGAAGAGTCTCATTATTCTCATGATATTATAAGTGATTCAGATTTTAATGTTTGAAGGTAGTATGGGATACTTTTTAATGTTTAAGGATTATTTCTGCAAAAAAATCAGTGGTTCATTTAAAAGTATCGTTATTTATATCAAAATCCATTGATGAATATTTTAATTCATAGAGATTTATCTTATATGATACCATCTAAAAAATATTTTGTTTATGTGTTTCTTATTAGTTTGAAAGCAGATGTTCAATCTTGATATCATTCACCATATTAAAACAAATGTTTAGTGTTTATGTTTAATGATTGGAAAAGGTTATTTAAATTTAATATGGTAGTATATAAAAATCCCCATTCATAAGGGGAGTGAATTGGACTTATCATGTGATGTTGGGGCCTGCTATATCCCCTTGATGCATCAGTAGGTCACATAATACAAACAAGGTCAGGGCACGAGGCCTTAACAAAACGGTTATTTATGGTCTTGGCATGAGGCCTTGACAGTATGATTATGATGTCTAGTATATGAATTTACCTTTTTATAAAAATAGTATTGATAGTTCATGTGATTGTTAAACTATAATAATACCTATGATTATGTTTAATTATTCCATTATTTATTCATATATTATTCCTACCATATTGTGTTTAGTTTTATGTTTTTAAAGGCATGTGTTTTAGTTATTCACTACGCATAGTGTTTAGATTTATGTTATCTTCCATTGAATTTCTTACCCTTCTAAGCATCTGAGTTCACCCCTTTATTATGTTTAATTTTATCAAGGGATGAATAAGTTTATTATGAATGACCTGTAGGGATAATCATGGAGTTTTGGATGTTCCCAATAAAACATTGAATTTATTTTTCCTTTCAAGTTGTAATTTTGAACCAATATATGTATCTAGTTTTCCAAAACTACTAAACTAATCGCTCCTTGAGGAATTGATTTCATGTAATCATTCCAATTTATTAAAATAATGAACCGGATCTGAGGTTCTAGGGTGGGGGCGTTATAGTTTGTATTAGAGGAAGTTTAGTAGAAAACATGGAAACTAGATTTAGAAAATGTAGATCACAGAACAAATCCCTAAGATAAAGTTTTAGGATAAACATACAAGAACATCATGGTATTTTTGTAGGGAATAGATTATGTGGATATTTAAAGAAAATAAATCTTGGTATGGAAACTACAAGTGGATGTGGTTCTGGTATAGATTTACCTAAGTGTGAAAACTCGGACATGGTGTTTCGGGCATTTCCTGGTGTATCTTGGTTCACGAAAACGAGCCTTATTGGGCACCTCATTTAATACTCCAATGTATATGATTAGGATAATTCACATTTTCTTTATAATCCATTATAAAGGATTTATGCCCCCAATCTAACCAATGTATATGGTTCGAAGATTCATGATGCATAAATTTAATCTATGTGCTATACCATGTTTAGAGTCATATAGAGTTAATAAATTTATGAGCTAATATATAATATGGAATTGATTAGAAATGGCTCCTAGAAGAAGGAATGTAAACTTCACCAATGCACATGATGCAAAGAGTAAGAAGGATCATATAGCTAATGGTCTTAACCCATCATTTCAAAAGAAGATATTCCCCCAAGTATCTAATCATATGAGGAAATAGTATCATGTGTTAACAAGTTATGAAAATAATTCTTTGAGTCCTATGGATTTTAAGGGAATAAAACTAAGAATAGGATGGTAGAGAAAATTATGGATAAATGAAAGAATGGAAGTAAGGGTTATCCCACATGTGATAATTGTGGAATGATTCGTCCTAGTAAATGCTTGAAGGGAATGAGAGTTTGTTATAAGTGTGGAGAAAAAGGACACATATTTTTCGATTTCAAGGGTATGAAAAAGGATTCCGATGTACAACGCTTCAACTGCAAGGAGATGAGACACTATGCGAATCAATGTTCCTTGCATCAAAGTAATATTCCCCAAATGATGTTACTGGATAATGATCAAGTTGTGATACGACCACAAATAAAGTGGAATGATTAATATGCCTCGTTAAAGAATCATTTCATTTGAATATTTTTCAGTAATTTAACAGTTATAAGAATTATGGAATATGTGAGGATTTAACTGCAATACTATTTAATTAAGTATTTGAGGTGGTTTGATGAATTGTACCAAGGATAACTGACTCAGTAGAAAGTTAATATCTTGGGAATGTATATAGTTTAGGGAAATACTACCTTTAATATATATCTAGTGTTGAGATAATGATGATGAAATGATTGATTTAGATAAGTACTGAATACATTGAAACTGATTATTGACTTGTTGAGAATCGGTCTAGGCTATCATCGATGGAGTTTAATAAACATTTGGATTTAAGGAATATATCCAATAACATGTATCTTACTTAAGGAATATGGAAGAATGCATTTTTTTGTGATAATTCAAGTTATTACAATATTTCAATAGAATACATTATAAATTTATTCACATGTTTGGAATGTGAATATTTAGATTTGCTTCATGTTAATTGAGGGTTAATGATATGTTCATGTTGGAAATTTAAATACCTTCATTCTAAAGTGTTTAATCATTATATTTCGGATTTTGATTATCCATTTATTTAATGATTTAAGTTGATCATTGAATGATCTTTTAGAGTTCAATATATTACATCACCATATAGCCTCACATGTGCTAAGTGATGAGGAATAGATAGTTCAAGGTGCAATCAAAGGATGAGTTTTGAAATAGATGTGTATATTTATACTCCTATAGAGTGGAATAATTCCTCAACATAAGGGAAAGAGTATTAAATAAATTGTTTTCTAATTATTATAATCTTTGATAATATCGATGATTTTTTTATAATTGTTTATAGTTTTGTAGTAATCAACTTTCACCTAAACAAGTTCTCTATCACGTTCTATCAAAACTTCAGAGATAAATTTTTCTTCCATGTCCAGGTTTTTACTTCCCACTAATATCACCCCATTCTAAATTATAATTATTGTGGTGTCCACCTATTTTCCTATTACCACTTTTTAGTAGGATATTTTATAAACACTATTTCTGATGTGGGTTTCCCACAAGGGAATTTTCTTGTATCAAATATTAGCTTTTGAAGATCAATTTCAAATTTTGAAGTTGAAATTTTTTGTAAGGAGGGAATAATGTAACATCCTATGAATTTAGAAATATATTTAATATAGGTTTCATGAAACAATGGGTCTCTAAAAAATAACACATTATTATAATCCAACCAATAAACATAATTTTTCCACATCTGTAATTTTAATTTCGAAAAAATGACATACAGGGTTGCGTTTAGTAAGATATTTAGAGTCTGATAAGTCAAACATATTTTTTGATTAATAGTAACATACCCTTTTGAATAGTAATGAATGGTAAATTGGTTAAAAAATAGAATCTTCAACCATGAATTTATAAATACAATTTAGACATCTTATAAGTGAAAAAATGATCATAGTACAAGTATTGGTATTTTAGTATGTCGTAAATAATTTAATTAAATTATTATGATTAATTTAATAATTTAAAATGGAAATTTATTTTCATAAAATTAAATAATAAATTTTTTAATTTATTTTCTTATGGTTATAAGATAATTTTATGGGACATTCATTAATTTTTTATTCTTTGATAAAATGAGTTATTGTTTTAATATTGTTTTTTTGAATAAACTGTGAGTTTATTTAAAAATTAAATTAAAAATATTTAGAAATTTATTTTCAAGAAATGGATTTCTTTTTTCAATTCTACATGTTGAAAAATGTTTGTGGTGATTTTTTGGAATTTTTCTAAAATACTGGAATTTTTCATAAATAGTAAAAATAATGTTTTTAGTTTTCTGTATGTTTAATGAAATCATAATGATTTAATAATTAATATAAAAATATGGTCTACTTTTGTACCTTAAAATGGGGCATTAGTTGTACCAAGTGGCTAATTCCACGGTAAAGCCCATGGTTTTGCAAAACCCACTAATGCGGTGTCCCTTAAAATTAATAAAAAAACGCCCTCTCATTTACTATAAATACCCACTCATTACTTTGTTTTCATTTATTAAAAACACATCATACTCAAAGATCTAGTATTTTTACCTCCCTTAGAGACCTCCAATGGTTTCCTCAAGCACCCATGGTCCCAAACTTCATGTTTAATGAGTTACTCTATAAGGTAAGGTAATCTACTACCCTCCACTTTTTCAAGACTTAATTTTAGGTTATTATTTTTAATTTATTTTGAATTATGATGGGGTATATCATTCAGTATCCCCCCATACTATCCATATTATGTAATAATGATGAGATAAAACTTTTATCTCATCAAAATATTTTATGAGTTTTTAAGCGACGTCGTTTGGCTGCCGAATTTTTTGTAAGGGATTTCTTATCTTTAATTTTATTATCAGTTCCTTTCTCTTTCCTTCCTCAAATAATTTCATCCAACTGTTTTTATTACTCCAGTATCTTACATGTACTGGAATGTTTTCATGATAAGGGAATAATTCTTCATCATCTCCCATTTCCCCTTCTTTTATACTAAAAATGAAAACGACATCCGAGATGTGCTAATTTACCACATTCAATGATGATGGATTTTAAATTTCTCTTACCATATACAATTATGGTCATGAGACCATTATTATGGGGAAACCATACTATAATATATGTATTATTTCTCATTTATGGTTCTGTAACATTTTTTTACACATGTTTTTGATTTATATAGAAAATTGAGTTCGTGGTGTTCAAAAACCACAAATTAACCCAAACAGTTATCATTAAATAATTTATATAATTATTCATCTTCAATCAAAGTAAAAATTTGAAATTTACAACCATTTAAACTTATATATGTTAAAAAATAAGATATAACTTCAATTATAGACAAAAATCCTCATTTTACAAGATTCTCCATCCATGTATATAAGTATACCGGTTGTGTAACAAATGGACCTGGACAATGAAATTGAACCTCTTAACCCATTGAAAAGGCCCTGAATGAACTTAATAACATTATAATAAATCAACTACATGTATAATATATTATTAAAATATTAATTAATTAATTTAATATATATATTCATGAAACTAACACCAAGTGAAGAACACCATGGGACTTAAGGTAAGGGGTTTCTTCGTCTCACTCCCATTTTGGTGAGATATTTTGTATTCACTACTACTACTTGTGAATGGTGTGTGAATACTTACCATTGATATTTCATATAATTAATATATTTATTTTCCAGATAATAATTGTATAATTTATTATTATTAAATTTTGGTCATACGATTCAATTGATAACAATGTTTTAACTGAACCTCCATTTTTATTCTGGTTACTCTTATTCTCTACTCACCTCAATGATATTATTATTTATTCTTATGTAATCCTCATAAAATTGGTTTTAATGTAATATATGTGTAACAACCATAACCATACTTTCATTTATGGGTTTTTATATGTTTCAAAAGGATCTTACAAAAATTATTCCCGAAATTCAAGATAGATTCAAGGAACTTCTCGAATTCTAACCTATTCTGAACTTCACTCTATAATCTGTTTTAGGCCATATTTATCTTTCTAAAATCACAAATTTTTAATTGAAAAAGATTTTTTGGTTAATTTTTTTGTATTATGAAAGAAAACATTCTTTTGGTCTTTAAAATATATTTAAATAATTCCTTAAACCACACTAATTTTTTTTATTTCTAATGCTTCTTTAAAAACTATTTTTAAATGATTTCACCTTGATAAGAAATCATTTAAGACAAAAATATAATTTCAATGATCTTACATTATATTTTATAGGATATAAATTTTTACAATCTGATTTCATGACTATTACAAATGATTTTCCAAAATAACTCTTCTTGCTAAAGTAAACAGGTTTTTTCTCATCTCACTTTAACTTCTAAGAGATATATTCCATGTTCAACACTTAATTATTACACGTGGTGTATGTACTACCATTTGGTATATCATATAAATATTATAATTATTCTCATGATATTCTAAGGGATTATGATTTTAATTTTTCAAGGTGGTATGAGACATTTTGGATTGTTTAAGGATTATTTCCTCAAACAAAATTTAATGGTCTCATTTAAAATTATCTTTATTTATGTAGACATCCTTTGATGAATATGGAATTCATAGATATTTTTTTTCTATGATATCATCTGTAAAATATATTATTTATGGGTTTCTAATTAGTTTGGACGTGGATGTTCAATCTTAATACTATTCACCATATTACTCTCAATGGTTAGTGTTTATGTTTAATGACCGTGAAAAGTTATTTACACATCATATGTCAGTATATGATTATCCCCATTCATAATAAGATTTATTTAGACTTATTATGTAATGGGTGGGGCCCACTATTTCCCCTTAATGCATCAGTACATCTTAGGATACCAACTAGGTCATGACACGAGGCCTTGAAAAAATGGTTATTTATGGTCTTGGCACGGGGCCTTGACGGTATGATTATGATGTCTGACATGTACATTTACCTCTTTATGAAAATAGTACGGATAGTAAATGTGTTTATTCATCTAGTAGAATACACATGATAATTTTTTTATTAAGGAATTATTTTATTCTCTCTTATTACTTCCATTTAGTGTTCATGTTTATTTTTTTAAAGGCATGTGTTTTAGTTATTCACCATACCTATGTTTTATGATTATATTATCCTGTGCGACATTTCTTACCCTTACTGAGAATCTGATCTCACCACTTTCTTATGTTTTATTTTCTGAATACATTAAGAAGTTTATTATGAACGACCTACACGGATAAACTTAGAGTTGTGGATGTTACCAATAAAATGTTTTTGTTCTTTTTACTTTCAAGGAGTATTGCTGAACGAATTTATATATCTAGTTTTCCAAAACTAAATCATTCCAATGTAATAAAATAATTCACCAGTTACGAGCTTCTGGGTTTGGGGCATTACACATGTGTACCTATTTTTATGTTTGGGCTAACTTCTCATGTACCATTTTATCTCATAGAACAATAATCGCTACCCAAATTCATTGTAGGGTTATAATGGAGCCACCCATCACTTGAGGATAATCAATTCTTATGTATGCCATCATATCAGGAAAATTATTATCATTTCTTTACAAATTAAACCATGGAACAAAAAACAAGTTTCATAAATATTTCATCATTATAATAAATAACCATAAAATTAAATAATAAGGATTATTTCATTGGATGAGGTCCCTATCAGATCCTAAATAAAATTAATGGATTATTTTGTCGACGAAAATACCATGAAAATATCACTAGAACATTTCTTGAAGAAAATACAATTTTATTTTGAAATATAATATTTAAAATATAAAAATTTCAAGAATATTAGGAAAAATATTTTCATTTAAATGAACCATGGAAACTTTTAAATTAATATCCAAGGATAATATTATTCATGATTTTTGGATAATTCATTCATGAAGTATATTCTAAACAAGGGATAATGTTTACACCATTGGTAAAAAGTGCCTCAATCAAGAAATTACATGAAGATTCCTTATAAACAATTTAATATAAATCATAACATGGGTAGACATTACATTAATAAATCATTGTAGAATTTTAAACAAGTTTGAGAAAATATTTTAATGAAAATATGGACATAAAAGAAAAATAATCATGAGAGAAGAGTGAGATAAAATCATTTTTCCATAAAAGTATTCATATGTGCATTTGAGTACTTAAAGAGAATAAAATGAAAGAAAAATAAAATAATATATATAAATATAAATAGGAGAAGAAAAAACATAATATTTTTTTATTTATATCATATAATTTCATCATTATAAATATAAGCATAAAGAATCTAGGTAAAAATTAATATTGTAACATAAAACCCATACCTGGAGACTAACTTTATTCATAAGAACAATAACCTCCTATGTACTAAATTTTAATTTATTATAAATATATATTGTAACCATATTCATGCTTATAGTTCCATACATTTTTGACTTAAAACATCTTATCACTTGTTCCTTAAGAATCATTCGTTATCATCATCATTTTATATTAAAAAAAATTTATTTTTATATATGTTTTTTTTCTATTATTATGGTCATTTAACAATGATCATGGTTCTAAAATCTCAATAATTATAATAATGATATAGATATATTATATATTAATTATATAAATATTTAGAAAAATCTTTAAAATTATGTGATGAAAAATGAATTACACCATTCATTGAGATAGTAGTCAGAATGTAAACATAAAGCATGGTTTCATTTTATAAAGTAACATGTAATGAGATATAAAACATTATCATTAAATAATAATTATTTAATTATATATATCATATAAATTTAGAATTTTTTTTATAACCATTCATGAGAGTTGGTGATGTAAAACGTATCATATCACTACATGGAGGTAGTAGTTTTCAAGCACGCACATGAGATAATTTCATTTCCCATTTGATATAAAGGAGGTAAAAAATTAATTTACCATAATGATAACAATGTATCAGTATATTGATAACATTGGATTCATTATTTTAGGGTACATACAAAATATTTGTAATAAATAGAAAAATGTGTGTGCAATAATGAAGTAAATGACTTTGAAAATGTTTCTTGGTAGGTATTTTTGGATCTAGGGTTCTCATTTTTTTGAATATGGGTGTATAAGGAGTGCCATTTATAAGTGAGGGGTGGGACACACATGAAATTACATAAAAGATTAAAATATTGAAAAGTCACTTTTCTCTTAATTATGATGAAAATAGACAATAATTATAAGTTAAAATAATACCAGGTTAAAATAAATTTAACCAATATTATTGAGATAATTTTATGTGACATTTTTCCATTATATAATAAATTAACCCCCTTTATGAACACATTTTAATCATAGCTATGGTAACACATTTTTACTATAAAAACATTTAATTATGTGAAAAAATAAAAGTGATCTCATTAAAAAATTTGTACATGATAATTAAAAATGAGTAATATATTTTATAAAATTCAATTTGTATAAGTGGAAGAAATCAATTTTAAAATAATGATGTAAAACTCAATAAAGAACAATTTTTTACATTGATTTTTAAGTATGAAACAAAATTTATTCCCACTCTTTTACAAGAAAAAAAAATTAAATAAATGTAAAAATATATACTTTGAAATATATTATATAAATTTTATTAAAATAATTAAAAAAAGTGATTTATTCAATTTATTACGATAAAAATTCATCACACACATAAAAACTTTCTCTAAAAAATAACACGGTTTACCCTCAAAATATTTTATCATCCTTTCTAACCATTCGATAAAAATGTATGAATGATTATTCATGAATTATAAAAAATCATTAAAATATTTTTTCAACATTGATTAATATATAAAAACAACATATATTTAAAACATATCATTCTTCATAATTTTTTTCTTAATTATGAAATGATATTCTTAAAAATTTAAAGATTATATAATAATAATTAATAACAAAATTAATTAAGGAAAATATTTCTATATAAATTTAATAATGTGTTTAGTCTTATTCATACCAATGGATTTCTAGGTACTGTAGTAGGGAACTGTAGCATTGTTGTAGTAGTGGAAGAACTGTAGCAGAGGTGGAACTATAGCGGAAGAGCCACTATTGCAGGACTGTAGCAGTGGTGGTACTATAGAAGGTACTTTAGTAGCCTAAGTATTGTTGAAGTACTATTCAATGAAGGGAAATTTGGGCCAAAAAATGGACTTTTAAGACTCTTATTTAGGCCACGTGGCCTTGGGCCATCAGGCTATGTAATGGGTCTCCCTCTACCCAGACAAAAAATAAGTCTTTTCTTTAATAATAAAATGAGGATGTGGCCCCAACCATTATATATATATATATATATATATATATCAAATACTTCAAATTCATTATAAAGGAATACATTATAGGGTGTTACATTATACCCCCTTAAAATTAATTCCATCCTAAAAATTATATTACACTAATGTCAAAAAATATGGATTCTTCTTATCCATTACATATTTGGCTTCACTTGTAGTTTCCTTGAATTTATTATTCCTCAAAAAAATTAACTGGATGGGTAGTTTTGTTTTGTAATATTTTTTCTACAGAGTCCATGATTTCACCTAGTAGTTCTTCCTATGAAATATTATGATCAAATTATTAAAAATATATGTTTAGTAAATTTGAAGGGTGGGATATGTAGTCCATCAAAAGATATATATTGAAAAAATCATGACATTGAGATATATTTTATGGATGTTTTAATCAATAAAATTTGTCCCTGTTCTATCAAAAATCTTGAAGGGGTCAATATACTTATGGATTGGATTTATATTGTTTCCAAATATCATAACCTTCATCCATGGATAAATTAAAAGGAACACCTTTTGAAAAACATTGAATTATAGATCTCATAAATTATTATTGATATGAATCTTATGTTGACTCTTATATTCCTTGATGTACCAATTAATGAATCTAATTTTCTATTTAATTTCCTCAATAATATCAAGTCCCAATAGAATTCCTATTCCAACTTCATCCTTGTATGTCATAATTATGAACATATTTCCACAAATGGCACTATATGAATCTATATTAATTATTGAGTGAGATTTATTATAAAAAGAGAATTAAAAAATATGTTTGTGTTGATCCGAACCATCTTTGAAGTCTTGAGAATTGGATCTTAGAATATCGTCTAGGGTTTGAATAAATTCCTCATATTGGACATCTTTTTAAGAAAGATAGTCTATAATGGAATGGAACTCGGTATCTAGGCCATGGTGAGTGATTCTACAAAAAATTTATTTGAACCTTAGACCTCAATAAGATAAAATGGAATATAGTAATCTATGTAAACTTACCACTTCTTTAATTAATATCCATGTATTTTGATCAAGATCCAAAATTTTCTCTAATAAAAATGAAATGTGCTGACTTCATAAGGTGATCCACTACTTTCCAAATAGAATTATTCCTTTTAGGAGAATTGGGTGTCCTATAGAGAAATACATAGTGACATATTTCAGTTTCATTATATGTATAATAACATTTATAACATCCCCTTATTCATCTTCCACTCATCCATAAGTTTTCGGCATAACAATCACTAAGATAGATAATATTATACATATATATTTATTTCTTTCCACAAAAAATAATCCTTAATGACTCTACACATCTTTATACATCTAGTATAAATAGATATTAATGGAATATAAGCTTCATCAAATATATATTTCTTCAATTCTTGCATAATAGGGTCAAATACATATTTCTTTAACTTTATCATCCCATGAAAATAAATGTTGGACAAAGGAAAATTTCATACCTTATTTTTAAAATCTATATCTGTCTTCTATTACTCTTTAACCATCACAATGATAGATGGTTGAAAACTCATTTGAGGAAGTTAATATTTCCACCCCTCTATTAAAATTTCATGGTCCATCCTTTGAAAAATCATAAATATGGATATTTTGTGATCCTCACTGTTGATAAGCTATCACGATCTTTCCAAATAAAAGCATCATCAACCTTGATCTATTTAAAAGGGTGGTAATGTATTGACTTTACATAATCATTAATGAAATCCAACCATCTTCTTTCTCACATGTTCAATTATTTCTTGGTAATATATACTTAGTACTTTTATTATTTTTTTATTTGTCACACCTTTATCTGTATGTGTAACTCCTCCATATATTTAATTAAAATATTACCACTTCAAAATATATTTCATGGGTTAGGAAATTCTTCTCATGAACCATTAATTGATTAGAGACATAAGTTATCACCATGTAATTATGTGTTAGAACAAATCTCATACAATATATAAATGCATCATTATAAATAATGACCCCATGTCCATTATAGGGTAGTATGAGTACAAGTGAACTGACCAACCTTCTCTTCATGTTATTGAAATGTTTTTCACATTGATCAGTCCAATGAAACTAGGTTCCCTTTCATGTTAACATGGTGAGTATTTCATAATTTCATTTTATATTCCTCACAAGTCATCAATAATATCTAGTCAATCCATGAAAAATATGTATCTCGTCCATATTAATTTTTCTTTGCCAATTTTTAGTGACTTTTTTCTGGGAAGGATGTACTGATATACCCTCTCTTATAATCACATGTTGTAGGAATGATAGTTTATATAACTGTAATTCATTGTTTATAAATTTAGAATATAGTTTCTCCATCATTAGGTTCTTTCAAAGAAATTTCAATAGATCATATTTCTCTTCTTTACTCATGCAGTATCTAATTATATCATATATAAATTCTAACACTAATTTATCTAGGTAATCTCTAAACACGTGATTTATTAAATCCCTAAAGATAGTGGGGGAATTATTAATTCCCAATGGAATCATTATAATTTAATTATGTCAACACATCAGATAAAAGGTTGTCTTAGGTATGTTTTCACTTTTTTCCCTCAATTGATAACATCCATAAGCTATGTCATTATTGGAAAATTATTGAGATCCTCATCAAAAAAAATATTTCCTACGATGCATAGGATATTTCATATAGATTGTGACATTATTATATTCTTTAAAATAAATAGAAAGTTACATTGTTCCATCTTTATTACTAAAAAAATTACCAGAGCACCCCCATGGTGAAACAGTTATCCAAATGTTTCCATTATGATTATTCTTATTAAGATTATTATTTAATTCATGTTACTCAATCACAACTATTCTATATAAAGTCTTTGAAATATGTGTAACACTATGTACGCATTCTATTCAAAATACAACTTCATAATCTAGAGGAATAAAAAGAATATATATTCAAAAAGACATAAAAAACTCCAATAAATAGGAATTTATTAAATTATTGTTTTTTTAACAAAAGAAGTATTTGTAATATATTTATTTTATAATAAATTTATTTTCAGTGATAGCTTATAATGAACGCATCATCATGTTTAAACAAAACACTGATTACTCACACTCTATACACTCCATTTAGAATTAGTTTTTAACAATTTCAGAAAAATTATTTCATAAAATAAATTTTTTTTATTGAAATAATAATATCAAAATTATCATTGGGTGACTTATTTTGAATTTTTGGAATTTTTTTATGAATAGTGAAAATAATGAATTTTAACTTAAAATGACATTGGTGCTTAAATAATTTGTTATTTTATATCATATATTTAATTTATTTTAAAGTAAAATTATTTTAAGTATATGTTAATTAATATATTTCAATTTATTTTAATAATTTTCTTGTTTAATTTTTATATAAAAACACTATAACCTTTTAAACATTTTCATTTTAAAAACCCAATTTCTCATCATGTCTAGAGGGTTAATTTTAAATAAAATTTTCCACTAATATGAATTGAATTTGGAAAAATGTATATAATATTTTGAATAATCATAATTTCAATTTTATAATATGTTCATATTATTTTTCTATGTATATTTATACTAAAAATAATTTAAAATGAACATAGTTAATGTAAATATGTGATTTCTGGGGTTTAAACTTAAAAGGAATGGGTAAAAATGACCAATACACTTTTATAAAAACTATTTAATAGAAATATTTAGACCATTACACAACTTAGGTTCTATAATTTCACATTTTTTACCCTTTTTTCAAATAAAAAACAAGATATCACTAAATTATTTTCAAAAATACAAAGTCTTTCCTCTCACCCAATTTATAAAATGCCACCCCATCTACTATCTTCTTCACACATTCACACATATTTGGTTCTACCGATCCCTATACAAATCACTTCCAAACTTTAATCCCATTAACATAAAATGCATATTTTTAACACAAATCAACACTAATAAGGATTTATTACCAACCTAAGGTGAATGCACAAATAAGATGTAATGTTTTCAACAAGAATCATTATATTATTTCATTCTCAAGAACCTTCAATTGTTATTAAAATATGATGAAATAATAAACCCAGTATATTATATATAATGGGATATTTTTTTATAAAATTTTAATAACCTAAAACCATCTCCACATCCATCAAATGGGTTACAAAATCATATTTCAGGTGTACGTTGAATTGTCGCCTTGTGAACTGATGTCTTCTATTCTTCAATTACCACCTTCTTTGGTTGGGTATGATGATAAATATAAATTATATTTATTCTATTTATAACATATTTACACGTATTTAGTAATTGTACCATATATATATATATATATATATATATCTTTTCTACCATCCATTCCTTATGAGATATGATAATGTAGCTCTTATGTACTGCGGACTACTGCCTCACGAAGCGATGTGATTTTTCATTCACTAAAGCTTTACATGGAATGTCATAAGGTTAATGTTAATGATTATATATGATATAAATGGTGTAATTAAAATTTTAATTACACATTTATAATTATATATATATAATATCTATCATTTCATTTCATAACATTTCACTCACTTAAAGATGGTAACATAATTCAGGTATGTGTGAACTATCACCTTCATGAATCAATTTGACTCAATCTTCATCACCACATCACATGGATGAAATATATATGTATATAATTTCGTATAAATGATATTATTATCATTATTAATTGATAATATAATACTTACCATCTTTCTATAATGTTCTTTGAAAAAATGGAAATGTTACTCATGCATACATATGGTCTACCATCTCCACGATCATAACACACTTCATTTTTCATAACCATATATCGTGATTTTTTAAAGTATAATTGATATAAAATTTTGATAAATTTTTCATGATTATTATTTTGTATATAATGTAACTGTATAATATATTCATTAATATGGTCATTCATAATGATACACACATGAAAAACAAGGTAAGTAATACCACAAACAAAGATATTAATGAATGGTTGTTAATGAAATGATAATAAAATGTTATAAATGGATCATATATGATATTATAAATTATAATATGCTTCTGTTAATGTTTAATAGAATGTTTAAAAACACTATATAGAAGGTGAAAAAAATTTATTCAAATTGATGTTTGATGTATGGTATTTCTTAACTCAATTTTCACTCATTGAGTTAAACTTATACATAATTGATCATGTAAATCTAGGATTATGTGTGTAATTACATTTCATAAATTTATGTGGTATTTACACTAGATCTATGTGGATTTATATTTGGCACACATAATAGATTCATTGATTGATTCTCACTTAAACATTATGATCGTTTTAAGGCTTTACTTAACAATCCTATTCTAATAGAGATTGTTTATTATGGAATATCACTTGAAGGAAATTAGTATACCACTTTATAATAAATCCATTTGAATTTATTTTACACTAGTTATTCTTGATATTATAAATTATTAGTATCTTTATTTTCACTCTTAGATACTTAAAATAATTAATAAAATTTTTTAAAATAATTCGACTTTATTTCAGTCATCGGTCCGAAAAAATATTCTTCCAAAATTTTGTTTTGTAAATATGGATTTAAAAATGTTTTTCACCTTTAAAAATGATTTATAAAAGTAATATCTTCACATTTTATATTTTTACAGAAAAAATTGAACCTAATATTATGTATTTTTTAAAACACGCCCCATTTGGATCATAGTGAAAATGTGAATGGAATCTTTGTATTAACATGTATGGCATGTATGGATTTTTCCACCATAATGATCTAAAAACGTTTTAATACTTTATAATTTTTCAATTTAATTTCCAAATAAAATTATCTTGATTTTTTTTCATATTTTAAAAACATATTTTAAATCATAAATGTATATATTCCTCAAAAATGTTTTTAATGACCTTTTTACGGTATTTTTATTCATCATATTGATCAACCCTTTATTTTACATATGATCTACTGAGGACTTGTTTTATTGATATCATCAGTATTTATTCTATGCATGGTTTATGATCATTTTGATATAGGATTTGAAACATTGATACCATTCACCATGTTACTATAGTTGGTTTATAGTTATGTTTATTAATTGGGGTCAGTATTATAATTTCATATGAAAATATTTCAATTTAAAGGTTTATGTTATTTAGAATTATACCATTCATATGAAGAATGAACTTAAATTATTATATGATGGTTGGGGAATATACTTTATATATCCCTTCAATACATCTACATGCATCATGAGACAAATCATTTTTCCAAATCAGATGGGTTTCTACCCACAATTTTTAAAATTATTTAGGATATATTTTGGTAGTAACTATATTAAGGATTGAAATTTATATTTCAGACATCCATAATTATCCATTACATCATTACGAATTCATTTACTGGTATTCTCGATGAATATTTGATTATTTATAAAAATCATGTTTATGTTTCGAAGTTCTTGTTATTATTTTTATGGAATTACTTGATCTTAATTTATTCCTTCCATATTATAATCAAGTTATTAATTAAATGGAATTTTTTCAGTTACATAACTTTTGTATGTTAATTATTCTTATTTATTCATGATAGATTTCATTTTATATAACCCATGCTGAGAATTTGATCTAACCCTTATTTTTCCCCTTTCCCCAGGATCCCTTGAAGACTAAAATGTTTTTTGTTAAAGCATATGATAGTGGGAATTATTTTATTCTTGAAAAATTTTATGTACTAATTTTTTTAACAATTAATTTAATACTCAAGTATGTATCTAATTTCCTAAGTCTATTAAAAAATTTAGTTCTTTGGGATGAAATTCCTTATATCTTATTCCAATGTAATAAAGTAGGAACTAGCTCTAGGTTATGGAGTTTATGTTCATTACCTATGGAATTAGATGATGTTTAGTAGAATCCTTGGAACCTGTATTTTGGATAACATTGATTAGGGAATATAACCCTATGTTAAACTTTGGGAATAAGTAAAAAAGAACATCCAAAAAAATTTAAGGTGGATATTGAGTTTTCTTTTCAAGAAATACAACCTTTAATGAATAAAACAATGGGACATAGTTCTAGAATAGAGGTACCTTGGAGGAATTACTTTTAAACGGGTTCATTGGGCTAGACCCAATCATCACCTAGTGAATGAAAACAGTCTTTACTACACATCTAGTTTGATACTCCTGGCGTATATTCTTAGGATAAATCACATTTTGTTACCACCGTAATAGAAAGGATTTTAAAATATTGGTATCCTCAATGAAAACATGTTTACAATTTGTAGACACAGTGAAATGTTGTCCATGCACCGTTCTGTAGAATAGAATATGTTAACCTCACTTAGACACTAAATTCTACGTTTGATTAAGATAAGTATTAATGGAAGAAGAAGGATCATATTGGATTTCTAGGTGTTGTGACCTACAAATTCCTTGATCGGGCTCAAATAGTTCATGGTGAGACTCTTCTTTTTCATGAGGGTGAGTAATGGTAGCAAAGGTACCAGCCCAAAGGGAGGGGGTGAAGCTAGGAAATGATCATGAGAAGGGGTGGTGGTGGATCCCCCATGGTATGGAGAAGTAGGTTCACCATAGTGGTTCGATCATGAGTTCTTCTGTGAACACAACTTGCACATACCACCTACACGGCCTAAAAGGTGCATCTCCCCTTCATGATACACCTATGTTAGGCACCTTCACATACCTCCTATGCACCAATAAAAGAAGGCCACACCCAACACAGGACACCAGCATAGTGAACCTACAATGGGTAGATGTGTGGACAACCTCCTTCGATCAAGGAACCCTATATTCTTATAAATAGGAAACTGGGGATCCCCAATTGGTTGACTGGAAAATTTGAATGAAGCTCTTGAAAACTAATTGTATAGCCCCTATTTTTTAGGTCCTCCAAAACTCTATGGTATCCTTTGATACCAATGGTAATATAGTGTTTAAGGTAATAATAAATATAAATACATAATCTGGGTCTAGAACATAAGACACTTTCATGAGGACTCCACACTTATTGGAGGACCTACACGAGGTTATTCCCTTATGCAAGGACCTTTGATATACCCCTTAAAGGGAACCTGAGGTGACCAATGGTGTATAGGATAAAGTATTACCCACTTTGTTTCACATGTATTCCATTTTTAATGGAATATCCAACCCAGAAAGACCAATACCTATTCTGTGGGGGAATTATCAGTTCCTACCAGAACCTACATAGCACACCAGTGCTGAATACATATACTAAGAACATGCACCCATGACCTACATGTGTCATACTTTTGGTCCTCTTCCTACCATCAATGATAGGGATCCTCACCCTATGGATCCCTTGTATGAAATAGACCATGTTGAAACCTCCACCAAGACCTTGGGACTTACAAAACCTTGGTAAAAGGTAGAAAAACATGTCTCCCATTTCTATTTCTATTTCTACAGTCATAGTTTTCCCACACCCGTTCTACTAAATGGTTCAAATTCTATAGGAATGTGTAAATTTTTATTTCCACAATCAATCAGACTCTTATCCTAATAGATATTATTGGTGATTCCCAAGTCTCGGATGTAAGGGCAAGGACCATGTATGCCCCTTCTCGTCTCTGAGACCTGAAGCTTCCAATTACTAGAAGGGAGGGTAACCATCCATCTTTCTATTCCATTAAACATAGGATTAGATTTTCCTCCTTGTGTGGAACCAATCATAGTACATCACCCCTAGAGTAAGCCACTTTCCTTTCTTATATGAGGTTACATTCTTTCTCCTCTATACCTCAACATCCTTCATCTTCATTCCCACATCGATCTTTATAACCATGAGGCATTTAGGGTAATTTGATGAGAGGTAATGGTCATATCCCCAACCTCTTCCAATAGTAGAAGAAGGTTCAGAGATGGTGGGTGCACTCAACAACTCATCTCTATCCCTTCAGGCTTCGTCTCTATGTCCACCTGCAGATAGAATAACATTTTGTGGTTTATCAGTTCATTCATTTCCTCGTGTTTATCACTTAGATAATGAATCACATGGGCTTAGATGTCAATGGTGATAATGGAATCTATATGATGCACCTGAATCTGTTGAACTATGAGAACTATTATTTCCGGTAAAAGGATACGTAGGAAGTCTACCTATGTCCTGAGCTCAATAAGAATCCTTCTTGGGAGTAAGCCCAAGTAATAATTCCCCTAATATGGGAATCCTTCATAAGAATAATCATTTAAGTAATCATGAAAAGCACCATGAGTCAAGAAATTACTCATTTTATATTTATTATGGCATCCACTTCAGGTGTAATCCTCAAATTAATCCTCCCAAAGGGATATACTCCCCAACGAGACTCACCAAACAATGTGGGATTTGATTCTCGTCCAAATGGGATACATAGGAAGTCTCAATGAGGTTCATACCCAATACCTCAAATAAAATATGTTCATTCTAGCACACATCCCCAACATGGTATAATTCGAATTTTAAATTCATATCCCTTCCAGGTTCCTTGGTATGCATTAGTATAATCCCCACACAAAAATTTTTCTTGGCATCATCAGCCTAGTGGTCCTTTCCATATGATGTTAAACTATATGGTTAGATCATTATTACATGTCCTTAAAAGGTATGTTGTGTATATTTATGTGGAACCAAACTATGTGGGTTCTAATGACATTCACAATGATATGTAGGAAACCCGGTTATGGGTTTTATCCAAACATCAAAACAACTCTCGTCTCCCTGGATGACAATAAACTCCAGAGTAACCTCTGTCTCCATGGATGATAATAAATTCCAGAGTGCTCCACTGTGTGACTAAAAGACCAACATCATCATAATAATGACCAAATAATCTCTAAGTAGTATATAAGAGGATATCATTGGTATAGAACCTTGGATAAATACAAATACACCCATCAATGAAGAACCTCAGACGCAGACATAAGATTTTGAATTCTATACATGTTAATAATTGATTTTTAATTTCAAGGGATACCTATGTAATACTTTAGACTTAATTAAGGATGTCTTAAATCTATAAGAGGACCCTATAGTAGGAAAAAGTTCCCCCTAAGAAGGGTGTGATGAGCTCAACCTCCCATCTTACCAACCAATGTGAGTTCCTAAGAATCAAATGTCAAAATTAATGAAGAGTGTCTGTCTTTTGAATGCAGGTCCCTATGAATATAGATTCATTGGTTGTTTTATGTTCCATGAAGAAAACCATTGGAAATTGTTCATGAATGGTTATTCCTATGAAAAACACTCATTATGAGGGAAAAAATGGTGAACTCTATGTGAATCCTTTACCAAGATGATAGTTTCACTCATCTTTCAGGCCCCTTTCACTAGATAAAAGAGAGCTAGGAATGGTAATAAATCATGCATTTGTTCATCCAATAAAAATATGTTGTTTTAGTATTGTTTTCTTATTCCTTTCTATCATAACTTCTTGGGAACTTACTCTAAGATATCCCTTTAATCCAATGACAGCATTATATCTTTCGTTGATGAATTCCCTAATAGCCACTCAGGATTATTCATAATCCATGTGGAAGAAACCATCACCAACCAAGTGTCTTCAAAACTGGGTCTCAAATGAACCAGTCCAGGAGTATCATTATAATGGTACAATCCCAACAATGGAGTCCACCCAATAGGCCCTTGAGCTCAACATGAACCATTGATTGTACGATCAACGATGACTGGTTGTCTTGAAGTAGATGGTTCCAACCATTATCTTCAACTGTTTTGGGACTTTTTTCCCAAAACAAAACAACCATTACCTCCCTTATCATTGGGAGGTGGATCAAGATGCCTCATAAAACATCATTCATAATACACAAGTTACCTTCTCATGGGATCCTACCAAAAACCATCACCACCAACACTGTGCAGTAGTGAGCCCTCAACATGATCAGGGTGTGTCCCTCTACTGGTTGGACCATGTCCTTCATACCCAGACACTCAAGATGGTCCTTCAGGGGTAGATATTATTCAATAGGGATCAAGGTCACACATCTTCCCCCTCTGCATAATCCCACCAATTTAATTTTGTGGAAAATTCTGAGTGGGAACATACACTAACCCTCTTTCATTCATCCTGCTAGTAAACTCGTATGGAAGCATTCAATGAAGTCTACCAACCAAATAAAATGGAAACCCATAAGAAGGAACACACACCTACCTTAACCACCAAACCTACCAACATACTCATTTGGAAGCACATAGATATGTTAGTTAGAAAGTGCTGAAAACAAGAAAGGGGCAGACTCAATTATCTGCACCACACACGAGTACTATCATAATCTACTGGAAAGAATAGGTGGAATGGAGGAGATTGAAACACATAATCCAAATATGGAAGGGATGTATATCCATATTCTATTAATTTAAGTAACCATAAAAATCCTAGAAATGGTGAAAGGTAAGAAACAAATCCCTTCTTATATCGTAGAATTTTTCAAGGACATTATAACAGTGGTGAATATAGTACACGAGGGATGAACACAAAACTTTGTCCCCATAAGTGGGGTGGCTAATTAGCATGAAACACTATAGATAATGAATACCTTTACTTCTATCTGGTTTGTTCATGTGTTAAAATCTTACATATCATACAGACAATCATATCGGTAACATACACTCACTCTAACATGCGATAACTGGCCTATCCTAATGGATACTCTAAGGCAGGCACAAACACATGCCCATAAAAACAACTTATCCAAGAAATTGGCCCCACTCACTCATAAAAAGAATCCCAAGAAGAAGGCTCAACTAACATAATTGAAAGATCAAGAGTTGATCTATGATCTAAATCTTCTTAATAATAGTGTTCTTGAACCCCTTAGACACTTATTTGTGGCATCATAAGATCCTACTCTCCTACTCCCAAATAATGGGAGTAGTGGTAGTAATTATGAATGTCCTTTTTAGAAACTTCACCATGAAGTATTTATTCGTGAAAAAAACTTGGTTGATCTTGATAGCCTTTCTCTTGATGAGAGACACAGAAACCCTTTATGTGTCTAGAAGACCAAGGAACAAGAGGGTCTTCCCCTTGTTGTAATCCACCCTAATGTTTCTCTCCATGATGGAATTTACAATGAATGTTCTCTCCACATTAGTTTTTCATGTTGTTAATATAATTATCTAATTAGAAATATAGTGAGGACAAACCTCTCCTTCTGCGAGGAACTTGCGAACATAAGGTCATTCATGTATGATACATTATCATTGGCAAGTGAATTTATTTGTCAATAAAAAATCAACCCATAGTGATTAATGTTCTCCTAATAACCCTAGGTCCACTTATCATTATGTATATTAATGGAAGGCCCTACCAATATTATTGATTATGATAAAACATTTGGGAAGCTTCCTCTCTGGTCAGACCATGTAGAGGAACATCTCTTCAAATATGTTGCAGACATGCTAAAAATGAGGAAACAACTGGCTAAAGAAAAGATAATAGTCATGTTTTTCCCTTTATCCACTTTTTAATACAGCATTATAGAATCATTTCCAGAAGATTTTATGCATTAAATCCCCCTCATCATGTGGAAAACTCTTCATCGCTTTAAAGAAATGTTATATCCTTACGATGAGTATCAAAGTCACATCAAGGTTATGTAATGGTTGAATTTCCAAATTGATTTGGAATCTCTCCTAGATTCATGAAATATAATGATTGAGAAATAGTAAAGAGCCCTTCAGAGTGTAGGCCTTAAAAACATAATGAGGTTGCGACTGATGATCATCGATTCCCCATCAGGTGTTTGTATTAAAGGGTGGGGTGCATACAAGGAATTGCACTTCACTATACTCTCTAATCAGAAAAAACCCCACTAAAGGATGTATCTGTAACACCCCAAATTTTTCTAAAAATAAAAAGAAATGCATGGAACTTTTTTTATGTAGATATTTATAACTAGCCTTTAAATCATAATTTTTCCACTTCTATGTTTTGAATTTCATGAATCTTTCATCTACAATTGTGTTGAGTATGTTATTTGGAGTCTATTGGATCCAAATTGTTTTTTTGTGAATATTAACATACCCTTATAAATAGTAATATGAATAGTATTATGAAACTAATGAATAGTAAATTTTATTATTATTTTATTTTCTTAAGGTTTAAAGATAATAACATCTTGGTTAATTTTTCTTCTGTGATATAGAATTTGTTATAGAATTAGAATTGTTAATTTTTCAATTATGTATAGTTTTAATTAAAAATAAAATTAATAATTATTAGAGAATTATTTTCAAGGAATGGAATTAATTTTTTAATTCTACACATCAAAAAATGGTTAGGGTAAATTTTTGAGATTTTTCAAAATTCAACAATTTTTTATGAATAGTGAAATACGATAAAATACCGTATAATAAAATTATAAGTAAAATTCACTATTTATGACATCATAAGTGATGAAAGGCCACATGGTTTTAAATAAAATTAAATTATTAATATTTTAGGTCACATGAACTATGACTACTCATAATCTTTGGCAAAAATATTATAATAATGATTAAAATAATGAAAGATACCCCCTCTCCTCCACTATAAATACCACCCTCACTTCCCTCTTCTTCACACACCTCACAAGACTTTACACATGCCTAATTTCTACCCAATACTCCTCATAAGTCTATTCCACATGTCCTAGATCTTATGGTCTCACCAAAAGACCAAAACCAAATCCATTAAGAAGGATCTCAAGGAGAAGAGATCAAGAGGTAAACTTCCTCTTTTATTTTTTTTTTTATTTTCTTTCATATTATGTTATTCTCTTTCTTACCCTTTGGATTATGTTGGGATATTTCATTATATATCCCCCTTAATGTATATATTATGTAATATTAATTAGATATCTTCTTTCTCTCATCAATCTATTTTTATGAAATATTAAGAGACGATGTTAGGCTGCCGAATTTTAGTGAGAAACATCTAAAGTTTTCTTTTATTTCAAGATTCATTTATTTTCATCTTCATTATTCACCAAATTTTAAACAAAATGCATGAAAGATATAGAATATTTTATATGCTAGATGTTCTCATGTTAATGGGAAATTCACCATAAATCTTCTTCTCTTCCCCCACTTATTCAAAGAATTAAAAACATTTCCCATGATGTGTTGAATTACCGTCATCGTGGATGATGTGATTTAAATTTTCATTAATTCCTTAAATTATGGTCATGAAACAATTTTTATGGTTGAACCTGGTTATAATATATGTATTATGTATCATCAATGGTTCTGGAATTCTTTTGTACACATGGATCTAATTTATAAAACAAAATGTGGTCGTTATTATCAAAGAACCACTAAAATGATCTAAACGAACATCATTAATGTTTTAACTTAAGAATCATCCTCATGTAAGAATTAAAAATAATAAATGGTATAATTTATGTTAATGGATATATGTAAATACTACTCTATTCCAATTTTTTAGTTTCACTTCCAATTGACAGGAACATCTATCATGAACCAATCATGGAAATCATGTAAAGAACTCACCCAAAAATAGTGAAAGGAGAAAAATAATAACAATTAAAGGGTTAGATGATGTTCTAAATGATCATATAAGATGTTATAATCATGATAATTTTTATTTGAAATACTTATAACACACTTTTAACCATTATACAGGAAGTTCAAACAAGTTATAAGTAAGACGTTCTTGAGGTAAGGTAATTCTTAACCGGATTTCCATTCTTTGGGTTAACCTTATAATTCATTATTTATGTGTTATTTAAATTGATTGTGTGATGGTTGTTTCTTATATTATGTTTAATTATGTCTAATTACAGTTTATATACATATTCCATCAACTCTATTAAGTCTCTCTTCAATTATATGATATTTATAAAGGGCTTTTCTTTTAAAATCCTATTTTTATATTATGTTTTACAAAATTCAAAAGTAATGCTTTTATGGTATTATTAATGTTTTTTGTTTATGTTATGGTTCTTGGTAATTTTTTATTTTGAAGTTTGGGACCTATATCTCCCTATAATTCATTGGGTATGTGTATGTTGGAGGTCATCCGTATGGTTACTCCAAGTGTAACTGTAATGGTTACACAAATTGTAAGGTAACCGTGATGGTTAAAAATTATAAGGAAGCCGATAGGGTTACAAGATTATGTAAGTAATTCCCCAAGATACCTTTATGACTATATTTATGTTCTAATGCTTTTTGTGTATCTTTTTTAAATCTCAGTTTATACAAATTAAGGATATATTGGTGACAATCATGTATTTTGAAAATGTTTTCATACGTTACGAGTATTCATGGACTAATGTGGTCTTTCCTTTTTTATCATCCCTTACAGAGATTTGGTGATCATCACAAGTGTTAAAATTAATTTCAAAGTTTATTGGATCTGTATTATATATAAGGAAGCTTTGTTAAATGTTGAGGAATTCTCAAGGAGTCGTGTTTAATTTTTAATGTTTTATATTTTGAAAAAATGGAACTGTTTTTTTGGTATCCACTCAGTAACAATGTGTAATGTTATGATTGTATAATGTCCCAATTATCTAAAGATCTAAACATGGAAAGATACTCAATGTAATATGAAATGTTTTCTTGAATAAATTCATGTTTATGTATGTAATAAGGTTGGGTCCTTATAGTTGGTATCAAAGGATTGTTTAGATAACTTTTGGGGTTAGGATAATTTTAAAAGAACACCATAAATTATTTTTATTATATGATTAATTTGAAATGTTTTAGAATTTAGAGAATACCATGTTTCTTCATCTAGTATATGTTTGTTCAAAATGGTTGTCCGCAGAAGGAATAGGAATGATGAAGAGGAGAGGCACCGACAGAATGACATCCTTCTAGATCTATAGCCTGGAATGGTTCGGATTGGAACAATGTAGTTTGTGACCATAATGGCTCAGATAATGTAGGAAATAAATGTTGGTGGAATATATTCATGAGAACATCCAAAGGTACAACAATGGAACATGACAATGTTGGAACATTTTATGAGACAAAACCCTCCTGCTTTCAATGGATCTTCAGACCTTGTAGCATATGAAGGATGGATCAAAGACCCTGAAAAGTTATTTGATGTAATGGGATGTTTAGAAAATCAAAAGGTAAGTCATGCCATTTATCATTTGGAATGGGAAGCTGATATATGGTGGTCAATGGTAAGTAATATCAAGGGTATAGAGGATTGTTATTCCTTAGAGTGGGATGAATTTAAATGTATTTTCCTTGAAAAATATTTTTTTAAGGTGGTGTGACATAGGATGGAGAACCAATGCATTGAATTGAAGCAAAATGAGGATGATTTAGTGGCTGTGTATGAAGTGAACTTCACTCGACTGGTGAGGTATTCTCCAAATATTATTCTGGATCATGATAGAAAAATCAACCACTTTTAATATGGATTGAATCATGGTATTGAAGGGCGTTGTCCTCTCGTGAATTCAAAAGTTTTGAGAAACTTGTCCGATGTGCTGAGAGGGTAGAGATAGAGTTTTCTTATGATCATGTGCTTTTTTAAAATGAGGAGAAGAAGAGGACTATATGGAAAGCAATGGATAAAAATAATCCAAAGAAATCTGATGGTAAGAAAATATAATTTCCAATTTGTGAAAAGTGTGGCAAGAAACACCCTGGGGAATGTCTTAGCAAATCTAGGAAGTGTTCTAAATGTGGTAAGTTTGAACATATGGCCCAAGATTGCAATGAAAATTATCCTAAGACTAATCCTAATAAGAAAACTATAATGTGTTTTAAATGTGGTGAGATGGCTCATTATGAAAATGTCTGCCCAAAGAGAGATCCAAATGATGCATATAATCCAGACTATAAGCAGAAAGGTTTAGTGAAATCCTTTGTGACTACCCCAACAGACATCAGACTATCCAATGAAGTTGTATCAGGTACTTCTATTGTTTTTAAGAACTCAATAAAATATTGTTAAATGCTTTAGTTTTGGCCTTACCTTCCTAGAATGGTGAGTTTTTCATCCTTAGTTATGATTCTTTGAAGGGACTTGGTTGTGTTTTGATGCAGAATGATCAGGTATTTTCCTATGCTTTGAGACAACTTAATCCTCATGAGATAAATTATCCCAAAAATTATTTGGAATTGGTAGATGTTGTTTTTTATTTGAAAATTTGGAGGCATCATTTATACAAAACAAATGTCAAATATATACTGACCATAAAAGTCTGATGTATATATTCACTCAGAATTAATTAAACATGAGGCAGAGAAGATGTATTTAACTGATAAAAGATTAGGATTCCATGATTAATTTCCATCTAGAAAATCAAACAATGTGGCAGATGCCTTGAGTTGGAAACATCATGCATCATTAACCGTTCTACATTTAGAACATGATTCCTTGATTAATGATTTGACGAATTTTGGATTAGAAGTTGTTGGTGCAGGGAATACATCTGTTTTGTTTCAGGTTTCAATGTAGTCTTCGGTGTCAGACAGAATTAAGCGAGCACTGAAGGAAGACCGTGAGCTACTGAAAATGGTAGAATTAGTTAAAATGGTTAAGCTTCCAGAATTTAACCTTGATAATGTTTGTGTTTTATGATTTGGAAAAGGTTGTGTGTGACTATTTATTCTCATTTGAAGAAGATTTCTTGTGTGAATCTCATAGTTCTCCATTTTCAGTTCATCCTCGCAGTACTAAGATGTACAGAGACCTTTAGTAGTATTATTGGTGGGATGGAATGAAAAGAGATATTGCTGATTTTACCATGACATGTTTGAAATGAAACAGGTTAATGCAGAGTCGTGAGAGGACCAGTTTGGGATATACCTAGCATAGAGACGGGGGTGAATCAGTGTTGAGGACTTTTTAAACCAATTCCAACTTTTATCCATGTACCTCTTGATCTTTTAGGATCTTGATTCTCTTATTCTCTTTTCCCTATCACATTCAATAATAGAAAGCAGTAAAAACATGCATACGAAATTTTTACAAGGTTCACTACTCAATTAGAGTTGCTAAGTCCTTGTCATGCATGGGAATGACCATTGCATGGATTCTCCACTATAATGTAATATTCTATTACAATGGAATGGACAGGAAAACAATCCTCTAGCTAGGGTAAGTCCCTAGACTTTGGAGGGTGTGGGAAACAATCTGCTTCCCTGTACTGGGGATATTCTAGTCCAACTTGAAGCTTCTAACTAGTTCTTTATACTGCTTATAGAGACAGTCTTCATCCTTCTTGATATGGCAGGTTTTTCTCTTGGTCTTTTTTAGTTATCTTCACTTGATTACTTGCAAAGCAGTAGGCAAGAATTTCTACATTCTTTCTTTCTCTTCTTCTCTAGTGCAACACCAACTATTCTAGACTTCTCCTTTTTTCTTCGTAGTGAAATAACCAACTACAGTAAATCTTCTTCTCTCTTCTTCTTAGTGAAATAACAAACTTCACTAAATCTTCTTCTCTCTTCTTGGCTAGAATCACATATTCTAATGAGATTATTCAGGAAATGAGTATCAGCTCACATAGAATCATGTAAATTAATCTTCCTAAATAATTGTAGGCTTAAATTAGTAATACTATGTTCTTATTATTCTTCTTCTCTTCTCTCTATGAAGAAAACCTGTAAGTTTCACACTCTTCTTCTACTTCTTCAATGAAAAACCTGCTGCACTGAAACCTACTCTTCTTCACACGTTTTCTTTCAGTGTAAAACCATATGCACAAAGCTCTTATTCTTCTTTTTCATTCTAGAATCACAAGTTCTCTCTGTGATTGTAAAAACAATGAATTCTAGATCAACTTATAATTATCTCAGTTGATCATAATCTAGTAAGAATTTCTAGAAAAACTCACAGCTTGTACGCCAATCATTACATGCGCACCACCCTGCTTGCGTGCCTCCCTGCTTGCACTCCATCAAATACTTGCGCTCCACAATTGTTCACAACTCAAAACATGCGCGCCACTTCTACGTGTACACCATGCTGCTTGCGTGCCACCCTTCTTGCGTGCCTTCTTTCTTGCAGGCTACCTGCTTGCACATCACTCAGCTTGTGTGCCACCTGCTTGCACGTCCCTCAGCTTGCACGCCTACCTCCTTGAGAACCACTAACTACTTTCACACCACTATTGGGCACAAATAAAAACTTGAACGCCACTTATGCATGTGCGCCACTCTGCTTTCACGCCGCCCTACTTGCGCGCCTTATAAATAACCCTCAACTTACGCGCCACTTCAGCTTGCACGCCAATTCTACTGCTTGTGCGATCAGAGCTCAAATTTTCTCTTAAGTGTTGAGCCTTGAAAAATGAGGAGGATAGTCATCTATTTATAGGAATTTTTGTGACTTTCACACCACATACACTTTCATTCCATTCCAACTCGCACGCCACTCTATCACTTGCATGCATCTCCATCACGTGTGCGCCCTTCCATCAGTAGCGCGACACTTTCTTTCCATTGTCATATTTTGATATGATGATGTTGGAATATGACTTGCACACAACATACAATTGTGTGTGGATTATACTTGCATGCCACACTTGCCCGCTACTTATACTTGTGCGCCACACTTGCGCCCCACTTATACTTGAGCACCACTTATACTTTTGTGCCACTTTTTGACTTGCTCACCAATCTTTGACTTGCGTGCCATTTTATTTCCTTTGTCATATTTTTATGTGATGATCTTGAAAAATGACTTGTGTTCCCCATATACTTGCGCGCCACTTTTGTGCGCCACTTTTGACTTGAATGACACTTTCTTTCCTTTTCCAAAAACACTTCTTTACTCCATCTATCCTTTATAATGCCATCATCACAATTTCTTCAAAATTATGATATTTGTGAAATACAAATCAGCAAAGCATGGTCATATTTTTTCCGTTATTTTTTGGAATATGAGTTCCAAAGTACTTCTTTGATCCTCACTTAGAATCCACATTTCCTTTTGGAGTGTTAATTCCAAATAACTCTAATCATCTCTCTTCATCCCAAAGTGGAGGCTTGAAGCTTCTTAAAATACATTAAATGTTTCAAACAATGTATCACATTTGATACATGTATTTGGAACTTTAAGAACAGTGCAATAATCATCTGATTTCAAGGCAATGTGTAATTTGTGGCCTTCTTAGTCTTCCAAGTCCTTCCACACTCTCTCTTCTTCTTCAGCCATCGTTCTCTACTTTATTAAAATCACATGTTTTTTTTCAAGTAAGCTCTTTCATGGTTCTCATGAAATCGTGAAGCACTTCATGGTCTTCTTTAAATCTTCATTCTTCTTCAATCATCCTTATATGGATGATATTTCACCATTATTCATTGTTGTAAACAATGTGTCACCTTTGACACAAGTTCTTTGAACTTAGTATCAATTCAACAATCTTCTGAATTGATCTTCTTAGATAATTGCTCATGTATGACATCCAATGCTATTATTCCATAACAATTCTCCAGACAGTCTCACTTCGGCCAATCTCCACTAAATTTTTAGTCCTTATTCATCTCATTCTTAATTTTTACGTGTATTGACAACTTTTGACAACAAATGCAATCTTCATACAAAAATTGGTCCTAATATTCTCTTCCTTTTTATTTTTTTGTCAATACCAAAAAGTCTCTTCAAATTAATGTGTCAATGTAAAAATAAGAATATTCTCTCTCCCCTTTCATTTCAACCATTCATTTCACTTTCTCTCCCCCTTATTAAAAATAAATAAAAAGTTCATGGTAGAGAGGGTATCAGTCCTTTATTAAGTAATGTGTCGTCAATCATTTCACTCTATGTCTACTTGATCAATGTTCAATGTAGAAAACATAGAGAATTTGATTTACTCAAAAAATCTGTCCATTATCCACTGATCGTGGTACCTCATGAGATGAGATCTCCTACACTTGTCGTCAAAGGTTTTCCACTTTCATTCTAGGACAAAGATATTGAATGTGATAAGAAATAATCAATCCTGAAATTCCTTCACTCAATTCAACAAAAGTATCAAAATCATTCAAGTTCAATTAATAGGATAAGTGGCCTTAGGGAACTTTCATTCTTCTTATGTCACTAATTGACCTAGTTACTCACCCTTTATAAAAATATATTTATTTTGAATAACCAAGGATGAGAGATTTAGAAACGAAATACCTTTTCCAATGACAAGATCTTCATAAAATCTTCATATTATTAGAATTTTATGCCAAATGATGTTGATACTGATTGAGATAATGACTCTGGAAGCTCTTCATGTGTCTCCCCCTCAAGGGAACACTTCTCCTCCCTGAATCCCAGGTTTTCCCCCTGAGATCTTACTTCACCTTCAATTCCTTGTACGATAATAACAAATACAATACACAAATATTTAATGGAATACGGTGGATCCTATTTTCTCCATCAATGAGAGCAACAAGGTTGAGATGATCTTCTCAACCTAGATGCTCCATTATTCACACTTTCTCAACTAATCTTCAATGCTGACTATGATTGAGTAGAACTCACTATTTCTTCCATTTCTTTATGTGTGAATATTCTTTATTCAAGGGATTTCAAAGAACTAGAATCTCCTGGTGGAACATTAATCTTTTTGAGGAATTCTTGTTGGGATGGAGTAAATTCAAATCATCTTTTAATAGTATGACCAGCCTTGTTTCACCTCACACACAGAAATTTTTTTTCTTCATGTAGAATCTTCTTTTTTCTTTTAGCACAAGTATTAGCCTATGCATCTTCCATCTTTCTCATTCTTTCCAAATCATTTGGCCAAACCACCAAAACATCATTAGGGAATGAGGCATCATGATTGGATCTTATAAATGGATTCTTCTCAGTGGCTTCCTTCTTAGTAGTTATTTTGGATGCACCACCCTTCACCATATTGGATTTAGAATCCAAGGACTTATCATCTTTCCTTCTTGAAATCTTCCTGGGTGAATTTTTTTTCATATTATTTAATTTATTTCTTCCCAAGGATGCTTCTTAATTCTTAACCAGCTTCTGTGGTCTTCTTTTCCTATATGAACATGCACCATTCATATGACCACTCATATTGCATACATCATAGATGTTATCTAACATTCCAAATATATTTGTAGTATACAAATGCTTTTGGATCTGTGGATGTTGCTTCTTCTTCTATGGATTTATCCCCCTTGAGATGAAATTTCTCTGTGATTTTGCATTTAAGGGGTTGTACCAACAATCTAGTGCACAATTTCCAAATCTATTACAACACTATCATTGACCAACACACCTTGAATTATTCCCATCTTCTTTATAAGGTTGCTGAATCTTCTTCTTGGTATGTTGTGCTTTATGTCGATAGCTATCTTCCACACTCTTTCCCCTATCCACCATAGACATGGTGGTAGGTTTTTTCTCACATTTCTTCATCTATACTTGTTTAGAATTTTTCTTTCATCCCATACTTTTTTTAAACAAAAAAATTAGTACAAGTTGGTATGGATGGTACCTTTACTTTCTCAGCTGCTTTTGATAGATCAATGAGTGAAGCCACGATCTTTTTATCACATGTTGGAGGTCTTTTGATAGTAAAATCCTTCATTGAGCATTGAATACTGATAGTAACTGTTTCCTTCTATTGTGGAGACTCAATATGTGTCTTCTCAAGATTGGTAAACTCAGCTTATAATTCTAGACATCTCATATTGGGGATGACTTCTTTGTCTTCAATCATAGTCATCTTCTCTTCACAAGCCTTCTTTAATCTTTCAACTTCATCTTCATGCATCTTTACATTGTTTTGTAACTAAGATTAAAGATCTTTGATCTTCTTGGAGTTTTCTTCCAAATATATCTCCTTGACATGATTTCAATTTTTCATCTCATCTTCAAGTGCATAGATCTTCTCTTCTAGAGTGTTGTTGAATCCCTCTTTCTCTTAAACATCTTTGAACCACTTTGAAGAACATACTTCAAATCCCCTCTTTGTTGCTTCAAAGGCTCCAACCTGTCTAGAGAGCTTTAAGAATTCAACATTTTTTTCTTGTAATCCTTTCTCCAAAGCATTAGTTTCTTCTTCTAGTTGATTGATATTTTCCTGCATGCATTGAAATGCTCCACAAACAAGAGATGCACTCTTTTTTGGAATACAATGCAAATTTATTCTTAATATATCAACTGATATTTCTTGAGATGTTGTAGATTTATCATCACCACCTGTGCCAGCATTATCATCATGAGAATAATTTAAAAATGTACTAACACATACCTCTTTATCATTTGAGGTTAGAATTTTATCCATCTTCTTAGTGGAAAGTTGAGCCAGCTTCTTATAACGTTCCAAGTCTGGTGTGTCTTCAATGTTTGCCAGATATGGTGAACTAGATACATCATCTTCTTTAGATAGGAGGGACTTTTTCTTCAACTTTCTCTTCCCCTTATTTTTTTTATTAATCATGGTCTTAATAGATATATCCTTCTATTCCGAGATAACTGAATCTTCATTGAAAGTGTACTTCATTGATAATTTGAGAAAGAAACTCAAATATTCAAAAGAGAATAACTTCACTATAGAGAATCCAACATAGGTTAACCTAGCTCTGATACCAATTTAGAGGACCAGTTTGGGATATACCTAACACTAAGAGGGGGGTGAATCAGTGTTGAGGACTTTTTAAACCAATTCCAACTTTTATCCCTTTACCTCTTGATCTTTTAGGATCCTGATTCTCTTATTCTCTTTTCCCTGTCACATTCAATAATAGAAAGTAGTAAAAATATGCACATGTTATTTTTACAAGGTTCACCACTCATTAAGAGTATCTACGTCCTTTCCATACATGGGAATGACCATTTCATGGATTCTCTAGTATAATGTAATATGTTGTTACAATGGAGTGTCTAGAAAAACAATCATCTAGCCAGTGAAAGTCCCTACACATTGAAGGGGGGTGGTAAAAAAATCTTCCCTGGACTGGTGATAGTATAGTCTAACTTGCAGCTTCTAGCTGGTTCTTTATACTTCTTATAGATATAGTATTCTTCCTTCTTGATAAGCTAGGTTCTCCTCTTGGTCTTCTTTAGTGCTCTTCACCTGATTACTTGCAATGTAGTAGGTAATAATTTCTTCTTTCTCTATTTCTCTTCTTCTCTAGTGCAACACCAACTACACTAGACTTCTTCTTTCTTCTTCTTAGTGCAATAACCAACTTCACTAAATCTTCTTCTCTCTTCTTCTTAGTGCAATAACCAACTGTACTAAATCTTCTTCTCTCTTCTTGGACATGAATAAAATATACCAATGTGATTATTCATGAATTGAGGATCAGATCTCATAGCATCATCTAAATTGAACTACCCTAAAGAATTGTAAGCTTAAATTGGGAATATGAAATTCCTCTTATTCTTCTTATCTTATCTTTATGCAGCAAACCATTATGTTGCACACTCTTCTTCTTCATCTTACTTTCAGTGAAAAACCTGATGCACTGAAACCTACTCTTCTTCACATGTTTTCATTCAGTCCAAAACCATCTGCACTGAGATCTTCTTCCTCTTATTATTTCTAGAATAAAAAGTTATCTTTGTGATTGTAAAAACTATGAAGTCTAGATCAACTTATCATCATCTCAGTTGATCATAGTCTGGTAAGAACTTCTAGAAAAACTCACCGCTTGCGCACCAATCCTTACTTGCGTGCCACCCTGCTTGCGTGCCTCCATGATTGAGCACCATCAAATACATTCACCACACAATTGTTCACAACTTACAACTTGCACGCCACTTCTAATTTCACGCCATGCTACTTGCGCACAACCTGCTTGCGCCCCACTCAGCTTGCGCACCTACTAGCTTGTGTGCCACTAAATACTTGCACACCACTATTTGGCACAACTCACAACTTGTGCGCAACTTCTTCTTGTGCACCACTCTGCCTACACGCCACCCTACTTGCGCTCTACCCTACTTACACGCCTTATAAATAAACCTCCACTTGCGCGCCACTTCAGTTTTTGAGCCACTTCTACTGCTTGTGCGATCATAGCTAAAATTTTCTCTTAAGTGTTGAGCCTTGAAAAATGAAGAGGATATTCATCTATTTATAGTAATTTTGGTTACTTGTGTGCCACATACACTTGCACTCTATTCCTACTTGTGCGCCGCTCCATCACATGTGCGTTGCTTCATCCCTTGTGCGCCCTTCCATCACTAGCACGACACTTTCTCTCCTTTGACATATTTTGATATGATGATGTTGGAATATGACTTGTGCGCAACATACACTTTCTAATGACTTATACTTGAAAGCCACACTTGCGCACTACTTAAAATTTCTCACCACACTTGCGTGACACTTATACTTTCATGCCACTTATACGTGTGCACCACTTTTTGACTTCCGCACCAATCATTAACTTGCACGCCATTTTATTTCCTTTGTCAAATTTTGATGTGATGATCTTAAAATATGAATTTCACACCACATATAATTTCACGCCACACTTGCGCGCCACATTCCACGTCACTTTATTTCCTTTTCCAAAAACACTTCATTACTCCCTCTATCCTTTATAAGTCTAGCATCATAAGTTCTTCAAAATTATGATATTTTTGAAATAAAAATCAACAAATCATCATCATAGTTTTGTATATTTTTTTGGAATATGAATTCTAAAGTACATCCTTCATCCTCACTTCAAATCCACTATTCCTTTTGGAGTGTTAATTCCATATAACATTAATCATTTCTCTTCATCAAAAAGTGGAGGCTTGATGCTTCTTCAAATACCTTCAATGTTGCAGACAATGTATAACCTTTGATACATGTATTTGGAACGTTAAGAATATAGCAACAATCATATGATTTCAATGAAATTTGTAATTCATGACCTTCTTAGAATGCCAAGTCCTTCCACACTCTCTCCTCTTATTCAGCCATCATTCTCTACTTCATTAAAATCATATGATTATTTTCTTCAAGTAATCTGTTGCATGGTTCTCATGAAATTGTGATGCATTTCATGGTCTTCTTGAAATCCTCATTCCTCTTAAATCATCATTATATGGATGATACATAACCATTCTTCATTGTTTAAAACAATGTGTCACATTTGTCACAAGTTCTTTGAACTTAGTATCAGTTCAACAATTGTCTGAATTGATATTCATAGAGAATTTCTCGAGTATGACATTCAATGCTATGATTCCATAACAATTATCCAAGAATCCTCACTTTGGCCAATTTCCACAAACTTTTTATTCATTTTTCATCTCCTTCTTCATTTTGACGAGTATTGACAACTATTGACAACAAATACAATCTTCATACACAAAGTGGTCACAACAAGTGGCAGTTACCGAAAGGGATGCTTCAACCTTTTCTAGTGCAAGAGTGGAAATGTGAGAATGTATCGATGGACTTCATGGTGGGACTACCAATGACTTATTGAGGTAAAAATTTGATTTGGGTTATTGTTTATTGGGTAACAAAATCTTCCCATTTTATTTATATTCTAGATACAATGTATTTAGATCAACTTTCTTAACTATAAATCAAGGATATTGTCTAGTTACATGGAGTTCCTCTTTCCATTGTATCTGACCGAGATCCCAGGTGCAATTTTAACATTTAAAAGGGATTTCAGAAGTTGTTGGGCACATAATTAAATTTCAGTACAACTTTTCATCCACAATCAGATGGGAAATCAGAATGAACGATTCATACTTTGGAAGATATGCTTCGAGCTTGTTCAATAGACTATCAGGGATGTTGGGATCAACATATTTCCTTAGTTGAGTTTTTATTATAATAACAGTTTTCATTCTTGTATACAGATGGCACCTTTTGAGGCTTTGTACGGAGAGCAGTGTTGGACTCTAGCGTTTTGGGATGAAGTCGGTGAAAGAAAGTTGATGGGGCCAGCATTAGTAGAAGAACTGGCTGAGAAAGTGATGATGATCCAGCAGCACATGAGGACAGCTCAGAGCATGCCGAAAAGTTATGCAAATAACAGAAGAAAAGAATTCTATTTCGATGTAGGTGACCATGTTTTATTTAAAATCACTCCATAGAAAAGTGTGATGCATTTTGGTAAGAAAGGGCGGCTAAGTCCACGATTCATCAGTCCATTTGAAATCGTGGAGAAAGTTGGAAGAGTGTCATACCACATTTCTTTGCCTCCGAGTTTGTCTTAGGTACACAATGTTTTTCATGTTTCGATGTTGAGAAAGTATGTGCCTGATTCATCACATGTCTTCAGCCCAGAAGTAGTTCAGCTGGAAGAGAACCTTTCTTATAAAGAGAAACCCGTTCAGATTCTTGATTGAAGGGAACATGTATTTTGGAATAAGGTAGTCCACCGGGTAAAGGTTTTTTGGAGAAACCACATGGTTGAAGAAGCAACATGTGAATCGGAAAATGCTACAAGGGAAAAGTACCCTCTGTTGTTTAATAAGTAAATAAAATTGTGAGGAAACAATTTCTAGAAGGTGGGGATAATGTAACACCCCATGTTTTTCTAAAAATAAATAGAAATGCATGGAACTTTGTTTTAAGTAGATATTTATAACTAGCCTTTAAAACATAATTTTTCCACTTCTATGTTTTGAATTTCAAAAAATTGTCATCTAAAATTGTGTTCAGTATGTTATTTGGATTCTATTGGAACCAACTTGTTTTTTTGGTGAATAGTAATTTACCCGTATGAATAGTAATATGACCCTAATGAATAGTAAATTTTATTATTATTTTATTTTCTTAAGGTTTTATGAAAAAAACATCTTGGTTAATTTTTCTTCGTGATATAGAAGTAGTTATAGAATTAGAATTGTTAATTTTTGAATTAAGTATGATTTTATTTAAAATTAACTTAATAATATTTAGAAAATTATTTTCAAAAAATTGTCTTCATTTTTAAATTCTACACATCGAAAAATGGTTAGGGTAAATTTTTGGGATTTTTCAGAAATTCATTAATTTTCAATGAATAGTGAAATACCATAAAATACCATATAATCAAATTATCAGTAAAATTCACTATTTATAACATCATAAGGGATGAAATGCCACTTTTTTCGAACTCACATGCCATTATTTATATTTTAGGACACATGAACTAAGACTATTCATAATCTTGGGAAAAAAATATTATAGTAATGATTAAAATAATGACAAATAGCCCCTCTCCTCCACTATAAATACCACCCTCACTCCCCTCTTCTTACCACACCTCTCAAGCCTTGAGCCATGCCTATGTTCTACCCAATAATCCTCACAAAGATCTTCCCCACGTCTTATAGCTGTTTTTCTCACCAAAAGACCAAAACCAAATCCCTTAAGAAGGATCTCAAGGAGACGAGATCAAGAGGTAACCATCATCTTTTATTTTCTTTCTTTTCTTTCATTTTATGTTATTCTCTTCATTAACCTTTGGATTATCTTGATATATTTCATTCTATATCCACCCTTATTGTAAATATTATGTAATAGTTATGATATATCCCCTTTATCTCATCAAATAATTTTTATGAAATTTTAAAAGACGTCGTTAGGCTGCCGGATTTTCGTGAGAAATTTCTAAAGTTTTCTTTTATTTCTATATTCCTTTATTTTATTCTTATTTCCTAACATACTCTTAACCAAGAGGAATTAAAGCTAAATATTCTTGTATATTTTGGATGTCCTCATGTTCATGTGAAATTCCTCATCAATCTTCTACTCTTCCCCAACTTTTTCAAAGAATTAAAAACATTGTCTCTAATGTGTCGAATTACAAACATTGTAGACGATGTGATTTCAATTTTCATTAATTCATTGAAGTCTGGTCATGAAAAAAAATTTATGGTTGAACCAGGTTATAATATATGAATTATTTCTCATCCAGGGTTCTTGAATTCTTTTTTACACATGGTTTTAATTTATAATTCAAAATGAGGTCTTTATTATCATAGAACAACTAAAATGATCTAAACGAACATCATTAATGTTTTAACTTATGAATCATCCTCATGTAAGAATTTAAAATGATAAATGGTATAATTTATGTTACTGGGTATATGTAAATACTACTCCATTCCAATACTGGAGTTTCACTTCCAATCGACAAGAACATCCATCAAGAAGCAATCTTTGAAATCATGTAAAGAACTTACCCAAAAATAGTGTAAGGAGAAAAATTATAATAATTAAAGGGTGAAATGATGTTATGAAATGATCATATAAGATGTTATAAACATGAAAATGTTTATGTGAAATATTAATAACACTATTTTAACCATTATACAAGAATCTCAAACAAGTTTCATGTAAGACATGCCTCATGTAAGGGAATTCTTAACCCTATTTCAATTCTTTGGGTTAACCTTCTACTTAGTAATTTATGTGGTCTTAAAATTTATTGTGGGATGTGTTTTGATTATATTATGTTGAATTATGTCTAATTATAGTTTATATACACATTCCATTAACTCTATTAAGTCTCTCTTCAATTGTATGACATTTATAAGGAGCTTTTTTTAAAAAAATCCTCTTTTAAAATTATATTTTACAAAATTTGAAAGAAATGTTTTTATGCTATTATTAATGTTTTATGATTATGTTATGGTTCATGTAAATTGTTTATGATATAGGGTGGGACCTATATCTTCTACTAATTCATTGGTTATGTGTAATTTGGAGGTCGGCTATTTGGTTACTCCAAGTGTAACTACGATGGTTACACAAATTGTAAGGTAACCGTGAGGGTTAAAAATTATAAGGTTGCCGAGAGGGTTAAAAGATTATGTATGTAAGGCCCCAAAGATAACTTTATGACTATATTTATTTTATCTTTCTTTGTGTGTACCGTTTGTAAATCTCATGTTATACAAAGTAAGTATGTATGGGTGACAAGCATGTGTTTTGAAAATGCTTTCATGCATTACGAGTATTCATGGACTAATGTGATATTTCCTTATTTTTAATCCCTTACTGATCTTTTGTGTTCATCCTAAGTTTCTAAATGATTTTCACTGGTTAATTTATGTATATGAATAATAATTAATCCTTTTTTAAATGTTGACGAATTGTCAGGGAGTCATGTTTAAGTTTTAATGTTTTATATTTTGAAAAGAATGGAAACTATTTTTATGGTATCCACTCCATTAAAATGTGTAATTTTATTAATGTATTATGTCCCAATTATATAAATATATAAACTTTAAATGATCCTCAATGTAATCGGAAGTGTTTTTTTTTACTCAACTCAAGATTATGTATGTAATAAGGCCGAGTCCTTATAGTATCATGCAATGTCTTATACTCAGGTTAGATCCATTACATAGACCCATTCCATGACCAAAGACATGATCATCAAGAATGGTCCCAGACCGAATCTCATCGACATCATTCCAGAAGAGATCAGGATGTTGACATACATTTTTGTCCAACATCTGATAATATCAAGCAGGCCTCCCATTTAGAAGATTTCAGCTGTCAAATTGTTAAAATTTCATAAATAGTACAACGATCTTCCGAAATAGTTAATCCATGTGCATATAAAATTATGAAACTAGACAATGTTTGGAAAAAACAACATAAAATCAGAATAGAGGATGAAGCAATATCAACCATGGTAGTTCTAGAGTAACACCAACCCATAGGGCTACAATATTTTAAACCCAAAACCCGACACCAACAAAACAAGCCTAAAGGGTTGTGAAATTAGAATAAAAATATCCCTAGACCTTAGATATGGGGGATTTTTCACCCCAATATTCCCTCCATTGTAGGAATTATCATCCTCCTAATTGGGAAAAATGCCACAAAGTAGATCCATCCAATTTATGTCATCTTGCGATTTGGTGGCTTAACATGGAATGTCCATTACTGAACAGTTGGGTGATTCTATTACGATTACTATCATCCAAACATCTCCTAGATAATCAATAAATGAGATGACACGAACTCTTGGAGAGTGCATAAGAAATATGCCTCACAGAGATACCAATAGAATACCAATAATACATTATGTTTCGGTGAATATCATAAATGATGTCAGTTAATTTGTTCAAGGAAATGAGTCCAATTAGAGGATTCGTGATAAGAAGTTCATGTTCACAATTAAATCCACAACGGATCAAATGAAGAAGGTGTGTGTACCCAGAACTATAGGATTTCAATGAATTTGGGAACTCCCTCAAATAGTACACTATTAACTCTTCAAAAGTCAAGGAAATATGTAAGGGTCAGATTGTATCTCAACATCCTCTGAAAGAGTTTGAATCCCTTTATCTAGAGGGTATATTTTCATAGAAAGTGAAAGAAATGAAATAATTCCGGGGACTCAATGCAGAATTACCCCAAGGAAACCATCCAGCTAAATAGGTTCTATATGTAGATCCTCTACTTGCACTTCCACCTGTCACACCTCAACAAAGAGGGTTTGTCCGAGCAACTGATGCATATTGGCATAGTATACTCAATGTGGGATATTAACCAATATTTTTGGATCCTATAGAAGTACATTGAGAATTCCAGCCCTCAGGTGCACAACCAGAACATGATCATGAACATTCTCATAGGTATGTCCCTATTGGTTGGCCACAACAAATACAATTTGTACCACAACCAGTGGCTCTATCGGTTGCCTCAACCATTCAGGCTCTATCCACCACACCTGATCAGGTACTGGCCCAGCCATACATTCCATGAATTCTTATGAAGACTGTTGAGTAATTAATAGATCGATTTGATGATATAGAATAATGGTTCACAACGGTTCATCAAGAAGAGAAGTATTTCCTTGAATATGTAGATACAACTCTTTCCCCTCCAAACATGGTAATCCCACATTTCAAATCATCAATGAATTGGGAGACCTAGAGAAGAATTTGATTCATTTTTTCTTCTATTATGATCCCATGATTTGGACCCTTGAACAACAAGAGTTAATGAAACTAATGTGCTTCATGCAATCACTGCAAGGTTCAACATTTTATGGAACATTATATTACAATATTAGTCAATCACTATATGGGAAGATCTCTATTATAAATTCCTCTTCCAGTTTAGCTCAATGTTGAAGAAGATAATAGTCTTCAATCTCATAAACTGTAAAAAAAATGGGGAATGAAAGGGTCTCATATTTTATTGCTCAGTAGAAAGGATTGACATACACCTTGAACCTACCACTCCCTTAAGAAGTGTTGTTTTCCATTTGTGTGGTGAATCTTCATGAAGAGTTGTGCAAACCATTGATCCCTATGAAATACACAAGAGGGTTTCTAGACCATTCCACAATTTCTCCATTGGTATATAATTTTATCGCACAGACCAAATCCAATTACAATGTAATTCCATCAACTCATGGAAGGGGAACATGAAAAGCATAGGCCAATATAGTTACACTTAAGCAGGACCCTATACATACTACTACTTCAAAGTATGCACCATATTGTAGGGATCCACCTCCCAAGCATCGACAATAATTCCTTCTTTTCTGTACGATCAAAGATATCATAGGAACATATTGTTTAAGGAGATCAAGAATAAGGTTTATTATTTTCATAACGACCAAGTCCTTGGTTACTTCATCTATGTATTGTAAAAAAACATTGTCAAGTTTTCAAAGCCTAGTAATCTCAATGAAAAATGAAGAAAATATCCCAAACTATTTTCAATTTCATAAAATTATGGGGTACCCCATATAAAATTGTTTTCTTTTCAAATACCTCCTAAAAAATCATGGTCTATGAGAAAGTGAAATAGAAAAATTTTCTTTTTCAGATTTCATGTGTTTATTCTACCAATTTGAAAGAGTAAAATGAGTGTAAAAAAGTTAAATGAATATTACATAGATTTTTGGTAATTATATGATCATAAAAATTATCAATAAGACTCACTATATTCATCATGCACAACTGAAATAGCTAACTGTTCCATCAATTTCATCCAATAAAGCAAAGATAGCTTCATCAAAAGCTACAGCTTATGAAGTTCAATACTAAAAAAAGACATGTCCTGAAGGATAAGAATAAAATGGAAGAATACGATCTCATATAAAATCTAAAATTATTCGTGACCTTAGTGGACTCCATGTCGACCATCCCAAAAGAATGGGCATTGCCCCACCAAACGACACAACAAGAGTCGACCCAACATAAAAAATATTCATCAGACAAGGAGTTGATCATTAGTTCTATTAATGTTATTCACATAAAGGATCCCTTCTAAAATGACGAGTATTTTTATGAAACTAAATTCCCCAAGAATTATTGGGTAAATTGGGGGAGATGTCATCAAGGATGAGGTTATGGGGGAAGATGTGGTTGTGGTGAGAGTCACTAATTGAACAGAAACCCTAGCCAAAACATTTACATGGCCAAAAATCATGGTAGATCCCTCTATCAAGATTAGTAGGAATAAGGGAAATCCTCCACAAATGACATGATCTACCCTAACATGATCATCTTGGAAGACTAGTTAGAGGATATGCCACCACATCCTCAATGGGTAAGAAGACATAGCTAGACAAGTCCAATGAGAGAAGAATCACTTCTAGCTCCCACCCCATGAGATTTTCCATTGACATCAAGAACATCATATCCCAAGGAACATGAAAAAGAGAATCCTCATTTGGTAATTGAAGACCCCTGGATCAAAATTATGATGTTTTAAAGTTACTATCCCATGTACAAGATTAATTATCAATCATGGATGCTTTAAGTCTATTAAAATATCTCCGAGAAGTAATAATAGAAGTCTTATAAAGCACCTAGTAGTATAAAGTTGTGGTTACTACTGTTGAGGTATATTATGAAGAGAATGGTCAAGTAGAATGTCGTGAGTTCATCTCTTTTATAGACCAGGATGAAGATGATTTCATACAAGGACACATCTGGAACCTGTACATATCTAGAATAATTCATGTAATTAATATATGATGGTCCTTTATTGATAAAGTAGTAGGATTCAACCTTATTAAATTCTAGAAATTTCACCAACTGGCTCTCATTGAATCTCATGTATCCCCCTCGACTCTAATGTTACCAAATTATGAAAGGAATGAATAAGAATATATGAGAGAGATTACACTCAGAACTCAGTTTAGGGATCTCGTGCCTAATTCAATGTTCATGGTTGTTCTGTAGGATACAGCTTCTAATATTCTACTGGTAATACCCTAGCTACAATAGCATGTGGTAATTCCTTCATTATAACAAAAGATTGTCAAATATTGCTTAAATGGTCAAATTGGGACATTTCATGATGACAAGGACCTGTTAAAATCTGGGGAGTCTTAGTAAATTGATACAAGGTTCTATCAATTGAGAGGAAAATGGTCTACGGATGATGATGATACTTGAATAGATTCCCTAAAGGTTTTAGATATGATCTCAAATAACCCATTAAATAAACTCATTGTAGATTACATGCTTATAATTAATCAAATTGAATGAATAATATCAAATTAAATCACTCTTTCAGTAGATTCTGTAATGTCAGTCATGGCTACTAAACCCGATAATGCATGATAAGTTGTCAATTCTCCAAGAAGTGATGAATGTTTGGATGAAAATGTATTCATTCTGACCCCTGAGCATTAAAAAATCTATGTTTTGTTAGATAGGATGAAATAAGTTGTCACATTAATGGAAAAAGACATAGATTCTCATTTTCAACCTGTTTTATTCCTTTCAAATCTTGAAAAATTTCCTTCATCATATGTTGGGATGGAAATGGTTGATTATTATTCTAGATGTCCAAATACTGACTCATCCCCTAGCTTTGAGATTCTTTCTTAATTAACTACCCTCTAAGTAGTTGATTAAGGAGTAAAATGTAAGAAAGAGGAAGAATAAGAAGACCTCATAGACACCCCTCTATCATTGGATGAAGGTGTCTCCACCACTGTGGATGAACTCAGAGAGATAAATCTGGGTACAAAAGAAGATCCAGAGTATACTAAGATTAGTTCATCCATGTATCATAATGAAAAATTGGTATATACTTATTTTATGAGAAAACAATGTGATTTGTTCTCCTAGAATTACACAGATATAAAAGGCCTCAAAATTGTGGTGACCACCTATCATTTGGGTTTTCCATAGGAGCATTGAGGGTTCATGTGGGTAGATAGAAGGACAAACCAAACTCATGCTTCCAAAATTGAGTTATAAGTGGAAAATCTAGTCGATTAAGACTTAATATGAGTTGTGAGGTATCTAAAATACATATCCAATATTGTCCCTTAGGAAAAAAATATGAAAGAAATTAGAGTTTTCATTGATTTTAGTGATCTCAACCCGCATGGTACCAAATATGCCTTCTTAGTTCCAATTAGAGAACTCCTAATTGATGAAATAGCTGTTTACCATGCCATATCCTTCATGGATGGATACTTTGGGTATAACCAAAACAATATTCCCTTAGAAGATAAATAAAACATATCCTCTATATCCCCTCATAGAGTATTTTTGCATCAAGTAATTCCCTTTGGCTAAATAATTATAGCGCTACATAAAAAGGTACCACACATCACATCTTCAATCCCTTTTGGTGGAGTCTCTTTAATTATGCATTATTGATTTAATGTTTAATTCATGATAGAATTTTGATCATCTACTTGAATTAGAATCCATCTTCAAAAAACATTGACACAATATCTTGAAGATGAATACCTCAAAATGTGCTTTCAGGGTAACCACATGGATATTTATAGGCTTCATTGTATGCAACCATGGCATCAAATTCAATCCAAAGAAAATAAAATCTATTCTTGGCATGTAACCTCCATGAAATATAAATGAATTAATAGAAAATATAGAACGCTTTTCCTATATCTGGTGATTTATAGCTAACCTTATAGGAATGTGTTTACCCTTCACCAAACTGAAGAAGAAGGGAGCCACATATCATTGGACCAGTGACTGTCAAGAAGAATTTGAAACCATAAAGAAATAATTCCTGAGTCTTCCAGTATTAATGCAACCTGTAGAAGGAAATCCACTCCTTCTTTATGTGATAGCCTTGTAGTGATCACTGGATGCATTCCATGCACAAAATAATAATATGGGGAATAAAAATAGGCATTATTATCTAAGTCAGACCATGCTCAATGTTGGGACTAATTATTCAGATATCGAGAAAAATTTCAACAATTAATCATTATGGTTTAGAAGATGAGGGAATATCTAAAGAACCATGACGTCTAGTTGGTCTCTCATAATAACCTGCTAAAATTTATCCTTAGCCTTCTTATTATTATATGATGTCTAACAAATTGGGCAGTTATTCTATAGCAGTTAGATATAATGTTTGTGCCTTAGAAAGCAAATAATCACTAGGAATTGTAAAATATCCACACTGAACAACCTTTTATAAAAAATATGTCATTAAATACTAAACTACTTGATTAATAGAACTTCTCTATTTGAGACAAACTCCAAATGTGGGAAATGTGTTTTGACGTTAATCTATGAGCCCAATTGGGAAAATAATGGAATACCCTAAGCTCAATAAATTTGGGATAGTGATTTTTTTATCTTCTCAAGGAAGGTGGTATTTTCATACTCCTTCCTATTATAGGAAGGTTGTACCAATAGTGGGGTAGAATATCAGGCTCTCATTACAAGCCTAAAATCGGCACTTCAAATACTAATGAGGCACCTAGAGGTGAAAAGTGACTCAAAGTTGTTAATCAACCAGATCATCAAGGATTATGAAATCATAAAGGATGATCAAATCCCCATCTGTGATTATGTACAAGGGTTAATTGTTTAATTTCCCTTAGATAAAATGTTGACTCACACCCCTCGATCAGAAAATTCCAAGGCCGATACATTGGAAAATGTATCCCTAGCACTAGAAGATCCGAACTGGTATGAAACAGTCCTCATCATTTCCCATCGTCAGATGATCTTTCCATTTTTTTCAAATAAGAATATAAGATATTAAAGAAGTCATCCCCATCCACGATCCATATGGTCCTAAAATAGGATGGATGATACCCATCATGGAATACCTCCATGATGAATTAATTCTTCCTAATAGACCTAGGAAATAGAAAATCTAGCAATGAGTGTTAAATTTCACTCTTTATGATGTCCCAAATCACCATATATTCCTCTAAAAATGAATCTTCAATGGAATCCTTCTCAAATGCATCAATGTAGAAGAGACTGCAGCTTTCAAAGAAGAAGTGCATGTAGGAGCCCATGGTTTCAACCAGCCAATGTACATGCTTTATCATAAAATCAGAAGGCTCGAGTACTTCTGTCCTTTGATGATGCAGGATTGCATGAAATTCACCAAGAAGTGTCATCCCTACAAAATTCCTACCAACTTCATTCTTTAACACATATAGTTTCAACATACGATGAAACACTCCTAGTCATTTTCCACATTGGGAGTAGATATAGTGGTCCTTATCCCCCTTCTATGGCCATGTAGTAAAAGTATATCCCTAATACTACTGATTTCTTCTTCATATGTGATAAGGAAATACCTCTCAATAAATTCAGGGCCAAAATAATTTCTATCTTTTTCAAATCCAACACAATTTCCAGATTTATTATCCCCTATACCATACTAATGGACAAAGGCACCAATTTCTATTTTTCTACGGTAGAGAATCTATATCAGGAATACAATATCAAATCCAATCAATCATCACATTATCATGTAGTTTCCAATGAAAACAATATAGTCTTTAAATATGACACTATCAAACATAATCCATAAGATAGTGAATAAAGATAAGAAATATTGTCCTAACAAGCCCTTCCATACCTTATGGGATTACCAGACTATGACACATACCGATAGATGGGAAACCCCATATACATTGGGTTATGTAATAGAATAATTCCTTCCCATTGAGGTTCAACTACCATTACTGTTTGTTTCTATATATGATCAACTTTCCACTGATGATAAATCATAGAAATTACTGTATGAGTTTGAGAAACTGGACTAAAAGATATTGCATATCATGCATCACTTTAATGTTTATCAGAATTGGATAACATGATCATTCAACAACAAGGTATTCCTTTGTTTATTCCTCTATGGAGAATTGGTATTGGTCCATAGGACACCAATGATACTAGGAAAGAAACTTCGAAAGATTAAGATAGTGTGGGAGGGACCATGCTTCATACACACGTTCCACTCTAATATAACTTATTCGTTGATCTCAACAGAGGTATATCTCATTACAACTCCATCCAATGAGAATTTCCTAAAAAAGTACTATTTGTAATCACACAGTGCATGTATTAGCTACAAGACATCAAAATACATAACACCATATACGTCCATGCTACATGAAGTTAAACTAAATAACATCACTATCCTAATCACATGATGATAAACTACATGACATTAGGTTCTAGTCACATGACTTAAAATTGAAAATTACTATTCATCCTCACCACATGAAATTAAACTATATGCCTAACATCTTCATCATTTGACATCAACAAAACCCCACAAAATACTACGAGTATACACTCCTGATGGTCCCTTAAAATATTGGTATCTCCTAAGAATAATCCCCACTCACATAATTTCCACACAATAATGTCATTTGGGCCCCCTGTTATTGGAATAATTCCAAATATTGAAACATCCCTACAATAAGACACTAAACAGCACAAACATTCCAAGAACTATGTGGGGATTGATTCACAATATAATTGGATACATAGGTACATATATATATATAATATTAGGCCAATCCATAACATATATATATATATATAAAGATGCACCCTTTTTCCATGTGTATGAGTCACACCTTCATAGGGACTTTGTTCAAGAACTATGTGTGGATTTATTCTCATTCAGCTAAAACACATAGTGAATCCCGAATCTGTAATCTATGGACCAACCATGGATAAAAAGAAACAATTTCCACATTCCCTCTGTATGAACCAAATCTATATAGGGAAATATTCCAAAACATATGTATTGATTCTCCTGACACCACATGTCTTGGACCCAACCATTTTTATCGAGACCATTAAATCTCCATTCCCCACATCAAAACCCTATTTGTGTGGGGAACCATATGCAAGAAATATGTGTTTATTGATTCTGATTATAGTGGGATACATAGTGACATCCAGATTTCCAATCATGGGTCCATCCATGACAATTAAAAAATGAAAACTCCCTTCACTCCCTATATGTATAGATCAAACCTACACAGGGAACATTTTCACGAACTATGGGGTGCATGACTCTCATTGTAATGGGATACATAGTGATGGATAGATCTCCAATAATGGGTTCATACATGGACACAGAAAATGATAAATCCCCATCACTGCTAATGTATATGGATAAAACTATACAGGGTACCTTTTCAAAACTACATGTGGCTTGATTCTTTCACTACCATGATACGTAGTGATGACCAGATCTTACACCCCAGCCCAACTACAACATTTACATCCTTTCATGTCATTTCTACGTCATCCTTACAATAATATGTTAAACTAAATGGTTCTTTTAGAACTACATATGGATTGATTCTTATCTCAATCAGATATGTAGAGGTTCATGGATTCTATCACTTGGACCAGCCACTACATAATTGAAATGATCATATCCTTCACTTGTGTTTCCCTTGTGTTGTATAAGAAACCTCATCCACTCCTTGTTTCTCACATTGAGGACAACTCACATGGACTTAGGAGTTTGGTAAAGGAGTTTTCCGCATAAATAAGGTTTATCAACTAACATTAGGGTTACCATGGTCCTGGCTATAAGACTATAAAGACCCACAAGATGTCTTTATCACGTGATAATAAACTACATGATCTTATTGTCAACTACATGTGTCTTGATTATTTCCACAGAAAGATATGTAGTAAAGACTAGGCCTTAGATCATAGTCCCATATACAGGGTAAATAACAATTCCCCCTCTCCTATGAACAAACAAAAGGTCCATGAAAGAAGATTTTATATTTGGTCCCCTTATTACAGGGCCCTCCAATGAAATATATATTCACCCATTATACATATGAGTCTGATCTATGAATGGAAACCCAATAACATGACCAATATTAGTCCAAAAGATTACTTTGTATATCAGAAAATGCCCCTTCCACATGACATACTCTTAATGTTGAACACTTTCAGATATCCACAATATTACCTTGGATTCTGGTTTTAGAATGTCTAATACATGGGAGATACTTTTCCTAAATATGTGGTAATATACCAAAATTGGGTTGGCATAAAATTATCCACATAATGGTTTGGTCATCCAAATGATTCCACTATTTGAATATGCATTACACGCTATATTCGTCCTTGCCTAAAATAGAAAAAGACATATTTCTGAATCATTCGTAACTTCACCATTGAGATAAGATTCTTATTTCCCTATAAGATTTGAAAATAATATATTGTAACCTATTATTAAAAGTCAGCGGTCATCCCTTGAATATTTTCATATTTCTTCTCACCTGATATGAAAACTTCCATGATTGTGGTTTACAATTTTTACCATAATGCCTACAGTATACTAGAATGTCCTTTTTCTAATTAAGACACATAGAACCTATTGTTTCCATGATATTATAATCATATTCATATGACCTAAAAATACATACATAATAATTTCTATGCTTGGTCCCAACCCTTATAAAGAACCTATCCCCAAAATTATTTTAAAATTTTTCTTTGATATTATCCTTCCATGATCAGGTACTTTCTTCCCAAAAACAAAACTCTATGTAGGGGGAAATATGAATCCAAAAAACATCCATAGGATTTTTGAAATAGAATGTATTAATTCTTGAGGGCTTTTTTGTCTGACTATGTAGTATGTTTCCTAATTGGACTAGAATTAAATAGGCCACAAAATGGGTTTGTCAGCCAAAGGATGCCGCTGTTTGTCTATACAGTACATTCCCTAAGTTTCCTTTAAAAAAATATCTTGCAAATCGATTTTTTCAATTAATGTTAATGTTTTCCTATAGAGGTCACTCCTCTAACGTCATAAGTCGTTTTCCTATATATTCTTTCGGATCCATAAATCCCTAAATCACAGCTAAAAAATCTCTTCCCTAACCCCTAAATACATTATAACATTTATAGATAAATTAAAAATAATTATAGAACCATCAACCTTTTGGTCAAAGATAATGACCTTAAAATATATTCCCCCTAATTTCATTGTTTCATGACTTTAAACTGCATAGCATAATGTCCTTATTGCATGAATTTAAACTAAATATCATAATGAATTTTTGATATGATGTTAAACTACATAAAACAATATCCTTGTTTCATGAATTTAAACTAAATAGCATAATTTCATTGATGCGTGAATTTAAACTCAATAGAATAATGTCATTGTTGCATGAATTTAAACTAAAAATAATAATATTCTTTCTGCATGAATTTAAACTGCATAGCATAATGTCCTTGATGGATTAATTTAAGATTCATAGCATAATGTACTTGATGTATGACATTAAACTACATATCATAATTTCCTTATTGTAATAATTTAAAATTCATATAAAAATTCCCTTACTATATGACTTTAAACTATTTAGAATAATTTACCTACTGCATGACATCAAATTATATAGTACTTTTACCCTTGTAAAAAAGGGACCATCCCCCTAACATTGACCATCTAACAAAATTTACCCTCCTTCACTTGATCCAAATTCATATAGTAGAGGTTTCCTATTCGTGGAAAGTACCAATACTTATATTACCTTCATTATCAAAAACCTTCATTTGGAAAAACCTCCTATAAGGGTCTTGAGAAATCATAAACAAAAAATTCAACCGTCAAAAATATAATGTTGGAATTTATGATCATTTTTTTGTCTGACTAATTTGTAAAACTCCTTAGTTGGATTTGCATAAGTAGCTCACAAATTTCAGAGCATGACGTCCAAAAAATGACACTATTGACTATGAAGTACACATCCAATTTGGCCTTTCATAAACCAGCCCACAAAAAGGGTTTGTCTATTAGTAGTAATTTCATCCTTAGGATAGAACTTCTCTATTCCCTAATATATTGTTTTGGATTCTAGAACCATAAAATCCTGGCTCAATATTTCCCAATGGATATCTAAAGAATTTCATAACATTCTCACCCCAAGTTACTTGTTTGGGTCATCATCATAAAACTTATTATAAAAGTTGTTTGACAAAAGCATCTATCCTTATTAGTCCAACTAACATAACATTAATCTTCCAAGGAATAGAGATTATGTACTCACCATATTTAAAACCCACAAGGGGATATTTGGATAAAATTATAGTCTCATATCCCTAGACATACATTCCTATGGTTTAGAAAATAAATTCAAGTGATAAAATAATAAAAGGAAAACAATTGGTTAGGTTTTTAACTCAAAACTGGAGGCCCAAGAAAAATCCAAATCATAACAGCCTAGTCTCCTTCATATTGAGATTAGGAAAAAAATCAAGTTGATGAGACAAAAGAAACAATGTTTGTAGGGTTGTCTATAAAAACCAAGCAATAGTAAAAATATGCTTGCTATGTCCCATGTATTGGGAAAAAATAAACCACCATTACAATCATTAATTGGCTCCAAAACCTATAAAATGGGTTTGGAATGTGTCAAAGTGTCCTACCTTTAACATAAACCAGATTGTTTTCATTCTGAATGAATCTTATTCTGAGGGGGGATTTGTAGACATTGTAAAATGTGATCCACAAACTTTTCCATATAATTGAAGATATGATCCTCACTTAGACACCAAATGATGTGTTTGAGTAAAATACATCTTTATGGAGGATTACGGAGAAGATTGGATTTTTAGGTGTCGTGACCCAAAAATTCCTCAACTGGGCTCAAAAATTTCCGGTTGGGGCTGTCATTTTTTTGTGGGGGTGAGATATGGTTGCTAATGGACCGACCTAAATGGTAGGGACTGAACCTTTACATTGATCTTGAGTTGGGGTGGGGGCATAACCCCCATTGTATGGAGAAGATGTTTCTCCGTTGTGGTATAATGAGGTGGCCATGAGCATGCAAAGCCTGCACATAACCCATGTGCAACCTAGAAGGTGCTTCCCCATACATGGAAAACCTATGTCGGGCACTTATGCATACCACCTACACACCCTTAATGAAAGGCCACACCCTCTGTGGTACACCTATGTAGAGCACCTGCACTTGGGACCTTTGTAGACCACCTCATTCAACCAGGGAACCCTATTTGTTTATTAAATGGGACCCTTGGGATTCCCATTTGAGAGACTATTAAATTATAAACAATCTTTAAAGATTTCATTACGCATCAACCCTTCACTCATTTACTCCATGAATCTTAGTTATCATTCAATACCAGAGGTAAGAGAGAGTTTAATAGAATAAGTAAGATCAAAAGACCATCTTGGTTAATAACATAAGACACTTTCCAGAGGACTCCTCCATTAGTGGAGAAGGACCTGTGTAAGGTCATTCCCTTATGTAATTACCTATGTGAGACCCATTCATGGAAACCTAAGGAGCCATATGGTGTTTAGGATAATGCATTACCCAAGTGGTGCTGCATAGGTTGTCCATTTCTCAAGGAATATAAAACCCATGTAGGCCAATTCCACTTGTGTGGGGAATTATTATTTCCTCCCAAGCATTTTGTAGCACACCTTCATTGAATACATGTTCCAAAATCCTACACCCAATACATGTATGATTAACCCTTTGGGCCTCTTCCAAATAACCTATCATAGGGATCCTCACCCCTTGGATCCATTCTTTGAAAAGGACAATGTTGAATCCTCCACCATGACACCCAGATATTTGAAACCATGGGAAAAGGAAAATGAGTGTGTCTCTAAATTGAATTTTTATTTCTAATGTCAGAAGTTTTCCACACATATCCTACTAGATGGTTCATATTCATAGGGAATGTGTGAATTTTTTTTCCATGGTCATGAGGACCATTAACATAGGGACAATTTCAGGTAGTTCCTGGTCTCAGATTCCAGGGCTAGAACCCTGTCCTCCCTTTCTCATCTTTGAGACCCGCAGCCTTCAATTCCCAATATGGAGGGTAATGATCATGAGTTATTTTACATTCAACATGGCATTAGATCATCCTCCCAAAGAGAACTGATCTTAGGGAATCCCTCCTAAAGTAAGCCCCTATCCTTTCTTGTAGTATATTTCAGTCTTTCTCCTCTCTAACTATGCATCCTTCACCTTGATTTCCTCTTTGTTTTCCATGAACTAGACACATTAAATGTAATCTGAAGAGAGGTATGTTTTGAATCCCTAACGTCTTCCCTCAGTGAAAACGGGTTAGAGAAAGTAGGTGAACTCAAAACCACATCCCTCTTTCTTTGGGTGTTGTCACGATGTACACCTGTAGACACAAAAAAATTACGTGGTTCATAATATCATTCATTTATTCTTGTTTTTCAGCCATGTAATGACTCACAAGGAATTATAGTCTAATTTTGTTCAAGAAATCTTCATGATCTCCCCTAATGCTGTTGAACTAAGAGAACTCTGATTCCTGTTAACCAGGATGTGTAGGAAGCTTACCTAAGGCTCAAGCTCAACAAGCACCCTTTTTGAGAGTAATACCCAATAAAAATTCCCTTAATCAGGGCATAGTTATTAGGAATAATCACTAATGTAATCCTACAAACCACCATGAGTCGATAAAATCATTGCAATCCCTTTATTAGGGTATTATCTTTTGGAGTAAGCTCAAACTTAATCTTCTCAAAGGGCTATGCTCCCCTGTAAAACTCCCCAATCTATGTGGGATTTGATTCCCATCCAAATGGGATACATAGAAACCCTCTATTAGGTTCAAACTCAACACACCAAATCAACCCTATTTTTTTGGGACATATCCCTAGTAGAGTCGAATTGAACTTGGATATTCATTTCCATTCCAGTATCCTTAGGTTTTTTCAGTATAAGACCCACACCAAATATTGTCTAGGAATTTTACTCCTAGACATCTGTGCCACATGAAATTAAACTACATGGTTAGGTCCTTATCACATGACCTTAAAAGATATGATGTGCCTCATTAAGTGTCATGGAACTACATGGGTTATGATTCCTTTAACAAGGGTATGTAGGAATATCAGTCATGGGTTTGATCCCAACATCAAAACAACACTTATCTCACTAGATGACAAAAAAAACCATAATAACCTCTATCTCCCTAGATGAAAATAAATTCTAGAGTGCCCTACCGTGTGGCTAGAAAACCAACATTATCATAATAATGACCAATGAATCTCTAATTAATATATAAAAGGATACCATTTATGGAGAACCTAAGATACATACTGATATCTACATTAATGAATATCCTTTAATACATATAGATGAATCTGAATTCTATACATACATAATAATTTTTTCTAATTTCAGTGGAATACTATGTCATACTTGGGAATTAATAAAGGATTTATAAATATATCTTCAATCTATTAGACAGTCTCTAAGTAGGAAAAACGTCCTCCTAAAATGGTTGGATGAGCCTGACCTCCAATCCTATCAACCAAGTATGTTTTTGGATTTTAAAATACTGTTATGAAGTGGGACTGTTGCTAATATAGCCTTTGAATGATGATCACATGATTAGTATAAATATAGGGCTTTGACAAATCCAATTTACTCATACAAATGAAGTGATGGCCTCATCTAGTAGACTTGCCCTGTATGAAGCCCAATTTTCGAAGCTCATAAAGGAGGTGGCATCATTAGGCTTAACTCTTGACCAATCCCAAGCCGAGGTTCAACATGTTACGCTTGAATGAAACCGCCTATGAGAGAAGTGGAAGTTGATAGAGATTACAACCCAAGCGATGTTATCTGATCCACCCCAAGAGTTTGTCACCATCGCACAAATTACATTTCGGTCCTATGAGGGTGTTATAAGGGGCTATGTAACAAGACCATAGCACTAAGATTATTTTCATTTTTTTCTATAATAAGGAATATACATTCATTTTATTTTATTAACTTTTTAAATACTTTTTTAAAAACACAAATAGTATATTTAGTTAATATTAAACTAAGGAATCTATTTTAATGATTTAATGGATTTTTTAATTAAATAATATTGTAATAATATAATATTATTATTAAATTAATTTTTATTAAATATAAAGGATTGTATAATTTTATGAATGCAATTTTAATTTCTATTATGGTTTGAAAGCTATTTTGGTCAAAACCCATGATTTTTCGATAAATGTTAGTTTTTATTTTAAAATTAAAAATACAAAAATTTAGAAAATTATTCAGGTAAAATGAATATTATTTTTTTGGAATCAGGATGTCAAAATTATCCATCATTGATTTTATCATAAATTTATGAGATAGTGGAATTTTTGGTTAAAAAATAAAATTCCATTTAATTATATAATTTGTTTTATGACATCATAATGACCCAATAGTGATGTAATAAAATAATATAAACATTATGTTCGGCCAATATATCTTTTACCATTAAAATAATGTGATTTTAGATATGTTTGATTTATTTTACAAAGCCTCGGTGGACCTTCCAAGACTTATAATACATTTTTGGTTTTTAAATTGATTTCCTTGAGAGTGTGACTCAACTCCACATAAGGAACCCAATTATTTTTATAAGTTTGTATATTGGACTTATAAAATATTATTTTACACTCCCCTTGGAAGAATCCACGGTCAAAAACCATGGGTTGGTCTATCGTTTGGATTAGTTTAATGTGTGGTGACACAAACCTAAATAATAAATAATTCCCTCTGCTTTCCTATATAAACCCACCCAAGATCCCAGTTTTTATTCAATCAAAGTCATTTCATCTTGACCAACCCCTGGACGCCTCTATATAGAATCCTCTCAAGGAACCCCAATCTCTTATGAAGCCTCTCTCAAGCCCCTCCAAAGCCTTTGGGATCACACTTCCATGTAAGGGATTCCTTCCTTTGTCATTTTATCCAAGTTTCTTAATAATATTGTTCTCTATTATTTTCAATTATAAACATTGGGGTATGATTTATCACCACCCCTATAATTATCTCTTTATCTTTGAATGATTAGAGACCTATTTCTCTCTAATCGGTCCCTTCCATGTATACCTGTTACCATGTCAAAATTCTGTACGGAATTTCTCTCTCCTCATTTACATTCAAGCAATTCTTTTGTATTATGAATCTAAATTCCATTTCCTATGTTGGGAAATGTATCAATATGACTCTACTTAAATTCCATTTCATGTATATATGATGATACACCCCTTTATCTCCTATCAACCATTTTTATGAAGTCTAATGTCACGTCGTTATGTAGCATAAATTACACTGCAGTTTTCCAAGCCAAAATCATTGTATAGTGAATACCATGACCATTTCTCTATAAAGGGTATTCAAAATTATGAACATTTAAAAATTGATTAATATTTTCATGTATTAATTCCACATTCCTTAATCATGGTATAAATTATGATGTTTTATGAATCCAAGTTGTATGATCTTATGACACACTTATGCATGAAATGAAATGTTTAAGAAGGGTGCACCCTGATAGCTCTCCAAAGCAAGGGGTAAGTAAAGAATCATGATACTTCATGTGAAATGAGTGTTGAATCATTCTAATTCAATTGAAACTAGTGTTTACTCATGATTCATGTTCAATGTGGGTTTACTCATGCTCCATATGCAATGAGCCTTGGATCATGCTAATATCTTATTAAATGTTGTTTCCACATCTCCATGTTATGATTACCAGGATTTATCATGCCATTATGTCCTTGTTTATATTCTTCTCCATTTATATTCTTATTGTCTAACATGTATTATATTCCTTATATTATTCCCTTACTGGGCTTTATAACTCACCCCCTTCTTATGTATGTCCTCTGGTTATCCCATGCAATGTTAAGTATGAAGGAATGTTGTGGTCATGTAAAGGATATTTTCAATAAAGATATTGTGTTTCACCTTTTAAGTTGTTATTTAATGATCCTGTGAAACAAAGACCCTAGACCTCTAGATCATCTATGTTGTATTAAGTGAAATTTCATGTAATAAATTATTTTTAATTGTGAAATAAAAGCAGGGTTGTTATAGTTGGTATCAGAGGATAGGTTTAGTTATTTTTGGGATTATGATTAGAAAACCCTAGTGAAAGAATTAGGGATAAGACTAAGTATAATAAAAACATCCCTATGTTTTTTTTGAGTATTGTGTAAGTGGTTTATTAGGAAAATACATCCCTATCTGGATATGAGCAGGTAGAGGCAGCACGGGCACAGATGTACCTAGGAGTGAAAACTCTGACAAGGAGTTTCCAGCATGACCTGAGGTATCCTGGTACATGAAAATAGGTCTTGTTGCACTATTGGTTACCACACTCTTGGGGGATATTCTTTGGTAAATTCACAAGCTTAGTATAAACCATTTTTAAGGGAATTAAAAAAATTGTCCCTAAGAATATATGCTAGAAAGTAAATTATTGATAACATAGATTGAAGCCTATAGACTAACATGTTAAGGAAACAAAAGTTATTTATAAGTCATTCATTTTATCATTGGATTACCCTTTATGTTTTACCCCTAAATTTTCTTTTATTCCAGCCAATGGTCTGTAATAGGAGGACTCGGGCTAACAACCGATGCGAAGATCAATGTGATGACTGTTCTAATGAGATGCCCAATCCTATGGGAGTGGTAATCTAAATCTTTTTCATGATACTCTCTCAGTTAACTGAATATTTTAATAGAAACATGGATAAAGAGGAACGTTCAAACCCCCTAAAAAAGAACAAGTCATGATCAAAGTATTCATGAGACAAATGCCTCTTACTTTTAATGGATCCTTCGATCCCTCTACCACCAAATAATGGATCAACTCCATTGAAATGATTTTATGCATCCTTCAATGTTCCGAATAAGAGAAGGTTCTTCTGGATTCTTATCATATGGAGGGTGAAGCCAATCAATGGTAGAAATTGATAAAAAATATGAAGCTTGAGGAGGAGATCGAGGGTTGGAATGGAAATATTTATAGAAAATGTTTTTCGATAAATATTTTCCTCACACCCTTCTACTTAATATTGAACGGGACTTCCTTGCACTCAAGAAAAAAGATGAAAAATCCAACGGAGCATATGAGGAAAAATTTATAAAGCTTTCACAATACGCCTTCGGCTTTGTCATTACCCCCGAATGCAAGGGTGACCACTTCATTGGTTGGCTGAAACCTTACCAGCAGATATCCCTTGTGATCCGTGACTTTGAAAATTATGGGGAAATTGTATGATGCGCCGTCAAGGTCAAAATGGATATCAGTGAATCTTAGGGGTATCATGGGGATAAGAACCGTAAGGTGGACTTAAATTCTAGAAGTTCGATGGATAAATCCAGTGGTGCTATGAAGATCCAGCACAACACATTCCAAAGGTGCAGAATGAAGCTATCTATAAATTTCTTAAAGGAGATTATGAAATTTTTAGGTGTAGAAGAGAAGGACACCTAGCTATTAACTACCGACAAGAAAATCACACAGAAGAAATAGAGGAGGGGAATTCTCTATTTGACTCTCAATGCATTGTTCATTGCATCAACTGTAAAGAAACAGGGCATCTTGAAAATCAGTGCCCTAAGCCAAGGGTTTTTGGAGGAAACCAATAAACTCCAAGGCAACAATGGCGAGCTTTTTTCATCACTACCACCGAATTGAAAATTGACAACGAAGTGGTGACAGGTACGCTAGTTATTCATTCAAGAATAGTTAACATACTTTTCTATTTTGGTTCTACGCATTATTTTGTATCTTGAAAGCTTAGTAGAAAAATCAAAACACCACCATAAATCAAGGATGAAAATATTTCAGTGAGTAATGAAAATGGGTAAATCATTAAATCCCATGAATATAACCCCTCCTCTATCTTAATAGGTGGATTTAACTTCCATAAAACCTCTTTATACTCCCTCTAGTATAATTTGATGCAATTCTTGGCATGGATTGACTTTCCCTATATAGATCCAACATAAATTTCCATGAGAGGGAAACCAGTCTCCATATAGAGAATCAACCCCCAATTCTATACAAGTGTAAAGAGAATGATGAATCTTATTTAGAACCATCATCTCAAGTGTGGATATTACATCCTTATGAGCATGCATATATGTATCAAACGATTGAGTCCATGGAGGAAACCATCCTTGAATACATGCCTGTTGTGAGGGAATTCTATGAATTGTTTCTTAAGGAATTTTCTGGTCTTCCTCCTAAAAGAGATGTTGAATTCTCAATTGATCATATACCAAGGGCTTTTACAATATGCTAGACACTATATATAATGGTTGGTGTGGAGCATGAGGAGCTGAAGAATCATTTACATAAGAATCTGGATAAATGGTGTATAGGACCAAGTGCTTCACTATGGGGTGCACCATTCCTCTTCATCATGAAAATGGATGGTTCAATGCGCCTTTGCATTAATTATCGCGAGCTTAAAAAAATCATGAAAAAGAAAAAGTATCATCTCCCATGAAGTAATTAATTTTTTGATTAGCTATGTGGAGCAGAATACTTCTATAAGGTGGATTTGAGGTCAGGATATTATCAACTACGGGTGAAGAAAGAAGATATCCTGAAGACAACTTTTTGTACAAGATACTAGCACTATGAATTCGTAGTAATTTATTTCAGACTCACTAATACTTCAACAATATTCATGGAATTTATGAATAGATTCTTTAAATATTACCCTGACAAATTTGTGGTAGCCTTTATAGATGATATTGTAATATACTCCAAAACCAAGGAGGATCCTTATGAGCATCTTAGAACTGTACTAGAGACCTTGAGGAAAGATAAGCTCTATGAAAATTATAGAATGTGTGAGTTCTGGTTGAAGGAGGTCCCATTATTAGGTCATATCATCACAAGCAATGGACTATCTATAGATCCCTCTAAGATAGCTGAAATTAAGGGATGGATGAGGCCAACATCGGTAACAGATATCAATAGGTTCTTTGGGTTAGCAGGATATTATCGATGATTTGTGAGAATTTTCTCACGATTGTACAACCCTATTACCAAGAAAACTAATAAGGTAATAAAGTTTTCATGGATTGATGAATGCGAAGAAAGCTTCAAGGAGTTGAAAAGGAGGCTTATCACTATGCACGTGATCACATTACTGACTAGTGGAGATCTTTTTGTGGTATTTAGTGTTGCTTTAATGAAGGGCTTGGGTTGTGTGTTGATTTAGAATCAAAAAGTAATTGCCTATGCTTCAAGGAAATCGAAATTTCATGAGCATAATTATCCAACACTTGATTTGGAGTTAGATGCAGTGATATTCATTTTAAAAATTTGGTGACATTACCTCTTTGGGGAGAAGTGTGAAATATACATAGATCACAAAATTATCATGTATATATTCACCTAGAAATATTTGAATATGTGCCACCAAAGGTGGTTAAAGCTGATCAAAGATTATGACTGCTTAATCCATTTCCACCCTGGGAAAGCAAACAAGGTTGCAGATGCTCTAAGTAGAAAAGATCCTTCGATTTTGTCATTAATGAGAATTGAGAAGGGTCCAATATACTTAGATTTCATGAAGTTAAACATGGGAATCATAAATATGGGAACATCATCAATTCATTCACAAATTATTTCTCAACTGTCACTTTTGGAAAGGTTAAAGGATGCTCAAAGAAAGGATGTAGAAATTCTAAAAAGGGATGAAGCTATAAAAAATGGGAAATCCTCAGAGTTAAAGGTTGAAAAGGATGTAATTGTGAGATTTGGTTCACGATTATGTGTACCATCCAATCCTGAGATAAATAACTAGCTTCTGAATGATGAACATAGCTCAACCTTCTGTATTCACCTGGGGAGAACTAAGATATAAAGAGATCATCCAGAATACTGTTTGCGGGACAATATGAAAATAGAGATTGTTGAATATACATCAAAGTGCCTAGTATGTTAGCAAATGAAGGTTGAGAGGAAAAATTCAAATGGGATGATGCAACCACTACACATACCATCATGGATGTGGGAAAACATTACCATGGACATTTTCATTGGACTTCCAAGGACATCCCAAGGAAACAATGCTATATGGGTTGTTTTGGATCATATTACGAAGACAACTCACATTATCACAATTCAATAGGACCTCCCATTAGATCAACTTTCATGGATTTACATCAAATAAGTTGTAATGCTGCATGGAGTACCACTATCTATTATATCCGATCACGATTCGAGATTCACCTAGATGTTCTAGAAAAGTCTCTAGCATTCTCTAAGAACTAAACTAAACTTCAGTATGGCCTATCATCCTCAAACTAATGGTCAATCTAAGTGAACTATTCAGACACTGGAAGATATGTTGATATCAAGTTCTACAGACTTCAAAAGCGGATGGGACCAACATCTTCCCCTGGGTGAATTCTTTAACAATAATAGCTAAAACTCAAGCATCTAAATGGAACCATATGAATTCCTTTATGGGAAAACGTGCATGACACCGATGTGTTGGGATGAAGTTTATGAGCGTAAGGTAGTAGGACCTAAAATGGTCGAAGAAATGGTGGAGAAGGTGAAAAACATTCTGCAACATATCAAGGCTGCCCAAAGTCGATAGAAGAGTTCTATAGATAGCCGTCGATGAGACCCTGAATTCAATTTTGGGGACATGGTATTTCTACACATATCTCCCTGGAAAAAGGCCATGATTTTTGTAAAGAAATGAATGTTAATTCCTAGGTACATCGGCCCCTCCGAGATTATTGATTATGTTAGTGATGTGGCCTATCGACTAGCACATCCACCGACCATGGCTGAAGTATAGGATGAATTTCATGTATCTATATTAATGAAGTACATACCAAAGGTAGTAAAACTAGAGGATGATCTTTCTTACGAGGAGAAACCAGTGAAGATCTTATATTGTAGAGAAAAATTTCTACGAAATAAGACAATGCCCCTCATCAAGGTGTTGTGGAGAAACCACAAGTTTGAAGAAATGACGTGGGAATCCAATGAAGTGATGAAGCAGAGTTACCCACATATATTTTAGTGTGGGAAAGAATACTTTGAGGGAGAAATTTTCTAAGGGGTGATATTGTAACCACTCAAACATTCATTAAATTAAATTACTATTAATATAACTAAATGTGTTATTATGTAAAATGGTTATATAACATATCCACTTACATGGTTTTATGTTTTTGGATTTTAAAATACCATTAATAATTGTGGGTGTTCATAATATAACCATTTAATAGTGATTACATGATTATTATAAATATAAGGCTTTAACAAATCCAATTTACTTACACAAAGGAAGTGATGGCCTCATCCAGTAGACTTTCCCCGTATGAAGCCCATTTGTCAGAGCTCGGAAAGGAGGTGGCATCATTGGGATTCTCTCTTGACCAAGACCAATACAATATTCAACATGTTAATCTTGAGTGGAACTACCTGTGAGAGAAGTGGAAGTTGATAGGGATTATCACCCGAGTGATATTATCCATGCCACCCCAAGATCCTGTCACCATCACACACCTTACCCTTCAGTATTATGCAGGTGTTATAAGAGGTTATTTAACAAGACCATATCACTATGATCACATGAATTTTTTATAATAATGTATATACATAAATTTTATTATCATTACTTTTAAATATTTTTTAAAAGCACAAATAGTATTTTTAGTTAATATTAAACTAAGGAATCTATTTTGATTAATTAATGGATTTTTGAGTGAAATAATATTTTACTAAAATATTATTATTATTATATTACTTTTTATTAATTATAACTGATTATATAATTTTATGTATGCAATTGTAATTTTTATTATGGTTTGAAAGATGTTTTTGTCAAAACCCGTGATTCTTCGATAAACGTCAGTTTTTATTTTCTAAGTGAAAATTCACATATGTAGAAAATTATTTAGATAAAATTAATATTATTTTTGGAATCAGGATGTCAAAGTTATCCAATGGTGATTTTTTCATAATTTTCTAAGAAAGTCAAATTTTTGGGTAAAAAATTAAATACTATTTAATTATATAATGTGTTTTATGACATCATAATGACCCAATATGAATGTAATAAAATACAAGAAAAATTATTTTCACCAAATATATTTTTTAACATTAAAGTAATGTGATTTTAGTTTTTTTGATTTATTTTACAAATCTTTAGTGGACCCTCCAAGACTTATAAAACATTTTAGCTTTTTAAATTGATTTCTTTGAGAGTGTGACTCACCTCCACATAAGAAACCCTATTATTTTATGAATTTCGGCCATTGGACTTATAAAATATTTTTTTACACTCCACTTTGGAAAAAACCATGGCAAAAAATCATGGGCTTGTTTGTGGTTTGCATTGGTTCAATGTGTGGTGACCCAAACCTAAATAATAATGAATTCCCTCTCCTTTCCTATATAAACCCACCCAAGCTCCAATTTTCTCTTCACTAAAAATCTTTAGAGCTCATCCAACCCCTAGAATCCTCTTTCTAGAATCCTTCTTAGGGACCCCGAGCTCTCAATAATCATCTCTGAAGCCCCTCCCAAGCCTTTGGGATCACACATCCAAGTAAGGGATTCTTCCTTTCTCATTTTATCCAAGTTTCTTAATATTTTTATGCCCTTTTAATTTAATTTATAAATGATGGGGTATGATTTTACACCACCACTATACTGTCCTCTTTATTTTTGAATGATTATATACCCCTTTCTCTCTCATCTGTGCCTTCCATGTATACCCGTTACCATGACGCAATTTCGTAAGGAATTCCACTATTCTCATTTACCTTCGAGAAATTATTTTTTATTATGAATTTAAATTCCATTAAAAGTTTTGGAAAATATATCTATATGACTCCCCTTACTGTCCATTTCATGTACCTATGATGAGACACCCCTTTCTCTCTCATAAACAATTTTTATGATATCTTATGTCACACCGTTATGCTGCCGAAATTGCACCGCAATTTTCCAAGCCAAAATCATTGTGTAGTGAATACCTTACCCATTTCTCTATAAAGGGTATTAAAATTTATAAAAATTTACATATTTGTGGAAGATTTTAATGTATTAATTCTATATTCCTTAATCATGTAATAAATTATGATGATTTATGAATCCATATTGTATGATCTTGTGGAACACTAATACATGAAATGAAATGTTTAAGATTAGTGCTCTCTCATAGTGCTCCAATGCATTTGGTAAAGTATAGTATCATGATACATGATGTGAAATGAGTGTTTACTCATGCTAAAATAAAGTGAAAGTAGGGTTTACTCATGCTTCATGTGCAATAAATGATTTCTCATACTCCAAGTGAAATGATCCTTGGCTCATGCTAATATCATGTTAAATGTTGTTTCCACATCTCCATATTATGATTATCATTATTTATCATGCCATTATGTTCATTTTTATCTTATGCTCCATTGATATACCTATTATCTAACATGTATTGTATTCATCATGTTATTCTATGTTTATTCCCATACTGGGATTTATATCTCATCCCTTTCATATGTATATCCTCAGATTATCCCCTAAAATGTTACGTACGAAGGAATTTTGTTCACATGTAAAGTAATTTATCAATAAAGATGTTTTATTTCATGTTTTAAGTCATTATGTAATGATCTTAAGCCCCAAATACACAATACCTCTGGATATTCTATGTTGTATTATGTGAAATTTCATGTAGTAAATTATGCTTAAGTGTGAAATAAAATAAGGGTTGTAATATTTGTCTCAAGATCAAGTTTTCATGAGAGAAGATATACTTGAGACTCTTGTAGTTATAGTAAACAGAAAATTGTTCACCCAGGAAGGTGGTGTCACCACATCATTAGTCTGAAGACTACCGCTTCCAAATCACGGTCACGAGTCACATAGTTCTGCTCACGCGGTCTCAATTGTCACGATCCATAAGCAATCACTACTTTCCCCTGCATAAGGTCACAAATAAGCCTAGTTTATAATGCATCATATAACACCATGTATTCGGTTCCATCCTCTGGCAGTCTCATGATAATATAACCATTCAATCTCTACATCAACTGCTGAAATCTCTACTGAAATATTTCTGTCCACACGAAGGGTTTTTCATTCTTCTTCAATGATGTCATGTGTAATGATACTCTAGAGAAGTTGGGTAAAAACCTCTGATAATACCCGTCCAACCAAAGGAAACTCCACACATCAGTAATGCCCTTGGGCCGCTATCAAGAAAGAACTACCTATATCTTCGCTGAATCCACTACAACTCCATCTTCTGAGATGACATGTCCCTAGAAGTGGGCCTTTCATATCCAAAACTCACACTTTGAGAGCTTACTGAAAAGTTGGTTCTTTCATAGTGTGTCTAGAACCATCTTCATGTGTATCACATGATCCTCCTCCAATGCTGAATAAACTAATATGCCATCAATGAAGAACACTACAAACCGGTCAATGTACGACTAGAATATCCTTTTCACGAGTCCCATGAACATAGTTGGGGCATTATACATGCCAAACAGAATCACTAAGTACTCATAGTGGTCATAGTGACATCTAAAATTCATCTTCATGATGTCCTCATCTCACAATCGAAGCTGATAATAGCCTGACCTGAGATCCATCTTGGAGACCCATCCCACTCCCATCAACTGATCGAAGAGTTCATCAATCCTTGGTAGAGGATACTTGTTTTTCACAGTCACCTAGTTCAATCACCAGAAGTCCGTGCATTAACCTCAAGCTTCTATTTTAATTTTTTGAAAAAAACACTGGAGATGTCATACGGTTAAATTCTGGGACTTACAGAGCCCTTTCTCGGCAAGTCTTCCTATTGTACCCTCATCTCCCGAAGCTATGTGGAATCCATATGATATGCCGGTTTAGACATCATTTCCATAATGAGGTATAGATCAAAGCATAAATCTACCTCTCTACAAGTAGGTAGTCATGGAACATCCTCTATAAAGATGTCCTCGTACTCGTCCAAGTCTCTGACACTGACGTCAGTTTCTTGGTTTCCCACTTTTGACATCCACTAGCTATATCTGCTCAGCCGAAGGGTTTTCAAACACAATTGTTCTCTCTTTCACCCAAGAATAAGTAAGAATATATAGTGTAATATTGATGTATAAGATATCCTTAAACACATCTTGCTCGAAGGTCTGAGCCCTGATGCACTGACTGTATGATATTCATAGAGTACCTAGAATGGTCGGTACACCTTGATGAATACTAAACTACTGACATGTCGTCCTGCCGAAGCTATAGAATATCTTGGGAACACATATCCCTTAGAATTTATGGAAGGAGCCCCTTATCATGGAGATATTCTCATGATCTGTCCACAAAAACGTCTCCTCGTCACATGTTCGAGTAATCTAAACCCCATAATTTCCCTACTAAGGCATGTAGAAGGCTCATTACCAAAACATACATATGATGTAATGGTGAACTGACTAGATAGAAAACATTGTGACCACCTCAAGCCAGTACTTATATGCATGTGTGTTAGACTTGCCTCAGAACCTGAGGGTTCTTTATCACCAAAAATCATGTAAGGCACTGATCTTACATGTCTCCTCTACTGGTAGTGTCAGTATTAACTACTGAACTAAGGGTGGTGGAAAATCCGGGACACCGCTCGACGGTACCATCCCAAGAAACTATCCCTATACCGAAGCCTCATCACTCTGTGGACCATCCTCATGGTCATACACTGGAATCCTAGCTGTATGTCTATGTGGTGGTGTCTTGAAAGAGAACAAGATGAGTCACGATTAATACATTATACCTAGCCAGCTGACTCTGACTCAGAAAGATCATGAGAAAACATTTGAAGACGCACGCAACTAGGTTTTTCATGTACTGGGTTAGAAAGAATAATTTCCGGGCCCTAGAGTATGGATACATTATTTTCCGCAGCAACATAGGACTCCCTAACCAGAATTCTAAACTTGAAATACATAACACCGTTTCCCCATAAAAACATTACAGTCTCTAAGTTATTCTGATAGAAACGAAATCCTCTAATACCACTTTTCATGACCCATACCCTAGGTCTCGTGTTGTGACTACCCCAAGCTTTCCTTCCATATGCCAGGGCCTGGTGACTAGCACTGAGAAGGCTTATCCCAAATAGAGAAGAAATTACCATTAAACCTATACACACACACACAACACACACTGCGAAAAGGTATACACTAAGTAATCCAAAATTGTCCCTGAGACCACTACTAAAAGTGCAGTACAAACTAAAAAGTAAAAAGGGGCAAGATACAAACCCAAAAACAAAAAAGAATGTACAAATTCCAAGGTCCGTTTTCTCAAACCCTACCAGAAGGGTAGGTGAAGGGTAGCTGCCTGTAGCTGTATAAGTATGCCCTTCCTTCCAGTCTCACTGAGCAACACCTGGTCCCAGACCACCAATGTCTCCGTTGAAGCATTTTTTTCATCCTGTCTCACTGAGCACCACCTCGTCCTGGACCACCAAGGTCTTATTCGAAGTGTAAATCACTAGCACGGGACATGACACGTGTGGTAGAATCTCGAGAAGGGGTGAGTAACACAATACTCATTAGGGACCCCGAAACACGAGGGAAATACCACAAAGAAGATATGCTCAATGTATTTTTAATACACCACTAATGAGAGTACACCAAGTACACTAATTAATCCATTAAGGAGAGTAAGAAAAGTACACTAAGTACACCACTAATGAGGGTATTCCAAGTATACTAAGTACACCACTGAGGAGAGTACACCAAGAGGTATCCAACAAAGGTATAATCTAATGTATATAAAGAAAGACTAGCATTCAAAATTCTGAACACCTTGGATTGTGGAGGAACTCATCCCAAATGAGTACGGTGGGTCTGCTAGGTCACACATAACCACTTGTAGCTGATTCACACAGGGTCATTAAGAGATAATCCACACAAGGTCACTAGGAGATGATCCACACATGGTCTCTAAGAGATGATCCAAATAAGGTCCCTAACAGCCGATCCACACAGGGTCGTCAGGATTTGATCCACATAGGGTCGTTGGGTGATGATCCACATAGGGTCACTTGTCTTTAGATCTCTATCTGTCGTAGGATCTCAGCACAAAGTGCGCTTGATTCTGAGAGAAAATGATCCTCAAGCCATTCCTAATATTCCTACTTCCATTAAATACTCCTTAAGTCATGTAATAAGATCCACCTCTCTATGAGGGTACCAACACAACAAAAATATCGTCAATCGAATGCCTTGTTTAAGTGACATTGGTGATATAGTAAATTGGAGCTGGTTGTGTCTGGGGTCGGTCTTACCCGGTCGGACTGACCCGACCATCCCATCCCTGGGCCCCACCGGCCCCACTTTGGTTCGACTGAAATGACCTGAACCATATCAGGTTTGGGCTGTCTCGGTCTGACCGAGCCAGTAGGTTGGGCCCATTGGTCCTTGGTGGACCCAACCTGGTTCGGTCAGGGGTGCAGTCCATCGGGTCACCTAGGGACATAGTGTCATCTAGGCCAGCCCGTAAGGGGTGATCTGATCTTTTCCGATCCCGGTCTTCCCAGAGGACTAGTGTTATGTCACTGGCATGACCCTCAATAGTGGGATGACTTAACCAAGCCTAGGCCGCTCCGCAGCCCTATCTGCACCATGGTCCAATCCATGACCACCAGTCTGGCGTGCACTGCGGGCCGATCTTTGCACATAGAGGCAGGCCAAAGTTGGCTGCCTGAGTGGTCCCACATGCGGTCACTGAACTGTGTACATACATGTGCCACTACTCCATACGTGGCTGATTGGCCACGTCTCGTCTACCTACCTCTGTTTTGGCACACCATCGCGGGCCGCCGCCGATGGGGCCTTTCATAGATCGGTTGGTCCGCTTCGATGGTCCATTCTTCATTCCATCTGTGCCTACAACCTCTCTGGTGTGCAACTTTCCATGGAAAGGCCTCAAAAACTCATTACAGTCAGCTTGATGGTTTTTCCACAAATAACGCATAAGAACACACATGGAGGAGTACCTCAGGCCTTGTTTGTGTCGGTCTGCACCATCCGTGTTAGAGTTTCAAAGCTAGAATTAACAGAGGTGGTGGTTTTTGGATTCCAAAAAATGAATTTACCCAAAAATTCAAATCCCCATGCTAAATCATCTCTCTTGCAAGAATATATAATCTGCAAATCATCCTTTTCGTGGTTTGATCTATGTTCCTTATTTAGAAAGAAGAATGGGATACTTAATTCAAAAACAATAAAACCTTACCTCAATAGAGTTCGTCGCAGAAGCGATCCATTCATGGGGATTCATGTTATGTTCGAAGTTGTTGGCATTCATCATTCATTAACCCCCTTTTCTCAAGGTGCTTCAATGTCTTTAGCGATTTTCTGGTGTTCATCTTTCATCACTGGAGAGGGTTTCCCCACCTTAGATTCGTCAGAGGAGTTTCACATTTCTCCAACCCTCTTAATCCATTAAAATAGAAACACGTCATAGTGTTTCTGTTACACTACATCATCACATCATTATGTTGTTTCATTTATGAAACAACATTTATGTTTTACTTTAAATTAATGAGTTGATATGTTGTTTCATTTATGGAATGAAACCGTTATCTCATAGTTGGTTTACAGTGAATAAAAATTTAAATAAAATAAAAAATTTATGTTTATTTTATTTTTTCTAAAAATTCTAGAAATTAACTTTTTCCCGACCCACACTGGTCAAGGGTTGGCCCATTTTTAGGTAATGTATCCATTCCGTACACAACGGTGTCATCAGATTCTTAATCCACGAACCCATTTAGATTTTTCCCAATCGCACACGCGTTCAATTTTAATTCACTAAAAAAGGACCCCAAAACTATCTTTCACCCTCAACCCGTGCCGGTCGTGGTTAATCTCCGCCTAAGGGAAACACAACCTCATGATCTCAATGGTACTATAAAAATTCCACTTCAAGTGACCTTTTAGAAGTTATAATGATTTTACAATAAAATAATTTTTACTTAATTATTTTATTTATGTCCAAAAACACACTTCTACTATTGGCCCATGCTGGCCAACATTAGGCTCTACATAAGGAAAGCATAACCTCATAATAACAACAGTGGTATCAGTTCTTAAATTCAAGTCTCCTTTCATGAGTTTTAGGCATTTGAAAAATAAATTAATTTTATTTACGGTTGTACGATTTTTGGGTTTTCTCAATAGAGGCATACACCAACTAAAATTAAGTCACTCCTAGGGTAAACCTTCTATATTTAATGCAATGGATCTCTAAAATTTCTGATCCAGAGAACCGTTTAATATTTATTAAACTTTTTTAGGAAAACCACTCACATGTGCTATTTAAAACATAAATATTTTTTACGGAACATTCTGGGAACTCGGGGTCTCCGAATTACACAATTTCTCAATTCAAGGTCTTGATATAATCCCATTTAATTAAAAAAATCATGGAATTCCAGTTTATTACATTACCCACCCCTTTAGGGATCTATGTCTTCATAAACCAAAACATGGGATAATCAAACAAAAGGGGTTATTGGGCCCAAATATGAACCTCCCACTCCCATGTGATCTCCTAGAGATTCTCGTGCTACCAATGAACATACACTAGAGGGATTGGCCATCCATGAAAGAACCTCCCCTATAGATCCTAGATCTCTAATAGAAACTCCTCAAAATTCACCCTGTCATCCAATCTCTAGCACCAAGAGGCATTCCATGCCCTCTACTAAAATCTACTCCTGGGTAGTTAAGGAGTGGGATGACTTGGTGAGTCAATCAATGATAACACATATAGAATTGTGTCTCCTGGACGTGCGTGGTAAAGTTTTCATGAAGTATATCAACAATACATCCCACATCCACTCTGGTACGCTGAGGGGTTGTGTCAAACCTGTTGGAACCTGGTGCCTAGCCTTCACTTTCTAACAATGAGGTATCTGTAAAAAAACACTGCCAATGCCTTCTTCATCCCTGACCACCAGTACAAACATGGGAGGTCCACATACATCTTATCCTCACCTGGATGCACTGCCAAAGGGGATGTATGGATCCCCATCAAAACCTCCACCCACAACACCATTGGTCCTAGGGTGTGTCCTCTAAAAAGGATGATGTTCCCCCATAGTAAGAAATATCAATCAGTGGCATGCCCTTTGTATATATAGGAATGTGGAGTCTCGCAGCTGGAATCTTCGAGTTGTGCCTACCTGACTCACTATAAGTTTGGAGGGGGAACTACCATCGACTAAAGAAAATTTGTCTGCTCTCTATCCACGAAGGATATCATAAGTGAGGACAGCTACTCTGAGGCCTCATTCAGTATCTATGAACTCAATATCTTAGTGATATCATTTGCCACCACATTCCTCGTCCCTAGAGTATAGACTATTTTGATGATATAGTCTGGGAAGAACTCTATCCAACACCTTTTTATGAAATTCAAATCCTCCTTAGAGAAGATATACTTTAGAATATTGTTGTTAGAGTATACAGTAAATTGTTCTCTTGTGGAGGTGGTGTCTCCACATCATCAGTGTGAAGACTACCATTGCCAACTCAAGTTCATGAGTCGCATATTTATACTCAGGAGGTCTCAATTATTGCGAGCCATAAGCAATCAATACATTCCCCTAAATCAGGTCACAACCTATCCTAGTTTCTAATGCATCACATAAAACTATGTAGTTGATTCCCTCCTCTGGAAGTCTCATGATAAGAGCACTCAACAAGCTCTGCCTTAGCTCCTGAAAGATCTACTGACATATTTCTATCCACACGAAGGGTTTTACCTTCTTCATCAATATCTCCATGGGTGATTCTACTCTAGAGAATTCGGGTACAAACCTATGATAGTACCTAGTCAACCCAATAAAACTCCTCACCTCAGTAACTCTCTTGGATGGATCCCAAGAAAGAATCACCAATATCTTTTCTATATCCACCACAACTCCAGCTTATGAGATGAAAATTCCTTGGATTTGAACCTCTAAAATATAGTAATCACACATAAATAGCATCCATAAAGCTAGGGATTATAGGTTGTGTTTAGAACCATCCTCAGGTATATCATGTGCTCCTCCTCTGACGCAGAATACACTAAGATGTCATCAGTTAAGACCACTAAAAACTGATCTAGGTATGACTAGAAGATCCTTTGCATGAGTCACATGAACATAGATGGGGAATTCGGTAAGACAAAAGACATCACTAAGTACTCATAGTGGTTGTAGAAACATCTTAAAGTCATCATCGAGATGTCCTCATCTCGCAATCGAAGCTGGTGATAGCATGATTTGAGGTCCATATTTAAGAACCATCCCACTCCATTCAGCTGATCGAAGAGGTCATAAATCCTCAGAAGAGGATTCTTGTTCTTCATGGTAACCTAGTTAAGGTGCTGTATGTACATGAATTGACCTCATGCTTCCATTTTACTTCTTTGAAAAAAATAGTAGGGCTATATTATGTTGAAACAATGGGCCTTATGAACCCCTTCCTCTAAAAGTCATCCTACTATGCCCTCAACTCCCAAATCTCTACAGAATCCTTCTGATATGCAGGTGTAGGCATCGGTGATTTACTGAGGTATAGATCGAAGAATAAATCTACTCCTCTACGAGGAGGTAGTCTTGGAACATCCTCTGTAAATATGCCCTCATACTCGTCCAAGGCTCGGAGACAAACATCGGTTTCCTGCATTCCCACTACTGACATCCACTGGCTGTATCTTCTCAGGAAATGAATTTTCAACCATAATGGTTCTCTATAGAACCCTATCATAAGTAGGAATGTACAAATAAATAGGGTTGTCTTGGATGTCCCTAAACACATATCACTTAGAGGTCTGAGCCCTGAAGCACTGATCGTATCATATTTATCGAGTACCCGGAATGGTTGGTACGCCTCAATGAATAATTAGATACCCACATGTCATTATTCCGAAGATATAGATGCTCTTGGTCACAAATAACACTTAGATTTATGGCATGAACCCCTTATAAAAGAGAGGTTCTCAAGATATATCCATAGAAAAGTCTCCTCATCATAAATCGGGTAATCTAAACCCCGTCATCGCCTTGATGATCCACGTAGTTGGCTTACTTCCAGCACTACCATTTGATCTAATGGTGACTTGACTAGATGGAAAACTCAGTCGCCCCCCACAAGCCAATCCTTAACAACATATGTATGGGGCTTACCTTAGAAGCTATGGGGTCTCTGTCGCCTAACATTTTGTAAGTCACTAAGCCCATATGCATCTTATATAGGTAGAACCAATAATAACTACTAACCAACAGGTAGTGGAAATGGTGGGACACCGCCCAAAGGTGTCATCTCGGGAAAAGGTCCCTATACTAAATCTGCATCACTCTCTAAAACATCCTCGTGGTCACGCACTAGAATCCTGGTTGGCTGTCTATGTGGTGGAATCTTAAAAGAGATCAAGACGAGTCCCAATTAATAGATCATACCTTCTGAGATGAATCAGACATGGAAAGATCATGAGAAAACATTTGAAGATGCATACAACTAGGGTTTTCATGTACCGAGTTCAAAAGAAGAATTTAAGGGCCCTAGTGTATGGATAAGTCGGTCTCCGCACCAACATTGGACTCCGTTATCTGAATTCTAAACTCAAAACATTTAACACTATTTCCCCAAGAAAAATTACAGACTCTTAGTTTATCTGGTAGAAATGACCACCTATGATACCACTTTGTCATGACCCGTTCCCTAGGGCTTGTGTCATGACAACACCAAGCCTGCCTTCCATAGGCTTGGGGATGACAACTAGCACCAAGAAGGCTTATCCCAAACAGGGAAGGCATCACATTTAAACAAGTACACACGTACACAACACAAACTAGGGAAAGGAAAACACTAAGTAAAACACAACTGTCACTGAGACAATTACTGAAAGTGAAGTACAATCTGAGAAGTTAAAAGGGACCAAAATATAGCCCCAAAACCACAAATGAAAGTACAAATACCAAGGTCTGTCTGCTCAAACCCTACCTAAATGGTTGGTAAAGGGTAGATTCCTGTAGCCATAGAAGTATGCCCGTCTGTCCTGTCTTACTGAGCACCTCCTGTTCTCGGACCACCAAGGTCTCCGTCAAAGTGTCAATCCATCTCGTCTCACTAAACACCACCTCATCTCAGACCACCAAGGACTCAGTTGAAGCGTCGATCACATGCATGAGACACGAAACGTGCAGGAGAATGTTGTTCAGGGGTGGGTAACACAATACTCAGTAGGGACCCTGAATCATGAGGTAAAGTCCACAAAGAAGATATGCTCAAAGTACTATTAGTACACCATTAAAGAGAGTACACAAAGTACACCACTGTAAATAGAGTACACTAATTAAACAACTGAGGATAGTACACCAAGTAAACTTAGTACACCACTAAGGAGATTGTGCCAAGTACACTAACTACACTACTGAAGAGATTACACCAAGAGGCAGCACCCACAGGTGTAATCTAAAGTATAGAATGTAATACTATATTTCGTAACACTAAAAACCTAGGACTATTGAGGTACTCATCCCAGATGAGTACCATTGGTATACTATGTCACACAGATCCACCAGTAGCTGATCCACATAGGGTCTATTGGAGCTAATCCTCATAGGGTCTCTAGTCATTGGGTCTCAGCTGGCCGTAGGATCTTCACACACAGTGCACTTGATTCTCAAAGAAAATACTCCTCAAGGACATCTTCGTATTACAAAATCCAATAAAGCCTATTTAGATCATTCCACAATCTCTACCTCATCATGAGGGTTCCAATGATGCCTATGGATCGTCCATTGGGTGCCTAGTTTGAGAGATATTGGTGTTTTAGTATACATGGAATGGTTGCATCCAGGCTCGGTCCAACCCGGTTGGACTGACCCAACCAACCCAGACTGGGGGCCCCACATGCCCTGGTTTGGTTCTACTGATGAAACTCGACCTGGTTTGGTCGGGGGTCCAGCACGTTGGGTTGCCCGACGACTGGGTATCATCCAGCCCAGACCGCAATTGACGTACCAGTCTGTTCCAAGCCTAGCCCTCCTAGCGGCCTGGTGTTATGTCATCAGCATGGCCCATGATAGTGGGCTCTATTAACCCAGCTCAGGCCTCGCCCCCGGTCTGGCCAGCATAGCGTCCCGACCTTCCTAGCCCATATGCTCAAGAGGGCATCCGGCAATTGCGCGATCTGGCTGACTGAAGTTGGCCACCCTGGTGGTCTAGCACACGTTCACTGAAACATGGGCCATCGAGGGACCGCAGCCTACATGCGCGGGCCGCTCCACCAAATTTGACCGATTGGCTTTGTCTCGTCTGCCAGCCATTGGCCGCTGCCGGCGGCTCTTACCGCACCACTACAGCCCGAGCCAACCACAACACCTACCTAGGCACCTCATCATGGCACACCACCACCCATCCATAGTTTCCACCATAGGCACCAGTAGACACATCGGCGGGTCCTCTCCTGTGGTCTGTTTTTCGCATTGTCGGCCCCTCCGGCCTCCCAGGGGTGCCACCTTCCCTACTAAGGCCTCAAAAACTCCTTACCATCATCTTGAAGGTTTGGCAATGATGAACACACAAGAAAACACATGGTGGAAGGACTCAGGCCTTGTTCATGTCATATCGCACCCTCCGTGTTAGAGTTTCAATGTAGGATCAAACAAATGAATTTACCCCGCAATCCAAATCCCTAACATCATACACCCCCCTCCCCCCCCCCACAAGAAAAATGATACATGAATCAACCAGTTTATGGGTTGATCTATCTTCATTTTTTGGAACGAATAATGGGATAATGTAAGTCAAAAACAATAAACTCCTACCTCAATAGTGTTCATCGCTGAAATGATCCGTTCGTGGGGATTCAGGTTCTGTTCGATTTCGTTCATATTCGTTGCTCACCGGTCCCCTTTCTTTGAGTTTTGTTGTGGTCATTAGTGATTTGATGGTGTTTTTCATTTGTCGTTGGAGAAGGTTTCCCCATAGTATATTCATCAAAGGAGTTCCATGTTTCTCCAACCCCGTTAATCCATTAAAAGAGAAACGCATCGCAGCTTTTCTATTAGACTACGTTGTCACGTCGTTATGCTATTTCATTTATGAAACAATATTTTTGTTATGCTTCAAATAATTCAGTCGTTACATAGTTTAATTTATGCAATGAACCCATTAGATCATTGCTGCATTGTAGTGAAACAAAATTTGAATAAAATAATCTTTTTATGTTTATTTTATTTTTCTTAAAACGTGTGAAAATTTAGTTTTCCTATTCACCCACAAAAGTCGTGGTTGGGTCTATTATTAGATAATTTCTCCATTCTTGCTGCAACTGTGCCCTCAAATTTTTAATTCGGTCACCTGTTTAGATGTTGTGAAAATCACGCATGCGTGCTATTTTAATTCACTATAGAATGTTCTCAAAAACAATATTTCAACCTCAACCTACATCGGTCGAGGATTAACTCCGTCTAAGGGAACACTCCCTCACAAGCTTAATGGTACTCTAATATTTCTAACCAAAGTTACCATTTAGATGTTATAAGTATTTCACAACAAAATAATTGTTACTTAATTATTTTATTTACATCCAAAAACTAACTTTCAATGTTGAATCGTGTTGGCCAACATTAGGCTATGCTTAAGGAAATCATACCCTCACGAGCTCAATGGTGGTCTCAAATTTTCAATCTGCTTCACTATTCATGAGTCATAAGAATTTGGGAAATAAAATAATTTTACTTAATAATACTATTTATGGTTATGTCATTTTTGGGTTTTCTCACTAGAGGCCAGTGCAGACTAAACTTAAGTCGTGCCTAGGGTAAACCCACAATCCTGAATAGAACGGTGCCCTCCGATTTCTGATTTTGGCCCTTATTTAAGATTTATTCCAATTTTTCATGAAAACTGCTCATGCGTGCTATTTAAAACTTAATATTTTTTGACTGATCCTTCCAGGCACTCTAGGCCGCGGAATTGCACGCCATCTCAACGCCTGGTCTCAAAATAATCCCATTTAATTTAAAAAAATTCATTGAACTATGAGTTTTTACAAAGATAACATCAAAAAAATCATTTAATACATCCCTAATATATCAAAAAAATATAAAATTCTTTGTGAATTTTATTATCTCAAATTATATTTTTCTTCTTATTTTTAATATCATTTATTTCATTTTCCCATTAATTAAATAATTACTACAACAGTGTTGTCTAAGCATTTAATGTAATTATTTATTCACTAAAAATTAAAAATTATATACCATGATCAATACAAATCATTCAGATTCAAAAATAATATTTATATTAAAATATTTGTTCTAGAAGACACCATATTCAAAATGTCATAGTTATTAAAATCATTAATGTGACATCTTTGACTTTTCTTTAAATAAAATATGATAAGGGTTATAACCACAAAATAATTGAAACTAATAGTCATATATCCAAACCTTGTATTAGTATTAACTAAAATTACGCATCCAATCAAATTGTGAAAATTTTAATGGTCATTTTCTATTCCATATGGTTTTATTTTTAACATATATTTCTCACTTTATAATTTTACCATTGTAATGAAAATTACCAAGGTTACTATTTATATTGGAAAAAAATAAAAAGAACCTATTTTAAAAACTTGGCCTTATGAATAAAAATATGGAATCCCTTTCTCAAAATACAAAATATATAAGAGCTATAATGTAATTTAAAATTATTCCTTTAAAACACAATAAAAACATATTTCTAGAAAAATGAATTATTAAGCCAAAAAAATGTACTTATTACAAAATAAGGTGAAAGTATGATTAAAATGTAATTAATTCGAATATATCTAAGTAATGTGTCCCTATGTTACTTTAACATCAAATTAAAATCATATATTATCTTTAAAATATAATTAATATGACAGTTTTATCAAAATCATTAATTTCACTATTCACAAAAAATTCAATATTCTTAAAAAATTCCAATAAATTCACCATATGTTCATTTTAATATAAAGAATTCAAATATTATATTAGTTTCAAAATATAAAATTTTATAAATTTCAATAAATTTAATATAATATTTACTCATAAAAATCATGCAAACCACTTTTGAAGAAAGCATATTTCTCAAGAATACAATAATTTTACTAAAAATCCTATTCTTATTCACAAAGAATTAATTAGTAAATTAACAATGAGTTGGAAAAATATATATTTAATAATATATATAATAATATTTACACCCTCTAATTTAATTTCTAGTTTATAATGGTAATGTTAAAATAATAAAATTTGGGGTTTGTTAAAGCTCAGTATTTCTTGAAACCTAAGCTATCAAAGACAATACATTTATTTAAAGTGACATACCATTAAATATTTTTCTTTAACCTTCTACCCACATTCCATAAATTTCATCCTTATAAATTTAAATTGAAATTATAAAATGAAATTTGGATATTTGAAAATTTATTTGTGGGAAACCCACATAGTAAGTAGGGTTAATAAAATATCCTCTTAGAAAGAGGGGAAAAAATAAATTTGATGGTTACAGAAAAACATGGATTCTGAATAGAAGAACATTATAGGAAAGTGAACATGTGAACATGGAATAGAAATCCTACTATCACGTAATGATGAGGTCTGATATATAACCTGATCATGATAAATTTAACCATCACAAAACTATAAATCTGGGATGAGGTTAAAAATACAATGATTTATCAATCAAAAAAGTAATTGGATAACATTTTTATATTGAGGTAAATTTTCTATAGATGATAAATTATTTTAATCTATTGATAAATTACTCCATGAAATAAACTTACTTGGTTTATTCCAATTTCATAAGAATAATATCATCCTTTGATTATGATTCAAACTATCTTAACATAATTTCATAAACAAATAGATCGATATTCAACATGATTTTTTGTGTTTGAATCACTTTTAATGAATCAATTGATCTATAAGTTATTCCTTCAGCCTATAGATATTCAATGAAACGAAAATTTCTTGAAAAAGTTATCCAATATAATTTATCCTCATAATATAACTTAAATGATTCAAATTAATCCATTTTATAAGTAGTTAACCTTAATACTTATCAAAAATATTACCCAAAATGTTGAAAATTCAAAAACAAATATGAATTAATTTACTAAATAAACATATCATTAATCCATTATAAAGTATCTCCAAATGTCACATGCAAATCAATTTATCATATATTCTCCAAAAAATGGTAATGAATTAAATCACTATAAGAACATATTTAAAATATGCATGATTTCAGAAATTAATTTTCTCTATAAATAAAAAATATGATTATTAAATCCTTTCCATAAATTCCAAAACTATTTTAAACCCCATCGCAGTTTACTTCTTCATCAAATCACATTGAATTTTCAAGGTCACAAAAACTACCAATTAAACAAATCTTTAACTTTATTATTTCAACATCGGGCACATATTTATGGTCATATTCCCCCAATTAGGTGTTTACAAAAACATCAACTTGCCAAAATGTTTTATTTCTTCCCATTTTAATCTTTATTAGAGTATCCCTTATTTACACAATTATAAAAAACTCTCAAACCCTTCAATAATTTCCCAGGATGATTCTTTCAAAAATTATCACAGGTTGAAAATTATTCTTTCCATTATTCCCTTTATCATTATTTTGCTCCACCATCCTCTTATTCTCTTATGTTCCATAAAAACATAAGAATTGTAGAATTATTTCTATGTATTGATAACACAAGATATTATATCTTGATATGTTAGGAACCTTGTTTAGATTAGTTCCCTTCAAATGATTATTTTAAGCATATTAATGAAATGGTAAATCTAACACATTGGATAATGCATTTAGTTCACAACATAGATAAATAATATTGTAAAGGTAATTTCATATTTAGAAATATTCTCATCCACATATTGACTTAGACTCATGAATTTTATCTCTGTATCTGCTACTTTTTCGAAAGGGTAAAAAATATCTAAGGAAATTTCCTATAAATCCTTCTATTCCTTGTTTTTTATTTCCTCCTCCTCTTTAGTTTTTTGAATCAATGAGAATAATTGATCTACACTACTCGAGAGATGATAAAATACTGTGACATTTTTATCCCTTTAATTACTTCCCAAAATTTATGAATAACTTCTCTGAGTAACATATCCATTGCATGTCTAAAAATGCATTCATAGTTCAACTGAATGATAGAGGTTGTAGACACACAAATCGGTGTAACAATATTAATCCACTTTAGGGGTTAGTAGGATGCTCTATTTGGGAAGTGTTGTTTCTCATAACCTAATTCAGATATCCCAATATAGTTATTTTTTTCTCATCTTCATCTAAAGCTCCATCTACTGCCGCAACTCCAACTCTAACTTCATTATCCTTCCCAAGATTTAAACCCCAACATTCACTCATACAGTTTTCATTCCTTCCTCTAGGATCCATTTCAAAAAAATGTCATAATCTTTATTTGATCATAAAATTAGGAAACATAATGAATAATTTTAAAAAAACTGAAACACCCAATATAAATTTATTTTTTTATAATTAATCTCTAAATCACAATCTTGGTTTATTTGGTTATATTTCCTAATTCTATCATCAAGTTTCATTCTTTGATCAATGTTTTCCTAAATCTAGTTTCCAAGGTTTCTGCTAAACCTATATCTGATACCAACTGTAAAGACACCAAAAATATTTTCCTAGAGATGGTGGTTAATATATTACACTATAATATGATATAAGGAACTACATCCCATGTGACCAAATAGTTTATTAGTCATGTTCAACAAGATACATACTCAAAATTCACATTACATAAAATTCACAAATAATTTTCATTGATAATTCCATTTTTCCACTTTTTGAATCCATGAATGTCAATCCCAAAACACTTCATCATATCCTAGTGAAAAAAAACATAATAAAGTGGTGATGTAAAATACACAGTAAGGGAAGGTGTATAGTGGATGCTGTGAATTAATAAGGAATAAATAATATGGAAGGGTTAATAACTGTAAAATATAACCATGGATATTATACTATTTGAATAATCCCATGAAATATCAATAATTGAATTCATGATGATAGAATTTATTATTTTAGAAGTAGAAACTATCAAGATATATCTTCAATATAGTTACTATCAAGATCAATCCTTAATAGAGTAACTTCCATGATCTATCCTCAAGACAGTTTAAATATGCATTTAGAAAACCACATGATTTAGCCAACTTGTTCATCTCATGAGACCTATTGATGAATCAAGGTGATATTGTGGGAACTTCCTGTCACTTTATATGTTTTATTCCTTCCTCAACTAAATAAAAATACAACTTAATAAACATTCCTTAACAAAACCATTACTTCCCATATTGAAGGAAATAATCATAAAAATATCAACTCATTCCCTAATCAAAATAATCATAAACCATCCAAATATATGTGATAAATATTTTCATAAGATTACATTCCCATCATAAGATTAAACAAAATATTTTGACATAGATGAAAATACATTGAAGATACTATTGAAATATTTCATGGGGAAAAGTCCCATTTTTAATTTGAAAATTGATTTTAAAATCTAAAAACTACACATGTAATAAAGAAATTATTTTATTCAAAAATAATCCTCTAAACTTGTAAAGGATGCTTAAAATACTTAAAGAAAACATGATGATGTGAAATTTTATTCATTCCATATAAGTTGAAAATAAATATTTTCACATTTTCATAATAAAAAGTCAAAAGGTACCTTGTTCAGAAAATTATGGAAAGATTCCTTTTAAAATGTTTTTCACAAGTCAAAATTAGATAAATTAACATTAAATAATTATTTTGGAATATTTAAATAAATTTTTAAATTTTTTTAGAAAACATGAACATGGATGATAAATAATCCCCAATAGATACATAAACATAAAAAATTTCAAATAATTGTGATATTGTGAATTAAACCTTACCACTTGGGTATCTTTTGAATCATAAGACCCAAAAAATAAATAAAGTGAAATGAAACATTAAATACCATGAATAAAAACAAATTAATAATACAATATATCAAATTAATAGTATATACACCACACAAAATAAATAATTTCAAAATATGGAATATGTCTCATGGAAGTAGAAAAGAAGATGAGAAAATCGTAATTTAGGCTTGAATTTCATCAAATGTGTAAGAAACTTATTTATAATTTTTTTAAACATGTTAATAATTTATTCTAGATTAATAATTATATTTATAAAATCTTATGTGATTATTTTATAGCATCTTACCACCCGTTTAATAGTAATATTTCATTATATTCATTGTTTTAGGTGTTAATTACCTTGTTTTCTCAAGATTATTTTTCTAGAACATTCCCATTATATTGTATAGGATATAAATCCAAAATCTTCCAAATTATATTTATTATATAAATATAATATTTAATCATTAAATTTATTTTTATAACCATTCTTTAATGTTGAACATAGAAAATGAATCACATCGCTTTATGGAGACTATAAGTAATACATACCCACGAGTGATGATATAATTTTAGAAATGGTTAAAAGGGTAAGAAATAATATGATATATTAATTTTATAGAATAAATTTCATATCATAATTATCATATATTTCCATTACTTCCATCATTAGTTCTATTCAATTGAATTGCTGATGAAAAAAGGATTGCACCACTATGTGAAGAGCATAAGTCATACATACACATGTGTAGTGATTTCATTTTTTATAGGATGAGTAAAAGTTATAATGTGGTTTTTTCATAATAGTAATTATATAATAGTATATATATGATATTGGATTTAATATTTATTAATGGAAAAACACATTAGGAGAAATTAGAAGAAGAATAACCATGAATGAGTTGGTTAAGAAGATTAACTTCTCTTCAGAGAACATTCTTTAGATATCTTATTAAGGAATAATGGTTGGTATATTTATAAGGAAAGAACCTCTCGAACATGTATAAGGATGTTCAGAAGATACTTTTTTAGGTTTTTGTCAAGGCATACTATGACTCCCCAGAAATCTAAAGTACGAACATAGTATTCAATAAAGTGTATGAAACACAACACCAGGCGCGTAAGGGAATATAATATTGAGAGAATTTATAATAAATCTACTATTTTAAAAAAATTAAATAAAATTTATAGCTTTAAATACAAGAATCACTAAGTTATCATTTGTATCATGAAACAATGAGTTTCTTCAATGGATTTATTTACACACAAGACCATGTTTTGCTGAACAATAATAAATTATTGAAGTAATTTTATTTAATATAATAAGATGTAACCAAGATGTTAAATTATCCTTTATGATTATTATTCACTAAAATTTGAAAATATATGGTTTATAGAAATATAAAATTAATTCATTGGTCAAAATTAATTAGAAATTAATATGAGAATCAATTGAATATAAAGGGAATGTTTGTATAGAAAACTATTTTTATGCTCACTAATTTATTTTATCATAATGAAAAAAATTAATTACAATTATTGAGTAATATTAATGAAATATATCTATTATGTATTTCCTAAATAATTTTTTATATTCATCCACTAGATTTTATAATAATAATACAAGAACAAACCTAGTATTTTGTATAAAAATTGATATTTTAATAAAGACACTTTTACCTCCTTTTAATGGTGAACCTATATTAAGTCTAATTTTTTGAACTTTTATAAATCGTATATGTTACACTAAACTTCATATTTTTAATTGGAACATAAAAAATAGTTGAGGATAAATTTTAGAAATTTTTCTATGAAGTTTCATTTTTTAATGAATAATGAAAAATATTGAATTTTAATTTAAAACTAATTTTCTTCTATATTATTTATAATTATAAATTATATTTTAATTTTATTATAAATTAAATTTTTATCATTTATTTTTAAATTAATCCAGTTTTAATTTATTGGAAGCAATCTCACATTGATATTGGGTATAAAAATTTTGAACGGTTTTGAACGTTTTTACTTTAAAAACTCAAATTGCCTTCCAATATCTAGGATTAAATTGAAATTACATTATTCCACATATGTGATTGGAATTTGAAAAAATCGATTCCATATTTTATATGATAAAAATTCATAATGTTTAATAAAGTCAAATTATTTTTAGCCCAAAATTATTAGTGAAATTAATTAAAATTAACAACACTGATTAAGTTGAAATTAAGCTTAACATGGAACTAAAAATTAAGCATAAGGTAAAAAGTATCCAAAATCCATTGGATATCCACATTTATACCCTATACAACTTTTATTTAATTTTTTTCACTATTGGATTCACTCTTAATGGGAATAATGATGGTTGAAATCCCATTTCCAAAATGTACAAGAGTGACACTCCTCCTCCACTATAAAAAAAGCCTCCTCTCATATCACTTCCTAACACCTCTCAATATACATTGTCCTGACCCAGATCTGAAAAAATATGTCATAAAAATATCTCCCCTCAACATTGAATCCTCACATTTAGAATAAACCTATCTAAGGATTCCCTATGCTAAAAACCCAAAATAGATATCTAAAGAATACGTAACATCTTTCTTTAAGGTATTTAATTTTATTTCCATACTCTATAACCACAACTCTATGTATTCCATGATTATATACAAAAAATTATACAAAATATACTGATATGATTTTATGTTAAGGTTTCTACCTAAACTTATAGACACATCCATTTAATGGGTAATGAACTTACCATTTATGTGTACGGAGAACTACCGCCCCACAAAATTATGATTCATCATTCTTCCCTTACCACCTATCATAGTGTGAATTATGATGTAAACTATAGAGAACCACAATTTTCAAACATTATGTTTGCATAACTTTTTTGTAATACTTTAACATTACATAAATAGATTCCCAAAGTCTATAATTGGTCTAGTGCATTTGGAAATATGGGAACATAAATACTGGTACATAAATGTGCAACAACATCTCCTACTAGGTTCATCATGACTATAACCCTTCTTAGACACTTCAAACAAGATAAATATCATCATAACCTATGTGAAAGGTAACATAAAATGGGTGATATCATATTCTCATTATGGGTAATCAAGTTAGGCTTATATGGAAAAACATGACTATAGGGTTATGAGAACATGATCATGAAAATAGAAAATAATACCCTGAATATTAAGGATTATAACATGAACCATGGAATAAATATTTTCAGTTCATAGTAAATGAATCATAATGAAATAAAGAGAATAATCAATGAAATAATAACATATGAATAATGCATGAAATTTTGGATGATACATAATAATATATAAACAATGATTTCTAATGTAGTCAAAGAACTGATACAATGACCATCTTAGCAGACAAAGTCCTTTATAGAACTAGGTAAACCCCCATTCCATCCCTGGATTACTAAAATTGGTAAACCCCCATTCCATCCTTATATTACATAACAGGTTAAACCCCCATTCTAGACCTATATTACACAACCAATTTCTTTTCTCATTTCATTCATGTTTATCTCATTAGATATAAATATTTACCTAATACATTAGAGGGAGATATAAGTCTCTCCCATATCATAGTGAAATGATATATACATCATCCATAGGATTATAGATATTTATATCACAACCCATTAAATTAAATGGGGATCATAAATTTGTAAACATATCATAACCTATAGAAAGATACAGGTTTCATAATCATTTCATCATAAGAATAACCTGTGAAAAGAAGCTGGTTTTGAAGGCATATGACTCAGGAAAGAGAAATGGGCTTCATAAACATCATGCCATGAAAAAATAATCCATTAAGTGAAATAATATGAATTGAAACATTTAATAATTTCCCAAAAATGAATGCGTAACACCAATGGATGTTATCATATATGGGAAATAATTTTGAAAGATTTTTTAAAAATGTTCTTAAGGAAAATATCCTTTCTTCATTGAAAAATTATTTTTATAAAATAAAACCTTTTGAAAATATTCTTCTTGAAAGTGGATTTGAAAACAGGTAAAGTAAAATTTAATAAAATAAACCATTTATAAATCCTTTTCCATTGAAAATTATCATCAAATATATTTTGAAACCATTTTTGGAAGCATTTTTGAAACCATGGTTTTTTAATACTATAGCTTTCTGACCGAAGAGAGAGAGAGAGATGGTCTGATTTTACATAAAATCATTATATTAAGTACCCAAGAGTGAAAATATTTACATGAAAATAAGTATATCATGAATAAAAAAATATAAGGAAACTCATGAGTTTTCTTCAGATATGGATCATAATATTTCATCAAAGGAATCATAAACATAAATAATCTTTAAAAATGATGATATCATCCCAATAAACTCTTAAAACATGGTAACATGAGATTATACTCTCCATATATAAAATTTTAATGAAATTAAAATTAAAATATCATGAAATGAAGTAAATTTATTATATAACATTTAAAATTTAATTATACACACCTCGAAAAAGAGTTAAGTGCATAACAAAACATGAGTCTCAAAGAAGGAAAATTGAGAAAAAACATTTTTACCTATTTGGTTACTTTTGACGCATAGACCCCATGAAAGAGAGTTCATAAAATTGATATTTTTATACCCATAAATTTAATTATAAGATACATAGAATAAGATAATGGTTATAACATACACCAAAAAAAGGAAAGACTCGTGAACATAGCATGTATCTCATGGAAATTAAAAGTGAGATGAAATACCCTTACCTTGTGTCTTGACTCTCTTTGTACTCATTAATGATTATGATATAATAATTATAATTTTATTATAAATATTTTACTGAATTATATTACTATACATAATACAATATATGGTTTGATTATTACATTATATTACCTGTTTATTATTGATCATATGTCAAGGTTTCACTTTGGGAAATGTTTTCTTTGTTCTTCGCATGTGCCCTAATTTGTAATATCGTTGGTCCTTATACATATATAATGATTCCATATTTTAAATAATGATATAATTATCATTTAAATTTATTATATTTATATTATAATAATATATAGAATAATGAATTATGAAATGGCAGACACCATTCATGGAGATGGTAATTTATACGTATGCATGAACATTGTTTCTATTTTTTATAGTCGTATTGAAAGAATGTATATAAATTACATAAATATATCTACAATAATTATAGTTTCATTAATATATCATATATATCATATAAGTTTACTATAACCATCCTTAATACATTCCATGTGGCGTGTGAACGAATCACATTGTTTAGAGGGGGTTGTAGTCCATAGTTCCTGAAACGATATTATTGTATTAACACCCAATGAGAAGTAAAAAGGTATATGTTGTAAAAATTATTATGAAATATTAAATTAAAAATAAATATTATAGATAAAATATATAAATATAGTGTCCATCATAATGTCCACCATGTTAATTGGTAATGGAAAGATGAACAATCATCGTTTTTTGAGGTAGTAGTTTTCTGTACATAGAAATGGTATGTTCGATATCCATTATATGGAGGTGAATGTAAGTGAAGGTATACAAATTTACATATCAAAATTCTATTATATTTATTTTACTATTTATGTTATTTAAGAATATAATAAAGAGGTTTGGACAGTGTGGATAAGGAAAAGGAATGAAAGGACTTGAGAAAAGATGTTACCTCTTAATCAAGTAACTTCTTTTGGTTTGTTCAAAAAGGCTACCTTGAGTTTACTTCTGTCCAAGGGAAGTATAATTAGATGAGGGGATGGAATTTGGGAACTTATGTGAGAAATTTTTGGGTGACCCAAGGGGCATTATGGGAGTCAGGATGTGGGTAGAAGTGGTTACCTTTTATAGGGAAGGGAAAGGACAAACATGGAATTTTTTATAACATGTTAGGTGTACACAAGTTTTAACTTAATACAAGAATAGTAAACCAACCAAAATAAATAATTTAATTATCATGGTAGAATAATGTCCCTAAAATGGGTTTTGAGAATATTTATAAGTCGTTTTGGATATTAAATTTATGTATTAGTCTTCAGTTAAGCTTATTGTTTACCTTAATCGATGTAATAAAGTTTAAGTACATTCAATAATATTTTTAGTAAAAATAATCATAACATTATTATAAATTATATATCATTCTGATTCCACATATGGAATCCAATTTTCTAAATATAATCATTTATGTGGCATAAATTAATTTAAAATTAATCCCACTCTGGAGACGACATTGTGGGTTTTAATGAAAAAATGATCAAAAGATTTATAATTTTTTAAATAAAATTTCAGTGTAAAATTTTTTCCAATGAACTAAATTTTATTAATTGATAAAAATATTATATAATAAAAAAATTAAACCAATTTAAAATATAATTTATCCTTATATATGAATTAAATTATAAATTGGTTTGGAATTAAAATCCGGTATTTTTCATGGATTATCCAAAAATGATATTTGTCAGAAAATTACAAAAAATTCAACCTATTCTAATTTGAATATTAAAAATTAAAAATTTAAGTTTATTTTTTCAAATTATATTTTTTAAGGTTTCTAAATATAATTTATTAAAAATATATTAAAATATTTTCATCCAAGAAAATTTTATTTTTAAACATTGAAGGAGTTTACCAAAAACAATTATAAATAATATTTAAAAAATAGTTATTACTATTCATATAACTATGTTTAATGGTGATGTTATAATTATCTCATTACATTAATTATAAAAAAAGATATGTTTCGTAGAACATAATGTTGCATATATTGTACTCCAACTCAGTGTTGTGTGTATCATACATGTCACATACATGAATTATTTTAAAGTTAAATTCTATTTAATTTCCATTCATGCTTTTTTTTAGGGTTCCCCAAACTTTTACAGAGGAATGGGTGAGTTTTCATTTATTGGGCCACACCGTGATCCCAATCCCAGATTTAAAATTAAATATTTATTCCTTTATAACTCCTTCTTTTTTCAAAATTTTTCATCCATTAAAATTATTAATTGTCATCTTTTGACCTATTAACACCACAATATTAATTTGGACTATTTAAGAATCCATAATCATGGTGGATATGGGTTTTTATTTAAGAGATTCGGCCAGCCCGAAATCCCATTTTCTTCATTAAAAATAAATTATAATTATTTAATATCTCCTTCTCTATTTGATCTTTTTCGGGGATTCCAACTCTCAACTGAGACAACTTACCTAAATATTTCCCCCATTACCTCCTCCCCCAATTTGAAGCTCAATAGAGTCTCAAAAGTGGTCGAAACTCCTCTGGATTTCAGAAATATCCCAGATTTGGAGAGGTAAATTAATCCTTTCATAAATCCTTCTATTTTTACTCTTTTCCCCCCATTCCCATTCCTAAAAGTTCTCTTAATCCTTGTTCTAACCTCCCATGAATTGTTGTATGTTTTCAAATTCATATACTAGTGGATTTTGGGTTGTTTTTTTCAAGATTGTTTTAAGTAAGTGTTTCTCTCTTCAATTCCTCCCTTCTCCTTAGAGTTTCCTCCCAATTTCATGAATTTATAGAATGTCTAGAAGTTAGGGTTCAAACTTTGGGTTTTATATGGTGTATTTTTGGTCAAATATTGTGTTCTAGGCCTGGATTTATCTTTCTTTCGGTGCGGCGGTGGTGCGGTTGATGTTTCACACCATGTTTTGAGGGATTTGACACTTTCGGTAGGTGGTTCCATGTGTAAACAATTATTGATAAGTTAGCATGATGTATTTATTCATTTTTCATATTCGTAATATGTTAGGTGTGGTGAAAAAACTATTTATGATTAATTTGGATAAGTTTTTAAATTTATGTTTTCATTTTAACTTGAAATTGGGTGTTTTCATGTGTAACTCATGGGGTATTATTTGGGTGTATTTTATGACATATGGAATTGGTTTACTAAATATTTTTTGGTCTGTCAATTCTGGTTTGGTAATTTATTAGTGTCATGTGGGATTAAAAAGAGGGTTTTTGAATATGTTTTATGTGTAATACATTGTTATACTTCTTGTGAGTATTTTATGAAAATGTGTGTTTTCATTTGGATCATTTGTAGTATTTTTCAAGGTGGTTTTATAAACCATGAAAGTGGTTTTATAAATGTATCTTGGGATACCAATTCTGTTTTGAATAGGAATTGATATTGTTATTGGTCTTAAATTTGGGTTTTGAAATGAGTCTTGTGTGCAAGACATATTTACAACACTTGAGTACTTTTTATGAAAATTGTCAATGTTTTAGTTGGTTAAACAAAGTGGGAAAAGGGTGAATATGTAACTTTTGGTATGCGTGTTCACCTATTACGGGGTTTTTAAAGGTGAAGTGATGTTTTAAGATGTCAAAATTTTTTATAATGTTTTTTAAATTTTTGAAATGTTTTATTAAATTGTGATGTTGGGGAGAAACTTGTTTGTGGGATATTTCGGGTAAGTTTGATGATAAAAAGATTTTGAAGGTAAAAAGGGTATTATATAACAAGTGAGTGGGCTGTTATGAGAGTTTTAATATAATGTAATTGTTTTATTAAATTGTTTTATGGATTTGTGGAAGTGTTAAAGAAATGTGAAAAGTGTTGTGGGCTATTTTGATGTGAGTCGGGTTTCAAAATCAATTTGAATGAAAAGTGAACTTTTGTGAATTATGTTGTATACATGTGGTCTGTTTGGTGAATTTATTATATGGAAATTATATTTTCATGTGAAAAGTATATTCATTGACTTGTTGAACTTGTTTGAGCACAAATGGGAAACCTGGGTATCATGGTGGGTGGACGTGAACTAGTATGCTAGTGAATCCGTGGGGTTTGGCCTCAGTTTCACATAGAAAGATTGACGCTTGCAACTCTAACTAAACTATGATGATGATTATTATTGGGGACTACTAGGTTATGGGTATGTTCCCTACTAGTGGCTCTTTCATTAGAACATATATATGTGATGGTTACTCTCACCGAGATACAAGGTACCTGGGACCCACAACTAGCTAGTGCCTAGGGGTTATTTCCCATTACTTGTGCTCAATATATATTTTGTTCTTACCGTCGGCATACGGTATGAGTGGCTGGAAAATTCATTAGCTTGGGTATTTATTTTAAAATTGTTTATTCTATAAATCAGCCCACATGAAAACTGTTTTTATTTAATGTTGCATCTTTTAGAAATTGTAACTAGCATTTCATGTTTTTGAAAACTTGAATGCTTTTTGTCTTTAAATGTTTATCACATGGAATCCTTTATTGGTGGTATCCTACTAGGAATTGTATCACACCCTACTTACACCATTATGTGTAAGTAGACTTTGTTATTTTTGTTGTCATAGGTCGGGTACAGTTTTTAGTGCCAGTGGTTCAGGTTTCTAGAAGGTCCTTGGTGGTGGAGTCTTGTGAAGATGGATTGAGGGAGGTGCCTCTTCCCATATGGAGGTTCTTGGGCAGTCCTTATTTGGTTTGGTAACTTTTTAATGGTATTTAAACATAGTTTTAACTTATTTAATTCTGTTCTGAAATTTTTTTAAAGACTGTTTTAGTTAAAAAATCCAAATTAGTTTTATTGAGTTTGTTTGTTGTTTAATGTTTATAAAACCAGGTAACTCATTCCCAATTATCATTATATGATACCCGGGAACTTGTGCCAGCCCATGGGGATCAAGAACACCCTTCGGACCTTGTCACGGTCTGGGTTTGGGGCCGGGATTGGTGGCGACCAGATTCGGTTCGTGAAAAAATGGTATCAATGGAGGTTCAGGTTAACTCTTTGGGTCATGTTATTTGTAGAAGAGTCAGGATAGTATGGAGTTAGGATTATAGGCACTTGTTATTCTAGTTATGGGGAGTGTTCCTGATCACCACACCTAATGATAGGGTTCAAGTTTCCAGGGGAAGTTAGGATTTATCTAAGTCCTTTGGTTTTCTTGGTTTTATGATGGTTTTGGGAAATGAAAGGAGAGTTGGGTTAATCGTCTCAGTGAGCTCGCAGGGCCTGTCAATCCATGTGGAGCTAGGGATCTTTCCTATAACACTATATGTGATAGTTAAGTGATTAGAATATGTTCTCATACCATATTTCCAAGTCACCCACTGAAACTAGTTTATTTTCGCATTGTCTTGTGTTCTTTAGTTTTGAAATCATAGAACTTTGGTTTTAAAGAGACTTGGTTTTAAGAAGCGTAATGTTTTTTTTAAATTATTTTCAAATAATGAGGGAATGGTTTGGTTAATAAAATGGTGGAACTTAATTTTCATAATTTTTTTTGAAATGGAAAATGGTGTGCCTACACCTCTTTTGAAAGAAGAAACTATATTGATGATGGTTTTGGAAAGTGTTTCCAATAGAGTTTTCTAAACAATCAAAGGGTGTTTTAATGGGATGAGATGTTTTTTAAATTGTTGTGAATATCTTGAAATTGAGTTCTTTTCATAATGGCTGTGTCTTTATAAAATGTTTTTTAAGATGTGAGTTGGTATTTTGATCTCATGGTTAGCGGTTTTGAGAAAAAAGATGTGTTGGTTTACCGTTTTGGTTCTGAAAAGTGGAATGATTTTTCTTTAACCATTGGTATTTCTGTGAGCAACAACATGCATGGGGTTATAGGGGATGATGGATGGTTGATGTAAATACTGTATGAGTGTTGGGATGGATATGAGGAGGGTGCCCAGTGTGGCATAGAAACATGCATGTGTAAGGCCCATGGGGTACCATTGGTGGATACGCTAACCGCGGAACTGTTTGTTTTCAAGAAATGTTTTTAAATAAAAACATGATGTCTTGATGAATTATTTTGACTGGCTTATATTATGTGTTTTGGGAAAATGTTGATGTTGTGGGATTTTTTGAGTCCAAGAACCTCTCATATTTGAACCTTGTTTTGGGTTTATGTTTGGTCGGTAAGCTGGGTTGAAGGACTGGTTAGTAGTGTCCTATGAGATATGTTTCAGGACACCTTTATGGTGGTTCCCTTCACGTGTTTGGATCTGTTTTATGTCTTTTTTGACCAATGTTCTATCTTGGTTGGGTCCTTGGGTTCTCTCATTGGATAAGGTATGCCCCCATTAAGGGTTAATGCATAACTAAAGTGCAACCCGGATTGTTTCTCCATTGTAAAATCATCCAGTTTATCAATATAAGGAATATTTTATCAATCATTGTTGATTGAGTCAATACCCATTGCTGTATTTGATTTTTAGATCCTCTTGTAGCATGAGAGTTCTCGTGGAAGGTTGAAAGAGGCCTTAGTTTCTTAAGTTTCCTAATTCATCGAAGTTGGAAGTGGTCTAGGGTTGTTAGTGTGGATGAGTGTCTCAATGGTGTCTAATAGGGCCTCTGGTTTCTTCACAATTTCTTTGAAGCATGAGTTCATATTAAACCACAAGTGTGGGAAATATGGTCACGATAGGATATTTTGGCCACTTTCTAGAATTGTGTGTTGTTTGGGGATGTTGTATAAGGTCTCTCTCCATGCATTGTTTATATCAGTCACAATGGTCATGTTCGGTGATGCATTATGATGTCTTGTGCTAGATTGACCATAAAGGTAAAATTTGGGAAATCATCTGGGAGTCTCCATAATGTTTGGAGAATGTATCCCATGAAAAAACATAAAAATATTCCATTTTATAGGAAGGCGATTATAGGTTTTCTTTACTCTTATTGTTTCTCACTCGAACAAACAAGGTGTGATGTGTGTGCATCTTCTAAGCCCTTGTTTTAGTGAAATATCGATTTAGGTTAAAGTGAGTTTGGAATCTATTATGTCTTGGAAAACTTATCGGGGATTGCGTAGTAGTTGTTGTTTTTACCAAAAAAAGAATTCTCTTTCATGGGGTTTCCAAATCCCAACTACAAGGCCGAAGATTCTTCAATCATTTGAGCTCCAGCCATAGGTCTCAGAGAGAAGATGGCTCATAGTCAAGGGAAATCACAAGGTAATTTAAACCCTTGTACAAAGTCTTATCCTTAGTATGAAATTTAAGAAGAGTTTAAAACTATGGTTTCATCATCTTTCATCTGTTGTTCATGTTCAGTGGAAATAGGGGGAGGGTCGTGTACCCATGTCATCACCCAATGTTATTCCCTCCCCCTTTGGTTTCCACAGAGTCTTTGGAGAAAGGTTTGAAGTTTTTCTAGAATGGTTGAGAACATAGTTTTTACTTGGTTAATAATGACCATGCCTCAGAAAACCATGTGGATAGAAGGATCCACACTTTTAGTGCATGGTTTCCCAAATCTTGTGGACTAACCATGTGACCTTCCCAACTCTTCAAATTTTGGGGTCTTTCTGTTCCGGCCCATGCTGGTCGGTTTAGATGGTTGGTTCTTATGGTGGGTATACCCACTATGAGTCTTATATATGTTCGTTCATAAAGGTCCGATGGAAGTATACCCATTGTACTAGGGACTCTGTTCAGGCCTCCCCTATTAGTGTCCTGATTCTGTCTCAGGAAAAATATAGGTTGTCTCTTATGGTGGGGAGCCTATTTTTGTTCCCCCGTACCAGTAACTCAAGTTTATACATGATCTTGGCTTGGCGCTAGGTAGTCTCATTTGGAGCTATCAAGCTACCTATATCTTCCTTGGGTAAACATTGAGATTGGAGAGGGCCCAATAAATTAGTTATAGTAAGGTAAGTGTAACCTTGTTCGATGTTGTTGTTCGTTTGGGTGAATTTCTTGAGTCTTGTTCGAATAGTATTTAAAGAGTTTTTTTTGGGATAAAGGTTGAGGTGATTGATCATTTAAGGAAATTGGTGTATGTTTTGGTTGTGAGAGTAATCATTCATTAATTGATCACTGGAGGTGTTTTGGCCTTTGGGGGTGAATCCTGACAAGGGAGTACCTATTGGTTTCTCAGTTGGGTTTGGTTGTTACATTGGATTTGATGTGACTTTCCGGGGTGGAACCTTTCATGGTGGGGAGAATTGTCACATACATGAATTATTTTAAATTTAAATTCTATTTAATTTTCATTCATTCTTTGTTTTGAGGGTTTCCCATGCTTTTATAGAGGAATGGGTGAGTTTTCATGAATTGGGCCAAACCATGAGCCCAATTCTTGATTTAAAACTAAATTTTTATTCCATTATGACTCCTTAATTTTTCAATATTTTTCATCCATTATAATTCATAATTGTCACCCCATGACCTATTAATACCACCATATTAATTTGGACCATTTAAGAATCCATAATCATGGTGGATATGGGTTTTTATTTACGATATTGGGCCTGCCCGAAAGCCCATTTTATGCATTAAAAATAAATTTTAATTCTTTAATATCTCCTTCAATATTTGAGTTTTTTTGGTGATTCTAACTCTCACCCAAGACCACTTACCTAAGTAGCGCCCCCATTCCCTCCTAACAGAATTTATAGCTCAATAGAGTCTCGAAAGTGGTAGAAACTTCTCTGGATTATAGAAATATCCCAAATTTGGATAGGTAAATTAATCCATTCATAAGTCCTTCTATTTTTACTATTTTCCCCCATTAAAGTTCCTACAAGATCTATTAATCCTTGTTATAACCTCCCATGAATGGTGGGATGTTTTAAAATTCAGATACTAGTGGATTTGGGGTCGTTTTCTTCAAGATTGTTTTAGGTAAGTGTTTCTCTCTTCAATTCCTCCCTTCTCTTTAGGGTTTCCTACTTATTTCATGAATTTGTAGAATTTTTAGAAGTTAGGGTTCGAACCTAGGGTTTAATTTGGTGTAATGTTGGTCAAATATTGTGTTCTAGGGATGGATTCATCTTCCTTGTGGTGCGGCGGTGGTGCAGTTGATGTTTCGCACCACGTTTTGAGGGATTCGACACTTTCGGTAGGTGGTTCCATGTGTAAACAATTATTGATGAGTTAACTTTCTATATTTATTAATTTTTCATATTCATCATATTTTAGGTGTGGTGAAAAAACTATTTATGATTAATTTGGATAAGTGTTTAATTTTATAGTTGCATTTTAACTTGAAATTGTGTGTTTTCGTGTGTAACTCATGGGGTATTATTTGCGTGTATTTTATTACATATGGAATTGGTTTACTAAATATTTTTTGGCCTAAAAATTCAGGCTGGATAATGTATTAGTGTCATGTGGGATTAAAAATAGGGTTTTTGAATAGGTTTTATGTGTAAAAAATTGTCGTACTTCTTGAGAGTATTTTATGAAAATGCGTGTTTTCATTTGGATCATTTGTAGAATTATTCAAGGAGATTTTGTAAAACTTTGAAGCGGTTTTATAAATGTCTCTAGGGATTCCAATTCTATTTTGGATAGGAATTTCTATTTCTTTTGTTCTTAAATTGTGGTTTTGAAATGTGTTTTGTGTGCAAGACATATTTACAACACTTGGGTTCTGTTTATGAAAATTGTAAATTTTTTAGTTGGTTAAACAAAGTGGGAAAAGGGTGAATTTTACTGTTTGGTATGTGTGTTCACATATTATGGGGTTTTGAAATGTTATGTGATTTTTTATGATGTCAACCATTTTTATAATGTTTTGCAAATTTCTGAAATGTTTTATTAAATTGTGATGTTGGAGCGAAACTTGTTTGTGAGATGTTTCGTGTAAGTTTGATGATAAAATGATTTGAAGGTAAAAATGGTATTATGTAACAATTAAGTGGTCTATTATGAGAGTTTTAATATATTTTAATGGTTTTATAATATTGATTTAGGGATTTGTGGAAGTGTTAAAGAAATGTGAAAAGTGTTGTGGGCTATTTTGGTGTGAGTCAGATTTCAAAATCAATTTGAATGAAAAGTGGACTTTTGTGACTTGTGTTGTATACATGTGGTCTGTTTGGTGAATATATGATATGTAAATGATATTTTAATGTGAAAAGTATATTCATTGACTTTTTGAACTTGTTTGAGAACAAATGGAAAACTTGGGTATCTATGTGGTTGGACGTGTACTATAATGTTAGTGAATCTGTGGGGTTTGGCCTCAATTTCGCATAGCTAGATTGATGCTTAAAACTCTAACTAAAATATAATGATGATGATTATTGGGGAACACTTGTTTGTGGTTATGTTCCCTACTAGTGGATTGTGTAGGAGAATAGATATTTGTGATGGTTACTCTCACCGAGATACGAGGTACCTGGGACCCACAACTAGCTAGTGCCTAGGGGTTATTTCTCATTGCTTGTTCTCACTAAATATTTTGTGCTTACTATTGGTATGAGTGGCTGGAAAATTCAGTAGCTTTCGTATTTATTTTAAAAAAAATAATTCTTTAAATTAGCCCACATAAAAACTGTTTTTATTTAATGTTGCATCTTTTAGATATTGTAACTAGAATTTCATGTTTTTGAAAACATACATGCTTTTCGTCTTTAAATGTTTATCACATGGAATCTCTTAGTGGTTGTAACCTACTAGGAATTGTATCACACCCTACTTACATCCTTGGGTGTATGTAGAATTGGTTATTTTTTTTGTCACAGGTTGGGTACAGTTTTTAGTGCATGTGGTTCGGGTTTCTAGCAGGTCCTTGGTGGTGACGTCTTGTGAAGATGGATTGAGGGAGGTGCCTCTTTCCATTTGGAGGTTCTTGGTCTGTCCTTATTTGGTTTTGTAACTTTTTAATGGTCTTTAAACATAGTTTTAACTTATGTAATTCAGTTCTGAAATTTTGTAAAAGACGATTTTAGTTGAAAAATCCAGATTAGTTTTATTGAGTTTTTTTGTTGTTTAATGTTTATAAAATAGGGTAACTCATTCCCAATTCTCATTATATGATACCTGGCCACTTGTGCCAGCCCGTGGGGATCGGGAATGCCCTTCGGGCCTTGTCACGGGCTGGGTTTGAGGCTGGGTTTTGTGGCGACCAGATTCGGTTTGTCACAATACACCAACTCAATGTTATGTGTATCATACACCAAGTCAATATTGCATGTAACATACTTCAAGTAAATTCCATTTCAACGGAATGTTTAACTTATAATATTGAAATATATAAATTGAAATTGGATTTATTCAAAAAAAAGTCCATAAAAACAATGGGTGTTACATTCTACAAAACATAAAATAATTTTCACAATCAGAATTTGTCACTCGTGTAAAAACAAATGAGGATACTTATACTTCATCATATCATCTAGTTCCCATTTAGCTTCCTCAAACTAATAATTTCTACACAAAATTTTGACAAGGTGAGTGGTCTTGTTTCATATAACATTCTTTGATCGGTCTAGAATTTCAACATGTTGTTCATCCTAAGAAACAACATACTCCAGTGGTATGACCTATGAGTTTAGTACATTTTAATGGTCAGTAATATTCTTTCTCAGGATATATACAAGGAACACAACATTGAATTGATAGATATTTTTAAGAAGTTCCAAGCGATTGGATACCATCTTGATGTGATCAAGAATCTCTAAGGATTAGTTTCTCTTTATTTCTGAATTTCATAACTTTCTTCTAGGGTTAGATTCATAGAAAAACCTTTTCACTAAAAATCAAATTCTATATCTTTCCAAAGGTTATCAGCATAAAATTACTACTGAATTTGTACTATCTTGATATACTGCTGAATGGTTCAAATATTCCTAACCATTTCTTCATTAATTTCATGTCCCAATCACATTATTTCTACAATTTTATCCCAACATGTTGGAGCTCTATATTTCTTCCCATAGAGGGATTCACATTTTTTCATCTTAATTCATGAGTGAAAGATGTTGTTGTAAGAAAACTCAACCAGATGAAGGTGTTGATCCCCACCACATTTGGAATCTATATAACAATATCTCAAAAAATCATCAAGGGTTTAAATTTATTTTTTAGATTGACCATTTTTCTATGGATGATAATTAGTACTGAAACTCAATTATAAATCATGTTCTTTCTGAAGACTTCACCAAAACCTTGAGGTGAACCTAGGATCCCAATTTGATACAATATAATGTGGTATACCATGAAAACTTAACACTTCCTTTATGTATATCCAGGAAAGATGATCCAGAGATAAATCATCTCAGATAAAAATAATGTATGACAACTTAGTATGTTGATCGACTAAAACCAATATAGAATTAAACCCTTTAGAGTTTTTGGGTAGAAAAATAAAAAATTCTAGAGTGATGTTCTTTTATTTCCATTCTAGTATGGGTAATGGATGCCACATCCCTTTATACTTTATTCATTCAACCATAACATGTTGGAAAATAAAACACGAAAAATATAAACTCTACGATATCTATCTTTATGCTATCCTTGTAGAAGTATTCTTTCAAGTCCCTATAAATCTTCCTACTTCTATGATTAATAGCATATCAATAACTATGAGCTTCCTCTTATATCTCCTTATAATCTAGTATGTATGGAACAAATACATGATTCCTAAACCTTATCATTCCATCCTGATCAATGTTAAACTAACAAACATTTCTAACTTTCATTTGATGATCTTCATCTTCCTTATTTACCTCTTTAATATTCATGTGGATAGAGGGTTGAACATTCATTTGAGAAAGATAACATTTTCCCATGTCCTTTAGGATTTATAGATACATCATTTAAAAATCTGGTAATATTGGATCTTTTGTGATCCTCATCATGGATAAGATAACATGATCCTTCGGACTCAAAGCATAGACTACCTTGTTCACTTTCCTTGGGTGATAATGTATTGAACAGTCATAATGCATTATCAACTCTAACCATCTTCCCTGGAACATGTTCAGATACTTATATATGAATATATATTTCATACAATTGTGACCAGAATATATATATTACTTTTCTCCAAAAAGAAGATGGCTCCATATTTAATGAAAAAATTACCACTACAAACTCCAAATCTAGAGTTGGGAAATTTTCTCAAGAATATTAAACTATAACGAGGGATAGGCTACAACCATGTTATTCTACATAAGAAAACAACCCAACCACTTCATGGATTTATCAATACAGTTTAAAAACCATTATTCACTATAGGGTAATTTAAGCATGGGTGAAATGACCAACCTTCCCTTTAGTTACTTGGAATATTCCTAAGATTCATTTGTCCAGACAAACTAGACACCCTTCTGAGTTAACATGGTCAGAGGGTTAGATAGTCATGAGAAATTATCCACAAACCGTCGATAATATCCAGGTAAACCAATAAAGCTACATATCTCAATCATCCTTGTTATTTTAGTAAAACATTCAATATCCTCTATCTTTGATGGATCTATTGCTATACCATCTCATGAGATTATGTGACCCAAAAATGAAACTTTTGTATTCAAAATTCACACATATTAAATTTTGTGTATAGATTCTCCTTCCTTAAGGTCTTTAGTACAATTCTCAAGTGATCTTCATGTTCTTCCTTTTACTTTAAATAGATATATAAATCACCTATAAATACTACCACAAATATATTGAGGTAATCTATAAAGATGCTATTTGTTAAATAAATGAAGATTTCAGGGGAATTAATAAGACCAAAAGGCATCACTATATATTCATAGTGTCCATACATTGTATGGAATGTATTCTTTGGTATATAATCTATCTTAACCATCAATTGATGATATCCATAATGAAGTTAAATCTTGGAAAAGTATTAATTTATGTGTAGTTGATCAAAAAAGTCATCAATATGGGGAAGATGATACTTTTCCTTCATTGTGATCTTATTCAACTCCAGATAATCAATGCAGAGTCACATTATCCATTTTTTTCACAAAAAGAACTGGTGCACACCAAGGTGACATATTTGACAAAATGCATCACTTATGAAGGTGTTGTTGTAGTTTCTTCTCCAATTCCTACAACTCAAATGGGGCCATTCTATAAGGAGTATTTAACATTTGTGATGAACAAGGTATATGTTCTATAAATAACTCATCTTCATGTTTTGGTTGAAGGTTAAGAAACTCTTTTGGAAAGCCATAAAAAATACCAAACAAAAAAAATATCATCAATTTAAATATTCTCCCCAACCATTTGAGATAAAAAACACTTGTTAATGGGAAATAAGGCCCTTAAAATAGATTAAATCTCTATTGTAACTTCAAACTTATCTTCACATTGATGGATGGACATATGTGTGTTTTAAATATCAAACGTAACATCCATTCCTTGAAAAGTAATGTGAGATATAGAATATAAAGAAAATACATGCTTAATATGACATAAAATTCATCCAGAGGAAAAATGGAAAGATTTACAGGAAGCACAAAACCAAAAACATCAACTATAGAGGAATCACAGACTTGAGATATAGTCATTGTAACATTAGGGGTTTGAACTACTAATTCCACATTTAATTGTTTTGGTGGAATCTTAAAACCCTTAAAAAATTCTTTTGATTTGAAAGAGTGGGTATATAAATATTCAAATAAGACATTAAAAGTTCTAGAGTGGATAGTAAGTTTACCTTTCATCACATCGTTATCACGCCCCTCATTAGAAATGAATATTTTCTGAGACTTACACTTTTACCTCAACCTAAGAGGTTTCTAAGATCGATCATCATCAACAACCCATGGTTTTGGGGAGTGGTTATCATAATTCCCATTCTCCTTAACCTTATAGTAATTAATCATGGTAGGTTCATTCTTTACAGATTTTTCTCTATTAGAATTTTGAGAAATCTTCTTCCCATCATTTCAATAATAAATTTCTAAGTAACCATCCTCCCTCCACATAAAACATTTATTATACCCCTTAAGGAAGTATCATTAATGCTTATTCCCACACATAGAGCATAATATAAATCTCATATTCTTTTCTTCTTGTTTTTTAGATTTTCCATTCAACTCTATATTCCTCTTCTTGTCAAAACTATGAGATTGATAAGTGACTCCAACCTCTCTTTCATCCTTCATCGCACAATTAACAATCTATTCATATCTTCTAAAGTATATTATGTAAATTTATCTTATGAGACTTGTCTTTAAGCCACTGAAGAACCTATGAACTTTAATTTCAGGTTGGATGATAATTCATGAAGTGTACCTCACAGGTCTCATGAAATTAGCCACGTAGGTACCAGTAAATTCATCATCCATTTTCTTCATCTCAGGTATCTATTTATTAATATTTTTAAAAATAATTAAAGGAATTTATTTATTGAATTATAATTTCTTGAACTCATCCCAATCCATGGATTCAATCTCATCTTGTTTCCTTTTATATTTGATTAGATTCCACCACTGATCAACATCTTCTTCTAACTGAAAAATAGCTGGAACGACTTTTCCATGATCTGAACACTAAATAATGGAGAATATATTTTTAGTAGTACAATTCCGTTTTTCAGTAACATGGGGATCATATATACCTATTAAAGAAGGTGGGTATTGTCTTATGAAAGAATCAGTAGAATGTTGTTCCTCATTTATCTCATTTTGATGTCCACCATGATTCATAGCTTGAGAAGAATTTGTGATAATGACAATAAGGTGTTTCATTGCATCTCCCACAACATTTGGTTTCATATGAGTAAAATCATTGAGTTTTATGTTACAATCACCCTTGAACTGGTTCTTTCGTGTTACATCAATTTACTAAAACCAAAATCATAGAGTAAGAAATAGTTTTCATAATGAGGAGCCACATGATCATGAAAAATCACGTATAGGGTGTCTAACTTATGACACCTTCCTTATTCTATGAAACCATAGGTTTATCCTAATATATTCATATAGAACTTATATTTAAATACTTTGTAATAGTTCATGATGTGTTTTTTATTTCCAAAATAATATCCCTAGGGTGTGTCAAACTAGGTGTCCAACAAGGCCCATTTTTATGTACTAGATTACCCCGATTTTTGCCAGAAACATCTTGTCAAGGTTTTTACCCCTAGGTACATCATTACCAGATCCACATTCACTTGTATTATCTTTATAGAGATGAATTTATATTAATATACTCACTTTATCTTTAATCAATGTTCTTGGACATTTTCTTATACTTTTCCTTATCCTTAGACTTATCCTTAGACATGTCCTAGGAGTTCTGACTAAGGATTTCTCATCATAGATTCAGAATGTTAAATATAACTTTTTTATGATACCATCTATAGAGACCCTCACTTTTCAAAATTAACATTACATACCTTTTTTGGAATACTTAAACATTATACCAACATATGACCAAAGACCATAATTGGTCAAGTTCTTTTAAAAACATAGAAACATAAACACTGGTACATAAATTAGATACATGATCTCTGACTAGGTTCTTCTTCACTAGAACCCTTCATAGAAACTTGAAACATGAAACATATCATCATAAACTGGGGGAAATTAATCATAAATGGGGTAAAATCAGATACTCGGTAAGGTTACACAAGAGAAACATGTAAGAATAAACATGAGCATAGGGGTATGAGAATGTGATCATGAAAATAGAATATCATACCATGCATATCAAATATCATAATAGGATTCATGGAATAATTATTTTTAGTTCATAAGACCTGAATCATAATGAAATTAGGAGCATAATCCATTAAATAATAAAATAGGAATAAAACATGGAAGTTGGAAGAAACATAAGCATGTAAATAATGATTTCTATAGTAGTCATGGAATTGCTACCAAGACTATATCAGTGGAAAAAGTCCTTTACTGAACTGATTAAACACCCATTCCATCCCTTTATTACTGAACCTGTTAAACCCCCATTCCATCCCTATATTACCTAACCAAGTAACCCTCTATTCCTCCATTGTGTTGTTGAACCATGTTCCTTTCTCATTCCATCCATTTCTATCTCATGACTTATAAATAATTACCCAATTCATTAGAGGGATATATAGGTCCCGCCCATCAAACATTGAAACCATAAATACATGTAGAGACCCGAAGCTTGACATACATGGACATTACATTACTTTTGTGGAATACTTAATACATAACAAAAACATACACACAAGGACTGTAATAGTTTAGTGTCTTTGGAAACTTGTAACGTAATCTTCTAATCGTGGTGAAAGATCTTCAACATCTCCTATAAAGATCTTCCACTTTTTGTTTGCTGACCTAAAACCTTTCTTTTTATCCTGGGGGAAAATAAAACATAAAAAGGGTGAGCTCAAATGCTCATTAAGGGTAAGCATGGATAAAATAAAACATATCATATACATTGAAACTTAAAAACATGAACATAATGTTTAAACATTAAAATCTTGAGCAACGACATACAACATGGAAGTACATAAGAAATAGATCATAATATAACATAAACCATGATAAAATAGCATGGGAATAAAACATGTAATTGTGTCATCCATTAAGCACATGTAATGATTTCCATAGTAGCCAAGGTATTGCTGCCAAGACCATCTTAGTGGACTGAACCGAATTAACTTGCCATTCCTTCCATGTCTATCTCTGGAGATATAAAATCTTTACCCAATGCATTGGAGGGAGATATAGGTCCCACCCATCTCATAATGATACCATTCTTATGTGTGCCACCAAATCAGAAAACCATACATCATAGCATAACCCATGTAATAAAAATTGGAATCATAAACATCGTGACATCATAAAACAATTCATATAAGATAAAGGAATTAATAAAAATATAATTCCATCACAACATAATCAAATCAATGTAATAATTGGGATAAAAACATAACCCTTTATTATCTTAGATGGAAAATAATTTTGATAAAACATTTGAACTCCATTCTTGAGGAAAATATCCTTTCTGCTTCAAAAACACTTTTCCTTTCTTAACATGTCGTAAAATTATAAACTAAAAAAAGTTGATTAAAAATAAACTTGAAAACTTGTAAAGTAAGATTCTTGGAAATAATGTTTTAAAAATCCATTCATGCCGTATAAGTTAAAAAAATCATTCTTCATACTTTTGTCAGAAAAGTCAAAAAGTACCTCGTACGAAAAACGACAAAAGATTCCTTTCATATCCTTTACTAAAAACTCACTGAAGGGTAAAATTGGATTTAAAAAATTTTTGGTGGATGGAAATAATATTACATATTTAGGAAAAATGGATGTGGATGATAAAATACACCCCAGTAAATGCCAAAGTAATAATAATCTCGTATAAAAATGAGATTGTGATATTTCCCTTACCTTAGGTCTGATATGCTTTGTACGTATCCAAAACTCCTGTATAATGATTTAAATAATGTTATTGAATTATTCCAGAATCATAATTATTTTTATGATATCATATATGGTCATATTCTTAGCTTCTTATTAGTAATATTTCATTACAACTTGTTATTCGGGTGTTTATTACTTTTTGTTCTTATGCGTGTTTTGTCTAATAAATTCTTATTCTTATCTTTAGGTTATAGATAACTCATTTCGAGAATGTTATTAGTGTAATATATATCATATTAATTTATTCAATTCATTTATATAATCATTATGCAATGAAGATCATGTAGAACGATTCGCATCACATCGTGGAGACGGTATTCCGTACGTACGCACGAGCGATGATATCGTTCCCATGATCATTGAATTGTATTGGAGTGTATGTATACTATTTCATAATCAATATCACTTTAAAATAATCATATATAGTCATTATTTACACCATTACACCCATCCAAGTAAGGTGGTGGTGGAAAATAGATTACACCACGGCGTGGAGACGGTATTTCGTACGTACACACGCGCGGTGATTTCATTTTCCGTAGGATGGATAGATGGTGAAATAGGGTTGTTTCATAATTATAATAACATATCATTATATGAGTGATACTGATGTTATTACTTAATAAGGAAAAAACTAAAGAAGAAGAAGTGGAAGAAGAAATAAAGATGAAAGAATCGGTAACGGACATTACCTCTTCTTTGAAGTGCTTCTTTGAGACCTCCTTTTAGGGCACAAAAATTGGTCTTTGAAGAAGACAAGGACCTCTAGGATTTCTCTAGGGAAGTGGAGAGGATAACGTGTCCGGGGTTGGCTGAGAATGAAGTCTCAAATTGGTGTGAGGAGGAGAGGGAGGGGGTGCCCTTTTATAAGGGAGGAGAGGGGCACCTTTGGAATTCTTAAAAAGATTAATTTATAATAAATCTAACCCCACTTTAAAACCTCCGAAAATGACTCATATTTGAATATTAGATGATATAGGGTTGTAATATTATCAACCAATCAAATTTATACATGTTTGGATCTTATTTTAAACCTTATCATTTTGATTTATCCTTATTTAATCTATTTAAGTTTATTTGTGGTAATAAAATTCTAAATTTTAAATTATGACAAATAATTACTTATTTGTTGTGAATATTCCATAATTTTTTACTTTATAACATTATAGACCATGTAAATTTAAATTTATAATTTTTCAATATTTTTGTGATTTTTAAACAATTTTATAATATGTTATTTTTATAAAATAACAATAGTGTCAATTTTGAAACTATTCATTTATTTGAATTTAAATAAAATATATACAGAAAATATGTTCTAAATAAAAGCTTTAATATATTCTTTAAAGTTCATATGTATCTATAAAATTAGTGGAGAACATTAAATAGTTCATATAATATTTATTTTATTATTTTTAAAACCATATATTTGGTTTATCTCTTAATAAAATAATTAATACAACATTTTTGTATAATTATTTAATATACATATATGTTGCATAAAAATTAAAAATAAAATCATATGATGAAGATAAGTCTATTAAATTTTACAATAATACTTTTACTTTAATTTATCATCTTAAAATAACAATATTTAAATTGTAATATTTATTAAATTATGAAGGTGTCACTTTTGGTATCGTTGAAAATAAAATAATATAAGTGTCATAATTGCTTGTATAAGACTCCAAATGGTCAAATATTCTACCATTGGATAATTATAGTTTAAATTTACATGACCAATAAGTTTTGGTCTGGGTTTTGTTCCTTTTATGGTCAATATTCATTTAATAAAAACTATATTCTTGATTTTTCAGTAGATAAATAATTTCTGCATCACTATTGTGAAACAATTAATAATAATTATTTAATCCCAAAAAATTCTAAATAAATTCTCATTATGTAAATTTTTTTAAGATTTCTTTAGACTATAAATGTTTGAAGTTTCATGAAGTTTATCACTAACTTAAAATTATTATACTTATAGTATTTAAGAGAGTGACATGTTGTCACTTTCTTTGGTTTTAATAATAATTAAATTATTTTCATGGAAAAAAGTCCATTAAATGAATCTAATCCGACCCTTAGGTGATATGGGTCGACTTTTAGTCATCCAATATGATTTTTACAAGTGTTAGGGTAATTTTATAATCTTATATTTACCCTTAATTACCCGATTTACCTTTAACTATAGTAAATAAAATTTACCGTAGTTACTATTCACAATGCCCAAAATTAAAAAGTAGATTATTAACATAATTTGGGCCCACTGATTTTAAATATAGAATCCGTTTTTCCAAATTCAATACACAAAAGTTGCAGAAATTAAATTAAAATTAATCCTGTTGTCGAAAGAAAACTGGTTTTTCTTTAAAACATTGAAAAAGATTGAATTGATTTAACCTACGAATTCAAGGTAAAATCAATGCTAATGACATAAATTATATTAAATGGTAAAAATATATTCTATTTATACTTTAAAACCATTAAATATTATAATTTAACCACATAAGATATTACGATGAAAAAAGTTGTTTTTAATTTAAATATAGCGTGTTTTTACTATTCATTAAAATGTGAAAGTAATCAGAATAAAATGAAATTTTTATCCAAAGTAAATTTTTTTTTCTTGATTCCAAATAATAATTTTATTTTGTCAAATGGAGCTTATAAAAATTTCAAAAACTATATTTAAAGTGGTTGCGCCATCAAAAGGCGGCAAAACTGTATTTTTTGAAAAATACTTATTTTACCTGAAAAATTTATTTTGTTCTTATAACATGTTCTAGAAAATGTGTAAGATGAATAATAAGGTTATAAAATTCAAAATATAGTAAATACTATTCATAATGGCTAGTTCATAATAATATTATAATAATATATCGTTGTTTAGTAACACCTGGTATTGCGTACAACACACGCTATCGAGGAAGGTCGCGATTGCGTGTAATGCAAGCCAAGTCATGGTTGCGTGTTGTGCAAGAATCCTTCGTCGTTTCGTATAGCAGAATCCAACCATATTTCATTTATACATTGAATATATATATATATATATATATGTATGTATATACTCAATGTTGCGTAGAATAACTATTATCAAAATGGTGTGTAACACGATCCAGGAATAGTGTTGCGTATATTACAAGCTAATACGGTGTTTCATATAGCGAAAGGTAATCTTGGTGTAGCATATAACACAATACCTTAATGAAATTAAAAGAAATTTATTTATAAAATCTCTGGGTGTTACATTCTACCCCCCTTAAAATGAATTTCTCCCTCGAAATTCGTCAGTGTTATAAATGGTTTACTACTCGAAAGTTTGTTTAATAGAAACCCACATCGTAAAAATGATTACCAAAACATGGCTTTTAAAAACTAAAGTATGAAATGTAACGGTTACCCAAATTAACTCATCACAGGGTTTCCACGTAGGAGAACATAAGTGAAAATATGGATATGGAAGAAAAATATAACCATCAAGTTCTGATAGAGATTGGTAGAGAACATGGCTATGAAAAAGCCAAAAATCACAAAGATATTGATTTGTGATGATCTAAGGTACCATCTGATTAATCGGATATGAGGGAACTAGGACAACATTTTTGGTTTTCAAGATCATTTCCCTAAAGTTGATGAATTAAAAGAAATACTTGCATGATTTTGGTACAATCTCACTGTTGTTCGTGAATTGAACAATTTCCACTTCATCCCTTAATGAAATGAAGTTGAATTTGTTATTCGTGATGTGTTAGAAGATCATGTGATAGAAGGATGGCTCATTCCATCTCTTTTAAACAAATGGTTAGAAAAAGTTATAAGTCCATATTATGGTTAGATTAATCGTATACGGTTCCAAAAATGAACTTATACATCATATATCATACATCTTAATAAAATAAAACTAGTTTCTACTAACCAGAGACTTCCTGTAGGCCAGTGGTAGGCGATAAAGGCTAGTCACATTTCGGTTGTGGGTTCGATTCCCACAGCCTTGTCCGACGCGATGGGCTGTCGCCCGTCCTGCAGGTTTTCCTTTTTCTAAAACTACATTACTATATCATCCCATCAATAATATCGAAAAAAGGTTCTATCCATAAACAATACTAACTTATGTCCAACATAATCCATTCCAATCTTTAGGCTTATCCATAATATTGCAGTCCATTGTCATATTATAGTGAAAACGATTACCAGAGATTTCATATAAGAAGCATGTTAATACCATCGTTGATCCCCATATATCATAAGATATGTCTTGTTGGTCACATTACAAACGTTCGAAGGCCTTAATCATGTATTTTCATGAAAAATGAATACCCATTGAACCTTAGTGAAAACATGAATGCAGTTTAAAGTTAACACTTTCCACATACCAAAATCCTCAAAATTATATATACTCAAACCATGATATCACTTAGTCCTTATATCAATCATGAGCTCATGAATACAATCAAACATCTCATTATCTTCTTATTCCTTCATTATGCGCATATCATCTACTTTATAAAAATATCTGAATAACATTCCATGGTTACTGGTACCATTCAACATATACTTTCAAATACTTTTAGGAAAAACAATAGTGTAACAATCCTTAGATGATTCTTTATTCCATAGTACCATTAACTATACAACATAACTCTTGATAAACATACAATCATTCCACTACCTTCTAAAACAACCTACTGAGCTTCATCACTTCTTTCAGCTCATATATCATTTGTAGTCTCCTCATCATCATCCACATAAATACTACCCATATGACCATGTTGATTCTCTTCATGAGATTTTCCATTAGGGCATTGGTTTTCATAATTCCCGTACATTCCACATTTAAAACATCTAATCATTGTTGATGTCGTAGCAATACCATTATCCTTGTCCATGGTGTTAACTGAACCTTTTCCTTTGCACTTACTGGCTTTATGTCCTTCTTTTACACACCCAAACAATCTTCCAGTTTCTTTGAAACAATCTACCTGATGCCTCTTCCCACATGATTTACATGATGGAAATTGGACTTTCTGTCCTCTATGATCATCATGAAACTCCATCTTTCTCTTATTATCTGAGTCGGGAAACTTACCAAAGTTGAGATTATTGATCATATTATGAGATTGCTGATTAGGCATAATAACGATGTTTGGACTTCCAGATCCCATTTCATTTGGTTTCTCATGAAGAAAATCATTCTATTGTCCGTCATATCCTCCATTATCATTCATCAACCTATTTCCAGCCATTTTCTAAAACCCAAAAAAATAGTGTGAGAAGAAAAAAACATGCTATGGAAAAAAACATAGTAAAGGGGGAGCACCCTCAATATCTAACATCTTAGGTTAAATTCTAAGATCTTTACCGTAGTTCTAGGACTATATCCTATGCGTATTCTTATCCTTAGGTACATCCCTAGACATACCTTAGAAATATCTCTAGGGATCTCACTAACATTTTCGCATCCTAGTTTCCAAAGACTGACTAAACCTTTCCTCTGATACCAACTGTAGAGACCCGAAGCTTGACGTACATGGACATTACATTACTTTCATGGAATAATTAATACATAACAAAAACAGACACACAAGGACCGTAATAGTTTAGTGTCTTTGGAAACTTGGAACGTAATCTTCTAATCATGCTGAAAGATCTTCAACATCTCCCAAAAATATCTTCCACTTTTTGTTTCTTGACCTAAAACCTTTATTTTGATCCTGGGGGAATATAAAACATAAAAAGGGTGAGCTCAAATGATCAGTAAGGGTAATCATTGATAAAATAAAACATATCATATACATTGGAACTTAAAAACATGGACATAATGTTTAAACATTAAAATCTTAAGCAACGACATAAAACATGGAAGTACAGATGGAATAGATCATAATGGAACATAAACCATGATAATATAGCATGGGAATAAAACATGTAATTGTGGCATCCATTAAGCATATGTAATGATTTCCATAGTAGCCAAGGCATTGCTGCCAAGACCATCTTAGTGGACAATGTCCCATTCTGAATCGAGTTCACTCCTCGTTTCGGTCCTGTAACACTGAACTGGATTAACTTATCGTTCCAGCCATCTCTATCTCATCAGATATAAAATCTTTACCCAGTGCATTGGAGGGAGATATAGGTCCCACCCATCTCATAATGATACCATTCTTATGTGTGCCACAAAATCAGAAAACCATACATCATAGCATAACCCATGTAATAAAAATGGGAATCTTAAAAATCGTGACATCATAAAACAATTCATATAAGATAAAGGAATTCATAAAAATATAATTCCATCACAACATAATCAAATCAATGTAATAATATTTATAAAAATAGAACCCTTTATTATCTTAGATGGAAAATAATTTTGATAAAACACTTGAACTCCATTCTTGAGGAAAATATCCTTTCTGCTTCAAAAACACTTTTCCTTTCTTAACATTTTGTAAAATTATAAACTAAAAGAAGTTGATTAAAAATAAACATGAAAACTAGTCAAGTAAGATTCTTGGAAATAATGTTTTAAAAATCCATTCATGCCGTATATGTTAAAAAAACATTCTTCGTACTTTTGTCGGAAAAGTCAAAAAGTACCTCGTACAAAAAATAACAAAAGATTCCTTTCATATCCTTTACTAAAAACTCACCGAAGGGTAAAATTGTATTTAAAAAATTGTAGGTGGACAGAAATAATATTATATATTGAGGAAAAAAGGGTGTGGATGATAAAATACACCCCAGTAAATTCCAAAGTAATAACAATCTCGGATAAAAATGAGATTGTGATATTTCCCTTACCTTAGGTCTGATATGCTTTGTACGTATCCGAACCACCTGTATAATTATTTAAATATTGTTATTTAATTATTCCAGAATCATAATTATTGTTATGATATCATATATGGTCATATTCTTAGCTTCATATTAGTAATATTTCATTACAACTTGTTATTCGGGTGTTTATTACTTTTTGTTCTTATGCGTGTTTTGTCGAATAAATTCTTATTCTTCTCTTTAGGTTATAGATACCTCATTTCCAGAATGTTATTAGTGTAATATATATCATATTCATTTATTCAATTCATTTATATAATCATTATGCAATGAAGATCATGTAGAACGAGTCGCATCACATCGTGGAGACGGTATTCCGTACGTACGCACAAGCGATGATATTGTTCCCATGATCATGGAATTGTATTGGAGTGTATGTATACTATTTAAGAATCAATATCACTTTACAATAATCATATATATTCATTATTTACACCATTACACCCATCCAAGTAAGGTGGTAGTGGAAAATAGATTACACCACGGCGTACTCCGTACGTACGCACGCGCGGTGATTTCATTTTCCGTAGGATGGATAGATGGTGAAATAGGGTTGTTTCATACTTATAATAACATATCAGTATATTAGTGATACTGATATTATTGCTTCATAATGAAACAACTAAAGAATAATAAGTGGAAGAAGAAATAATGATGAAAGAATCGGTAATGAACATTACCTCTTCTTTGAAGTGCTTCTTTGAGACCTCCTTTTAGGGCACTAAAATTGGTCTTTGAAGAAGACCGCGACCTCAAAGATGTCTCTAGGGAAGTGGATAGGAGAAAGTGGTTGGGGTTGACCGATCTTGAAGGCTCAAATTGGTGTGAGGAGGAGAGGGAGGAGGTGCCTTTTTATAAGGGAGGAGAGGGGCACCTTTGGAATTCTTAAAAATATTAATTTATAATAAATCTATACCCACTTAAAAACCTCCAAAAATGACTAATATTCGAATATTAGTTGTGATAGGGTTGTAATGTCGTCAACCAATTAAATTTAGACATGTTTGGATCTTATATTAAACCTTATCATTTTGATTTATCCTTATTTAATCTATTTAAGTTTATTTGTGGTAATAAAATTATAAATTTTAAATTATAACAAATAATTACTTATTTGTTTTGAATCTTCCATAATTTTTTACTTTATGACATTATAGACCCTATAAATTTAAATTTATAATTTTTTAATGTTTTTGTGATTTTTAAACAATTTTATAATATGTTATTTTTATAAAATAACAATAGTGTCAATTTTGACACTATTCATTTATTTGAATTTAAATAAAATATATACAGAATATATGTTGAAAATAAAAGCTTAAATAGATTCATAATAGGTCATATGTCTCTAGAGAATTAGTGGAGAACATTAAACAGTTCATATAATATTTATTTTATTATTTTTAAAACCATTTATTTGGTTTAACTCTTAATAAAATAATTACTACAACATTTTTGTATAATTATTTAATATACATATATTTTGCATAAAAATTAAAAATAAAATTATATTATGAAGATAAATCTATTAACTTTCACAATAATACTTTTACTCGAATTTATCATCTTAAAATCACAACAGTTAATTTGTTATATTTATTAAATTATGAAGGTGACAACTTTGGCATCTTTGAAAATAAAATAATATAAGTGTCATAATTGCTTGTATAAGACTCCAAATGGTCAAATATTCGACCATTGGATGACTATAGTTCATATTTACATGACAAATAAGTTTGGGTCAGGGTTTTGTGCCTTTTATGGTCACTATTAGTTTAATAAAAACTATATTCTTGATTTTTCACTAGATAAATAATTCTTGCATCACTGTTGTGTCACAATTAATGATAATTATTTAATCCGAAAAAATTCTAAATAAATTCTCATGATGTAGAATTTTTTTTAGATTTCTGTAGACTATTAATTTTCAAAGTTTCATGAAGTTTATCACTAACTTAAAATTATTATACTTATAGTATTTCAGAGAGTGACATGTTGTCACTTTCTTTGGTTTTAATAATAATTAAATTATTTTCATGGAGAAAAGTCCATTAAATGAATCTAATCCGACCATTAGGTGATATGGGTCGACTTTTAGTCATCCAATAGGATTTTTACAAGTGTTAGGGTAATTTTATAATCTTATATTTACCCTTAATTACCTGATTTACCTTTAACTATAGTAAATAAAATTTACCGTAGTTACTATTCACAATTCCCAAAATTAAAAAGTAGCTTATTAACATAATTTGGACCCACTGATTTTAAATATAGAATCCGTTTTTCCAAATTCAATACACAAAAGTTTCAGAAATTAAATTAAAATTAATCCTGTTGTCGAAAGAAAACTGGTTTTTCTTTAAAACATTGCAAAAGATTGAATTGATTTAACCTACGAATTCAAGGTAAAATCAATTCTAATTACATACATTATATTAAATGGTAAAATTATATTCTATTTATACTTTAAAACCATTAAATATTATAATTTAACCACATAAGATATTACGATGAAAATAGTTGTTTTTAATTTAAATATAGCGTGTTTTTACTATTCATTAAAATGTGAAAGTCATCAGAATAAAATGAAAATTTTATCCAAAGTAAAATTTTATTTCTTGATTCCAAATAATAATTTTATTTTTTCAAATGGAGCTTATAAAAATTTCAAAAACTATATTTAAAGTGGGTGCGCAATCAAAAGGTGACAAAACTGTATTTTTTGAAAAATACTTATTTTACCTGAAAAATTTATTTTGTTCTTATAACATGTTCTAGAAAATGTGTAAGATGAATAATAATGTTATAAAATTCAAAATATAGTTAATACTATTCATAACGGCTAGTTCATAATAATATTATAATAATATATCGTTGTTTAGTAACACCCGGTATTGCGTACAACACACGCTATCGAGGAAGGTCGCGAGTGTGTGTAATGCAAGCCAAGTCATGGTTGCGTGTTGTGCAAGAATCCTTCATTGTTTCGTATAGCAGAATCCAACCATATTTCATTTATACATTGAATATATATATATATGTATATACTCAATGTTGCGTAGAATAAATATTATCAAAATTGTGTATAACACGATCCAGGAATAGTGTTGCGTATATTACAAGCTAATACGGTGTTTCATATAGCGCAAGGTAATATTGGTGTAGCATATAACACAAGACCTTAATGAAATTAAAAGAAAATTATTTATAAAATCTCTAGGTGTTACATTCTACCCCCCTTAAAATGAATTTCTCCCTCGAAATTCGTCGGTGTTATAAATGGTTTACTACTCGAAAGTTTGTTTAATAGAAACCCACATCGTAAAAATGATTACCAAAACATGGCTTTTAAAAACTAAAGTATGAAATGTAACGGTTACCCAAATTAACTCATCACAGGGTTTCCACGTAGGAGAACATAGGTGAAAATATGGATATGGAAGAAAAATATAACCATCAAGTTCTGATAGAGAGTGGTAGAGAACATGGCTATGAAAAAGCCAAAAATCACAAAGATATTGATTTGTTATGATCTAAGGTACCATCTGATTAATCGGATATGAGGGAACTAGGACAACATTTTTGGTTTTCAAGATCATTTCCCTAAAGTTGATGAATTAAAAGAAATACTTGCATGATTTTGGTAAAATCTCACTGTTGTTCGTGAATTGAACAATTTCCACTTCATCCCTTAATGAAATGAAGTTGAATTTGTTATTCGTGATGTGTTAGAAGATCATGTGATAGAAGGATGGCTCATTCCATCTCTTTTAAACAAATGGTTTAGAAAAAGTTATAAGTCCATATTATGGTTAGATTAATCGTATACGGTTCCAAAAATGAACTTATACATCATATATCATACATCTTAATAAAATAAAACTAGTTTCTACTAACCAGAGACTTCCTGTAGGCCAGTGGTAGGCGATAAAGGCTAGTCACATTTTGGTTGTGGGTTCGATTCCCACAGCCTTCTCCGACGCGATGGGCTGTCGCCCGTCCTGCAGGTTATCCTTTTTCTAAAACTACATTACTATATCATCCCATCAATAATATCGAAAAAAGGTTCTATCCAAAAACAATACTAACTTATGTCCAACATAATCCATTCCAATCTTTAGGCTTATCCATAATATTGCAGTCCATTATCATATTATAGTGAAAACGATTACCAGAGATTTCATATAAGAAGCATGTTAATACCATCGTTGATCCCCATATATCATAAGATATGTCTTGTTGGACACATTACAAACGTTCGAAGGCCTTAATCATGTATTTTCATGAAAAATGAATACCCATTGAACCTTAGTGAAAACATGAATGCAGTTTAAAGTTAACACTTTCCACATACCAAAATCCTCAAAATTATATATACTCAAACCATGATATCACTTAGTCCTTATATCAATCATGAGCTCATGAATACAATCAAACATCTCATTATCTTCTTATTCCTTCATTATGCACATATCATCTACTTTATAAAAATATCTGAATAACATTCCATGGTTACTGGTATCATTCAACATATACTTTCAAATACTTTTATGAAAAACAATAGTGTAACAATCCTTAGATGATTCTTTATTCCATAGTACCATTAACTATACAACATAACTCTTGATAAACATACAATCAGTCCACTACCTTCTAAAACAACCTACTGAGTTTCAGCACTTCTTTCAGCTCATATATCATTTGTAGTATCCTCATCATCATCCACATAAATACTACCCATATGACCATGTTGATTCTCTTCATGAGATTTTCTATTAGGGCATTGGTTTTCATAATTCCCGTACATTCCACATTTAAAACATCTAATCATTGTTGATGTCGTAGCAATACCATTATCCTTGTCTATGGTGTTAACTGAACCTTTTCCTTTGCACTTACTGGCTTTATGTCCTTCCATTCCACACCCAAAGCATCATCCAGTTCCTTTGAAACAATCTCCCTGATGCCTCTTCCCACATGATTTACATGATGGAAATTGGACTTTCTATCCTCTATGATCATCATGAAACTCCATCTTTCTCTTATTATCTGAGTCGGGAAACTTACAAAAGTTGATATTATTGATCATATTATGAGATTGCTGATTAGGCATAATAACGATGTTTGGACTTCCAGATCCCGTTTCATTTGGTTTCTCATGAAGAAAATCATTCTATTGTCCGTCATATCCTCCATTATCATTAATCTTCCTATTTCCAGCCATTTTCTAAAACCCAAAAAGAATAGTGTGAGAAGAAAAAAACATGCTATGGAAAAAAACATACTAAAGGGGGAGCACCCTCAATATCTAACATCTTAGGTTAAATTCTAAGATCATTACCGTAGTTCTAGGACTATATCCTATGCGTATTCTTATCCTTAGGTACATCCCTAGACATACCTTAGAAATATCTCTAGGGATCTCACTAACGTTTTCGCATCCTAGTTTCCAAAGACTGACTAAACCTTTCCTCTAATACCAACTGTAGAGACCCGAAGCTTGACGTACATGGACATTACATTACATTCATGGAATAATTAATACATAACAAAAACAGACACACAAGGACCGTAATAGTTTAGTGTCTTTGGAAACTTGAAACGTAATCTTCTAATCATGCTGAAAGATCTTCAACATCTCCCAAAAAGATCTTCCACATTTTGTTTCTTGACCTAAAACCTTTCTTTTGATCCTGGGGGAATATAAAACATAAAAAGGGTGAGCTCAAATGCTCAGTAAGGGTAATCATTGATAAAATAAAACATATCATATACATTGGAACTTAAAAACATGAACATAATGTTTAAACATTAATATCTTAAGCAACGACATAAAACATGGAAGTACAGATTGAATAGATCATAATGGAACATAAACCATGACAATATAGCATGGGAATAAAACATGTAATTGTGGCATCCATTAAGCATATGTAATGATTTCCATAGTAGCCAAGGCATTGCTGCCAAGACCATCTTAGTGGACAATGTCCCATTCTGAATCGAGTTCACTCCTCGTTTCAGTCCTGTAACACTGAACCGAATTAACTTACCGTTCCAGCCATGTCTATCTCATGAGATATAAAATCTTTACCCAGTGCATTGGAGGGAGATATAGGTCCCACCAATCTCATAATGATACCATTCTTATGTGTGCCACAAAATTAGAAAACCATACATCATAGCATAACCCATGTAATAAAAATGGGAATCTTAAACATCCTGACATCATAAAACAATTCATATAAGATAAAGGAATTCATAAAAATATAATTCCATCACAACATAATCAAATCAATGTAATAATAGTTATAAAAACAGAACACTTTATTATCTTAGATGGAAAATAATTTTGATAAAACACTTGAACTCCATTCTTGAGGAAAATATCCTTTCTGCTTCAAAAACACTTTTCCTTTCTTAACATGTCGTAAAATTATAAACTAAAAGAAGTTGATTAAAAATAAACATGAAAACTAGTCAAGGAAGCTTCTTGGAAATAATGTTTTAAAAATCCATTCATGCCGTATATGTTAAAAAACATTCTTCGTACTTTTGTCGGAAAAGTCAAAAAGTACCTCGTACAAAAAATGACAAAAGATTCCTTTCATATCCTTTACTAAAAACTCACCGAAGGGTAAAATTGTATTTAAACAATTGTAGGTGGACATAAATAATATTATATATTGAGGAAAAAAGGGTGTGGATGATAAAATACACCCCAGTAAATGCCAAAGTAAAAACAATCTCGGATAAAAATGAGATTGTGATATTTCCCTTACCTTAGGTCTGATATGCTTTGTACGTATCCGAACCACCTGTATAATTATTTAAATATTGTTATTTAATTATTCCAGAATCATAATTATTGTTATGATATCATATATGGTCATATTCTTAGCTTCATATTAGTAATATTTCATTACAACTTGTTATTCGGGTGTTTATTACTTTTTGTTCTTATGCGTGTTTTGTCGAATAAATTCTTATTCTTCTCTTTAGGTTATAGATGCCTCATTTTCCAGGATGTTATTAGTGTAATATATATCATATTCATTTCTTCAATTCATTTATATAATCATTATTCAATGAAGATCATGTAGAACGAGTCACATCACACCGTGGAGACGGTATTCCGTACGTACGCACGAGCGATGATATTGTTCCCATGATCATGGAATTGTATTGGAGTGTATGTATACTATTTCAGAATCAATATCACTTTAAAATAATCATATATATTCATTATTTACACCATTACACCCATCCAAGTAAGGTGGTGGTGGAAAATAGATTACACCACGGCGTACTCCGTACGTACGCACGAGCGGTGATTTCATTTTCCGTAGGATGGATAGATGGTGAAATAGGGTTGTTTCATACTTATAATAACATATCAGTATATTAGTGATACTGATATTATTACTTCATAATGAAACAACTAAAGAATAATAAGTGGAAGAAGAAATATAGATGAAAGAATCGGTAATGAACATTACCTCTTCTTTGAAGTGCTTCTTTGAGACCTCCTTTTAGGGCACTAAAATTGGTCTTTGAAGAAGACCGTGACCTCATAGATGTCTCTAGGGAAGTGGATAGGAGAAAGTGGTAGGGGTTGGCCGATCTTGAAGGCTCAAATTGGTGTGAGGAGGAGAGGGAGGAGGTGCCTTTTTATAAGGGAGGAGAAGGGCACCTTTGGAATTCTTAAAAATATTAATTTATACTAAATCTATACCCACTTAAAAACCTCCAAAAATGACTAATATTCGAATATTAGTTGTGATAGGGTTGTAATGTCATCAACCAATTAAATTTCGACATGTTTGGATCTTATATTAAACCTTATCATTTTGATTTATCCTTATTTAATCTATTTAAGTTTATTTGTGGTAATAAAATTAAAAATTTTAAATTATAACAAATAATTACTTATTTGTTGTGAATATTCCATAATTTTTTACTTTATAACATTATAGACCCTATAAATTTAAATTTATAATTTTTTAATGTTTTTGTGTTTTTTAAACAATTTTATAATATGTTATTTTTATAAAATAACAATAGTGTCAATTTTGACACTATTCATTTATTTGAATTTAAATAAAATATATACAGAATATATGTTGAAAATAAAAGCTTAAATAGATTCATAATAGGTCATATGTCTCTAGAAAATTAGTGGAGAACATTAAACAGTTCATATAATATTTATTTTATTATTTTTAATACCATTTATTTGGTTTATCTCTTAATAAAATAATTACTACAACATTTTTGTATAATTATTTAATATACTTATATGTTGCATAAAAATTAAAAATAAAATTATATAATGAAGATAAATCTATTAAATTTCACAATAATACTTTTACTAGAATTTATCATCTTAAAATCACAACAGTTAATTTGTTATATTTATTAAATTATGAAGGTGACAACTTTGGCATCTTTGAAAATAAAATAATATAAGTGTCATAATTATTTGTATAAGACTCCAAATGGTCAAATATTCGACCATTGGATGACTATAGTTTACATTTACATGACAAATAAGTTTTGGTCAGGGTTTTGTGCCTTTTATGGTCACTATTAGTTTAATAAAAACTATATTCTTGATTTTTCACTAGATAAATAATTCCTGCATCACTATTGTGTCACAATTAATGATAATTATTTAATCCGAAAAAATTCTAAATAAATTCTCATGATGTAGAAATTTTTTTAGATTTCTGTAGACTATTAATTTTCAAAGTTTCATGAAGTTTATCACTAACTTAAAATTATTATACATATAGTATTTAAGAGAGTGACATGTTGTCACTTTCTTTGGTTTTAATAATAATTAAATTATTTTCATGGAGAAAAGTCCATTAAATGAATCTAATCCGACCATTAGGTGATATGGGTCGACTTTTAGTCATCGAAAAAGATTTTTCCAAGTGTTAGGGTAATTTTATAATCTTATATTTACCCTTAATTACCTGATTTACCTTTAACTATAGTAAATAAAATTTACCGTAGTTACTATTCACAATGCCCAAAAATAAAAAGTAGCTTATTAACATAATTTGGACCCACTGATTCCAAATATGGAATCCATTTTTCCAAATTCAATATATAAAGTTGCTGAAATTAAATTAAAATTAATCCCGTTGTCGAAAGAAAACGAGTTTTTCTTTAAAACATTGCAAAAGATTGAATTGATTTAACCTACGAATTCAAGGTAAAATCAATGATAATGACATACATTATATTAAATGGTAAAAATATATATTCTATTTATACTTTAAATCCATTAAATATTATAATTTAACCACATAAGATATTACGATGAAAAAAGTTGTTTTTAATTAAAATATAGCTTGCTTTTACTATTCATTAAAATATGAAAGTCATCAGAATAAAATGAAAAATTTATCCAAAGTAAATTTTTAGTTCTTGATTCCAATGAATAATTTTATTTTGTCAAATTGAACTTATAAACATTTCAAAAACTAGATTTATAGTGGGTGCGCCATCAAAAGGCGGCAAAACTGTATTTTTTGAAAAATACTTATTTTACCCGAAAAATTTATTTTGTTCTTATAACATGTTCTAGAAAATGTGTAAGATTAATAATAATGTTATAAAATTCAAAATTTAGTTAATACTATTCATAACGGCTAGTTCATAATAATATTATAATAATATATCGTTGTTTAGTAACACATGGTATTGCGTACAACACACGCTATCGAGGAAGGTCGCGATTGCGTGTAATGCAAGCCAAGTCAGGGATGCGTGTTATGCAAGAATCCTTCATTGTTTCGTATAACAGAATCCAACCATATTTAATTTATAAATTGAATAGATATATATATATATATATACTCAATGTTGCGTAGAATAACTATTATCAAAATTGTGTGTAACACGATCCAAGAATAGTGTTGCGTATACTGCAAGCTAATACGGTGTTGCATATAGAGCAAGGTAATCTTGGTGTAGCATACAACACAAGACATTAATGAAATTAAAAGAATATTTTTTCATAAAATCTCGGGGTGTTACAATACATTTTCTACATGATTATAGAGTCATATCATAACCCATCAAATAAAATGGGTATCATAAATATGTAAACATATCATAACATCTAGAAAGTGATCAGTTTGATAATCATTTCACAAAATCATAACCCATGAATGGTACTAAAAATGATGATATAATTAATAAATAAAGGTGACAGAAAATTATTGTGTTCTTTAGGTATGGATCATAAGATTTAGTCAAAAGAAGAATAAACATAAATAATCCTGAAAAGCGATGAGATTATCTCAATAAACTCTTATAAATTGGTAACATGGGATCATACTCTCCATGTAAGAAAAGAAAATTCAATGAATATTAATGTATCAAATAAATAATAATATTCATGATATAACTTGTAAAATGGACGTATGTACACCTTGAAAATGATTTTAGGTGCATAACAAAACATGGGTCTTAATGAAGGAAAATTGCGAGAAAACATTTCTACGGATTTGGTAACTTTTGAAACATAGAACCCATGAAAGAAAGTTAATAAAATAGATATTTTAATACCCATAAATTTTAGTATATGATACATAGAATAAAATATTGGCAGTATAAACACCACACAAATGGAAAGAGTGGTGAGCATAGAATGTATCTCACAGAAATAAAAAGTGAGATGAAATCTCATTACCTTGTGTCTTCACTCTCTTCATAATCATATATCCTTACATTATAATAAATATATGTTTTCTATTAATCTATTAAAAATAATATTATTATAAATAATACCATATATGGTTTGATTATGAACTTATATTACCTGCTTGTTAATGGTCTTATGTTGTTGTTTCACTTCGGGTAATATTCGCTTTTTTCTTCGCATGTTCCTTAATTTGGAATATTGTTGGTCCTTATACTTATATCATGATACCAAAATATGATTCATAATATAGATATAATTTATATCCATTATATTTATATTATAATTTTCATTAGAATATATAATTATGAATTGTAATATACCATTCATGAAGACGGTAAGTCATACGTATGTATGAACACTCTTTCTGTTTTTTATTATCATATTGAAAGAAAGTATGTAAATGACACATTTATATATATTTATGTGTGTGTGTATATATATCATTATTAAAATATAATTAATATATAATATATATCATATAAGTTCACTATACCCATCCTTTACACATTCCATGTGGTGTGTGAACGAATCACACTACTTTGAGGGGGCGATAGTCAACACTTCCTCAAACGAGATTATCTTATTAATACCAAATGGGAAGTAAAAAAGTATATATTGTAAAAAGGAATAAACAAGCCCAAATACATTATAAATATTATATATAACATATATAAATAAATTCTACATCATAATGGCCACCATGTTAGGTGGAATAGAAAGATAAATAATCCTCATTTCGTGGGGAAGTAGTTCCCTATACAAATATATAGTATGTCTAATATCTAATAGATGGAATTTTGTGTAATTGTAGTTAAAAAACATTACATAGAAAATCCTAGTATATTTATTATATTGGTTTTGTTATGTAAGAATAGAATAAATAGGGTTTAAGCATGTGGAGAAGGAAAACAAAAAATTGACTTGAGAGAGAATGTGTTACTTCTTAGTCTAGTTACTGCTTTTAGTTTGTACGGAGAGGTTTATTTGAGTTGCATTATGATATAAGGAAGACCTCTAGGTGAAAGGGAGGTAAGTTGGGAGTTTATTTGAACATATTTTGTGAGATAAAAGTGTCTTGATAGGTGTGAGGAAGTGTGTATTGGTGGTGGCCTTTTATAGGGAGGTGAAAGGACACACTTGGTATTTTCTAAAACTAGATAGGTGTACCCACTTTTTTACCTAAAAAATCATAAAAACCCAATAAAACACAATAATGGAACGTTAATGGCCGAATAATGGTCATAAAATTGGTTTTGTACAAGTGTATAAGTTGTATTGGGTCCTAAATTTATGGTTTAGTCCTTATTTATGATTGTTTTTACCTTAATCGTTGTAATAAATTTTAATTAAGTTCACTAATATTTTTGGTCTAAAACAATTTTTACATTATTAGAAATTATAAATTATGACGATTCCGAAAATGGAAAAAAAATTCCTATTTCTAATCACATAATTGGTACTAATTAATTTCAAATTAATCCTGTTGTCTAGAAAACATTGCGGGTTTTTGAAGTAAAAATGATCAAAAGTTTGATATGTTTTTAAATCCAATTTCAATGTGAAATTCTTTCCAATTACATAGATTGAATTAATTTATAAAAATATTGTCTAATTACAATTATAAACTAATTTAAAATATATTTTAACATTATTAACAAATTAAATTCAAAATTTGTTAGGAATTTAAATCCCGTGTTTTTCACTATTCATCTGAAACGATATTTGTTATAAAAATCCCAAAAATTCACCCGATGATAATTTGAATATTCTAAATTAAAATATTATGTTGGTTTTAAAAAATTCAATTTTTAAATGTTTTTATAATTAATTTTTTTTAAAGTACATTAAAAGTGGTTCATTTTAGAAAATGGTATTTTAAAACATAGAAGGACATTACCAAAAACAATTATAAACAACATTTGAAAATTAGTTATTAATATTAATATATCTATGTTTAAAGGGTAGGTTATAGTTACTTAATTTAAATAATGATAAATAAGGAAGATTTTTCATAGAACATAGGGTTTCGTTATAACATCCCAAGCCTTTTATATAAAACATTTCATTATTTTAAGCATAATTAATCATCATAGTACAAGACAAGGATCTTTATGTCTAGTGTCATTGACGACTAGGTATATATAACATAAGACATGGGGATAAAAAAACTTCTTTATATAATCTCCATAATGAGATCCTAACATTCTTTGAGCCCTTACACCTACATAGGGTACCCTGGGGAACACATGAACAAAGGGATGAGCTAAAAATGCATAGTAAGGGAATGGACATAAGGATAGATCTCAAGCACATGAGTTAAGAGGCATGACATAATGATATCCAAAGCATGAAACTTATGAAATCATTTAAGATAAGCATGGGATCATATAAACATGGAATCATATAAATGTGGCAGAATCATAAATCATATCTTTAGTACGGGTCAAGGCTAACTTCCAATCCCGTTTCCCATTTCAGTACGGGTCAAGGCTAACTGCCAATCCCGTTTCACATCGCATCTCATGAGAATTATCCTTACCCAATGCATTGGAGTGCTATCTGGGCGCACCCATATAAATATATTCATGAATATTCTTTCCTCATAAATAATCTTTCCACATAAATAATCATACATAATCAACCATACATAAACATATGGTTACCCATGGAAAGAATTGGGTACCACAATCATGACATAAAACATATCCAGTGGGTGTATCACGAAAGTGTCCATGAAACGAAGGGATTAAAACATAAATGGACATTAATAGGGTAAAATAGGCATATAACATGGTAAGTGGTGCCAAATATAAGTGAACACATATAAAAAAATGTATTTTAGAAACATTAGCATTAAAACATTTTTGTGCAGTTTTAAGGAAAACACTCTAGAGATTTTCAAATAGAAAGGAATACATTCTTTTATATAAAACCAGAATTGAACAAAGAAGGTTTTCATAATAAAAATACTGATTTTATAAATACAATTGTGTTTTAAAACATAGGATAGAGTGCACTTGAAATTTGGGTAAAAATTTGGGAAGTCCCCTTTAAACAAGTTGTCTTATCGGAAATTTCTAAGGATGGAATCTTTCAAAATCATGTATATCCCAGAAAGAATGTGATGAAAGGGTCTTGATATAATAATCTTGTACAAATAACCAGAATTCATATTAATTTCATATATAGATAAGATAACTCTATTTTGAAAGATGGATAAGGAAACCCGGAAGAATAAAGAAGGTTCTGGTAGAATTCGTTACGATTTTATCGGCATGGTGTCGGGTGTGACCAAGAGGGATTTATGAGAGTGAAATGGGGTTTCTCATCACTTATAAATCACTAAGGAAGTATGGGGGAGGTTATTAAACATAACCCATCATTTTTTAGTACACATATAAAGGCATAGTATAGAGTACAATCTTGATTAAGAGGGAAAAGGAGAGGATCCCTTACCTCAAATCTGGTGGTGTTCTCCACTTGTTATTAATGACCTGAATAAACAAATTAGGATTATTAATTCATAATTAAATAACCTATTATATATGTAATTGATTTATTATGACCCTTTTTAGATTATTCATATCCTTTTTGATTAGTTATAAGGTTCAATTTCATTGTTCGGGCTCGTTCATTTACTTGGATTTAAAAGATCGGTTGACTTATATTCAAGTTTGGATTATATGAAAGATGAAAGTGGTTGTCCCGAATTTATGTTAAATTATATAGTTATTATCCAGTAGATTACATGGTTTTAATTTTAATTAGGTTACTTAGAGTGATGTTGAATTATTATATATACACTCATAGTGATAACAGTTTTTTGTTAATCGGTGGATTTGATTACAAAGAACATGTTTTTCTTTATAAATTAATACCATTTGTACAAAAGAATTACAAAACAAAAAATGATATATTAAATATATAATAATCTTGTTCAACCATAGAACAAATGGTTTCATGACCAGAATTAAATATAATAATAGAAATCGATAAATCGTAGTCCTTGAATTTGCAAAATTAGCACATCTCAAACGGTCCTTTCATTTCTTTCAAATAAAAGGGTGGGGAAAGGAGAGAAGATAATGAAATTTAACACTAGAATGAAGAAATTCTAGTGCATGTATGCTAATGGATTTATCATACTATTAGGGTGATGGTAGGTGAGGAAATAAATTTAAAAAAAGAAAAGAACTTAAAAGAAAAGAAGAAATTTGGGAAGAGGAATTTACCTCTTGAGACTTCCTCCTTTGAGAACCTCATAAAGGGAGAGGTTTTGGTATTTTTAGGAGGCTGAGAGCTTTTAAAATTGTGGGAGGACCTTGGTGAGAGATTTGGGTAGAATTTAGAGAAGGATAGGATCTTGAGAGGAGTGGATAGAAGAGGGAGTGAAGGGGTGTTTTTATAGTGGAGGAGAGGAGGGATTTCATGATATTATATTCATTAATTTATTATTTCTTCCTAAGACAAGGAATAGTAATTATTACATGACCAATAATAGTAAATGGGTCATGTGAATTATAACCAAGTTGTCTTAAATCAGCATAACATCATCGATGAATCAATAAATCTATTAATTAGCATTTTTTTGTGAATTATCGGATTCTACTATTCATCAAAAATTCAAGTATTACAGAAAAATCCCTAAAATTTACCCCAACCATTTTTCGGCGTGTAGAATCCAAAAATGAAGTCCATTTTTCAAAAATAATTTTCTAAATATGATAATTTTAATATTTAATTAAAATAATAATATATTATCAAAACCAGGTTTAAAAACATTCATGAACTCATTCATAAATATAGGTATATCGTACTTCCAACTTGAATATTATTTTTATAACACAATAGGTGATGTTACTATTCATTAGGTAATATCACTATTCATAAGGGTATGTTACTATTTATTAGGGTAGGTTACTATTCACCAAAAATTATTTTTGTTTTATTAGACTCCAAAAAACATCTTGAACACAACTGTGTATGCCAAAATTTTGAAATTGCAAACACAGAAGTGACAAACATATACTTAAAGTTCACTTATCACTTAGTAGTTCCTTATTTTGTGCTTTCATGTGATTTTATGACATAAATATAATAAAGGAATTTCCATTGAAAAACTTTGGGTCGTTACATTCGTGTATCGTATTCCAACTCAGTGTTTCATATATCATATGCAAACTCAATGTTTCTTGTACTGTACACCAAGTTAGTGTTCTGTGTAACATATTCCAAGTTTGTGTCATTTTAATGGGATGTTTGACATGTTTTATTGTAAGATATAAATGAACATTTAATCTATCTAAAAAATAGTCCATAAAAACATGGGGTATTACACAAACTCTGTTTATATATGATATATATGATAATTATTATGAATTTATGATTATATAATTCTTTTATAACACACGTCCTTATTATTTTTATTTTAGTAAATATGAGAACATCATTTGGGGAAGTTTCGACTACCACCTCCTAAAAGTAACGTGATTTGTTCACACGACACATCGAATGTATATGAGATTAATTTAATTAAAAAATGTACCATAAAATACATCTATATTATATTAATTAAATAATAACCATTCTAGAAATTTAATATTTTTATATATATATATAATTTTATTTATTACACATTAACACACTTAAAAAGTGATAACGTCCTTAGTGGACGTGTGGACTACCGCCTCCTAAAAATGATGTTATTCATTTTACATCATAATAAATATATATATATATATGTATTTATGATAAAATAATATGGAATATATGATATAATGATAATTCTAAAAATATTATTATTGATAACCTTCTTTCCATAGTTATCATTGAAAAATAGGAACGTTACTCATGTGTACGTACGATCTACCATATCCATTATTGTAACATTGGATCATTTCTCATAAATTTATTTAATGATTGGTTTTAAAAGTGAAGTTGATGTAAAAATATGATTATTATGTCATGATTATTATTATTTATATGTTATATAATCACCCCATTGAACATAGCTGACCTACCAATGTTTTTTTGACACATAAACTGAATTCGTACAAAACACCTGATGTAAATGTTATTGTTATGTAGTCATATACATCTTGAAAATAAGTAAAATAAATTTGATTATAGACAAGAAATTTATTTTGAATAAATTAAATAATTATCTTAAGTATATTATTCAGTAATATAAAGACACACGAGACAAGTCAGACTCATGGTAAGGTATTTTCATCTCAGTTATTACATATGTGAGATGAATGTCAAATGCACAACTTACTTATTTTCTGTGGTGTATCTACTACCCATTTTGATACATTATATAATTATTTTTTATTTTCATGTTATATTGAGTTTCAATTTGAATTATGTATTCTAAGGGTATTTAAGTTAAGATTTACCCAAGTGGAAAAGAGATTTCATAACCCAATTCCATTTTAAATGGGCTACACCACTTCCACATTGTTGGTAATATTCTACGATTATGTGTATAATTACTTTGACTATATATTGATGTATTTTAACTTCCCTTATATGGATTTAAATTTTATACACATAATAAATTAATTGTTTGAGTCTCACAACAATGTTATGTTCTTTTCAAGGGTTTACATTAGAATCTTATACTATTCTGGATTGTTTACACATGAATTTCCATTAGAAAAAATTATTTCATTATTGTATAATGAAAATTTTAATTTTATCATCCTTTAGTTAATCATGGAAATTTTAAAGAAATATGTATCACCCAAAGCATCCATGGTATGCTTTCTTTTTAATAATTCAATAGCGTGTGATGTACGCAACTCTGAGTTCAAGCGCACCGTGACCTATCAATCAATCCATTTAAAAATAAGGTTTGAATAGAATTAACCAAATTTTAAATTTTGTATTTCCCATAAAATTTTAACATTCATATTTTTTTTCTTAGACATAATATAAAAAAATCAATTTTTAAGACAAAAAAATTATTTTTCAAATAATGATGTTATTCTGCCTTTTAATGGGGAACCCCTTTTATATCCAATATTTGAAACTTTTTTATATTCAAATTATTGGAATTAAAATCTTATTTATAAGAGAGACATAACAATTTAGTTTGGATAAATTTTTCGTACTTTTCTGATAAATTTTATATTTTGAAGAATAGTGAAAATTACTGAATTTTAATTAAAAACAAAATTTTAAATCGAAATAATTTATAGTGTAAAATTATACATTTGACTGTTTTTGGAGTATCATCAGATTATATTTTTATCATTTAATATAATTTATTTCATTTTATGTAATTTCACATTTAAATTGTACATAAACACATGTCAATCTTTTGATAGTTTTTACTTTTTAAAAACCTATTTTTTGGTTTTGACAATGGGAATTAATTTTAAATTAATTACTTAAACTTCATTGTTTTTAATATGAAAAAATTGATTCCATATTTGGAATAATAAGATTCAAATTTTTTAAATATGTGCCTTTTATTTTTTGGACATTATGAATAGTAACTTGAGTAATTATTTTATCTACCATGGTAAAAGGGTAAATCTGGTAAATAAGGGTAAAAAATAATATTATAAACATATTAAACTACCCTACCACATGTACAAATATTATTTTATGAGATATTTCAAACCCTGGTCTCCCTTTGGTCGATTTTGCGTCTCCATAGAGCCACTTGATTGTGAAAATCACATTTATAAGTATTAATTTAATGTATTGAAAAATATAACATAAACATGTATATTTCACTAAAACAATTTTTATTTTGGATTATAAAATTTATATCATATACTATAAATAGTAATTAGTAACATAAAAAGATTTTCTATATATGATATTTTATTTATAATATTTATACATAAAATAAATAAACTTATATATGACACAATATTGATGTAGTATTTTCCTTATTAATAAAAGAAACAAATAAATGATATATATATATATATAAATTGAAGGTTTTTATGCTATAAACATATTTTATGGATGAAATTGAAATATGAGGTATGAATTAATACCTTTGTTTCTAACTAATAAAGTTTTTATGTCTTTAAAAAAATCAATTACTAAATTGATTTAAAATTTACATAAATGAGTTTTTAGAACAACTACAATTTTATTAAATAGTATAAAATACTAAAAAACAATAGTTCTCCTAGATAAAATTAATAATGATAAAAATTTCATAAATGATCTACTTTAGGTTCTCTTTTCATTTTATTGTAAAAATATTAACCATGTAGTATAAAAATACATGACGACATAGTAAGAGTTAACATATATATTTTACAAAGGGTTAAAACTAAAATATAAGGATAATTTTATGACCTAAACATGTATAAAACCTATTGGTTGAGAGTATTTAGACCCATACTCATATTATCATATAAATATATTAATTTTGATCTATTAGAATGCGAAAATAATTTTATAATAAATTAATATTTCTAGCATTTTCTAAGGTTCCCCTCACCTCTCTTATAAAAGGTCACCTCCCTTTCTCTTTAGTTTACACCTACAAAGCCATTTGGATCAGACAAAACCTAGCTAAATATCCTATAAACTTCCCTCACTTCATCCCAGATGCAAAAATGTGTTCATAAATCCATCTTAAGGAGACATTGTGTGCAAATAAAAAGGAGATGCCCGAAGAAGAGGTAATCGTTTTATCCCTTCTTTCAAAGTTCATTTCTTCTTCTACTTCCTATTACAAAGTTGTTACCATAATAAAATAATAAGTCCATCATATACTATATTATGATATCTTCTTAAGATTATGGGAAACCACATTCCTCATTCTACCCATCTTATGGAAAACAATACCACCATTCGAGCGTACGTACAACTTACCATCCCCACAACATGGTGTAAATTATTTTTCATATAAATTTTATTTATATGGGTATAATGGTGAAAATAATGTATGTAAATAATAAATTTAACATGATATTTCTTCTTTAAAATTCATATTCCATCCAATTATATACCATTTTACCAGTAAGGAAATGATATCATCACTCGTGCGTACGTACAACTTACTGTCTCCACGATTCGATGAGACTCATTTTCCATGTTCACTATCCAGAAATGATTATAGGGATAAATATTAATAATAAGTATAAAATATATGAAATAATAATTCTACTGGAATGATATATATATATATACACACACACACACAAATATTGTATTCAATTACATTAACTCAATAGGATAAGAATATAGAAACATCATTCATGCGTACGTGCGGCCTACTGCCTTAATGAACGGTGTGTTCCGTTTCATTTATCTATCTATTATATATATTTATATACATAATATATATGATATATATAAATCATATTTTACAATATATAAGTAATTTAATAAGGATCTATGTAATATTATCATGAATAACAAGTCAAAAACACGTACGATAAACTATATTATTATTACTCGAAATGTTACATTTAACATGGAATTGTTAATAAATAGGTAAAATAAAGTCATTAAATAATAATATATGATACCATAAAAATTATAATGATTTTAATATAAGTCAATAATTTGTTTAAAAAAATTATACCGGAGTTTTAGACACGTACGGAGAGTATCAGACCTAAGGTATGGGTTATTTCCCCAATCTCATTATTATCTGAGATTGTTTATATGTAAGTATTTACAGGGAAATATTTATCATCCATGTCCATGTTTCATAAAAATATTTTAAAAAAAACTTTTAATGTATTATGGGAGGTAATATTTAACTTGATCAACATTTAAATGTTTTAATGATTTATTATTATAAAATCTATTTAATTAATGTCCATCTTTTCAAAATTATTTTAAGGATTTATTTATATGGACATCATTGTTTTAAACTGTTAATTCCACTCAAAAGTTTCAAAGTGGCATGATAAACATTGATTTAAAAATCCCTTTTATATGACTTCCTTTATAAATTGTGAGAATTTTACCAGAATTCATGAAAAATGAATATATCTCTCATTGGGTTTTACAGATTATTTTAAACTTCGTCAACATCCTTTATTGAATACTATTTTTGATTGTGGTTTATTTATTATAATAAAAATTTAAATATTGTATTGAATGATTTATGATATGTTTGATTGTGGATCTGCTACTTTTAAACCATTTATGGTTTACGGTTAAAGTATTAGCATTTTGTATGCTAGTTTTAATACGGATATTTATGTTATGTTTCAACCTTTTCATATGAGGAATGAATTGGACTTAGTAAGTGACGGGTGGGGACCACTATATCTCCTTGATGAATCGGTAAGTCTCAGGAGACAAACCAGTATCTTGGAACAAGTCTTTGATAGAATATTTGTGAATTTTCTTGGAATAGAGCCTTGACATAGTAGTTATTATATCTGGCATTATGCATTCCCTCATTATGAAATTATTTATTACACGTGAATATTCGATTAGTAGAATAGCCATGTTCATATTTATATGTTAATGTTTAATTTATTCTTTCCATTTTATGTTTAAAAGGATTTTGTTTTTATTATACATCTATCCTTAAATGTTTGTAGCTTCCGCTAAATTATTTACCCTTACTGAGCATCTAAGACCACCCCTTTCTTAAGTTATATTTTCATAGGATGTAAATAATTTTATGATGATTGATATGAAGGGTTAATCTATGGGAATAATGGAATTATCAAAGGATTTACTATTTTTTATTTTATGTTAGAAATTGTAATTTATGTTCTTGTATGTAATCTATTTTCCAGGGCTGCTAAAATGTTCGGTACTTTAGGACATGATTCCTTGTAATCATGCCAATGTATTAAAAAAATGCACCAGCTATGGGTAACTAGGGTTGGGGCATTAAAGTTAGTATCCGAGGAAGTTTAACAACAACCTTTGAAATGGATTTATAAAACATAGATTAGGGATTATAACTCTAAGATAGACTTGGAGGAAAAGTACAATGAAACCCATACAATTTTTGTAATGTAGGTATTACATGGATATTTATATCAGTACATACCTATATAAATACTACATGTGGAAGTGGTTATGGAATAGCTGTACCATAGGGTAAAAAATATGACAAGGTGTTATGGGTTTGACTTAGGGTAACCAGGTACATGACAACAGGCCATACTGCACACCTGGTTTGACACTCCCAGACGATAGTATGTGGATAAATCATATTTTCTTCACAAACCATAATGAAAGATTTATGATTAAATATGTCCTCAAAAGAACCATATTTATGATTATGGATTAGATATGCATAAATCTTTCAATTTACATTGAGTATTTTACTAGTTTGGAATTATGCGTTATGATTCATAACCTAATCTAGTGTATGCCATTGTTTAGAAATGCTGCCTAGTGGAAAAATGGAAATCATATCAACACACGTAATCCATGCAGGGAGTTCCCTCAAATGCAAGACAATTATAGTGGAATAGGTGACACAACTGGTACTGAACAACTTATAACCATACTGGGACAGATGAATCAGATTATGAATAATAACCTTATTCGTATAGAGAATCTTGATCTAAACACGAAGGATCAATGGTAGTATTCTTAATGAGAAAAAAAACCTCCAAAATTTAATGGGACTAAAAACACATTTTTAGATGAGCAGTGGATAAGTTTCATAGAGAAAATATTTCCTTCATTGAGATGTAATGAAAGGGAAAAGGTGGCCATGATATTTTATCATTTCACAGGAAATGCAGATCAATGGTGGTCATTAATTCCAAACATAAATGAAGATGAAGAAGTGGGAAATATGGATTTAATGGCCGAGACCCTCCAGGCCCATTACTTTGCCAAAGTGAGGTTCCACCAAAATGGTGGCACCGTGAGGGTGGCACCGTGAGGGTGGCACCGTGAGGGTGGCACCGTGAGGGTGGCACCGTGAGGGTGGCACCGTGAGGGTGGCACCGTGAGGGTGGCCCCGTGAGGGTGGCACCGTGAGGGTGGCACCGTGAGGGTGGCACTGTGATGGTGACACTATGACGGTGGCACCGTGTCCCCTCACCGAGCCTTTCGTTCTTTTTCCAATACCTGAATTTTCCGCTCTTGCAATGTAAGTTTCAACATAAATAAATTATTGTACTCCTTTTAAAACCATTTAAAGCACATAATTAATTCCTAAAAATTCCGAGATACCTCTGTGTGTAACTGCCCAACCGTGTGGTCAACCCACGACCTCTGCTCCTTACATGGTTTGGAATTCTCATCTCAACCATCTATAGTTCTAATAAACTAAGGGTTAGCCGTGGTTTCTTCTTTCCTCGATCGTGGCTTTTCACGAATAGCTTCTGGTGCATCAGTCGAGCCGCATCGTTATGCATAGAGTTCCGCGCCCGACCTAAGCATTGATAGAAAAAGTGATTTTCATTCAGGCGAGCCTCATCGCTATCCATGAAGTTCTTCCCCCGGCCTCAGCGTATATCGTTGATCCAACAAGTAGGGAATTTCTTCATCACCTCTACCTTTGGTGCATCATTCAGGGTGGGCGTGCTTTTGTTTCTATAGAATTGGATAAACCAGACCAAATAAAGATAATGAACGGATTCTATAAATAAAGAGGGGGGCGGGCTATGATCGTTGATGCTATTTTATATTATGACCTTCTTCCTGAATTATGTGGTCTTACGCCTACTAAAAATCATGACCGTTGGTGGTATTTCTATGTGCATTAATAAACCCCTAGTGATGTTTTAAATGGCTTCTATATGGTTGTGAACTCCTGCCGTGAAAAGTAAATCGGTTAATTACGTATATTCGGCTATGTAAATTGGAAGCACTAGGATCGACCCTTCTGTGACAACCCCCGGTTAAGACACATGGAATTGAAATCATGGAGTGTGTTAAATCTTATAAATCTAAAAATACAGGCATGACCCCGCTTTGTGTTGGTAGTAGTGGTTTGGTTGTTTTTCTTTTACGGGACGATTGCTGGAGATGTGGGAGGGGATGGGATCCCTTATTCATTTTATGCTCTCGGTGGTTATGAAATTGGGGATGGGATCCCCTGTTGATATGGATTCAGTGGTTGTGAGTTTTAAGACCCGGTAGTTACTTTTTTATATCACGAATTAGGGTGGGATCCTCTGTTGATGAAAAACCTTTTTGGGGAGGGGACACGGGGCAGTGTCTCGGGGTTGTCTTTGGTTCCAGTACTTCACGGGATCTCACTTTTCCTTTTTTTGTTGTGACTTTACAAGAGAACCGGGTGTGGATGCTTAGTTGACGATTGGCTGGATTCCTTTCCCTAGTTATGCTTATGGTGTTAGTTTCCCAGTAGTGCATGAACTAATTTAACCATTATTACTAAAAATGAAAACAATAATGGGACAAATGGGTTTTGTTGGTGAGAGTCGTGACTCATATTTGAGTGTTGTTGTGATCTGTAGGCTGCCTGAAGAAAAACCTACCTTTGGGTGAGTGCTTGTTACCTATGTATATACTTGTAGTTTTGTGTTTCTTATTCGCACCCCACCCAATTTTAGCACTTAGTTCCAAACACCCCCATTTCACGGGGAGGGTGTTTTCCCAACACTATTCTTAGTGGCTGGTTATTAGCTCCTTTTCTGCTCCCTTTGCCTGATAGCCCAAGTATCTTCGGGCAGGCTGTGATAGCCTGAGGTCCATTATTCGCCCAAGAACCTTCGGGCGGGGTAGTGTGGTTGTGGCCCAGGTGTGTGTGGGCGGGTTTGGCAGTGGGACTGCGGTGAGAATGGAGGGATTGGTTCGATGCGTAGAATGTCTCAATAACCAGTGGGAAAGTGGCACAGGGCACACAAACATCGATGTGATCTTATATATATTACTTGACTTGCATTATTTGGGGAGTGTGCCTTGGTGAGGCTTGGGTGGATAGTTTACCTTGATAGGTGTTTGACTTACTCCTTTTCTCACGGGACATTAGTACGTTCCCCCCCCCCCACCACCACTTGTGCACGAGAGTCTTCGGTTTTCCCTACTGAGTTTACTTGTATTCTCACCCTACATATATAAAACTACTTTCAGGTTTCTAGGAGGACTTTGGGGATTGCGCATGACCATACTAGCTCGGACCTTCGAGGCAGTTGTAGTTGCTATTTTTCTTCCTTTGGTACTTACCTTTGTAGTCACCTTTTGTACTTTGTGGCTTTTACTTTTAAAACATGCATCTGGGAATGGTTTACTTTTGGCTTTACATTTCTTTTTAGTTTTGGTGTTGTTGGGTTCCATCATCTTATCTCCCAATCCTGTAAAACAGAAAAAGGGTAATGCCTTCCATTTAGTGTGTGATTCTATACCCTTGGTGCTAGTTTCCACTCCGGGACCTATTGAAGGCGGGTTTCGGGGGTCATTATCTCTCCTTCAACTTAAAAAAGGAAGGGTCTGGCAGTTTTCTGACCCTTCCCTTCTTTTGGTGAAGGTGGGTCATGATAGAATGGTATCAGAGGCGTGGTTGAGAGATAGGATGGGGTCCGGAGTAAGGCACAGTGAGGATTGCATGGGATGGTAAGGCAACAGTGTTGGGTGACCTTGGTGCGTGAATTAGGCCAAGGAAGACCGGCTAAGACATGGGATTTTAGGGCCCCCGTGATCTGATGCAAGGACTCTGGACCTACCGAACGACCAAGTGAGGCCACCCTGATTGTAGGGTAGAGACCCTAGGAAAGGTAGATGCATCATAATGACTTGTGTTCTCCTATTTATGGGATGTCTTGTTAATTAAGAATAAATTAAAATTTTAAGAAGTTTTAAGAACGGTATTCTGCACTACCTGGGCTTAGGCATTCCTTGTTTACCTTGAAGCTATGGCACCTGGAAGGCGACCACGTGTGGTACATGCGATCGAGGCCCCGAAGACTACTTTGTCCGATCGGCAGAGAGCTGATCGAGAGGAAGAGGATAACCAGTGGCAGAAGACTCTTTGGGCCTTCCAACGACAGACCCTTGAGATGTACGAGGGCAGTACCTCTGACAAGAAGATGGAAGGCTGGCTGGAGTAGCTAGTGATAGCCTTCGGCCTGATTCGTGCAATACCGAGTACTGGGTTCCTCTGGCCGTCAGCCATATGCGGGGAGCGGCACGTCAGTGGTGGACACTTTACCTGGGGGAGAGGAGAGAGGCTGAGGTGGCATGGGCCGATTTCGAGAGGGAGTTCCGGGCGGAATTCCTCTCCTCGACGATGAAGGTAGAAAAGAGACAGGAGCTACTCTACATCCCACAAGGGAGTATGTTCGTGAGGGAACTAGGTATAATGTTCAAGGACTACCTACGTTTTTCTTCGGACCTCTTTCCCAACGAGGAGTCTCGGGCAAGAAGTATGGAGGAGGCGCTCCGACCCTCCCTCCAGAATGCTGTTACCCTTTTTACCCTATCGACGTACTTGGAGGTCGAGAAGAAGGCTGAAGTGGTGGAGAAGATGCATGCTCAAGGAGAAGTGTCACGAGAGGGGATCTGGCTGGGGCCATCGAAGGGGAAGGCCGTTAGCACCAGGCCTCCAGCGTTAGGACCCTCCAGGTTCAAACCAGAATGGAGCAGACCGCAACAGTTTCAGTATCGATCCCCCGGTCCTCGCCCTTTTCCTTCGGGCCCGGGACTGTGGTACTTTGTCTGTGGGAGCCCTGGACAGCTCCGAAGTTAGTGCCTGGACCGGGTGCAGTACGGCGGTGGCGGACAACCCCAGCACCCGCCCCAGCAGCAGCTTCCATCCAGTCCTTTCCAGCAACAGCAGCAGGGACAGCAAGCTCCTGCTCCTCTGAGGACAGACGTGGAAGGAGGGGACCGACCTCATGGCGCTCTTTAGGGACCTCGACCAGGGTGTGGTCGGGGAGGTGGCCAACAGGCGAGGGGTAGAGGAGCCAGGCATGGAAAGCAACACAACACGGAGGCAGCAGTTCCAGCAGGTTCGGAGGTTGTTCGAGGTACGATCAGTTTGTTTAGTACTCTTGCTTATGCCTTGTTCGATACCGGAGCTTCCCACTCTTTGTTTCACCCAGTCTAGCCCGTACCTTGGGTCTAGATGCCGAGAGACTTCCAGTGCCCCTAGTGTTGAGCACACCATTCAGAGGTCAGATCGACTTTTTGTTTGTTTGTCGAGGATGTAGAGTGGTGATAGTGCCACATCAGTCGGTTATGGATCTTCTCCTGCTACATATACATCCATACGCTGTCATCCTAGGCATCGACTGGCTATTCTCTATGTGTGCCATCATCGACTGTTTCTGAGGAAGGGTCGTTTTCTCAGACTTGGGACGCCGGTGTGTTACCTTCACCGGCGAGCGGGGTGGTCAGAAGGGCAGCAAGCGAGAGGAACCCCTTCTCTCCTTGATAGCCGAGCTGTCAGTAGAGTTAGTAGATGATGAGATGGTGGAGGTGCCATAGATTGTCTGTGAGTTTATAGACATCATTCCTGAGGAGGTGATGACTATACCCCCTTGACGTGGTATCGAGTTCTAGATAGACATGTAGCCCGGTGCTCGTCCGATCTCGATGGCTCCTTACCGGATAACACCTTCAGAGCTACGGGAGTTGCGGATCCAGATTGATGATATGATGAAGAGTGGTTATGTTCGGCCAAGTTCATCATCGTGGGGTGCTCTTGTATTGTTATCAAAGAAGGAAGATGGTGATATCAGGTTGTGTATAGACTACAGGAGGCTGAATCAGGTGACGATCAAGAATCTCTACCCTCTTCTGAGGATATACGATCTTTTCGACCAGCTGAAAGGGGCAGGATGGTTCTCTAAGATTGACCTGCGGTCTGGGTACCACCAGCTGAGAGTGAAGGAGGGAGACATCCCGCAGATGGCGTTCTGGTGCAGATAAGGACACTTCGAGTTCGGAGTCATGCCCTTCGGTGTTACAAACGCCCCGGCTGTGTTTATGGGTATTATGAACTCCATCTTCTGGGAGTACCTAGATCAGTTCGTAGTTGTGTTCATCAAAGAAATCCTGGTCTACTCAATATCAGAGGAGGACCATGCAGAGCACTTGAGGACAGTTTTGGAGTTCCTCCGATATCATCATCTCTATGGGATTTTTTCAAAATGAAAGTTCGAGACACGAGAAGTGCACTTCCTCGGGCACGTGGTGTCCGAGCAGGGGGTAGCGGTGGACCCATCAAAGGTTGAGGCAGTTGTTTCTTGGGAAGAACCTAAGAATGTGGTAGAGGTCCGTAGTTTCCTTGGGCTGGCAGGTTACTATTGGAGGTTTGTACCCAAATTCTCCCGAGTTGCAGCCCCTTTGACAGCCCTAACCACGAAAGACCAGTTTTTCGTGTGGAGTGAGCAGTGCGAGTCAGCCTTCAGCTATCTAAAGGAGAAGTTGGCCAGTGCCCCAGTGCTGAGATTTCCAGAAGAAGGGGCGGATTATGAGGTGTTCTGCAATGCTTCAGGACAGGGCTTGGGATGTGTTTTGATGCATCAAAAAGGGGTGATCTTTTATGGGTTTAGGCAACTACGGACTCATGAGCGTAATTACACCACCCACGACCAGGAGCTTGCAGCGATCATTTTTGCGATAAAGTTATAGCGGCACTACCTCATCGGAGAACTCTTTGTGGTCTTCACAGATCACAAAATCTTGAGGTATATATTCTCCCAGTGGGACCTAAACTTGCGACAATGGAGATGGGTGGAGTTCCTCCAGGATTACGACTTCAAGATCTCTTATACTGAGTGTAAGGGAAATGTAGTGGCCGATGCCCTGAGCAGGAGGACACAGAAGGATGCGGTCTGAGATTCAGCGGATTCCTGGAAGGCGATGGAGGAGTTAGCTGCTTTACACCTGGATGCAAGGATGGATAGCAATAGAGGCTGACTATATTGAATGACAGTGCAGTCATCTCGGTTTCAGCAAGTGGAGGAGTCTCAGTGGGGAGACCCGGAGTGCGAAGTGATGTGTGACCAACTTGACCAGGGAAATGCTCCGGATGGATGGACAGAGGATGATCAGAACCAGATGCTTTTCCAGGGAAGGTTGTTTGTTCCAAGAGTGATGCACGCCAAGGTTTTCAATGAGTCCCACAACTCACCCCTGGAGGTACACCCAAAAGTTTCCAAGATGTACCAGGGACTGAAGAGATAGTTTTGGTGGCCTGGAGTGAAGCGAGCAGTGGCAGAGTTTGTGCCCAAGTGCTTAGTGTGTCAGCAAGTGAAGGCTGAACACCGAGTTCTAGGCGGCCTACTGCAGTCTCTAGATGTCCCCGATTGGAAGTGGGACAACATCTCTATGGATTTTGTCACAGGACTACCCAAGTTACAAGGGGGATATGATGCCATCTTGGTGGCAGTGGACATGTTGACAAAATTGACTCACTTTATGGCGATCAGGGAGTCGAGTGCAGTGGATGATTTGGCGCGAAGGTACGTGGATGAGGTGGTGCGGTTACATGGGATTCTGAGGTCTATAGTCTCGGATAGGGATTCATGATTTACCTCCCGATTCTGGAAAGGATTGCAGCATGATTTTGGCACCCAGATGCATCTTAGCACTACTTTCCATCCCCAGACAGATGGACAGACAGAGAGCACTATCCAGACCTTGGAGGATATGCTGTGGGCATGTGTTTTGGACTCAGGGGGATCATGGGTGCGATACTTGACCATGGTAGAGTTTGCCTACAATAATAGCTATCACTCTACCATCGGTATGGCCCCATTTGAAGCTTTGTATGGGAGGCCATGCCGTTCGCCTGTGTGTTGGACCGTAGTAGGGGAGCCAGGCATCCTTGGCCCGGAGGTGCTACATAGCACGATAGAGAAGGTTCAACTCATACGGGAAAGTATGAAGGCGGCCCAAGACCGACAGAAGTCATATGCTGATACGTGGAGGAGGACCTTGGAGTTTGAGGTTGGAGACCACGTGTTTTTGAAGGTCTCCCCTCGGCGTGGACAGCGGAGGATTGACAAAGGGAGTAATCTTTCTCCCAAGTTCATTGGACCCTTCGAAGTGTTGTGGCGGGTTGGCGAAGTGGCTTATCAGCTAGCGTTACCACCACCACTACTGAGGATACATGATGTCTTCCATGTGTCCTAGCTCCGTCGGTACCTATACAATGATTCACATGTCCTTGATTCGGTTGAGTTGGACATTTATGACGACATGAATTTTGTAGAGAGACCAGTGATGATCAAGGATCACAAGGAGAAGGTGCTACGTGGGAGAACCATTCTATTGGTTTGTGTGTTGTGGAGACATGGTGGGATTGAGGAGTGTAGGTGGGAAAGGGAAACACAGATGTGTACCCAGTACCCAGAGTTGTTTTAAGTTTTGTTCCATGTTGTACCTGTTGTGGTAAAACGTTTTGTCTTTTGGTTATGAAATGTACCGGTTTTCTTTCCTCTGATTGTGTGTGAAAAGCCCTTGCTATGGGGGAGGAGAGAACCAGACCCCTAATCAAGACGCATTAAGGTGGATGCGATTAAACCCGTGCGGGTGATTCAGTGCCACCCATAGTGGATAATATCTTGACATGGGAGGGGAGACTCCCCAACCCATATGCTCGGGCATTTTGTCATGGTATGTTCCTTGCTTCTTGACAGGGAAGTGTTATTAGTTAACATGGGTTCACTTCTAAGAGGTATCTTTCGAGGTGGTTGTTCAGACCCTCTATCTCCTTCTTGGGTTGTTTTGATTCTTGAGGTCGAGAATCATTTAAGAGTTATCTGATGTAATTGAACGGACCCTCCTGGCTCATTACTTTGCCAAAGTGAGGTTCCACCAAAACGGTGGCACCGTGAGGGTGGCACCGTGAGGGTGACACCGTGAGGGTGACACCGTGAGGGAGACACTGTGAGGGTGGCAATGTGAGGGTGACACCGTGATGGTGGCACCGTTTCCCCTCATAGATCCTTTCATTCTTTTTTGAGTACCTGACTTTTCTGCTCCCACAACGCTAGTTTCGACGTAAATTAATTCTTTTACTCCTTTTAAAACAATTCAAATCCCATAATTAATTCCTAAAAATCCCGATAGACCTCTGTGTGTAACTGCCCAACCGCGTGGTCAACCCACGACCCCTGCTCCTTACGTGGTTTGGCATTCTAATCTCAACCGTCTACGGTTCTTATAAACTAAGGGTTAGCCGTGGTTTCTTCTTTCCTCGATCGCAGCTTTTCACGAATAGCTTCTGGTGCATTGGGCGAGCTGCATCATTATGCATAGAGTTCCGCGACCGGCCTAAGAATTGATAGAAAAATTGATTTTCATTCAGGTGAGCCGCATCACTATCCGTGAAGTTCCTCCCCCGGCCTCAGCGTAGATCGTTGATCTAACAAGTAGGGAATGTCTTCATCGCCTCTCCATTTGGTGTATCATGCGGTGTGGGCGTGCTTTTTTTCTATAGAATTGGATAAACCAGACCTAATAATGATAATAAACGGATTCTATAAATAAAGAATGGGGGGCTGTGATCGTTGATACGGTTTTATATTATGACCTTCTTTCTGAATTATGCGGGCTTATGCCTACTAAAAATCATGACCATTGGTGGTCTTTCTCTGTGCATTAATGAACCCATGCTGATGTTTTAAATGGATTATTTATGGTTGTGAACTCCTTCCGTGAAAAGTAAATTGGTTAATTATGTATATTCGGCTAAGTAAATTGGAAGCACCAGGATCAACCCTTCTGTGATAACCCCCGGTTAAGACACATGGAATTGAAATCATGGAGTGTGTTAAATCTTATAAATCTGAAAATACAGGCATGACCCTGCTTTTTGTTGGTAGTAGTGGTTTGGTTGTTTTTCTTTTACAGGATGACTGCTGGATATGTGGGAGGGGATGGGATCCCCTGTTCTTTTTATGCTCTCGGTGGTTATGAAATTGGGGATGGTATCCCCTGTTGATATGGATTCAGTGGTTGTGAGTTTTAAAACTCGGTGGTTACTTTTTTATATCATGAATTGGGGTGGGATCCTCTGTTGATGAAAAACCTTTTTGGGGAGGGGACACGGGGCAGTGTCTCAGGGTTGTCTTTGGTTCCATAAATTCATGGGTTTTAACTCTTCCTTTGTTGTTGTGACTTTACAAGAGAACCTGGTGTGGATTCTTAGTTGACGACTGGCTGGATTCCTTTCCCTGGTTATGCTTATGGTGTTAGTTTCCCAGTAGTGCATGAAATTATTTAAACATTATTACTAAACATGAAAACAAGAATGGGACAAATGGGTTTTGTTGGCGAGAGTCGTGACTCGGATTTGAGTTTTGTTGTGATCTGTAGGATGTGAGAAGAAAAACATAGCTTTGGGTGAGTGCTTGTTACCTATGTATATACTTTTAGTTTTGTTTTTCTTATTCGCGCCCCACCCGAGTTGATAACTTAGTGCCGAACAGCCCCATTTCATGGGGGAGGGTGTTTTTTCCAACACTATTCCTAGTGGCTGGTTATTAGCTCCTTTTATGCTCCCTTTCCCGGATAGCCCAAGTATCTTCAGGCAGGCTGTGATGGCCTGAGGTCCATTATTAGCCCAAGAACCTTCGGTTGGGGTAGTGTGGTTGTGGCCCAGGTGTGTGTGGGCGGGTGTCGCAGTTGGACTACGGTGTTAATGGCAAGATTGGTTCGATGCATATGATGTCTCAATAACAAGTGGGAAAGTGGTGCGAGGTACCCAAACATCGATGTGCTCTTATATATATTACATGACTTGAGTTATTTGTGGAGTGTGCCTTGGTGAGGCTTGGGTGGATAATTTACCTTGATAGGTGTTTGGATTACTCATTTTCTCACATGACTTTATTACGTTACCCCCCCCCCCCCCACTTGTGCACGAGAGTCTTTGGATTTCGCTACAGAGTGTACTTGTATGCTCACCCTACATATATAAAACTGCTTTCCGGTTTCTAGGAGGACTTCGAGGATCGCGCAGGACCATACTAGCATGGACTTTGGGGTAGTTACAGTTTCTGTTTTTCGTCCTTTGGAACTTACCTTTGTAGTCACCTTTTGTAATTTGTGGCTTTTACTTTTGAAACATGCATCTGGGAATGGTTTACTTTTGGATTTAACTTTTTTTTTAGTTTTGGTGTTGTTGGGGTCCATCATCTTATCTCTCGATCCTATAAAACAGAAAAGGGTAATGCCTTCCATTTAGTGTGTGATTTTATACCCTTGGTTCTAGTCGCCACTCCAGGACCTATTGAAGGCGGGTTTCAGGGGTCATTATCTCTCCTTCAACTTAAATAAGGAAGGGCCTGGAAATCTGTTGACCCTTCCCTCCTTTAGGTGACGGTGGGTCATGACAATGGATTAGAGGGATTTTAATGAACTTTTTATAGATAAATAATTTACTTTTGAGCAGCGAGCTGATATGGAAAGACAATTTCTGAGCCTAAGGAAAAAGGAGGACGAGAATGTTGAAAAGTATGAGGCTACCTTACAAGGTTTGAAAGGCATGCTAAAGACAACATATGTGACCCAATAGGTAATATTTATCGATTCAGTGATGGGTGAAAACCTTTCAGCTAATATTAATTTATCTCACAATCTTTCTCATCATACAATGATATAGTCTCGTGTGATATCAAGACAAAAAAGAAATTCTCTATGACATGTGAAACTAAAGTAAAGTAAGAGAAGAAGGAAATAATGGAGCACGAGATAGATAAAGGGAAAAAGGGAAAGAAATATTTCCACTCATGTGAATATTGTGGGAAGAAACTTCCTAATACTTCCCTAAAAGGAATGGGAGTTAGTTATATAGGGGGAGAAGAAGGTCATCAGGATTTTTATTGTAGGAGAAATAAAAAAGTTGTGAAATATTATAATTTTAAAGATATGGTACATTAAAAAAATAATTTTCCATAGATTCAAATAAATATATCATATAAAAATAAAATGGATCAAGGTAAAGCTTATGTTGTTACTACAATCGAAGTGGAATAATTCCTGTATTTGAGTTTTTGGATTTAAGAATTATATTCTAGTTATAAGAATAATGTGAAATATATATATAAAGATTGTGTTGTAGTACTTTTTTCTTTTATTATGGTTTTAATATTATTTAGATAATCATATATTAATTATGTGACAATAATAGAAACATTATGTTATTTAGGGAATCTGATATTACAATTAATTTTGGAAATTTAGATACCTTTTAGACAGAGATTGGACAAAATTATTCTGGATAAATCTAATGGCTGGAATGTATTTAGTTAATCTTAGGATGGTATTTTTTTAATGTTAAAACATTTATTATGATTATTTTTTGAATTTTATAATACTATAGTTTTTTAAAAATAACAACCTATAGGATTGGTGATAAGTCATTGTGTCAGACAAAGCCGTTGGAATCGAACCCACAGTTGATGTGCGACAAGGGTTTATCACCTACCACTAGACTACAAGAAGTACCCTGTTATTATAAAATATTTTTCTTCATTTTAATGTTATATGTTTATATTTTTTACCTTATACTATTGAGATAAATAGAATATTTTTTATTTTTATCTTTTTAAGAGAAAGATGAGTTTGGGGTAAGAATTAGTTAATGGATGAAACTCTACATGTAAATTAAGTATTATTCCTTGTGTTCATAGCCCATGAATTAAATTAATTCAACAACACTATGAAAATTATTATAAAACCAAAAAAAATTCCTAGTAATTTCTTTTGTGATGAATTAAATGGTCCCTTAGATCATCACACATTCATAGCTCTATAAAGTTTAACTTTTTATTGACCATGTACTCTATCACTCTCCATCTGAACATGGTGGATTGATTTCTTTTCCATATCCATGTTTTCTTACATGGAACCCTAATATGTGTTATTTCAGGTAAACTTCATACTAACCTGTCTTTATTTTAAAATAAAGGTCTCATTAATCCGTTTTTTGATATGGGATTTTTAAATATGTTATTTTGAAATATCCAACCCCTAGTTTTAAATCAAGAATTTAAATTTTAAGGACTCAATTTATTGAAGGAGGGGATAATGTAACTCCCCAAGAATCCATGTTATACTTTCTTTTTAATAATTCAATAGTATCTGATTTATGCAATACCAAGTTCAAGCACACCATGACCTATCAAAATAGTCGTTTAAAAAGTGGTTATGAATAGTATTACCCAAATTTTGAATTTTATATATCAAGTATACTTTTAAAATTCATATTTTTTTATTCTTATACATAATATAAGGAAAATTTTGAATTTTTAGACCAAAGAAGTATTTTTCAAAAAATGATGTTATTTCGCCTTTTAATGGAGAACCCTGTTTAAATCCAATATTTGACACTTTTATATATTAAATTTGATGAAATTTAATTATTCTTTATAAAAGGTAAATAAAAATTTAGTCTGGAAATTTTTTTGGTACTTTTCTAATAACTTTCATATTTTGATGAATAGTGAAAAATACTAAATATTAATTAAAAACTAGTTTTTAAATCGAAATTATTTATAGTGTTAAATTAAAAATTTGAGTGGTTTTAAAGTATCATTATATTATATTTTTATTAATTAATATAATATATATCATTTTATGTAATTTTACATTATTATTATACATAAACACATGTGAGTCCTTTGATTGTTTTTACTTCTTAAAAACCCAAATTTTGGTTTTGACAATGAGAATTAATTTTAAATTAATTAATGAAACTTCTGTGTTTTGAATTTGGGAAAATTAATTCCATATTTATAATAAGAAGGGTTAAATTGTTTAAATATTTACCTTTTATTTTTTGGACATTATGAATTGTAACAATAGTAATTATTTTATTTACCATGGTTAAAGGGTAGATATAGTAAATACGGTTAATAAATAATATTATAAAAATATTAAACTACCCTAAAACATGTCCTAGTATTATTGGATGAGATATTTATGACCATGGTCTTCCTTGGGTCGATTTGGGGACCCCATAGAGAAACATGGATTTGAAAATGACATTTTATAAGAATTAATTTAAAGTATAGAAAAATATAACATAAACATGTATATTTCACTAAAACAATTTTTATATAAGGTTATATAATTGATATATTAGAATATAAATAGTCATTATAAATATAAAAATATTTCCTCCGTCATTATATTTTATTTATAATTTTTAGACATAAAATAAATAATTTTATTTATGACACAAAAATGATGCAGTATTTTTCCTATTAATGAATGAATCAAATAAATGATATTATAAATGTTAAAATAATTATAATTTTTAAGTTTTTATGTAATAAACATATTTCATAGAATACATTGACATATTAGGTATGATTTCATGTCATTGGTTCAAAATAATCATGTTGTTATGAGTTAAAAAAATTAATTATGAAATAGTGTCAAAATTGACATTAATGAGTTTTTGAAACAAATGCGATTTTGTTAAATGATATAAAAATCCTAAAAATATATAGTTCATCCAAGTAACATGGATATTGATACAAAATTTCATAAATTATCAACTTTAGGATCTATTTTTATTTTATAGTAACAATATTTACCATGTAGTATAAAAATACTATAGGACATGGTAAGAGTTAACTAATTTTACAAAGTGTTAAATATAAATGATAAGTATAATTTTATGAACTAAACATGTCTAAAACCTATATTTTGATATTATTTCGACCCATACTCATATTAAACTGTAAATATATTAATTTTATGAAATTTTATACTGAAAATATGTTTATAATAAATTAATACTTAAATCTTTTCCAAAAGTTCTCCTCACCTCTCCTGTAAAAGGGAACCTCCCTTTATCTTTAGTTTAAACCTACATAGCCCTTTGTATCGGTCAAAACCTGCTAAAATATCCTCTCAACTTTCCTAAATTTATCCTAAGTGAAACAAATTGGACATAAATTCAACTTAAGGAGTCCTTCTGGGAAAATCAAAAGGAGACACCCGAAGAACAGGTTATCCATTTATCCCTTCTTTCAAAGTCCATATCTTCTTCTACTTCCTATTACTAAGTTGTTACCATACTAAAATAATAGAACCACAATATAATATATTAGGATATTTTTTTAAGATTATGGTAAACACATATTCCCCTTTTTACACATCCTATGTAAAACAATACCACCATGCGTGTGTAAGTATGGATTACCCTCTCCACGTCGTGGTGTAAATTGTTCTTCATGTAAAAATTATTTATATGGGTATAAAGATGAATATAATGGATTTAAATAATACATATAACATGATATTTATTCTTTAAAATTCATATTACATCCAATTCCATACCATCTAACCATTAAAAAAATGATATTTTCGCTCGTGCGTACGTACGACATACTATCTCCACGACGTGACGAGACTCATCATCCATGTTCACCATACAAGAATGATTATAAGAATAAATATTATTCATAAGTATGAAATATATGAAATAATAATTCTAATAGTATTATACACACACACACACACAAACAAATATATATATATATATATATTTCATTAACTTACATCCATTCAATACGATAAGAAAACGGAAACAACGTTCATGCGTACGTGCGGCCTACCACCTCCATGAACGGTGTGTTCCATTTCATTTATCTATTTATTATATATATTTATGTAAATAATATATTTGATAAATAAATCATATATTACATTATTTATGTACATAAATTATGATCTATGTAATATGATCAAGAATAACCAGTCAAAAAACATGTGCGATAAACAAAGCGATTATTACCCAAAATGTTGCATTAACTTAGAATTTTTAATAAACGGGTAATATAAAGTCATAAAATAATACTATATGATATAATAAATATTATTGCAGTTCTTATATAAGTTAATAGTTTTTTTAAAATCATTAAACTAGAGTTTTGGACACGTACAGAGATTATCAGACCTAAGGTAAGGGTTATTTTCTCCATCCCATTACTATCCGAGATTTTTTATGTGTAAGTATTTACTGGAAATATTTATCATCCATATCCATTTATCATAAAAAATTTCAAAAGGAATTTTTAAAGGCATTTTGGAAGGGAATCTTTAACAAGATCTACATTTTAAATGTTTTAAATATTTATTTTTCTAAATCTATTTAATTAATGCTTATGTTTTCAAAATGATTTTAAGAATTTATTTATATGGATATGATTATTTTAAAAAATTTATTTCATTAAAAAGTTTCAAAGTTGTATGGGACACATTTATTCAAAAATCTATTTTAAATTACTTCCTTTATAAATTGTGAGTCTTTTAAACAATTTCATGAAAACAGATATTTCTCTCAAAAAGTTTTAGCGATTATTTTCAACTATGTCAACATAATTTATTAGATACTTTTATTGATTGAGGATGATCTATTATAATAAAATATTCCATATTTTATTGAATGAGTTATGATATGTTTGACTGTGGAGGTGCTATTTTTATACCATTTATGGTTTATGGTTAATGTATTGGTATTTTGTATGCTAGTTTTATTACAAATTTTTATGTTATGTTTCACCATTTCTATATGAGGAATGGATTGGACTTAGTAAGTGACGAGCAGGGCCTGCTATAGCCCCTCCATACATTGGTAGGTCTCATGAGACAATCTAGTGTCTTGGAACAGGGCCATGACAGAATATGTGTCAATGATATTTTCACAAGGCCTTAACGTTGGAGATATTATGTCTGGCGTTATGCATTCCCTCGTTATGAAATTAGTTATAACATGGGACTATTAGATTAGTAGAATATCCATGTTCATGTTTATATGGTAATGTTTAATTTATTTGTTTTATATTATGTTCATCTTTGTGTTTAAAATTATGTTGTTTTTATTATACATATTTCCTTAAAAATTTATAGCTTCTACTGAATTATTTACCTTTACTGAGCATCTGAGCTCACCCCATTCTTATGTTTTATTTTCATAAGATGAAAAGAGGAGTGTTATGATTGATATGGAGGGTTAATCAAGGATAATAATTGAATTATAAAAGTACTATATATGCTGTATTTTATGTTTGAAAGTTTAATGTTATGTTATTATATGTAATAAATTTTCCAAGACTACTAAACAGATCGGACCTTTGAGACTTGATTCCTTGTAATCATGACAATTTATTAAAATAATGTACTATATCTAAGTAACTAAGGTCTGGGTGTTACAAAATATTACCATTTTCCACTCATTGGTACTTAAAAGGTTTTAGAAAATGTTTTTATGTAAACCTGACTTCATTTTTCACATTGGTCAGAGAACATGTTTTCTTCTTAAAAACCCTATTTTCTAAAAGTTATTTCAAAAATGTGTTTAAAATTTTAAATATGATTTAGTAAAGGAATGTTATTTTTACCTCACATGACATATATAGATTTACCCACTATTATTTTAAGATTCCTTATAATGTTTAATAGTTTACTTTTTAAATAAAATGTTTTCCTAAATTATTTGCAAAGAAAATATTTTTCAAAAGGATTTCCAAAAAATGATATTTTCCTCAATAACATTTTTAAAAGATATTTTTATAATTTTTCAATTCATCAACAACAATCCTTTATTTTTACTCCACATGTGATATGTTTTATTGATTGCATGCTTATTCATCCTATGGGTTATTTATAATTCCTTTGTCCAAGGTCAGTATTGACATTCAATTCCTTGATTCCTTTGTTAGTGGCCTTGAAATATTATATTTAGTATGATCGTTGAACATTGAATTTATCAAAATTATCCATACCATTTATCATGGATTTTATATTTCCTAAACCATACAGTGTTTTTATATACGATGTTTACTATGAAAATTATTTCATTTAATAGAGAAATATTGATAATTTTTATCCTTCAATCAATATAGATATTTAATAAGGCACTTATTTTATTTAAATGATTTGGTCATGCACTATATGGTTGGGGATCATTTAATGAATGCTCTATAGGTTGGGGACCTGTTAATGCAATCCCCATGACACATCATTGGTCTCATGGGACAAAAACATTTAAATAGCCTAAGTTAATTTGTTTTTACCTAGTATTTTTTAAACAGTGTTTATGGTAAATTTAACATGTGTCTGGGAGACATGACATCAAATAAATTAGAATTATGTTAATTTTTATTCAGTTATTATTAACTATGATATTTTTTGTTGACATATCTATAGATTCATTTCATTTTTAGTTCATTGATTAAATGGAAGGGGTTTTGGTTTATTACCAAGCCATATTGATTTTTCCACTTCTAAATTTTTTAACAGAATGTGTTTTCAGTTACATAACTTTAATATTAATTACTCACTTAGTTTTTATTTATTTGCTACATGGAATGTGTTCTTAGTTATTTACCTTTCAAAGTTGATTATTCTCATTGATTCAATATTTTTTCTAATATACTTTACCCTTACTGGGCATTTGGGAACAACCTTATTTTATTTCCTTTCCCCATGAATCCATGAATTTAACTAAGAAATATATAAATGGATACTATATATGGAATAAATTTGTTATCTTCATCGAAAAAAATTATGTTTTAATTAGTGTACTCATTTATAATTCAAGAAAGTTTTATGTATCTGGTTAACCAAGACTATAAAACTATTAGGTCCTTTTGGAAGAAATTTAATTGTATATTTTTCCTATGTAATTGTAGTAGACACCACCTCTAGGATTTCTTGAGTCGGGTCTCTACATTTGGTTTTAAAAAAATTATAGTATTGACCATGGGAACTATATTTATGAAATGGTAGGTTAGAGAACAAAACCCTAAGATAAACTTTATGGATAAGTAAATCAGAATGTCCTAGAATTTTTGAAAAGTATAGATTATGTTTGTATTCCTAGAAATACACCCCTATTTGGATACTAATAGTAGAAATTGTTCAGGAATAGATGTGCCTTGGGGTAACAACTCCAACAAGGTGAATCAAGCCTAACTTGGTGTTACTTGGTACATGTCAACAGGCCTTACTAAGCACCTGGTTTGACACTCCTGTGGGATATTGTTTATATAATTCACATTTTCTATGCAAACCATTATAAAGTATTTGAATATATACTAACAATGAATGATGTAGGTTAAACCTAAGGTGTTTTAGATTGAAAATAAGGCGTTATGATTTATATATCTTATAAATTATTATATGTTTTCCTCACTCACATGTCTGTTACTCACACTCTTCTTTCTGACTATATTCAATGGTTGGAACCCAAATAATTAAAGATATAATTGAACATGGAGTAAAATGTGGTGAAAACGAGAATAAAAAATATGAGTTTATATGAGCTAAAGATTTTTTTCCATGCCTAATTAGTTTTGCAAAAATAATATTAACAAAAAATACATGAACGAACTCCCAAACTCCCCAAAGAAGAAAAGGATTCAGTTTTTCTAAGTGCTCATGTGGAGGATACCGTGGATATAAGAAGGATATATTTCCCTCATGAATTAAATGGGGAAGAATTCACCTAGTAAGGTTTCTCAATGGAATGGAGAAATTATTTATGTTTCGGAAATAAGACGATAAAAAATGAATTGCTGAGGAAAACGAAAGAGTAAGATGGAAAAAAATAAATTTCATCCTAAGGATCCATTTATTTTATGTTTCCTTATATTTTGGGAACCTACATATTATTGAGTCAACTCCTCATTTCTAGAGGGTAAATTCAAGACCAAATAATTACATATGTGGAAATAAAATGGATAAAGTTTTTATGTATTGAGGTTGTGTTAAAAACCATAGTAAAAATGATATTTAGTGATTGACCTAATTTCAAGAGTGTCCATAATATTTATTTTTTCAATTATATTAACATGGTTTTATAAAAGGAGAAAATATATTCCAGGTGATTACTATTAAAGTCTAGAAAGTTTTTGGGTCAAGAACCCATCACTGAAAGACGATAAAGGTTTAACGTTAACCAATAACCTATGCAATTTCCTAGTTAATATGTCATTATTTTTAGTTGAATAATTTTTTGAAGAAATAAAAATGATGAACCAATAGTGTTGATTTATAGTTTTCTAAATTAATTTCATAACTATATCGGTTTTGGAAATAGATAGAAAAAAAATATAGTGACTTGTTTTGTGGGATATATGATCCATTAAATGTTTATTTAAGTGCATTAGGAATAAAATATAATTTTATATATCCATTTAATTAAGTAATTGATGAATAATAAATTGAATGAAGCAAAACAAAATGGTGGAATTATTCCTATAAAATTAAAATGTATCATGTAAGTAAATTTCCTTATATTATTAGGGGATAATGGAATTACTCAATATGAAAATACGGATCATAAAAACAATTTTTCCCATTGTCTTAGTTTTGGTTGAACCTATTGTGTTATAAATCATCATATATTAATGGATTTGAGGCCGTCAAATTTTGCTTGATCATTCAATTGTTTTTAATTAAGTACCATAATGACTCCCAATAAAATACATGCTTTTCATCCACGTATGTATGTATACATTCCATTTGTTTTCTCTTACTTAGAGACCTATTTATATGTTATTACAATTAACATTTTTACTTTCCATTATCTATTTTCTAGAGGATTTCGTACAATCCATTCTCACAATGTGGGATTTAAAACAAATGAAATATCAAACAATGTATCACCAATATAATTTTTAAATTTTGAGGACATGATTTAATTAAGGTGGGGAGAATGTAATGCCCAAAAAAGTATAAAGTATAAAATTTTAATTCAATAACGTGTATGACATGAAATAGTGTGTAAGGGAATACAATATCCCAAGAAAATGTAATATATTTACTATTTAAAAATAAATAAATATAAATTATAGGCATGTTAAACTGAGTTAGAATTTTTCATATTCAATAATGAGTTTCATCAGTGGCTTTCATTACATGAAATACTAAGTTTCATTAAACAATAATATATCTTTAAAATATTATTATTTAATATAATAATAGTTATCATGGATATTAAATTATAGTTTTTGAATAGTATTAACTAAAATATGAAAATATGTGGAATTCACAATTATAAAATAAATTCATTAGATACAAATTAATTGGAAAAAATATAATAACCAATTAAATATAAAGGGAATGTTTTTATAGAAAACAATTTTTATCCTAACAAAGTTGTTTTATCAAAATAAATTAAATTTATTAAAATTAATGAGTGAAATTAATATAATATATATATAATATATTGAATAAATTGTTTTTTATATTCATCCAATGTATTTTATAATCATAATATCATAACAAACACAATATTTTTCATAAAATCAATTTTTTTTATAAAGGCCCTTTTACCACCTTTTAATAGTGAACATATTTTAAATGAAATTTTTAGAACTCTTATAATTATACAATTATGAAAATAATTTTTAAATTTTAAATATAAACACACAAATTAGTTCATGGTGAATTTTTGGAGTTTTTCTATGACGTTTCATTTTTAAATTAATGGTGAAAAACTCTGAATTTTAATTCAAAACTGCTTTTATGTCTAATTTATTTATAGTGTTAAATTATTTTTTTATTTTTTTATAATGTGAAATTATATAAATTATTTATCAATTAATCCATTGTAGGTCATTATAATCAACTTCACTTTGAAATTGGTTGTAAAAATATAGCAAACATTTTAACGATTTTGACATTAAAAACCTGCATTATCAGCCAGTCTGTGGGGTCAAATTTAAATAAATTTATTCCAATTATGTGATTTGAATTTTTCAAAATGGATTAAATATTTTCAATAATTTAAATTTTTAATTACTAATAATTTCAACTTATTTTTGGGCCAAAATATTACTAAAAGTAATTAAAATTAATTTCAACAATTAAGGTGAAATTAAGCCTAACAAGGGAATAAACCTTAAAAAAATGGTCTGAAATGAACTATACACTTATATAGAATATATTGGATGTCCATAGATCAATTATATCCTTACCTGTATCTAATTTTGTCCCTTATTTGTGTAAATACCCTGACCTTGATATCCCGAAGATGGTGCCTTACTTTATTACATTAATATGATTTGAAGGGATTCATATCCCGACGAACCGTATAGTTTATTAATTCTGTAAAAAAATATAAAAAATAATATTTAAATAAAATTTTAAAGGAAACAATATGTATAAATCCCATTAGAATCATCCACAACTCATATCTTATCGTTACAAGTAATTTATAATATTCATCTTCACATCCTCGGGAAAAATAAAAAAATAAGAAATGAGTGATATCAAATTCCTAGTAAGGGTAAGTAATAACACAAAAGTTATCATAAAAATAAGAATTAGTAATGGTGAATAATTGAAACAAATTCCTATAAAAATAAACTGGAGCATAATATGGAAGAAATTAAAGTTGAGTATATGAATCCATATAACATTTCATAAGAGAATGAACCTTAATAATGGAAATTATACTAGTAAAATATCATATGTTTTATCAATTACTAGTATCATAGTGATGTCATGCATAATTCTAGATATCTAAAACATATCGTCATGGCCTCTTCCATAACGTCAAAAAATACTAGGGAAGGACTCGACCAAAAGCTTATTTTGTTTGGTTTCAATAATCATACTGATACCTCGAGGGACTATATCCGTACCACCCATCATTTTCTATTTCGAACTCATTCCTTATATGAATGGGTTTAAACATAAACATCATGAACATAAAAAATTGTAAATGACACTCCCTGATCTGTAATAATAATAACTATCCAATATGAGTAGCATAGTGAATGGTATCAAGATAGCACATCCATTGCCAAACCAATCATATCCCATTTAATAACATATGGTAAATGACAATAATAAGATATAAATATCAATATATCATAAAATTAAAAATATTTTTTGAAGTATATGAAAATAATATAATATAATCATCAAGGAATTATATATTGAAATACGTTTTTTACTTTGAAAATAAGAGTTCTTTTGGAAAAATCATTTTTATTTTTCATATTTGTCTATATAAAACATGTAGTTAAAAATTTGGCTTTTAATGAAAAAATTAGTGATTTTAGAAAAACAATTTTGTCATATAATAGATCGGGGATGGTATTTGGTAATGGTTATGATGCCGAGACATTCCCTTTAATCAGGGTTTGTAACACCCCAAGCTTCCATGGTACACTTCTCTTTGAATAATGTGATAGCGTGTGTTGTATGCAACACTGAGTTCTAACACACCATAACCAATCAAACTAGCCGTTATGAATAGTAATACCTACTTTTTTAAATTATATATATTTTATTTTTTTAAATGGACTTCATTTTTGGATTTGGAATATCGAATTTAGCCTAAGGTGAAATTTTGGTACTTTTCAATTTACTTTAATATTTTGATGAATAGTGAAAATTACTAAATTTTAATTAAAAACATCTTTTTTAATCAAAATAATTTATAGTGATAAATTATGAATTTGAGTGGTTTTAAAGTATATTTAGAATATATTTGTACCATATAATATAATTTTGGTCATTGGACATAATTTTACAATTAAACCGGACATAAACAACTTTCAATCTTTTGATAGTTATTATCTCTTAAAAACACGCTTTTTGTTTTAACAATGGGAATTAATTTTAAATTAATTTCTGCCACTTCTGTGTTTTGAATTTGGAAAAATGGATTCCATATTTTGAATTAGGATGTTCAAATTGTGTAAATATGTGGCTTTTATTTTTAGACATTTTGAATAATTACTTCGGTAAATATTTTATTTACCATGGTTAAGGGTAAATCCGGTAAATAAGGGTTAACAAATAATATTATAATAATACTAAATTACCCTAAAACGTGTCCTAGCCTTATTGGATGATACATGTTTGACCATAGAGATCTTCGGGTCGATTTTGGGACCCCATGGAGCCACTTGTAGGTGATAGGGACACTTTATTTTAATTATGTTAAAATAAGTACAAAAAAGACATAAGCATATATCTTTTAGAAAGACAATTTTTACATAGGGTTATATATGTTGGATTTTACACTATAAATATTAATTATAAAGATAAAAAGATTTCCTAAATTATTATATTTTATTTATAATTTTTTGATATTAAATAAGTTAATTTATTTATGACAAAATGATGATGCAGTAATTACCATAATAGTGAAAAATTAAATTAATTGATTTTATAAATACCCAAATAAATATAATTTGAGACTTTTTAGGAATTACACTAATTTTCTAAGTTAATATGATATGTTAGGAATGCTTTAATTAACTTCGTTTTAAGTAATAATTCTATTATGAGTTTCACAAAAATCAACTATTGAATAGTGTCAAAATTGACATAAAAGAGTTTTTAAAACAAATATTATATTATTAATTGATATTAAATTCTTAAAAATACACAGATCAGCAAAGAGACTTATAACATGATAGGTGGTTCATTAATGGACCACTTGGGGGTCTCTTGGATGTATATGGTATGTTTATTAACCATATAATATAAAAATACAAAGAGACATTGTAAAAGTGAAACAAATTAACTTTGAGTTAATACTTAATGATAAGGTTAATATAGTAACCCAAACCTGTCTAAATTCAATTGGATGAATGTTTTTCGACCTATCCTCACCTTAAACATTAAATAATTAACTTTTGCGCCATTAGATTCTGAATATGAATTTATTATAAATTAATATTTCTAGATTTTCCACAGGTGCCCCTCACCCCTCTTATAAAACGGCACTCCTACTTATCATTTCTTCACACCTTCAAAGCCTTTTGGTTCGTCCAAAATCTCCCAAAATACTCTCCCAACTTCCCTAACTACAACCTAGAGGCCTTAGTTTGATCAGAAAGCTAACCTATGGAGCCCTTTTGATCAAATCAAAAGGAAGAACCCGAAGAAGAGGTAATGATTACACCACCCTTTTCCAAGTTCCTTTCTTCTTCCACTTATTATTTATTTGTTATTACCATTAAAAAATAATAAATACAGTATCTTATATATACTGTGATGTTATTATAAATATGGTACAACCATATTCAGCATTCTATCCATCCTTTTAATAACATGTCGCCATACGTGCGTACGTACGGCTTACCGTCTCCACGCCGTGGTGTAATTGTTATTCAATAAATTATTATTTTGATGGGTATAATAATGATGTGTAATTCATGTAAATAATAAATATAACATGATAATGATTATTTATATATTATATACCATCCAATTATATATTATTTTAATATCAAAAGAATGATATTGTCGCTCGTGCGTACGTACGGACTACCGGCTCCACGAACGCGATGAGATTCATTCTCCATCATATCCATTCAAGTATAATTCTCATTTGATGATTAATAATAGTATCTAATGACTTGATATCATTCTGGATATGATTAAGATACAACTTATCCATTAAAAACATGGCTTTCGTTACAAAACATATAAAAGAAAACGAGTAAGTTAACACACGAAACAACGATAATACTAAGATTTTATTAACAAATCAATGTTAAAAGATCATATATGATATCATATTAATGTATATGATTATTTTATAATTTAATTACAATCATTTCACCATTATATAGGAGGTTAACCTACCCCAACCAAGGAAGAGTACAAGGTACCGGTTATTTCACAATCTCTTCATTATCCGAGGTTGTTTATACGTAATAATCTACTGGGATCTCATTATCATCCACAACCATGTTTCTTAAAAATGTATTTCAAAACATTTTTACTATTTAAAATAATATAGGTTAAAGTCATTTATACCCTTGTTTGACTTTTTATAAGAGTTTTATAAAAGAATCTTTCCGTCGTTTTCCAAATAAGGTGCTTTTTAACCTTTTCGACAGAATTAAGGTCAGAATGTTTTTTTAACTTATATGGCGGGTGCGGTTATTTTCCACCGTTATAAAATTGTCGAAGCTTAACTTACAAGATTATAAGAATATTTTCAAAGAAAATGTTTTATTTTATAAACATATGACTCTTAAATGATTTCAAAATAAAAAGTGATATTTCTCTAAAAAGAGTTTTGATTTCATCTATGCCAACATCCTTTGATGGATCTTACACTTATTTGAAGTTGATTTGTTATGATAAAAAACTTCTATATTGTATTGATGGTTTTGCGATATGTTTGACTGTGGATGTGCTATTTTTATACCATTCATAGTTTATGGTTAAAGTATTGACATTTCGTATTCTAGTTTTAATATGAATGTTTATGTTATGTTTAAACCTTTTCATATGGGAATGCATTGGACTTAATATGTGACGGGTGGAGCCCGCTATAGCTCCTCGATGCATCGGTAGGTCTCATGAGACAAACTAGTGTCTTGGCACAAGGCCTTGGAAAAATCTTATTTGTAGTCTTGGAACGAGGCTTTGTCTATGTGGTTATGATAGTCTGGCATTATGCATTCCATCATTATGAGAGTGGTTATTCATATTGCATGAGATTATTCGATTAGTAGAATATCCATGTGAATAAGTAAATGGAATTATTTCCCTTTAAATTTTCCATACTATGTTCAAGTTCAAGTTTAAATGGTTTTTGTTTTAGTTATACATTGCCTTAAATGTATATTCTTATTTATGAAAGTTTCCGCTATATTGTTATCCTTACTGGGCATTTGAGCTCACCCCTTTTCTATGTTTTATTTTTCCCAGGAAGTGAAGAAGTGAATTATGAATGACCTAAAGGGATATTATGTGGGGATATGAGAGTGGAATATAGAGACAATATGTTGTTGTAGTAGTTTTTCACTTTATGATGTAATGTAAGAATTATGAATATATCTAGTGTTTCCCAGGCTACTAAACCAATTAGTCTTTCGAGATTTGATCTTTCTTGTGATCATGACAATGTTATGTAATAATGCACCGACTCTAGGTAACTGGGGTCAGGGCATTACAGTTGGTATCAGAGGAAGTTTAGTACAAACCTTGGAAGCTAGATTTAGAAAAACTATGATTAGAGCACGTAGACCTAAGATGAACTTTGAGGATTAGTATAGAAGAACTTCCTATAATTTTGGTATTGTAGAGATTTTGTGAGTTTTCCAAGCAATACATCCCTGTCTGGATACGAGCAGGTAGAGGCGGCTCTGGCACAAATGTACCTAGGGGTAAAACCCGAAAACACCGCTTTGAGCTAGACTCGAACGGGAACTGGTGCACGACAACGGGCCTTGCTGCACTCTTGGTTACGACACTCTCGAGGGGATATGCTTAGGATAACTCTCATTTTATTTACAAATCATTATGAAGGGTTTATGAGTATATAATTACTCAAAGAAAACATTCTTATGATTATGGATTATATCCATAAATAGTTCAATTTATGGTAAGTGTTTTATAAGTATGGGATTATGTATTTTGATTCATAAACTGATCTAGTTTATGACATTGTTTAGAAATGGTGCCTAGTAGATGAAATGGAAACTGTATCAATGCACGCACTCCATGTAGGGATTTCCCTCCTGCTCAAGATAATTATAGTGGAGCTGGTGATGCAACTGGTTCCGATCAGCTAATCACCATACTGGGACAACTCACTCAGGTTATGAATAATAACCTTACCCGTATGGAGCATCCTGATCCGCAGCGTGTAGGATCAATGTTAAATATATTCATGAGGCAACAACCACCAATGTTCAATGGGAGTACAAATCCCTTAGTATCTGAACAATGGATAAATTCCCTAGAGAAAATATTTCAGGCTTTGGGGAGTAGTGAAAGGGAAAAAGTTATCATGTTTGTTTACCGCCTCACTGGAGAAGTTGATCAATGGTGGTCATTGATTCAAAATACTAAGGAATATTATGAAGTATCAAATATGGAATGGATGGAGTTCAAAGATCTATTTTTAGAAAAATACTTTCCTCGCGACCATCGAGCAGATATGGAAAGGCAATTTCTGAGTCTGGGACAAAAGGAGGATGAGAATATCGCAATGTATGAGGCTAACTTTACAAGGTTATCAAGGTATTCTAGATATTGTATACATAACCCAAGAAGTAAGATTGATCATTTCTTTGATGGGTTAAAACCATTTCTCCATCGAGCATTAGTCTCACAATCCTTCTCGTCGTACGAAGACATTGTCTCATGTGCTATCAAGACTAAAAAGGAATTCTCTATGTCTTATGACTTTAAAGCAAAGAAAGAGAAGAAGAGATCTACTGATCAATCTAGGAATGGAAATAAGGGGAAGATGGGAAAGGTTGAATATCCATCCTGTGGTAAATGTGGGAAGAAACACCCCGGTATTTGCTTGAAGGGAATGGGAGTCTGTTACAAGTGTGGTGAAAAAGGCCACCATGCTCGTGATTGCAATGGGAAGAAGGAAGCTACCAATGTTCAGTGCTAAAATTGCAGGGAGATGGGGAATTATGAAAATGAATGTCCTATGCGTCTAGAGAACTTACTTCAGAAAAGGCCAAGGGATCAAGGCCAAGCTTATGCTATCACTACTGCTGAGGAAGAAGCTCCGAAAGACGCGGTGGCAGGTAATTTAATGGTTTCCTCAAGTTTAGAAAATGAATTATTTGATTCTGAATCATCGCATTGTTTCATATCTTCCCAATTTGCAAAGAAAATTAGATATTTTCAATTTGATTTAACAAGGGAGTTGTCAGTTAAAACTCTTAAGAGAAGTATCATTGCAACAAAGTTTTGTGAATCAGCCCCCATTAGAGCACATAAATGTTCTTTATCTTCTGATCTCGTCGTCATACCTATGATTGAGTTTGATATAATCCTCGGTATGGACTGGATTTCGGACTTTGATGTGAAGATTTATTGTAAGAAGAAAGAGGTTATGATTATTGATGATGCTGATAAGGAACACCTTATCTTTAGAGCAGAATCGTCACCACCTAATTCATATCTAGATCCACCCCCGGTAGCTCAACTAAATTCAATTATTGGGGAGGAAGAGAATGAAATAACTATGGGTGAGGAAAGGAATGTTCAGATAGAGGATGTACCTGTTGTGAAAGAATTTATAGATGTATTTCTAGAAGATTTACCTGGACATCCTCCAGAACGAGAAGTTGAGTCTTCCTTTGATTTATTTCTTGGATCAAGGCCTATATCAAAGACCCCTTATAGAATGGCCACTGTATAATTAGTTGAACTAAAGAAACAACTAGAGGAATTTAGTAATACATGATTTATTCACCCTAGTGTTTCTCCATGGGGATCCCCTTTTCTTTTTGTTAAAAAGAAAGATGGATCTATGAGGTTCTGTATCGACTATAGGGAGATCAATTCTATAACAATAAAGAACAAGTATCCCCTACCTCGCATTGATGATTTATGTGACTATCTGCATGGAGCTCAATACGTTTTAAAGATTGACCTTCGATCTTGATACCATCAGTTCAGTGTGAAGAAGGAAGACATTCCGAAGATAGCATTTCGAACCAGGTACGGGTATTACGAGTTTATTATAATGCCTTTTGGATTGAGTAATGCACCCTCTGTATTCATGGATCTGATGAATAGAGTTTTCAAGGAATATCTATATCAATTTGTGGTGGTATTTATTGATGATATCTTGGTATACTCCAAAAGCTATAAAGATCATGAAAATCACTTGCGCATTATTTTGAAGACTCTGAGAAGGCATGAATTATATGGGAAGTTTAGCAAGTGTGAATTCTGGCTTCAAGAGATTTCTTTTCTTGGCCATATTATCTCTAAAGATGGAATCTCTATTTATCCTTCTAAGATCAAGGCAATCCAAGAATGTCCAGCACCTACGAGTATAACTGAGGTATGTAGTTTTATTGGTTTCGCAGGTTATTATCGACGTTTCGTCCAGAATTTTTCCCGATTGGCTAACCCATTAACGAAGCTCGCACGTAAAGGGGTTAAATTTGTTTGGAAAAAAGAGTGTGAAGAATGTTTCAAAGAAATGAACAGAAGATTAGTCAATGCTCCTATATTAACTCTACCATCGGGGAATGATGGTTTTGTTACTTATAGTGATGTATCGAAGAAAGGACTTGGTTGTGTCCTTATACAGAATGATAGAGTTATTGCCTATGCATCACGGCAATTGAAAATTCATGAAAAAAACTATCATACTCATGATCTTGAGTTATCAGCTGTGATCTTTTCTTTGAAGATATGGAGACACTACCTCTATGGTGAAAAATGTGAGATTTATATTGATCACAAGAGTTTCAAGTTTATTTTCTCACAAAAAGAACTCAACATGAGGCAAAGGAGATAGCTTGATTTACTCAAGGATTATGATTGCATGATACACTACCACCCGGGGAAAGCAAACAAGGTGGTAGATGCTTTGAGCAGAAAAGACCATGGAGTTTTGAACAATATGAGAATTGAAAGGGATCAAATTTTCATGGATCTAGTGAGATGGCCATGGGAATAACCAGGGGAGGTGAAACATCAATGCTTTTTCAAATGGTTTCCAATCCATCTTTACTAGAAAGGATTAAGAGTTCTCAGACTGATGATGGAGAATTTCAAAGGAAGATTAAAGCTATGAATGATGGGAGATTGAGAGACTTTGTGTATGAAGATGAAAATTTGAAATTCGGGAAGAGACTTTGTGTTCCCGATATACTTAATCTAAAAAGGAAATTGCTGGATGATTCTCATATTTCCAATTTCTCTATACACCCTGGGAGCACCAAAATTTATAGAGATTTGAAGGAACATTTTTGGTGGGACAACATGAAGAGGGATATTGCTGATTTTGTGTCAAGATGTATGGTTTGTCAACAAGTGAAAGCTGGAAGGCAACACCCTGGAGGAGTCATGAAACCTCTTCCCATACCGGAGTGGAAATGGGACAATATTACGATGGACTTTGTCATAGGGCTACCAAAGACTCCTAGAAGGAATGATGCAATATGGGTTATTTTTTATCGTCTTACCAAGTCAGCACATTTTCTTGCTATAAGAGAAGATCTACCACTGGAACATCTATCAAGGCTATATATTAATGAAGTTGTGAGACTTCATGGAGTACCCCTATCGATTGTTTCTGATCGTGATCCCCATTTTACTTCAGGATTCTGGAAGAGTCTTCAGAAATCCCTGGATACTGAACTTCATTTGAGCACTGCCTACCACCCTTAGGCATACGGACAATCATAACGAACTATTCAAACCTTAGAAGACATGTTGATATCCTGCTCACTTGACTTTCAGGGTATGTGGGATCAATATTTACCTCTGGTAGAATTTTCCTATAACAATAGCTTCCATTTGAGTATTCTGATGGCACCATATGAAGCGTTATACGGAAAGAGATGTCGCGCACCAACCTGTTGGGATGACGTTGGTGAAGGAAAACTTTTAGGTCTAGAACTAGTGGAGGAAACGATACAAAAGGTGACGGTAATCCAAAATCACATCAAAGTATCTCAAAGTAGGCACAAGAGCTATGCTGATAATGGAAGGGAGGATTTGGAATTTCATGTCGGTGATCATGTTTTCATAAAGGTATCTCCATGGAAGGGAGTCATACATTTTGGTAAGAAAGGTAAATTTAGTCCCAGGTACATCGGACCTTTCGAAATTTTAGAACGAATTGGGGATGTAGCTTACCGATTGGCAATGCCGCCAAGTCTCTCCAAAGTTCACGATGTGTTCCACGTATCCCTGTTGAGGAAATACATGTCTGAACCAACGCATGTACTCACCTATGAGGAGTTAGAACTGGAACCCGATCTGTCTTATTGTGAAGAGCCCATCAGGATTCTTGATACGAGAGAACAAGTATTGAGAAACCAGACGACGCGTCTGGTAAAAGTTTTGTGGAGAAACCATAAGATGGAAGAGGCAACGTGGGAACCCGAGAAACTTATGATGAAGAAACACCCGAGTCTTTTCATGCGATAATATTCTAGAAATTTCGAGGATGAAATTAGTTGAATTAGGGGAGAATGTAACACCCCAAGCTTCCACGGTACGCTTCTCTTTGAATAATGTGATAGTGTGTTTTGTACGGAACACCAAGTTCTAACACACCATAACCAATCAAACTAGCCGTTATGAATAGTAATAACTACTTTTTGAAATTATATATATTATATTTTCTAAAATGGACTTCATTTTTGGATTCAGAATATCGAATTTAGCCTAAGGTGAAATTTTGGAACTTTTCGGATAACTTTAATATTTTGATGAATAGTGAAAATTACTAAATTTTAATTAAAAACAACTTTTTTAATCAAAATAATTAATAGTGATAAATTATGAATTTGAGTGGTTTTAAAGTATATTTAGAATATATTTTTACCATTTAAGATAATGTTGGTCATTGGACATAATTTTACAATTAAACCATACATAAACAAGTGTCAATCTTTTGGTAGTTATTATCTCTTAAAAACACGCTTTTTGTTTTAACAACGGGAATTAATTTTAAATTAATTTCTACAAATTCGGTGTTTTGAATTTGGAAAAATGGATTCCATTTTTGGAATCAGGATGTTCAAATTGTGTAAATAGGTAACTTTTATTTTTAGACATTTTGAATAATTACTTCGGTAAATATTTTATTTACCATGGTTAAGGGTAAATCTGGTAAATAAGGTTTAAAAAATAATATTATAATAATACTAAAATACCCTAAAACGTGTCCTAGACTTATTGGTTGATACATGTTCGACCATACGCATCTTTGGGTTGATTTTGGGACCCCATGGAGCCACTTGTAGGTGATAGGGACACTTTATTTTAATTAAGTTAAAATAACTACAAAAATGACATAAGCATATATCTTTTAGAAAAACAATTTTTACATCGGGTTATATATGTTGGATTTTCAACTATAAATATTAATTAAAAATATAAAAAGCTTTCATAAATAATGATATTTTATTTATAATTTTTAGACATTAAATAATTTAGTTTATATATGACACAATGATGATGCAGTAATTACCATAATAGTGAAAAATTAAAATAATTGATTTTATAAATACCCGAATAAATATAATTTGAGACTTTTTATGAATTACAATAATTTTCTAAGTTAATATGACATGTTAGGAATGATTTAATTAACTTTTTTTGAAGTAATAATTCTGTTATGAGTTTCACAAAAATCAACTATTGAATAGTGTCAAAATTGACATAAAAGAGTTTTTAAAACAAATATTATATTATTAAATGATATTAAATTCCTAAAAATCTAAGGATCGTCAAATAGACTTATATAATGATATGTGTATGATTAATAGACCTTTTGGGGGTCTCTTGGTTGTATATGGTAAGTTTATTAACCATATAATATAAAAATACAAAGAGACATTGTAAAAGTGAAACAAATTAACTTAGAGTTAATACTTAAAGATAAGGTTAATATAGTAACAAAAACCTATCTAAATTCTATTGTTTGAATGGTTTTCTACCTATACCCACCTTAACCTTTATATAATCAACATTGGAGCCATTAGAAACCGAATATGAATTTATTGTAAATTAATATTTCTAGATTTTCCAAAGGTGCCCCTCACCCCTCTTATAAAAGGGCACTCCTCCTTATCATTTCATAAAACCTTCAAAGCCTTTTTTTTCAGCCAAACTCTGCCCAAATACTCTCCCAAATTCCCTCAATACAACCTATGGGACTTATTTTGATCATAAAGACAACCTAAGGAGCCCTTTTGATCAAATCAAAAGGAAGAACCCGAAGAAGAGGTAATGATTTCACCACCCTTTTCCAAGTTCCTTTATTCTTCCACTTATTATTTCTTTTTTATTACCATTCTAAAATAATAACTCCAGTTTCTTATATATACGGTGATGTTATTATAAATATGGTACAACCATATTCCGTATTCTATCCATCCTTTGAATAACATGTCACCATACGTGCGTACGTACGGCTTACCGTCTCCACGCCGTGGTGTAATTGTTATTCAATAAATTATTATTTGGATGGGTATAATAATGATGTTTAATTCATGTAAATAATAAATATAACATGATAATGATTCTGTATATATGATATACCATCCAATTGTATATTATTTTAATATCAAATGAATGATATTGTCGCTCGTGTGTACGTACGGACTACCGTCTCCATGAACGGGATAAGATTCATTCTCCATTGTATCCATTCTAGTATAATTCTCATTTGATGATTAATAATAGTATCTAAGGACTTGATATAATTTTGGATTTTATTAAGATACAACATATCCATTACAAACATGGATTACGTAACAAAACATATAAAATAAAACGAGTAAGTTAACACCTGAAACAACGATAATACTAAGATATTATTAACAAATCAATGTTAAAAGATCATATATGATATCATATTAATGTATATGATTACTGTATAATTTAATAACAATTATTCCACCATTATACAGGATTTTAACCAACCCCAACCAAGGAAAAGTACAAGGTAAGGGTTATTTCACAATCTCTTCATTATCCGAGGTTGTTTATACCTACTAATCTACTAGGATCTCTTTATCATCCACATCCATTTTTCTTAAAAATATATTTAAAAACATTTTTACTATTTAAAATAATATGGGTTAAAGTCATTTATACCCTTGATTTACTTTTTATAAGAGTATTATAAAGGAATCTTTCCGCCATTTTCCAAACAAGGTGCTTTTTAACCTTTTTCGACAGAATTAAGGTAAGAATGTTTTTTTTAACTTATACGGCGGGTGCGGTTGTTTTCCACCATTATATAATCGTCGAAGCTTCCCTTACAAGCTTATAAGAATATTTTCAAATAAAATGTTTTATTTTATAAATATATGACTCTTAAATAATTTCAAAATAGAAAGAGATATTTCTCTAAAAAGAGTTTTGATTTCAACTATGTCAACATCCTTTGATGGATCTTATGCTTATTTGAAGTTGATTTATTATGATACAAAACTTTTATATTGTATTGAAGGTTTTGTGATATGTTTGACTGTGGATGTGCTATTTTTATACCATTCATAGTTTATGGTGAAAGTATTGACATTTCGTATGCTAGTTTTAATACGAATGTTTATGTTATGTTTAAACCTTTTCATATGGGAATGCATTGGACTAAATATGTGACGGGTGGAGCCCGCTATAGCTCCTTGATGCATCGGTAGGTCTCATGAGAAAAACTAGTGTCTTGGCACAAGGACTTGGCAAAACCATATTTGTAGTCTTGGTACGAGGCCTTGGCTACGTGGTTATGAAAGTCTGGCATTATGCATTCCATCATTATGAAAGTGGTTATTGATATTGCATGTGATTATTCGATTAGTAGAATATCCATGTGAATAAGTAAATGGAATTATTTCATTTTTATTTTTCCATACTATGTTGAAGTTCAAGTTTAAAAGGCTTTTTTTAGTTATACATTGCCTTCAATGTTTATTCTTATTTATAAAATTTTCCGCTATATTGTTATCCTTACGGGGCATTTGAGCTCACCCCCTTTCTATGTTTTATTTTTCCCAAGAAGTGAAGAAGTAAATTATGAATGACCTATAGGGATATTATGTGGGTCTATGAGTGTGGAATATGGAGACAATATGTTGTTATTGTAGTTTTTCTCTTTATGATGCAATGTAAGACTTATGAATATATCTTGTGTTTCCAAGGCTACTAAACCAATTGGTCTTTTAAGATTTGATCTTTCTTGTGATCATGCCAATGTTATGTAATAATGCACCGACTCTATGTAACTGGGGTCGGGGCGTTACAGGGTAGGGTATCGAGAAGAATTTAAAAGGGAGCATTGAGAAAAACAAGTATTTCATAAAAAGGAAAGATGAAATGATCTGTAAAAAAGAGTTTGGAATGTATAAATATAATTTATAAGAATTATATAAGAGTAATTAAGAATTAAATTGGTGTATAGAGAATGAAATCATAACCAAAATGAAAATGGTGGTTTTGGAAGAAAACACATACCTTGTGTCTGAATGTATTCTACACTAAACCTTATTGTCCTGGATGATAAAAAAATCCATTAATAAATTAATTCAGAACCTTCTATAATTTATTTGATTTATTATAATTTTATTAAGTTCATTTATGGTATTTTTATGAGTTATAAGATACAATTTTATTTCTTGGGATCATTCATTTTCTGGGTTTTCACAATCAACATATTTTTATATGAGTATGTAAGTTCATGTGGAATGGTTATAATTCTATAGAATTAAATTTATATGTTATTAATGAATGTAAATAATTTTAAATGGTTATATATATCATTTGTTTTTATGGAATGATGATTAATCATTATAAAACCCATTTAGTGATAATTATTTTCATTATTATGGTGGTTATTGATCCTAACAAACTCTTTTTTTTATAGTTTATTATTATGTAAATATGTTTGTTCAATAACATAATACAAGTTTTAGTACATATATTATAGTTTTTTTAACAATAAAAATGGCTTCATACCCATCATTAAAGGATAATTTTTATAACACAAATCATTCGTCCATGAAGGTTGTAAATCGGCACCTCTCAGACGATGATTTCATATTCAAAATAAAAGAGAGAGAGAGAGAGAGAGAGGATTTTGAGTAAGTTCATTCTATTCAAATTACATCATTAAAGTATATATATGATATTTTAGTTATATTTATCATTTAGAAAAATCATATGAGGAGAGAATAATAAAAGAAAAGTACTTGAAAAAAAGCTCAAAGGAAAATGAAGAGGAGTTTTCCTCTTGAATACTCTTCCTTGAGAACCTCATTAAGTGGATTGGTTTTTTTCTTTTTTAAGACCAAGATCTCATAGAAGTGGGTAATAGTATTTGGGAGAGTATTGGGTAGAAATTTGACAATAATTAAGTCTTAGATGTGTTAGGAGAAGTGGTGGTGAGGGGTGGTATTTATAGTGTACGAGAGAGGTGATTTTTTACTATTTTATCCATTATTTTATTATTTTTATCAATTCAATAAATAAATTTGTTATTGTGACTAAATATAGTAATAAGTGATTGTTATTTCAATTAATGGGTGCTCACATCATCCAAACATCACCTATGAATCCATAAATCATGTATTTATCATTTATCATAAATTGTCATATTTTACTATTCACCAAACATTCATGTATTTAAAATAAATCTCAAACATTCACCCTATGCATTTTTTACATTTAAAATTATAAAATGAACTAAATTTTATGAAAATAATTTTCTAAATATAAGGAATTTAATTTTAAATAAAAACCATCATTTACTCAATAAATAATGATTTTAAATATATAACTAATTTTATAACAAATTAAAATTTTAATTATTATCGCACAAAATTATCCTAAAATCATAAGACAAAAAAATTTAATTCATGAATACATTTTTTATGAATATATTTTCTTTTAGATTATTTTTATTAATTGTAAAATTGAAATTAAATATTTATGACTTACAAAAATACCAACAATTAATTTAACAATGTTTAAAATATTCATTTACTTGCACAATGAATAATTAAATGTTACTTTCACTTAAAAGGTGGAAAAAAATTATTTATAATTAAATTGGTGGTGTTACTATTTATTAGTCCAATTTACTATTCATAAGGGCCATATTACTATTCCAAAGGCGGTGTTACTATTTCATCCGTATATATCCATTAACTTCTAGAAATACCTCTTATATTATTAGTTATTCATTTATGATTTTTTGTTGTGTTATATAAGATAATTTCTGTGATATATACTATATAAACATAATATCTTAAATTTCATTGATAGAGTTCTAGATCATTACATTCTCCCCTCCTATAAAAAAATTCTTCCTAGAAATTTCCAAATTGTCACCGTACAAAAAGATTTGGGTAGTTCTTCATCATAATCTCCTCAGGCTCCCACATAGCCTCTTTAATTATATGATTTTTACTTAGTACCTTTAATAATGAAGTTTATAGATTCCTCAAAACCAATTCTTTAGTGTCCAGAATCTGGATAGGCTCTTCACAGTATGATAAGTCAGGTTCCAATTATATTCCTTCATATGTGAGTACATGTGTTGTGTCTGGCATGTAAATCATCAACAAGAAGTGTAGAACACATTGTGTACATTAGTACGGCTTGGAAGAATTTCTAAATGATAAACCAAAACTATGGTTATATCTACAATTTCAAAATGTCTAATGTACCTAGGGTTCAGAATCCCTTTTTTCCCGAATCATATAACACCCTTCCATGGAGATACTTTCAAGAAAACATGATCTCCCACATGAAAATCCAATTCCTTCCATAAATTATCGGCATAGCTATATTTACTTATTTAATTTGATTTGATATGGGTTTTAATATCGTTTACCTTTTCTACTATTTTCATCACAAGACCTGGGTTGAAAAGCATCCTTTCACCAACATCATCCGAACAAGTTCGTGTACGGTATCTTTTCTATACAATGCTTCATATGGCGCCATTTGAATACAATAATATAAACTATTGTTGTAGGAAAACTCCACCCAAGGTAAATACTAGTCCCACGGACCTTGAAATTCATGTGAGAATGATATCAACATGTCGTCTAATGTTTGGATCATCCATTCTAATTTCCCATCATTTTGCGGGTGATAAGCTGTACACAAATGAAGCACAATATCCAATGCTTTATGAGTACTTTTCCAGAATTTATCTGTAAATTGTAGATCATGATCAGACATAATTGAGAGAGGTGATACAAGATGTATTACAACTTCATTAATATAGAGAAGTTCAAGGCACTCTAGTGGAAAATCATCCCTTATAGTGAGGAAATATGTACATTTGGTAAGTTGATAAAAAATTACCCATATTAAATCGTTCATTCATGGATTTTTTGGTGATACAGGGAAAAAACCATATTGATTTCATCTAATTTACATGCAGGAATATGAATGGATTGAATAACTCCTCTAGGATGTTGTCTTTCAGCCTTCACCTATGATGGACAAAACACCTTGATAAATAATTAACAATTTGCAGCTTCATATTATCCCACTAAAAATGTTCCTTTGAATCTATATACATCATAGATCAATAGGGTGTAAATATAAATTCTATCTATGTAAATCACCCAATAACTCCTTTTTTAGATTAGGTACAGAGGGAACACGTAGCCTCCTCCCAAATTTTAGAATTCAATCCTTGTAATTGATGACTAGAAACATCCCATCATTAAAGCTTTAATTTTATTTTAAAAATTCTCATTATCACACCCAGAAATTTTAATTCATTAAAATAAATATGTTTAAGAGACAAGTTGAAAATGTAATGATGTTTCAATATCCGTGATAATTCACATATCTATCTTTTTTAGACCCATGTACACTAGGTCCATGTTAATCTTCATTTTGTTCAGAACACCAAGATCATTCTTGCTCAATGCATCTTCTAATTTATTCGCCTTCATAATGTGGTATTGTATTGAAAATTCATAATCCTTGAGTAGCTCAATCCATTTCCTTTCCCTCATGTTGAGTTATTTCAATGAGAAGATATATTTTAAACTCTTTTGATCTGTATATATCTCACATCTTTCACCATAGATATAGTGTCTCCAAATTTTTAGAGAAAAGATTACATCCTATAACTCAAGATCATGAGTTTGATTGTTATGTCGATGAATTTTTAACTTCCTTGATGCACAGGAAATAAATCCATCATTCCGAATAAATAAAACACCCAATTCATTTCATTGATGCATCATTATAAATCACAAATCTACAATTTTATGATGGTAGATTCAAGATTCATGTATTCATTAATCTTCTATTCAATTCATCATAACATTTTCACATTCTTTTTTCAACATGAACTTAGACACTTAACGAGTATTCTCAGATAATAGGTGAGATAATTGAGTATAGTTATGAACTAAACACCAATAATTACTTTCAAAACCAATAAAACTACATACCTCAGTTACGTTCATTGGTGTAGGTCATTCTTAAACTACCTATTTCTTCAAATTATCACATGAAATTACATATATAGAGGAAATATGTATAATAAAATAAACTGTTTGAAGTAAGAAATCACCATTTATAGACATCCCACACAATTAATTTCATTTAAGATTCTTTAGAAAAATGTTCCAGTGATTCTCATGATCTTTGAAGCTTTTAGAGTATACTAAGTTATAATCAATTAATGGAACAAAAATGTCATCAAGATATTACTTTAAAAATCAATTCATTAAATCCTTGAAAAACGCGAGTGAATTAGTCCATCCCAATAGAATTACTTTAAACTCATAATGCCCATACCTGATTCGAAATTTTGTCTTTGGAATATCTTCCATCTTCACTTGCAATTAATGATATCTAGATTGAAGATAAATGTCTAAAAAATATTAGGCTCATTGAAGTTGATCAAATAAATCATCAATGTGAGGAATATGATAATTTATCTTTATTTTAATTCCATTCATCTTCATATATTCAATGCGCTATCTCACAGATCCATCTTTCTACTTAATAAAAAAAACATGATATCCTTATGAAGAAACACTAGGTAAAATAAACCCCTTACTTCTCAACTCCTCTAGCTATTTATTCAGTTCCCCTAATTCAATTATGTCTATTCTATAAGAATTATTTGATATAGTCATTGGACCAGTAATTAAGTGAATTGAAAACTCAATTTATCACTCTAAAGAATGTCTACAAAAATCCTCTAGGAATACATAAATGTATTCTTTCATAATAAGTACATCCTCAATTTGGAGATTTCTTTACTCACCCATAGATATTACTTTATCTTACTCACCATGAATTTAATTCAATAGAGATACTGGGGTTGGATCTAGATAACAATCAGATGGAAAGGTTTCTACATTAATTATAAGATACTCTACACCATTATCAAAAATTGTCACTTACTTCTTCTTCCAATATAATTTTTCATTATAATTTTAAATCCAATTCATAATGAGTATTATATCAACATCAATCATGGGTATGATCATAATTTTTGAATCTAAATCATGTTTTTTGTGATAAAGGGGACAGATCGACACATCTTGGTTATAATGATACTTCCCATAAGAGTTTTGACTATCAAATTCATTATTAAATGAAAATATAATTATCTAATTTTCATGGAAAACTGGGGAGATATAATATAATGTGACGAACTTGAATCAAATAATACATCGTCTAAGATTTATAAAATGAATAATGTACCTTCCACCACATCATTATGAACTTCAACCTCATCAGTTGTGATCGCATAGGCTTGGCCTTGCTCCCATGGCCTTTTCAAGAAAATTTTCCTTAATGCATATCAAATTGATCTGCATAATGTCCCATATTTGTACAATTTTATAAATGAACATTGGTAGTTTCTTTCTTTCCCTAATAATCAGAGGCTTGATAAAAATTTTCTCCACAATTGTAAATGACTCCTTTTCCTTTAATAAGGGTCTATGGTGTTTCCTTCCACAAGTATCACTTATCATAAAACTCCCTTTTTTATTCTTCCCATTATCCATTCATTCCTATTCCACCCTATTATTCTCTTTCTTTCCCATAAGTTAGTGCTACTTATATAATTGTTTCTCTTTCTGGATATCACATGAGATTATATCTTCATATAATGAGAAATTTTGGGAAACTAGTGCCATTTAAAGGAATGGTGTTAAACCATCAATGAATTGATGACTCTTTCTCCTTGGATTATGTATTTAACTTATGGGATTCCTTACTATCCTAGTGATGTTTACATCATAATTGGAAATATTCTCATCTTCCTTTTTCCTCAGATTCATGAATTTTCTTTTCCTTATCTTCTTGTTGTTTGTAAGGAAATTTTTTTACTAGGAAAATTCCATTATAATCCCCTTATTCCATATTCGTAATTACATCCTCTTCCTTTTTGTTTTATATTAGTTACCACCACTAATCTTCATCTCCTGATAGATGATAATCTTCTATGATAACCTTCCCTATTTTGTTAATTCATAAAGAGAGAAATATCTTCTCTGAAGAACTTATCCACCGGTCACCTAGAAATGGTTTTTTTTCTCATTTAATAATGGAGGTTGTTGTCACATAAAGTGGTTTCACATTACTCATCCACATTGGGGATCATGATGCTTCATATGGGTAAGGTTATTATTCATAACCTGAGTCAGTTGTCCAAGTATAGTTATATATTTCTCAACACAAGTTATAGCTCTAATACCAACATCACTATCTACAATCTGATAGAAATCTCTACATGTGATAAGTGTGTTGGTACGGTTTCCATTACTTCCACTGGGTTCCATTTCTGGATAATGAAATACACTAGGTTAGGTTATGAATTGTAATGTATAATCTCAAACTATAAAAACACTTAACATAAATTGAATTTGTACGCATAGTAAATCTCATAATCATAAATATGGTTTCCTTGGGGAAATATTTACATTAAAATATTTCATAATGGTTTGTAAAGAAAATGATGCTTTTCCTAATAATATCCCTTGGGAGTGTAAAACTAAGTGCATAACAAGGATCGTTATCATGTACCAGGTTACCCTGAGTCAGGCCTAGGACACCATTTCAGAGTTGTTATCCCGAGGAATATTTACACCAAAAACATGTTCACTATTAGTATCCTGACATGGATGTATTACTAAGAAGTTGCACATAATGTCTACTTTACCAAAGTTCTAGGAATTTATTCTATTTATATATTTAATGTCTATCTTTGGGTTATGTTCCCTAATCTATGTTTTCATAAATCTAATTTCCAAGGTTTCAACTAATGTTAATCAAATACCAACTGTAAAGACATCAACACCAGTATCCTAGAGCTATCACCTTACTTTATTACATTGGTTTGATTTTAAGTAATTTTTATCCCAAAGGACTTAATATTTTAGTTTTTCTAGGTAACCATACACAAAAATTTGATTTAAATCACAACTTTAAAGGAAATAAAATATATAAATTCCATTGGAAACCTACATAACTCTTAGATTATCTATGCAAGTCATTCATAAAAATCATCTTCACATTTAGTAAAAAAATAAAACATAAGTAAGGAGTGATCTCTGATGATCAGTATGGAATTGTAATATGATATAAGGTATCATGAACATAAATATTAGGCATGGTGAATAACTAATAAAACATGCCTTTAAAAATAAACTTGAGCATAATACGTTAAGAAAGAAAGCTGAGTAAATAAATCCATATAACTGATCGTAATTGAATGAACCTTAATCATGGATATTCTACTAGAAAAATATCACATAGTTTAACAATTAGTGGTATCATAATTATGGAATTCATAATATTGGACATTTGAAACATATTGGAAAGGCATCATCTAGGACTTCTAAAAATACTATTGTAAGGCCTTGGCCAAAACCCAATTTTGTGACCTATCGAGGGGCTATAGGGGACCCTACCTATCACTTGATCAGAAAACATCATTTCATATATAAATGGGTCTAAAAATATTCAACATGAAAAAATGAAATGTAAACAACTTTCCCCAATATGTAATCATAATCAATAAATAATATGAGTAGCATAGTGAATGATATGGAGACCGAACATCCACAGTCAAACTTGTCATAAACCATTTAGTAAAATATGTTAGATGGAAATAATAAGTTATCAATATCAATATGGCATAAAATTCAATATATGTGTTGAAATATATGAAAATAGTCTAATAAAATCATTGAATAATTATTGAGAGAAATGCCCCTTTTACTTTGCAAAGAAGAGTTCTTTTTTAAAAATCATGTTTATTTTCATAATTATTTGTATAAACATGAAATGAAAAAATTTAGTTTTTCATGATTAAATTAGTGATTTTATAAAAATAATGGTGTTATAAAAAATATTACTTATGGTACTTGAAAATGGGTAATAAATTGAGATATTCCCTTTAATTAGGCTTGTGTATCGGGAAGAATTGAAACAAGAACCATGAAAAATCATGTATTTCATATAAAAAATATAAACTGATGTGGAAATATGAGTTCTAAATGTATAAAACTAAATTAGAGGAATTATATATAACTAATAAAGAATTTAATTGTTGTATAAAGATATAAAGCATAACCCGAATGAAAATTGTAGTTTGGGAAAAAATCCCTTACCTTGTGCCCAAATTGGTTCCACACTTGACGTTAACATCCTGTATTATCAAATTGAATTCACTAATTAATTATTTACGAAACTAATCTATATTTATTTGATTTATTATTATTTTATTGTGTTTATTATTGGAATTTTTTATGACTTATATTATACAATTTTATTGCTCGGGAGGGTTTATTTCCTGGGTTTTCACGATCGGTATACGTGTATATGAGTGTAGAAGTCCACGTAGAATGGGTATATTTATCAAAATTTGAATTTATATTATATCAATGAACCAAAATAAGTGAAAATTTCTATATATATCATTTGGTTATATGGTATGAGTATTAATCATTAGATAATACATTTAGTGATAATCGTTTTCATTATTAAGGGCTTATTGATCACAAAAAAACTCATTTTGTTTTATAATTTAGTATTATGTAAATATGTTACTTCTAGAAAAAATAAGTTTTTATAAAATTATCTTAATATTTTTTAACACTGGAAATGGTTTCATTACCATCCTTGAAGGAGTAATTGAAGAACAAAAATACATCGTCCCCCCAAGGATGTAAATCAGCACCTCCCATACAATGATTTCGTTTATAAAATAAAAAGAGAAAGAGAGAAAAGAGTTTGAGTAAGGATATTGAATTAAAATTATATCATTATATAATATAGATTATACTAGATCTATCATTCTCATTTTTACAGAGGAGGTAGGGATAGAATAATAATAAAAAAGATCCTGAAAAGAAACTAAAAGGAAAAGGAAGAGGATTTTACCTCTTGACTAATCCTCCTTGACAACCTATTTAATGGTAATGGTTTTGGAATTTTTTTAAGAAGAAAAACTCCTAGAATTTCTATGTGGATTGGGGAGATTACAGGGAATAAAGTTGACAAGATTTAAGGCTTAGAGGTGTGAGTAGAAGTGGTGGTTATTGGAGGTATTTATAGTTGAGAAGAGGGGTGATTTCTCCTTATTTTATTTTTCTTCTCAAGCTAAGAAATATTATTTATTATTGTTACAAAATACAGTAATTGGTTCATGTGAGTTTCAACTAAGGGATATTACATCATCCAAACATCACTTATTAATCAATAAATCATGTATTTATCATTTATCATAAATTATCATATTTTAAAATTCACCAAAAAGTCAAGTATTTTAGAAAAACCAAAAAAAAATCACCTAACTATTTTTATATGTTTAGAATTAAAAATAGAACTCCATTTTGTAAAAAAATCCTAAATATGAGGAATTTAATTTATAATGATAACTATCATTTACACGAAAAATAGAGATTTTAAATCTATAACTGATTTTATAACGCTTTTAAAAAGTAAGTAAGGTCTTATAAAAGTATCCTAAAACCATAGGACCAAAAATGTTAATTTTTAAATAAATTTATAGGAATATATTTTCTTTTAAATAATTTTATTAATTAATAAATTTTAATTAATTATTTATGACATACAATAATACCAACACTTAATTTCACAATTTTTCAAATATCCATTTACTTATACTTTGATATAATTACATGGCACATTCATTTTTAAGGTGATTAAATTTTATTTATAATTTCAGGGGTGATGTTACTATTCATAAGTCTTATATAATATTCATAAGGGTTATATTATTATTCTTAAGGTTAGTTTACTATTTCATTGATATGGGTTCCTTAACTTATAGAAATACCACTTATTTCATTCATTCTTCATTGATGATGTTTTTATTGTGTTCTATAAGTGATAATATGTGATCTATAATATATAAAAATAATAAGGGAAATTTAATATATAGATATTTGGTTTATTACAATTGGTTCCACTTACAATGGGAAAAATGTGGGCAGAATTCATTTTTTTCAAAATTTACGTGAGTGCCACTCCTCCTCCACTATAAAAAGGAGTCATCTCCTTACACATCCTCATAATGGAAAATCCACATTGAATCAAGAAATAACATCCCAAAAAATCCTCAAAATCCCTCCCCTCAACCTAGAAGCCTCACCTTGGGTATAAATCTATCCATGGATTCCCTTTGGTAAAGAACAAAATGAGTTACCCAAAGACGAGGTAACATATTTTCTCAATCTCTCCCATCCGCATAATGATAAATCCACATTTAATCAAGAAATAAAATCCCAAAAAAATATTTAAAATCCCTCCCCTCAACCAATAATCCTCACTTTGGGTATAAATCTATCCACAGATTCTCTTTGGTACAAAACAAAAGGAGTTACCCAAAGAACAGTTAACATATTTCATCAATCTCTTTAGTTTTATTTCCATTCCCCACCTTCTAAAATACCATTATTAAATTATTATATAAAAACATAATAATCCTAAAAACAATTATATGTTTTAGTTTTAATGGTTCGAACTACAATTACACACACTTCTATCTATTTGGTAATGAACATACTATTTATTTTTACGGGGAACTAAAGCCTCATGATGAGATGATTGTTTGGTTTCCTTTACCACCTCTCATGGTTGGAATTATAATGGGAACTATGTCTATATATTTTATATATGATATTTAATAATTAATTATTCTTAAGTAATAACTTTATATCACATACACTTATACCTTCCATTTTGTGTAAATAGGATAACATCCTCTATGGAAGTGTGGACTATAACCTCCTAAAAGTGTTTTGATTAATTCACACGATACATGGAATGTATAAATTATGGTTTTAATTAATAATATATGAAATAATGTATATATATATATATGATATTCATGACATAATTACCTTTCTATAAATATAATATATTTTTATATCATTTTCATTATTACACTTTCACACACTTAAAAAGTGATAACATTTTTTGTGGACATGTGGACTATCACCTCCTCGACCTGATGTGATTCTTTTTACATCACAAGAATTATATATATATAATTATATATGATTAAATAATATGGTATTTATGATATAATTCTCATTATATAAAGATTAATTTTTTCAACCTTATTTCCATAATGATCATTGAAAAATGGAAAGGTTACTCAGTGTGTACGTACGACCTACTATCTCCATGATTGTATCATTGGTTAATTTCTCATAACAATATTTCATTATTAGTTTTAGAAGTGTAATTTATGTATAAATATGATAATTCTTTAATTATTATTATTTTTGAGAAGTTATATAATGACCCCTTTGACTATTGTTGACTTACCGAAGTTATTTTTGACACAAAAACACAATCTGGTAAAAAAACATATGGTAAACATAATTGTTTAATAATTCATATACAAAATGTTAATATGTGAAATAAAATTAATCTAATACATGAAAAATTTTATTAATAAATTAAAAAATTAACATAAGTTTATTATCTAGGAAGATAAATACACATGAGACAAGTCACACTCAAGGTAACTTATTTTCATCTCACCTTCCACATCTGTGAGATAAATGTCTTCTTCACCCTTTACTATTTATGTGTGGTATATCTATTGAAAATTTTGATATATTATATAATAAAATATTTTATTTTAATTGTTTTTTTTGTTCAAATTTTAATTATTACTTCTTATTTTATTTCAGTTAAGAGTTACCCAAGAGGAAATGAAATTTCATAACCCAATTCCTTTTTCCTTAGGTTATATTAATTCATCGTTTTCATTAATATTATATAATTATGTGTATAATGAATTCAAATAACTCTTGATTTATTTAAACATACAATATTTTTATAGTCATTTGATACACATAATCAATTAATTTTTTGACTCTCACTTCAATGTTATAGTATTTTCAAGGGTTTATATTACAATATTGTTTTGTTTGGGATTTTTTACATTGGAATTTCCATCAGATGAAATTATTTGTCATTATATAATAAACCCTTTAATTTTATCCTCCTATGGTTATTCATACCTCTTTTCTAGTCATATTACCATTTTCCACTCTATTAAACTACATATTTTTTAGAAAATGGTTTTAGGAATTCCCAACATAATTTATCGTCGTGGTCAGAGAATATGTTTTCCTCTAAAAAACATTTTTTCTTAAAAAATTTTCAATTTCTTAATATTTTAAAAATAAATTTTTATATACTTTTTTACCTTTTTTGTCTTCTACTAATTTTTTCAATGTAATCTTCTTATTGCTTTATAAAAAATGCATTTTTTATAACCTTTCTACCCTTAAAAAGGAATATTGTTTTTACCTCACATGAAATGTATAGATATAACCACCATTATTTTTTTGATTCTTCCTTTACATATATAAAAGTTTAATTTTTATAGAATTTTTTTAAGAACATTTATTCATAATGATATGTTTTTTAAAAGGATTTTCAAAACAAAAGGATATTTTCCTAAATAATTTTTTTTAAAATTTATTTTTTTAGAATTTCTATTAATCAACGACAAGAACACTTTATTTTTACTTCATTTGGGATATGTTGTATTAATATTTTCCTTATTATTACTTTATATGGATTTTAATTCCTTTAACTAAAGATAATATTTAAACCCACTTCATTGATTTTATTATTATTCCCATAGAGATATTAAATTTAATATGATCATTGAACATTAAATTTCCTCTAATTATCCATATCATTTATCATCGATGTGTTTATTTCTTAAACCATATCTCGTTTCTATATATTGTTTTATGTTTTATAAATATTTTATTGAATGTGGAAATTAAAATCTATATCCTTGACAAAATATGTATATTTGATAAGGCACTTTGTTCTTTAAATGCTTTAGACATACACTGTATTGTTTTTTGATCGGTTAATGCATGATCTGTGTTTTTTGTATTAGTTAATAAAAGCCCCACAATTCATATTTAGTCTCATATGATCAAATCAGTTAGCTAGAATAAACTAATGGTATTACCTAGAACATTTTAAACTACATTTATAATAAAGGTATAATTTTATTAGGAAACATGATGTCCAATATTTATAAATTGCATTTATTTTGATTCAGTTATTAATATCCATGATATTTTTCATTGAAATATCTATAGATTCATTTCATTCTTAGTTCATTGATTAAATAACAAGTGTTTCATTTTCTTACATTTCTATATTGATATTTAAATATTTAGTTATTTTAATGGAATTTTTTTAATTGTATGCTTTTAATTATTATTTAATCAATTCTTTTTCAGTTACTGAATACATGACGTGAATTCATAGTTATTTTACATTCCATATTTACTATTCTCATTGATTCTTTATTTCATAAGTTGTAGTGTACCCTTACTGAACATTTGAGGTCAACCTTATTTTGTTTCCATTACCGAGGAATCCATGAAGTTTACTAAGAAATATATTCCAAGATAATCTATATGGAATAATGTTATTATCCTAAAATAAAAAAAATTATATTTTAATTAGTGTATTCATTTGTAATACAAGAATCATGTATGTATCTGGTTTAGCAAGACTAATAAATTGGCCAGTCCTTGAAGATGTGATTTACTTCTAGGCGAATTTAATGGTAGTTGACACTGAATTCTGGGATATCTGGGTTTTGGTCGCTACATAGATTGTTCAAATTGAAGTAGAGACCTGACAAAATGGGTTCCCTTTTATAATCGAAGTGAGAGGCACTTTTGGAATTTCTCAATATTTTAAAATTTAATAAGACTATTCTAGAGTCAAATACATCCAAAAGTCTTATACATTCAACTAGGATTAAATGTACACCATATATTATCCCATTTGTGATTATTTAATATTTTTATTATTTTTATTTAATTTAATTACATATTTTATCCCTAAAATATCATTATTGTCAATTTTGAGACTATTCGTTACCTTGAATTTAATTTGTTCAATACATAAAGATAACTATGAAAACAATATATTAATACATAAATAATATGTTGTGGTAATATATAAAATTTATGGATGATATTAATTATATCAAAGAATATTTATATTAATGTTTTTAATAGCATTTATTTGATTTTTCCCTTAATTAACTAATTACTAAATCAGTGTTGTGTAAGCATTTAAGGTAATTATTTCATCATTAAAATTTAATAATAAATTAAAATAAAGAATATAATTCCTTTATATTTCAAAATAATATTTCCATTTGAGAATATATTTAAGATAAAATCATATTAAAAATTCTATAGTTATTAAAATCAGGAAAGTGACATCTTTGAATTTCCTTTAATTAAAATATAATGTAGGTCATTGTCACTTCCCAATGGAAAAAATGGTCATATATACAAAAATTGAATAATTATAAAAAAAATACTCATAAAATAAAATTTGGGAATGTTTTAGGTTCATTTTCAAGTCCTTATAATTTTAATTTTAATCTGTATTAATCAATTTACCCTATACCAATTTAACGAAAATTACAAATGTTACTATTCATATTCCCCAAGAATAAAATAGACCAATTTATTAAAATTTTAAATTATAAACTTAAATATTGAATTATATTTTTTTTAAATTAAAAACACATAATTTTCGTAATTTAATTTAAAAATAATCAATCTAAACACAACCAAAAAAATTTACTTGAAAATGCATTTTAAAGCCTAAAAATGAACTTATTCTGAAATATGGTATAAAGATGTTTAAAATTTAATTAATAATATTATATATAATTAAAAATAACATTAGATACATTTATATAAAATTAAATTCATATTCTAAATTTTGAATATAAATAAAATGATGTTTTTATAAAAAATGGTATTTTCACTATTCCCTGGAAAATCTACCCGCTTAAAAAATTCACAAAAAATCACCACAAGTTAATTATAGTATTTTTATTTAAAAATAGATATTATTTTTATAAAATAAGATTTATATATGTTCTTAAAATATATTATAATATTTACTCATAAAAAGAAATAAACCCTTTTTAAAAATTAATAATATTTAAAGAATAAAATGATTTTATTAAAATTACGTTCCTATTCACAAAGAAATAATTTTACATTTAAAATGAGTATAAAAAATACATATTTAATAATATATATAATTCTTTTTTCACCAGTCAATTTAACTACTATTTTATAATGGTTGAATTAAGATAATAATATTTTGGAGTTCGTTTAAGTTTGGAGATTTGTGCAATGAAAGCTATCGAAGAGATTAAATTTATTTAAAAAAGATAAATTACATAAAATCCTGGGGTGTAACCTAAAATATGGAAAAATGAAATTAACCATTTATTTCATAATATTCAAACGTTTATTGGAAACATTTTAAGGAAAATATGGATATGGAAAGAAAAGAGTAGAGACTAAAGAGCGAGATAAAATCGATTTTTCATATAAACATTCTTTTAAAACACAGACTACATTGAGAGATAAAAATGTGAGGAAATCAATAAACATAGAGATATAAATATAGGATAAAAAATAAATAATATTTTTGAAAAATAAATTATATGATTTTCTCATCATAAATTTAATCATAAACAAACATAGTGAAAGTCAAATTTTAAGATAAACCCCTTACCTCAAGTCTCAAATACTTAATCAGAACTATATCCACATTTGTAATAAATTTAAACTTATTATAAATATATATAATAATCACATTAATACTTATAATACCATAAATGTTTTACTTTTTACATCTTATCACATATTCATTAAAAATTTGTCATTATCATTATCATTTTGGGTGTTAATTGCTTCATCTTTTATGTATATTTAGTTTGATAATTATTGTCCTTGTATCCTGATCATGATTCTATAATCACAAAATTTCAATGAGGATATAAATATATTATATATTCATTATATAAATAATTATAATAGTCTATAAAATTATATGATAGAAAAATGAATTGCACCATTCAAGACAATGATAGCCCATACGTATGCTTGAACGTTGATTTCATTTTTTGATGAAAAAGGAAAATAAATATAAATAATATTATATATTTGATTGCTAAAAATTACATAATAAATATCATATATACTTATCAAATCCTTCATTATATCCATCTATGATAGGTGGTGATTGAAACCAAATAATTCCTCGATGTGGAGGCAGTATTCTCCACATACACACATGTGATACTTTCATTTCTCATTTGATCGAAATGGGTTATAAAATGGTTTTCTGATAATAGTAATAACATATAAGTTTATTTATAATATTATATTAATTATGTTAGTATTGATATGATATATTTATATTGAGTATAATAATAACTAATCTTTGAAAGAGTCGGGTTAGATAATTACATCTTATTTTAGAGTCTTCCTTTAGATTACACCATATGATTTATTAAAATGTTATTAGTGTATAAAACGTAGATCAAGAATTTGTGGAATTTATATTTTAATATTTCTAGGTAATAATTCTGTAAGTTATATTTCTCAAATTGTATTAATAATGGAGAATAATAGGTGCCCTTTTACAGGTGATGGGATCAACATACACAAAATTTCTTAAAAGATTTAAATAATATAAAATCAATTTCTTGTGAAAGTGGACCAATATTAACATTAATTATATGAAAGATACAATATAAATATATTCATCCATTATTAATTCGATAAGTTTATTTGTAATTTTTAACCATATCACTTAGTTAAACCTCTTCATTAATCTGTTTTTCCCTAACTACATTAACAGATTTTTAGTATTGTTAATCTTCATTATAATAAAAATTAATTTTTCCTCATTAAAAACAACGGGAATTACTATTAATAATATATAATCAATTTTTATCAAATGAAATATCTATAAGTGGTAGAAATTAGATTTAAAATAATCATGTAGAATGCAATGAAACCCATTTCTATTGAAAATACATTTTTAAACATATGACAAAATTTATTCTTATTTCTTTCCTATAAAAAATAATTAGATAAATTTGAATATATTTCATTCAATATATATTATATAAATTTCATTAAAAAATTAATCCATATTTATTTATTAAATTTATAAAGTGTAAAAAATATTTCAAACCTAAAAACTATTTATTTAAAAACAACCCTTTTTACATTAAAATGGTTTTATCTTAATTACTAACCAGTTGGTAACTATTTTATGAATTATTTTTCATATATTATTAATAATTTTAATTATAATATTTTTTTAATAGTGATTAGTAAGTAAAAATACATGTTATGTAGAAAAAATATAATTCATTGAAAATAGTTCTATTAATCATAAAATGATTTTATTAAATATGTAATGATTATTTATTAGTAATTAATAAATGCCTTTTAATTATAAAAAAATTTATATAAATATTTCACAATTTGGTTAATCCTATTTATACCCTCAAATCAAACTACTATGTTATAAATTTTATAATATATCTTGGTTCATTTAGACTTGTGGTTTCATGTAAAAGAAAGCTATAAAAAATTGTATTTATTTGAAAATAATACATATAAAAAATTAGAGCGTTGTAATAGTTGAGGACTATTTAAAATATATTTAATGAATCATATTTTTTCTAATTTTTTTATATAGACTCAGGTTTATTCTATCATAGTCAACTATTATATGACCATGTCGGATTGGGTGATAAAATTAGAGTAGCAATTCAACCTAGTAACCTGATGTTGGAACCTAGTTATCTAGAATATAGAGGTTTCCTCTAAAGATTGAGAAGATACCAGTCATAGAACATAATGGAATTAATTATATTATTCTAATTATCTCAAGAACCCTAATGTGGACCTATGTGTGTACTATAAAGATTAATAGTACCTCAAGAGAGTGAATATAATAATTGACTAAGTATTCTAGACAACAATGAATGATTTCATGAATTAGAGAAATGAAGCCATGAAACAAATCCCAATACTTCCTCTAATTTATATCTGGTTTACCAAAACACAATATTATTTTCCTTATACTCATCTTTATATCTATATGTATTATTTTCCCCATACATTTTTTGAAGATACATGGTTTCCAACTTTAACGCACACCTCAACTCACATTTACCTGCTCACTATATATAGACATAATTGTGATTTGAACTTTTATTTATTATATATAAGACATAAGGTAACTCCCTGATAATGTTATGCACCACCCTATGCACTCGTATAGTGGTTTTCTAGAGATACTACATAATTCTCAACTAACAACTCCACACTATTTAGAAATTTATTAGAATCATCAGGTAGTTATGTAGAAATTATATGGATGAGTACTACACAAGTTGATTATTTCACTCGGATTAGTATACACCATGTGGATGATTTTGTACTAGCTAATAGAATTATTTTCACGGGATACACGGTGAGATATATCTTTCTTTAATTATAGTTTAGATCACTTCACCTATCAATTGGATGGGTTCTACCTTAGTCAGGTATAGTATTTTCTCTACAGTCCATAGGAAATGATCTTATTATGCCTATTACATGATTTATTCTTATGAATATTGAGTTTTAGTTATTATTTTAAATTCATATATGGATATCCGTGGTTTTTTATTGAAACCAAATTATTTTCTAAATCTCAAAATAGTGCTTAATCAACTTATTCAAAGGAATTTGTACAAGAATTATTTTAAAATGATCATAGGATAAATTTCATTAGTAAATGTAAAATTTTATTTATTTTAAGAATTTTTTAATTCATTCAAATTATAAAACATTTTTCCCTTAAAATAATCAGTCATTTTCCTTTAAATATATTGTTTTATAATTAAATGTTTTGGTTTTCCTGGTATTATTTTTATTTCTTCTTATTGCATGATATACATAAAATCTTCCATTATTAATTATTTTCCCTAAAATAGAGAGTGTATTTTTTATAAATACATTTCAATTAATCCTTTTTAGATTAACTTATAAATAAAAATGGATCGAATCAAGGATTTTAGCTGACTCCCAACATGTGCACCCTTGGTTGGGTATATAGATTTTCTTCCCTTGGTTTTCCTTTAATTATAATTGACGTACATGTTCAGTTATTGATTTATAGTAAAAATGGTTCCTCGAGGTTTTCAAGTATCATATTGGGATATTGTATTATTCTTATTATTTCATGGTCAACATTTTATGTCATCGATGTATTCTTATCTTTATGATTTTGTATGAATGTAGAATATTAGATGTTTACATGTGGGTCTATTTTCTTGATTCATTTATTTTTTATCTAATTTATTCTTTATTAACACTAAATATTAAATCATTACCTTAATTAATTAAAAAATACCATTGGAAAATATTTTATTCTTGGACAATCATGAACACACCTTAGAATTGTGTCATGATAAATCATGTAGAATGGTTTAAAAAAAGACTAATATATTACAAATTAGAACCATAGTGTGACTAAGAAGTTGGGATAATGGTAGGTGGAGCCATGGTCATTGTAACATGATAGGAAATCCATGAAAAAATCTAATCATCCCATTTATTGTAGAAACGAAAGTGACTAATGGATGTTTCTAATTTAGTGGTGTTTATCAACCCTTTATTGGGTTACTCATTACTTATTTAACCATAGTGAAATGTATTGGGATTTGTTTATCGAGATAAGTGAAGGTTTTTTGAGTTTCTTTAATCATAAATATTTTCCAAATTGACTATATTAGACTAATAATATTATTATTTTTTATTGAATTATTATTAAATGAAATATTGTTAGTTGAATGGTTCTTAGTATATTATAAAATATTAACTCTAGTTCTATGATGTCTGTGTGTACATGCATGTTTATGTGTGTTAAATGATGTGATGTTGTTTTCAGAAATATATAATTTTCAATTAGACAAAAAAATATGTTATAACGATTCAAAATAAAGGTATTATCATAGTAATGAATGAGAATTACAAAATTTCAGAATGAAATGTGGTTTATAAATGGGGTTTTTTAAAATTTTATACTAAATTTTGTTTGATTTAATTTCAAATATAAATTTTTTTTAATGACACTATTTTTTTGAAAATTTATATGAAATTGATGGTTTTTAATGATATTTTTAATTATGATAGTGTAAAATATTTTTCATCTTTATGATAAATGTGTTTCATAAATGAGTGGGTTTTAAAATCCTTGTTGTCTTTTTTATATATCAGCAAAACACATTTTATGTTTTAACAAGATTAAATGATTTTAACCTATGTATATCATTTCATAAAAGGTGTTTCATTCAGATAATTTTGATTCATGGGTCTACTGTTTGGAAATGTGTTTTTTTATGTAAGTATGTTTGTTTTTGTTCGGATTTTGTAAACTAGGATAGGACATACCTAAATTTAATAGTCAATAATTATGTCAAACTATTAATTTTAAATGGATTACTTTAATGTCAACATAATTGGATTGGGGTTTCCAAATCATTTTTTGGATTAATATATTTATTTATAATGATATTAAAAAATAATGAAATTAATTATCATTTTTCTAGGTAAATAAATGAACATGTTTGGATTTTTCCCATTTTATTTTTCATTTTTTCGAAATCTCTTGGATTGAATGAAGGTGTGAATGTATTATTCATAAATTAAGACTTTTGTAAGGTAAATATTTTGGAAAAATTATTTCATTATGATTGTTTCATATATACTCTTGGATTTGAATCTATTTTCCATAGAGTGTTTATCTTGAGACATAATGGGAACCAATCTTTTGTTTTTAAATGAAAAGGATTTGGTGTAAGATCCCAACCATTTTAGGAATTTCTTGTGCACATATCATGTATTATTTTGACATAATTATATTCTTAATATTTTTTAGAACTGTCTTTGTTATTTTAGGTGATTTTGGATGATTTTGGATGGTTTTTTGGTGGTGTAGGGTTGGTGCATGATTTTCCCAAATCATGCACCCTCCCCTAGAAACTTTGCATCCCAGAGAGAGGATAATTTCTTACATGGTGGGCATTTTGTTAAATTATGTGCCACTTAAGAGAAACCATGCACCCTAATAAGTTGAGTTGTATGGTTAGGGAACACCGTTTTGAAAATAGTGTGGCCCCGCTAAAAAAACCACGCACATAGAATGTAACACCCTAAGCTTCCACAGTATGTTTCTCTTTGAATAATGCAATAGTTTGTGTTGTACAAAACTTTGAGTTCTAGCACACCATGACCAATCAATCTATCCCTTATAAATAGTAATACCCAATTTTTGAAATTTTATAATTTTTATTTTTCAAAATGGACTTCAATTTTGGATTCAGGATATCAAAATTAGCTTATTGTGAATTATATGTATTTTTCTGAAAACTTTCATTTTTTGATGAATAGTGAAAAACACTACATTATTGTTTTAAATTGACTTTTTTAAAAAAAAAATATTTATCTTATTAGAATTTATTTTTAGTCAAAATAGAAACATAATACCTATATTAGTTCAATTTAATTCATTAGAGTCATTTTAAAATAAAATTATAAGTATTAAATTTTATTTAATTTTTTAACGTGTTTTACCCACTTTCTAGGCACGTTAGAAAATTTGAGTAAAATGTAATTTTACAGCTACTGTGAATTGAATTTCAAAAATCTAACAGACACTATTGACATCAATAAGTAAAATTTAGTTCAATTAGATGATTTTTTGTGAATAGTAACTTTTGAATTTTATTTACCACATTTAAAAGTAAATAGGGTAATTAAAGGTAAAAATGATAATATAATTACCCTAACACGTGTCTTAATTCTATTGGATATTTTTTTTGGACAAAATCAAACTTAGGAATAAAATATGATCCTCTTTTATCCACATGTATTATATTTATACATTTGTTATTATTTTATTCAAAGAGTTAAAAGTGTTAAATTCAAATTTTTATAACTAAAATATTTTTATATAGGGTTATAGATAAGATAAATTAGACTATAAATATTCATTAGAATGCCAAAAAATATTTCCTACATAAATGTATATTATTTATAATTTTTAGACATTAAATAATTAAATTTATTTATGACTCAATAATGATGTAGTAATTACTCAATTAATGAATGAATAAAGTCATTAATATTATAAATATTAAAATAAATGTAAATTGAGACATTTGATGCATTCAATGAATTTTCTATGTAAATATGACAATTTGGGGTTGATTCAATTAGTTTTTTTTTGAAGAAATGAAGTTTTTATGACATTAAAAAAATCAATTATTAAATAGTGTCAAAATTGACATAAATGATTTTTTTATTAAAAAAATACTATTCTATTAAATAATATAATATTACTAAAAATATAATATTCAGAAAAGGGACTTATATAAGGTTAGATATGTCACTAATGAACCACTTTGGGTTCTCTTGAATTTTTATAGTAAGTCTACTTACCATTTATTATAATAGTACAAGAAGACATGGTAAAAGTTAAACTATTTAACTAAGAGTTAAACCTAAAATATAAGGTTAATATGGTAATCGAAACTTTTCTCAAAACTATTGGTTGAGAGGTTTTAGACCCATCCCCATATTATCCTAGAAATAAGTTCATTTGGAGCCATTATAAATCTAAAATTATTTTAAAATAATATAATATTTCAAGCTTTTCCTAAAGTGACCCTCACCTCTCTTATAAAATGGTACTTCCCCATCTCTTAATTTCACACCTCTAAAGCCGTTTTTCTCAACCAAACCCTGCTAAAAAATCCTCAAAACTACACTCAATTCAATCTAGATTCTTTAATTTGATAAGAATCTAACCTAAGGAGCCCTTTTGATCGAATCAAAAGGAAGCATTTGAAGAAGAGTTAATAATTTCATCACCTCTTTAAAAGTTATTTTCTTCATCCACATCCTCTTTAATTGTTTTTTCTAAAACAAAATGATAAATCTAGTACCATATACATACTACGATGATATTATAAATATGTTACAACCATATTCATTATTCTATCCATCCTGTGAATGATAAAGTCACCATATGTGCGTACGTACGACTTACTGTCTCTATATCGTGGTGTAGTTTGTTATTCCACACATAATTATTTGGATGAGTGTAATAATGAGTATAATTGATGTTAAATATAACATGTTAATTATTATGTATATATGATATACCATCCAATTACATAATAATTTACCATCGAAAGGATGATATTTTTTCTCATGTGTACGTACGGATTACCATCTCCACGAATGCGATGAGATTCATTCCCCATCATAACCATTAAAGAATAAATTTAGTTTTATGATTAAAAAATAGCTTTTAAGAACATAATATCATTTAGGATATGAATCAAATACATTATATCCATAACAAACATGACTTACGTAACAAAACATATAAAGGAAAATGAATCATTTAACAACCGAAAAGATGATACTACTGAAATATCATAAACAAATAAATTTTAGAAGGTCATATGTGATATAATATTTATGTATATGGTTATTGTATAATTTAATAAAAATTATTTCACTATTATACAGAAGGTTATCCTACCCTCAACTAAATAAAATTACAATGTAAGTTTTTATTTTATAATCTCATTTTCATCAGGGTTGTTAATACGTAAGTATCTATTGGGACCTATTTATCATTCACATCTGTGTTTCTTAAAAATGAATTCAGAAACAATTTTACTATTTACTAGACTATGGATTAAAGTCATTTATACCCTTGTTTTAATTTTTATAAACATTTTTGAAAAAAGACTTTTTTTCATTTTCCAAACAAGGTGATTTATGACCTTTTTGACAAATTAAGCTAAGAAGGTTTTTATAACTTATATGACGGGTGTGGCTATTTTCTGCCATTATAACTCCTTCAAAGCATCCATTAAAAGTTTATAATTTTTTTTCAAAATAAATTTTTTCTTAATAATTATGTGACTTTTAAATTATTTCAAAATAGAAAGAGATATTTCCCTAAAATAGTTTTGATTCCATCTATGTCAGCATCCTTTATTCGAATTTACACTTATTTGAAGTTGATTTATTTTGATACAATATTACATATTATATTGAATGTTTTGTGATATTATTGACTATGGATGTGTTATTTTTACACCATTGATGGTTTACAATTAAAGTATTAACATTTCATATGATAGTTTTTATACGAATGTTTATGTTAGGTTTTAACATTTTCATATGAGGAATGAATTGGACTTAGTAAGTGATATATGGAGCTCACTATAGTACCTCAATGCATTCATAGGTCTCATGAAGAAAACTAGTGTCTTGGAATAAGAATTTGAAATAAATTTATTTGTATTATTGGCACGAGGCCTTGACTATGTGGTCATGATGTCCGACATTATTCATGTCATCATTATGAAATTAGCTATTGATATTACATGTGATTATTCGACTAGTAGAATGTATATGTGAATAAGTAAATTGAATTACTTGATTTATATTTTCCATATTATGATGATTTTTAAGTTTAAAATGCTTTTTTTAGTCTTATATATTTATTTAAATTTTTATGCTAATTTATAATAGTTTCCATTATATTGTTATCCTTACTGAGAATCTGAGATGACCCCTTTCTTTTGTTTTCTTTTTCACAAGATGTGAAGAAGTATATTATGATTAACCTGTAGGAATAGGCCTTGTATATAAGTGTGTTAAAAGGGAACACAATGTTGTTTTTTATTTCATAATGTAATGTAAAACTTATGTATGAATCTAGTACGACTAAGGATTATGAACTAATCGGTCTTTCGAGACATGATCTCTTATGATCATTCCAATGTTATGTAATAATGAACCAACTCTAGGTAACTAGGTTCGGGGCATTACAGTTGGTATCATAGGATATTTAGTACGACCCTTGGAAACTAGATTTTGAAAAACTATGAGTAGAGAACATTACCTGAAGATAGACTTTGAGGATTAATATAGAAGAACATCCCATAATTTTGGTAAATTAGATATTTTTTGAGTTTCACAGACAATATCACCCAGTATGGATACCAGAAGGTAGAGGCGGCTCTAGAACAGATGTACATAGAAGTGAAAACATTAACAAAGAGTTTCGGGATTGACCCGGGGTTTCCCGGTACACAACAATGGGACTTTCTTCACTCTTGGTTATGACACTCTCGGGGGATATGCTTAGGATAATCCACATTTTCTTTTCAAACAATTATGAAGGATTTGGGAGTAAATACCTAATCAAAGAAAAAAAAATTATAATTATGGGTTATATGCATAAACTATTCAATTTATGTTAAGTGTTTTACAAGTTTGGAATTATGCATTGTGATTCATATACCGACCAAGAGTTTGCCATTGTCTAAAAATGGCGACTAGTGTAAGGAATGTAAATCATATCAATGCAAGTAATCTATGTAGGGTTTTACCTCCTACCAAAGATAATTATAATGGATCTGGTGATGCAACTAGTGCAGAACAGCTTATAACTATACTGGGACAACTCACTGAGGTTATTAATAATAACCATACCCGTATGAAGCATCCTGATCCATGAAACAAAGGATCAATGTTAGACTTCTTCATAAGGAAAAAACCACCAAAATTCAATGGGAATAAAAATCCATTTGTATCTAAGAAATGGATAAGTTCCTTAGAGAAAATATTTTATGCTTTGGGGAGTAGCGAAAGGGGAAAATTGTTCATGGAAGTTTATCACCTCACGGGAGATACAGACCAACGGTAGTCATTAATTCAAAGCACAAAGGAGGATGAAGAAGTATCAAATATGGAATGGATGGAATTAAAAGACATTTTTTTTGAAAAATAATTTGCTCATGATCATCGAGAATATATAGAAAGAAAATTTCTGAGTGTGGGGATAAAAGAGGATGGGAATGTCGCAAAATATGAGGCTAACATTAAAAGGTTATCAAGGCATGCCGCCAATTATATATGTAACCCAACGAGTATGATTGATCGATTTTTTGATGGGTTAAAACCATTTCTTCATCAAGAATTATTCGCACAATCCTTTTTATTGTATGAATATATTGGCTCATGTGCTATCAAGACTTAAAAGGAATTCTATATTTCTTACAACTTTAAATAAAATAAAGAGAATAAGATATCTTCTAAACACTATAGAAATGGAAATAAGGGGAAAAAGGAAATGTTGAATTTTCATGTTGTAGTAAATGTGGGAAGAAGCACCCTGGTACTTGACTAAAGTGAATGCGAGTGTGTTACCAGTGTGGTGAAAATGGACATCGAGATCATGATTGAAAGGGGAAGAAAGATGTTTTCATTGTTGAATGATACAATTATATAGAAATGGTGCATTATGTAAATGAATTTCCTAAGCTCCAAGGAAACTTACCTCAGAAAAGTCCAAGTGAGCAAGGCCAGGCTTATGCAATCACTATTGCTGAGGTTGAAGTTACGAATGATATGGTGGCATGTAATTTAATTTTTTCCTCAAATTTAGCTAATTTTTTTTATAGATCATCACATTGTTTCATATCTTCCTAGTTTTCTATGAAAATTAGATATTTCCAATTTGATTTAACAAGGGAGTTTTTAGTCAAAACTCTTAAGGAAAGTATCATTGCAATAAAGTTTTGTGAATCAATTCCCATTAGGGAATATAAACATTCATTATATTCTAATATCATCTCCATACCCATGATTGAATTTGATACAATCCTTGCTATGGATTGGCTTTCATATCATGATGTGAAATTTTTTTGCAAGAAGAAGGTGTTTAAATTTATTGATGATGATGATAAAGAGTACCTTATTTATAGAGAAGAAACTTCATCATCGGATTCTTATCTAGATCCACCCCCAGTAGCTCTACTAAATTCAATTATTGGGTAGGAAGAGAGGAAATAACTACGGGTGAGGAATGGAATGTTCAAATAGAGGATGTACCTATTGTGCAAGAATATGCTGATGTGTTTCCAGAGGATTTACCTGAACATCCTCTAGAATGAAAAATTGAGTTTTCCATTGATTTAATTCCTGGTTCAAAGCACATATCGAAGACCCCTTATATAATATCCATTGTGGAATTATTGTAACTAAAGAAAAAATTAAATGAATTGAGTAATAAAGGATTTATTCTACCTTTTTTCTCCATGGGGATCCCCTGTTCTTTTTGTTAAGAAGAAAGATGTGTCTATGAGGTTGTGCATTGACTGCAGGGAGATCAATGCAATAACAATAAAGAATAAGTATCCCCTACCATGAATTGATTATTTATTTTATCAACTTCATGGGGATCAATATTTTTCAAATATTGAACTCCAATCTGGATATAATCAGTTGTCCATGAAGAAGGAATACATTCCAAAGAAAGCATTTCATACTAGGTATGGGCATTATGAGTTTACAGTAATGCCTTTTGGACTGATTAATGCACCCTCTATCTTCATGGATCGAATGAATATAGTTTTCAAGGAATATCTTGATGACTTTATAGTGTTATTTATTGATTATATATTGGAATACTCTAAAATCTATGAAGACCATGAAAATCACTTGCACACTATTATAAAGACTCTTAGAAGAAATGAATTGTAAGGGAAGTTTAGTAAGTGTGAATTCTAGATTTAGGATATTTATTTTCTTGGTCATATTGTCTTTAAGTATGGAATCTAGTTTAATCCTTCTAATATAAGAGCAATACAAGAATTTCCAACACTGACGAGTATAACTAAGGTATACAGTTTTACTGGATTATCTCGTTATTATCGGTTTTTCATCTAGAATTTTTCCATAATGGCTAACCCATTAACCGAGCTCACACGTAAAGGGGTTAAATTTGTTTGAAAAAATTAGTTTGAGGAATTTTTTGAATAACTGAAGATAAGATTAGTCAATGCTCATATCTTTAATCTACCATCAGGGAATGATGGATTTGTTATTTATAGTGATGCTCCAAATAAAGGACTTGGTTGTGTCCTTATGTAGAATGATAGAGTTATTTCCTATGCATCCCGGTAGCTAAAAATTTATGACCAAAACTATCCCACTCCTAAGATTAAGTTAGTAGCTGTAATATTTTCATTCAAGATATAGAGACACTATCTCTATGGTGAAAAATGTGTGATATATAATAATCACCAGAGTTTGAAGTATATTTTCTCATAGAAAGAACTCAACATGAGGAAAAGAATATGGCATAAACTACTAATATATTATTATTGAACAACACACTACCACCGAGGGAAGGAAAATAAAGAGGAAGATGCTTTGAGAAGAAAGAATCATGGAGTTTTGAACCAGATGAAAGTTGAAAGGGATCCTATGTTCTTTAATCTAGTAAAGATGTATATGGGAATAATCATGGAAGGTGAAACATAAATACTTTTTCAAATAGTTTCCAAACCATATTTACTAGAAAGGATAAAAAGTTCTTAGACAGATTATGTGGAGTTTCAAAAGAAAATTGAAGCTGTGAATGATGGTAGATTGATTGAATTAATATATGAAGATGGAATTTTGAAATTTGGGAAGAGAATTTCTGCACCTGACATACCAGATATAAAAAGGGAATTTTTGGATGATACTGATAGCTCCAATTTCTCTATACACCTTGGTAGCACTAAAGTGTATAAATATTTGAAGGAAATTTTTTGTTTGACAACATTAAAAGAGGGATTACTGATTATGGGTCAAGATGTATGGTTTTTCAAGAGGTGAATGCTGGAAGACAATATCCTAGAGGATTCATGCAACCTCTTCCCATACCTGAGTGGAAATGGGATGGTATTACGATGGAATTTTTCATGGGGCTACCAAATACTCTGAGAAGGAGTGATGCAATATCGGTCATTGTTGATCATATTACCAAGTCATCACATTTTCTTACCATAAAATAATATTTACCACTTGAACGTTTATCAATACTATATATTAATGATGTTATATGACTTCATGGAGTACCCCTATCGATTGTTTATGATCGTGATCCCCATTTTACATCATGATTCTAGAAAATTATTTAGAAGGCCCTAGATACTGAACTTAGTTTGAGCACTATCTACCACCCTCAAACTGATGGACAATCAGAACAGACTATTCAAACCATAGAAGGCATGTTCATATCATTCTCACTTGACTTTCAAGGTATGTTGGATCAATATTTACCTCTTGTAGAATTTTTCAATAATAATATCGTCCATTCAAATATTCATATGGCACCATAGGAAGCATTATATGGAAGGAGATGTCGCACCCCAACATTTTAGGATGATGTTGGTGAAAGAAAACTCATAGGCCCATAACTTGTTGGGGAAACAATAGAATAGTTGAAGATTATCCAAACCCACATATAAGCATCTCAAAGTGGGAAAAAGATCTCTGTTGATAACCAAAGGAAGGATTTGGAATATCTAGTAGGAGATCATGTTATCATGAAGGTTTCTCTATGGAATAGTGTTATAAGTTTCAATAAGAAGGCTATATTAATTCATAGTTACATTGGACCTTTCAAAACTCTAGAAACGAATTGGAGTTGTAACTTACCGTTTTCAAATGCCTCTAAGTCTCTCCAATGTTCATGATGTGTTCCACTTATCACTGTTGAGAAAATACTTGCCTAACCCAACGCATGTACTCACCTATGAATAAATAGAACTCGAACCCAAACTGTCTTATTGTAAAGAGCATGTCAAAATTCTTGATACCAGAGAACAAGTGCAAAGAAACAGGACGACTCGTCTAGTAAAAGTTCTATGGATAAATCATAAGATGGAAGAGGCAACATGGGAACCCGAGGAACATATGATGAAGACCCACCAAAATATTTTTATGTAGTATTATTCTAGAAATTTAAAGGATGAAATCATTTGAAGGAGAGAATAATGTAACAATGAAATCTTCCACAGTATGTTCCTCTATGAATAATGTAACAGCTTGTGCTATAGGCAACTTCGAGTTCTAGCACACCAAGACTAATCAAACTAGCTATTATGAATAGTAATACCCACTTTTAGATATTTGTAAATGTTATTTTTCAAAATGGGATTTATTTTTGAATTCGGAATATCAAGATTATCTAAGGGAGAATTTTTATTATTTTTTTGAAAACATACATTTTTTATGAATAGTGAAAACACTACATTATTTTTATAAACTGAATTTTTATTTAAATAATTATTTATTTTATTTAAATTTATTTTATGTCAAAATAGATACATAGTACATATATTAGTTTAATTTAATTCATTGATATCATTTTATAATGAAATTAGACGTAGAAAATTTTATTGAATTATTTAACGTCTTTTACCACTTCTGTGAATTGAATTTAAAAAAATTTAGAGTCATGTTTGACATTAGTGAGTAAAATTTGGTTTAATAAGATGAAAACAATTTTTAGTGAATAGTATCTTTTGAATTTTATTTACCATAATTAAAAGTAAATATTGTAATTAAAGGTAAAAATGATATTATAATTACCCTAAAACATGTGTTATTTATATTGTATAAGTGTTTTTCGACCAAACTCAACTTTTTTAATAAAATATTATTCTCTTTGATCCATTGGAATTAGATTAGGACATTTATTATTATTTTATTTAAAGAATATATAAAAGTGTTAAATTCAAATTTTCATAACTAAAACATTTTTCATATATTGTTAAACATAAGATAAATTTAACTATAAATATTCATTAGAAACACAAGAATATTCTCTACATCATGGTATTTTATTTATAAATTTTAAACATTAAATAATTAAATTTATTTATGACACATTGATGATGCAATAACTACCTTAGTAATGAAAGATTAAAATAATAAATATAATAAATATTAAAATAAATGTAAATTGTGACTTTTGATGAATTCCACGATTTTTAATGGTTAATATGACATGTTAAGGCTAATTAAATTAATTTTTTTAACTTAATAGAGATGTTATGACTTAAAAATATCAATTATTAAATACTGTCAAAATTGACATAAATGAGTTTTCAAAACAAATACTATTTTATTAAAAGATATAATATTTCTAAAAATAAAATATTCAACCAAAAGACTTAGATAAGGTTATATATGTCAATGATAAACCACATGTGGTTATCTTGTCTTTTTATAGTAAAGTATTTAACATTTTATTATAATAATACAAGAAGACATAGTAAAAGTTAAACTATTTAACTAAGAGTTTAAAATAAAAGATAAGGTTAATATGGTAAACTAATGTTGTATAAAACCTATTAGTTGAAAGTCTTTCGACCTATCCCCACCTTATCCTAGAAATAAATCCATTTGGTTCCATTATAAACCGAAATTGATTTTATAATAAAATAATATTTAAATTTTTTCCTAAAGTGACCCTCACCTCTCAAAAAAAGGGTACTTCTCATTATCTTAATATAACACCTCCAAATCCATTTGTATCATCCATAAATTGATCAAATATCCTCAAAACTACCCTCAATTTAATCTAGAGGCCTTAATTTTATCATAATCCAACCTAAGGATCCCTTTTGATCAAATCAAATGGAAGCATCTAAAGAAAAGGTAATAATTTCATCACCTCTTTCAAAGTTGTTATCTTCTTCCACTTACTCTTTCTTTATTGTTTCCATACCAAAATAGTACCTATTGTACCTTATACATAATATTATGTTATTATAAATATTTTAAAACCATATTCATTATTCTATTTATCCTATGAATGACAAAGTCACCATATGTGCGTACGTACGACTTATAGTCTCCACATCATGGTGTTGTTTTTATTCAATACTTCATTTTTGGGATGAGTATAATAATGATTATAATTTATGTTAAATATAACATGTAAATGATTCTATATATATTATATACCATCCAATTACATACTATTTTAACATCAAATGAATGATATTGTTTCTCGTGCGTACGTATGGATTATTGTCTCCCCGAACGCGATGAGATCCATTAACCATCAAAACCATTCAAGAATAAATTTAATTTTATCATTAAAAAATAACATTTAAGAACTTACTATCTTTATGGATATGAATCAATTACATCCTATCCATAAAAATCATGACTTACATAACAAAACATATAAAGTAAAACGAATCAGTTAACACCTGAAACGATAATACTACTGAAATATCATTAACAAAGCAATATTAAAAGATCATATATGATATAATATTTATATATATGGTTATTTTATAATTTAATAAAAATTATTTCACCATTATACCGAATTATAACCTACCTTTGACTATGGAAATTACATTGTAAGGGTTAATTTTACAATCTATTTATTATTCAGGGTTGTTAATACGTAAGTATCTAATGTGACCTCTTTAACATCCACATCCGTGTTTCATAAAAATGTTTTTCAAAAAATATTAATATTTACTATACTATAGGTTGAAGTCATTTATACCCTTGATAGACTCTTTATAGTATTTTTTGAAAGGAATATTTCTTTCGTTTTCTAAACAAGGTACTCCGTGTCCCTTTCAACAAATTAAAGTAAGAATGATTTTTTAACTTATATGGCGGGTGGTGATATTTTTCACCATTATAACACCTTCTATGATTTCCTTACAATATTATAATAATATTTTCAAAATAAATGTTTTATTTTATAATTATGTGACTTTTAAATTATTTCAATATAGATAGAGATATTTTTCTCAAATAGTTTTGATTTCATCTATTTAAATATCCTTTGATGGATTTTACAATTGTTTGAAGTTGATTTATTATGATACAATATTCCATATTGTATTTAAGGATATGTCATAATTTTTACTATGGATGTGTTATTTTTATACCATTAATGGTTTATGGTTAGAGTATTAACATTTCATATGCTATTTTTAATATGAATGATTAAGTTATTTTTCAACATTTTTGCAACGCCCTGACCCTAGTTACCCAAAGTCGGTGCATTATTTCATAACATTGGCATGATCACAAAAGATAATGTCTTGAAATACCGTTTAGTTTAGTAGCCTTGGAAACACTAGATACATTCATAAGTCTTACATTACATCAAAAAGTAAAACAAAACTACAACAACATCTTGTCTTCATATCCCCTCATACTATCCCTGCAGGTCATTCATAATATACTTCTTCACATCCTGGAAAAATTAAAACATTGGAAGGGGTGAGCTTAGATTCTCAGTAAGGGTAACAATATAGCGGAAGCTTTCATAAATAAACATTAACATTTAAGGCAAGGTATAACTAAAACAAAAGCCTTTTAAACTTTAACTTCAGAATAATATTGAAAAAAAATAAAATGAAATAATTCCATTTACTAATTCACATGGATATTCTACTAGTCGAATAATCACATGCAATATCAATAACCACTTTCATAATAATGAAATGCATAATGCCAGACTATCATAACCACGTAGCCAAGGCCTCGTTCCAAGACACTAGTTTGTCTCATGAGACCTACCGATGCATCGAGGAGCTATAGCGGGCTCCACCCATCAATTATTAAGTCCGATGCATTCCTCATATGAACAGATTTAAAAATATCATAATACATAACACAATCGTATCACATAAAACATGCATAAATGAAACATAAAATTTCCACATTTCAATCACAAGATATCAATACAACAAATTGATATAATAAAAATCACTTTCAAAACCATTTTCAATACCAAAATAAAATAAAATTAAAACATTCTATTTATTTTTCGATTAAAAAAAGTATGGCTTGTAGGGGAATCCAAAACTCAAATAATGGTCACAGAGGGGGAGAAGTCATTGTCGCTACATACGTATGACAAAAACAAAACATGATTTTTTGTTCTTTAGTAAAACTATTCATATAAAAGGATTTATTTTGAATAAATGTAAAACTCAAAGGGGTTTATACACCATACAAAAGAAATTTGTGTATAAAACAAAATATGCCTCAATGAATGGAGATTGAGATGAAGTCCCTTAAAAAGATCATTTTTTTAAATAAAATAGATCTATTACGTGTATTCAACATAAGTACACATAAGGAAAGTACGAATAAAAGATATTACATAATAATATCATGACATAATTTGAATGTAGGAGATTAACCCAAAGAACAGAAATTGGTTAAGAAGTTCCCTTACCTCGTGTCCGACTTGACCTGGTTGTTCATTAACCTCCTTAATAATACACTAGAGTTAATTTCTACTTTCTTAAGAACCTTTTAAAAGTTCATTATTCCTTTTATATCACTTATTACAATGTTATTAACATTATGTAATTATATAAGTTAATAATGGTCTTTTTGTCAATCTTTGGTACCTGAGTCAAAAATAAACTTCTTATAATTACAAGTTGTTCATGTGGTAAAATTTTCATTATGTCCAGAATTATATTCATGATGTAGATATCATATATATCATATATATCCAGTATATATATTAATTTATAATATTATATAACATTTAGAGGTAAGAAATGAAATCTACCGTTCATGGAGACGGTAAGCCGTATGTACGCATTAACGCTGCATTCATTTCTATTTCGTATTTAATGGAACTAAATCATAATGATTTAAAGTTATATTATAATTTCAGTATAATATCATATATAATATCATTTAATCCATACTTTATACATCCCACATATGTCGTTAACGATTCAAATCACTATGAGGGGGCGGTAGTCCGCACTTCTTAAAATGAAATTATCACGTTTACCCATAATGGTAATCATAAAGGTATGCTATAAATGAAAAATACAGAAGCATAAGGAAAATAAAAACATAATATATATCATATATAAATATAGTTTCATCTTAATGTCCTCAATGAGAGGTGTTAAAAGAAGATTGAACAATCATTGTTTCATGAGGTAGTAATTCGCCACCCACAGAAACAGTATGTTCGTTAACCATTAGACGAAGGTGTGTGTAAGTGTAAATCAAATAATTATCATAAAAACATCCTATTATATTTAAGATACTGGTTTTGTTACAAAATAAAGTAATTAAAATATTTTAGGGGGTTGGAGAAGCAAAATAAAAAAAAATAACACAAGAGAAGACATTACCTTAAAATCAGGTAACTCTTTTTGATTTGAGCCAAAGGCTTCCTTGGGAAGTCTTCTTCCAAAAGTGGGGCTTATATGAGTAAGAGAGGGAAGTTGATAGATTATTTGGGCAGAGGATTTCTGAGCCAAATGGCTTTGATGGTGTGAATATGGTGGTAGACGTGGGGGCCTTTTATAAGAGGAGAGGATGGGAACTCTTGGAAAAGTCATGGAATGTTACATTATTTTGAAATGATTTTCGGATTTTAAAGGTCCCACAATGATATATTTAGAGATAAGGTGATAAGGGTTTTAAATATACTCATCCAATAGGTTTTTGACAAGTTTAAGTCTTATATTTTACATTATCTTTTCATTTAATCTAAATCGCTAATTAATGAGGTAATCGCTGCATCATCATTGTGTCATAAAATTTTAATTTATTTAATGTCTAAAAATTATAAAAAACAATTACCATGATGTTGGAAATATTTTTATCTTTCCAATGAATATTTATAGTTAAAAAGATAACGTATATAACCCCATGTAAAAATTGTTTTAGTAAAACAACACATGTTTGTGACAATTTTATTTTTACTTTAAATAAAAAGTTATTAATGTCATTTTCTTACCAAAGTGGCTCCATGGGGTCCCCAAGCTGACCCATGGATTGTTTTGGTTTGAAATGACTCATACAATAAGTGTAGGACAAGTGTCAAGATATTTTAATATTTTTATAATATCATTTTTACCTTAAATTTCACTAATTAACCATATTCTTGATTAATAAAACTTAAAAGTTACTATTCACCAAAAAAAATATTTTAATACCATTGAACCACATTTTTCTTCTTAATTACAACCATGTATGTCGGATTTTTGAAAATCAAATCACAGAAGTGGTAATGTTTCATTTACATGAAAAATTAGTTTTTAAACTACCACTTAGTGGTTTCACTATTCATCAAAAATTGAGGTTTTTCGAAAAAATACAAAAAATTCACCCTAAGCTATATTTGATATTTCTAATTCAAAAATGATGTCTATTTTATAAAATTAAAAACATATAAGTTGATTTAATTAATTTAATAATTAATTCCCACTGTCACAAAAAATAGCGTGTTTCTAAGATGCAATATATATCAAAAGATTGACAATTGTTTATGTCCAATTTAAAAGTGAAATTAATTCTAAAGAACAACATTGGGTAAAATGGTAAAAATATATTCTAATTATACTTTAAAACTCGTTAATAGTATAATTTATCAATATAAATTATTTTTATTAAAAAAGTTGTTTTTAAGTATTTTCTCTATTCATAGAAAATTGGAAGTTCTCAGAAAATTACAAAAAAATCAACATATGATAATTTTGATATTAAAAATACAAAAATGATGTCCATTTTGAAATATAAAATTTATATAATTTCAAAAAATGGGTATTACTATTCATAACTGCTTCTTTGATTGGTCGTGGTGTGTTATAATCTCGAACTTGCGTACAATGCAAGCTACTGCATTATTGAAAGAGAAGTGTATCGTGAAAGCTTGGGGTGTCATATTCTCCCCTCTTTCAATAAATAGTGCCCTTGAAATTTGAAAATGTTCTTTGAAAATAAAAGGTTCAATGTAGAAAATACCTTTGTGGAAAACCCACATCGTAAATAAGGTTAATAAAATTTAGCCTTAATAAGAGGGAAAGAGAAATGAAAAATTCACCACCAAATTATGATCTCGACTAGGAGAAATTTGGTGGAAATTAGAGAAATATAATTGGAGGAAAAACATAAATATTTGTAGGGAGTGATTGAGGTCATCAATCACAAACAAGTGTAAAATTGAGGGCCTCAAATCCTTCAATCTATGTTAATTTAAAATATCATCTATTCAAAAAAATAAGTTATTAGGATAACACATTTTTTTTAATATCCCTTTTCTAAAGTTTAAGAATTAATTTATTCATCGAATAAGATAGTGGTATATATATATACGTGACAAGTATAGTTTAAACCTTCAACAAATTTCTACCACAAACTCATCTTTCACTCAAAAAGATAATAGAACACAAAAATATTATATTTATCCTAATCGTACAAGGTTCAAAATATTAACACATACCATTTAGATTAGGAAAACTATTTTGTAATAACCAAGGAATTCATTTAGGCTAGTGGTAGGTAATAAAGGCCTATCGCACTATGGTTTTGGGTTCGATTCCTACAGCTTTGCCCAACGTGATGGGTTATCCACCGACCTACAGGTTGTCCTTTTCCTAAGTCTATAGTATTATAATATTAAAAAAATTGTCTTCAGAAATGTTTTAACCTTAAACAATACTATCCAAAGTTAACTTAATCCATTCCAACCTTTATAGTAATCCAAAATACTTCTGTCCAAATCACAGTCCATATTTTATATGTAAGGTAAACACAATGAAGATCCTTTTTGCCACGTAATAACATGTGAATATCTTCATCATGTATTCTTTTAAAACACTGAAATATCATGAATTACCAGAAATCCTTATTGATTACATTGATGAACCCATATCCCTTATAGAATACTAGATATACTCCTTCTATACAAAAATGTATACAAATCATTAATCAGTTTCAAGGAAGTCAATAATATCCAATCTAATTTATCCAAATCAATCATGTATTATTCCAAAATCACTATCTCAGTATCAGAACCACATTATGGTTTATCTTTCTCTCAACCATATATTTTCCAAAAATTTAACCTGTTATGGAGTCAGTTTTCTTGGTTCCACACAATCTCAAGTCCTTGATGAAATAGTACTGCGGTACAATCCTTATATACTACATAATTATTATAACTAGTACATCAATGATACAACGCTCAAATGACAAAATTATTTAATAAGAACATAAGAAATCTAATCATTCCTCCTCATCTGTGGTAGTATCGTAACTTGATTATTATCCAATAACATCATTTGGGGCATACTCTGATGATTTGGACATTGGTTTGTGTAGTGTCCCCACTCCTTGCAGATGAAGCATTGTACATTTGAAACCTTTTTCTTACCCTTGCTGTCATGCACTTGGTGTCCTTTTTCTCCACACTTATAACAAACTCCAATTCCCTTCAGGCAAGTTCCATGGTGTTTCTTCCCACAATTTCCACATATTGGAAAAGTCTTCTTTTCCCTCGTCCCTTTATCCATCATTCTCTCTTCCATCCATTTCTTCTCTTACTCCCCTTCAATTCCATAAGACTCAGAGAATTCTTTACCTATCTTATTAACACATGATATTATTTCTTCATATGTTGAGAAAACATGGGAGACTATTTCCCTTATAAATGTTGGCTTAATACCGTAAAAGATATGATCCTTCTTACTCTTTGGATCATACATATTGTTGGAGTTCACATTCCTTCTACTAGGCACCATTTCTATACAATGGAATAAACTAGGTTAGATTATGAATCAAAATACATAATTCCATACTTCTAAAACACTTAACATAAATTGAACATTTTCTGGATATAATCCATAATCATAAGAATGTTTTCGTTGAGGAAGTATATACTCATAAACCTTTCATAATGGTTTGTAAAGAAAATTATAATTATCCTAAGAAAATCCCCCAAGAGTGTCGTAACCAAGAGTGTAGCAAGGCTTGTTGTCGTCCACCAGTTCTCGTTCGATTCTAGCTCAAAGCGGTGTTTTTGGGTTTTACCCCTAGGTACATTTGTGCCAGAGCCGCCTCTACCTTCTCATATCCAGATAGGGATGTATTTCTCGGAAAACTCACAAAATCTCTATAATACCAAAATTATAGGAAGTTCTTCTATACTAATCCTCATAGTCTATCTTAGGGATATGTGCTCTAATCAGAGTTTATCTAAACCTAGCTTCCAAGGTTAGTATTAAACTTCCTCTGATACCAACTACAATTCCCCGACCCCAGTTACCCAGAGTCGGTTAATTATTGCTTAACATTGACATGATCACAAAAGATCAAGTCTCGAAAGACCGATTAGTTTAGTAGCCTTGGAAACACTAGATACATTCATAAGTCTTACATTACATCATAAAGTAAAACAAATCTACAACAACATCTTATCTTCATATTCCCTCATACTATCCCTGCAGTTCTTCTATAATATACTTCTTCACATCCTAGAAAAATTAAAACATTAGAAGGGGTGAGCTCAGATGCTCAGTAAGGATAACAATATAGCGGAAGCTTTCATAAATAAACATTAACATTTAAGGCAATTTATAACTAAAACAAACTCCTTTTAAACTTGAACTTAAAAATAATATGAAAATAAAATAAAATAAAATAATTCCATTTATGAATTCACATGGATATTCTTCTAGTCTAATAATCACATGCAATATCAATAACCAATTTCATAATGATGGAATGCATAATGCCATACAATCATAACCACGTATCCAAGGCCTCTTGCCAAGACTACAAATAAGATTTTTTCAAGGCCTTGTGCCAAAACACTAGTTTGTCTCATGATACCTACTGATGCATCAAGGAGCTATAGCGGGCTCTACCCATCACTTATTAAGTCCAATGAATTCCTCAAATGAACAGATTTAAACATATCATAATCCAAAACATAATCGTATCACATAAAAAATGCATAAAGGAAACATAAAATTTCCACATTTCAATCACAAGATATCAATACAACACATTGATATAATAAAAAAACACTTTCAAAACCATTTTCAATACCAAAATAAATGAAAATTAAAACTTTGTATTTATTTTTCATTTAAACAAAAGTATGGCTTGTAGAGGAAGCCAAAACTCAAATAATGGTCACGGTGACGGAGAAGTCGTTGTCGCCGCATACGTATGAAAAAAAACATTCCTTTTTATCCATTAGTAAAAATATTCATATGAAAAGATTTATTTTGAATAAACATAAAAGTCAAAGGGGTTTATACACCGTATAAAAGAAATTTGTGTATAAAAAAATATGCCTCAATGAATGGAGATTGAGACGAAGTCCCTTACCAATATTATTTTTTTAAATAAAATAGATCTACTATGAGTATTCAATGTATGTACACATAATGAAAGTACAAATACAATATAGTACATAATAATATCATGACATAATCTGAAAGTAGAAGATTAACCCAAAGAACAGAAATAGGGTTAAGAAGTTCCATTACCTCGTGTCCGACTTGACTCGATTGTTCTTTAACCTCCTGAATAATACACTAGAGTTAATTTATAATTGCTTAAGAACCTTTTAAAAGTTAATTATTTCATTTATATCACTTATTACCATGTTATGAACATTATGTAATTATTTAAGTTAATAACGGTCTTTTTGTCGATCTTTGGTACCTGAGTCCAAAAATAAACTTCTTATAATTAAAACTTGTTCATGTGGTAAAATATCCATTATATCCAGAATTATATTCATGATTTATATATCATATATATCATATATATATCCAGTATATATATGCATTTATAATATTATATAACATTTAGAGGTAAGAAATGAAATGTACCGTTCATGGAGACGGTAAGCCGTACGTACGCATGAACGCTGCTTTCATTTATATTTCGTATTTAATGGAATGAAATCATAATTATATAAAGGTATATTATAATTCCAGTATAATATCATATATAATATCATTTACTCCATCCTTTATACATCCCACATATGGCATTAACGATTCAAATCACTTTGAGTGGGCGGTAGTCCGCACTTCCTAAAATGAAATTATCTCTTTTACCCATAATGGAAATCATAAAGGTACACCAAAAATGAAAAATACAAAAGCATAAGTAAAATATAAACATAATATATATCATATATAAATATAGTTCCATGTTAATGGCCACCATTAGAGGTGTTAAAAGAATATTGAACAATCTTCGTTTCATGAGGTAGTAATTCGCCACCCACAGAAACAGTATGTTCATTAACCATTAGACGAAGGTGTGTGTAAGTTTAAATAAAATACTTCTCATAAAAACATCCTAGTATATTTAAGATACTGTTTTTGTTACAAAATAATGTAATAAAATTATTTTAGGGGGGTTGGAGAAGCAAAATAAAACAAAAGAACGCAAGAGAAGACATTACCTTAAAATCGGGTAACTCTTTTTGATTAGAGCCAAAGGCATCCTTGGAAAGACTTCTTCCCAAAGTGAGGCATCTAGGAGTAATATAGGGAGGTTGAGAGAGTATTTTGGCAGAGTTTGGCCAAGCCAAATGGCTTTGATGGTTTGAATAAGGTGATAGAGGTGGGGCCCTTTTATAAGAGGAGAGGAGGGTCACTCTTGGAAAGTAATGAAATGTTACATTATTATGAAATGATTTTTGGCTTTTAAAGGTCCAAAAATAATATATTTAGAGTATAAGGTGATAAGGTTTCTAAATATACTCATAAAATAGGTTTTTTACAAGTGTAAGTCTTATATGTTACATTATCTTTTCATTTTATTTAAATCATTAATTAATGAGGTAATCGTTGCATCATCATTGTGTCATAAAATATTTAAATTATTTAATGTCTAAAAATTATAAAAAAATTACCATGATGTAGGAAGTATTTTTATCTTTCCAATTACTATTTATAGTAAATATTTTAACTTATATAACCCCATGTAATAATTGTTTTAGTAAAACAACACATGTTTGTGACAATTTTATTTTTACTTTAAATAAAAATTTATTAATGTCATTTTCTTATCCAAGTGGCTCCATGGATTCCCCAAGTTGACCCATTGATTTTCATGGTCGGCCATGACTCATCCAATAAGTGTAAGACACGTTCCATGATATTTTTATATTTTTATAATATCATTTTTACCTAAACTTTCACTAATTCCCTTTAATCACGATTAATAAAACATAAAAGTTACTATTCACCAAAAAAAATTAATCCCATTGAACCACATTATTCTTCATAATGACAAACATGTATGTACGATTTTTTAAAATCAAATCACAGAAGTGGTGATGTTTCATTTACATGTAAAATTCGTTTTTAAACTACCACTTAGTGGTTTCACTATTCATCAAAAATTGTGGGTTTTCAGAAAAATACCAAAAATTCACCCTAAGATATATTTGATATTCCAAATTCAAAAATGATGTATATTTTACAAAATTCAGGAGATATAAGTTGATTTAATTAATTTAAAAATTAATTCCTGTTGTCACAAAAAACAGCGTGTTTTTAAGAAGCAATATATATCAAAAGATTGACAATTTTTTATGTCCAATTTCAAAGTGAAATTAATTATAATGACCACCATTGGATAAAATAATAAAAATATATTCCAATTATACTTTAAAACCCTTCACTACTATAATTTATCAACATAAATTATTTTTATTAAAAAAGTTGTTTTTAAGTATTTTCTCTATTCATAGAAAATTGGAAGTTCTCAGAAAATTACAAAAAATTCAACATAGGATAATTTCGATATTACAAATTCAAAAATGAAGTAAATTTTGAAATATAAAATTTATATAATTTCAAAAAGTTGGTATTACTTTTCATAACTACTACTTTGATTGGTCGCGGTGTGTTAGAATCTCGAACTTGCGTACAATGAAAGCTACTGCATTATTGAAAGAGAAACGTATCATGAAAGCTTAGGGAGTTACACTTTTCATGTGAGGAATGCATTGGAATTAGTTAGTGATAGGTGGAGCCCGCTATAGCAACTCAATACAACGGTAGGTCTCATGAGACAAACTAGTGTCTTGGAATGATGCCTTGGCAAAATCTTATTTGTATTCTTGGCACGATGCCTTGACTATATGGTTAAGATGTCCATCATTATGGATTCCATCATTTTGAAATTAACTATTGATATTACATGTGATTATTCGACTAGTAGAATATCCATGTGAATAAGTAAATGGAATTACTTGATATATCTTTTCTTTATTATGCTAAAGTATATGTTTAAAAGGATTTTGTTTTAGTCTTATACATTACCTTAAATTTCTATACTTATTTATGATAGTTTTCGCTATATTGTTATCTTTACTAAACATCAGAGCTCACCCCATTCTTATGTTTACTTTTCCGCAGGATGCAAAAAAGTATATTATGATTAACCTTCAAGGATACGCCATGGATACAGGTGTGTTCAAAGGGTAAACAATGTTGTTTTTTTATTTCATGATGTAATGTAAAACTTATTTATGTATCTAGTACTTACAAGTCTACTAAAATAATCGGTCTTTCGAGACTTGATCTCTTGGGATCATGCCCATGTTATTTAATAATTCACCAACTTTGGGTAACTATGGTCGGGGTGTTACAAAGAAAATTAAAACCCCCTAAATTTTATAAAAAATTCTCGAACCCGTCAATTTTTATCCCAAATCAATACAGATCGACCTAACACATTATACATTACATTTCAATGTAGCTTGGAGTGTTCTAAAGCTACATGAACAATTTCCTTTTAGAATTTGATGATCTGGTGGAAGGATCGACCCCTTATGGTAAGAGATTTATTCCTCATATAGTTTCATCTCTCTACCATCTTTCTCTCCCATTTTATATGAATGATATTTCTTATATTGTTGTTGTTTTAAATATAGGTTTTTATGAATATATTTTAATTTCATTTTATTCCGAGGTTTTGATCCCAAATATCCTCTATTATTCTAAATTGGACCATTATACATCAAATTTAGGGTTATGGATTGGTGTTCGTCATTAAGAAACTCATTGTAGGTGGGGTAATTTACAATTCACATAGTCTTGATTATAATTATGGTTATTTAATTATTCATTTTCAATTAAAAAACTATGAAATTACATTCTAAATTTAATTAATTAATTGATACCCTTCTGATGGTGAAACCTTCACAAATCTTTTTAGGACTGTTAATGTTTTTATAGATCGGGCATGATGGAAACCCATGGGGTGTGCTCATATACTTGAAATGTATACTTATGAATCATGAAATATGAAAAGGGGGAAATGGGTGTATTTAATCGAATAAAATCCTCAATTCATGGTTGATAAATGGGATTATGAAATTTGTTGAATAGCAGGCCATGAAAATGGTTGAAAATGGGTTCTAAATGTGGAACCGTGGTGTGTGATTTTTTGATTGATGTGAACAATGAGTTATGGGTTAGGGACTGCTTCTCCAAATACCCATGGGGTACCTGACTTCTTCTCCTTGACCTAGAGATATATGTATATATTTATTTTCATGTGATCACTATGTTGTGGGTCAGGGAATTCTATTACAAATACTATCTGGGTGAAAGACTTCTATTACAGTCCCCTAATTTATGAATGTGGAAATATAATTAAATTAATATTTAAATCCCATGAAATAATGATCTTTGAAAATCCCTATTGTGAATTTTTCATAGTATGGTATGGTACAATTCATGTATGAATGGTTCAGGTGTCACCATGAACCTAGGAACCTATGTAGTCGATTAAGAAATATTAAATATAAAATATTTTTTAGTTAAGTATTTGTACATTATTATTTATACAACTGTACAAAATAATATAAACTAGATATTGTATTAGATTTCATTGGATGTATGCTACTAAGTCATACCCAATCCCTACTTGGGTTGTCTAATTGGTACCTGAATAGACATTATGTTAACCAGATCAGATAAGGTCAAGAGCCCTATGTTATATGACTGAGTAGAGATTCAATATGGAACATGGATTAAAGAACCATATATTATGTCGGGACCCACTTAGAAGATGTTATTGTGTATTTATTTTGGGGTTTTATTAGATATTTGAAACACATTATAGCATGAAATATCTACTACTTTGGTTTATGGTCATTTTCCCCATGTTTTGGGTTTATTATTATGCAATAATGGCCTTTATTTATTGTGGTGTTATCCTAGTCATTCATTATTATCATTTTTACATTTTTATAGATTTAAAATATTTTAATACTTTGTTATAGAGATTATTGTATCCCCACATTAATATTAGACCCATGATTCCAGTTAACAACCTTTTGTATATTGGGAGACACATCTAAAGTCACATGATGAACTAGATCGAAGAACTGACATGTGTCACTGGGGTCGGGATGTTACAATGTTCTATGAAAGGAGGTTTTATTTTACTTTTAAATTTTATTATTATTAGGGAGCGTTAGATAGTAGACTATGGTGATTTGGGCCTTGATCATGAGCTCATGTATGGGAGTAGCTAACCCATGTATGGGGGAAACCAGGGTACACAGGATGAGATTATTGTTCTCGGTTTTTTCTATTATATTTGGATGTTATTTCTCCATGGGTGATAAACTTGTTGTGTGATATTATAAATTTTATAGATTTTCCTCATGGACCAGTATGGAATGAAGGTTGAGTATACATGAATCATTCAAGGCACTCAGGATTTCATGTTCCAAGCATCATATTATGAATTCATAGAAAATAAATTTATATGTGGATTTTTGAAAATGAAAATGCTATTAATTATTTAGTTAATTCAAAATTAAATGGTTCCCAACAAAGAATTTATAATTTCAAATGATTCTAAATAATGTAAATTGAATTAGATAAAATGTATTTATGGTGAGAAAGTTTTATATATGAAAGTGTTTTCTCTATGTTAATCCATGTCCTAGGTGATGAGTAGTTAAAGGTAGTTATAGTAATTTAATTTTGACCATGTGGATAAGGTATGGTGGATGAAGTTTTATATAATATTGTTAATCCATATTAGTTAAATTTCAAAATTATGTGTTATGTGTCCTAAGATGTCTGTTTAAAATTGTAGAGACATGCCTCAATAATGATTATTGTTAATAGGAAGACAGAAGAAAATAGATTTAAATGATCCTCCAGTAGTGGAACTAGTGGCCATGATAGGCATGGGTGAATAAGTGGGAGTGAATTTATGTGAGAACTTTTCTCTCTTTATGCAGTTCATGGATAGAGACCCAGGATGGGATTTTCCAAATATGTCTGATCAGTTATAGGAGTTCAAGTTATATCACCCTATTATCATCAATGTAGGGCGTGGAGTTAAAGAAGTTGAGTTATGTAATGATTTTATCATGTATATTCATGACCATTTCAAGACTCCTACTAATAATATAGTAATGTTGGATTCAAACATGTTTCAAGGATTAGTTAAGAACTAGTGGGATATTCATGATCAGGATAAGCAGTTGGAGGGCATGGTAATTAAAGACTTTCAAGAGAAATTCTTATTAAAGTTATACCTATAGACTCTTGGGTAGGAGATTTCAGTTTATTTTATGTGTTTGAACTAGGGGACTATTTCCATGATGGAATATTCTAGTCACATAATTTATTTGTTGAACTTATCCCTCATGTTGGTAGGATATGATGAAACTATGGTAAAACATTTTCAGGAAGGGATTAAATGTTAGATTAAGTCTCATGTTAAAATCATTCGGCAGAAATTATCATATGAAGTAGTTTATTAGGATGTAAACTTTGAGGAAAAGCTGGAGGAGGCTTCCAGTGAAATGTGGGTTTTTTTGGCTGGACGACTAGGAGGTACAACATCTAAGAGTAGGAAGTGTCGATATGAAAATCTCAACTTGGGAAATAGAAAATAGAGAGGCCATGGAGAAGGATCAATTACTTGGAGTATTAACTATGTTTACTACCACTAGTATGGTAGGTCAGGTCACATTGGTAGATAGTGTTCATGACCACCAGTGGATTGTTGGGCCTATGATAGGATGGATCACTTACCAAGGTATTCCATAAAACCTTGACAGATGGTTAATTATAGAGAAGCTAGACCTAATCAATGTATTGTAAGGGGGTATGCTACCCCATATCAGTTGGGTAGTTAATGTTATTATAGCCATGGAGGTCAAGGAAGTGGATATGATACGTCATTCCAAGGGCGCCCATATTAGTAGATTGGTGTGGCACAAGGGTGTCAAACTGTAGCACAAGGAAGAGGGGAAGGACTGTTGCATGTTGTTCATATAACAATTATGGATAGTGAGGATGGAAAATCAATAGTTAGTGGTACTATTATTGCAGATTCTACAATTCATATTTCCTTATTTGATACAGGATCCTCACATTATTTTATATCTTCTCAACTTCTGATTGGTTTGAGTCTGACAATGGAGTTTGTGAGTGGGGTTATGACGATCAACACATCATTTGGATTACAATAGAGGGACATATGTTTTTGTAAGGGGTGTTCACATGAGGTTGTGTTGTATAATTTTCTTTAGGATATTTACATACATTACTTGTAATGTTTTGATTTTATTTAGGGGGTAGTCTAGTTGGTATCATACCAAGACCACATGGACTGTTACCAGAGGAGCATAACCTTGACCTCTTCTGAGGGTAATACTTAGGTACATCTTTGAGAGTGGGGGACCCAAGAAAGCCATGTAGGGCCAGATCTTCTGAAACATGGGGATCTCACTACCCAGGTTTCAAGTCCTTTATTAGATGATAGGAGTGTAAATAATTATTTCTCCCCACCTATAGTAGACTAGTTTTAGGATGTATTTCTTAAGAACTTATCATTATTCCAACCTAGTAGAGATATTGAGTTTACAAGTGAGTTCATGTCAGGAGCTGATCTAGTTTTTGTTACACCCTAAAGATTGGAACCAATAGAGATTCAAGATCTTTACACTCTTCTGGAAGAGTAGATGGAAAAGGGGTTTATAAGTATGAGTATGTCACCTTGTTAATCTCTCATTTATTATCCAATTAGCATGATGGTTTGTTGTGATTATGTGCTAATTACCATAAGTCGAATGTAATTATAGTGAAAAACTGATAACCTCTTCCAAATATCAATAATCTCTTTGACCATTTGAGAGGATATTGGGTTTTCTCTAAGATTTAATTGATATCAATGTGTCATCAGTTGAGAGTTACACATTCTAATATACCATGGATTGATTTCAGAATTAGGTATGGGTTATAAGAGTTTATTGTGATGTTATTCAGGCTGATGAACGTTTTGTATTTGTTTATGACTTTCATGAACCAAATCATTCACCCACATGGAGATAAGATTTTGGTTTTTTTTGGATAACATCTTGGTATACTCCAAGACTCATGATGATCCTTCTGAACATCTAGAAATCATCCAAATTACATTGAGAGAGAATATGTTATATTCCAACCTATCTATGTGTCAATTATGGATTGACGGGGCATATTTCACGAGTCACATAATCACCAAGGAAGGCGTATAAGGACCAGACCTTAAACATTACATAATCTTGAATTATTTCATGAATTCACATTGAGGACCGTTTCAGGTTTAGATTTTTAGAGAATTAGGTAATAATTATTAAATAACAACTTTAATATTACATGTAGACACTACTACTCATTATCCATTTTTCATAAAATAAAAAATATTAAAAAGAATCATCTCTAGTTCCATGTTTTATAAAACACCATTTTTCCTTGATCCCATCCTTGACAATATTCATCTTTAAGTCCTATGGAAAACATTTGAAAATCATGGGATGAGCATAAAAATCTCAGTGAGGGTTATAAAATAAGGAAGGAAAACATTATCCCATTAATAAATAAAAATCAATGAAACCATACTTTTCAATCATAACATACCTTAAGAAATCATAAGATTTATGAATAACACATAGAAATCATAAATCATAAAGGTAACTTATGGAATTCATAACATACATACATTATAGCTATCACAGCTACATATGGAGTCACATTTGGAATACCCATCACAGTATATTCCCTAAATCACTTAAAAAAAATATTAACATTTACCTCCATCATGTTACCCAATGCATTTGAGATCTAGCTTGGGGTCACCCGCCCTAGGTTTTTCACAAAACCAGCTGTATACATAAATAATTCCCAATAATTATAACATATTAATAACACATAACTCAAGATAAAAGAAAGATAACATTTCCACATTACAATCACAATATATCATTTCAATATATTGACATAATCAATGCTTTGTCAAAACCATTTTCAAAACCATTTAAAACTATAATGACCCATAATTTCCATGGATTTGTTTTCTTAAATACATGGGAATTTCACAAGTATTCTAAAATTTACGGCGCATGATTCTGAGGCCTGGTGTTCCCAGAATCAATTTCTGAAGTTTTGTTTGGGTACGTTCATTAAATGTATGAGTGGGTTTTTTTAACTTTTGAAACGGAGCTCGGAATTTAAATATGAGGGCACTATTGAACTCGCAGCACCTGTATTCGCTTACGAAGACTTTCAATTTGACGGCAGTGAGTTGAGGAAAGAATTTAGTATTTGGGTTTTCCTTAAAAAATAATAAAATAATGTTCCCTACACTTTATTTTATTTGAGCCGATGTTTGGTGTGTGGTGGTTAAAACCTCCTCATGGAGGTCGGTGGTGGGACCACCACACCATAACCTCCCATGAGAGGTTATGGGGGTGGGGCCCACCTGAACCCAACCTTCCATGAGAGGATTAATATGGTGGGGACCACCCAGGATCTTAACACCTTAAACTCCCCATTAAATTGGAGAAACCCTCAAGCTCAAATTAATATGGGGGATCCTCTTAAGCTTTCATTTATTAATTTTGTGATAACTCTCATCAATTAATTAGGTGGATCCTATCTAATTAATTAATTCTCCATTTGAATTCTTTCCAACAGTTAAAATAACAGACAATCTATTATTTCATTTGGGTTGGGATCTTTCATTTGGTGGAACTGGGAAGAGGAGAGTTAGGGAGAAAAGCTCCCAATGAAGAATGAAGAATGAAGAACGCTCCACTAACAAATAACACCGATCCTCTTTGACTTCTTCCTTGGACACCTACCAATGTGGAGTGTCTTCCTCAAGCCGATGCAAATCGGGTTTGGAAGTTCTTGGTGGATGTGACGATTGACGATCCTCTTTGTGTTCTTCCCAGAAATCCGTCAATGAATGATGAACGACCAAGAAAAGGTAGGGGGATTAAATACAATTGAGTGACTTGTTCTTCCTTTATTTTTAAATAACGAAGGTGATTATGTTTCGTTCTTTGATGAGCCTTTTGTTACAACCCTAAACGCGGAGGGTGCGGGCCAAACCAACATGGCCCGAACCCTCCGCCGATCTTGTTTACGTGGAACATTCAGCGACGAAGCAGTGATGAGGCGATAAAGGTGGGCTTGGGGTAGTCACGACACGGGTCCCAAGGACGGGTCGTGATAAATTGGTATCAAAGGAGTCGGTTCTACCGCAAAACATAGGACTCTAATATTTTCTGTGAAGAAATAGTGTTAAAGGTACCTAGTGTGGTTTTCAGTTCAGGGAGTCCAGTGTTGGTGCGGCGGCCGACATATCCATACACCAGGACCCCGACTACTGATTTAAGACTTAGTGCACGAAAACACTGATTGCATGTGTGTTTTCAGAAGTTCTCAAGTCAGCTCAACCAGGTCATCTCACCAGGTATAATATTTGACTATGTTGCATCTATTTCTTTCAGGATTCCTCCCCATGGATGACCAAATAGAGCCATGAGAGTTGTATGCACAGATAGCCCACCGAGCAACGAGGCCTTGGTGTAGGGCCCTCTTCCAGTAGAGGCACTAGCGGTACCACTACACATTGGGCCACTGATTCATCCAGCCCCGACAGTAGACGATGAACACCACATGAGCGCATTTCACGAGTTCCAGCGCTAGAGGCCACCCAGGATCAGGGGAGAGACGGACCCACAGGCGAGTGAGGATTGGATGGAGGCTACGGTGAGAGTCTTCAGACAGGTAGGGACACCATCAGACCTTATAGTGATCCTTGCCGCGAGTCTCCTTCAAGCAGAATCAGATAGATGGTGGAGCCTGATGCTCCATGTGCATGATGAGATGACACTAATATGGAAAGACTTCAAGATCCTATTATGGGTGGAATTTTTCCCAGCCAACCTTCGTGTGGTGTAGATATAGGAGCTACTTCATCTACAGTAGGGTACCATGATGGTAGATCAGTACTCAGCGAGGTTCACTGACCCCTCGAGCTACTCCATAGATATGGTGCATGACCCATTTCTTAGGGCCTGGACCTTTGATCAGGGGATCTGGCGAGAGATCAGGGATTCGATGGTCTCACTCAGCATCCCGACGCAGGCGGGGGTGCTAGAGAGAGCCCCCCTGGTGGAGAAATTCCTTGCTGAGAAGTCTCTGGTAGCGAGACCCACCACTAGTCAACATGAAAAAGAGTCTTCTACAGCTAGCAGTAGACAGATGATGCAGAGGTCCAAGAAGTCCAGATCCACAGGTGGTCAACTGCATGACTCAGGATCAGTTGTGCGGGGCACCTGGGGTAGCGACATACATGCCAGGACAAGACAATGTTACACATGCAGTGGGCAGGGTCACAGGGCTCGTGACTATCCGACCCACCATTAAAATGATCTGCAGATAGTTGAGGGACCTCCCAGGAAGAGGAATAGGTTCGATCGAGGCAGTCCATAGGGAGGAGGTAGACATGGTAGAGGAGTTGGTCATGCAGCTGGCGGTGGATGACGTTTCGAGGTATTACCACCTCCACCACCAAGAGGTCCACCCCGATAGCAGGGAGCAGGTGGATAGGGGAGAGCTCAGCTCCAGGTAGTTGAGGCTTACGATCACGACACTCCAGAGATGATTTGAGGTATGGTCTGAGTCGACTCCACCATATCTTCAGTTCATATAGACACATGTGCTAATCACTCTTTCATTTCCACTGCCCTCATTCGGAGCTCAGAGATTCCGACAGAGCCATTAGCTTGATCCTTACGGCTAGAGACTGCTACGGGAGTAGAATCGATGATAATTCACTGGTTGCGGATGTGTTAGCTTACTCGAAGAGGTGAGAGCTTCGGCTGGGAACTCCTCGTAGCGGCATCAAGGCCCTATGACGTCATCCTGGGTATTGAATGGATATCTACAGTCCATGCTTAGATTTACTATATTAGGCACAAAGTGCGGTGTGTCAGCATGGATGGGAGTAGGTTTACTTTCACCGGTGATAAGGGATCCTTTTCAGTGCAAGACGATCTTACTTGGAGGAGGATGAAGCCGATCACTTATCAGTTGCCCTACCTTACCATTGGAGTTGTTGATGTGGAGAGTCTGAGCTATCCTGAAGTGGCAGAACAGTACATGTATTTTTTCCCTGGCGATGTTCAAAGACTATATCCTCACAGAGAGGTGGACTTCTACATTAACCTGTACCTCGGGACGACACTGATATCTACACCAGTATATCGAATGGCTCCCGATGATCTTCACGAGCTGAGGGTACATCTAGAGGACTTTCAGGGGAAGGGATTCATCTGGAACAGTGTTTCTCTCTGGGAAACCCTGATTCTATTCACCAAGAAGGAAGACGGGAGCTTGAGGCTCTGTGTTGACTATCGTCGCCTGAATTATGTGACCGTGAAGAACAAGTACCCACTCCCGAGGATCAATGACCTCTTTGATCAGCCGAATGGATCACGATGGTTTTCTAAGTTAGACCTTAGATAAGGCTATCATCAGCTCTATTCTAGAGAATATAATGTATAGAAGATGGAATTTATGTGTCGATACAGCCACTATGAGTTCTTGGTTATGCCCTTTTTCGTAACCAATGATCCAACAGTGTTCATGGGACTCATGAACAGGATCTTCCAGCCATACCTCGATCTCATTATCTTAGTTTTCATTGACAACATTTTGGTCTACTTGACTACTGAGGAGGAGCAAGCCTATCATTTGCAGGTAGTACTGGACACACTCTAAGAGAACCAGCTTTATGGTAATCTCTGGAAGTGCCTATTTTGGATCTGAGAGGTTCACTTTCTGGGTCACGTCCTTTCGGAGGATGGAGTTTCAATGGATATAGCGATGATTGAGGTGGTACTTGCTTGTGATCCACCCAGGATTGTGACAGAGGTATGAAGTTTCCTAGGTTTGGCTGGTTATTATCAAAGGTTCGTACCAGACTTCTCCAGAGTTACAGCACCACTATCATCCTTGAAGAATAAGGGGAAACCCTTCATATGGTCGAAGTGATTCTTGAAGATATTTCAGTAGATGAGGTAGAGGCTGACTAGTGCCCCCATCTTGAGGATTTCATAGGAAAGCATAGGGTACGTAGTCTATTACGACGCATCGGGGACTGGACTCGAGTGTGTCCTGACACAAGAGCGATTTGTGATCGTGTATGGTTATTGGAAGCTCAGACATCACGAACAGAACTATGCACTCCATGACCTGGAGTTAGAAACTGTGGTCTTCACTTTGAATATGTGGTGACACTGTATGATGGGTGACCATTTTACCGTGTACTCTGATCACAAGAGTCTCATGTATATCTTCTCTCAGAAAGACCTGAATCTGAGACAACATTGATGGCTTGAGTTCCTCTAGGACTATGACTTCGAGATAGTCTATACTCCTAGGAAGGGGAATTTTGTTGCAGATGCACTCAGTAGGAGGTCTGGTATACATCTACTAGGCGAGGCGACAGAGCAGCTTGCAGCCTTACAGATATCCTTAGTGGATAGAGATGGAGAAGCCTTTCTCCAGTCTCTTACAGTCAATCCCCCACTTCTACAACGAGTCAAAGAGGCAGAGTATGGGGACACAGACTGCGAGACACGACGTGCTCAAATATCCACAGGGCAGGCACCTGATGGATTCCTTAAAGGTGGGGAGCACTTCATCCTTTCCAGTGGATGTACTATGGTGCCAGTGTCACTTCAAGAAGAAGTGTTGAGAGAGTTCCACGCATCCCCTATAGTGGTACATCTAGGTTTGGAGAAGATGTACTAGGACCTTCGAAGAAAACACTGGTGGCCAGGTATGAAGAAGGATGTAGCAAATTTTGTCTCTCAATGCCTCACTTGTTAGCAAGTGAAGGTAGATCAAAAGGTACCAGTAGGCTTAGTTTAGCCATTAGTGGTCCCAGAGTGGAAGTGGGATGGGATATCCATGGACTTCATGATGAGTATTCCACGTACATCCAACGGTCACAACTCGATTTGGGTGATCGTCGACTGAATCACCAAGTCATCCCACTACCTACCTATCAGAGAGAAGGGTTCAGTAGAGAGATTGGGACGCCTCTGTGTGTAGGAGATTGTGCGTTTACATGGTATACCTTCAATGATTATCTCTGATCATGACACACGATTTACGTCCCTGTTATGGATGGGGTTGTAGGAGGCATTCGGGACATAGCTTCGCCTGAGCACTTCCTTCCATCCTCAGACATATGGTCAGACTAAGCAGTCCATTTATACCCTCGAGGACATGCTATATTCTTCTATCCTCGACTTCGGTCATAGCTGGGATGATCGCATACCATTGGTGTAGTTTTCCTATAACAACAACTATCACTCCACCATCGGGTTGGCACATTTTGAGGCCTTATATGGTCGACCTTACAGATCGCCACTATACTGGACAGACCCAGGAGAGTCAGCACTAGTGGGACTAGAGAGAGCATGAGATACCAAAGAGAAGGTTTAGATCATCTAGGAGTGGATGAAGACTGCACATATTAGGAAAAAGTCATATGCTTATAGGAGATAGAGACCTATGGAGTTCGAGGACGGAAACCATTTCTTTCTATGGGTCTCACCCGGATGAGGTTTACGTAGATTTTGCTGAGGCGGAAAGTTATCTCCGCAATTCATCGGACCTTTGTAGGTCCTCAACAGAGTAGGTGAGGTGGCTTCCCACTTAGCTCTTCCACCTTAGTTTCACCGAGTACATGACGTTTTCCGCGTATCCCAGATGAGGAGATACGTGCATAACCCCTCCCGCATCATCGACCATGGAGAGCTTGATGTCGACGATGGTTCAAATTTCACGAAGGTTCCAGTGGAGATTTAGGATCGACAAGAGCGGGTCCTATGTGGATGGTCGATACCTCTGGTGTGCGTACGCTGGCAGCATGGGAACCTCCAGGAGAGAACATGATAGTGGGAGGCTCATATGCATTCTTAGTACCCCCATTTGTTCCCTTAGTTCGAGTTGTAGCTTACGGGGATGTAAAGCCCTGAGGTGGGGAGAATTTAAAGACCCGTAATTTCAGTGGAATGTTTTTTAAATTCATGATAATTTTAAGAGCTCGTAAAAATTTACGGTGCATGATTCCAAGGCCCGGTGTTCCCGAAATCAATTTCTGAAGTTTTGTTCATGTACGTTCAGTAAATGTACGAGCCGGTTTTTATAACTTTTGAACCGGTGCTCAGAATTGAAATCTGAGGGTGCCGTTGAACTCAAAACACCAGTATTATCTTATAAATACATTCACTTCGACGACAGTGAGTCGAGGATAGAAGATTGTTTTTGGGTGATCTTTAAAAAATAATAATATAAAGTGCCCTACAACTTATTTTATTTGAGCCTCTGTTTGGTGTGTGGTGGTTAAAACCTCCTCATGGAGGTTGGTGGTGGGACCACCACACCTTAACCTCTAATGAGAGGTTATGGTGGTGGGGCCCACCCAAACCCAACCTCCCATGAGAAGATTAATGTGGTGGGGACCACCCAGGCTTTTATCCCCTTAAACTCCCCCATTATATTGGAGAAACCCTCAAGCTCCAATTAATATGGGGGACCCTCTTCAACTTCCCTTTATTAATTTTATGACAACTCTCATAAATTAATTAGGTCGAGCCTATCTAATTAATTAATTCTCCATTTGAATTCGTGCCAACAATTAAAATAATAGACAGTCTATTTTTTCTTTTGGGTTAGCATTTTTCATTTGGTGGAACTTGGGAAGAGGAGAGACAGGGAGAAAAGATCCCAATGAAGAACGAAGAATACTCCACTGATGAAGAACGTTGATCCTCTTCGATTTCTTCCCCATACACATACCGATGTGGAGTGCCTTCCTCAAGACAATGCAACTCGGGTTTGGAAGTGATTAGCAGATGCAAGGAATGACGATCCTCTTCGTCTTCTTCCCAAAAATATGTCAAAGACCGATGAATGGCTATCTAAGGTAGGGGGATTAAATCCAGTTGAGTTCCTTGTTCTTACTTTATATTTAAATAAAGAAGGTGGTTGAGTTTCGTTCTTTGAAAAACCTTTTGTTACAACCCTAAACGCGAAGGGTGCGGGCCAAGCCAACATGGACTGGCCCCTCCTTCAATCTTTTTTATGTTGAACTTTCTATAATGAAGCGACGATGAGGCGATGAAAGCATGCTTCGGGTAGTCACAGCACGGGTCTCGAGGATGGGTCGTGACAAAAACATTTAATAAAGAGATTTTGGAATCAAAGTGTCCCACACCACTTTGAAACTTTTAAATAAATTACCATTTGAAAAAATTAATTTCCATATAAATAAATCCTTAAAACCATTTTTAAAACAATGACATTAATGATAAATATTTTGAACAATAAGTCTTTAAAACATTTAAAATGATATATTAGTTAAATAGTTTTTAACCAAATGAGAGACACTAAAATACCAATAATTGAAGGATAACATTAAATAAGAACTTTATATTATCATGAGAAAAAATAAGATTCATGATATAATATTACAAAGGATAGTATATACACAATAAAAGAGTTAATTGGTGCATAACAACAATGAAGTCTCAATTGAATGTAAATTGAGATGAAATCTCTTATAAAAATGGTATCCTTATATTAAAGATAAATCAATAATATAATTATGTGTAAAAAATATAAATAAAGCCAATAAAATTGAATATTATGTTTAAAAAAATCATAGGTTATTCACACATATTCATAGAACGATATAATAAATAAGTAGATGTTTAACCCAAATAATTGAAATTAGGTGAATAAGTTCCCTTACATAAAGTAGACAGCCTAACGACATCACATTAAAATTCAAGAAATGCGTAGATGAGAGAGAAAAGAGTATCTCATCACTTGGAAATAAAATTTACTACAATAAGGATATATAATAACATATCCAAAATAATAATATATAAATTAAAAGTCATAACAAATATAAGTCTTTTAAAAAAGAGGAGGGTGGAAGGTTCCCTTACTGATTTGGTAATTTAAGAAACATACAGCCCATGAAAGAAGGATCATACTATGAATATGTAAATAACCATAAATTTAATTATATTACATAGTGAATACAATCATGGGAAGTAAATAAACCACACAAAAGTAAATAGTGGAAATATAGCATGAATCTCACCGGAATAAAAAGTCAGATGAAAACCCTACCATGTTGTAATCAATCATGTCGTATGAAAAAAAGTTAATAACCACCAAATGAATCACAGAATACCATGAATATAAAAAAAATAACGATAATATATATTAAATTTTTGTACCCAATACACGACATGCAATAAATAAGTGGCAAACAATGGAAATCTCATGGAATTGAAAGTGAGAAAAGAAATCCCTTACCTTGGGTCCGACTTGACTCGTTTGTTCCTTGTTCTTCCAAAATAATAAACTTATATTTATTTATAAATAATTAAGAACCATTTTAAATTTTATTATTACTTTTATATCACTTATTACCTTTCTATAACACTTAGTTTTTTATTTGAGTTCATATTGGACATTTTGTTGATGTTCAGAACTGAAGCTAAAAATGAACATGTTATCATTACAAGTTGTTCATGTGGTAAAGACTCCCTTATATATGGGATGATATTAATGATTAAGATATCATATATATCATATATATCATATATATCATATATATCATATATTTACATTATATTTATGTATTTATAATATTATATAACATTTGGAGATAAGAAATGAAATACAATGTTCATGGAGACGGTAAGCTGTACGTACGCATGAACGCTACTTTCATTTCTATTTCATATTTAATGGAATGACAACATATTGATACAAAGGTGTAATATAATTATAGTATTATATAATATGATATATATGTTACATAATTTCATTTACTCCATCATTTATACATTCCATGTATAACATGAATGAATCATATCACCTTGAGGGGGCAGTAGTCCGCACTTCCTCAAATGAAATTATCATGTTTACACATATTGGAAAGCATACATGTATGTTTGTAAAATAAAAACTCACAGAATAATAGAAAAAACATAAACATAATATATATCATTCATAAATACAGTTCCATCATAATGTCCACAAAAAGAGGTGGTAGGAGATAATAGAACAATCATCGTTTCGTGAGGTGTTAATTTTCCATCCACAAAAACAGTATTTTCTATAATGATTAGACGGAGGTGTGTGTCTGTGTAGTTTTAATACTACGCATAACAACTACCTAGTATATTTAAGATACTGGTTCTGTTATAAAATAAAGCTATAAAAAATTTTAGAGATTGGGGATGTAAAATAAAACAAAAGAACTTAAGAGAAGACTTTACCATTAAATCGGGTAACTCCCTTTGGTTTGAACCGAAAGGGTTTCTGAAGTTCCTTCTCCCTAATTTAAGGCTTCTAGAAGGAGGATAGGGATGTGGGGAGATTATTTAGGCATAGGTTAGACGAGCCAATGGGATTTAGAGGTGTAAAGAATGGATTAGAAGTGGTGTCCATTTATTTGGGGGAGCAGGGGATTGTTAGGAATGTTTGAAACAATTATTTTATTATAAACTTATCATCGGTTTCAAAAGGTCAAAAAAACATTAAATTAGAATATAATAAGACTCATGTTTAAAATAAAATCATCCAATAAGAATTGGACGGGTTGTAGATATTGTTTTAGTATTTATAATCTTATTTATTGAAATCATTCATTAATGAGGTAAACACTGCATCATTATTGTGTCATAAATAATATTATTTATTTGAAGTCTAAAATTAATATAAAAAAATACCATGATATAAGAAATATTTTTAGCTTAAAAATTAATATTTAAAGTCTAAGAGATAATTTATATAACTACATGTAAAAATTTAATTTCTAAAAGAGATTTGTTTTTGTCATTTTTGTCTTTAGTTTAAAATAATTAATACAAAGTGTCATTATCACTTTTATATAGCTCCATGGGGTCCCAAAATCAACCCAAGGATGACCATGGTCAGAAATATATCATCTAGTAGTATTAGGACACATGATATTGTAATTTAATATTATTATAATATTATTTTTACCCTTATTTACCTGATTTACCCTTTAACCTTTGTAAATAAAATATTTACTAAAGTAGATATTCATAATGTCTAAAAATAAAATTTACCTATTAACACAAATTAGACCTCCGGAATCCAAATAATGAATTGATTTTTCCAAATTCAAAACATTTAAGTGGCAGAAATAAATTTAAAATTAATTTCTGTTGTCCAAACAAAAAGCGTGTTTTAAAAGAATAATAATTATCAAAAGATTGACACTTATTTATGTCCAATTTAGAAGTAAAATTACTTCCAATGATAAACATTGAAATAAATAGTAAAAAAATAATATAATTAAATTTTAAAAAAAAATTATAAAGATAATCTAGCATTATAAATTATTTATATTAAAAGACTGTTTGAATTTAAATAAAGTATTTTTTACTATTCATTAAAAAATTAATTTTATCATAAAAATACAAAAAATTTAACCAAAGTTAATTTTTGATGTCCCAATTCTAAATAATAATTTTATTTGGTCAAATAGAACATATAAAAGTGACCAAAACTATATTTAAAGGGGGTTCACCATCAAAAGGTGTTAAATCGACCATTTAATGAATATTTGAGTATTTGTGCTTAAAATCAAATTCTTTCTTATTTTAAGCCTCTTAAATTTATTGGATAAATGTAATAAATTTAAGAAACATATTTAATTATAATTTGGTTAGTTTTGTTGATTCCCGCTAATATAATGACTATGAATTAACTACCATTTGAAATAATAATATTATATTAATATTTTCTAGTATAACTCAACGTTGTGTGCAATGTAAGTTTTCAATGAAATCTGTTGTTGCGTATCAGGTATGCCATCGAACATTACATCCATATTAAAGTAAAATTAATATTTAATTCAAAAATTTTAATAAATATAAAAAAAATTATTCTTTCTTTAGCTGGGATGTTACATCCTTCCCCCTTATGGGAATTGCGTCATCGAAATTTTAAAATTAGGCTTTGAAACTTCATTGAAAGTCCCGCATCAAAAAAAGGGTCGATAAAAATATCACTTTAAAAGAAAGAAAGAGAAATACAAATGTCACCCGAGATATCCCATACTAGGATTCCATGTAATAAAAAATGGATATAGAAGAGAAAAAAACCATCAAGGTTTGTTGGAGAGTGGTCGAAAACATGATTAAGAGAGAGTTAACCACCAAGAAATTAGAAACATGTGATTGGTTAAATGGTCTTTGATTCCCCGATAAGAAATGTTAATGGAAAATGTTTTTGTTATAACTTACTTTTCATAAAGTTAAGGAATTTATTTAAGTGATTGAATAAATAAATAAGGAAACATACTTACTTTTCATGTATAATTTCATCCTTTACTAGATTTCTACCACAAAATAAACATTTATTCAAACGATGTGTACTCAATATGACTTGTTCATATTGAAAGTTCTATAATCAACTTCTAGAAAATCACATAATCCACAAAAGATGAATTATATTTTTTCCATATATTTAGACATTAACAAAAAAATGGGTAGTACTAGATCATATATTCCCCAAAAGGATAATCTTTTACAAAAAGAAATACTACTCTTAATCTCCAAAAAAATTCAAACAGTTCCAAAAGTTCAAAAAAGGCCATTCAATAATAAAATGTCCATAAAATTTTTAAAATTAATCAAAACTAATATTGAAACCCAAATCTTAAAAATAATTTAATCACATTATCTTCCAAGATAAATCTTAACATTTATCTCCAACTAACATCAGTTACTCTTAAAGTATCATAATGAAAAGTAATTAACATAATCACATATTCTACCTGATAGGTTAATCATTTCCATAAATATACCAAATCATCATATGTCTAAAATAAAAACATAGATTCTTCCAAAATAAAATTTCAACCATTACTCAAAAAATGAGATCCCATAGTATTCTATTTTTCTTTAAGCACATAATGTTTCCAAAAGAGAAAACATCTTCTAAAATAACATTTATCTCTTAATCACAAAAAAAGTTTCCTATATTAAGGATATCTATTTCCTAAAACATAACTTCCAAACATAAACTTCTTTTTGATCCATAAAATCATTTAACTTTAAATAATAAGTCATACTAACTGGGGAATTCACATAGGACAGTGTTATGTGTTGTGCCCTTATTACCCTTCAGTTGTGGGATTGATTCCTATAGCCTCTCCAGACGCGACAGGTTGTCACCAATCTTACTGGTTTTCCATTTTATAAAACTCAAAAATAACCCTAACATTTTTAACCTGAAAGGTTTTCTTATACCTTTCATTTTCATCCCAATATATTATGTCATCAATTTTTTTTACCTCCATATGATAAAATAAACTTATTCCCAATGGGAATAAAATCATATCTTGATCATGGTGTCCATATGGTTTCATCATCAACTTGTTCACGTAGGTTGAATGTCCATGCAATTAAACAATGATTTTGAGATCCTTCAAAATCATTTCCATACTTTATCCAAATACACCTTGTAAAACTTGGTTCATATGGGTGTTCTTAGAAAAATAGTTTCGGAAAATAATCATGTATGACATATAATTTCAAAACATATGATAAAACAAGATTTTTATAAAATAGTCAGATCGAATTTGAGTTGAAAATTTCAATCAATAGTCCTTTTAAAATACCATATGTATGTACTGAGAGACTATATTGTAAATGAAAATATAAATAGGTTGCGCAAGGGTCTCATTCTTCATCACCATTTTAAAAATAATAATATACGTCAAAATCTAGTGATAAGGTAAAATATTTGAAAATATCTTCATAATATATACCTTTCTTGAAAATATGAGAATATTGAGAAAGTAGGATTTGATTTAATACAACCCATGATCCATGATGATATCGAGGTATAGTGGAGGTTCTTGATATCTCAAACAACTTATTTTAAGTGAGTTGTATACTAGAAAAAATTTCACAATCATCTAGACATGATTTTGAAATAATTATTACAAACATGTCATCAAGAATATATAGGAATGTCATTTGAGATCCGCCTCACTCCATTTTTAACTGAATTTCCTTGATCTAAAAAAATTATAAAACAAGGATTTAACATAAATAATAGACATAGGGACTAACCATGTGTTTAACGAAAACTCTTAATCCCTAAAGTTGTCCAAACCGACCTCCGATACTAACTATAAGGACCCAAACTTAAACATTACATAATCTTAAATTATTTCAAGAATTCACATTGAGGATATTTTCAGGTTTAGAGTTTTAGATAATTAGGCCATAATTATTACATAACAACTTGAATACTAACTGTAGAAATAACTACTTAGTATCTTTTTTTCATATAAAAAACTCTTAAAAAGAAACATTTCTAGTTCTATGTTTTAGACATCATGACTTTTACTCGATCCCATCCATGACCCAATTCATCTTTAAGTCACGTGGAAAACATTTTAAAAACATGGGATGAGCATAAAAATCTCAGAAAGGGTTTTAAAATAAGGAAGGAAAAAATTATCCCATCAATAAATACAAATGAATGAAACCATACTTTTCAATCATAACATACCTTACTAAATCATAAGATTTATGAATAACACGCGGAAATCATAAATCATAAATTTAACTTATGGAATTCATAACATAAATACATTATAGCTATCACAGCTACATATGGAGTCGCATTTGGAATACCCATCATGGTATATTCCCTATATATCTTATGGGAAACATTAACATTTACCTCTGTCACGTTACCCAATGCATTGGAGAGCTATCTCAGTCTCACCCACCCTAGGTTTTTCATGGAACCACCCATATACGTAAATAGTAACCAATAACCATAACATATTCATAACACATAACACAAGTATAAAATAAAGATAACATTTCCACATTCCAATCGCAATATATCATTTCAACATATTTACATAATCAATGCTTTGTCAAAACCATTTTCAAAACAATTTAAAACATTTAATAAAGAGATTTTTGAATCAATGTTTCGCATACCAATTTGAAACATTTAAATAAATTATCATTTGAAAAAATTAATGTTCATATCAATAAATCCTTAAATCCATTTTTAAAACATAAACATTAATGGTAAATATTTAGAAGAATAAATCTTTAAAACATTTAAAACGATGTTTTAGTAAAAGAGTTTTTAAAAAAATGAGAGACTCTTGAATACAAATAAATGAGGAATAACATTGAATCAGAACATTATATTATCATGAGAATAAAGGGATTCTTGATATAATATTCCAAAGGACTATATATAAACCATAATAGAGGGAATTGGTTCATAACAACGATGAAGTCTCAATGGAATGTTAATTGAGATGAACTCCCTTATAAGAATTGTGTCCTTAGATTAAAGACAAATCAATGACATGATTATGTTTGAAAAATATAAATACACCCAATATAAGTGGATATTAAGTTTAAAAAAATTATATTTTATTCACACATATTCATATAACTACATAATCAATAAGTATAAGTTTAACCCAAAGAATTGAAATTGGGTGATGAAATTTCCTTTGAGATTGTCAACAGCCTAAAGAAATCACTTTTAAATTTAGAAATTGGGTTATTGAGAGGGAAAATGGTATCTCATCACGTGGAAATACAATTTACATCCATAAGGATATATAAGAACATATCCCAAAATAAGAAGATATAAATTAAAAGATATAACAAAAATAAGTCTTTTAAAAAAGAGGAGGGTCAACAGTTCCCTTACCAATTTGGTAACTTATGAAACATATACCCCATGAAAGAAGGATTATACAATGAAGATGTAAATTCCCATTAATTTAAGTATATTACACAATGAATACAATAATGGGAAGTACATAAACCGCACAAAAGGAATCAGTGGCAATATAGCATGAATCTCACAGGAATAAAAAGTGAGATGAAAACCCCTTACAACGTTGTAATATTTAGAGTAGTATAACCAAAATATAATAACCAAAAAATTAATCACAAAATACCATGAATATAAATAGAATCATGATAATATATACCAAATGGCAGTACCCAATACACCACATGCAATAAATAAGTGGTGAACAATGGAAATCTCATGGAATTGAAAATGAGACAAAAAATCCCTTACCTCGTGTCTGACTTGACTAATTTGTTCCTTGTTATTCCAGAATAATAAACGTATGTTAATTTCTACTTAATTAATATCATTTTTAATTTTTATTATTTCTTTTATATCACTTATTACATTGTATAACAATTAGTTAATTTTGTGAGTTCATATTGGACATTTTGTTGATCTTCGGAACTTGAGTAAAAAATTACCTTGTTATAATTACAAGTTGTTCATGTGGTCAAAATTCCATTTTCTCCAGAATGATATTCAGGATTTAGATATCATATATATCATATATATCCATTATATTTTTTTATTTATAATATTACATAAAATTTTGATATTAAAAATGAAATTCACCGTTTATGGAGACGGTAAACTGTATGTACGCATGAACGCTAATTTCATTTCTATTTCATAATTAATGGAATGGAAACATAATGATAGATAGGTATACTATAATTCCAGTATAATATCATATTATATATATGCTACATAATTTCATTAACACCATCCTTTATACGTTCCATGTATGTCATGAACGAATCATATCACCTTGAGGGGGCGGTAGTTTGCACTTCCTCAAATGAGATTATCGTGTCTACACATATTGGAAAGCAGAAAGCTGTGCTTGTAAAATAAAAAATCACAGAAGAATAGAGAAAACAGAAACATAATATATATCATATATAAATATTGTGCCATCATAATTGCCACTATAAGAGGTGGTAGGAGATAATTGAACAATCATCGTTTCGTGTAGCATTATTTTTTCATCTACAGAAATAGTATGTTCTTTACCCATTAGATGGAGGTGTATGTAAGAGTAGTTATAATCAATCCCATAACAAGAACATGGTATATTTAGGATAGTGGTTTTGTTTTAAAATAAAGGATTTAAAAGAGTTTATGGGGTTGGAGAAGTAAAATAAAACAAAAGAAATTAAGAGAAGACGTTACCTTAATATCGGGTAACTCCCTTTGGTTTTAACCTAAAGTGTTTCATGAAGTTCCTTCTACCAAAGGTAAGGCCTCTAACAATATTGAGTATTTATGCTTAATATCGGATTCTTTCTCATTTTTAGCCTCTAAAATATATTGTATTAATGTAAAACAATTTGACAAACATATTTAATCATAATTTGTTTAGTTTTGTTTATTCCCGTCAATACAAAGATTATGCGTTAACTACCATTTAAAATAATAATATTATATTAATATTTTTTAGTATAACATAAAGTTGTGTGCAATGTATATTTTCAATGAAACATGTTATTGCATATCAGGTATTCCATCAAACATATAATCCCCTTTAAAGTAAAATTAATATTTAATTCCCGAATTTTAATAAATATAAAAAAGTTATATTCTTTCATTACCTGGGATGTTATTAGGAATGTCATTGGACCCAGAGAAGGTGCAGACAGTGGTTTCTTGGAAGCATCCTATGAATGTTTTTGATATCAAAATTTTTCTAGGGTAGTTGAGTTATTATTGGATACTTATATAGGAATTTTACCTCTTATAAACACTAATTTCAAGGATGTTGATACCACAACAACATAATTACCTTATCCATGATCATGAGTTGGATACGATGGTTTATGTCTTAATGTGTTGTCAGCATTAACTATTATTAAATAATTTCTCTATCTATATCAATCACAAGAGCATAAAGTACATATTATCTCAATGATATTTAGAAATTCAGTAGTTGAGAGGGGTTGATTGTAGGAATTTGTTTTATTTTGAGCACTTTGATACCTCGGGGATGGGAAATTGTGTTTTGACAGCTTGAGTTGGATAAAGTAGACTAATTAAGTTCATGAATCTAGAAATGAGTGGAATATGATGAATGTGATTGATGAGATTCATATTTAGGTTCAAGAGGTCCATGATCAGATGTAACTTATATCCTTATTATTTTATTCCACACACCTGAGCTAGATAGAGTAGATGCTATATGAGGATCTGAATTGTTTGGACTTGAGGAAAAATCTTGAATGTGAGGAGTAACCATCTGATTGGACTATAGATGAGGATGAAATAATCTATGTCCAGAACCATGTTTTTTTGCATATGAGTATGCATGAGGATCTGATACTTGAGCTTTATACCTCAAAGTGGGTGGTTCATCCCAATATGACAAAAATGAATCTTGATTTTGGTCGAATGTTATATTATTTGTCATTAAAAAGGATGATTTGATGTATCGGGACATGTTACTACACCTGTCAGCTAGTGAAGGTTGAGAATCCATGACCTGGTGGTTTGTAATAGTTTTTAACCATTCCTTAATATATGTGGGATGATATTACCATCGACTTTTTGGTGATTCCTCCAAGTATCCCTTATAAAAATGATGTGATCTGGGTGATTGTGCAATATTAGAAAATGGAATCCCATTTCTTTACTATATGTGAGACTTTTACCATGGACCAATAGATGAGATGTATATCTAGAAGATAGTCTATCAGAAAGGTATTCCACATAGTATAGTTTCATAATATGATTCTTGATTTAATTCACACATCTATAAAGTCTTATAAAAGATGTATGGTACCCAGGTGTTTCTAAATACATATTTTCACCCATTGATCTATGTAAAATTAGAGAGCACAATACATGTTATAGAGGACATGTTGAGAGAACGCATCCTTGATTTTGGTGGGACATGGGACAATAACATAGTGATTATATATTTCAACTATAATAATAATTATCACATGACTATTCAAATAACACCATATGAGGCTCTTTATGTGAGACCATGAAGATCACCTCTATGTTGGATTGATGTGGATGAGTCAGAGTTATTGGGACTGAGTCTCATGCCATAGACATCAGAGTATGTTATACTGATTTAGAAATTTATGTCTATAGCTCAGAGTATGATGAATTATTATGTTGACTAATATTATCTACCCCTTGAGTTTGTATTGGGTGATCATGTATTCCTCAAGGTGTCACCAATATTAGTTCACCAAAGGATTTAGAGGCAGGGAATGGTGGAACCTAGGTTTGTTGTAACTTTGGATATTTTGGAGAGGATCAGAGTAGTGGCATTTGGATTGCATCTTCCATAGAGGTATAGTGTTTTTAATGATGTTTTCAATGTGTCATAGCTTCAGTTGTATCACCTTGACCCATATCATGTGATCTATGTTGATGATTTGGAGCTTGAGGTTGATGCTTCGTTTTATGAGCCTCTAATGCATGTTGTTGATCCTAGTGAGACATTTTTGTGGGGAAAGATAGTTCCATTGGTTAAAGTGTTATTTTAGCACGAACATGTTATGGATAAAACACGGGATAGTTAAGAAGATATGTGGGACCTAGAGCCTGACATTTTTACCTTAGAGGCTTAGTAATGTTTGGGTGCATAGATTAATGATTAGTTATTATAAGGTGCGAATATGGTAAGATATAGATCATTTTGGAGATGTATTATTCTTGTTATCATGTGTTCTTTTACCCCCATTCTACTATTAGTTTTTTGAGACTTTTCTTCGGTGTGCTTGGATTATTTTTGGTGATTTTTGAAGTTTGTTGTGCAGTGCACGATTGGCACATGGTTTACCCAATTAGTGCACCCTCCCCCAAAAATGGTGCATCCTAAGCATAATAGAATTCCATGGTGGATAAATGGTTTTTAAAACTATCTGAAACATAGGGCAAACTATGTAGCCCATAAAATATGGATGCATGGTTAGGGTGAACTGTTTGGAAAACAGTGTGGCCCCTCTCATGAAATTGTACGCAGAGAAAATTAAATCTCTGAAATTTAAAAAAAAATAATAACCCCTCATGTTTTAACCAAATTCTCCCCAGATTGATCTGACAAAGAAATCCATATCTTTTTTTGGGACCTTAAGAGGATTCCAAGGCTCATTGAATATATTCCTTTGTGAATTGAAGATTTGGTGAAAAGATCATCCCACATAAAATAAGTGATTTCATCCTATATTTTTTTCCTCTCTCTCCCATCTTTCTCTCATGTTGGATAGGAATTATTTACCATAAATTTTTTATGTTTTAGATACAGGTTTTGATGGATATTTATTATTTGGATCATTGTCTTGGATTTTGATCCTATATCTCCTCCTTCATTGTGCTTTGGACCATTATACATCAAATTGAGGGTTACAGTATGGAGGACATTCATCAATGATATCGAGGTAGGCGGCCTAATTTCCAATTACCTTAGTCTTTATTATAATTCTGTTTATATAATTTTGAATTTTAAATTTATAAAATGGGAAATTTAATTTTAAATTAAATTAATTAATGTATCCCCATTTTTTGTGAACCATTAATAGATCCCTTTAGAACCATGGGAGTTTCGATACAGGACATAACCGTAAACCATTGGGTGTTCCCATATAATTGAAATAATGATTTGTTAATAATGAAATTTGATGAAGTGGAATAATGGGTGTATAAAATTGAATTGAATCCTTGATTTATAGTTGGTAAATGAGATTATGAAATTGGTTGAGTTATATATTATGAAAATGGTTGATAAATGGGTTCTGAATATGGAACCATGGCATATGATTTCGTGATTGACGTGAATAATGAGTTATGGGTCATGTATTACTACACAAAATATCCATGGGGTTCTAGACTACTACTCTAGGCATCTGATATATATATATATATATATATGTGATTAATGAGTTGTTGGTAAGGGACTAATACACCAAATACTAATTGGGTTATAGACTACTGCTCTATTCCCCCCAATGCATGAAAATGGAATTAGAATTAAATGAATATTGAAAACCATGAAAGAATGATCTTTTTAATCCCCATATTTAATTATTCTGAATTTTAAATAGGCTGAAGCATGTATGATTTTTTTGAGTTTCACCGTGAACCTAGGGGCCTATGTGGTGGATTAAATAGTATTAAATGTGATATTTTTTTACTTTATCAGTTGTGATTTATTATTTAAGAAATTTTATACAATTTTATTGAATGGGTATTGTTTTAGACACCATTGGTGGTGTCCTATTGAGTTGTACCCACTCTCTACTCAAGATTCGTAATCAGCACCCAACTAGACTTTATGTTTTTAGGACATGATATGCGAAAGAGCCTTATGTTTGATTGATGAGTTGGGATTCGGGATGGAGAATGGATGAGGTAATTAAACTTGATGCCAAGACCTACTTGGGAGATATTAGTGTGCCTTTATTTTTGGTTTTAATTAGACAATTGACACTCATTATGGAATGAAATATATACTACTTTGTTTTATGGTCATTTTCTCATGTTTTTGGATTATTATTATGTGATCATAGTCTTTATTAAGTATGGTATTATCCCAGTAATTTTTATTATAATTTGGTAATTATTTATTATTTTTATTATTGTGCTGCATTGAGAGGGTGAGTATAGTCTCCAGAGGATACATGTTAGACCCATACTTCTTTTCGACAACCTTTTTTTATTTTGGGAGGCATGTGTGAGATCATGGGATGAACCGGATTGCGGAACCATCTGGTGGAACCCTGGACAGTATGTTATATTTGGTAACTTTTATTATGATTCTGTAAGTCTAAAAACCCCCATTACGTATCTTTAGAAAGTGAGTTTTATTTTTTAGATGTGGTTGTGAAATAGTTGGCATGTATAAAATATTGAGTAATTTTTATGGAATTTTCATGTTATGAGTCGATAAGAATACGTTTTAAATGGCATAATTCCAATAATATAACGTAAAAATATATTATATTAGGAATTGAAAAATGATATATTATTTATTGACATAAATATGAATGTCTATAAGTGATTTGTGAACGAGAATTTTATAATTTTCAGACAAACACACACACACATATATTATTGTACATGTATTGTATTTCTGAAAACTACCACCTTCTAGTGTAAAAGATATTTTTTAATCATTCAGATAAATGATTCTAAAAAATAAATGTCATAGTTTCAAATAATGTTTGGAAGTTAATTTTTGTTTGAGTTACATTATATTGGTATTTTAAAGAGTGAACTAATATTGTTTAGGTATATAATGCATAGGTTTAATGAATCAAATTAATGTATTTTTTTCTATATCAATATATGTAAATTTTTATAATTGTTCCATATAAATGAATATTAATATTCTAATTAAATTATATGTTAATAATTCTATTATTTTAGGTGTTTTTTATTAGATTTGAGTAAATTTAAAAAGGTCATTCGTGTTTTTATAAAACAATTATTTCATTTTTTATGGTATGGTTTCAAAAGAGAAATGATTCTATGGTAAAATCATTAAAAGTATTTCATTAATTTTAAAAATACTTTTGGAAAACAATATTTAGTCTCTCATAACCCATTTTGGGTATAATTATTTATTTGGGTGAGTATTTCAATAAATTTTCTATTATGGTTTAGTGGTATTTAACTCCTTTTATTTTGAACATCTATTTTCATTTTTAGGGTTGTTTTTCCCTTTGTATAAGGGTTTGGTAATATTTTAGATCATTGGGATTATTTTTTGACATTGACATTGATTTACATTATTAATAACTGATTCTTTATTTTAGGATGTGGTTAAATTTTTGGGGTTTTACTTGAATGTTATTATTTTGTCTTAGTTTCATGATATTTGAAGGGTATATTTTTCTTTGGGATTCATATGGATTGAATTATGATATTTCTTGTATTAGCCATGTTTCATCCTAGACATGGATCATTAATAAGAAACTAAACCAATTTGGCCACTTTTCCTCATGTGCACTTCTGAGTATGTTAAAGGATGCTGACTAGAATCCAGGGTCATATTTTTATGGAGGGGAGACTATGTCCATATAAGTAGAGTGTAACACAATAGTGAAAAATAACAACAAGTATTTGGAGAAAAATAATAAATGAATCGTGGAAGATAAAAATTATTAGTACATGTAAATCATTAAGATAATTATAGCATACAAAATAATATTTATAATCATATACACAATTTTTATTTCATGCTGCTATAAAAAATCCAAAAAAATACTGGAATTTAGTAGGAGGAATAAAAACTAAATTTTATCTAAAACAATCAAAAATCCTGAAAATTTATCTCTAATAAATTCAGAAGTAAAATATAGTTTGTATACTCTTGTACTCTATAATCATATAAAAATTAATGTATTCATAGTAGGGTGCTTCCCTTTATCATTACATGCATCAATGAACTCTGCGAGGGTACCAATCAATGGCCCAAATACGATTTAATTTAAACTCAGTAGGCCACCACCAACATTCTCTATCACTATCCAAACTTATTATATAAAATGAACAGTGTGAAGGTATAATAAATAAAGTAAATAAATAAATAAACTGAATCGTTTTAGGTCAGCTATATGAAACTCATCGGATACTACATGCTTCATCTAAAGTCAATTATTTATTTTAGAATTTTATATTTTTAATTTATATTTATAAGATGACACTCGAGACAGGAAACCAAGGCATCCATATATAGTGATAATCATAAGGGGATTCCATTATTTCCAGGAAATTTATGTTTTATCAACTAGGTGAAGTCCATAGGTGGATACCCTACGTAGTTTAACCTAATGGGAAAGTGCTACCCGAGCACTAGGATCAGGTATAGGTATCCTCGGTGCTAGACATGAAAGGAGTCCAGGGTAATAAAGAATGTGGTCTATGACATAAATCTATGTCCAAGGAGAATAATTGAAGGTATTCAATTTATTTTCAAGGAATATAGGAGAACCTGTGGGGCTAACATGGGGACTTTATAATCCTAATACATAGATCAAATCAAGGTTTGGTCTTTCACCATAAATATACATAAAGGAATCAGTTTGTGTCTAATGATCCAATCCAAGGAGAACCATAATAGTAGTCCTCGTATCACATCGGGAATTGAAAATCGCAATATAACGACTGATTTTGTTCCCATAATAATAATAATAATACTATACATGTCAAAATTTAATAATTAAATATTATATAGGTGACATTATCAAAAAAATTTCCTTTCATTTGTAAATAATTTTTCCATATCAAATAATAAGATAAAATAGAAACCCCATAGAAGGTGGTGTAATCACAAATATAAGGCTAATAGGCCTAGAAAATTATCATGTCCATAAATAAAATTCATATAAACAATTTTATTATTAAGTTTTACTCATCACATTTAAAAATGCATTTTAATACATATAATTAATTATAACATTCATATGAATTTAGAATGACACAAAAAAAATAGGTGATTCCCATTGAGGAAAAAAATATCTGATGACATAAATTAGGTTGGGTGGACAACAAAATAAAGGTGATATATATTTTTTAGAGTGGTTGACATTTACAAAAAGGCATCATAATGAAATTCAAGTGTGTATCTTTATGATGATTGATATAGACATCAAAATATTGAGGTAAAATATCGAGACAACCTACCTCATACTTGTATTCCAATCCTCATCCAATATCTAGTTTCAATCATGTCTAGATTTAAATAAATCCAATAAATAGAAAAATACTATGACAATATGTTATATTATCTCAGATAGAAATAACATCCTGGATAGAAAGACAAACAGGTAAAGGAGGGTAGAAGAGTCTTGGGATTATCAAGAGGAATCCAATGTGACTGATGGAACTATAATCAAACAAATAATTAAGGATAAAAAAATCCTATGTGTGGTAGGATGGAATCCCTCTTCTTCCATTAATGTTTTTGAGAAATAGGGGAGGAAGAGAAAATAAATTTGACTTATGAAAAAGGAGGGGTAAAACTAAAAAAAACCCCTTCTTTTTTAAAGGTCTTTTAATATTTACAGAATAAATAAGGAATTTACAATATAAATTCCCCTTTCCTAGTGTCTTTTAAAAAATATGATGTCTCTATAGATAAAATTTATGGCATAAATTGATAATTTACGTTGTAAATTCAAAATTAATGTTGTAAATTTATCTTTAAAAATACAATACATTTTCTTTAGTTCCACACCAAAAGACTAGAATACCCATTTTATATGGTCTAAACCAAAAAAAAATAACCCAAAAATTACAGAATAGTATACCTAGAAAATGGAAAGATCTTATAAACTCTCCCCATCAAAAAATAAATCCTCAAATTTCCCTTCTGAGGGTGGTTGAATATCATCTAAAAATAACTCAGTCTATTGGGTACATATGTCAGCTTCTCACTCCTAAGTCTCATTCTACAAATGATTTTAATACCATAACACCTAAGCAATAGGAACTAACCTTCCTTGAAAATCAACTGTGATACGATCCAAAATATGAGATGGATACTTATATTAAACCAAACATTCCAAACATAGATATGAAATCTTAGTAAATAAATATCTATTTTACAAAATAATGATCCAAAATCTAATTGTATAGTTATAGTTCATTTTGATTCATGTTCATATAAAAAACTTATTCATAAAGGATATGCATTGTCTTTATCTAATTTCATCATGACTAGCACCCTTCCTGGACATATCATACTTCACGACCTAGGTAGATGAAGTGTAATAAATGTTGAGATAAAATTTTCATTAAGGGTAAATATAGATTCCATCAATGATCACTTGAGAATAAAATTAACATATGATTATGAGAACACGAACATAATATTTATATATCATACCCTTCATATCATAAATAAAAATCTCAAGTCATGGAATAAATCTTGGAAGTTAATAAGACATGAATTGTAAATGAATCAAAGAAAATGAGTTATGAAATCATAACATTGTCTTAGAAAATTAGTTTTCGGGCATACACATAAGCATGGAAAATCATTTCCTTAGTATTCAAACCTAATTTTCCAAACTATCATAGTGGAATGGTCTCACTCCAAAAACCATCTTAGTTGTCAAGGTTCTCTAGCCAGAATGTAGTAGTGCAAAAAGTACATTACAAAATTGGGTGCACTTCACATTCCATTCATAATTATATCATGGGATACCAATATTTTCCAAATTCATTTGAATGAGATATTGGTCCCACCCATCCTTTATTATAATGTGTCCATCGTCCTTAGTTTTAACATAACCACCATCCTTGGTTATAACGTAACCACCATCCTTGGTTATAATTAAATTATCATCCATGGTTATAATTTAACCAACATTATTAGTTATAACATAACCACTATCACATATTGAAAATCATACATATGTCTTCCACATTGTCATAAAAAATTCATCATATCATCACATAATAACTCGTCCAAAGAAAAAAAAGCTTCATAAATATTCCATCAGTTTACAATATCATAGACCATAAAAAATAAATTGGTTTAAGATTCCAAAAAAATAAACATTAACCATTAATATAAATAGTTAGAATGGTATTAGTGGATTATATCCCCAGTAAGTCAAAATTAACATCAATGGTTTTTATCATATATTAAAATACCATTAAAATATCACAAAAATATTTCTTGAGGAAAATAACTTTTCCATTTTAAAAATTACATTTAAAAGTATCTCCAATATCATATATAAAACATTTTATTTAAAAATAAAATTGGAAACTCATAAATTAATATTTAGAAATTGAATGGTATATATGGATGTGAATTTAATTCATGCGGTATAGGTTAAAAGGAAAAATTTATTCAACAAGTTTTGTAAAAAAAATAAAAATTACCATGCTCAAAAAGTGACATGAATATCCTTTTTTAAAAAAATTATAAATTAAAAAATGGGTTAAAAATAAATTAAAATTCATTTTAAAATAGTAAAACCCTCCATTATAACACATTTTTAAAACATTGATATTTACAAAAATGTTTTTTCACTAATGAGAGAAATAATGTTAGTTTTCCTTAAAATATTTTTATTTTATTGAGAACATAATGTGAGGAATATGAAATTAAAACTTGTATTATTAATCAGTTACCATAGGATAAGAAAAATATTGTTTTTCATGAGATTAAAATAATAATATTGATCATTAAAAACTTAATAATAAATAATACAGATAAATAATGAGTTTATCACTATGAATCCTGATCACTTTGGTAACATTTGAATCATAAGCCTATGAAATAAATAAATCTATATGTATATTAATATCATCATATTTTCAAGATATTAATCATAATATACATTCATATTAAGTATATATTACACACAAAAGAAATAAATGGTAAATATTGAATTTTTCCCAAAATAATAATAGTGAGATTAAAATCCCTTAACATAGGTCTGAAATCATTCATACAAGTTGGAAAACCATTTAAAAAAATATATAGATTTATTATAAATCTATTAAATAACTATAATCATATATATATATTACTATATATTATTTACTTGTTACCTTTCTTTATTCTATTATAAGTAATTTTCTATTAAAATCACTCTTCATGTTGATATCTACTTCATTTTTCACGTATGTTCACATTTAGTAGTTTTGGTCCTTATTTTATTTATCATGGTACCATAATATAATAAAACATAAATAATTATATAAATATCTTAGATATTAATTATATTCTTATTTATGATCATTCATAAAATATAGAGATAGAAAAATGAATTACATCGTTCATGGAGACGGTAGGTCATACATACACATGAACGTTGTTTTCAAATTTTAAAGTGGATGAAATAATTAAATGGTAAATAATATGTAACCTTTAAAAATTACCTATTATATAATATAAATCATATATATTCATTAAATTAACCCTTATTTCCATTCAAGTAAAATAGAAATTAAAAAAATCAGATTTCTTCGTGGAGCTGGGAGTCCACGAGTATGCACGATCGACAATATCATCTTCCAATTGCTTATAAGGTAAGAAAGAAGATATGATATTTTAATTAAATAAATATAATTTTTTTCATAGGTATCTTATATTAAGATTAAATCCATCATAATGCTAATTCATTAAATATGGTGATGATAAATGAATTGTATCACTACGTGGAGATGGTAAGTCATGTGTACACACAAGCGATACATTCACATCCCATTTGGAAGATATATGGACAATAAAGTTGGTTTCATAATCATAATAAAATTTAATTATATTTAAGATAATTTATTAATAATTTTCTTAAAAATATAACATATTTATACAATTTAAAAGAATAATGAAAAATATTGTGACTAGTTAAGGATATTACCTCTTCTTTAAAATAAATCCTTTAAATCTCCTCTTAAGGGCTCGAGGTTTGGTCATTTTTTATGAAAATCAATTTTATAATGTGAATAATGAAGTGTAGAATGGATTTTGTATGGGTATGATCAGGCTAGATGGCTCAATGTGGTGTGACGAAGGGAAAAGAGGGGCCCCTTTATAATCAAGGGGAGGGGCACTCTAAGAATTTGAAAAAATGTTAAATAAATATTAATGATTTTTAATGTCCAGATGGATCTAAAATTATATTATTCAAGATATAATATCATTATGAGTTCCAATTATTTTACATAATTATTTTAATTATTTTAGTTCATATTTGTACCATTATATTTTTGTTTTATCCCTTCATTAACCCATTTGACAATTGCATAAATATTTATGTTTTTTACATTATATGGGATAATAATGTAACTATAAATTGCATAATGTCACATAAATAGACCATGGATAATTTTTAAAACCATATCCAATTAATTTTAATGAATATAATTTTTTTAATTTTTTATATCATTTAATAAAATATTAAGTATTACAAACAATCATAAATGTCATGTTTACCCTATTCATTATATTTGACATTAAATGGATCAATACCAAAGGTTATTTATAATAAAGTTCATAAAAACCTCCATAATATTTTATATATATCTAAAAAATTCTTTGGAAATTTTAACTCAATAAAATTATATCACTTTTAATATTTCAAAAATCATTTATTTAATTATTTTGGTTAATTCAATAAAACTTTTATTAGGATTTCATATAAATTTAATGTAATTATATAATTTATAAAAATTATAAATAAATTTATATAATCAAAATAATTTCATTTATCGTAGAATGTAAATTTATATTCATTCATAACATTATTTTGTCCATATGTGGACATATATGTGATTTTAAAACTAAGAGAGTGACATTTTCTAACATTATTTGATTTAATTATTATATATTTAATTTTCATAGAAAAGTTTCCATTAACAACTCAATTTATTTCATAATATGATAATTTTATTATTATATTTATCCAAAAAGAATTATGATGATAAATTATGTCTTGATCACTTAGTTTATACAAAGATTAACCCTATTTACCATTTACCTAGTTGATAAATTTCACCACAGTTATTATTCATTTTGTCCAGAAATAAAAGGATAATATTTAGAAAATTAAAAAAACATAATTAAAAATATGAAATATAAAATAAAAAATTAAACAACAATAAGTGTAGTAAATTATTTTTAAAAGAAGTATGCAAAACGCGGGGTAACTTGCTTTCATAAAAATAGAGTTCTTAAGTATAAAACCAAATTTATTCTTATCTCATGCATAAAAAAATACGAGATTATTATTTAAAATATTTTATGTTTATAAAAAATAAATTTCATTAAAATAATTAACTAATATTGATCAATTTAATTTATTAAGTAAAAACACATTGTGTTCCAAAAAAGAGTTTTTTAAGAAAATGCGTTTTTAAATAAAAATGCTTTTCTCCTAAATTAAAAAATAAAATTTAATCCAATGAACTTAATTGGAATATTTATAATATAAGAAGGCTAATTTTTCTTTGAATCATTTTTAAAATAAAAATTAATTTTTTTATTCCTTAAATAGAAATATAGTTTCAAATTAAAATCATTATATTTCAATAGTCACTAGAATATCAAATTTTATTTGAAATTATAAAAAGTTAATCCTATGATAATTTTAATATTTTTTATTTCAAATTTTTTTAATATAATAAAATTTCTAAAATTAATAGAAATAAATCATAATTTTTTCACACAAAATAAAGAAAAATCTTTTTTTTAAATGTATTTTTCAAAAATAAAATGATTTTACTAAAAATTCCTTCATTATTTACTAATATTTTTTTAATACATTTAAATTTATTTTATTTCTAGTTAAAACTTTTCATAACCATTAATTTAATATCTATGTTATAATTATCATATTAATTTAAAATTTAAAAATATATCATCTTTTGTTAAACTCAGTCTTACGTGTAAAACAAGCTATCCAAAAATTAAGTTAAATTGACAAAAATATTTCATAAAATCAAGGTTTGTTACATTATTACTCCCCCATCAATAAATTGTTCCCTCACAATTTTTTATATGCTCGGTAATCAAGGGTTTGATATTTTAAAAATATATTTTTGAAAACCTACATTATAAAAAAGGGGCAGTAAAACTTTATCTTGATAAGAGAAAATGGGAAATACGAAGCTCATCTATAATAAAAAAAATAATAGGTCCATAAATATGAGAACATAAATGGAAAGTGATGATATTTATATGGTAGAAAAAATTAACACCCAAAGAATAAATGTGAGTGATAGAGAACCTAGTTAGTTAAAAGTTTACATCCACAAAACCATAAATCTGTGATGGCTGAAAAGAATATTGATTCATAAGAAATGAAAAAAATCGGACAAGTTTTTTGTTTCAAAATATGATTCCTATATTTAAGGAATACCTTTACTCAATTTTCATTATAATCTAACATGTTGATCCCAAATGATGATTGTTCAATTTTCATTTTTTATGCCTGAGTCACTTAAATAAACTTCTAACATGCCGAAAAATTATATAATGTTATTCCTACAAAATTTAAGAATTAATCAAAACAAAAAATGGTAATCAAAAGGTAAAATAATTATCAATATTTATAAACATTCATATGAATAAATACAACATTAATATCCAAATACTTAACATGAACAACCATGGATTAACTAAATTAATAATCCTTCAACCCAAATTTCCACAATAACCTCAATATAAATTATTCTTTTAACCTCAAAGTCTATATCTTACCCTTCAACTTAAATCTTCAAACATTTAATTTCATTCCTCTCACATAGTATACATTGTTAAATCACCTATAAAACATAGGGTTACATATACCATAACCCAATGAAACATCTCTTAAATAAGATTAATCACAATGATAAATTACACTATAATCATGTACTATAGTGCACATCACCAAAATATCAAAAATAAAATTTTTATACTAACTTGAATTTTATTCCATTATTTTACCATAAATATCTATGAAGATATAACATTATCAATGAATCACTTTTCAACCATCAATATTTTATATATCCTATTATCTATCTTCTATAATTAACTTATCATAAAATTATATATCAATTATAAAGGGTATTTAAACCTCAACGTAGTTTCCATATCCAGTGATATAAAACATTAAAAAGTTCATGTTTATTCTACCACTGAAAAATTACCTTATACCCCTAATTTGTAACCATGGGAATAGCCCATAAAATCGAGAGTATAGGCTATACCCAAGGTTCTGAGAACAAGTCGAGCTTAAGTCGCCAGTATAGCTCTGAGCTATACCCAGAGTTTGAATATGATATTGCAATGGTTATAAAACATGGAAACCGGTGTATGCAATATAGTCCATCATGTTAATACACTTATACCAACAATTCTAAAATAGTGACTATAATATTTAAAAAAACATGCAGTCAGATTCAAACATTGGACCGCCCCTCTATAATCCATTCAAATTAACAATAAACTACATAAGATTTTCAATATAAAAAAATATATTTACTTATATAAATATATACATATATATAAACAGTTGATATAGGTTTAAAAATGTATCAATTAGTATTAATATAGGAATTTTGTTTCTCACGATTATGCAGGACAGATATAAACACATGTTATAAAAGTTGTGGCTATAGGAATGAATATACCCATGCTTCTTGGAGAACTATGAGTATAAGTTTAGATAAAAACCTATACCCGTGTTTTTGGGAAAAATATGGGTATATGGTTAACTTATACCCATAGCTTTTCCAAAAACTATTGGTATAGGTCTGAACCAAACCCTGTACCCATGGTTTCTTTTCCAAAACCATTGGATTAGCCTTGGATTCTAGTAGTGCTCATTAGAACACATAATCAAACTTACACCTATAAGGGGAATATAAAACCCATAACATTTTATTTAACCTCTCAAAAAAACATACATGATTCGATAATTAACACAATCCTTATTCATTAAATATGTTCAAAAATATTAAATATTTTTCATAAATACAAAAATGAAATAATCTTCATCGGAGCTGACCTAAATAAATTTTTATTAAATCCCATACCGATTTAAAGGATACCAATACTATAAATTTCAATAAAATCATTATCTAAATTAAAAATTATTTACTCAACATCAGACTTGTATTAATGTTTATCTTTTCCCTTAGTCAGGGGTTCTCTAAGAATATCACCTTAACACTAAATAACTTTTATTCGTTGTTATTATTATTCCAAACATGTTTTCAAATCCACCAGGAAAAAGTAATTATATGTTTCATGATATATTTATATGTATAGTATCATTAGTATAACACTTATACAATATAATTCATCAATGCAAATACATTGACACTCGAGTCATCCCACTTCCTTCGTAAACCATTAATTATGATTCATAATTTTATTACCCAACACTTCTTTCCTTAAATATGAAATATGAATCACAAATTATGACTTATAATCCACAATTTAATCTTGTTTCTTAATTCTAACCTAAGAAATACTGTTAAAACAACCCATACCTTCATATGTAATCTGTAGTTTCTTCATTATAATTGGTAATATATTAACTCATACAACCTTATTGATTCTCTTCTTAGAATTCCCTTTTAGGAAATCTATTTTCATAATTCCCATACATTCCATATTTAAGACATTCAACTATCATGAATACCTTAAGGATTACATTATTATCATCCATTACATTAACTAATATATTCCTTTTTCCTTGAAAATTACGTTCTTTATGTCCATTATTTAAACACTACCAACATATTACCATTCCTCTAATACATTCACATGATTGCCTCTTCCTACATTCTAGGAATTTTGAAAGTAGAATCTTCTTTCCTCTATGGTATTTATAAGAATCAATCTATCATTTATTAGGTGTGTTAGGAAACTCACCAAATTTGATATTGTTAATCACATAATGATAAAACTAATTATTTTTAACCACATGGTTTCACAATCTAACTATTATTTCCCTTAGTTGATAATGAGGAAAATCATTCCAATAATTGTCACATTCTTAATTAACACGATTCATTCAAGTTCCATCAATTTCTAAAACTAAAAATCATAGTGTGATAAAAAAAACCATTGTGGGAAACCACATAATAATGAAAAAACATTTATTGGATATCTAAATAATGATACATTTATCTATGACACCTTATGTAACATACTGACGTTTATAAATGATATTTTTTTCTTGAAATAAATTTGTATTATATTTTATTAAATAGTATTATGAACATACGCACATAGAAAAAAAATACTTTATTTCATTAATGAAAATTGTTACATTAGAAAAAAATTAAACCCATTATGATTAAAAATATTTCAAGGGGGAACAAATAAAAAAATATAATGGAAAAATTTTGATCACCATGATTGGCTAGAATCATCCCTCAAAAGAACAATATTATAAAAATGAAATAAAATATTATTAAATTCATCGAAATTATAGAAATTTAATATATAAAACTTTTTTATTAAATGTAGTTATTATTAAATAAAGTAATTTAGTATTATTTATTTGATATAGTTTATCTATTAGAATAAAAATTTGATCATCAGAATAGTAACTTTATCTTTGGCAATAGAAACCTAAACATTAAAAATAGTAACCAAATGTTTGGGTTAGTAATATGAACTAAAAATAATAAATTTAGGCATAAATAATATTTATCGTGAGTAATTAAATTAAATATAAATATTATAACTCTAAAAAAAATATCAAGGTCAAAAACTTAAATAAAATAAAAGAACGGTTTAAAAAACTTTATTTTAAGGTATTTCATAAAAAATCTTTACTTCTATATAAAAAATTAAAATAATATATTTTAGAAAATATATTTAATAACTTTAATTTTTTAAATCATTATGTAAACATTTTACAGGGGTTGGTTTTTGGTAATTTTATGAAAAAACTTCAATTTTTAGGTGTTTAGTAAAAATATCGTTATTTCTGTAACCGATGTATCTTTAATTACATCATTCATGTTGTAATAATGGAAAATTATTTTATAGAAATAGTTTCTTGAAAAAATATTTTTTAATTTTTTCAAAGATTAATTATAACAAAATTAAAATTTTTTCGAAACCTAAAAAATTTGTTCCAAATTCTAATGTCAAAATTATTCATTTGAAAATAATTCCCTTTTTATGAATTCCTCCTTAATAAACTATTAATTTTTAATTTTAAAGGTTTTTAAAATCATAATACCATTATAGTTTACTTAATAATGAATCATTATATGAAAAATATCACTATTATAATTTTTTCCTTGGAAATATAATTTTATTCAATATTTTAACATAATAATACCTCTCTTTATATGTATGAAAAACCCATCTCCCTCCCCCTATAAAATCACTCATCCCTCAATTTAGAAATATCAATATCAACCAAAATACTGTATATTAATCGCATATCAACATTAGGTATTTTATGGAGTAAATAACATCTATTAAACAAGAAAGTCTAATGTTGAATGAGAGAAGAACATTGAGAAAAGACTAAGTTTTTATTAACTCTTCTCTTGTTTTCCTCCTCTCTTTCCCTTTTCCCAATTAATTTTAAACAAATAAATAATGACTAATTAGTTATAATCTGAACATTTCATTAATTATGTTAACATACTATAAAAATTATATATTTGAAGTATTTATATTTTATATCTCTCTTTTCCCTACTGTGGAAAATGTTCCTGATAACCATCAATTAACCACTAATGAGGATATTTCAAACTTATTTCTATATCACAGACACTATGGATGATTATAATGAACTAATTATGATATATATAAATTCTAAATTAAATTTATTCTTTTTTAATTAATTATTTTTATTTATTAATAACCTTGAAACAAAAATAGTAAAAACAAAAAAAACAAGAAATTTTTAAGGAAAAATGATATCAAATAATTTTTCATTTAACCATGGAAAATAATTAAATATAAATAAAGGATTGTAGTTTATAATTACTGAAGAAATCGAAATAATTTAATTCTTATTCAATGTTTTAATAAACCCATGTTAATTATTTAGGAGACATAAAAAGAGATGAAATAAAGTAGGATTTAAGGTACGGAGATTATTGAATCCAACTAAGTTTTCTTTTTCTTATCCATCTTTCTCATCTTTTTTAGTATGTAAATTACCATAATATTTCATAGATATTTTTTCACTGTTATTACCTTTTCTATTTTGGTATATACATGTTTTTCACGTTTCCTGAATTATTTTTAAGCCAAATAAATTGATTTTTCAAAAAGGTTTTTCTTTCCAAAACACATCCTTGAATCAGCTTGAGATATTTCCCCTTATCTAATGAATGATATTTTGTATTCCAAATATTTTTCCCTTATTCATTTAGGAACCAAAAATGTTTATTCATTAATATATGATTTATGAAATCCATATGAAACCTATTTCTTTTCATGGGATATTTCATTACTACGTTTGTTATACATTATATGTGGCATGCATGATTATGAGCATTTTAGATGTGATATGAGAGGAAGAATTATATATTAACCCAATGAATTAGTTAATGTGATATATCTCATGATAGTATGTTTATTATTCATGAAAATGATGTTATATTTGTTCAAATTTAGAATTTTATGATTATGAACATATGTTATGTGTGGAAATTATGTTATCTTTGTTAATAACTATGTGTTGTATTTTACCACGAAGACATGATATTTAATTTTAATGTATATAACACATTCCATGGAATAATCAAATTATTCCCTCGTGATTTTTTTGATGATCTTTTGTTTATCATTTGATGATTTTTATTATTCTCACCCACAATATATTGACTTAGGTCCTTTATTCCACACCTTACAGTCTTTTAGATCTCCCCTTTTATTGATGTATAACCTTATGTGACATCATGTACTCAATATATCATGAGATATTTAGAACGATAATGAATGATAATTTAAGTTATGTTTGTGTTTCATTGAGTGTAATTGATATATAAGCCTAATTTTACCATGTCATTAAACCATTGGATCTTGAATTGTAATGCTATTATATTTTTACCTTAAAATTGATGTAATGTTCATGTAAAAAGGGTGGGTCAAAATAGTTGGTATCAAAAAATAGTGTAGTTAATTTCAAGATTATAATTAACCCAAATTTGTGGAAATCATATGTTATTCTCTATGTAAGGTAAACATACTAGAATACTCATTTTAGAAAAATTATAAATATAGGGATCCCATAAGATATGTATTTAGAATTAATGTGTAAAAAAGAATAATTTATTTATTCATGATTTCGTGAAAAAAACTATTTAAAATATTACATTTTTAGAAAATGGTGGGAACCAAGAAAAAAAAGGCCAAGTACCATTGTGAGGTACAATTCAAATATTTTCAAAATCACATCCCCAATTCCATGGGATGTGTATTTTGAAACTTATAGTGATGCTTACCCAACTTCCTCAGGATATCAATAATAACCCAAACCATGTCTACAATCTACCTTTTCTTAAGAAGTAAAAATAGGCTTTCAGGACCATTATGTGTCAATGAACAGGAAAATATAGGGGATCTTCTGACCCACTTGTCTTAGAATAGTGGCTTAACTCAAAGGAAAATATTTTTTATGTACACAACTATTGTGAGAAGGTGAAAGTGTATCTTTATATTTATCGATTTGATAGAGGCCAGTCAAGGGTGGGTGTTAATAAATAATATGCATCTTAAGGATAAAATTGATGAAATATAATGTGAAGAATTTAAGTAGTTATAAAATAATAATTATTTCCCAGAAACTCTTCAAATAAAGATAGAGGGTGAATTCCTTGACTTTATGAAAAATGAGGGTGAATCTTTCACGACTTGTGAGGAAACATTCCAAAGGGTTGAAAAATATGCCTATGGTTTTTTATCAATAGTGGTAGAAAAATAGATTGATTATTTAGTTGTATAAACCCACAACTTTAAAAAACTATAGCTATTAAATACATTGGGAGTCATTAAGAAATAGATTTATGTTCTCTCAAAGTAGACATGGAGTTTTGAAAATGGTCCCATGGTTATGGAGATTAGAAGAGAATAATGGAGTTTCACGTAAGTGGGTGAAATGAGAGATTAAGAAGAAGGATCCAACCACACACATGTCTAAAATTTGGTAAGAATAATTAGGGTAATTTCCCTAAATGGATGGGGGAATGCTTCAAATACGATGTAGAAGGCCAGCAAGATCATTAATACCAAAGTTACAAGAAGAATATGGACAAAAAGATGGAGGAATGTAAGTCACCTCATAATGCACCACCCATAATAAAATTTTTCACTTATAGGAAGAAACAGAACTATGTAATCTAGTTTAGCAAATCATGGTTCCTTAAGGTTAATCAACATTAGAAATGGCTAAAGCTAAAAGGGAAAGGGAATGATTATTACATCAATACTATTGAAGTTTATCATGAAAATGATGTTGTACATGGTATATATCATTTTCACTCAAGAAATGATTTTTTTATTTGATTCTAGTTCAACTCATTCCTTCGTATATTTAAATATTTCTATAACTATTTAATCGGAGCCCCAATACCTTGAAGTAGATATATCTGTAAGAATACCTAGTGGTGTGATCATTATAACATAAGTGTTGGGCTCTTCCCATATTATCATATGTAGGAATATTATTCTAGAGAATAATTTAAACTTTCCCATGGTGGAATTTTAATATAAACAAGTCATGTATTGTCTCTCATTATATATATTACACATCAACAATAAGGAAAATTAAATATATTTGTATATTCTTAACTATCCCTTGTTCTTTGAAAAATGCAAGGGAGATCATGAGTATGATTTAAATAATCTACCACTAGTCTAGGTTATGATAACCTATAAAGAAATATACCTTGCAAAAAAAATTTATCAATGGATAATATCAGCCTTGAGGAAATGAACCTTGTGAGGGAATACATTGATATATTTCCCAAAGAGTTACTTGGGAATCCACCAGATCATGACATATTGTTTTCAATAGATATTTTACCTAGAGGCACTCGTATCTCAAAATAACCCTATAGGATGACTACTCTCAAACAGAAAGATTAAAAAAATTAGGTTTATGAGAATTTGTAAAAAGGCTCATACACCATAGTGAATCTCCTTGGAGTTCACCAATTACCTTTGTAATGAAAAATTATGGATCTATATGACTATGTACAGATTACCAAGAGCTCAACCAGATCACCATAATGAAAATTTATACACTTCTAACAATTGATGAATTTTTCGATAAACTACATGGACCTCAATACATCTCAAAGGTGGATCTTTGTTGTTGATATCATCCTATGATGGTTAAAAAGGAAAATGTTCAGACTACTATATATCATATGAGGTATGATAACTATGAGTTCATAGTGATTACCATAAGACATACTAATACCCCTAAAATCTTCATGGATTTAATGAATATAGACTTTAGATACCACCTCAAAATATGTTTGGCATTCATTATTTATGATATTCTAATTTACTCTAAAGGAAATTAGGAACATAAAGAGAATATAAGGATTATGCTACAAAAATTATGGAAGGAGGAAATGTATGAAAAGTTAAACATGTGTGACTTTTAGATAAGTCAGTTCACATTATTGAAGTACATGATCACATATTAAAGAATTTATGTGGACCCTACAAAGAAAAACTCAACTTAATAATGGACTATTCCCACTATTGTCAAGGAAATTCATATATTTCTTATCTTAGTAGGGTACTACTGACATTTATCTTTAAATTTATAGTTATTTTTTGGCTTTATGAAAAAAATAACATGAAAGGGGTAAATTTTGTGTATTCAAAGGAAATTTAGGAAATATTTAAGGATGTCAAGAAGATGATAATCAATACACATGTACTCACACTTCTAAAAAGAAGAGAAGGATTAGTGATAAACAATGATGCTTTTAATAGTGTAAGGGTTGTGTACTCATGTAGATTAATAATGTGATAGTTTATTCCTTGCAATGATTCAAGATCCATTAGAAGAACTACTTGGCGTATGATATAGAGTTTGCAGCTGTTACATTCAATTTGAAAATATATAAGAACTTACTATATGGTTAGAAGTTTTAAATACATATTTCCCAAAAAATTATAAATTATATATTCAAACATAAGGAGCACAACATGTAGAAAATAAAATGTTAAGAGCTAATAAACGACTACAATTTTTCTATTTACTTCCAACAGGGAAAGGTGAACAAGGTGGAATATTATCTTAAAATAAAATAACATGCTACTCTATCAATTATGTTTATTTAGAAATATTATATATTCTTTTATAGGAAAAGGATGGATCTATAAATCATAATGGTAGGGAAAAAACCTACCAAGCCCAAATTTTTACCCAATTATCTATCCAAGAAGATATTACGGAGGCACAAACGATGATATGAAGCTTCAATAAAGGGTGATTTAAGTAATGGAATTGAATCTTGATGGGTTACAAATCGATGAAGATATTGTAATTCATTTTGGAACTAGGATTTTTGTGCATTCATCACCTGAAATAAATAAAGATATATTGGATAATTCATATAGATCATTTTTCTACATCCATCCTAGAAGCACCAAGATGTACAGGGATATCTAAGAGAAATTATTAAGGGAAAATATAAAATTATGAGATTTCTATGTATATTTCAAGATTATTGGTCTGTTAGTTGGTTAAATTTGTGTAAAAAAATTCAAGGGGATGATGAAACCTATGCTTATACGTATGGGGAAATGGGAGAACATCACATAGAAATATTCAATAGTGTTAAAAATATATCCAAATAAAATAATGTGAAATGGTTTGTGGTGGAGAGAATCACCATGACTACTCACATCATCAATATCCAAGAATATTTATCGCCTAAAAAACATTCCAAGATATATGTATAAAATGTGGTGAGGCTACCTGGAGAACCACCGTCCATAATCTCTGATTGTGATCCAATATTAACTTCTATATTCTATAGAAGTATTCAACATGATCAGAATACTGAATTAAATTTTATCAGGGCATATCACCCCCAAAATGATGGTGAATTTAAAATGAGTATTCTGACACTTGAGGACTTCCTAAGAGCCTACTAACTGGGATTTAAATGAGGAATTGATCAATGTCTCCCATTATTTATGTTCTCATACATTAAAAAATTCATCTCAAGTATTAAAATTGATCCATATAAAGATTTTTATGCGATGTGATGTACAAGTCCTACATGTTGGGTTGAAGTTGGTAAATGAAAGCTACAAGTACTTGACATTTTTTAGGGGAAAATAGAGAAGGTTCAATCTGTACAATGCCATATAAATTCCTCTTAGTGTTAGAAGAAGAGCTACACTGACAACCATCGAAGGGATATGGATTTTGAATTTGGAGACAATGGTTTCCTTCAAATATCACCATAGACCATATTCATGTGTTTTTAAAATAAAGGGAATACTATTACTAGTTATGCTGGCCCTTTTAGATCCTTGATCACATAGAATCAGTGACATATCAGCTTGCACTTCCACCAAATATGACTCATTTTCATGATGTGTTCCAGATATCTCTCTTGAGGAAGTACATACCCAATCCCTCACATGTACTTAATATAAAGATGAAAAAACTAGAGAATGAACTCTCTTTTTTAGGAGAATCAAGTAAAAATATTATATAGTAGATACAAATTCTTACACAGCAAGGTAACTCACCTTTTCAATGTGATGTCCCAAAACTATGAGTATGAAGAGGAAAAGTGGGAACTCGTGGAAACAATGAAATAGATGTACCCTCACCTATTCTCAACAAATAATTTGATATAAAATTATAGGGATTAAATTTATAAATGGTGGAATAATTTAGCAACCTATTTTTTATAAATAATTTTTTTTCTCAAAATAAGTATTTTTTATATTATATTATACATTATTATGCAATACAACACATAGAGAAACCAAAAATACAATATTTATTTAATGAAAATAATTATATTAGTCATCAATTAAAACAATTAAAATTAAAATTGTTTCAAGGGGAAAATAATATAAAATTAAGAAACTACAATGGGAAAACATTGGATCACACCAATCGGTTAGAATCATCCCTCCCATGAATAACACTAAAGAAATGCAACTAAATATTAATAACCCGAGAAAAATTAAAGAAAATAAATTTTTTTAATCATGGGTGGAATTTTATTAAATATTGAATGATGTAATGTACTGGTATTTATAGAAGTTATTGTGATATTTGGAATAGTAATGTGGTCATTGGATTAAGAACATAACTATTGAGAATAGTAGCCTGATAGTTGGAATAATAATTTAAAAGAGAATAATAAATTCTAATATAAATAAAATTTAAAATGATAAATTTAGTTAAATATAAATATTAAATTAGAAATAAATATATATCATGATTAAAAACTCAAAGAAAACATATACACATTTTTAATAAATTAAATTTAATGGTATTTTTTAAAAAAACACAAGATTTTAATAATAAAATTTAAATTAACCCATTTGGGGTTTCTAAAAAAAATTACTTATATTATTTAAATTATCTTAAATAAATATTCTAAGTTTATTTTTTTGGTAATTTTCTAAAAAAAATTAATTTTCAGGTGAATAGTAAATATTGAGTTTTTTCTATGACAAGTGTATTTTGAATTACATAATTCCGGATGTAATAATTACCTAATAATTTTTATAAATTATGGCTAAACCAAAAAAAATATTTTAGAAATGATTCATTAAAATAAAATAAATAGGTCTTCCAGAAATAAAAACTATTTTTAAAAGTCTAATGTCTAGAGTATTCCTTTGAAAAACAATTTTCTCATTTTTCCACTTTATTTTTTAATATACTATTTAATTTAAATTACAATGGAACTGAAATTCATAAACCCATTATATATAATTATTTATGATTATTTATGTCAAAAATATCACTATTTCAAGGTTTCAATTGTATATAGTATTTTATTTAATATTCTAACAAAAAAATACCCCTTACCTAAAGTTTAAATAACCCCTCTTACTCCCAATGGAAAACCAATACCATCTCACATAAAAATATATTTATATTCCAAAATTCACTCTATTAAGACATAATAAACCTCAATTTCTTCTTAGAGTAAACAAACTCTATTCAACAAGAAATTTTAGTGTCGAACAAGATAGGAAACACATAAAAAATAGTAAGTTTTTCTCAACTCTTATCTCGTTTTCCTTATCTCTTATCTTTTTTCCCAACTGAATTCAGAAACAAAATATAAGATTAATTAGGTAGTATATTAAAATTATATTAATTATTTAAACCTACAATAAAAATTATATTTTTGAATTAATTTTATTTTATACCTCTCTTTCCCCTTCTTTGGACAATATTTCCGATAATGATCGATTAAATGCCAACGAGGATGTTTCCAAATTCATTCCTTATCACAAACCATATGGATGGTTATAATAAAATTTTTATGACATATAAATTTTTCAATATATATATTTTATAATTTGTTAATTAATTGTACTTATATATAAATGACCTTGAAAAAATATAACACAAATGAAGAAAAGAGGGAAATGTTTATAGAAAACATGATCTCAAAATAATTTCCATTTAACTGAGGTAATTAAGAAATATAATCCAAATTTTCTAAATTAACAATAGTAAAAAAATAAAAAAAAATTTAATATTGTTCAAATTTTTAATAAACCTATGTTTGTTATTAAGGAGGTATAAATGTGACGAAATAAATTTGGATTTTAGGTAAGGGTATTATTGAAGCCAACTCATTTTTCTTTGAGTGGTCCATATTTCTCATCAATTTTAGTATAGGTATTCCCATAATATTCCATAAATATTCATTTTATATTCTTACCTTTTCTTTTCAGCAATATATATGTTTTTTGATGTTCCAAAATGATTTCTAATTCAAGTATAAATATATTTCAGAAAGACTTTTCATTGAAATACGCATCCCCAAATCAACTTGAGTTGTTTCTTTATCACTCAAGAATAATAATTTTTATTTCAAATATGTTTTTCCTTATTAATTTTGGAACCCCAAAGTTTATTCATCAAAGTATCCATTATGAAATTCTAATTAATATCATTTTTTCCATGGGTTACTTCATTACTATGATTGTTATATGTTCTATATATCATGCTTGATTATGAGCATTTATGATATGAGGGGTGGGAGTGTAATTATATAACCCTCAAATTCAATGTGGAATGTGATATATCTCTTTAGATTATGTGTATTATTCATGATCATGATGCCATATTTGTTCACATTTAAAATGTTATTTTTATGCACAAATGTTATTTATAAATATGATAATATCTTTGACCACAATTATGTGTGGTATTTTTAAAACTAAGACATTATGTTTCATTTTTATGAATATTCCACATTCCATAAATTTATAAAATGTTTCCATCATGATTATGTTGATGATCCTATGAATATGATAAAATGATGTTGATTATTCTCAACCATTTTCTAAATATTCGTGTACATTATTCCTCCCCTTTTCAGGATTTTAGATCACCCATTTCATTAATGTATATTCCAAAGTTAATTCATGTACTGAAGAGATAGTGATAGATTTATATGGATAAAGAAGGAAAAAAAATAAATAAATTTTATGTTTTATTAGGTTCAATTGATGTATAAGCCAAATTTCCCCAAGTCACTAAACCTTTGGATCCTAGGTTATATTTTGATTTTTTATTATCTTAAAAATGATATTATATTCTTGTATGAAAATAGAGGGTCTCTGTACCTATGGTTTAAAGTAGTTCATTCATTATAATTACCAAAAACATTATGATTTCATTATATATAATGAATTACCCTTAGGGTTATCACAAATGTTTTCAAATCCTACTTTCTAAATGTTAACCAAACCGTTCGGTAACATCGATTATCGTGACCCAAAAATTTCATAAATAGATACCATATCTTAGTTGATGAATATTCATTACATAACATAATGATCCACATCTGAATACTAAAGGTATAGTTCCTTTGGATTCAGTGACACATTAACAACTATTTCATCTATTATGTACTTCTTCTCCCACTATGTTTGATATATCTATCACCCTTCTTTGCAATATCACATTTCCTAACCTTGGAATTTAATATTATGAAATTGTGTGCTCATTTTCTCAGTAAGGGTAAAAATGGGAGATATCAATGATAACATTAGAATAACATGTACATAATGGAATAATAATATGGGCATAAAATTTAACAATCTTACGGTGCATATCATAAATCTTAATTTTGAGTCAGCGCATAAATAATTTCAGTTCATAAGACATTAATAACAATGTAATCAAAGAACATGATCCATGAAAGCATAAAATTGGAATCACAATATGTTTTTTCAATACATTTAAGAATAATAAATAATTTTCTTAGTATTCATGGATCAATTTCAAGACTACCATAGTATAATGGAATGACTCCCCTAACCAACATAGTAGTCATGGTTCACTTTCAAGATTATCATGTTGAATGTCAGTTACAAGACTAGGTTCACTCCCCATTCTATTCATGTTAGTTTCCTGAGATATCAATCTTTATCTAATTAATTGGAGGGATATATAGGTCTAACCTACCCTTGGTTGTCATGTGACCATCACTCTTGGTTATAACATAGCCACCATCCGTGGTTATAACGTAACCATAATCCTTGTTTAAAACATAAAAACCATCCTTGGTTATAACATAGATACCATAATTAGTTATAGAGAAACCACCATCACAAAATAAAAACAATACAAATGTGTTCCAAAAGATTCTAAAACATTTATCATATCATCACATTAAAATCAATACAAAGAAAATTTATTTATTTAACGTTTCATCAATTAATTATACAATATCCCGTGGAAAATATATGGGTTTTGAAAAAATATCATCAACTTAATCATTAAACATCATAGAAATATTAGGAATGGTATCAATGGATTATATCCAAAACAAAAAATAATTAAAACCAAATGATATTTTCATGAACCAACCCCGGTCGACCCTAAACTGGTCACCTAATCTAATCCATATAAAATCTTGAGAGGCGTTCTGGATTTTTTCGGGCTGGCGATAAGCACTAAGGGAATCATAAGAAATAATGGGAATCGTTTCTCCAAATAAAAATTAACAAGGCAACAAAATAAATAAAATAGAAAACCAAAATCAATATGGTTTCCAAACATTACATTATTTACATTTAAAATTACAAAAACAAAAAACAGAACAAAAAATGACAGAATAACCAAACTAAACATGACATTAAAGACACCTCCATGTGACCCTGAGGGTCACTATCCAATCCACAACCAACTATCGCCCAAGGAGATCAATCTTAAGCCAAAACATATAGTAGAAACTAAAAACAAGAAAAACTTATAGGCATGAGTATTAAAACCTAGTAGGTAATCCAAAATAATTATATTCTTAATGAAAATTATTTAAATAAAAAACATGGATTTCATGTTTGATATAAATTCTATAAAAGTAGAACTTTCTACTCTATTAATCACATAGAAACCCAAATCATAATCCATTTCCCTCATAATTTTAAACAAGGTTCATGAGTATAAGAGAAAATAAAACCATGTAGCGTTCATTTTTTATAAAAGTGATAAAGGGGAGATTACATTCTCTTTAAAACACCCTCTTAAAACCTTTTTAAAAAAACCACACATTCTTCATTTTCAAAGAAAACACCAAAACTATGTACAAGTTATATCATTACAAATAATTATGCCAATGGAACAAATGATACTAGTATCATTGAAACACAAAAAAACATAGGAACTCATAGGAGAACCAAAACATACAATACATGTGACTCTTCCTGAAGGAATGTCCTACTATATGACATCATAAAACCCAAATGCCCGATCGTCTCCCTACTTGGCCTGACCAAGGGGCCCAATCCAATAGAAATGAAAACAAAATAACCCCATGTTATGGGCCTCTAGCAAGTACAATGACCAAGACTAGTGCATAAAACATTCTCAGAATTCATCTTTGGATTGCTAGGTTCCCATGTTATGTTCACAAAGGGGTGTTCTATGAAATATAAAGAAACATTCCATATACATTTCATCATACATATCACACAAATCAAAACTACCCCGACCACCTCAAGAAGTATCCTCTTTCTTTAAAACAATATTCACATGACTAGAGTCCCAATCTAAGGACATTACCACCCCTTTATCAACCAACAAGGAAATGGATCCCTCTTAGAAGGGTTTCTCCAAAAGAAACCATTTCACAAATTCCAAATAGGCCTCACATGATTTACACACATCAAAACCTTTCATAAATTATGATAAAAAAACCGTTTTTAAAACCACAGAATTTGGAAAAGCATTTGATAAACACTAATCATCCTTTTTTAAAAATTAGAAATACATTTACAAGATCAAAACATGCTTCTAAAAATCATAAACCAATTGAAAATGCCAACTGAGAAATTTATCAAGGACACAGTGTTCACAACTTCAACAAACCCACACTATAAATTAAAAATAATCAATAATAAAACTTTATTTCACATGGAACAATTATTATAAATATCATAAGTTGATATTTAACTATCGAGGAGGCTGTCAGAAACTAGAAATGAATGAAATATAAAATTTGAAAGCAATATACAAATGAATCCATCCACAAACTGCTTATACTCCAACAATTCCTAGCCATAAAGACTCTAGAAGGGTTTCGAGAGGCAAGAACAACCTCAAGGAACCCTATGAAGGAAAAACACCAAAAATGTGAAACCATAGCCAAGAAAATTGTCTAACATGGCAAATAGAGTTTGGGAAGAATATAAAAAGGTGCAGAAAGAGAGGAGAAGAAATAAACCATAACTATTCGATTCAGGTGGAGAATCACCAAGAAACCCTTTGAATATTTCTTGGAGGGTATTAGAAGTGCCAAAATCTCTCATGAGTGACATATTGGTTGGAAGAAAATGAATGGGAGAAAATATGGTTTGGGTTTTAAAATTTGGGAGAGAGAATGTGATTTTAATAACCTAGACAGGACGTACGGATAGTCTGTACTCTTTTTAAAACCGTGTGGTGACCATGCGGATACCTATGTCGAGAAGGAGAACTACCACATGGGTAACCCACATGGTCAGACTAACCATCTGGTTTCCATGTGGTTGGTTTTTACCAAGGCCTGACCTTCCGCATGGTTTCATATGCTGAGATGAATGGTTACTAGTAACCTTGTGACAACTGCGCTCTAGTGTCTTCTCACCCAAACACATTTAACTTCACTAAAAACCCAAGAGTAACTACAAGGAGAAAAGCTTGGCCAATGATAGAGGGTAAGAACACCCCAAAAATTCAACCCTGTCACACTTGGTTCCTGATAAAAGAACTAAGGATCAAACCCCACCTCAAACAAAATATGAATTCAAAAAATTAGGTCTCACAATTCTCTCCACCATTACGCTTTTCGCCCTCAAAAATCCAACACAATGCTTAAACTAAAAGCAAAAAACCACCACTCCTTTAAAAATTATGAATATTTACAAAGAATAACAAATTAATGGATAAAAAATACCACCAGTGAGAAAAATGAAAACAATGTGAACTCAGGAGACCAAAAAGTACTCCATGTGAAGTGCCACCCACCCCTAATGGCTTAAACACATCCAGTTGATTGATACAAAAAAGAATAGAACACCCACCACACTAAATCCATCATTAAATCATAAACACCTTAAACATCACCATGAAGATATCATACCATCAACCAAAATTCAAAGAACAAATTCCACCCACATCCAAAAAATACTTCAATAACCTTACTACAAAAAAATCTCTGGGAGAACCCCCATCCCAACACTTACTCAAAAGAAGAACTCAAAATTAGGTGGCTCCATAGAATACCACCTACCAACAAACCATGACTATTGACTAAACTGAGTTACCTACTTGGGGATTCTCGAATAGAATCCTCACCGTAATTAACATACAAAAATTATTTCATTCGTGAAAAATTCAATGAGAACCATAGCGAGTCCCCTAAGATAAAAAACTAAGGAAATTAAATAAACTAGAATAATTCCCCACACTAAACAAAAATTCCCACCATAAGGGGAGGGGAGATAAGTGACCCAATTAATGGAATGATGAACCCAAAAATGAAAACATATCGACAACTCATCACCCCCAGATAACTAAAAACCAAATCCACACTCAGTTCACACAAGAAGTCCACACATGGTCTATTAAATAGGGACCTAAATATGGTGAGATAAAACCTCTAAGGATTTAAGAAAATGAGAAAACTACGCCTCCTTAAAACCAAGGGAAAACACTTACACCCAAATGGGTCACAACGTGGAAATGAGGTCTACACACATTTTCCCACCAAATGAGACAAATTAAGATAGAACAACAACACCGGAGGCTTAAATTGTATCCATATTCCATACTAAGAATATGACTTAGACTAAAAACTTTCAAACCACTAGGGCCCTCCGGACTACATGCCGGATTAACCCCAAGATCTATGGCCAGAGCTCTGAGGATTGAAGTATCACCTTCCACATAGTCATGTTTTAGAATCTAATGAACAGAACACATAGATAAAAAATTCCCAAAACACACTTTAATTGAAATAGAAGTTTTAGAGGGTTTAACAACATCCATCCTTATTTTTGAATGATAACGAAACACCATAAGACAGCACTAGAAAAGACCATACATCCAAATAACATTACAGGGAGAGATACCCTGAATATATCCCAACATTCTCTTTACTTTTGCAAATGGAATGGGGTGTCCTTTGAAATGTAGGGTCCAAATTTACGATGCTTCTTGGAGACACCCCGACAGAACTACTTCAAAAGTACTCGAAATCAATTTTTGTTGAAGGTTTTCATATCACTCGATAAAGATAGTGTATTATTACCAAGCTTACCACACTAATGGAAGATCACAACATTGTGCTCTATAGAGGTTCATGAAAGGTTCGAAGGCCTCTTAATTCCCCATCCAGCACCCCCAACATTAGAAAACAACCCATTCTTATTACCAAAATCTTTTTCACCACTTTCAGAGACCAGGGGAAGATTATCTATCTGAATCCCTCGTACTGACTCAAATTCGGAATGAAAGGCCTACCTCAACACATCCGAGAAAGTGGTTAGGTTAATCTCAACCACCATTGATTATATCATAGGATGGATCCCAAGATCAAAATGTTTAGACTTCGCTAGATAATTTTCAATATATCATAGATAATATGAAACTAGATCAAATAAGTGATGAATGATTTCCAACATCGATCCAATGCCCTACTAAAGACCAAACATCTCCATCCTCTTCCTTACCTTATACATCTCAGAAAAATACATTTGGATGAATGAAGACTTGTAGAACTCACAGGTAAGATATTCTAGGGGATTTCGTCAAGACCTCGACTTCCACTATTTTCAGGTTATACGTTTGATTATAAAGGTAAAAACATTACCTTTAATGACTCTAGAAACACAAGGAAACAAAATTCACTCTAAATCCTCCACAACCACTCATCCAACTTAAGAGGATCTTCTTGACCATAAAAGATAGGATGGTTAATCTTTTTGAATTCAAGAGTGTATTATATTGGCTAAGAAACTATAGTGTTGTAATGGTGCACCACCTAAAGCTTCACCTTTATCATCCATCAAATCCTTGTTGTGAAGGACACTAAGAACAACGAGACAAAGAACTCGAACGAATGCAGTCCGTCAACATGGATCATCAATATCGAACATCACAAAAGATACACCACTCCCATAATATAAGGGAAACACCACACCACTACAAGCTACCAAAACCTCATAATTATCTTTAATAAATCTCTTTAAAATGGATACAATCTTAAAGATGAAACACCAACCAATGGTGTACCACGGATCCTTACACATGAAATTATTTATGAATTACTATGAACCCATCCACTTTCTCACACATATCCATGAATGTGGTCACTCACAAAAATACCAAAGGTAAAATAGATATCATGTCAAGGCATTCAACTCACACTTTTTTAAAATCCCAAAAATCCTATCTTCAAAATATCTATCCATAAAACTAGAAACCCCATTCAGATCTCAGAAAAATAATTTATAAAAGTCCAACTAATCGAATAAAAACTCAATTCCAAACATTAGACATTTCTTCCAAAACATTATATTCATTTATAAACACTTAAAATCATCCAACCAACATCAATTCATCAATACATAGTTAATTGAAAAATCATTCATTCTCGTTTAATACATGTTACCAAAACCCCTTTTTAAAAATAAATTCCCATTTTTTGATCAACCAAATATTGATAAATGACATTATTTTTTATAAAAACCCAATATAATTTAAATCATTATCATTTTTACCCCAGAACCATTTCATGAGAATCCACTTTTCCAAAGTTTATTTCAACACAATTTTGAAAAATCAATTTCCACATTCCAGAAAAATTCACCTCTAATTTCAATTTATCTTTTCATAATTCTAATAAAGTACATTGAAAACAATTGTTTAAATTTAAAAAATCTCCAAATGGTCCATAGGGGGAAAATAGTATTGGTGGGGGGCGTGGACATATGGTTAGTAGTCATAATCCAATCACAACACCATCATGGAGAAAATTTCAGTGTAATTTCCCCATCTCCACATGGCTTTCTAGTCTCTATGATCTCACAAAGGCCACATTCCCAACTCCCTTTGCATTTCCCAATAACAAACAATCGATAAGAACCAAAAGACACTAACAAAACTAGCCATCCCATGGTAACCTGAGGTTCAGAATGAGCAAGGGTTCTTGATTTTCTTCCCATTCCTAACCCTAGAACCAAAAAATACATCTCATACTACCTTGACATCCACAAGTAATGTTGGGTTCTCTGATAAGAATGTTAATAAAAAGAGTTGATCTATTTTCATACCAATTTTTCATGAACCAACAAGGGTCGACCCTAAACTGATCACCCTAGTCGGTCCATGGAAAGGCTAGGGAGGCATTCCTGATCCTTCTAAGTTGGCAAAAAGCACCATGAAAATAATAAGGCACAATGGAAATGATTTCTTTGAACAAAAATAAACATGATAACTGAATAAATAAAAGAGAAAAAACAAAATCAACATGATTTTCAAATATAACATTCATTACAATTAAAATTAAATAAACAAAATATTGAACAACAAAAAATACAAGAATAATAAAACTAAAACTAACTCTCAAGAAGCCTCTATGTGACCCTGAGAGTCACTCTCTAATCCAGAATCTACTATCTCCCAAGGAGATCAAACTCAAGCCAAAATCTGTAGCAGAAACTAAAAACAAGAATACACTACGGTCATGAGTACAAAACTCAATAGGTAAGCTTGAATAATTCCATTCTGAATAAATATTCTTTAAATAAACAAACATATATTTAAGGTTTGAAATACATTCTATAAAATTAAAAATTTATACTATTTTTATTTCAAAGTAACCCAAATCATAATCCATTTCCCTCAAAATTTTAAGAAAGGTTCTAGGGGAGAAGTGAAAATGAAACAAAGAAAGTAGCATTCTTTTTTCAAAAAGGGGTAAAGGTGTGATTACTTACTATTTCAAACATCCTATAAAAATATTTTGAAACAAAAACAGAACATTCTTAATTTTATAATAAAACACAAAAACTAAGTATAAGGGATATCATTCCACATAACGAGGGAAACAACACTAACGATATTAGTATTAGAGAAACATAAGAAAACCTTGGAACTCAGAGGAGAACTAGAACAAACTATACATGTGACTCATCCCAAAGGCATGACCAAATTTATGAAAACATAACATCCAAATGCCAAATTGCCACCCCACCTGGCCTAACCAAGGGTCCCGATCCCATCAAAATGACAAAAAAATAACCCCCTGCTATGGGCCACTAACTGGTGAAATTTACCTAAAATAGTGTAATAAATGTTCTCTGAATTCCACATTTCCATGCTAGGTTCCCATGTTATGTTTATAAATGGGTATTCTAAGAATGATCAACTATAAGTCTATACACATGTCACCATACATATCACACAAACTGGTATCACCCTGGCCACCACATGGAGTATCCCACTTCATTGAAATAATATTCACATTAGTGGAGTCCCAAGCCGAGGACTTTATCACCCCATTATCAACCAAAAAAGAAAGGGCTACCTCTTAGAAAGGTTTCTATAAAATAAACCATTTCACAAATTCTAAACAGGTCCTCACATTATTTATACATATCCATCCTTTTTATAAATAATCATACACAAACCCTTTTTAAAACAAAAAAACTTAGAAACCCATTTGAGAAACACCAATAAACCTTTTTCAGACATAAAAAATACATTTAAAAGATCAAAACATACCTCTAAAAATTATTAGACACTTTAAAAGGAAAATTGGGATATTTATCAAGCACATAGTGTGCACAACATCAACAAACCCACACCACATATTAAAAATAATCAATTAAAACACTTTATTTTACATTTAATAATTATTATAAAAGTAATAATTTTATTTTTAGCTATAAAATACAGTGAAAAAGGAATAAAATCAATGAAATCATAAATTTAAAGGCAATGTGCAATGGTATCCTACCTAAAACCACTTCTTCTCTATCAACACCAAGATGGGAAGACTCTACGAGGGTTTTAGGAGGCAAGAACAACCTCCAGGAACCCTAAAAAATAAAAACCTCCAAAAAATGAGCATCCCTAGCCATGTAAACTGTCCAACATGGACACTAGGGTTAGGGAAGAAGAGGAAAAGGGGGATAAAGAAAGAATGGAGAAGAAATAATCCCTAGAGTTTCGATTTGGATGGACAATCACTAAGAAATCCCCTTGAATCCCTCAAGGAGGTTTGAGAAGTTCCAAAATCCCCCATGAGAGGATCCTAGGACAAAGAACACCAAATTAGAGAAAATAGGGTTTAGTGTATAAAAATCTGAGAGATAGAAAGTGATTTTAATGACTTGGACATGCCACACGATTAGTCCCAACGGTTTGTCAAATTGTGCATTGACTGTGCGACTAACTCTTACAAGAAGGAGACCTACCACACATGCAACCCACGTGGTATAACTAACTATGTGGTAGTCTTGAGGTCTCTTATGGATAATACCATACATTTCACATGGTTTCCTAGGCCGAGTTATATGGTTACCACTAATTCTGCTCCAACCTTGTGCCAGAGCCTGGTCACCAAAAAACACCCAATTTCACTAAAACCCTAAGAGGAAACCAAGGGAGGAAGGATAATCCAAAGATAGAGGTGAAAAATAACCAAAAAATTCAACCATGTTACACCCAATTCATGAGAACAGAACTGCGGATCAAACCCATACTATAACCAAATATGAATTCAAAAACACTTGTGTGGCAGATATGATCATATATGAAATTTCCATTAAAAGATCACTATAATATCTTTTTAGGATACTGACATTTACATTTTTAAAATCAATTTTCAAATAAAAAAGTTTCCAAATATTCTAGAAAAAAATTTCCTTCAAAAAAAATGTGAAAAATTGTAAATTTTGATTCAAACCATTGAGTGTTTATGATGGAATGAAATTCCATTCAAGCCCTATGAGTTAAAAGAAAACATAACTTTTACATTTTTGTAAAAGGTCAAAAAGAACCTTATTTAGAAAATGAAAAGAATATACCATCTATAATATTATTACAAAAATTCATACATGGGTAAAAATGAATTTAGAAATCATATTTTAATAGTAAAAACCCCTTTTAAAGCATTATTATAAAAAATTGATATGGAAGAAAAGGTTTTTTCAACCAAAAGAGAGAAATAAAGTCGATTATCCTTAAAAAAATATATTTCCAGTTTCATGTGATTCTGAATAATATGATATTTAAACATGTATTTTGAAGAATTAAAAATCGGATAATAAAATTCATGTGTTTCATGAGTGGTATATCATAATATTTCATCATCAGAAACACAATCATAAATAATGAGATTGTAACTATAAACCCTTGCCACATTGGTAACATTTGAATAACAAACTCGATTAAAGAAATAAAATTACATGGATATGTATATCAGAAAAAAACTCATGATGAGAATCATAAAAACATTAATGGTTAGTATATACACCACAAATTAAAAACAAGTTTCGAATATGGATTTTATCCTAATAAAATAGAAGTGAGATGAAAATCTATAACATTTAAAGTGACTTTTTCATACACATTTGAACCTATATGTAATAAATATATATTTATTATAAATAAATTATAGAACCATACTCATATATATCATACTATATATGATTTACTTATAATCATTAATGACCCATTTCTCAATATTGCATTATTAAAATCAGATTTTTAGGTGATATCTACTTCATTTTTCAGGTTTGTTATGGTTTAGTGGTATTGGTCCTTATATTTTTATCATTTTTAAATCTTATATGTAATGTTAATAATTATATAAATATCATGTATATTCATTATATTCATGTTAAGAGTCACTCATAAAAGATATAGATGTAAGAATGAATCACACCATTCATGGATACGGTAGGTCGTGTATATGCATGAATGTTGTTTTCATTTTTATAGATCATGGAATGAATGAAAGGTAAATAATAATTATCATTTTTTTATATAATATAAATTCATTAAATTTAACATTATTACAATCCATGAAAAAATATAAATTACAAATGAATTACATCGCTTTTTTAGAGGTGGTAATCCATACACACACAAACGATCGATGTTTTCATTTCCCAATGGTTTGGAATGAAACATTGTATATATAAAATTATAATTAATAATTAATAATTATTATATATTTATTATATATAAACAATAAAACCATTATAATACATTTTAAAAAATTATGGTCATGAGAAATGAATTTTTTTCGCTATGTGGAGATGGTAAGTCATACTTATACACGAGCGATACATTCACATACCATTTGATAGAAAGAGGATGAACAAGAGTAGTATCATAATCATAATAGTATTTTAGTTTATTTATTATACTTAATTTATTATTTTATGAAAAATATAACAGATTTAGATGAGGTAAAATAATAATAAAAAATAAAGTTATAGGTTACCTCTTCATTGAAATAACTCCTTAGGATCTTCTCTTAATGATACCATGGTTGGTATTTTGGGAGTTTTAGAACCTCTATATTGAGACTAAGTAAGTTTAAAATTGATTTCTATAGGTCATGGTGGAGATATACAGCTCAAGTTGGTGTGAAGAAGAGAAATGAGGGATACCCTTTTATAATTGATGGGAGGGGCACTATTTGAAATTCTTAAAATTTTAATTTTATATAAATTAGTTTCGACCACCAAATGCCTCAAAATGGATATTATTTTAAGATAATATGATTAAAATTTAAAATAATTACATACAATATAATTTTTACTAGTTTGGATCACAGTTTTACCTTTATCTGTTTGTTTTAACCATTTGATAACAATTTTACCAATTATCATAATATAAAATTTTTCTACTATTTAAGGGTTAAAAATATTATAATAAAATGAAATATGAACCATAAATGGACCATGTAATATTTTCAAAACCATATAAAATTAATTTTTACAAATTAAATATTTTTATTAATTTTATATCAATTAATAAAATATAATTTATTATAAAATATCATTAATGTCGTTTTTAATGTTATTAATTTAATTTGACATTAAATAAATCAATATAAATGTTTATTTTAAATAAAATACTTTAAAACATCCCTAATATTTCATATATATCTCTATAATTCTTGGGACATATAAACTTAGTCAAATTTTGTCACTTTTAAAAAATTAAAAATGATTTATATTAATTTTATTTATATTGAAAAAAATATTGTATTTGCATTGAACAAGCATATAAGGTAATTATATAATTTTTATAAATTATAAAAAAAATAAAACATGAAATTAATTTCATTAATATTAAAATTGATTTATTTTCATTCATAACTTTCTCTCGTCCCTATGTGGACATAAAAAAAGTTATTTAAAACTAAGAGAGTGACATTTTGTAACATTATTTGATTAAAATATTATATAGGTCATTTTCAGGGAAACGTATTCATTAAAAAACTAAATTTAGATCATTAAGTGATAAGGTATGAATTTACTTCATAAAATAAGAAATATGATGAATAATTATGGACGTAACACTTTGTTTTAACCTAGATTTACATTATTTAACTTTTACTGAGGAAATATATTCTACGAAGTTTACTATTCATATTCACATAAAATAAGGGTTTATTTTAGAAATTGTAACCTCATAATTTCATATATAGAATATAGTTCGTAAAATTAAATACTTATATGTGGAAGATGTTATTTTTCAAATAAGCGTGCAAAACGCAATGAAACCCGCTTTTAGAATAATATAGTTTTAAAGAAAAAAATTCGATTTATTCATATCCCATGCTAAGAAAAATATGAGATGAATTTAAAGAAAACATTTCTTATATAATATATAAATTTATTTTAAATAATTCATAAATAGTGATAAAGTTCAATTTATAAAGATTAAAATGCATTGCATGTATAAAAATAGTTTTTCTAGAAAATAACTTTTATGTATAAAACGTTTATATCCTAAATTCAAACATAAAATTTATTCCAATTAATTTATTTCTATTATTTAAAATATTAAATTACAAATTTTACTTTTAAACTATTTTAAAACAAAATGGATCTTTTTACAAGAATAAAACAGAAATACAGTTTTAAATAAAAATAAGAATATTTTAAAAATACCTAGAGAGTCTATATTTTCATAAAATTCTAAAAAATTAATCCTAACATCATTTTAATATGTTGATTTAAAAAATTATGGTCAACTAATAAAATTTCAAAAAATTATAAAAACTAATAATAACTTTTTCGCACAAAAGAAATAATTTTTTTGAAGAAAACATATTTTTGAAGAAAAATTGTCTATAATAAAAATTAAGTTATTAATTGATAATGATTTTTCAATAAAATTATTTATATTTTTAAATTATTCAATAATATTCATAAAATCTAGTTTAATTTATAGGTTATAAATTTCACATTTAATTTTGTTTTAATAACATATCATGGTTTTTTTAAACATGGTGTTTAATGTTGCGCAAGATATAGAAAAAATTTAATTTAATTTATAAAAATCCTTTGAAAAATATTGGTGTTGTATAATAATCCTCAAAATATGTATAAACATCTTAATCAACTTCATTATGATGAAGAAAATTTGATGTGTCTAAATAATAATGGTGATGTTGTGAAAGGTGGAGACAAAGTGCATATCCCGGTACGATAGTGGTAAAATGAACTAATAGGCTACTGAACAAACCCTCTCCATGATTGTAAAAGGCCCTATAAACCAAGTTGATAGAATAAATATCTACCTAATTCATCTACTCCCCATTCAAAATGGTGCAGATTAAAAGACATGATCCCTAAACATGAACTCTATAGGTCATCTACGGTGATCGACATATGACTTCTATATAGACAATTCTATAGCCATACAATTCCTAATAAATTATACATACTCAAAAGTATTATGAATGAGATGAGGTTCAAATAGAACATCTTATCCCTCCTCTAAACAATACATGGGTGAATGGGATAGCCTTCCACATAAGACCTCAAAATGATCCATCTTTATAGTCACATGGAATATATTATTATAGGAAAACATGGAAATGAGTAGATGGTTCTACCAAGAACATAAAACAAATTAATCATTATAATATCATTCCCTATAAAACTTATATTGTATTTCAATACTAAACATTGGTATGCGGGTGGTAGTCTATACAAATATGTACCTGTATGCCTAAATCCTTCTGTAACCCCTTCTAAAACATGACGTAAAATGAGCATCCTTGTATGAAAAAATAGTACATTGAACTCCTTATTGGAATGTAATATATTGGACATAAAGACTCTCTATCTTATCTATTGATAATTTTTCCTTGATAACTATGAATTGAGTGACCTTTTTTATTTTTCCCATGGTAAACACCACTGCATCACTACCATAAAGAGAGTTTGGTAAACCTATCAAAAAATATATGGTGACATCATCCCATTTCTACTTTGTAATGGGAAACAACTATAAATCTCATTAGGTTTCTAGGTTTTTACCATCACTTACTAATAGATAGAACATTGAGTAAAAAATACCACTATTTTTTAATTCATGCCTGACCACCAATAAAAGTTGTGTAAGTTAGGGTAAATCTTTTTTTGTCTAAGGTGAACTTCCCATTTTGTGGAATGAGATTCTCACATCATCAACTGTCACACATCTATAGGAACCCATAAGAATAAATTAGTATATAAGATCAATCCCTTCATCAACAACCTAACCAGGTGGTGTGTCCTCACTTGATACAATTTTCTTTTAGAGAAATACTTTATGGTAAAAAAAGATACATCATCATTACTCTATCCAACTATGAATAGAATGCTAATAATTATGATAATAGTGGATTATGGAGATATTCATGTACCTCTAAATGCATCTCAGAAAACAAATCCATCAACTACCATTCCCTATTGTCCTGCTACACCAATTGCATCTGAGTATTTTGGATCAAAGCATCAACCTTTGCATTTTAATATTCAAGCATATAACCATGCTCAAAATAGAAGTATTGTATGTATTCAACACACTATCTCTTTCTGAGTTTAAAATCATGCCAAGTGAATATTTAATTTTCAGTTTTTTTAAAAAAATTATAAAATTTTATTTTCTCCCAATAAATAGTTCCTCCAACAATGCATGGCATGAAAAAATTATACTAGATCATGGTCACAAGTCAAGCAATTTTTCTCCTGATACATAAAATTATGAATCCTATATTCTCTGATTCACTAATCCTACATTAAAACAAACCCAATACCAAGGCTTCATGTGTCATAATAAAACACATAGAATCTACTTGGATCAGGTAGAATCATGACCAGTTCTAAGGTAATTCTTCCTTTATTCTCCTAAATTTTTTTGTCACACACTTTATACTGTGAAAATTTTACCCCCCTTCTTTTTCAAGCCCATAAAAGGTGCTAAATGGCATGATAAATTATGAATAAAACGCCTATAAAACCCATATTTATTAAAGAACCTCCATATATAAAATATTTTCATAGGATTATACAAAAAAATACCCAACTCATACCTTCTCTAGGTTAATAGATACTACTACCTCTAAGATAATATTACCTCATAAGTGAAACTTATCAATCCAAAAGTGTAATTTTGTGAGGGTAGAATATCTTCAATTCTCAATATGTTTTCTCAAAAAATATCAATGTTTTTTGGAATGATTATATCGAGTTTGTAAGTACACCAAGAAGTAATACAAGAAAATTACCTCAAAAGAATCTAGTTATGGGTGAAATCATAATTCATCGTAGCTATAAAAACTGCTAAAACCTTCATGAGGTTGAATGGTTTACCAAATACTCATATAAGAAATATCTACTACAGAATGTTCTAAACTGTATATTTGAAGGCCTAACTCATACCTAATGATATCAAAACCTCAAATAATTTTTTTTAAAACCATGAATCATTAGATATAGTCAAATAGTTCATCTATATGAATTACGGGATAACGGTTCTTAACCGTAAGTTTTTTCAATTTATGATAATCAATAAAATCCTAGAGGAAATAACTACCATCTTGGAGAAAAGTAAGAGTGAACCACCTGGAGATTTAATGAGTCTTATAAAACCTTTAGATTCTAGGTTCTCTGGCTATCTGTTGAGTATTTTAAGCTCTCTTAGATCCATCATGTAAGGATGGAAAAATACTGAAGATACTCCAGAAATAATTTCAATATTAAACTCCACATTTATCATGGGAGGTAACCCAGAAAGGTCATTAAGAATTGTTTTCTAAAATGATACACTTCATGTGTCAAGTCTACCTGATGTGTTCCCTGATCACTTAGAAAAATAATGTAAATCTAAGTTGACATTGTTCCCAACCCATGTTTCTCGGATCTATCTCTACATTCCTAGACTTCCCATTCTCATTTTTGGATATATCATCTTTTTTTGGGTGACATTAAGGACACCCTATGGTGATAAAAATCGACATGATCCTGATAAGGAACTAAATAGTCCAACCTAATAATGATATCAATGTCCATCACCTTAAGGATAAAAATATTATTAGTAAGTGTTAGCTACTGGTTTCAAGTGGCCACTCTCTATATTTGTGTATGCTTTCTGGTCATACTCACCTGAGTATCAAGAGTTATTACTCAAAATAAGTACTAAACTCAAGTCAAATAACTTCCACATTAGTCACATATATAATAGAGTGTGATATTCCTATATCTAATAAAGTATATACTAATGTAAATTCTAAAAAATGGTACCTCTAATCATATAAAATAAGAAAGTCTTTTAATCAAAGGTATGTTATACTATATAAATATATCTTGGTCTACGGCTATTAGTAACAACCTAACTACCCTAATTATGTCCTTCCTACCAACGTTGCATATAATAAGTTTTACTTCCTCAACCTCATCCACCTCCTCATCATATACAACTCATGGTACTCTACCTCCCTGCCAAAATTGGATCTAATGATATCGCTCAAGAACCTAGAGTTGGTATAGACCCCCTCTCACTAACAACTAAAGAAAAGGTTATGTAAAATCACTAAATATGACCCATGTTTCCAAAATCTCATCACTATATTGTGTCCTTACTAAAGTGGGTATTCATGTTTCTAGAACTAATTTAGGGTTTACATATCACATGATTAACCAGGTGCACACTGTGAATACTATTTCTCTCACGAGAAGAAAAAAATGAATCTTACCAATATTAAATGAACCACTTCCCAGTCAAGGCACTAAATCCTGAAACATCACACATTTATATTCCCTTAAGTTACACTCTGATATGATATCATGTTTCACTATTTTATTAATATTTTTCATATGGAACAACTTTACCTAAAAGATCAAATGACATGCATTATCTCATCCTCAAATCACATAGCCCCGGAAAACTCAACTCCAAAGGTAACTGGAAGGAAATGATAAAGCTCCATGAAACAAGTGGACTTGTATATAAAATATAATTATATATTTTCTAGGTTTATAAACTCTCTAGCTTGATCAGTCGTTAACATCTTGGGAATGAAATAATCATAGAATCTAGATTTAAAATCCCTCCAAACCATATCCTGATGCTAATATTCCTGGGTTAAAACATCCCACAACCTAATAGAATATCCTTTTAGAAAATAAAATACAAGATTATATCTCAATAATATAGTTTCCACTATATTTTAAAAGATAGATATCATTTCCTTTACCCATGATTCAACGACATGAGGGATTCCATTCCCAGAAAAATATAAGAGCGTACTAATGCTAAAACTCCTTCGTCATCTCACCCTAATATTGGGGAATTCTTGGATATCCGTATATAAGGTATACTATCCATAATAAAACCTCTCATAATTGAGAATCGACACCCATATCAGGAATATGAAGAGTTTTCATAGGTTTCACTACATGAGGTAATACCCGTGGTTCAGCTCCCACAACCTTTGGAGCATGGTCATTGCCACCTTGTTGGTGCACTTCTCGAGGTTATCATTATGGAATATTCCTATAATTACAAACTCATTCCTCATAACAAGATTTTATAATAGAATAGATATCAGATATAATAATATTATAGCTACATATCCTTCCAATAAAAAAGTTAATACCCATCTGTCGGTTCCTAAATCCAAGACTTGTTTATTTGAAATATCAAAAAGAAATATGAGAGATGCTCCCATAACCCACGAAAAATTTATGTTCTGGGCGAGACTCATATCACATAATACAAGTTTTAGTATTTAGTGGTTAAATTAAAATTTATACAAGAAAACACAATTTATGTTTCAATTTGAATCCCCATTTAATGCAAACAATTTCATTTAATAATTTCAAGTCAATGGTTTTATTTAAATAAATTTATATATATACTTGTGGAGTTAGATGGGTATGCCATTTTCAAGTTATAAATTCATATATTTTATAAGTTGTAAAAGTTACTTCATGTGACTATGACCAACCCTTTTTGATGGATGAATTATTTAGATCACCAGTCCCAATTTATAGAGGTTGAAACACTTTATAAATTACATTTAGCATCCGTTTAATTTCAAACAGTAACATTTCATCCCATGAAACCATGGTTTCTTGGTTAAAACATGTAATAATTGGTTAGTTAATGATACACCATCAAGATATATAGTAAAATACCTTTTGGTTGATTTAAATACCTTAATTAACCAATTATTTGTCTCATTCATCCAATAGAATCATTAGTAAATTAACAGATAGAATAATCATGGAATTACCAAATACAACAGGAAATGTACACAATTAAAAAGGCATGTTATGCCATTTGGATGACATATAAATCATCATGTGATTATAATGATTCTTGATCAAATACTTACTTTATTGTATGAGGTCATGCATAAAATAGAATCCATAATAATAATAATAATAATAATAATAATAATAATAAACCCCAAAAATCAAGTCCATCACCCAATAATTGAATCAATAAAACTATAATAGGTGAAAATAAGAATAGTATGCCTCATTACAGGAAATATAGATTTCCCCTATTTGGGGGTCAGCTTCCCTTGGGCATGGGATCATTATGAAATTTCAACACATTCCTAGCCTCCTATCTGCTAGACCCGAATAGTGAGAAAAATGGGAAAAACCACTCTAATACCAATTGTGATATCTGAAACCAAGTTCACTCATAAGTAACTAAAATTACATATCCATGTTGAATTAAGAGTGTATCGCTATATTCAAGAAGCTACTGACTAGAAAATGGGGGGTGTATGATGGTATGGTTCCAAAACTATTCCCTTATAATACGAGTGGCGCTCAACAGTGAATAATAAAAATAAGAAACTGAAAAATAATAATAAATGAACTATAGAAGAGTAACATAAGCAATGAAATTAAATAATCTAAACTAATATAGGAGAAAAATATATCCAGAATCATAAAAAATATGATGATGTCATGGTTATATACAAAATTGGGAAATAGAGGAACAATGTATCATATATAAACCGTACATGATTTACAAAATAATAAAAAAAGCCATAACTTACATTTATATCATCATGAGTTCACACTCAGTCCACTTCTCCCATACTCTATAATAGTATGGACAATAAATCATCTATAGATGGTAACATTTCCTTATCCCCACCTTTATCATTGAATCTTGTTTGGGTACTAATCAACATCCCAATATGTGTGTGAGTGGAAATTAGCACACCCAAACCAATAGGGTCTATCACTATTTAGTCAACATATATTAAATGAGTAGTGTGTAAGTATAATAATAATGGTAATAAATAAATAAATCAAATAATTATGGGTTCTTCAAAGGAAACTCATATGATACTAACTTATTTGGCCTAATAAAGGAATGTGTCTGATCATTTTTCATTTTAAATTTATATTTATAACTCGGGACATGAGGTAAGAAACCAATGCATCCATATATAATGATAATCATAAGGGTGTTCCATAATTTCCATTTAATTTATGTTTGGTCAACTAGGTAAAGTCCATAGGGATGTACCCATGGAAGTTCACCCTAAGTGGAATGTGATACCTGATCCCTAGAATCATGTCATAGGTTTCCTTAGTGATAAACTTCAAAAGATCCCATTTTAATAACCTTGTACTTGGTAACACCAACCCTAAACCAAGGAGTGTCATCTATGACATTAAACTTAATTTCCACAAATATAAGTGAACCCTTAGTGATACGTCAGGTAATTCACAATAATAAGAATAAGACTGAATCTTGGTGTTGTATTTCACTTAGTAGATGCAACGATAAATCTATTGGCCTCCCATGAGACTTCCCTTGGAAAAACACAATGGGGGTCGATCAATATCTCAAGGAATTATATAAATTTATTGTAATTCAAGTTGTATAACCATATTCATTCATAAAAAACAACTAATTCTGTTTCCAAAATTATAATACTATACAGTATAACATTTTATAATTAAATAAGATCTAGGAAACATGGTCTTACCATTGACCTTCTATTTTTAATTCATTTATCCATACCTATTTATAAGGCCATGTCAACCACACATTGAATTTTGAGTAATAAAAAATCCTATTTTATGAGTCCTAGAAATTTATTATGTAATTTTAAATCAATTAAAATAAACCATTTTATTCACAAGGAATAACTCGATTCACATAAAAAATGTGGTTTAGTCTAAATAAATAAATGTATAATTCTTATAGACTTAAAATGAAACACCCAATGGAGAGTCTCATGTAATTTAAGATGATCTCTTCTGATATAAATTTGTTTTTATGGACAAGGAACTCATCATGTAATCAATCTATTAGATTATTTTACATTTAAAAAGGGCATCACATGGAAATTTTGTCATGACACACAATGGATCACAATATAGAAATCAAAACAATGAGGTAGAAGAGATATAAGACCTACATTATATTGTTAGTTAAATAATCATCTAGTATCTTCTTCCAATCAAGTATATAATGGGATAAATCAAAGAAATAGAAAAATTACATGAAAATATGGAATATTAGATTAAATGGAAATAACATCCATGATGGAGAGAGAAGCATATAAATGATGGTATAAGGGTCTAATTCTTATCAATAAAAATCCAATGTGACTTCTAGTGCTCAAAACAGACATTGGATGAAGTAACAGCTTCAAAACCTTGTTTAGGTAAGATAGAAGCCCACTTCTTTCACTATTTCTTATGAGAAATGAGAGAGGAGTAAAGAAGAAATTACATTTTAATTGAAGGAGGGGTAAAACTATAAATTCACGCATTATTTTTTATATGGATCATGATATTATTTTGGAAATTGGGAATATTTGACATAATTTTCCCTTTCATGGGGCTATCCCAAACATACGGGGTCTACCCAAGAACATGTTATGGTGTAAATTGAATATTAAATAATAAATTCATAAATTTATTTCATAAATTTATTTTCACTAAAACTCAATCATTTTATTTGAATCCATCCCAAAATACCAGAAGAACCATTTAACAAGGTCCAAACCAAAATGACATATCCCAAATATTACGGAAGACCATACTTTAGAAAATACAGGATCTTATAAACCAACCGTAATATTTTTAAATATTCATTTTATGATGTTTATTTGTTAGTTTTTATTATAATTTTGGAAAATATAATGTTGTGTTGTTGAATAAACATAGAATTTATGATATTTTATTAAAAAATTATCGATGCAATGAGAATAACCCATTAAAAACATATTTAAAATCTAAAACAAACATCTAATATGAATGTTTTATTATTTTATTATCCCGTGATAGTTTGGGGTAAGAATTATTGAGTTGTGTGTCAATAAAAAATTGAAATTAAAATTATTTTTTTGTGGAATATAATTATTTTTTCGTGGTTTTAGAAAATTGTTCATCTCATTATATTAAAAAATCATGTTTAGTTTGTGGTTTGGTAAACCATTCATCAAAATCATGCATATCCAAAAACATTTAAGAACCTTGTTCATAGTAAGTGCATGGTTAGGTTACCATGAAAAGTAATTATGTTTTATGGTATGTGACTAGAAATAATGTATCTATCCCTCCTTTTACCCTAGGGACTCTTATATACTTTTTTAAGAAACATATATGTCCACAATTTCTTATGGTATGTGGAAAATAGGTATTAAACTTCAAAGATCCATTACTTTTGATAGAGGTGTCTATTTGGGCTCTATGACCTATCAAATCATATCTTAAAAAGATATTGAGGATATTTATTTTGTGGTAACACTATAGAAAATATTCTATGTCAAAATTGGCCTTGAAGTCCTCCAAAACTGATTTTGATGTCAGGTTACCCAATTTTTCATTTTTGAAATAAATTTTAAAGAAATGAAATATATCCATTACTTTTGGTATTGTCAATTTTTTATTTTAAAATTTTTTTATTTATATTACCCTTTAAATATATAATTTAAAATTTATTGTCTAAATAACCATTATTTTATAAATCAGATGATATTATCAATATAAATATATGTTTTTGAGAATAAGGGGAGTTTCATGTTTTAGTATTTAAAAATATCTAAATTAATTTATGTTACATTATAGTGCCATGGTATTTGATCGATAAATTTTTCAGAAATTTATTATGTTGGTGAGTAAGCACATGAATTAAGGTGCTTTAAAATTCAAAATTATTTCATATATAATTTATTTTTGATAATATTTTTTAATCAATATTTTTTTCATAAATGAAAATAATTTTTTTCATGTAGTAAATGTTTTCAAATAGATAATTATTTCATTATTATAATTAAAATTCATTATTCTAAGAAGACCTAAAAGGGTATTTATATAGGTGTAAATCATTATAATGTGTACAATTTTGGCACCCCACTTTTTTCTATTTTTAATAAATATTATTATAATTGTATATTTGGAATGAAAATAATGAATATTTATATTTTTAAAAATACTGGGTATCAACAATTTGTGAACATTTTGAGGAACCATGAAGAGTAACTGTGAAGTGTAATGATTTTTCGATGATTTGAAATGTACAGTTACTGTGTAGTTTAGGAAACCATGCATGATAATATTCATTCTTAAAAGAAGACTATAAATATTTATTTTAATGTCCCAACCTTCAGAAACACTCCATAATATTTATATAATATATTTTAATGATGTTATTTAAAATTTATTCTGGTTATATAATTTAAAAGAGTTTTTTTAATATTATATTTTTTATTTATTTAAAATCAATTGTAATGTAATGTATTATTTATATTTCAAATATTTACTATTGTGATATATATGTATTCAATTTTGGAGTGTTTTTGCATATTTTTGGTTATTCTTCATTGTTGTATCTCTTCTGTGCCATTTCTGCCTTCCTGGAGCTGATTGTCATTGTGAAGCATTTGTCGCGATTAGAGCTTCCTGTCTGTATCTTTTCATTTGGATGGTGTTTTTTTTGCAGATTTCATTAGGTGGGCGACCTCGAAGGAGGGATGCGTTTCTTGACACCCATCATTATGTCATCTGTCCTTTCCTTGGATGGATGGGTTCCTTGATAGATTTTGGACGGTGTTCAACGGCGGATGTTGCGGTGCATCAGGTTGATGGTGCAATGTGTTTCTCATCTGCACCATCGGGGGGCAGCTCAAAAGAGAGATAGACGTGTTGGATCTTATAATCCAGGATTCCTCTCATTCTCAGAGTGAGTTGGAGAAGTGTTATGCCTTGTTTGTATTGCCAGCATGACACATTTCATCGCAGAGGGGGTGATGCAACATTGTTGGTGTATTTCGATGTTGCATTCTTGGTTAGGGGGGCGATGAGACATTCTGGCTTGTTCTTATTTTGTTTTTTTGCTTCTCTTTGACTTTTGGTCTCCTGTATGGCTTCGTGCATTGTTTTTCTCAATTTATGCATCTGTTTCTGTATATGGTTACTACTATTTCCCTTAAAAAGGATTTTCTTTCTTATTGACTACATGGGGACTTTCCCCATACCTTTTAAAAAAATATTTCTTTGGTTGTTAGTTAATTGGAATAAAAAATAGGAAACACTCCACCAATCACATTCCTTGACTGGTGTTTGTAAATAAATGGGGACGGGTCCTCTTCTTCATTAAATTCATTTCTCTTCTTAGGCCTTATTTAGTATTATGGATCATTTTTTATGGAAAAGTAATTGAAAATATAAGAAGAAATTTAAAAGGTAATGGAACCCAAAATCATGTTTGGTATGCCATCAAAATTCAATAAAAATGAAAAAACACACCATTAGAGAGAACAATAAAAATACAATTTTACCCCCTTTGAATTTGTATCTTCTATATACAAAAAATAGTATCACCCCATCTATATAATCACTCCATCATGTAATCCCATTTTATGTCACACCCCATCACCAGCATATCCCCACAACATCATAGTCCCATGTCATCATAGCCCCTAGTTTTCATAGTCCCCTTTCATTGTATCCCTTCATCATCGTAATACACCTTCCATTTCACCCCTTTATCTTCACACCACATTATTATCATAGTCCTCCAACATCAATCAACCTTCTTTTTTATCCAAAAATAAGATGTGTGGTTTTATTATTTTAGAGCTATGGTTTTGTCATCGGTTCATCACAACCACCAATATAATATTCATAACTCATCATGGGTGTGGTGGATATTTGAGTATGTGTAGGCTTTGTTGAATATAGTGGTTGGTGTCGAGGAAATGTGGGAAGGTTCATATGGAAGAGTGTGTGGGAAAACTGAGTGTGGTGGTTAGTCAATGAAATTATGGTAAAATCATCAGGAAATTTTTTTCGCTAGATAGTAGTGGTGGGAAGATGGTAGGGATATTTTTGACATGAAATATCATTTCTGTTTCTATTGGACCTTTTCCTATAATTTTTGTATGGAAAGTAAATTTTCAGAATTAATGAAATCTAAATATCAATTATAATGTACCAAACACATTTTTTGTTGGATTTAATTTCCATTTTTATTTCCATACCTATTTTTCCTTCATACTAAATGATTCCTTAGTGAGAATCCCCCATGAGTTTAAGGTTTCTTAAATATCTCTCATTCGCTTATTATTTAACAATTTCCCTTTATTTCTTCTGTAGTATTCTCCATTATCTTAAATTCGTGGAATATTTTGGTATTTAATGTTAATTAAAACCCCTATTTATCATAGTGAGTTTTGTTATTTAAATGATGAATAATAATTTTATAACCCGCAACTATCCTCATTTGATAACGACGTCGACTTAACAACATATTCTATGTATGTTATTTTATCCCGTTCTATTTATTAATTGAAATTGGTGATTGATATTTTTAAATTTATTTAGTATATATATAATTTATCTCATAACTATTCAGTATGGTTATTTAAAATTATTTCATCATTTATTTATCAATATTTTATAATGTTAAAGGTGATTTTCCACAAATGTTATCTAACATTTCTCACATGGATTACCATGAATGTATAATACTCAATAAAATTTTTCATATTTTTATTTTGAAAAATAATTCCAGATAAAATGGATTCTTATGATATATGAATAAATGATATTATGATTTTATTTATGCTTATAAATAATAAAGGGATATTTTGCGTAGAATAAAATTATTTTCTTCTGATTTCCTTACACCATTAATATTTTTCCACAATGATATTATTTATTCAAATTGTAAAATTATATTGGGATATGTGAATTAATGGATTTTGGATAATTATGTTCAATGGGTTGTTTCCATGAAGGGTGGCTAAAGGTGAGTTGTGAGTTTATTTTTTAGGTTTTTTAATTATAATGATACATTGAAATGTTTATCACCTCCATTTAAATTTATATAGAAATAAATGGGTAGATATATGGTAATAAAATTGATGATTACTTTACTAGATAATGATTCAAATATTACAAGAATACACATAGTTGATGATTATTATCTATCTAGGGATTTATGACCCAATGAAGCTAGGTTATAGGAAACACTTTCTTAGTGTAGTTAGGATCACGTCATCTAGACATTAGATTAATTTCACCTTAGTTGTGTCCCATATTACCTTCTTTTTTCCTAGATTAGGATCCCATAAATCTTTTAATTTTATTGATGCTTATACAGACGGTATTTTCTATATTCAATGATATTTATTTCACGATGTCCTATATTTTTCATTGTAACTAAAATATTCCAAAGTGATTTACTCTTATATTTTATTCCAATTTATATATAAAGAATTTTATTAAAAAAAGGAAAAAATTCATTTTAAAACATAAAAGTGTTATTTCTCCAAGGTTTTCTTATTTCATTCAATTTTTATACCCTTTTCCATTAAAATTAATAATCTAGTTCATTTAAAATTTTATTTATATACTTAAATTATTTTCATTTTTTTAGACAACATGTATTTATTAGGATGGTATGAAAAACATTAGATCATCCCATGTATTTTTTTACTAAAATTAAAATAATATTTTGTATAAATACATTTCAAAATAGAATTTGTAAACTTTATTATAAAAATAAATTAGTAGAATCTTAAAGATTTACTACATTGATTTTATCTCACTCCAATTATATGCAACCTTGGGAATTAATGTAGATTGCTTTCCCCTAGTTCTTGGGTAGGTATGATCAATGTTCTTATTTTATTAGAGTAGACCATTTTCTTAGTTATGGATGAATATAGTTAGTGGTGAACAGAGTTTTTCATATATAATATTGAGATATTAGAGTATTCTAATTAGTTTATGTTATGTTATTTTTATCATCTATGTATACCTTGTATCTATATTTTAATATTCATTTGGTATGTTGGATAGGAATATGCGGGTCTATTTAGTTAATTTCATCATTCTTATCCTGAGAAATTATTTATTATTTATAATGGAAAATTCATGTACTCACTTTTTTAGTTTATATTATTAGATTTTATGTCATCATAAGGGAGTTCAAAATGTTCCTTAATTTGGATAATACTAGCTCGATTATGATAGCTTAGTATCCACATTGGTATATTAAACATTACATGTGCTTTATTTCAAAGGAATATTACACTTAATATATGAGGGTTTTTCTTAGTCACCCCATTTCTGAATCAATCATAATCCTATTGCACATTACTATTCTATCTCATTAAATATTTTTATCTCATGTATCATTCTAACAATTATGCATGCATTTTATAATTTAGTTTTTTAATTTATAGTCCTTCCACCAAATTAATATATAAAAATTATATTAGCATGTAACTCTTTACATGACTCATAATAATTATTTCTAAAAAAATTGAATCATGAAATATATATTCATATCCAATTCATCACATGAATAATATATATGAAACAGTATCTTGTAAATATTAAAAATCATTTGAACCTAGAAATAATATTAGGAGAAATGAATGTGAAGAAGCAAGGAAACAAATTGTTTTCTAGAAAAATAACAATCCCAGAAGCCAGGGAGATAAATGGACTAAAATTCCCCTACCCCTAGATAAATACTCATGAGTGACCTTAATTTCAACATATTTCCAATAAATACTTTGTACAAACTATAATCAGCCACTAAATTTGATCTTATAACAATATAACAAACCAAATTAAAGTTTAAATATAACTAAATTTTTTATTTCATACACAGTAAGTATCATTGTTTTATACATTTTATAATAATAAATTAATCATATAAATTAAAGTATAAATAATATACACATAATAAATATAATTTAAATATGGGAATATTTAAATATGATTAAATAAATAAATGAACATTTCAAATTTTTTAAAAACAACAGGGAAAAATATGAATTTTTTATATTTTATTTACAAATAAAAATATTCTATTCATAATTCCTCACACATATCTTTTACAAACAATTATAAACTGTAAGTATTCTATAAAAAATAATAAAATTACTCTTTTTTAGTTTATATTGATTTTTATGATGTTGAACCTATCTTATGTTTTATTCAAATCATCATATCAAATAATATTTATCTTTGGTGGCCGACTGTACTTTAGGATATTTACTATTATATTGTGTGGAAGAAAAATTAAACCCTATCATAATCGGGGATTTTCCAGATATCACTATTGAAGCGTGATACTTTGTTTTTTTAAACGTACTATTATCAATATATCCTTGTAATAACAATTATTGTACCTTTTAATATAGTTTAAATTATGGTATTTGATTAATTATACATTATGACTCATCATGTCAAACCTATTGAAAATTAAAACAACTATATTGTATAATACAACATATTGTATCATAAATTTTAACATATTGATCCAATGGATAACAAATAGAAAAGTGATATTATATATTACGATATATCAAATAGCATCATATAATATACATGTTCTTCATAAAATTTGTATAAAACATGTTAATTCTATGATGAACCTAGATTTTATAATACTTATGTGTTATTTTAAATATCACATTCTCACTAAGAGTGTAAAAAATCCTTTAAAATATAGATATATCATCATAGAATCATAATGAAAATTAATACCATAAATATAAACAATGTTTCCTAAGTCTTTTGTCCTACATCTCAGTGGATTATGATTTAAGAAGATCACTAAATTGTATAACTTAAGGTCTATCCTATGAAATTAGTACACCAACCACTATAATCCATGGATTCTATGTGAGGACCCATAAATCATAAAAATTTGTTCTAGTTTCTTCTTCTTGAATATGAATGGATAAAATGGAAGAAAAGAGCTTCAACGTAAATTGATCATGCACCATAATCATAAATAAGAAGGGTCATGTCCTTTATATAATATTTTTTAACCAATGAAGGAGGTAAAACATCACATCCATCACTAATAATTCACCATATATTACTCATAATGTACACTCAGTTATATTTATTATATCAACCTGATATTTTAGAATATATTTTATCTATAAATAAATTTAAAGTGATTGATAGCTTTCTTTATATAGAACACTAAGTAAAAACGAATTGTGATATACTTTTGAATTTTGATTATATAAATATGATCAATACAACTAGGCTATTTAATTGGTGGTATGAATTGGAATAATAAAAATATTAAAAGTATTTATAATGTTTTTATATAATAAATTTCTATTTATAAATTCAAAATAAATAATTACTCAATTCTCACTAAAATTATTTTATGTTTCAAAATTGTTTTTTATTTAATTTTGAGCATGAATATTATAATTAATTTATACCACTCATATAAATAGTGTCTCAAATAATTAATATAATTTTTAAATTCATCATATCAATATTACCTTAGGATTTAATTATTTATTCTTTTAAAAATATTTATTTTTCTGTGAATGGTAAAAAAAAGATTTTTTTTAAAACTACTATTTATTTTCATTAAATAAAGTAATTTAAAGGCCCCTTTCTATTTTGGATTTGGATTTAAAGTAACATAATTTCAATTTACTAAATAGGATCTAAATAATTCCACACTATTCAATATTGTATATGATTTTGGCGTAAGTTTTTTAATTATTTAGACACATTTCTCTAAAAACAATTTTTTAGTACATAATGTTTTTTAATTTAAATAAATTAAAATAATCCCTAATGATGGATTATTTTAGAAAAAAATATTATATATATATGTATATATATCTTTAAAAATGAAAATTAATATAATTATTATTACTAGTTATAGAGTAAATGTAAGATAATTTTATATAGGGAAAATGCATTTTCTTGAAAAATCATTTCTCATCAATTTTCTAGGGTTTATTATAAAATTAGTTTTTTACACATTGTTAAATATAATATAAATAATTATTCATTATTTCGAATCATGTGGACAATTTTATTTAAATATTTCCCATTTTTTCATTGTTACTTATAACTACGGTAAATATTTATAAACATAGTCAGTGTAGATATGTTTAATTATAGTTTAAGCCTATGTGAAAAGGATTAATAAATATTTAAATATTTAATTAAACCTAATTTATGAGTCTATTTCATCCATTCTCTTCTAATTTATGAATTTATGGACAAATGGATCATTTTTTTCTCTTAGAATAGACTATATAATATTTTAAGTAAATTAAAATGCAAAATGTCACTCTCTTTTAAATTTCACTTATATGTTCACATAGGGATAAGAATAATTTTTCAATAAATATTAAATGTTATTTTGAGAATAATAAAATATTTTTATTAATTTTATCTATTTTAAATTTTTAGTGATTATATATTTACTTTAAAATTTTATACAATGCTAACATAGTGCTTGTGCAAGAAGTGTAAAAATGAAAGTAAAATATTTTTGAAAACATTAAAAGTAATGTATTTGGATGAATAATGGCTCAAAAATAATTTTATAGTTAATAATAATGTATTATTGATTCTAAAATGGATTATATTTGAATTAAATTACTTTCTTGATGTCTTTGTTGTAAAATTAGGTGATTACTTCTTAAAATGTTTTTAACCGTATTTTTAGTTAGTTAATATTTTATTTTGTTATTTAAATATTAAAAAAATTTACAAGATTATGGTTGGGGTTGTAAATGGTTCAATATTTCCTCCCTATAAAATTTATGATCTAATTCTTAACTTAATGTAATTTTATAACGCATTAATATTCAAAAATTCATTAGCATGGTTAAGGATTCAATTTGTTAAAATAGGGTTATATGCCAATATATCGTTTTAAAGAACCAAATAAATATATCCAAATTTGATTTCTGGATGGGATTTAATCCATATTCTATCTTATCTTTGAAATTCGGCATACACAATTCCAATTTCACATGAAAATAAATTTATTATTAATATATATTTTTATTAATTAAATATATGTCCATTCCAGTACTTATAAACATACAACCATCCTATATTTTATTAACACCATATTTAATTACCTATATAGACCAAAAACTATCCATTTATATTATAATAATTTCTAAACATGAAATATAGCTTCTTATCATATTAAAATATAATTCCAAGGTTTATTATGAGGGGATTTAGAAGAGGTATGCTCAAGAAGAGGTAATCGTCTTACCCAAATTCATTCTATATATTTATTCTTCTACTTCCACTAAATATATGGTGAAAATTGTAAAATTATATATTTTGGGTTTTAAATATACTTTCATGTTATTTTGATGATGGATGGATCATTTTTTCACATCATGTTCATCAAATGGGAAATGAAAATTATCACTTAAGCATACACGTAGACTACAACCTCCACAAAGAAATGTGATTTGTATTTGGTTTTCACTTTACATGGAATGTAATAATAATATAATTAATTAAAATATATTATATATATTATATAATAACTATTTTTTAAATTGTAATTACAATATACCATTACTTCTTTATATCCATTGAAAAGTGGAAACTTCACTCGTGCGTACATACAAACAACCATCTATACAAAGTGATGTAATTAATTTATCATCACTCCTTTATAATAATAATTATAAAATCATATATGATGAGTAAATATTATAATAATTTCATGATTAATAATATGTATATGATGAAACAATGTCCACATTGTGAGTATAAGAACTATCTAACTGAAACATACATGAAAAATGTAGCCAATATCACTTTGAACATTGATTTAAATGATAATTGCTAATAAATGGGTAATAAGATTTTATACGTAAATAATAGTTTCTATAATATGTTTTAATATGGATCTAAGATATATTCATACTATATCTATATTTATTATAGGGGATATTTTAATGTGTATAAAGAAATGTGGGATATGATGTAAGGGATTATCATCTCAAATTGTCTTATTTTGGACTTATGTAATGTTATACACCTATATTCATTTAGGAAGTGTATATACTACCCCTTTAAAATTTTATATCATAAATATAATTGTGTTTAAGGTTTTTTAATTTTCATTTAATGTTATTATTTCATGAGAATTTCAATTTAAAAGCTACTAAAGTGGTAAGGGGATTATGTTCAAATCCCATTTTAATCAGGACTATTTATACTTGAATTTAAATTTGAAGAAATTATATGATTATTATCTAATAAAACCATTTGGTTTTTATTTTCCAGGGTTTATTCCTATAATTTTCATCTTTATTACCTTTTTTTATTTCATTAGTACCTAAAATGATTGAAAAAATGTTTTTAAATAAAATTTGACCTTATTTCATCTTTGGTCAGTGAACGTTTTTGTCCATGTCCAAGATCATCAAATTTTCTTGAGAAATTTTCTAATTATTCTCATAATGTTAAAAAATATTACACTACATTTTAATTAATTTAAAACATGTTAAAATGGGATCATTTTAAATATTTTCTAATCAACTCATTTTTTGGCTTCTTACAAATGTGTGAAATGAATGTTTTATTTTTTTTTATATTACTTGAATGAGTGTTTATCACTAATATGAATGTGCATTATATTGAAACATACATTAAAAATTAACATTGTTATCTTAAAATAAAATAATTTTCTCAATATTATATTAATTTTTAGTTAAAATTATATCAAATGAAAATAATATTTTATCGTGTTTTCAAATAAATGTTTGAATGGTATTTTAAGGGAAATTTTCATCTATGTCAACACCTTTAAGAACTATTATGATTCACTAGTGATATGATATATAATTACACCCATATTACTTCTTTGGAATTTTTCTGAAAATCATGATTTATTTATTATTCTATGAATCGTGTTTATTTACCATGGGTTAATTAAGTTATGATTAAATGTGTATGAAACCCGCTTCCTTTCCATTGGTTTTTATATGATTAAATCATAAATGTTTTTATGATCTTACAGATTAAATATATTATTTTTTCTATATATGATTGTTGGTTTCATTATATCCATGGAATTCATTCAGTAAGGCCATATATCTCTGGAGATAATTATGGAAAATGATTTGATGTACTTGATCCACTATAAAAAACTAGAAGGGTTTCCTGATCCTCTATGATATTGGAAACATGTAGTGATCCCTTTCCATAACTCATCCTACTCCGACCTCTCTTGGGCTTCTAGTAAACTAAAGGTGACACCCCAAACCTACCTCTAATGGTCTTTGGGTAAACATGAGCAATGAGTTGGTATATCACCAAAATGGTGCCCTCACCCTAATGTAATTATATAGACTCACATAGCCAACTCTATACAATAGTGAAAAGATATAATAAATTACTAAGAAATATGGGTTTTAATCATTTCATGAAGCAAAATTTAAGAAAATACATAAATGTGTAGAAAGGTAATACTAAATATATAATGGGTAAAAATACATGCCTAACAAGAAATGTAGTCTTAACCTAAAAACTATTGCTGAAGGGGAAAGTCTACCAAAATCCCAACTCAAAATCTCTTAGGATGGCCATAGATAACTTTTATCACCTCAATGTACACAATTCTACTATCATACCAGGCGTCTAGAAGCCACAACTGATCTTCCTATCAAATTCAAAACAAAAATCATGTGTTGGTTTAGATCATGAAAGGGTGAGTATATATATAACCAATAGGACCACTAAAAAATTAATGGGAATAAAAATAATTAATATAGTTCGGTCAAATGAAAAGGAAAGAAGGTATGGAATCTAAAAATAGACATTCTAAAAACATCCTGACCAAATAGCGAAACATGATTTCCAAATTCATAGCCACCTTAGAATAATGAGTCACCTTATAGCTCCAAAATTCCCATCTCTGATGCCAAAAAACCAAATTCAACCTCAAAAGAATCTGATTTGGGGGCCCACACAACACCAATACGCTCCATGATTGAGGAAGAAACAAATTCAATAGGGGGCCACTCCTCGTCGATGCTTGAAAATGGAATAGTATGACTTTATAGATAGGGGAACCCAACCCTCTATAGTTTGGCGGTGTATTGACTCAACTGGGGTGGAGAATATAGGGGACTCATGCTCTCATGAGATAATAGAGTACTAACCCTAATATCTCTCTAATGAACAAACCCAGTCACTATCATTATCCATGAATAACCAAAAGAAGATTCCTTCTTATAATACCTCATGTTGTATCTCTTATAGTAAGATAGAGTCTACAATCACATCTTATATGAAAAATACTACGGATATGCTACTCAATGGACCAAATTTCAATCCCGATGAAGAAGATATTAAAGGTAGAAGACTCTATAAAAGTTATAGTTAGTGTATATATGGTTACATGGTGTGTGACTCCACCAAGAAATCTGGTCATGTGCTCCTCTTGTAATATCATAATTTTTATAAAGATAATAAAACCTCCCTATTTTGATAAGTTATATCTATCTTATGTGAAAAAAATGGTTCATTATTGAATATAACTGAATAAATTTTTTAAATTCTTATGTAAGTTTAAAAGATAATATGCTCTTTTGAATATTCAATGAAATATTTTCACAGTCGTATACTAAGTTGGTGAAGGATTCCAAAGCCTATAAAGACTAAGTGAATAAGGAATAAAATTATTAAATATATTATATTAAGTGTGTACAATTAATTCAAAATAATTGAATAACTCCAAAATTGTGTGTCATATGTAAATGTTGGTACCACCGTTAGGTTTGGAGCATGATGTTTACCCAAGGAAAGGCATAACATTTGTTATTGCCGTACATTTTGACGCCTCACTCACAAAAAATAATTTATCTAATAACTTTTATAATAATATTTTTTAAAAAAATTAATATCTCTCAAACAATGTGTTGTATGAAAAATCGGAATCCACCATTAGGTCCAAGATAAGGGTTTTACCGAAGTTGGGGTATTACATTTCAATTTGTTGGATGTTTGGATGCCTCTCTTTCAAAGATAACCATTTTTTATTTAATAAATTTTCTAATCCATTTTTTATATAATAAATTAATTTTATCTTTCAAAAAGCGCATCGTATGAGATATCGAAGACCATTGTTGGGTTTGGAATGAAGAGGTTTACCCTAGGTTCGTTATATCTTTTATGCGCAATAATAATTTGGAAAAGTAAACTTTTAAAAAAATTATTTCATAATTATACTAAATAATTAAATAATTTATTTATTAAAAAATGTATAAAAGGAAAAGGGTTTCTTATTATTTGAAGAAGGGCATCCTCTGTTAAATCTTGGTGGTTTTTTAAAACCTTTGTTTCTCATAAGTTTTGATCGGATGATGATGGAAATAACTTCCTACCAAGAATCTATTAACATTTTACTAGTCAATCTATCAAAATGGGTTTTGAAACAATATATTTAATTGTTCTGGTGAACATAAACATGTTTAGGGTTATATAAATAATCAGGTTTTATATCTACATTACATTCACACCAATTAGTTGGTGAATGATCTTCGGTGAAGATTGAACTAATTTTAGGTGGTTCTTCTTAGATTTATGTGATCTCATTCCCTTTCTCCCTTTCTAAACATATGCAGTGATTGAATCTTCTTCCACTTTTTTTGTTAATAATACTTATTATTATTATTATTATTATTATCCTCCCTTTTTCATTAATAATTCCAAAACTCTATAAAAGAAAAAGAAAATGATATGATTCAAATGAAACTAATCAAACTAAGAATTATATACAAATAATTCGCAAGAATATCACATGATAACTTATAAGAGAGAAAATATTGACATTATCATTGTATATTATAATTTTAATTATAAAGTGAAAACTAATGTTTATCAGTGAATGTGATAATTATAATTTTAAAATCATAAATTTTCATCCCACATGATAATTTAAATGATAATTTTAAATTTGAAAATTATTAGTGCTTGTGATAATTTTAATTTGAAAATCATAAATTAACATTGCTGATCTTAATTTAAAATATAATTTAAAATTTTTAATTTATAATAACATGTCATAATTTTAAATAAGAAATCATAAATTACCATCACATTTTAAATGATAAATTGAAAATTATATTTTACTAGTGCATGTCATAATTTTAAATTGGCAATCATAAATATCAATTTTTAAATGATAGAGGAAAAATTATAATTTATCAGCATATGTGATAATTCTATATTAGAAATCATAAATTATCATCACATTTTAAATGATAAAGTGAACATTATAATTTTTTATAACATGTTATAATTTGAATTTTAAAATCATAAATTATCATCACATTTTAAATAATAATGTGAAAATTATAATTTATCATCACTTGTGAAGAATTAAAAAATAATTTGATAGGTGTTGAAGAGGAAAAATATAACATCACATGTGATTTATTTTAATAAATCATTGTAAAATTATCTTAGAGAGATAAAGGTATGATCACCGATAATATTTTATTTTATTTTAGAAATAAAATGGTTGTTTTTGTACTAGAAAAAAATTGATGACCATGAAAGATTGTGACTACATGTGATTGTGTCTTTGTAGCCTTTAAATCTTTATTATACCATGAGTACCTGTATATTTTTATTCACGGTTAATGTTTGGTCACATGTATTGTGTTTTCTACTTTACATATGATGATATTTTATTCTTTCCCATGTATCATTCCATGCTATGTATGCCTTGTGGTATTATTCATGGATTCTAAGACAGAAAGACCTTTGTGATGTGTTATCCCTTGGAAGTGGAGTGTACATGAATTCGGATAGTGATGACAAGGGGCCAATGCATGATGTAGGTATACGATGATTCCTTGGGGATTCCTTGTGATTCCCTTAATGGATAAGTGATGTCATTTAACTCTCACTCCCTAGTATTCACTCAATGAATAGGGGGCACTTTCTAGCTCTCGGTCCCTAGTATGTTACTCAACAAAAAATTGATGATGACTAGCTCTTGGTTCCTATTATATACATTGATTACTAAGAGGTTATTATTAGATCTTGATCCCTAGTATGTCATTATAAGAATAAAGGATCTTGATTTGATCTCATTCCCTTGAATATATAGAGAATATATATTCTTGATGATCATTTCTGTTGAGTTGTACAGTCACAAGACATTGAGAATAATGATTCATTATCCTCATGGATAATCCTTGATTCATCTGAACCATTGATTATCCATTAGGCCTAGAGTTGAAGAAGGTACAACTGGGGGTTATGGCTACTTGGATTGTGCATGAATGCTCGGTTTTGGAATGTGTGTTACTATTTTTGTTATGAATTAATTTTATTATGGAATACTCTTTTATACTTGATCCAATTAGGTTTATGATGCATTAGTTGTGCCCTACGGAGTCTTGTACTCACACCCTAGTTGGGAATATTGATGGACATTAGATTTCATGTGGGATCTGGGGAAGGGAAAGGGTCCTATGGTTGATAAATTAGTAGAGGATCGTGGAGATAGTAGCATATCTAGAAAGACCCATAGATTTTGTTTTTTATTTATTCACATTATTTTATTTATTTCCTTTGTACATGCTTACCACTTATAAGATATTCTTTATTTGTATTACTTGTATGTCATATTTACATTTCCATATGTTTACTATGATTCTTTATTATATTATTTATTTTTTATTATTTATCCTATGAATTGTTGTTGAGGGTATAATCTCCCCACTAGATGACTCAGACCCTCGATGCTAGTCGACAACCTCTTGCGTTTGTGGATCAATTCATGAGGTCACGTGGCATTCTAGCTCGTAACCAATGATTTGGGTTGGGATGTTACACCTTTGTACATGGATTGGATAACCATGTATCTCCACACTATGTGTACATATGGCCACACTATATGTACATATGGCCACATAATGTGTTTCCTTTTATGGGGTTTCGGGCGTGTGCTCATAATACATAGCTCAGCAAGCCATTTTACTTTACAGAGTGTGTGCATAGGGTCATATGGAGTGTACATTCACCTGTGGTCTTGGGAATGTGTTCATGATACATGGATCAGATATAAATGCACATATAAATGGAGTTTACCTAAGGTAAACATGGTGTGTCTATCCACACAGGGTCATGTGCATGTGTTATGGGCACAAGAATTCGCTTCGTGGGTAGGATCACACAATATATGGGTCTGTCTGCATTATGTGTTATATTTACACCAGGATGAAACCCAAGATTTAGTGAGATCCTTAGATATCCTTCATTTCTTCCTCTATGTTACATGGATTGTTGTTATATATTTTATAGATATTAACTCAGGTCTTCACACAGGTGCCAGAATCATGATTCCCATTGGTTCCTCTACTATTTGACTCACCTAAAATAGCTAAAAGTGAAGTATTTATTCTATAGTCCTCATTTTATGGACTCTAGTGGAAGGAAAATGTGATTTTGGTTTCCCAATATGTAAATTTTATGTTTTTCACCACTATTTAGGGTCCCAACCATTGATCCTATCACCTAAAATCAGTAATCTACCTCCATCCATCTGAAAAACATTGATCGATATGTCATTCGTGCATCTTGATGAATCTAGGGGTTTGATTTCCCTTCATTCTAGTTTTTAAATTTCTAGTCTCTGACCGCACGGGACAACAATGATGAATTCGAATAACTGTAGAGATAAAACTATAAGAATGAAGTGAAAGATTCGTTGGCTGATGTGATATCTACCAATGATTTCATAAAATAGAAACAAGGGAGAAAACAATGGTGTAGAAGAAATAAATAAACTCGTTCAAGAAATAAATTCAATTGGGATCATGTGAGAAAAGTTTATTTTAGATAAAAAAATATGATGATATGGAATCCAGGATCATCAAATTAAACTATGGGTGAAAATCCAAAAAATAGTGGGCCCAAACTGAAGAACAAATGGATCGCTAGTGAAGTACACGTCTACTAGTGATGATGCTGAAGATATTTTTCTATTCATTATTCATATCTTGAATCCCCTCTACCATTCATTAACTATCCATGTTCCATAGTTTTTAACACTAATGATGCTCTCTTCATCCTACTCTCTAATCTCGCAGGGTGATGTGGATCACCTAGGAGATTTTTCATAATGGATTTGAGATAGAAGAGATATTAGGTTTTGAGAAACCTACTAAATTAAATAATTAAATTATTCAATTCATATAATTCATATAATTCACCCACCAATTTCTACCTTCCCAGTAATACCCAATACTAACCAACCTTACCTAAGGTAATTACTACTTTATAGAAATATTTGTTGTCTTAGATTCCCTATATGAGGTCCCAATCAATACGGAAACCCTTTTTTCCTTGAAGACGCATTTGTGTGATTTAATATATACTTAAAAATTTAATATATTAATTTTTTGGACCAGAAACACCCAAAAATAGTTCCAAATATGAGTAAATATCAAGGGATATATATTAAAATTTATAAAGCATCAAACTATATAATCCAAAGTCATTTGATTCTCCCTTAATGTGAGGACCTTCACCTAGAAAAGAACAATATAAAAAAATATGGGGGCACTGAGTGGATCTTATATTCACAAGAGAACTCTAAATTGTTAAAAAAAATTCAAATCACTTGAACTTGTATAATGGTCTATCAACACATGATCCTCTCCAGTCAGTCTGTGATCTTCACCATGTACACTGAGAAGGTGGTTTCATCAATGAATACAACTCGGCCCAATCAATAATGTGTTTCAAATCATGCATGTATCTCACTAACTAAGGAAAATAGATGATTTTAGGTACTTAATCCAACATAGGGGGTAAGGCCAGATAGTAAGAAATCACACTTACCCTTCATATGGTCTGGAATGGCATGACAAACCTCATGGATTTATTTCTTCATTAGAAAAATATATGCAATCATCATCATGGAGAGAAAATTTGGAATACCTTGTAAAACTATTCAAACTCCAAAGACATATGATGTCATTCCATATAAGATTTACATAACCTTTAATCCATTCATATATGTTCAGGGATTACATGAACCTTTTATATCATCACATGCACCAGTTCTGGCTCAATAATAGATTTCTATCCAATCTCATCATAGCACATGAGTGACCTATAGTGTATATATTACATGCCAATAAATGTTGAATATTGATATTAAAGTCATAAATTGTATTATAATAAAACTTTACCAACAGTAATTGATCCTCCCAACTTTGGTTGAAGTCTAACACATAGGATCTCAACATATATTCAAAATCCTAGATAGTCATCTTGGTCTGGGGGTGAAACACCATGATCATCAGTAACAAGGTCTCAAAATACTTTTATTAAGCCTTATATAACAAGGATGTTAATACACAATCATGCTTGGATAATATCATCATAGGTACCCTCATATCCGAATGATCTATTTCATATACAACTACCCCAAAATCTCAACCAAACTCTTCTCCCAGATGGAAAGAAAGTGTTCCAACATGGTAAGTTAGTAGATAATAAACCTTATAATAGTGACCTAGGATTTATATATATATATATATATATATTTCATCTTATTATATGAATATTAATTTATATAACATAATGATCCATGCCATAATCGTATAGTTCTGTTATCTTTAGAAACTTGCACACATATACAACTGATTCATAAGTTAACCACATCATCTCCCACTATGTTCTTCATAACTATCACCCTTCTTAGACATATAATATATAATACCATTCTTCATAACCTAAGAAAAGTAAAAATAATAAAGGGTGGTATTAGATTCCCAATAAGGGTAAACTTGGGATATATTAATGATGACTTGGGCATAAGGGTCTGAAAACATGTGCATAGAATTTAAAAATCATACACAATATGTCAAATAACATGACTGTTAATTGTATATTAAAGCAAGGTAGTTCATAAGACATGAATCATAGAGGAATCAACTATCATGATCAACATGATAATAAATTCTACATAAGACTTTTTTTTATAACACAATATTTTAGCATTGTGAACATATATAAATACAAATACATTCACTAAATAATTTAAGGACATGAAATCAAGCCCAAGTATAAACATTTGGACATCAAAACTAGGTCCATGCATAATCATGTGGACTAGAAATCCTGGTCTATGCATAAACCTATAAACATGAAAACAAGGTCCAAGATTAATCATATTGACATGAAATCCAGGTCCATGCATAATATTATAGTATGAGAACTAGGTCCATACAAAAAATTGTGAATATGAAATCATGTTCACGCATAACATATTTACTCATGAGTTACAATTCTTTACCTAATAAATTGGTGGGATGTATAATTTTATGCCCACCCATCTCATAATCACAATCCATTTATATGTGTGATAAAAGATCATAAATCAATCATCATATATCATAACCCATGAGAAATAAATTTTTTTCATAAACACTTCATCCTGGGGTAACCCGTGGGAAAAAAATTGGATTCATTCAAATATTTCTATTATAATAATAAACCACATAGAAAATAATAGATATGGTATCATTAGATCATATCAATATTTTATAATATTTATAACTAATGCTTTTTTTTCACTGATTAATAGAAATACAATTAAAATACCATTAAAATTTATTGAGGAAAATATCCTCTCTATTTTAAAATACTTCTTTAAAATCTTAAAATTCTAAAAAAATTATATAAAATATTTTATTTGAAATAACCTTGGAAACATGTAAGGAATGTTTTAAATAATTTATCATTCATGAAGGTGGAAAATACTGTTCATGTCGTACACATTCAAAAAATGATTATGCGGTCAAGAAGTGCCTCATTTGTAAAATGATAAGAAGATTGTATTACAAAAAATTTTTAAAAATAAAAAATTCGTAAAATTAATTTAAAATATATTTTGATAATAGTAGAAAAACTCTTGAAATCAATTTTCGAAAACATGGAAACAGAAGAGAAATTATTTGCGATCGAAGAGAGAAATAATTTCAGTTTTCTATAAAATTTTTATTTTGGACTATTATGTGTATAAAGAGAGGAAAATAGAAGGAAGAAATGGGTTCCCAAGATATAACTATAGGATAAAAAAACATGATTTTATTGAGAGATATATCATAATATTTCATCTTCAGAAGCCTAATTTTAAACAAACCCGATAATCAATGAAGTTGTTTCATAAAACTAACATCACTTTTTTAACTAATGAATCATACATCCAATGAAAGAAATAATCATAGATGGATATTTATATCACATAATTTTTATAATATTAATCCTAAAATACATCAATGGGTAGTATATTCACCAAATAAAAGAAACAAGTTGTGAATATAGCATGTGTCTCATAGAAGTTAAAGTGAGATGAAAATCACTTACCTCATGCATCAAAATCCTTTATTAAGATTAAAACCACTTATATAATAAATATACTTTTTATAAATATTTTCAAAAATATAATCACATATATCATAACATTTATGATTACTTATAAACCTTCTGTCATCATTTTATTAAAAATTCTTTAAAATCACTATTCTAAGAGATAACTGCTTCATTTTTCATGTATGTTTTAGTTTGATAGTTTTGGTCCTTCTAATTTTGTTGTGTTTCCATAATCTATATAATTTTAATCATGATATAAATTTAATATATATTAATTATATTACCATTTATAATCATCCATAAATGTCATGACCCGCCACTAGGGCCCGTATTGTGACTACCCCAAGCCCACCTCCAAAAGGTCAAGGGTTGGCGACTAGTGCCAAAGGCGTCAACCTACATGTGGGGGTAATTTTCCTAAGTAAATATACGCACACACATGCCCAACCAAGTCCCACACACTAACCATGAATACAAGTGTCATTGAAAACAAAGCTGACTACAACAAATAAAAGTGGGCCAAAATACAAACTCAATGAAGGAACTGAAAACAGAAAAGTACACAAAGAAAACACTAATGGATATCCACAGAAAACCCCACCTGATCATGAGAGTAGTGTAGCAACTGGAATCCAAAGCATAATTTATTTTCCACCTGATCCTATGGGCCCCACCTAGTCCTAGGCCACCAAGTCCACTGTCATATCATCTATCGCTCCCATCTCCTTGAGCACCTCTAGGTCCCGGTCCACCAAAGTCTATGTCGAAACGTCGATCATCTACACTAGAAACAAAATGTGTGGGTGAAGCTCGTGTAGGGTTGAGTGACAAATTACTCATTAGGGACCCCAAAATAAATAAGGAAAGTCTAGACAACAATCCTCAAAGTAAAGCACGAGACACAAGACATCTCAAACCAGGTATACATTTAGGGTAGCAATAGAAGAATCATTAGTCACATCAACAAACACCCCATATCCTAGAGAAATCCTCCTCTATCGAGTATAATGGGCCTTCTATTTCATACATAAGTACTTTCTACAAACATTGGACTACTTAGATACACCACCCCACTGTGTATTGTGGGCCTGGAAAGTCACAGAGAACTTCTTCCCACTAATCTTGTCCAACTGAGGTACTCCTCCTCGTCATGTATCGTGGGAATGAAAATTCAAAAAAAAAGTGATTCCCACCATGGGATTGAAAATTAACATATAAGTGCATCCCACTTGGCTATATTCGAGTCTGGCAGAGTCGAAAGTTAGCAGTCCTCAAGTCTCAACCAACAGTAGGGTTTCGTGCATAGCGAGCCAGGGACAACTGTTTCACAAGCCATTATTTACATCATAAATTCCATTAACATCCTCTTTGGGGCATGCTAAAAGATCGGCCTCTTCAAGAGGGTCCCAATTCCCCAAACATCCTGTCAATCACACATGTTGTTTTCAAGATAAAAGCGTTTTAGTAAACAAGGATCGATTGTGTCTCAGCTCGGTCCGACCCGGTTGGACTGATCTGACCAACCCACCATAGGGGCCCCACTTACCCTGGTTTAAATTCGATGCAATAGAACTAACCTAGTTCGGTACTGTGTCATTTTGGTATAGTTTGGACAATGGTCCATACCTAATGGGCCTCACTGGACTCGGCTTGGTTTGGATGAGGGTCCAGCCCGTCGGGTCACCCGGAGACCCGGTTTAGTCTAGTCCAGCCTGAAGGGCATGGGTCAGGCCTCTTTGTGTATGTCCAGCCCACTAGTGTGGGTCTGTCCTATTTGGAACAGGATTGGCATGGCCTGCTGGATGGGGGCGCGGCCAGCCAGCCCGAAGCCAGGTCCGCCTGGGGGCGGAGTGGTGGTGCGTCGTCTCGCTGGGACGCAGCGACCGTACTACGTCTGACCTTCACTAGTCCTACGGACGTGGGGCCTCCTTTAACCCCGATCAGGTGACCACATCTCATCTCCACCCAGGTGGGCTATGCAGTTCTGGCCCACTACAAGTGGGACCGGCTTAGCCCACTGGCTGGGGGCACGTCTTTCCAGCTGAAAGCCCAATTCGCTAGGGGGAGATTCAATAGTGTGACATCCAGCCCGGACATTAGGCCTCCTCTAGGCGTGGTTGGTCGACTGCTGCTCATCTCTTCCCGGGTGTCCTGAACATGGGCTATCTTCTCCATACATTGCTCTCCTGGAATTGTGTCACCCCGCAGATTCCGCGGCCAGCCATTCACGATCTCCTGACATCGCGACACGTCGACGAGCACATCGTCGTCCTCCAGTGTGGTCGGTGGGGTTCGTCCGCCTCACCCGCCACAGCACCGGTTCACACTTTTGTTCTGGGGGTTCCTCACCGTCGACACCTTTCCTGGGCCACCAGTGTTACTCCAGTGGTATGTTTTTTGATTTTTCTGTGCCTACGGGCCTCTCAGGTCGTCGCTACCACTACATTGGCCCCAGATTTAAATTACTGCCATTTTGATAATACAGCTATAATGAACACCCAATGAAGAGGTTCTTGGGCCATGTTCATGTATCTCCCCAACCCTAGTTACCAAGAGTCAGGGCATTATTACATAACCTTGGCATGATAACAAGGGATAAGATCCCAAAAGACTGATCAGTTTAGTAGCTTTGGAAGTACTAGATACATTCATAAGTTTTAAATTACTTCATGAAATAAAAAAATTAACAACATTTTGTCCCCATCTACCAAACTTATATCCTTATCATATCCTTATAGGTCAACCATAAAATACTTCTTCACATCCTGGAAAAAATAATTCATAGAAAGGGGAGATCTTAGATGCTCAGTAAGAATAAAAATATAGTGGAAACATTCATAAATAAGCATTAACATTTAGGGCAATGTATAAGACTAAAACAAAAGCCTTTTAAACATAAACCTTAGAATAATATAGTAAATATAAAATCAAATCATTCAATTTACTTATTCACAAGGATGTTATAGTAGTTGAATAATCACATGAAATATCAATAACCACTTTTATAATGATGGAATGCATAATCTCAGACTTCATAAGCCCATAGTCAAGGCCTTATGCCAAGACTACAAATAAGATTTTGTCAAGGACTTGTGCTAAGACACTAGTTTGTCTCATAATACCTACCGATGCATCGAGGAGGTATAGTAGGCTCCACCCGTCACTTACTAAGTCCACTGAATTCCTCATATGAAAAGGTTTAAACATAACATAAACATTCATGTTAAAATAAGAATATGAAATGTCAATACTTTATCCATAAACCATAAATGTTATAGAAACAACACATCCATAGTCAAACATATCACAAAAACATCAATACAATATGGAATATTTGTATCATAATAAATCAACCTCAATCAATAATAATATCCCATAAAGGATGTTGACAAAGTTTAAAATGATCACTAAAAATATTTGATAGAAATATCCCTTTTTCATGAAATCATTTAAAAGTCACATAATTTAAAAAGGAATTCATTTAAAAGATATTTTTTAATCAAAGTGTCCCATACCACTTTAAGGCTTTGGAAAGGAATTAACATTTTAAAACATTCATGTCCAAATAAATAAATACATAAAACCATTTTTAAAATATGGACATTAATGAGAAAGGTTAAGAAGAATAAATCTTTAAAACATTTAAAATGATGTTTTAGTAAAACAGACCCTTAAAAATAATATTTTTTAAAACTCTTTTATGAACCATGGACCTGGATAATAAATATTTCCCAGTAGATATTGACCTAAAAACCACCTTGGATAATAAAGAGATTGTGATATTAACCCTTAACTCGTACTTTTACTTAGTATATGGTATGTTAACTTCTTGTATAATAGTTAAAACATTGTTATTAAATTATACAATAACTATATACATAAATATGATATCATATATGATCCTCTAATATTTCTTTGTAAATAATATTATAATAGTATCATCGTTTTGAGTGTTAACTGATCTTTTTTACTTTATATGATCGGTTACATAAGCCATTTTTCTTATGGATATGATGAATTTTATTCATATCCCAAATGATATTATGTTCTTGAAAATTATATTTAATCATAAAATGAAAATTATTCTAGAATTATTATGATGGGGAATGAATCTCATCGCGTTCGTGTAGAAGGTAATCCGTACGTACGCACGAGCATCAATATCATTATATTGATGGTGAAATAGTATGTAATTGAATGTTATATAATATATAATGAATCATTAAAATGTTATATTTATTATTTAAATCTGTTATATTCATTATTATACTTTTCCAAATAATGAAGTGTTTGAATAACAAACTACACCACAACGTAGAGACAGTAAGCCGCACGTACGCACGTATGGTGACTTTTTCATTAATATGATAAATAGAATAATGAATATGGTTGTACTAGTTTTATAATAACATCGAATTATATAGAATATACTGGATTTATTATTTTATAATGGAAACAACAAAGAAATTGGAAGGGGAAGAAGAAAAGAACTTGAAAGTGGTGATGAAATATCTACATCTTCTTCGGGTTCTTCGTTTTTATTTGTTCAAAAGGGATCCTTAGGTAGGATTTCTGAGAAATGGAAGGCCACTAGGATGAAGGGGTAAATATTTTGAGAATATTTGGGCAGCGTTTGGCTGAGCCAAATGGATTTTGTGGCGTTAAATTAAGATAAGGGGAAGTTCCCTTTTAAAAGAGAGTTGATGGTCACTTTTGGAGAAGCTTGAAATATAATTTTATAATAAATTTATATTTTGTTTATAGTGGCTCCAAAATGATTTATTTCTATAATAATGTGGGTATGGGTCTCAAACCTTTAAACAAATAGGTTTTAGATAGGTTTAGGTCAACATATTAACCTTATTATTTAGATTTAACTCTTAGTTAAATAGTTTGACATTTACCATGTCTCTTTGTATTTTTATATTATATGGTTAATAAACATACTATAACAAGCCAAGAAAACCCCAAGTGGTTCATTATTAATATATAAAACCTTATATGAGTCTTTTTTCTGATCCTTAGATATTTAGGAATATTATATCAATTAATATTATAGTATTTGTTTTATAGAATCAATTGTGTCAATTTTGACACTATTTAGTATTTGTTTTTTTGTGAAAATCATAACAGCATGGTTACTTCAAAACAAATTATTTAATCCATCCTAACATGTAATATTAACCTATATGAGTAGTCTAATTCATCAAAAGTCTCAACTTACATTTATTGGATATTTATAATATCAAATATTTAAATATTTCATTAATAAGGTAATTAAAGCATCGTCACTTGGTCATTAATAAATTAAATTATTCAATGTACAAAAATTGAAAATAAAAAAAAATCACTTAAGACATATTTTTATCTTTCTAATTAATATTAATTGTTGAATTTATCTTATGTATAACCCTATATTAAAAATGGTTTTTTTATTATACTTTGAATTTAACTCTTTTAACTCTTCTTTAAATAAAATAATAATAAATGCCCAAATCTTATCCAAGTGGACCAAAGGGGGTCATATTTTATTCCTAAGGTTGTTTTTGGTCGAATTATACTTATCCAATAGAATTATGACATGTTTTAGGGAAATAATAATATCATTTTTACCTTTAATTACCCTATTGACTTTTAACTGTGGTAAATAAAAGTAAAATATTACTATTCACCAAAAATTATTTTCATCTTATTGAACCACATTTTATTTACTGATATCAACCATAACTGTAGAGACCCAAAGCTTGACGTACATAGATATTACATTACTTTTGCGGAATACTTAATACATAACAAAAACTGACACACAAGGACCGTAATAGATTAGTGTCTTTGGAAACATGGAACGTAATCTTCTAATCATGGTGAAAGATCTTCAACATATCCCATAAAGATCTTCCACTTTTTTCTTTCCTTACCTAAAACATTTCTTTTAATCATGGGGGAAAATAAAACATAAAAAGGGTGAGCTCAAATTCTCTGTAAGGGTAATAATGGATTAAATAAAACATACCATATACATTTGAACTTAAAAACATGAACATAATGTTTAAACATCAAAATATTGAGCAACGATATAAAAAAAGGAAGTACATAAGGCATAGATCATAATGGAATATAAATCATTATAAAATATCATGGGAATAAAACATTTAATTATGGCATCCATTAAGCACATGTAATGATTTCCATAGTAGCCAAGGTATTGCTACCAAGACCATCTTAGTGGACAAAGTCCCTTTCTGAATCGAGTTCACTCCTCGTTCCAGTCCTGTAATACTGAACCAGATTAACTTACCATTCTAGACATGTCTATCTAATGAGATATAAATTTTTACCCAATGAATTGTAGGGAGATATAGGTCCCACCCATCTCATATTGAAATCATTCTTTCGTGTGACACAATATAAACATAAATCATTCATCATAACCCAAGAATAAAATCAGTTTCATAAATATCATTCCATCATAACGTAGTCCATACAAAAAAATGGATATAATTTCATCATTAGAAAAGTTAAACCATGTAAATCATAGAGACATGATACTTGAAACATACACATGTGAAATAATGTCATCTTAGATGAAAACGGTTTTGATAAAACACTTGAAATGAATTCTTGAGGAAAATATCCTTTTTTTCTTCAAATTCATTTTCTTTTCACAAAATGTCATGCAATTTTAAAAGAAAAGGATTTTGTTGAAAATAATCATGAAATCTTGTGGGGGAAGCTTCATGAAAATAAGGCATTATAAAACCGTAAAAATCCTTTCATGCCGTATACGTTAAAAAAACATTCTTCTCGTACTTTTGTTGGAAAAGTCAAAAAGTACCTTGTAGGGTAAATAAAAGAAAGATTACTTCCATACCATGGGGTAAAAGTCAAAATGGATAAAAAGGACTTTAAACATACATTAATATAATTTTATAAAACATGGACATGGATGATAGCAATAACCTCAGTAAATACTTACGAATAAGCAATCTCGGATAAAAATGAGATTTGAAAAATTATCCCTTACCTGAAGTCCGATATGCTTCGTACGTATCAGAAACTCTTGAATAATGATTTAAATAATGTCATTGACTTATTATAGAATCATATTCATTGTTATTATATCATATATGTTTCACTTATGACTTTATATTACCCATTCTTTTGTAAATTCCATGTTAAAGCAGAGTTTTGGGTAAAATCATTTCCTTTATCGTATGTGTTTCGACTTTTCATTCTTGATATCATTACTTATATCCTGATTTAAATAATTACAGAATTTAAAACATGATTTATATATAATATATATTCATTATATACATATATATATTATAAATCGATAAAAGGAATGAAATACACTGTTCATGGAGACGGTAGGCCGTACGTACGCATGAACGTTGTTTTCGTTTCCTTATTGAATTGAATGAAACTAAATAGATGGAATAAATATATATATATACATAAATCCAGTATCATTATTATTTAATATATTTCATTATTATTCATTATATAAACTATATGACCATTCATGTATGGTTAACATGGAGAATGAATCTCATCGCGTCGTGGAGACGGTAGTCCGTACGTACGCACGAGCGATGATATCATTACCATAATTATTGAATAGAATTGGAGTTGATGGTATAATATATAAGAATAAGTATGATGTTATAATAACCATATATAGTTATTCTTTACACCATTATACCCTTCCATGTAAGGTGTTGGTGGAAAAATAGATTTCACCACGGCGTGGAGACGGTATTCCGTACGTACACACTCGTGGTGATTTTGTTTTCCGTAGGATGGATAGATGGTGAAATAGGGTTGTTTCATAATTATAATAACATATCTGTATATGATTTATACTGATTTTATTACTTCATAATGAAACAACTAAAGAATAATAAGTTGAAGAAGAAATAATGATGAAAGAATCGGTAACGGACATTACCTCTTCTTTGAAGCGCCTCTTTGAGACCTCCTCTTAGGGCACTAAAATTGGACATTCAAGAATACCAGAACCACTAGGATGTTTCTAGGAAAGTTTAGAAGATAATTTTTCAGGGTTTGGACATTCTTGAAGGCTCAAAGTGGTGTGAGGAAGAGAGGGAGGAGGTGCCCTTTTATAAGGGAAGGGAGGGGAACCTTTGCAAAAACTAAACATATTATTTTATTATAAAGTCATATGCACTTTTTAATTGCTCCAAATTGATTTATTTACAATCCAATGTGGAGATGGGTCTACATCCTCTCATCCAATAGAATTTAGACAAGTTTAGGTTTCTATTTTAACCTTATCATTTAGATTTAATCTTATGTTAAATAATTTTACTTTTACCGTGTCTTCTTGTTTTCTTACACTATAAGGTTAATAAACATACCATAAAAATCCAAAAGAACCCCAAGTTGTTTATTATTAATATATATAACCGTATCTAAGTCATTTTTCTGAAACATAGATTTTTAAGAATAAAATAACAATTAATAATATTATATTTGTTTAAAGAACTATTTTATGTCAATTTTGACACTATTTGGTAATTGATTTCTGTAAAAAAACATAACAGAATGATTAGTTCTAAAAAAGTTAATTAAATAAAAACTAACATGTCAAATTAACCTAGAAATTTATTGAAATTGATAAAAAGTCTCAAATTACATTTATTTGGGTATTTATAACATCAATTATGTCAATATTTCATTAATAAGATAATTACTGCATCATCTTTGTGACATAAATATATTAAATTATTTAATGTCTAAAAATTATAAATAAAACACCATTATGTATAAAATCATTTTATCTTTCTAATGAATATTTATAGTCGAATTTATCTTTTGTATAACCCTATATTAAAAATGATTTACTTATTAAAAATTGATTTTAACTATTTTAACCCTTCTTTAAATAAATTAATATTAAATGTCCTAATGTAATCTAATTGAGACTAAATGGATATATTTTATTCCTAATGTTGTTTTTGGTCGAATCAAACTTATCCAATAGAATTAGGACATGTTTTAGGGTAATAATAATATCATTTTTACCCTTAATTATCCAATTTACTTTTAACCGTGGTAAATAAAAGTAAAAAGTTACTATTCACCAAAAATTATTTTCATCTCATTGAACCACATTTTAGTCCTTTATATTAACTGTGTCTCTCAGATTTTTGAAATTAAATTCACAGAAGTGGTAAAATTTAATTTAAATTAAAATAAAAGTCAGTTTTTTAACTATTACTAAGTGGGTTCACTATTCATCGAAAATTGAAGTTTTTCATAGAAATACCAAAAATTCAACCTAAGAATTATTTGATATTCCGAATTCAAAATTGATTTCTATTTTTCAAAATTCATGACATATAATTGGCATTAATTAATTTTAAATTTAATTCCTTTTATCAAAACATATAATGTATTTTTAAGAAACAAAAACAATCAAAAGATTGATACTTGTTTATATCCAATTTCAAAGTGAAATTAATTCTAATGGACAACATTGGATTAAATGGTAAAAATATATTTTAATTACACTTTAAAACGAATTAAAAAGATAATCTAACCATATAAATTAATGCGATGAAAAAAGTTGTTTTTAATTAAAATATTGCGTGTTTTTACTATTCATTAAATTATGAAAGTTATCAGAATAATTTGAAAATTTTATCCAAAGTAAATTTTTATATTTTGATTCCAAATAAAAATTTAATTTTGACAAATTGAACTTAAAGACATTTCAAAAACAAGATTTAAGGTGGGTGCATCATCAAAAGGCAGGAAAACTTCAATTTTTGAAAAATACATATTTTACACAAAAAATTTATTTTATTCTCATAACATATTCTAGAAAATTTTTAAGATGAATAATAATGTTATAAAATTCAAAATGTAGTAAATACTATTCATAACAGCTTGTCCATAATAATATTATAACAATATATCGTTTTTTAGTGAAACCTGGTATTGTGTACAACACACGCTATCGAGGAAGGTCGTGATTGCATGTAATGCAAGCCAAGTCAGGGTTGCGTGTTGTGAAAGACTCCTCCGTTGTTTCATATAACAGAATCCAACCATATTTCATTTATAAATTGAATATATATATATACACTCAATGTTTTGTAGAATAATTACTATCAAAATTGTTTGTAACATGATCCAAGAATAGTGTTCTGTATACTACAAGCTCATATGGTGTTGCGTATAGAGCAAGGCCATCTTGTTGTAGCTTACAACACAAGACATCAATGAAATTAAAAGAATATTTTTCATAAAATCTTGGGGTGTTACATTCTACCCCCCTTAAAATGAATTTCGCCCTCGAAATTCATCGGGGTTATAAATCGTTTACTATTTATAGAAACCCACATCGTAAAAAGAAATACTAACACTTAATTTTAAAAACAAAAGTATGAAATGTAACGATTACCAAAAGAAACTCATCACTGGGTTTCCATATAAGAGAACATAGGTGAAAATATGGATATGGAAGAAAAATCTAACCATCAAGTTTTGATGGAGAGTGGTAGAAATAGGGATATGAAAAAAGCCATCAATCACAAAGCCATAGATTTGTGATGATCTGAGGTACCATATGATTCATCAGATATAAGGGCACTAGGACAACAATTTTTTTTCAAGATCATTTCCCTAAAGTTGATGAAATTGGAATTAGAAGAAATACTTTCGTGATTTTGGTACAGTCTCACCATTGGTCGTTCTTTGGACTATTTCCACTTCAACTCTTAAAGAAATGAAGTTGAATTTTTCATTCTTGAAGTGTTAGCAGATCATATGATAGAATGATAGGTCATTCCATTTGTCTCAAACAAAAGGTTATAAAAGCTATCAAAAATACATAGGTCCATCTGTAGTGAGATTAATCATATATGGTTCCTAAAATGGACTTATACTTCATATATCATACTGCTTAATATAATAAAACTAGTTTCTACTAAATAGGGACTTCATGTAGGTCAGTGGTAGGTGATAAAGGCCAGTCGCACTTCGGTTGTGGGTTCGATTCCCACAGCCTTTCCCAACGCGATGGTTTGCCGCCCGTCCTGCAGGTTGCCCCTTTTCTAAAACTACATTACTATAACATCCCATCAATAATATCGAAAAAACTTCTATCCTTAAACAATACTAACATATGTCCAACATAATCCATTCCAATCTTTAGGCTTATCCATAATACTGCAGTCCACTCTCATATTATAGTGAAAAAGATTACCAGAGATTTCATATAACAAGCATGTTAACACCATCGTTGATCCCCATATAACATAAGATATGTCTTGTTGGTCACATTCCAAACATTCTAAGGCCTTAATCATTTATTCTCTTGAAAATGAAAATTCATTGAATCTTATTGAAAACATGAGTGCTATCAAAAGTTAACTCATTACACATACCAAAACCCCAAAATTCTATATACTCAAACCATGATATAACTATTTCATTATATCAATTATGAGCTCATGAATACTGTCAAACATATCATTTTCTCCTTATCCCTTCATTATGCGCATATCATCTTCTTTCCAAAAATATCTCAATCACTTTCCGTGGTTATCGGTACCATAAAATTATTGAAAACCACAATAGACCAATACATAAATATTCCAATATTCCACGATAAAATATACAACATTATTTTGGAATCCCATTACATAAACACTTAATAATTCCACCACATCATTGTCAAATTCAACATCTCCAATAGTGATCGCATGTGATTTCCCTTTGTCCTTTTCCTTAGGTGGTTGCTCATGTAGATCATCACTAACCCTTGGATTAGAGAATTTATTAGCATAATCCCCCATTTCCTTGCACTTGAAGCATTGAAGTGAGTGTGGTGCATTCTCTGTAGTCTTTTCTTTATTCACATCATTAGCAACCCTTTTTCCATTACTTCGACACTCATCTCCTAGATGACCTTTCTTTCCACACTTAAAACATTTTCTAGTCCCTTTAAGACAATCTCCACCATGCTTCTTTCCACACATTGAGCATAAGGAATCATTAATCTTCTTTTCACCATTGTTCTGAGATTTCTCCTTGAACTCCATCTTTCGTTTCTTGTCAAAACCATAAGATTGATAAGTAACACCAACTTCCATTTCTACCTTGATAGCATGAGGCACAATTTATTCATAGCTACTAAAGACTCTTATAGCTAATTCCCTTCTAAGATTTGGTTTTAAGCCACTGAATAATCAATCAACTTTACTTTAAGGTTGGATGATAAATCCAGATGCATACCTTGAAAGCCTTGTAAAATTCGCTTCGTATAAACCAACAGATTCATCATCCTTTTGATTTAGTTCAAGAAACTCCTTCTCTATCTTTGTTCGAAGAATATGAGGGAAGTACTTATTGAAAAATAATTTCTTGAACTCGTCCCATTCCATGGACTCAATTTCATCTCTTGGCCTCGTATTCTTGATAAGATTCCACCATTGATCAGCTTCACCTTCCAAACGATATGATGCTAAGATGAATTTATCATGTTCAAAACATTGAAGAACTGAAAATATCTTTTCAGTGGTACTGATCCATTGTTCTGCAACAAGTGGATCAGAAGACCCACTAAAAGAATGTGGACGTTGCCTCCTGAAGGACTCAATAGAATATTGTTCTCTTCTCTGCTCATTTGGAAGTATAGAATGATTCATAGCTTGTGTAAGTATAGCAATAATATTTTTCACTCCATCTCCCATAACATTTGTTTGTTCGGGAGGACAATCATTTCATTTTTCATTGCATTTATCAACACGGTTCCTTCGGGTTCCAACCATCGTCTAAAACCCAAAAAGAATAGTGTGAGAGGCAAAAAATCATGCTAGGGAAAACAACATAATAAATGGAGAGTACCTTCAATATCTAACATCTTAGGTTTAATTCTATGATCGTTACCATAATTCTAGGACTATAAACTATACTTATACATAACCTTAGGGACATCCCTAGACATACCATAGAAATATCTCTAGGGATCTCACTAAAGTTCTCGCATCCTAGTTTCCAAAGGTTGACTAAACCTTTCCTCTGATACCAAATGTAGAGACCACAAGCTTGGAGTACATAGATATTACATTACTTTTGCAGAATACTTAATACATAACAAAAACAGACACATAAGGATCGTAATAGTTTAGTGTCTTTGGAAACATGGAATGTAATCTTCTAATCGTGGTGAAAGATCTTCAACATCTCCCATAAAGAGCTTCCACTTTTTGTTTCCTTACCTAAAACCTTTCATCTAATCCTGGGAGAAAATAAAACATAAAAATGGTGAGCCCAAATGCTCTGTAAGGATAAGAATGGATAAAATAAAATATACCATATACATTTGAACTTAAAAACATGAACATAATGTTTAAACATCAAAATCTTGAGCAACGACATAAAATATGGAAGTAAATAAGGCATAGATCATACTGGAATATAAATCATGGTAAAATAGCATGGGAATAAAAAAAATTAATTGTTTCATCCATTAATCACATGTAATTACTTCCATAGTATCCAAGACATTGCTTCCAAGACCATCTTAGTGGACAAAGTCCTTTTCTGAATCGAGTTCACTCCTCGTTACAGTCCTGTAATACTGAACCAGATTAACTTACCGTTCCAGCCATGTCAATCTCATGAGATATAAATCTTTACCCAATTCATTGGAGGGATATATTGGTCCCACCCATCTAATATTGAAATCATTCTTTTGTGTGCCACAATATAAACATAATTCATTCATCATAACCCAAGAATAAAATGGGTTTCATAAACATCATTCCATCATAACACAATCCATACAAAAAAAAAATTGGATATCATTTCATCAATAGAAAATTTAAACCATGTAAATCATAGAGACATGATACTTGAAACATACACGTGTGAAATAATGTCATCTTAGATGAAAATGGTTTTGATAAAACACATGAAATTAATTTTTGAGGAAAATATCCTTTTTTATTCAAATTCATTTTCTTTTTACAAAATGTCATGCAATTTTAAAAGAAAAGGATTTTGTTGAAAATAGTCATGAAATCTTTTGGAGGAATCTTCATGAAAATATATCTTTATAAAATCGTAAAAATCTATTCATGTCGTATACGTTAAAAAACATTCTTCTCGTACTTTTGTCGGAAAAGTCAAAACGTACCTTGTAGGGTAAATAAAAGAAATATCCCTTCCATACCATGGGGTAAAAGTAAAAATGGGTAAAAATAACTTTAAACTTACATAAATACACTTTTATAAAACATGTACATGGATGATAGCAATAACCCCAGTAAATACTTACGAATAAGAAATCTCGGATAAAAATGAGATTTGAAAAATTATCCCTTACCTTAGGTTCAATATGATTCCTATGTATCTGAACCTCCTGTATAATGATTTAAATAATTTCATTGACTTATTACATAGTCATATTAATTGTCATGATATCATATATGTTTCAATTATGACTTTATATTACCCGTTGTTTTGTAAATTCCATGTTAAAGCAGTGTTTTGGGTAAAATCATTTCATTTATCGTATGTGTTTTGACTTGTCACTCTTGATATTATTAATTATATCCTGATTTACATAATTCAAGAATTTAAAAAAAGATTTATATATAATATATATTCATCATATACATATATATATTATAGATCGATAAAAGGAATGAAATACACTGTTCATGGAGACGGTAGACCGTACGTACGCATGAACGATGTTTTCGTTTCCTTATTGAATTGAATGACACTAAATAGATGACATACATATATATATATATATATATATATATATCCAGTTGCATTATTATTTCATATATTTCATTAATATTCATTATATAAACTTTATGATCATTCATGTATGATTAACATGGAGAATGAATCTCATCGCGTCGTGGAGACGGTAGTCTGTACGTACGCACGAGCGATGATATCGTTCCCATAATTATGTAATAGAATTGTAGTGGATGGTATAATATATCAGAATCAGTATGATGTTATAATAACCATATATAGTTATTCTTTACACCATTATACCCATCCATGTAAGGTGTTGGTGGAAAAACAGATTTCACCACGGCGTGGAGACGGTATTCCGTACATACACACGCGTGGTGATTTAGTTTTCCGTGGGATGGATAGATGGTGAAATAGGTTTGTTTAATAATTATAATAACATATCATTATATGAGTTATACTGATTTTATTACTTCATAATGAAACAACTAAATAAGAAGAAGTTGAAGAAGAAATAAAGTTGAAAGAATCGGTAATGGACATTACCTCTTCTTTGAAGCGCCTCTTTGAGACCTCCACTTAGGCCACTAAAATTGGTATTTTAAGAAGACCATAACGTATAGGATGTTTCTATGGAAGTGTATAAGAGAATTTGGCAGGGTTTGGGCAAGCATGAAGGCTAAAAGTGGTGTGAGGAAGAGAGGGAGGAGGTGCCCTTTTATAAGGGAGGAGAGGGGCACCTTTGCAAAAACTAAAAATATTATTTTATTATAAAGTCATATTCAATTTTTAATAGCTTAAAATTGATATATTTCGAAGATAATATGGGGATGGGTCTAAATCCTCTCATCCAAAAGAATTTAGACAAGTTTAGGTTTCTATTTTAACATTATCATTTAGATTTAACCTTAAGTTAAATAATTTTAGTTTTACCGTGTCTTCTTGTTTTCTTACACTATAAGGTTAATAAACATACCATAACAAGCCAAACAAACACCAAGTATATTATTATTAATATATATAACCTTCTATAAGTCATTTGGACGAATTGTAGATTTTTTGGAATAAAATAACAATTAATAATATAATATTTGTTTAAAAAACTATTTTATGTCAATTTTGACACTATTTGGTAATTGATTTTTGTAAAAATCATAACAGAAAGATTAGTTCGAAAAAAGTTAATTAAATAAAAACTAAAATGTCATATTAACCTTGAAAATAAGTTAAATTCATAAAAAGTCTCAAATTACATTTATTTGGGTATTTATAACATCAATTATGTCAATATTTCATTAATAAGATAACTACTACATCATCTTTGTGTCATAAATAAATTAAATTATTTAATGTCTAAAAATTAGAAATAAAATACCATTATGTATGAAATATTTTTAGATTTTTAATGAATCTTTATATTCTAATTTATCTATTGTATAATCCTATATTAAAAATAATTTACTTATTAAACCTTGATTTTAACTATTTTAACCCTTCTTTAAATATATTAACATTAAATGTCCTAATCTAATCCAAGTGGGCCTAAATGGTCATATTTTATTCCTAACATTTAATTCGGTCGAATTAAACTTATCCAATAGAATTAGTACATGTTTTAGGGTAATAATAATATCATTTGTACCCTTAATTATCCTATTTACTTTTAACCGTGGTAAATAAAAGTTAAACGTTACTATTCACCAAAAATTATTTTCATATCATTGATCCACATTTGAGTCCTTGATATTAATTTTTTCTCTCGGATTTTTGAAATTCAATTCACAGAAGTGGTAAATTTTAATTTAAATTAAAAAACGTCAGTTTTTTAACTACCACTAAGTGGTTTCACTATTCATCAAAAATTGAAGTTTTTCAGAAAAATACCAAAAATTCAGCCTAAGCATTATTTGATATAACAAATTAAAAATTGATTTCTATTTTTCCAAATTCATAAAATATAAGTTTCATTAATAAATTTTAAATTTAATTCCCGTTATGAAAACAAATAGCGTGTTTTTAAGAAACAAAAACAATCAAAAAAATGATACTTGTTTATATCCAATTTCAAAGTGAAATTAATTTCAATGAACAATATTAGATTAAATGGTAAAAATATATTCCAATTACACTTTAAAACCAACTAAAAATATAATCTAACCATATAAATTATTGTGATGAAAAAAGTCGTTTTTAATTAAAATATAGAGTGTTTTTACTATTCATTAAAATATGAAAGTTATCATAATAATATGAAAAATTTATCCAATGTAAATTTTTATATCCTGATTCCAAATAAGAATTTTATTTTGTCAAATTGAACTTATAGACATGTCAAAAACAAGATTTAAGGTCGGTGCGTCATCAAAAAGGCGGGAAAACTTCAATTTTTGAAAAATACATATTTTACACGAAAAAATTATTTTGTTCTCATACCATATTGTAGAAAACGTGTAAGATGAATTATAATGTTATAAAATTAAAAATGTAGTTAATACTATTCATAATGGCTTTTCCATAATAATATTATAACAATATATCGTTGTTTAGTGAAACCTGGTATTGCGTACAACACACGCTATCGAGGAAGGTCGTGATTGCGTGTAATGCAAGCCAAGTCAGGGTTGCGTGTTGTGCAAGACTCCTCCATTTTTTCATATAACAGAATCCAAACATATATAATTTATACATTGAATATATATATATATACACTCAATGTTTTGTAGAATAACTACTATCAAAATTGTGTGTAACATGATCCAAGAATAGTGTTGTGTATACTGCAAGCTCGTACGGTGTTGCGTATAGCGCAAGAAAATCTTGTTATAGCTTACAACACAAGACATCAATGAAATTAAAATAATATTTTTCATAAAATCTCGGTGTGTTACAATGACTGTTGAATTTTTGAAATTAAATTCACTGATGCAGTAAAATTATGGTTTATTCAAATTTGCAAATTCTCTTAGGAGGTGGGTAAATGAGGGTAAAAAGTTCAATAAAATTTTTTAAATATCTAAAATTATTATAAAATGAATCAATGAATTACATTGAACTTATATAGGTATTATGAATCTATTTTGACCTAAAATAAATTTTAATAAAATAAATAATAATTTAAATAAAAAGTCGGTTTTAAACAATAATGCTGTGTTTTTCACTACTCATAAAAAATTGAATGTTTTCAGAAAAATACAAAAAATTCACCATAAGATAATTTTGATATTATGAATCCAAAAATGAATTCCCTTTTGAAAAATAAAATTTATAAAAGTTAAGTAGGTATTACTATTCATAAGAGCTAGTTTGATTGGTCATGGTGTGTTAAAACTCCATGTTGCGTACTACGCAAGCTACTGCATTATTCAATGGGAAACGTACCGTGGAAACATAGGATTTTAAATTCTCCCCTCCTTAAAATAAATTCATCCTAAAAATTTCTATAATATTACTGTACAAAAAATATTCGGGTGGTTCTTCATCATAAGTTCCTCGGGTTCCCAAGTTGCCTTTTTCATCTTATGGTTTCTCCATAGAACTTTTACCAGATTAGTCATCCAGTTTCTCTGCACTTGTTCTCTGGTATCAATAATTTTGATAGGATCTTCATAATAAGACAGATCACGTTCCAATTCAATTTCCTCATATGTGAGTACATGCCTTGGGTCAGGCATGTATTTTCTCTACAGTGATATGTGGAACACATCATGAAGTTTGGTGAGACTTGGAGGCATTGCCAAACGATAAGCTTAAAATCCAATTCTTTCTATAATTTCAAATGCTCTGACGTACCTGGGACTCAATTTACCCTTCTTACTGGAATGTATTACACCCTTTCATAAAGATACCTTCAATAAAGCCTGGCCTCCTACTTAAAATTCTATATCCTTCCTTCAGTTATCATCATAGCTCTTTTGCCTACTTTGGGCTACATGGATGTGGTTTTGGATAATCTTCACTTTTTTATTGTTTCCACAACAGTTTATAGGCCTACGAGTTTTCCTTCAACAACACCATCTCGACAAGTTGTTGTGCGACATCTCTTTCCATATAACAGTTCATATAGTCCCATCTAAATACTCTAATGGAAGCTATTGTTATACGAAAATTATACCAGAGGTAAATATTGATGCCACATACCTTTAAAGTAAATTGAATAAGATATCAACATGTCTTATATGGTTTGAATAGTCTGTTCTAATTATCCATCAGTTTGAGGGTGGTAGGCAGCGCTCAGATGAAGTTCAGTATCTAGGGCCTTCTAAAGACTTTTCCAGAATCTTGATGTAAAATGGGGATCATGATCTGAATCAATTAATTGGGGTACACCATGGATTCTTACAACTTCATTAATATATAGTCTTTACAGACGTTCAAGTGGTAAATCTTCTATTACAGAAGGAAAATGTGCAGATATTGTAAGATGATCAATGATGTCCCATATTTCATCATTCCTTCTAGGTGTCTTTGGTAGTCCCATGACAAAGTCCATCTCAATATCAGACCATTTCTACTCAAGTATGGGAAGAGCTTTCATGACTTCTCTAGGATGTTGTCTTCCAGCTTTCACTTGTTGGCCAACCATACATCTCACCACAAAATCAGTAATATCTCTCTTCATGTTGTCCCACCAAAAATGTTCCTTAAAATATCTATAAATCTTGGTGCCCCATGGTGTATAGAGAAATTTTAGCTATGAGCATCATCCAAAAATTCACTTTTTTAATCAGGTATGTTTGGAACACAAATTCTCTTCCCAAATATTAAAATTCCATCTTTATATATGAATTCACTCAAACTCCCATCATTCACAGCATCAATCTTCTTTTGAAACTCCCCATCATCAGTATGAGAACTCTTTATCCTTTCTAGTAAAGATAGTTTGACAACCATTCGAAAAATTATTATGTTTCACCTTCCATGATTATTCTCATATCCGTCTTTACTAGATCCATGTATATGGGATCCTTTTCAACTCTCATCTTATTCAAAACATTATGATCCTTTCTACTCAAAGCATCTTCCACCTTATTTGTCTTCCCTGGGTGGTAATGTGTAGTGCAATCATAATCCTTGAGTAGTTCAAGCCATTGTCTTTGCCTAATGTTGAGTTCTTTCTGTGAGAAAATATACTTCAAACTCTTGTGATCAGTATAAATCTAACATTTTTCACAATAGAGATAGTTTCTCCATATTTCTAGAGCAAGGATTATAGTTGATAACTCAATATCTTGAGTAGGATAGTTTTTTTCATGAATTTTTTGGTTTTGTGATGGATAGAAAATAACTCTATCATTCTGCATAAGGACACAACCAAGTCCTTTCTTTAAAGCATCACTATAAATTACAAACCCAACGTTCCCTAATGGTAGAGTCAAGATAAGATCATTTACTAATATTATCTTCAGTTCTTAAAAACATTCTTCACACTCTTTTTTCGAAACAAGTTTAAACCCTTTACGTGTGATATTGGTTAATGGGTTAGCCAAATGGGCAAAATTCTGGACGAAATGTTGATAATAACCTGGTAAACCAATAAAATTGAATACCTCAGTTATACTAATCAGTGCTGGACATTCATGTATCGCCTTGGCCTTTGAAGGAACAACAGATATTCCATCTTTAGAGACAATATGGCCAGGAAAATAAATCTCCTAAAGTTAGAATTAAAACGTGATAAACTTCCCATATAATTCATTTCTTCTAAGAGTCGTTAGAATAATGCGCAAGTGATTTTCATGATCTTCATAGCATTTGGAGTATACCATGATAACATCAATAAATACCACTAAAAATTTATCAAGATATTCCTTGAAAACTCTATTCATTAGATCCTTGAAGATAGAGGGTTCATTAGTCAATCCAAAAGACATTACTGTACACTCACAATGCTCGTACCCAGTTTGAAATGTTGTTTTCGGAATTTCTTCCTTCTTTAACACACAAATGATGATATCCAGATCGAAGTTCAATCTTTGAAAAATATTGATCTCCATGAATTTGGTCGAATAAATTATCAATGCGAGGTATGGGATACTTGTTCTTTATTGTTATAGCATTGATCTTCCTATAGTCAATGCACAACCTCATAGATATGTCTTTCTCTTTAACAAAAAGGACAAGGGATCCCCATCGAGAAACACTAGGGAGAATAAATCCCTTTTTACTCAATTCCTCTAGTTGATTATTTAGTTCCACAAATTCCACAGTTTCCATTCTATAAGGAGGCTGTGATATGGGCCATGAACCAAGAATCAAATCAATGGAAAACTCATTTTCTTGTTCAGGAGGATGTCTAGGTAAATCCTATGAAAACACATCAACATATTCGTGCATAATAGGTACATACTCTATTTGAAAAATCCATTCATCACCCATAGTTATTTCATTCTTTCTTTCCCCAATAATATATTTTTGTAGAGCTACTGGGGGTAGATCTAGATAATAATCAAGTGGTGATGTTTCTGCTATAAAGATAAGGTACTTCTTATCATCATCAAAAATTATAACATCATTCTTCTTACAATAAATTTTCACATCATGGTTTGAAATCCAATCCATTCCAAGGATTAAATCAAATTTAATCAGGGGTATGATGATGAGATCAGCAGTTAAAAAACATGTACATACCCTAATAATAAATAATTAACAAAACATTGTTGTGATGATAATTCCCTTGGGTTCTTTGACTGAAAACTCCCTTGATAAGTGAAATTAAAAATATCTAATTTTATTAGAAAAATGGGAATATATGAAGCAATTCGATGACACAAAATCAAATAAATCATTGGCTAAACTTGAGGAAACCATTTAATTACTTGCCACCATGTCTTTAAGTGCTTCAACCACAGCAGTGGTGATCACATAAGCTGGTACATGCTCCCTTGGCCTTTTCTGAGGTAAGTTCCCTTGGCTCCTAGGACATTCATTTGCATAATGCCCATTTTTCTATATAATTGTAGCATTCAACATTGAGATCTTATTTATTTCCCTTACAATCATGAGTTTGGTGGCCTTTTTCACCACACTTGTAACAGACTCTCATTCCCTTCAGGCAAGTACCGGGGTGCTTCTTCCCACATTTATCACAGTATAGATATTCAAATTTTCCCTTCTTCCCTTTATTTCCATTTCTAGTGTGTTCAGAAAATCTTTTTTAACTTTCTTTGCATTAAAATTGAAAGACTTAGAGAATTCATTTTCTTTAATGATAGCACATGAGACTATATCTTCGAGCGATAAGATGAATTGTGAGACTAATGATCAATAGGGAAATGGTTTTAACCAATAAAAGAATTTATCACTCTTATTCCTCGGTTTACGTATATAATATGTTACATGCCTTTCTAACCATGTAAAGTTAGCCTCATACTTTGCGATATTATCATCCTCCTTTTTCCTCAGACTCAAAAATTGTATTTCTATATCCGCTCGATGGTCACAAGGAAAGTATTTTTCAAATAAAATCTCTTTAAAATCCCTCCATTACTTGTTTGATACTTCTTCATCTTTATTTTTTTTGGATTAATAACCATCGTTGATCTGTATCTCCTGTGAGGTGATAAACTACCCTAAAAACTTTTTCACTTTCGCTACTCCCCAAAGCATGAAATATTTTCTCTATGAAAATTATTCATTGCTCAACTACCTATGTATTTGTACTCCAATTTAATTTTGGTGGTTGTTTCGTCATGAAGCATTTTAACAATGATTCTTTGTGTTGTGGATCAGGGTGCTCCATACGGGTAAGGTTATTATTCATATTCTGAGTGAGTTGTCCCAGTAGGGTGATAAGCTGATCAGCACTAGTTGCTTCCCAAACTCCACTATAATTATCTTGAGTAGGATGGAAATAGCTACATGGATTATGTTCATTGATACTATTTCCATTCCTTCCACTAGGTGCCATTTCTAAAAAATGGAATACACTAAATAAGTTTATGAATCACAATACATAATTCCAGACTTGTAAAATAGTTAACATAAACTGAACAGTTTATGTATATAATCCATAATCATAAAAATGTTTTCTGTGAGGATGTATATACTCATAAACCATTTATAATGGTTTTTAAAGAAATTGATAATTATCCGAAGCATATTACATGGGAGTTTTGTAACCAAAAGTGCAGAAAGTCCCATTGTCGTGCACCAGTTCCCATTCAAGTCTAGATTAAAGAGGTGTTTTCGGTATTTATCCCTAGATACATATGTGCCAGATCTGCCTCTACCTGCTTGTACGCAGATAGGGATGTATTTCTTAAAAAACTCACAAAATCCCTTCAGTACCAAAATTCTAGGAAGATCTTCTATATTAATCCTCAAATTCAATCTTAGGGTAATGTTCTCTAATCAGAGGTTTTCTAAATCTAGCTTCCAAGGTTTGTACTAAACATCCTCTGATACCAACTATAACGCCCCGACCCTAGTTACCCAGATTCAATGCATTATTACATAACATTGGCATGATCACAATGGATCAAATCCTGAAAGACCGATCAATTTAGTAGCCTTGGAATTACAGGATACATTCATAAGTTTTACATTACATCATGAAATAAAAACATCACCAACATATTGTACCCATTTACCACACTTATATCCTTATCCTATCACTATAGTCAACCATAAAATAATTCTTCACATCCTAGGAAACATAAAATATAGAAAGGGGTGAGCTCAGATGCTTAGTAAGGATAATAATATAGTAGAAACATTTATAAATTAGCATAAACATTTAAGGAAATGTATAAGACTAAAACAAAATCATTTTAATCTTCAACTTCAGCATAATATGGAAAAGATAAAATCAAATAATTCCATTTACTTATTCACATGGATATTGTTCTATTCAAATAATCACATTCAATATCAATAGCCACATTCATAATGATGGAATGCATAATGCCATACATCATAACCACGTAGTAAGGGCCTTTGGCCAAGAATACAAATAATATTTTCTAAAAGCCTTGTTCCAAGACACTAGTTTGTCTCATGAGTCCTACCGATTCATCGAGGAGCTATAGTTGGCTCCACCCATCACTTACGATGTTCAATTCCTTCCACATATAAAAAGGTTTAATCATAACATAAACATTCATATTAAAACTAGCATATGAAATGTCAATACAATATCCATAAACCATGAATGGTATAAAAAAACACATCCACATTCAAACATATCACAAAACATTCATTACAATATGGATGATTTGAATCATAAAAAATCAATCTTGAGCAATAATAATATCCCGCAAATGATGTTGAAAAAGTTGAAAATGATTGGTAAAAATCTTTGATAGAAATATCGCTTTTTCAGGAAATCATTTAAAAGTCACATACTTTATAAAGGAAGTTATTTAATAGATAGTTTTAAATCAAATTGTCTCATACAACTTTGAGACTTTTTAAAGGAATTAACATTTTAAAATATTCATGTCCATATAAATAAATACTTAAAACCATTTTGAAAACATTGACATTAATGAGAGAGGATTAAGAGAATAAATCTTTAAAACATTTAAAATGTTGTTTTAGTAAAATAATCCCTTTAAAATAATAACTTTTAAAACTCTTTTATGAAACATGTACATGTATAATAAATATTTCCTAGTTGATACTCACATAATAACATCATCGGATAATAAAGAGATTGTGAAATTAACCCTTAACTGGTACTTTTCTTTAGTAGATGGTATGTTAACCTCTTGTATAATAGTTAAAAAATTGTTATTAAATAATAAAATAACTATATACATAAATATAATATCATATATGATCATTTAATATTGCTTTGTTAATAATATTTTAGTACTATCATTGTTTTGAGCGTTAACTTATCAGTTTTCCTTTATATGCTCGGTTACGTAAGGCGTGTTTGTTATAGATAAGATGTATTTTATTCATATCTAAAATTATATTAAGTTCTTAAACGTTATTTCTAATAATAAAATGAAAATTATTCTTGAATGATTACGATGGGGAATGAATCTCATCACGTTCATTGAGACGGTAATCTGTATGTACGCACGAGTGAAAATATCATTATATTGATGGTGAAATCGTATGTAATTGGATGGTATGTTATATATATAGAATCATTAACATGTTATATTTATTATTTACATCAGTTATACCCATTATTATACCCGTCCAAATAATGAAGTGTTTCAATAACAAACTACACCACGACATGGAGACGGTAAGCCACAGGTACACACGTATGGTGACTTTGTCATTCATATGATGGATAGAATAATGAATATGGTTGTATAATTTTTATAATAACAGTATAGTATATAGAAGATACTGGATTTATTATTTTATAATTAAAACAACAAAGAAAGAGGAAGGGGAAGAAGAAAATAACTTGAAAGAGGTGACAAAATATTTATCTCTTCTTCGGGTTCTTCCTTTTGATTTGATCAAAAGCGCTCCTTAGGTTGGCTTTCTGACCAAAGGAAGTCCCATAGGATGAAGATAGGAAATTTGTGAGGATATTGGGTTAGGGATTGGCTGATCCAAATGGCTTTGGAGGTGTGAAATTAAGAGAAGGGTAAGTACCCTTTTATAAGAGAGGTGAGGGTCAGTTTAGGAAAAGCTTGAAATATTTTTTTATAATAAATTCATTTTAGGTTTCTAATGGCTCCAAAATAATTTATTTCAAGGATAAGGTGGGTATGGGTCGCAAAAAACCTTTCAACCAATTGTTTTGAGATAGGTTTAGGTCACCATATTAATCTTATCGTTTATATTTAACTCTTAGTTAAAAAGTTTGACATTTACCATGTCTTTTTGTATTTTTATATTATATGGTTAATAAACATAGTATAATAAAACAAAAAATCCCCAAGTGGTTCATTATTAATATTTATCACCTTATCTAAGTACTTTGGATGAACCTTGTATTTTTAATAATATTATTTCAATTAATAATATAGTATTTGTTTTAAAAATTCAATTATGTCAGTTTGGAAACTATTTAGTATTGGTTTTTTTAAAAATCATAAAATCATAATTACTTCAAAAAATTATTAACTCAACCCTAACATGTCATATTAACCTATAAAATTAGTTTAATTCATCAAAAGTCTCAAATTACATTTATTTGGATATTTATAATATCAAATATTTTAATATATCATTAATGAGGTAATTACTGCATCATCATTGTCTCATAAATAAATTAAATTATTTAATGTCTAAAAAATTTAAATAAAATATCATTATGTATGAAATATTTTTATCTTTCTAATAAATATTTATAGTAGAATTTATATTTTTTATAACCCCATATTAAGAATGGATTAGCTTTTAAACATTGAATTTAACTCTTTTAACTCTTCTTAGAATAAAATAATAATAAATGTCATAATCTTATCCAAGTGGACCAAAGAGGGTCATATTTTATTCTTAAGGTTTTTTTGGTTTAATTTTTCTTATACAATAGAATTATGACATGTGTTAGGATAATAATAATATCATTTTTACCTTTAATTAACCTATTTACTTTTAGCCGTGGTAAATAAAAGTTAAAAGTTTTTATTCACCAAAATTTATATTCATCTTATTGAACCACATTTTACTTAATAATATCAACTGTGTCTCTCATATTTTTGAAATTCAATTCAAAGAAACAGTAAAATTATGTTTCATGCAAATTTCCAAATGCTACTAAGAGGTGGGTAAAATACAGTAAAAAGTTCAATAATATTTTTATGTGTCTAAACATATTATAAAATGACTCCAATGAATTACATTAAACATATATACGTATTTTGTATCTATTTTGACCGAAAATAAATTTAAATAAAATAAATAATTATTTAAATAAAAAGTTGGTTGTAAACAATAACGCAGTATTTTTCACTATTCATTAAAAATTGAATGTTTTCAGAAAAATACAAAAAAATTAACCCAAAGCTAATCTTGATATTTTGAATCTAAAAATGAAGCTCATTTTGAAGAATAAAATTTCAAAAAGTGGGTATTACTATTCATATTGGCTAGTTATATTGGTCGTGGTGTGTTAGAACTCCAAGTTGAGTACAACGCAAGCTACTGCATTATTCAAAAGGAAAGATACCATGGAAGCTTGGGGTGTTACAGTTCATGTCAGATTGAATCCAATATGTTGTAGGTTCAAGAACATGGGAGGTTTGGGGGTTTTGAGTTCAATCAATAGAGGATAATTTCAATCCCAGATGACGAAAATTCCAAAATGTTTCCCTCCTGCATAAACGTAGGATTTGCAGATCAACCTGTTCATCAGTTAATCTACATTCATCATTTATAGAATATAATGGGGAAGAACATTAAAATAAAATAACCCTTACCACTTTATCATTCGATGTCGTAGTGCTCGTCCTTGAGGGTTCAAGATATCGACGTCACTCGTCGCTTCCAACTCCGTTCTTCGAGGTGTGTTGAAGTTAGTGATATCCGTTGGTGCATCATTATTCATTAGAGAGGGATAACATTGGAGGTTTTTAGATAATTGCAAAGTTTTAATCCTTGTTCCAACAACACATAAAAAAATTAAAAAAACACGGCGCATGGTTTCAGTTATGGGGTGACGTCGCGTCGTTACGCTATTTCATTTATGAAACAGCTTCACTGTTATGATTCCTTTATTTCCTCGATACGCTGCATATTATGGGCCTTTAATGAGTTCCATTAATGTACCTCATCACCTCCTAGTCGTTTCACTATAGCGTCGTTGTCCGCCACTCAACGGTGAGAAAAGAAATAAAATAATTCTTTTAAATTCTTTTATTATTTTTCTCAAAAATTACAAAAAAATAACTTTTCTGATCGAATCTTGATGGTTGAAGTTATATCATTTCTAGGTGAATCCCAGCATTTTGAGTACAACACCGCCCTCATATTCTTGATCCAAGAAATAGTTCAAAAGTTAGAAAAACCCTCTCACACGTTTACTGAATGCACACTATAAAAAGTTCAAAATTATATTTTGGGCTCACTGGGCCTCAGAATCATGTGTCCTCAAAGCTTGTGGTCTCCTAATAATTTAATATAATTAAAAAAACACCAAATTTCGGAGACATTACATTCTCCCTACCCAAGATCTGTATGTCCTCAAAATCTAAAACAAAAACTGATCAAATAGATGGCGGTACTGAGCACGAATCCTAGCCTCCCCCTCCCATGTGATCTCCAAGAGATTCTCATGTTGCCAATAAACTCACACTAGAGGAATCTACCACTCTAATAGGACCTACTTCTTTCAATCCTTAATCTCAACTGGGAACTCCGCAAATGTTTCCCCATCATCAATGTCCATCTCTCCCTAGTCTATGACATGCGATGGATCATGCATGTACCACCTCATCAACGACATGTGGAAAACATCATGCACCCAGTGAATCTGTGGGGGAAAAGCTAGGTGGTACAACACCTATACAACTCTTATCATGATCTAAAAAGGTCAGAAGAACCTCAGATATATATTTCCACCCCATCCAAATCTATGCATTCCCCAACGAGGAGAGACCTGAAGAAAAACATGGTCTCCCTCTTCAAACTCCAAGGTTACATATCTCTAGTCGACAAAAGACTTATCTATACAATATGCAGTCCTCATCCATTCATGGGTGATCTTTACCTTCTCAGTGGAATCCTGTACCAACTCTGGACCCATGAGTGTCAACTCCTATAGGTCTTTCCAGCATAGGTTTGATCTGTAAGGCCACTCGTACAAAGCCTCAAATGGCGCCATGTCAATGGTGGAGTGATAGTTGTTATTGTATGAAAACTCCACTAGTGGCCGGTGGTCCTACCAATTGAGACCAAAACCAAGGATTCAAGTAGGAATCATGTCCTCCAAGGGTTGTATGGTCTACTCTGTCTAGAAATCTGTCTAGGGATGAATGTTGTTATCAAGCATAACTGCATCCCAAACGCCTCTTATAATCCCCTCCATAGACAGGATATAAATCGAGCATAACAATTTGAGATGATCTTGAAGGAATCCCATGAAGATACACTATCATTTATACATAGAGGAGTCACATTACATCTATTGGTACCTTCTCCCAGATGGGTTGGAAGTGAGCCAACATGGTGAGTCATTCTACGATCACCCAAATAGAGTCATCGCCCCTGGTGTACATGGTAAACCTGTCATAATGTCTATAAAGATACCATCCCATTTCCACTCTCGTACCTCGAGTGGCATGGTCAGGACTTTAGGAACCTGATGCTCAGCCTTCACTTGCTAACATGTGAGGCCTCATGAAATGAACTCGGACACTACTTTCTTCATCCTTGTCCTCTAAAACTAACGTTGGAGGTCAGGGAACATCTTCTCCACTCTCGGGTGTACCACCAAAGGGGATGTATGGAACCCTCTCAACACCTCCTCTCGAAAAATCACTAGCACTATGGTGTGCCCTTGGAAAAGGATGTCGTTCTCCCCACCTTTCAAAATCAATCAAAGCATGTCTTGAAGATAATTGAGCATGTAGGGACTCATAGTCAACATAATCCAACGGTGCCTCCCTGACACGCTGTAAGAGTGGGAGAGTAATAGTCATATACTGAAGGTATGCAGCTTCACCATCATCCCCGAACGATATCTCCACCGCAGCCAACTGCTCTGTCGCCTCACTCAACAACTGTAAACCAGTCCTCCTACTAAGGTCATCTGCCACCACGTTCCCCTTTCTAGAAGTATAGACTATCTCATAGTCATAGTAATGGAAGAACTCTAGCCATATTCATTGTCTCAGGTTCAGGTCCTTCTAATAGAATATATACTTGAGACTCTTGTAGTAGGAGTAAACTGTAATCCATTCACCCATCAGGTAGTACAACCACATCTTCAAGGAAATGACCACTTCTACTCACTCTAGTTCATGGGTTGCATATTTCTTCTCATGTTTCTTCAACTGGTTTGAGCCATAACTGATCATTGCTCTCTCCTGCATCAAGATACAACCCAGTCTGGTCCCTGATGTGTCACAGTAAACTACATACCCAACACCCTCATCTTGTATAATTAAGATTGGGGCACCAGTCAACCTCCGCCTCAGCTCCTGGAAACTATGCTGACATCTCTGTATACATAATAAGGGATGTACCTTTATTTTCAATGCTTATAAAGGTGTTTCAACTCTGGAAATGTTGGGCTGGAACCTTTGGAAGTATCCTGTCAACCCTAAGAATCTCTTCACCTCTGTCACGCTCCTGGGTGGCTCCCACACAAACATCACCTCTCTTTTCATCGGATCCACTAGAAATCCAGCATCCTAGAAGATGTGTCCTATAAATTAGACCTCCGGTTTCCAAAAATGAACCTTTGAGAGTTTAACATAATGTTGGTGATCTTGGAGTATATCCAGGACCATCCATAGGTGTGTAGTGTGCTCCTCCTCTGATGTTGAGTACACTAAGATTTCATCAATGAAGACCACAAAAAACCTGTCAAGGTAAGTCTGGAAGATCCTATTCATGATTCCCATAAACACTACTGGGGTATTGGTCATGCTTAAAGGCATAACCAAGAAATAATAGCAGCTGTATCAGCACCCTAAGGCTATCTTTAGTACATCCTCATCCCATACTCGAAGCTGGTGGTAGCCTGATATGAGGTCTATCTTCGAGAACCACCTCACTCCCTTCATCTGGTCGAAGAGATCATCAATTCTTGTGTGTGTATACATGTTCTTCATGGTCTCCTGGTTCAGGCTTCAGATGTCCATGAACAACCTCAAACTCTCATCTTTATTCTTGGTAAAAAGTACTAGCGATACCCATGGTTATATGATGGGCATTAAAAACCCCTTCTCCTACAAGTCATTTAGTTATACCCTCAGCTCGCGAAGCTCCGCGGGAGCCATGATATGCTGGAGTGGATATCGGTGTCATCTCGGGATACATGTTGATGAAATATCTACCTCCCTATGAGGATGTAGTCCCGAAATATCTTCAGAAAAAACATCCTCATACTTTTCCACCACTACAGGAAAACATGGACTCCTCTCCTCCACTGCACCGAGGGTGAGGCTAGCCATCTTGTGAGTGATCGATTTCACCCTCCTTCGAGATATTTTGTCTTGTGTTTCAAGGGATTTCTTCTCTCCGGTGAAGGAAAACCTGGTCCCATCTCCACAGACACACCATACTATACACCTAATACAGTTGATCTGAGCATGACCTGTGCATGACTATTCAATACAAAAGATGAAGTCATAAGGCCTCGATGATACAACTAAGAGATCTCATCTGAATCCCTCACCTTCTAGAGTAAGCTCACACTGCTGGAACCTGTGTGTCATCATCTAATCCTCTCTCATAAGAGTCTCTAGTCTTTATGATCGATCCAACAGCTCCACCAAAAACGTTGATATCCGAATGAGAGTTCTTTAAAGGAAGTAGTGACTAGAACATGTGGTTATAAAAACAATATCTAGGGTGGAGAAGACATAGATTGTACCTTAGATCATCTCTATAGTGTCGTGGTCATGAGCCTCTACTTATTGAATTTATGTTCACCCTTTCTCTTCTACTCCTTGATGGCAGGGTGGACCCCCTTGGGGTGGTGGCGGTAACACCTCAAACCACCACCCATCACCAGCTTCTCAGCCTGCTCCCCTTCCACATTCACTGCCCTGCAGACATCCTCGCACAAATGGAGGACATTATCTCAGTGGCCCCATGACCATATTCTGGTCATCTATATGGTGGGTTGAGTAGTCACAAACCAAGTGTCTCTACCAGACACATGAATAAAACTTCTTGTCTCTCAGCTGACACCCTAAGGACTACGAGCCTCATACTACCAACCCTGAGTCATGTGGTTGTACTTTGAAAGACTTAGCCCGCTTGGGACCTCATGTCTGCTATCTACTACCTGCTGAAGACTCTTCCACCTGGGGTCTACTGGTAGCTCTATCTATGGGTTCTTTCTGGACCAAGTATCTCTCTACCCGAAAGGCTCGCTCCAGCACCCCGGCCAGGGTAGGGATGATGAGAGACAACATCGATGCCCTAATCTCCCACCTAAGTCCCTACTCAAAGGCTCGATCCCTGACGAAAGGGTCTCTCACCATGTCTGTGGAGTAGTGAGAAAGCTCAGTGAACCTTGTTGAGTACTTAGCCATCTTCATGATGCCCTAATAAAGGCAAAGTATCTTCTGAATGTTCATCGAGCGCAAGGTCATGGGAAAAACCTCCTCCCATAAAATTTGCTCAATGTCTTCCTAGGTAAGGTTCAACTCATCGTGTGTATGGGTGGTCAAGCACCACAATCTCCCTACCAAGCCCTATATAATTCTTCCTTCCAATATCTCCATCTTGTCTGTAAGTGTCCTCACAAAGAGGAAGACCCACGTCACTTCCTCCCACCAGTCCCTAGTGACCTGAGGATCTATCTTTCCCCTGAACCTGGGAGGTCTCTATCTCTGAAAATTGTACAGGGCATTGAGTCTGTGCACATCCTTTTTTGGAACTGCCGGTAGAAGATACTGACCATTGGGTGGTTTTAGCCCTGGTGCACCACCCTATGAGGCCATCTCTAGAACTGGTCCACGAACGGATACCTCTTTGCTGGGAGAGCTGTCATCATGACCTCGTATCAGAATCCTGGTGGTTCGTCCACGTAGTAGCATCTTGAGATAGATAAATATGTACCACTGTTAGAAGATTATACATAGTGAGCTTAATTTTATTCAAAACAATATAAGGATACACTTATGTTGCCAGTGTTTTCATGTATAGAGGCGAGAAACAGAATTCAAGGTCCTGTTGTATGGATATGTTGGCTGCCACACCAATACTAGACTCCCCGAATCTAGATTCAGACTCAAAACACTTTACACTATTTCCCCAAAACAAAACACAGACTCTTGGTCATTACAGTATGACTGAATTCCCTATGATATAACTTTGTCAAAACCCGTCCCCTAGGGCACGTGTAATGACACGCCATGCCCACCTCCCAATGGCCAGGGTCTGGCCACTAGTTCCAAAGGACTCAACCTACAATAGGGAGGCATTTTCCTAAGTAATTGTATACACACACAGGCCCAACAACATCCCACACACTGACCAAGGAAACAAGTATCACTGAAAATAGTGCTGAGTACGACTAATAAATGTGGGCCAGAATACATACCCAATGAAAGAATTGAAAATAGAAAAGTACACAATGGAAACTCTGATGGTCATCCATGGAAAACACATCATGTTCATGACAGTAGTGTAGCTACTAGAAGCCAAAAAATAATGTCACGTACACCTGATCCTACTGGGTCCCACCTAGTCTCAGGCCACCAAGTCCACCTTTGTTGCATCTATCGGTCTTGTCCCCCTGAGCAACTCCAGGTCCAAGTCCACCAATGTCTTTGTCAAAACATCTATCATTTTTCACTAGAAACAACACACATGGGTAAAGCCCATGCCAGGGTGAGTAACAAAGTACTCAGTAGGGACCCAAGAAAAAGGAAAGTCTACACACCAATCCTCAAAGTAAATCATGAAACACAAGACACCACTCACTAGGTATATATGTAGAGTAATGATAGAAAAAACATCAGTCACATCATCAAACACCTATGATGATGGAGAACTCATCCTCTATCATGTGCAGTGGGCCTGCCAAGTCACACAGAATTACTTCCCACTAACCTTGTACTGCTTAGGTATACCACCCCACCGTGTACTGTGGGACTACAAAGCCTTACATAAATACTTTCCATTAATTTTGGTCAATTGAGGTACTCCTCCTCGTTATGTACTGTGGATCTTCCAAGTCACACAAAAGTGATTCCCATCGTGGGCCTACAAAGTCTCACATAAGTGATTCCTACTGGGCCATAGTCGAGTCTCACATATTCAAAAGTTAGTAGTCCTTAGGTCTCATCCAACTATAGAGTTCTATACATAGTGTGCCCGGGAGAACCGCTCCACACTCCATTCATCACATCTCAACTTCCATGAAAGCCTCGTTGAGGCATGACAAAATATTTGCATCATTGAAAGGGTCTCAATACTAGAAACGTACTGTCAATCAGACACATGGTTTGCAAGATACAGGTGTTTTAGTAAACAGGGGCCTGTTGCGTCTGGGCCCGATCCAGGACTCCCATGTACCCTGGTTTAAATTCGAACAACTCGACTTGACCCAGTTCAGGTCTAGGTCGGTCCGGTCTGGTTTGGCCAGTGGGTCAAACCCAATGGGCCTCACTGGAGCTGGCCTGGTTTGGCCAAGGGTCCTGCCCGGCAGGTCACCTGGTGACTTGGTTGGGTCCGGTTCGGCCCGAAGGGTGTGAGTCGAGCATGTTGGCGCGGTTCCAATCCTCTAGTGCGGGGTCTGGCCCCGTGAGAATGGGACTAAACCACTGGCTAGGGGAATGGCCCACCAGCACAAAGAAAAGTCTGCCGAGGGGCTGACCGGTGGTGCATCATCCAGCCAGGACGTGACGACTGCGCTGTGTCTGGCTTGCACTGGCCCTACGGACACAGGGCATCCTCCATCCACAATCGGCTGACCGAGGCTTGTATCTGCTTGGATGGTCCATGCGGGTCCATTCCAGCCCAGCCCGCTGGCTAGGGCGCGACCTGCCAACACTAAGCCCGGTTCGCTAGGGGGCGGAGCGGAGGCGTGTCGTCCAGCTGGGACGCGACAACCGCACCGTATACGGCCTCTAGTAGCCTTGACGACATGAAGCATCTTCCATCCATGGTCGAGCGACTGTGGATCATCTCTTCTAGGGTGGCTCGGATGTGGGCCACCGCCTCCATGCAGCCCACCGATGGGCACGCCGTCGTCCTCCTGCCTGACCGGTGAGGGCCGACTGCATCACAGTTTGTGGCATCGGTTGGCACCACTTCTTCCTTGAGGCCGGTGTGTGTTGGCCACCACCACTATTCCCCAGTTCCTCTGCAATAGATCCACCTTTCACGGGCCACCGAATTTATTCTGGTGGTCCATTTTCCGATCTGTCAGCGCCTATGGACCTCTCGGGTCACTACCATCACTACATTGGCCCTAGATTCAAATTGCCTCCATTTTGGGGATGTATCAATAATGAACACACACTGAAGAGGTGCTCATGAATTGTCCATGTAGACCCACACCCTCCACATTATAGGTTCAAGAAAATGGGAGATCTGGGGGTTTTAGTTCAATAGATGATAATTTAAATCATGGATGACAAAAACCCTCAAAAGTTACCCTCTCACATAAATGTATGATTCTAGGATCAATATGTTTGTGGGTTGATCTGTGTTCATTTTTTATAAAAAATAACGTGAAATAACTTTAAAATAAAGTAATCCCTACCCTTTGATGTTCGATGCCATAGCGTTCGTCCTTGAGGGATCAAGACGTTGACGCCGCTCAACACTTCCGGCTCTATTCGTTGTAGTGTGTCGAAGTTGGTGATGATCCGCCGGTGCATCATTATTCATTAGAGAGGATTACAATTGGAGGTTCATCATAGAATCGTGAAGTTTTAATCCTCATTTCACAAATGCATCATTAAATTAAAAAAGAAAACATGTCGCAGTGTTTCAGTTACACTGCGACGTCGTGTCATTACACTGTTTCTTTTAAGAAACAATTTCATTATTACACTTCCTTTAGTTCATCGTTACACTGTGTGATATGGTCCATTAAGGAGTTCCCTTACTATGCCTTGTCTCTACCTTGTCTCTCAACCACAGTGTTGTCGTCCACAACTCAATGGTTAGAAGAGAAATAAAATTCTTCTTTTAAATCATTTTGTTATTTTTCTAGAAAAGTATATAAAATGACATTTCAGGTCAGCCCTTTCTGGATGAAGATAAGTCATTTCTAGGTTAATCTCGGTGTTCTGATTTTAACTGTTCCCTTGTATTTCAGATCCGACCACTGGTTCAAAAGTTAGAAAAACCCACTCGAATGTTTACTGAACATACCTTAAAAAAGTTAAAAATTCCATTCCGGGATCACCGGGCCTTAGAATCTTGTGTCGTCAAATCATATGGTCTCAAAATAATTCCATATAATTTAAAAAAAATACACTTAATTTTCGAGACATTACAATAAAAGTTAGATATGAAAAAATGGATAACACAGTTCAAAGAGACAGTTGGTTGTACGAACTCATGAATGTTGCTTCCAAATTTTTGACGGGTGTAATGAAAGATATATAAATATGAATTTAATTTTATAGATTAATTTTTATATCATATATATCATATATTTTCATTAAATATATATTTATCACCATCCATGTCAAAAAAATGAAAATAGTGTCACATCACTTGGTAGAGGTGATAGTCTATATGTATGCACGAGCAACATTATCATTTTCCAAAGGATTGGAATGTAAAAAGTTATATGTTATATTATAAAAAAATAGTATAATAGGTCATAAATAAAATATATATAAATATACTTTAAATCAATCATTATATCCACCCATGAGAGTCAGTGATGGAAAATGAATTACATCAGTTCATGATGTGATAGTTCATTGTACACATGATCGACAGTTTCATTTCTCACTTTATAGAAGATCATATTGATATTGGTTATCAAATTAACATAATAAAATCTCATTATATTGAATATAATTTTTTATATAAGAAAATTAAAATGGGATTTGAATGATGTGGAGATAAAATTAGAACAAATATTCTTGACTAAGAACGATACCCCATCTTCGGATAACCTCTTTAGGTTTGTATAAGAAGTCTTCTTGGGAGGATTTAATAATAACAATAAGGCCTCTAAGAAATTATTGCTAATTAAGGTTGATTTTTTGGTAGGTATTGTATGAACAAAAAATATTTGGAAGTGTGAAGTTGAGAGAAGATGGGGTTCCCTTTTATAAGCAAGGGAGATTACACACTTGGAAATTTTTAAAAGAAAAAGATATAACCACATTTTACACACGAAAGAAGTATCCAAAATTGATAATTGTAGATACATTTATGATATAAGGTCTACATGTGGATTGAAAATGAAATTAGATATGTTTTCTAGTAATTTGAACCCTTATCTTTTTTGTTTAACCCGTGGAAAACCTGTTTTAACCTTAATCATGGTAATTAAATTTTACTATTTTTACAATTAATTATTACAAATATTTAAAAAGAATAAACTATATAAAATTAATTTTTCTGGTAAAAATATTGAATCTATTTTTTTGAAATTCAATTCAAACAAGTGGAAGAATTTAATTTACAGTTAAACATACAGACGGCATGAAAAAACGGTTTTCCAAAGAAAAATATTTCAAAAGTATAAATTGGTTTTATATAAAAAAATGACATGAAATTGATTTCAAATAAATAAATTAGATCAATTATAATAATATTGAACTAATTGTACTGTTCAACTACTTTAAAAATATATATAACATTATAAAAACTTTAAATTAAAAGAAATTTTTTATTAAAAATCATTATTCTTCAATATTCATTGAAAATTTATTCATTTCGAAAAAATATCAAAAATTCACCCAAATATGATTTTGGGATATTGATTCAAAAAAAATTTCATTTTTTGGAATTAATTTTTTAAAATAGAATAAGTTAATTTTATTTTCTATTAAAAAAGGAGTGAAAATATTTTCTTTTGAAGAAACATTTTTTCAAAGTATATATGGACTTTAGAAAAAATTATGTACTTATTTATCCATATATTTTCATTATCTAAAACAAGTATATATAATTTTAAAAAATGGTTAATTCATATTCATATATATATATATATATTAATGACTATTTTATAATTGTTATAATAATAACAATAATATATTATTGTTCGTTAAAACTCCATGTAGTGTGTAACACAATCTATCGAAAAAACTAAATTTTTTATAACAAATATTTCATAAAATATTTTGTTTATACATTCAACCCCCACCCCCTAAAAATTAATTTTGACCTCAAATTTGTTTTACATTGAAATAGAAAACTAATAATACTTCTATATCATCAAATCCTCAGGTTCCCATGAAACATCTTCAACTGTGTGGTTTTTTCATAAAACCATGACCAAGCAAGTTGTCTTATTTCATAGAAAATTAATCTATAAATACAAAATCTCTACCAGTTATTCCATAAAATAAATATCTTCTTCTAGTGGTATGACCCTTAAGTTTAGTAGTGGTGAATGATCAGGAATTACTTATTTCGGGAAGATACATAGAACACAATAATAATTTGAGAGAGGTTTGCTGGAAGAACCAAGAGATAAGTCATTGTCCCTACTCGATGTTGAATCTCAAAGGGTACAATAAACCTAGTGCTCCACATTCCTTTATAATTGAATCCCATAACCTTATTCCAAATATAAGTTCATATAAAATCATTCTAACAAAATTCAAACTCTAGATCATGATGAGGATTTACTACATACCTTTTCTGTCGACTATATGATGCATTATGAATTGTTGAACGGTTTAGACATTCTCTATGGTTTCCTAAGATAGCTTAGATAAATTTATATTTCTTCCACTAACTTCATAATATCATGTTATATTTATACATTTGTTTCCATATTGGGATTTATAAGGTCCATGTTAATACTTGATTGAAATCTATTGTTGTAAACAAACTTGAATAGATGAAGGTGTTTATCCCAACAACATTATAAATATATAGAAAAATATATTAGAATATATTCTATGGTTTAAATGGATATCTCATACTAAAAATATAATTTAGGATCAAACACATTTTTGAAACACAACTCTGTATCAAAGGATTACTAAAGGCTTCTCCAGAACATCAAGGTCTACCAGAGATCCCAATCAGATACAATAGAATTTGGTACTCCATATAACCTTACCACATCATTAATATAAATTATATAAAAGTTGTTAATAGATAAATGAACATTGATAGAAATGAATTGTGATGATTTTGTAAATAAATTGACTAAAACCCATATGGCATGGTTCCATTTAGATGTTTTGGGGAGTATGATGACAAAATCCATGGGGGAGTTTTCCGATTATGATTCTAGAATAGATAATGGTTGTACCATACCAATATAATGTTATCATTCATCTGTAACTTGTTTACTTACGAAGCACCATAATATAAACTCTACAATATCTATCTTTATTCTATCCCACCATAAATACTCTTTCAGATCTTTATACATTATGATACATCTCATATGAAGAGAGAATGAAGAACTATGAGCCTCCTCTAATATATCCTTCTACAAATATAGTATAAATGGAACACATACACAGTTCTTGAACCATATTGTTCCCTCACAACTAAGGTTGATCTAAGGAAAAATTCTCACCTTCTAATGCATCACTACATCTTCTTTATGATCTTTTTTTATATGCACTTGGATAGAGGGTTGAACACTCATTTAAAAAAGATAAGACTTCTCCCCTTCCTTCAATATTTCCATATACGTCCATTATAAATCCATTAATATTAGATATTTTATGATCCATGTAATATATAACCTAGTATGATTCTTTAGAATCAAATCATTGATCATCGTTTTCTATTTTCAAGAGTGGAAATGTATTGAATAGTCTTAATATTTAATCATCTCTAACCATAATATCTATTGAATATTTATAATTTTCGATGAGAAAATATACTTTAAAAAAGTTATGATCATTTATAAATAAAATATATATCCATAAAAGTTGTTCTTCTACATATTTAATTAAAATTTTACTAAATCTAACTCCCAATCATGAGTTCAGTAATTTTTCTCATGAAACATTAGTTTTCATGAGGCATAAGCTATCAACATATCATTATATATGAGTAAACATCCCAATCCCTTAATTTATGAATAACTATAGATTATAAACTATTATCTACTACAGGGTAATGTAATCATAGGTGCACTGACTATACATTTCATTGTCTCCTTGAAATTATCTTCACACTCCCCAGTCCAAAAGAACATAGCTCTTTTCTTGAGTTAACTTGTAAAGTAGATTACAATATTGTGAAACAAATTTCCCAAACTATTCATAATATCCATCCAAACCAAGAATATATTAGATCTCAGACATAGTGGTTGATTCAGTATAATTTTTAATGGCTTCTATCTTTGATGGATCCATAGATATACCTTATCTTGAGTTTATATGACCCGAAAATGGAAGATTTTATAGCCAAAAGTCACAAATGGTAAATGCATGATAAAACTTTTCCTTCCTCAAGGTATTCATCACATTTCTCAAGTGAAGTTCAATATCTTCCTTTCACTATGAACAAATAAGTGTACTGACTATAAATACTACCTAGAATAATCATGGAAATCTCTAAATATTCTAATAATTTTATCCATGAAAACAGATGGGGGAAGTAGTATTATCGAATGGCATCAAACTATACTTACAGTTTCAATACCTTGTAAGAAATGATTTATTGGGTATATCATTCTTCTTAACGATCAATTATTCGTATCAAGAATGAATGTCAATATTGTAAAAGTATTCAGCTCTATGAATTTGATCAATCAAGTCATCAATATGGGGTATAGGATACTAGTTCTTAATTTTGATATTTTTTAGATACTAATAATCAATTCAGAGTCCCATTAATCCATATTTCTTCTCAAAAAGTAATAGATGTGGCCCATGGTGACACACATAGCTGAATAAATCTCTTATAAATATTCCTCTATATTTTCTTCTTCAATTCTTTTAGGTAAATTTGGGTTATTCTATAGGGATTTTTTCAAATATGTGTAGCACCATGTGTGATTTAAATGGAAATATCAACATCAGGATTTAGTTGAAGACTATGAAATTCTTCAATAAATACAACAATAAACTCCCGAATAATATGAATATAATCAAGGATGAGTTTATCCCAAACCAAATCATATATGAATAACTTTTCAATGGGAATAAATATCCAAATAATAAATTTTATTTTCATAGAAATTTATTATATATCATTGTATTGATAGGTTATCATATGTTGTTTTGGAATATAAAATATTACTTACCTTCCTCTGAAATTGACATTCGATTCATGTAGATAAATCAAATCTATGCATAATATAGCATCAAATTCAACTAGAGGGAGAATAAAAATATTTATGGTAAGAACATTCCTATATGATTCAATTTAAGAATAATCATATATGTGAGAGGTGATCATCGTAAATTTAGAGGTTTTCACTACTAATTTAACATCTAATATTTTTGGAGTAATTTTGGTAACGATAACAAATTCTTTAGATATAAATTAGTGGGTAAATCTAATGTGAAATAAGATATTACTTATTCTAGAGTGTATGGTATGTATACCTTTCACCACATTGTTATCATAAACCTCATTAGAAACTGTGACCATAAGAGATTTTTCATTTTCTTATAGCATAATAGGTTACTAACATCAATCATCATCATTAAAAATCTTATTTTAGTATTGTTTATCCTAATTATCATACCCCTTGAATTTGGAGCACTGGAGTGTGGGTGGTGTATTCAATCGATATTTCTCTCTATTCACATCATTAGATAACTTATTCTCATACCATTCACTTTATTCAACTTGATGACCTTAATTTCTATGTTAAAAATATTTTATAGTCCCCTTAAGATAATTTCTTACTTGCTTCCTTACACACATTGAGCATGAATAAAATATCACCTTATTTTATCCATGTTTTTTAGACATTCCTTTGAATTACATATTTTTTCTCATCGAAATCATGATATTGATGGGTAACTCCAATATCCATTTCCACCATGGTAGCACATTAAAAGCAATAAAAGAACCTTATGGATAACACCCTTAAAAGACTTGTTTTTAATTCAATAACAAATTCATTAACTCCACCTTAATTTTGTATGATAATGAAAAAGTCATAATTTGGAAGACTTGTAAAATTTTCCCCATAAGTACAAACAGATTCATCATCCTTGCGAATTACCTCAATGAATTCCTTATCCATTTTCAAATGAATAATACGTGGAATGTACTTATTTAAAAATAGTCTATCAAATACATACCACTCCATGGAGTAAATTTTATCATGTTTCCTCTTATTATTTATGAGATTCCACCATTGATCTTCTTCTCATTAAAAATTATAGATGGCCAAAATGAATTATTCATGTTCAAAACACTAGAGAATGCAAAATTTATTTTCAATAGTACCGATCCAATTCTTGGAAACTAGTGCATCATTGGAGCCACTAAATAATGGTTTAAATTGACTCATGAAGGAATATATAGTGCATTGTTCCCTCGTATTCTTTTTAATAAGTTATCATGATTAAAATCATGAGAAATATGTGTGAGCGTAGAAATGATATTATTCATACTATATCCCATTAAAATTGTTCTATTATGATGAAAATCATTGAATTTTTCATCAAATTATACATTAAAATGATTAATTCAGGTTCGATTCATTAGAAAAATGTAAAAAACCTAGTGTGATAATAAATAATCATAGTGGGAAATGACATAATAATGAAAAACAATTTATATAATGTCCAAATAATGAAACGTTATTTTAAATCTATACCACCTTAGAATTAACCTGGGTCAATCTTAGTCATTATCTTTTCAAATCCTTTATGATGGAGGATAAATAGATTATTAGTTTTAAATAAATATCATTAAAGAGTGTTAAACAAGGTGTGAAATAAGGCTTGTTGTCACGAAACATGTGATGATCGAGGGAAATCACAATGCTCCATTTTTAGAGTTATTACCTCTTGGTACAATTGTAAAAGACCCACATCAAATTTTATGACCCAAACAGTGATGTAATTTCTTTGAAAACACTATCTCTAACTATTGCCAAAATCAAATGATATTTTTTAGTATGTTGACTTATCCATATGGTTATCACTAAAGTTTTATTACACCAGTTTACAAATATTAACTAAAGCTATATATGATACCAATGATTTCTACTCTGTATTTTTATGAATATATATTACATCTTATTAGATGAGTGTTCATTACATAAAGTATAAACCTTCACCAAAATCATATATTTATAATATCTTTGTATCCATGGACACTTGAACAAATGGTTCATAATTTTACCACGTCATCTCTCACTAATTTCTTCATTAATATCACCCTTATTAGATATATCATACATAATGCCTTATCCCTAACCTAGTAAAAGGAAACATAAGAAAGGGTGATATTAAGGGATCATTAATTGTAAAAAAGTTATATATCAATTACCACATCACTATTACATGATCATAAGGGTGTGAGAACATTAGTATAAAATTTAAAAACTATACCTTGCATGTCAAAGATCATACTCTTGATTCATTGCATAAATCATGGAAGTTTATATGAGATGAATCATAGAGGAATCAATTAACATGAGATAAGAGAGCATAAAATTGGAATGATACTTAGATTTCTCGCATAACACAAGTTATAACACTTTGAACATGTATAAATATAAATATTATCACTCATTAAGTTAAGGCCATAGAATTAGGCCCTCATTGGAACATATGGAAATAAAAACTATGTCCATGAATAATATTATAGAAATGAAGACCAGGTCAATCAAAACAAATATGGATATGAAAACAATGACCATTATTAATATGATGTTCATGAGAATCATGTCCATGCTATACATTAATAACATGAAAGCCAGGTCAACGTAGGATGTTTTGAACACAAAATCTACTTCGTGCATAACATATTTACTCATGAGTTATCCTTCATTACCTAATCCATTAGAGAGATATATAATTTTATTCCCATACATTATATAATCATAATACATTCATATTTGTTCCAAAATTTCATAAATCAATCATCATATATTACAACTCAAGAAAAATAAATTGGTTTTATAAACACTTTATCATAGAATAACCCTTGTAAAAGAAATAGGTTCCATACACATATTTTTATTACAATCATAAAACATTCATAAAAATAATTGGGATGGTATCATTCAATCATATCCCTAACATAAAATATGAAGAACCAACATATATTTTTATTGATTAATATAAATACCATTAAATCATCATTTAAAGAAAATATCCTCTACATTTTGAAAACAGTTATTTGAAATAAAAAATTTACCAAAATATTACAGAAAACATCTTCATTTAAAATAACCTTGGAAATGTGTAAAGGAAGTTTTAAATCAGGTATTTTTCTTGGTTTAATTAATACTTTAAATTTATTACATGTTGAAATAAATATTCCCTTCACATTTTTATTGAAAAGTAAAAAAGTGACTTGATTAGAGAATGATAAGAAGATTTCATTAAAACCATTTTTACAAAAACTAAAACATGGGAGAAATTAATTTAAAAATTATTTTTAAAATATTAGTAAAATCCTTAAAAACATTTTTTGAAACATTTACATGAAAGTGAGAAGAATTTTGACTAAATAGAGAAATAATGTTGGTTTTACATAAAAATATCATTTCATTTTGTTGAGTACTTAAAGAGAGTAAAATGAAAGTAAAACATGTATTCTCAAGAAATAACTAAAGTATAATAAACATTATGTGTTTCTTGAGATATATAATGTAATATTTCCTAATTGGAAGTATAATCATGAATAATCCCCATAACAATGAAATTGCATCCTAATACCCATATCTCTTTGGTAAATATTGATTCATAAATCCAATGAAAGAAAAATATTACATGGATAATTATATCAAATTATTTCCATGATAATAATTTAAAAATAAATTCATATCTAGTATATAAACCACACAAAATAAACTAGTTGTCATTATGGAATTTGTCTCACAGAAGTAAAAGTGAGACAAGAATATCTTTTCTCAAGTCTTGACTTCCTTTTCAGATTTTTGAACCTATTTTATAATAAATATAAATTTATTATAAATAATTGAAGAACTATAATAACATATATCATACCATTTATGATTACTTATATCACTTTTATCACCCATTTATTATCAATTCATTAAACAATCACTGTTCGTGGTGATAACTGCTTTGTTTTCAAGTATGTTTTGGGTTTATAGTTTTGGTCCTTATAAATTGATTATAATTACATAATATAAATAAATTTAATAATGATATAAATATAATATATATTAATTATATATATTTTTATATTCATCCATAAAATTAACATACGTAAAGAATAAATTACACCATTCATAGAGACGGTATGTCGTACATACGAATGAATGATGTTTCCATTTTTCTATTCGATGGAATGAAAGAAAGTTAAATATGAAAGAGAATAATTTTTATGTCATATGTATCATATAAATTAATTACATGTATCCTTATTACTATCCATTTCAAAATAAAACGAAAGATATATCACATCGCTTCGTGGAGGTGGTAGTCCACTCATGTGCACGAGCAACTTTGTCGTTTTAAAAAGGATTGGAAGGTAAGAATTTATATGAGATATTATAATTAAATTAGTATAATAATTTTCTAAATAATATATATATATATATATTGAATGTATCACTATATGAACTAGTTATAAGCGATGATGGAAAAATAATTGTATCAGTTCATGAGGCAGTAGTGCACCGTACACACGATTAACTATTTCGTTTATAATTTTATTGAAGAGGATGTGGATATAGGTTATTACATTAACATAATACAATCTATATATATAGTATATTACAATTTTATTATATCATCATATTTTAAGATTATTTTTAGGAATTTTATGAAAATATAAAACAAAAATGCTCTATTATGAATGATACATATTTTTCTGACTACCTTTTTGGTTTTCATAAAAAAAATCCTTATTATGGGTGTTTAATAATAAAAATACAGCCTATAGGAAATGAATGGGTATGTAGGGAAGATATTTTATTTGGTATTTTTTGAAACAAAATTCTTTTTGAGTTATAAGTAGAGAGGTGAAGAGGTTCCCTTTTATGAGTTTGGAAGAGGACACTCTTGGAATTTTTAAAAGAAAAAGATATACCCTCATTTTACACATGAAAAAATGAATAAATGGATAATTATATAACCTTATATGATTTTAGGTCTATATATGTTCATGAAATATGAATTAGAAAAGTTATTGGGTCATTTTAATTCATATATTTTTTTTTAACCTCTGGTAAACTCGTTTTACCTTAACTACAGTAATTAATTTTTACTATTTTTATTGTTCATTATGACCAAAAATTAAGTTGATCTTATAATATAATATTAATTATAAAGATTCAAAATATTTAATCAATTATTTCAAATTCAATTCGTATAACCAAAAGAGTTTAATTTAATGTTAAACCCAGAGATATGATAAAAAAGAGTGTTTTCAAAGAAAACGCATTAAGAAAAATAAAATATTTCTATATAAAAATTCAATAATATACTGATTAAAGTGACCTAATTTGACTTGTTTATTGATAAAATTCAAAGAAAATCATTTCTTGAGATAGAATATATTTTTATTTCATATAAAGACTACACAAAAATATTATTACTTATTTTTAAATATATTATATTTATAAAATTCCATTATACTTAATTTTAATATTATGGATATTCTCATTCATATGATCAAGTTTAAGGGATATGTTATAATGGTCATAATAATATTAATAGTATATTTTGGTTTGCTAAAACTCAGTGTTTTGTGTAACAAAATATATCAAAGAAATTAAATTTATTAGAAGAATATATTTCATAAAATATTAACATGTTATATATAGAGTGTAATATAATCTAGTTTACCATGAAATTCCCATACAAATCCATTAATATGTCATCCCACTTCAACTCCATGATCTCAAGAGGTTGAGTCAAACTTTTTGGAAACTGATGTTTATTCTTTACTTACTAATATTAGAGTCACTAAGAAATAAACTCAGCAATACTCTACCTCCTATCAACCCACAATGACATAAAATAATGTTTTTTGTGCATATTTTCCACACACAAATGTACAACCATGTGGGATGTATGAAAAGTACCTTAACACTTTCTCTCACATCATGACAACAACCACCATCTCTCTCTAGAAAAGGATGACATGATTCCTTCTTTATAAAATATGTATTGGGAATATTTTAAGAATATTTGGTTGTGTAGTATCTCACATTTTATGTACCCAACTAAGACTCCCTTGAACACTAAATAATTGGTGAATTCACCACTATATACTGAAGGTAATCTGCACCTGTCTCCTCTACTGGGGTTAGCTACAGCAGAGCCAACTACTTTGACTCCTCCTCCACCAAGTGTGAATGGGATCTTCTACTAAGGTAATCTATAAACATGTAACCCTTACTGAAGTATATAATCTCTCAAATTCGAAGTCATACATGAATTCAAACCAAATATCTATCTCATGTTCTTATCTCACTATGTGAATATGTACCTAATATTCAGTTCGTCTGAGAAAACAAAAAAAATACTAACCCAAAAAATAATTTCTCCACATATTCAGGTTCAAAACATCCATTAATATCTCTAAGTCATGGGTCATGTATTTCTACTCATGGGTTACCAACTTCCTTTACCCATAAGAGATCACTTGTGATATCTTCATCAAAACACATCGGGGCCCCTCTATTGAGGCATCACAAAACACCATATATTCAATTACCACCTATGGTAGTCTCAAAATTGATGCACTAGTCAAGAACTATCTTTTCTTCTAGATGAATCCTTGATAATTCTCAAACTAGTATGATGGATAACCATTCCACATAAAATCAATTAAAGGGTTTGTTATTATGTAACATTAGGCAATGACCCTCTAAAATTACCACACCAACTGGAGGAAAAAATTTAACCTATAACATGATTTTGAGTGGTTTTAGGCCATAACATCTTTAATCATCACTGGATCCACTACTAAACCCTGATCAATGATGACATAACACAAAAATTGAAACTCTCTGATCTAAAAATAAAACATTGAGGGATTATAGTATATTTTTTCTCCCTATGTATGTCTAAGGCCATCTTAAAATGATCTTCATGATTCTCTTTGGAAGCATATTATATAATAATTCCATAGATGAAGATAACTAAAAATTGGTAAAAATATGGTCATGAGATCTATTTCAAATGAGCCTCGAAAAGATTGGTGGAATTATTCTTTCAAAAAGGCATCACCAAAAATGCATAACTTTTATAGAAACATCATAATGTCATCTTAAAAATATCATCATCATGGACACTCAACAGATGTTAGTCGGACCAAAGATCATTCATTAAAAACTAAACCACACCTTTAAACTAGTTGAAAATGTTATAAATCATTGGAAAATGGTGCATATTCTTGATCTTTTCATGGTTCTGAATATGATAATCAATTCAGATCCTCAAAATCTTATCTACCACTTTAATAAGAAAAACTATAGCATCCATTGGGGACACAATGTTCTAAATAAAACATTTTTGTTAAATGTATTCCAACTTCACCTGTAGTTCCCAGAGCTTGGAAGGAGCCATTGGATACACCACATAAGATATCAGTGTGGTCTTGGGTAGAAATTCAATGTAGAAGTAGATATCTTTCTTTATAGGTAGTCCTAGGACATAATTGTTAAATTTATCAACATAATATTTCACTACTAATTGAAGTGATATGCTTATGTATCCCACAACTCCAATGGATAAAATTCCCAACTAATGGGTAATGGGTTCTATCTTACAACTTGAAAGCCTTGTTAACATATCTATAAGATCCCTCTATCCCATGAAGGAGAATCTCATCACATACACATAATGGTATCTAACTCTTTAATGATGAAAATTCATCGAGGAACATACGTTGAATAGCTAGTTTATACCCAAGATGATAGAAAATTGTTTCATCGTGATGAAAAAGATGTCTAATAAGAAAAATCCTTCTATAGCGTGCCAACTCGTACTATCATTAGGTGTGTAGTAAGGATTATTCTATCCCTATAGAAACCTCAAGCCCTGGGTTATGGGACCAAAACTCAAGGAGAATATTTATTTATCACATAAGGGATATGAAGATAAATGAATAATGTATTCCTATGTTTATAAGTGTTTTATCTAAATTAGAGAAGAAAAAGTCCCACAAATCATGTCATAAAAAGACATATAATATCTCTCCTTATCCAGAATATTACTACCCCCACAATCAATATACCTCTGATCTTGGGGTGGGCCACATGGTGGTGGTGGTGAGAGTAAGTCATAGTGTCATCCTCCACCTACATATCCTCTATCTAGAGCTCCAAGTGATCCTCTATCAGCATAGCCTCCCTAGGGGCCACCCTGACCAAGCCTGGGAGATAAATAATCTGGTTCTGACTCTACTGTAGAATATTATCAACTAGCTTCCCACCTTCCATGTCATTTTAGGTTGGGAAATCATAAGTCATGTTACATATCTTGTCAAAATAATAGAATTTCCCCTCTCTAGGCTTGTCAGAAACTTGTGCTAAATATCCATGTGTTTGAGTCTATGCATGGGTATTCCTAATACATTGATCTAGGATGACTATCACCTTATTACCTCTATAGATGGCTCATCTCTGCAATGTACAGTTTCTATTCGAGCTTCCAATTGTACAACTTCATGAATCTTCTATGTAACTAAATCCTACTTCATCATTCCAACATAACCAGTAATGCATAAAGATACCAAAATATATTTGATCTCTAAATGATAGACCTAGTTGGTCTTCTATGCTTAGGATTATCTATTAATAATGAAATCGAGAGTGTTTCATGTGAGTTCAGTAAACCTCGAGGAATAATCAGTAACTAAAATATCTCCTGATACTACTCCAAAATATTATGTATATACCCAGATTGAAATCTTTTAGGGTATTACTCATCTCAAAATAGCTACAAAAGTTTAACCATGAGAGTTTCATATGATAATTGGTAAAGTTTATCAAACAACACTATTACCATGCTGCTTCATTAAGAATACTAATTGCAAGCACAACCATCTAATCAGTTGGGATCTAAAAAATACAAAAAAACCAAACCTTTACCTCGATCCAATCCTCTTATTCATGAGGATCTAGCTTCATCGAAATATGAATGGTCTCTATCATTGGAAATCATGTTGAAAACTATGATAATTCACATCATCTTCCTTAACTTTTAGTGTTATCAGTTGTCCAACAAAAATCAGATCATCCACCCGGGCCACTAGAGGTGGATACTTGTGCTTCTCGTTGGGTAGAAGCACTGATCTATATGCTCTTCGAAAAAACACCTCAGTAATAGGTCCTTAAACTGAGGAATCATTTATTAACTAGTCATTGTCACAAACATGTATTGATATGCTATCTAGATATCATTGTAAAGGTATCTTGAAAGTAAAAAAAAGATTTACCAATAATAGATGGGCATATCTAGGGAGCTGACTCAAGAAGGACATGAAATCAAAAATACTTAATCCTATTGGAATCATGTAGCATTGGTTCCATGCATCCAATGCATTGGCATTTTGAGTCAAAAAGAATGTATTCATCATCCTAGTGTATGGATATTTTGATCGTTGGACCAATATTGGGGTCCAAGTCTTGAGAGCTAAACTCAAGACACTATGACATTATTTCCCTATACTCACAAACCAAACCTCACAACATGTCTAACCCCAATAAAAACCCATGGAAAACCCTCTTTTGATACCACATGTTTCCAAACCTTACCCACTGGGACTCCTCCTAGGATAACATTAAGATATGGTTGACACCTCAGGCCCATATACAATTGGATTGGGGATGTCGATTAGTGATGAGTATGCATATCACTTAAATGGGATCCCTTATCCAAAAGTACTTATATTCACATATACAAATATATCTACGAAATTGTAAAAATATATAATAAAATAATAAAACATCTAGGGTGTAATTAATGACTAAAACCCTCTAGTAAAATATATTATAGTACATCAATTTAATACAAAAGATATAAAGGGGAAAATAGAAGCTCAAATAGAAATGAGGACCCATCCTAAAAACTACTAAGGAATGGGAAAGACTAAATAAGGCTTGGATAAAATTATCTAAGGATAACCACCATGAATGGTAAATACTTATATGTTCCCTATTATCCTTCATTATTGGGTCAAAAAAAGTCATCCTCAGTCAACATTTCATCCGGATAAGACACAACACATACAAGCATATACCTAGGAGGGTTGAGTATCTAAATACACAGTAAGGCATCTGGAAAACCAATGGAAAGCACATGAATAAATATATTCAAATTAATCCAAAAGGAATGAGGGTAAAAAAATCCAACAACAGATATGGTCAAAAATAAACCCTAGTGATGGAAGAAATAGTATCTCCATCTTTACAACCCTGTAAGAGTGATGAGTCAGCCTATAGATCCCAATGGTCTATCTCTGATTCCAATAAATACGAAAAAAAACTCACAAGAATCAAAATGGAGGGTCCTCACCTTTCCATTGTGATCCAAGGTCGAGGAACACTTACCATATTAGAGGAATCATGCCCCACCGGATCTCTAAGATAAGGGACTACCTTTCCATAGTTAGATGATTTATTCCCTCTTTAGTGTGGGGGTGCTAACTCCACTTATGTTGAGAATATGGGAGACCCTCTCCTTAGTGGAATAAGAGAGTACTTACCCCCAAAAACTCTATTAAGAACAAACATGATCTTAGTCACTATAAAATGACTCATTGAATGATGTGTCCCACTTATAATACCTCATATCATATCTATGATGAAAATCCTAAGGCTTATATCATGAACTACGTGGAAAACTACTCAGGATAGGCTACTTCCGAGCCCAAATATTAGTCTTAAATAATGATATAAAAAAGGTATAAGTCTATGGAAAATTAACATAGTGTGTACATAGGGTCACAAAAAATGTGACTCCATCTAGATACATACATGTTTCCTCATTTGGATGTGGCTTGTCCAAACATGTGTCCCCACATAATGTGAACATATAGTTACATGGATTGTACCTGTTCCCATGGTCTTGGGAATATACTCTCAATACATGACTTGATTACCCATGTGCCTTCCCAATACATGTACATAGGGTGACTTAGTGTGTACATTCACCTAGTGCCCTAGGAATGTGTTCATGTTACCTGTATTTGTTATCCATGTACCTATACACAACATGTCCCCATGGGAAACATGGGGTGTTTGACTGCATGGGGTCCAAGGTGTATAGTATCAGAACATGAATTGGATTCCCTATTAGTATAAAAATCGTGTGGTCTCGGCCATGTGGCGTGTGATATTTAACTTAGACCAAAAACCTAGGATCTGTGAGAACCCAAAATATATGGATTTTATTTCTCTGAGATACTCGATTTTTTACTTATAGGTTTTATAGAAATTAAATCTAGTCCTCAAAAAGATGGTAGATAAATTATTCGTGTCTTTTCATCCATCATTTAACTCACCAAAAGTGGCCAAAATTGAAGGATTTCATCTTTGATATTCACTTACTGACCATTGGTGAATATTAAAAACTATTCTTGATTCTCGATCAGTAACAGTCACATCATCCACCATCATTCGTGGTCCCAATACATGAATGAATCACACCCCATCTACCTCAATCCATTTTCAACAAACCGATCTCTTTGTTATTTTTTCCATCCCCAATTAATATGGGAGTTCAATCATGCTCAAATATAGCTCAATAAAGTCGAACCACAAAACCCATGAACAGTGATGAGGAACAGGAGGAATGATGAGGACAAAAGAATAATAATTACACACAAAAATCATTGGATGGATAAATCTAGAGTAGTGATTACATAAATAAAAAAGAAGAAAATGAGGGAACTGAATCTATAAAAAATAGGTTCAAGAACACTATTCAATTTGGCGTGTGAAAAGAATGAAAATTATAATTGAATAATAAGTAGATAAGAAATACATGATCATAAAATTAAACCAACAGAGGAAATCAACAAAATAATGGTCCCTACCTCAAGAATAGATTGATCACTAATGAAGATAATTTCCTCTAGTGATAATGACAAATATCCAACTACATTCTTCATTATTCTCACAAATCACCTCAATCATTCATTGATGATGCATGTTCTAAAGTCACCAACACCAACACCAATGAAACTCTATTCCTCATAATCTTGAATCTATTATGGTTTTGTATCTAACCCTTTATATTTTACATAACAATATTTAAATATAGAACAGATCGATTTCTGATCCATTTAATAGATTTAAAAAATTAATTACTTAATTCAATTAATGTACTCACAAACATATGCCTTCCCTTGAACACCTAATGTCGACCAACATTGTATTGTGACTAAAATAAACCCAGTGTTTGATAAACAATCATGGTCTTATATTTCCCATATGAAGAAAAAACACAGTGAAAACTACAGGGGAAAATACATAGGCATATATATAGAGAGAGAAAGAAATATTCATACGATCAAACAATAAAAACTAGATTCGTTACATGTCTAATTCTCTATGACATGGGAAATATATGTTAATGCTTGATCCTTTATGATATGATGATATTGGTATTTATGATCATGATCTCATACCTTTATTCTTACCTTACTCTTTTATTTGATTATTGGTTCATATATTCCATGTTTACCCTTATTGAGAATCCTAGCTCACCATTTCTTACGATTCTTTTCCCACGGTCATAAAGAAACATTTTATCATGGGTATGTCAAAAATGGATATAATTTGACAAGAAATATATGGGAGATGTTAAATACCTATAATGAAATAAGTTTTTCATGTATCTAGTCTCCAAGTACACTGAACATTTTATGGTTTTGGGGTGTATAATGTAATTACATGTGTTGAATATTTATCTAAAAGGATGTAATTTTTATGTATTAAATGAGTAGGTTTTCTCTGTTGGTATCAGATCAGGGTTTAGTCAATTTTGGAGTCAGTATTAGAGAATATTAGTGACAACCATGGTTATAAGACTATGTATAAGGTAATATCCTAATGTTTTGGTAAGGAATAGATTGTGTGGTTTTCCCAGAAATACATACCCATTTAGGTACTATAAGTACACTTGGTTTTTGAACAAATATTTCTAGGGTAATAACCCCAAAAATAGTTGTTCAAGTATATATTAGCCATCATTTCTGTGAATAGTGAATGTGCCTTTACTACACACCTAATTTTACACTCCTGAGATATATTATTTAATTAATTCACATTTTATTTATAAGTTGTTATGATGTATTTAAATATGTAACGACCATTAATAACCTTGGTTATACATCAGGTGACATGTATTGGGAATAAGGATTAATGATTTTTACATCATATGAATAATTTTTCATGATTACCTGATTAATCACTATCATTATGGCTTCTCACACTATTTTATTATGTTTTAGTCAATGGTTGGAACCATAAAGAATTGTGTTAATACTGAATGTGATAGAAAACATAGTAACTGGACACAAAAGAACCCAAATGAAATGGTATATGGATTTCAAAAAAAATAATATTCCATACCAAGTATCTTGAAATATGATTAACAACCTAAACATAAATTAGTTTCTAGAAAAAACAAATAAGAGAAAAATGGAGTTTCATGATGACCATGGTGGAAAGATAATTCAGCTTCTTTCATGTCAATAACGTGGGAAGAATCCCCCAGGAAAATGTCTCCAAGGAAAAGGAAGAATCTTTTGGTTGCTAAAATAAGGATATGCTAGAAAAATTCTGATGAAAAATGAAAATTTTTGTTATCAAAATGGATGAGAATAATGGTTTCCCTAATCTATCATCAATAATTGAATGTTTTAATTTTGGAAAGTATATGAATTAATTAAATAAAATTCCTACGGTAAATATCAAGAATATGATCAATAAGTATTTATCAGTAAAGGTTAAATAGTGATGATGAAGAGACTTTGAATGACATATCAAAGGAAAAGCTAATTAATAAATAAGATGACGATGCCTTATTAATGGTTTAAGCAGGAAATGGAATAATTGACGTGTATACATATTGGGATTCAATAATTATATTATATAAGTGTTTCATCAATGGTATTATGATTATAATAATCATGAATCATCTCAATATTATTTTGTAGAACTTTTTCTTTTAGTATTTTATAAAATTTGACGAATGGTATTGATATCGAAGAAAAGTGATTGGATGTTAATGTGTTAGATTTTATAAAAAAAATATTGAGGGTAATATAGCCCTTAATATCTTCTTGATGTTGATATAATAATTCTTATTTTGGGATAAATATATGATTGGAATCGATAAAGTATATTTCATTATATTCATGACCCCATAATTGATTAGTTGTTTGATGAAAATGTGGTTTATGTTTTTATTAATGAATTTTACTACATATTAGGATTACTATAATATATAATGATTTTATGTAAGGAATAATGATATATTTAATTTTGGAATTATTTTTGTTTTATAGGTTTTATAGAGGTTCAAGCCATTTTGGGAAATTATTGTCTTGTTTTAAGATAATATATGATAATGGTATTCATTTGTTTGGTGTGTTACACTACAAACTCTATGCTATTTAGGGATTCAGGTTATGTGGATTTTGGAAATTAGTGAGCATATTTCTAATTTTTTTTGATTTTGAATATTGTTAGACATATTTTAATGGATTTGTATGGAAGAATATTTATGCAATGGATTAATACAGACCTTCGGTGTTATTGTTGAGGTTTTAGCAATTAATGTATTATATTTATCCATATTGGATAACTTGGGATCACTGTTTTGGTGTTGAAAAATATTTAGAGAAAAAATAAAATACTATTCATTATTTTATGGATCCTTTGATACATTAATGTTTAATTTTAATTCCTCGTGTATGAAAATAAAATCATCATCAATATCTCTTTATTTTAGTAGGAGATGAATTGGAAATATATCCAATCACAATCAAAGGATGAAATTATGATCACTAAATGAAAATAAATTGGGTTTTTATATTTTTTTCATGTTCTATAAATTATTATTAAAATAAGACTTGATATTTAAGATAATTATCTTGAAATAAAATTTTTATTATATAAATTCTATTTTTTGATAAATTGATGATGTTTTAAACTCTCCCTTATTTATGGTTGTGTGGCCATTAACCTTATCATGACCATATTATCTACCCCTATCTATTAGTCCATGAAATTTATTTTTCTCCTCCACGTATATATTTTTACTTCTCATATATGCTAATCTTATTTGGGGACCCAATTATATGTTATTTCAGGTAACCTTTGTTTTTTCCACTTTTCATTTTTAAAGGATGTTTTATAATCACTTTGTATGATGTGGGACTAAACACTTGTATTTTTAAATATTGAACTATTATTGATAGAAGTAAAATTTTTGGAAATAATTTATTTAATGTGGATTCTATTAAAACTATATATTTTAGAATATATTTTATCTTAAAATAAAATGTATATGTTTGATATCCTTTTTGACAAGTGACACTGAGTTTAAAAGAACCATGATGTACTACTGAATTATGATTACTTAAATGTGACCATTATAACCACTTTTTAAAATTAAAGGTATGAATAAGAACAATCAAATTATGAAAAATATTTTTAATCTTTTTTATAATGAAAATATCATTATTAATTCATAATAAATAAATACTAAATTTTTAAAAAAATTCATTTTATGCTTCAAAAAATCATCAAAAATAGTTTTTATTATATTTTTTTATTGATATTATTATTAATATATTACTCTTTTATGTATATTATTTAATAATAATAATAATATTTTCAAAATCATATTATAAATTTTTATCTTATGTTTCATTTTTGGATTTTTCTAAAAAAAATATTTTCCAGTGAATTGTGAAAATTTGATTTTTGTAAAACAATCATTTATGTTTTTAAAAATAATTTTATTGAAAAGTCCCATTATTTTTTGAATTTTTATTTAATGTAATGTAAGATCCATTCTAATTGAAATAATCTGAATAATTTCATTTCAGTCAATATTATATTATGTTTTGGAATAATTTTATTTTTATGATTAAAAACCAAATTTCCAAATAACTATTTTTACGTGAATAATGTGTTTCCACTGTAATTAATTAAAAAAATACTAACGAATTAATAATTTAAATTATATTTATACATTATATATCTATATATATTCATTTGAATTTAAATAATGATGAATTATAGTCATATAATTAATGTAATATTTTCTTTGGCTCAAAAAATGTGTTTTCCTTCCAACCTATTTTCATCACACTATGCGAGATTATTTTTAAATTAATTTCTTCCACTTATAATATTTTAAATTTGATAAATGGATTTCATATTTGGAATATTGGGATTAATATTTGGTAAATTTATTCCTTTTATTTTAGAACATTATGAATAGTTACAATGGTAAATAGTTATAGTAGTGGTAAAAGGTAAACCGAGGTAATAAAGGTTTAAACTAATGTGAAAAGGGTTTAAAATATTCATGAAACATTGATTAGAAATCTTTAATGATTTTATTCCTTCCATCATCATTTAATTTTTTTAATTTATGGTCACCTGGATCATTTTTTCTTTGATAATTACAATTATAATATTTTAAGTACAAATATTTCCAAAAATGACACTCTCATTCTTTTAAATTAGTCTTACATGTCCATATAGGTATAAAGGTATGTTTTTTATGATTATTAATGTTTTTATTTGATAATAAAGAAATGTTTTTTATGATTTTATTTTATTTATATTTTTAGGGATTACATATTTACCTTAAATGCTATAAAATGTTAATATAGTGTTTGTGAAAGTAGTGAAACAATCTATGTAAATGATTTTGAAACAAATTAAAATTAATAAATTTTGATTTATTTCGATAAAAAAATAATTTTATACTTAAAAATAATGTATTATTAGTTGTTTAATGGATTATTTTTTAATTTCATTGTTGTCTTGATGTCTTTAATGTCAAATTATATGAATGGTTCTAAAATTACTTCTATGTATTTTATATAAAATAATATTTTGTTTAATTATTTAAAAATCATAAAAATATTTATAGATGATAATTATAGTTATAAATGGTCTAAAATTTCATCCCTAGTCCATTTATGAACCATTTTTTCCATATACATAAAATTATATCCCTTTAAGATTGAAAAGATCTTTACCAAAGATATGGATTAAATTAGCAATCAAAGTGGTTAAAAAAATAGATAACATTTGAAATTTCACTTAAACAAATAAAAAATATCTTTTTTGGATGTATTTAATCCACATCCTATTTTGAAATTCTGGAAACATTGTTTCACTTTGACATGATAGTGAATTTATTAAATTTAAATATTTTCATTGATACCATGTGTATCATTTCTTCACTTATAAAAGTAAACCCTTTATCTATTTTATTTATACCAATTTTAGACTCATGTATTAACAAATTAGTAAAAAATTATCTTATAATCTCTCATGGCCATGTTATATATTATTTATTATTTTTTAATAGACCATTCTAATGGTTCTTAAGAATAGATTTAGATGAGGTCTATTGAAGAAGAGTTAATTGTCTTACCCGACCTCTTTCAATTCATTTATTTTTCTACCTAATATAAATATAAAGTATTCATATTAAAATTGATAATTATTTATATTCAATATTCCTATTTTTATAATGGAGATGGATCGACCATTTCCCACATCCATTCTATCATACGAGAAATGAAAAGCATCACTCATGTGTTCGCGTGGACTACCAGCTCCACGAATGATGTGATTCATTTTCCCTTTCACTTTACATGATATGTAATATGTAAATAATAAATTAATAATATATATATATATATTATAATAATAAATTTATAAATTTGATTTATTATTTACCTTTCTTTCATTCCAACCATTAAAAAGTGAAAACAACACTCACATGTGAGTATGGACTATCATCTCTATAGAGTAATGTAATTTATTTTTCATCACCTATTTATATGACTAATTATAATGGTTTATATTATGAATAAAAATTAATCATATGTCATTATTAAGATTATGTATATGATGAAACCATGTCTCAAGTGTCTGTATTGGAAACATCTAACTGAACCATTGATGAAAAATTAAATAGTTATCAATCGTTATAGAGATTTTAATAATGAATTATTGCCAAATGGGTGACAAGATATTATATGTAAATCATATTTGGTATGATAGGTATTAATATGGTTCTATAATATATATATAATCTATATTAATTATATATGATATTTGAACGCATACCAAGAAATATGAAACATGGGGTAAGGTTTTATCATCTTTAATTATCTTCTTTGGGACATATGTTATGTTATGAACCTATATTATTTTATGAGTTGTATATAAAAACACTTTGAAATTTTATTTCATGAATTTTCTTATTTTCTTTTTTATTTAATTTTTAATTTTATGTTATTCTTTCTTGGTTCTTGTGATTCAAAAGTGACCAAAGTGGTAATGGATTTATGTTTCACTCCAATTTTAATCAGGTTTATTTTTACATGAATTTACATTAATTAAATTATATGGTAATTATTTAATAATCCCATTTAATATTTAATTTACTTTGGTTATTCCTAGAATTTTAAATTATTATTAAAATTGTTTCTCTTATTGGTAATTAAAAAAATTAGAATATATTCTTAAATAAAATATGAACTTATGTCATCTTTGGTTGATAAAGTTCTTCCATGTCCAAGATCATAAATATTTTCTAATGAAAGTTATCGATTGTACATTTAATATTATAAAAATATAATTTTTACTAGCTTTTATTTTATTTACAATGATTTATATATGAATCATTCAAAAAGGTTTTTGAAAAATTCATGTTTGAAATTTATCAAAAGTGGGAAAGGAATGTGTTCTTAAAATTTATATGAAATGAATGGATTTTCCCACCAGATATACCTTTCATTTCATTGAATATTAAATTACAAGTTACTAGGGTTATTTGAAAAATGATTACTTTCTCGATATTCTAAGAATTTTAGATAAAATATTATCGAAAGAAATGCTTACGAAGAAATGTTTGAGTGATATTATATGGGACTTTTTCATTTGTGTGATCATCATTTATGGATTGATATTTTTTACAGTGGATATGATCTTATGATATTATCCACATTATATGTCTATATTTCTTATGATGATGATGATTTAAGGTTTACACAATGAAACATGATTCTTTACCATCGGTTAATTATGTTATAAAGAAATGTTAATGAATCCTATTTCTTTTCCACAAGTTAATATATGATGAAATAATGAATGTTTTATGATATTATAGCACATATATGTTTGTTTTTTATTATGCGATTGGGGGGTTATTTATAACCCTCAAATACATTGGGTAAATCCTTATATCTCATGAGATAATTATGGAAAATGAGTTTATGTACTCTATATATTATGGGAAATAGGTAGGGATACCTAATCCACTATGAAATGAGAAACTCATGGTGAAGTTTGAAATTATAAAATATGGGAAATATGTGTGGATTCATGGACCACTATGATATAATGTTATGAGTAGTAAACTTCGAAATATGTTATGGTTTCTATACCTTTGATGGTTTCACACTTTTATGATACGTTTTGAGGATTATTATTTGAACTTTTGATTCATGATTTATTTAGGTCGATTCCTCACTCTTATTATTCATGGGTTTTAAAATTATAAATTTTCATTCTGTTACTCATTTTTGGATCAATTACATATTAGGTATTTATATTCAATGTTATGAACATGATATCATACCCTTATACTTATTTTATTCTTGCATATGATCGTTGATTTATATCTCCCTTGTTTACCATTACTGAGCATTTGATATGACCCTTTCTTATGTTTAATTTTTCCAAGTTATAAATAAATGTTTTAAGTAGGTATTTTCAAAGAAGGGTATAATTTGAGAAGAAAATTATGGGAGATATTGAATACTTTTCATGAAATAATCTTTTTATGAATCTAGTATCTGAGTACACTAAACGTTTTACAATTTAGGGGCATATAATTTTATTATGTGTATTGTCATCTAAAAGGATGTAATATTTATATAGGAAACATTTGGGTTACCTCATTTATGATTATTAAACATTTCAATGATCATATAATATTTATCATTCCATAAATTAATCCTCAAATTAATTAATAATTAAAGATGAACTATTCAAGAAATGTGGTAGAACTCCATAAAATAAAGACCCATATATCATAAGCCATTGATATATTGTATGATATGATATAGGTATTGTATGAATTTTATATAATACCACATTAATTCCTACGATATGAATCATATACATGTCATATATTATTTTATTTTTGAATCATATAATATGATTCAATATTTTTAGTGCATATCCATAATTTTTTAATCATGTTCATGGCCCTAGTGAATAAGATCTTCCACCCATATCTCAATTATTTTGATATGGTATTCACTATTGATACCATAATTTACTCCTATGTTTTGGTATATCATGGTTGGTATTTATAGATAATTTTTAATAGTTTGATAGTGAATAGAGTTTACTCACGATCTCAAAGTTTTTTTGATATGATAGTTACACTTCTTAGGACATGTCATATCTTAGTCAGCTATCTCAGTAGACCCTAAGAAGTTTAATGTTTTTTTTTCATGGAAAAATCCCCAAAATATACTTTAAATTAAAATATTCTTCAGTTTGGATAAATTTTTTATGATATTCATTTGAAACATATCCATATATGAAGCACGGATGATGACCCCAGCTAAGAAGAAGGTGATGCCTAAGTGATTTGCTCGCTATGAGGGGAATATCAATGAGTTGAAAGGTATATTGATAACCAGTCTAATCTTAACCTTAGTTGAGTGTCGAAATTATTATATGGTTTATTATAATCTAATATGATATATTCTTGTTACACTATCAATGGAATACTATTAAGGTATAACATCCATGATTCAGTACATGAATATTGCCAAAACCATGTCATCACAACACATTAGGCACACCACTAAATCTTTATAGGTCAGTGTACACACGAAGGAATGAATTATATATGTGTGGGAGGTTATTTTTTCACATTAAAATTTTTATAGAGTATTAAAATATACATTTTGAAATTTCTGCATTACCTCAGAATATATAAAGTGTAATAAAAAATGTACAGCCAATCACCAAGAGATACATGTCTGTTGGGATCACTTGTTAATAATAGATATGATAAACATATTCACATTAATTCACGAAAATATTTGCTCTAAATACATTTAAAAATTTATCCAAGATAAACTAGAGAGAAAAAATCTTATATACACCGTTCTGAATCCAAATGTGTCCCTAAGAACCAAAAGTGAGATTCTTGTGATGAGAACTCCCATCTAGAAATCCAAGGAAATCCCATATCAATCCACCTTGATTTCCACTAAAATTTCTAAACAGCCTCTACCTAGACTACATAATCAAATTAGGACTATCTCCATTATTCCAGACCATTCCATAGATCATGTAAAATATAATCTTCATATATATCATATGTTTACATATAGTTTTTTAGTATAACAATACCTAGTGAGAGATTTCTACCCCAATCCTTAAATAATTATCATAAATTGAAGTGTATGAGTAAATAGTTAAAGGAAATAGGAACCTGAAAATTAATATTTAACATATAATGTAAAATCTCACTGATATAAAAATGGATTATGACTTATAACTCATAGTGTATGGAGGTTCCATAACTGTCTACCTTCTTTGATCCTTTGCCCAGGATCTGATATGAACACATACAAACAATTATGACACAAGTCATGGTGAAATACCTATCTCATTATGGAAAGGGAATCAAGTATATTAAATCATGGAAATCATGTAGGCCCTTCAGCAATAGGGGATGAATTATACCACGTAAGGGAATTTAGATCTCATCTCACAACATCCACTTATTCATCAACATGTTGATACCTACCCAGAATTATACACAACATTATTTTTATATTCCAAAATTCCTAATAAAATTCAAAAATAAAATATTATGCAATATTAAATGATTATCAAATAAATATTAAAGTTGTAGTTAAATGTACATTTTAAACCATAAGTTATCATGGTAGAAAATATGATTATTTTCCTTTCACATCTCATCAAACATGATCAAACAAACCTACTTCCATTCCAGTGTATAATAACTATAAAAAAAATAATATCACTGAAATGGAACATTAATATTAAAAACATAAGTATAATTGGTCAAAACATCATTTAATTTCATTAAAACATTTTGTAAAATCATTCAATAACAAAAATATTTTATTATTTTTGGTTTTCCTCATCCAAATTTCATTTCAAATCTAACACTCAATGAGTATGAGAGAAATACTGGGTTGACCTACTAAAATACATATAAAAGGTTTCTTTAAGGTTAATAGGGGTAATATATTCAACCAATAAAACTAATGGAACAATCTATATTAGGATATATTTTTCGTTTTATATCACTATAATAAATGTGTGATATTTAGGATGGAAACCCCACAATAATACCTTAGATTCACCTAAGAACAACTCCCAAAATAGATAAATGAAAATATATCGAATGAAATTGATAGATTCGCAAATAATACATTAGTAAAATATAATATTGATATTTCTTCCAAGAATAATTGTTAGAATAAGGATATTATATAGAGTAAACCCCCATACTACATCCTAGATGAGTATTCATGATCAATCAAAATAAACATGAACCAAAGACGAAGGTGAAACCACATAAGAGGACAAGTATAGAGTGGATAATTTGAGAGGGGAGTCCCCATGGATAAAGTAACCTAAAATCAAAAGTGAATATAGATTTTGTTCTTAAATTTTAAAGAGGAAAATATTTACTTACTACCATTTCGAAAAAAACAATCAATTCAACTTGGTACTCGGTCTATGTTATTCCGGTACCCAATGGTACTAGAATTAAATCTATAGCCATCAGAGCAAATTCAAGAACTTGGCCCCATTTAACCAAGTACCTAGTTCTATCCTAGCACCTAGAAACCACCCATTCCACTTTTATCATCCTCTCAAACCCCTCTAACTTATACTTTACTTCAATGATCACTCTATAAAGTAATTAAATGTCTAAACTTAAGAGGTAATTCTACCTATAGAGTTTATGGCCTTTATAACACCCCAATTATTAGGATTTTGATCCATGAGAAATCTAATCTCGATTAATAAGGGAAATATTCCATGAATTTACTCCAAATTTTGTTTTTATAATCCTAAGTCACATATTAGAGTTTTCCATGCTGCCACCTAACATAGAAAAGAGGAGTCACTTTTCCCCATAATACCATCTAACTTATATTGATGATACATATGGAATTATTCACATATGACACACTGAATTCAATCATATGATCATTGTCTCGATTCACATTCAAAAGTTCAAGTACATATTTACTCAATTTTTCAACATAAAAGGTATTATACATGACATTATATTTCTAATTTAGATGAATTTTATAATCTTTAAGTAAACACATGGAACTTTTTAATCAATTTCACATGATTGTTCATCTCAGGAATGATACTATGCCTAATCATAGATACTTCAAATAGATAGGTTGATAAAATAATCTTCTATAAATAGATTCATATGAAAATAAAATTATGTGGTGATTATTAGAAATTATCATAGTAAAAATTTTCCAAAGATATGTGATTCTCCAACAAACCCCCAAAACCATGAATATAGTCCCAAAGTATATCATTGAGAATATCAGTGGTTGTTTAAGACTATCCATAATTTTTTGGTGAAATATAGAACTTAATTTTACCTTAAAAGTCATTGACCATTGAATCCATTTCTTAAAAAAAAATACATGAACCTCATATTCATATAAAAGATGGTGTTTTTTGGTATAATGTACAGGTTTACAATTTCTTTTCCACATATATTTCAATGTTAATAACTAGAAGAGGCGTATTTGATAGGAAAAAGTTATTCATCATGGTTAGATGATCCATGATATCCCACACTACATCCCATCCTATAAAATACCTGGGAATAATATTTATTAATTATAGAGAAAGGGGATAAAGAACACTTTCTAAGCATTGATTCTCTAAATTTTCTTGTTTAATTGTAAATCACTAGGTAATAATCCCAGAAATGATCTCCTTCATTCTAGGCCACCTAAATTGGTGATGAAGATCATGTTATATCTTCATGATTTTAGGATAGATATCCCATTAAGAAGCAAGATACTCTTTCATTACATCCTCTTTTACACCAATCAGGTCAAAAATTATTCTAAGGATATATAAAAAATAAGAGTTATATTTAAAACATCCATTATTTTTCTCTCAAATAATTATTAAAATTAAATAATAAATTTAGTAATCCTTGACATGATTCATAATAGATGAAAAATGGTTTAAGTGTAATAAATGAGTCCCACATTGATCCTCATCCATATCTAACTATAGTTTCGCTATTATAGACATTGTTTATCACTCTTCCTTTTCTTCCTACACCCAATATGGATAAAACATCCAGTTACTAACATTAAAGGTTATTTTTAATATATTAGGTACATATTTGAATATAAATATAAAATTATTGGAGATACTCAACCCATCAGTGTTAACTTAGATTCATATCTTTTTGTCAAAATCTATATTTAAGGATTTTTATAATCTATGAATGCCCTAAAATGTTCATCGAATAGCTAGTGTCTCTAATATCATAGGTAATATAAAATGGAATCAAATTATATTTCTTGAGTATGATGGTTATTTTATGAGTATGCGGCTATCTAGAACCATATGGCTCAAACCCATTACTGAGTTGAGGAAAAATGGGAACTGGGTCTATGATTGATATTATATTCATCTCTTAGAAGGCCTTTTCACATTGATTGTAACATATGAAATTAGATCCCTTATATATAATACATTTCATCAGAGTTTCAATTTTAGAAAAATAAATATTAAAGTAACTAAAATATACTGGTAGTCTAAGAAAACTTTTAGTAGTAAACATATTTGTAAGGTCCCATCTTTTTCTAGGTAAGACTCTTTATAATTTTTTGTCAAGAAGGGTTTTCTTTCTTTAATACATGTTTTTATAATCCTAGGTTTAGGTTGGTTAATATTTTGTGGGTTAAAATAGGAATATAGGAACTGTTTGTGGCAAAAAATGTAAATTAATTCATGACATCAAAAATTTAATCCTCCTATAAATATTTCTCCCCATGATTCAACATGTCAGGAAAATAGTTTTCACCACGTGTTGACATGTAATGAAATAATATTACACCCCAAGTAATTTTTTAGGGTGTGATGGTATTTCTTTTGAAGATATGCAAATGATAAAATAAGTCTTACGTGATGTGAAATAAAATCCACATTGTGTAATTCTATTTCCCATCAAATTAAAATGACATCTATAGAATCATGTAACCCTATAGTCTCCCCTCTTCTCTATTGTAGATCTTTGAAACCATATTTTCTTTGTGTTAACACCCAGCACACCTCCTTCTTCGATTGAATCCTCTACGTGTGCCACCGTCTTCAACTGAAGACCAATCGCGCACAACCCCCTTCATTGTAAGTCTTATTTTATTGATTTATAAGAGACTTCATCCATTTGGAAGTGATATAATTTCAGATAATGGACATCTAGACATATATTTTTAGGTAATTCATTCTGAATATTCATTTACTTTTGAATTTTTTGTTAACAGATTATCTGGTTCTTGTTGAAAGGAATCCAGAAGTCGATTTCTACTGCAGACATGGGTTTTTTGTCATCACTTCCTCCACTTTTATGGTAAGTGGTATATTATTCAAATATCATAATCATGAATTTAATTACATATATGTAATTATCTGATTTCTAGAGTTTGTTTTGAAATTATATTTCCAAATTGAATTAATTAATTAAGCGAACTTTAATTGTATAAACTTATTTTTTAAATAATTTATGAGAATTTTTTAGATTTCAAATTCGAAGATTTTATAATTAATTATTGAATTGATTATTAAAATATTGAAATTGTGGGATTTTAGGGATAATTTATTGTTGAATTAATTATGGAATATTGAGATTATTTGATTGTATAAATTAGTTTTTGAATTAAATTTTTAGAATTAGGAAATTGTGAAATTTTTGACTGGGTATAATTAATTTTCGAATTAATTATTGAGATTTTGTGATTATTAAACTAGGAAAATTTATTGTTGAATTATTTTGTATAATATTTAATCGATGTAATGTGATTAATTAAGTGATGAATTAATTAATTTAATTATTGAGACCAATTAATTGAGAAATTAGTTGAAGTGTTTTCCATTAGTTTTTAATAGTTGATTTAATTAATTGAGTTGTCATGATTAATTAATTGATGAACTAATTAATTTGATATATGAGATGCATGTGATATATGTCATTGATTGAGAAACAAGGTGTCGGACATGGACTGATGCACCAAATACCCATGGGATTTTTACATTTCATTCTAGACCCAAGGAATTCATGAAAATTATATGGGATAAGGACTAATGCTCTAAATACCAATGATGTTTTAGATAGGGACTAATGATCCAAATACTCACGAGGCACTAGACATGATTATCTATGCCTAAAATAGTGTCATTGGACTATGGTTCTAATTAGTTGTATCATGAACTGAAATGAATTAGTTAATGAAATAAAAATTATTAAATGAATTGTTAATTGATAATGTAAAGTGGTTTAGTCTCTGGTTTTGGCTGCAGAAAGTATTGATTGTTGGGTATCCTTGGGAACACGGGGATTATGTAGTTAAATAAAGAGTTATTAAATAAATATCATTTATATAATTTAATTATTTTATTTATTTCTTATAAAACTACTTGCACGATTTCTGACTAGATATTGTTTTAGGCACCAATGGAGGTGGCCTACTGAGTTGTGCTCACACCCTACTTAGCCTGCCTGATTAGAATCAGAATATATTTCATGTTTTCATGAACGGATAAGGTAAAAGGCCCTGTGATAGATTGTTGAGTCTAGATAGAACAATGTTGGGGGAACCATACATGGTTTCAAACCCACTTGGGAGTCATCAGTGTCTTTACTTTGGGTTTTCATTTTTAACACTTGGCACATACATTTACAATACATGTTTTCATGTTCATTTTTGATATTGTATCTCCACTTGTTGGTAATCTTATGGTCTTGGTACTATTATTTTTATGGTTATATGTCGTTTAGTGATTGTTTCATATTTTTTCACTGGTGTATTACTTTGAATAAAGAGGGTATATTCTTCTCTTGATCAATATTAGACATTTTCTTCTAATTAGCATTCTTTGAAATACGGGGAGGCACACCTAAGGTCATGTGGTGGTCCGGTTTGGGGAACTGGAAAGTGGAACCTGGTCTAAGACAATTTTAAATTTGAAGGAACATTCCACAAAATCATTAAATATAGTTTCTAAGGATCCACTATGATGATAACCTATTAAATTACTTTCTCAGGGAATATAAATTCTTGGATCCAAAAAATATCACTTATATAGATTTGAATATTGTTGATACTTTCTCAATATCTCTAAGATGATGAAAGTATATTTAGTATGATCATCCTAGTACTTTGAATATATAAGTATATAATCCATAGAATCTAAAAGAAAGGAGACTAATAATTAATGAAATATCTTTTCCATCAAATCCATGAATAATGATTGAAATTTTTTCAATCAAAAATGAATTACAATGTACTCAAAATGACGATATAATATTTCTAAAATCATTGATTAGAATTTATTCTAATATTAATCATAGATGATGAAACCTTGATTATAGATTGGACAAAAAATAAACACTTTTTATTTTTTATATAATCAATGAGACCATCAATTTTGGGAAAAGGATATAAACTCTTAACTATTAAATGATTCATTTTTCAATAATCAATAGAAATACATAAACTTAAATTCGCATTTTTGGAAAAGAGAATCAGAGCACCACAAATAAAATTTCTTTTCCTAATAACCCCATATTCTTCAATATCTTCCAAATAAATATTTATCTCATTTAATTTAGATAGTTATATATGATAAAGATGAATTAAATGTGGTTTAATTCTAGTTAGTATATCTATGGTATACTATACACATCACATAAAATGAAATATATAGAAAGAATTGTGGAAGATGTCAAAATAAATATCTATCATGGGAGGTTATGCCTTATGCTCATTAGCATCAACTAATACAAGGAAATTAATTTAAAATACTAGCCATTATTATTGAATTTATTCTAAATTTACACTTTTTAGGATCTATTCAACTATACCAGAACTCTCATTCTCTTTATATAGTATATTGAATTCATATAGGGTATGCGAAAGACACTACCCAACTATATCAATCAATGAATGCTCAAAAACGGGTTAACCAATCAATACATAGAATAAAATCAATGTATTTAATTTAAAAAACAATCATAACCTAATGATTTACAAAATAAATCACATCTGGGGAATGAGATAGGCATTTCCTTATTGGTTCTATTCTTTTACCTTTAGAGGTATGAAATAATATAAAAGAAGAAGATACTTACAATTTTATTTTAAGAAGGGATTTCAATTTTTTAGAGATAAATGAATGTAAATAACCTATATCATATAGGGCACAAGATAATGTAGAGGATACCATATTAGTGTAACTAACAGTTGAAGGACCTTACCTAGATTTGGAAGTATATTTATTTTTAGTATAAACCCTTCTAAAACCATCTTGTTATTGATGAGGTGGAAATCCATTAATTTTTTATTGCATTGTAACTTAATAACCCTAAAAACCATGTTAGGATCCCTATCTGGACCTCCCATATAGTGGTCATCTACATTCAGTATAATGACTAATTGACTATGCTCAAGATTCCTGGGTTGAATGAGGTCACTACCAGACACTCTCTATTACACCCCATTGATAGAACCACTAAAGGTGTATTTACTATCCATAGGAGAATTTTTGTATTCTTTTAAAGGTACAGTTAAGCTTAATAAAGCCTAAATTACTACATTAATGGAAATTTATGGGATTTATTTCCATTATTTCTGATGGAGGATCCCCAATACATTGATTTTATGTGTTAGATACACCTATTATCACATCATATCAAAGCTAATTTTGGCTGTTAGAAGAGCTATCACTGACAAAACATCCAATAAGACAGCTACCCATACCAAAATATCCTTTATATCTTTTCTCAGTAAGGAAAAAATTGTTTACCAAATCAAAAAAGATATATATATTATAAATAGTCCCTTGAGTCATTTTTTTACTTAAACCCATCTAAGTTTTTTTGATTATTGACTCTTTATCATATAGTATGAAGGGAAACAATGTAAATTGGTAAATTTAGCTTTGCATTTGACAACAGACAAATATCCCAAACTAAGATCCATAATTCCTTAAACTTAGCATAATTAATTGTTTTTGTATCATGAAATACCTCCACTAGGAAAATCTCATATCCCTATAGTAAATAAAAGAGTAACCCTCAAATCCTTCCTCTAATAGGTCATGGTGTGGTGAATAGCACTGAGGGTATAAAACATAAAAATGGGAGGAATTACCCTCAAATAGTTTATCTTTATAGAAATAAATCTCCAATAAAAATCATAATATGAGAATACAAAAATCCATAAAAATACACCAATACATGAATTGTTTTAGGAGATGTAAATACTAGAAATACCTATTAATGTTCTAGTCAGTGAGTCCATATCCAACATAATATTTTAGTTAGTATTATCCATCTTGGTCACCCAACTCCCCCTAGAAACCTGAAAATTAGTTTATATATATTTGGGTGATCGAAACATATATACTCAGTTGGATTATTGTAAATACAACTCACGAAACTATGGATGAATAATATTAATAAATTAGCGAACAAATATAAAAACCAATACACAACGATCGGGTCAACTATCATCTTGTCTCACCAAGGATCACTAAGTAAGGAACACATCCAAGTATAATAAAATAATATCAACAATATACAAATAAGAACCCCTAAACCACTTCCCCATTTATTTTATTCTCCCACATCCCAACTTCATATTTCCTCTACTCACTCCCTCCGTATTTAATGTGGGTTTAGTCACAACCCTACCTACACTAACCTTATATAGGGTCATGTATCATATGTTGTCATTAATATGTCCTTTACATTACAAGTAACATTCCAAAATACATATATGCGTTATTCCTTTCACTCCATATAAATATCTACCCATCACATATCTAGTATAGTAATGTATCATGAACATGTAGGGAATTAACCTTGTTCCCTACTTCTTCCATATATGTCATCTACCATATCTCATCACATATGTATCTATTACAGTAGGATATCATAAACATAAAGTACATCAACCTCATTTCATCCCTTCCCCATGAATTACTGACACTATGTACTAATATAGTCATCTAATGTACCTAAATGGGGATTGTGGAAGAGGGAGTAATGATCCATCCATCCTCACCAACCTGGATATTGGAAAAAAACATAGAAGAAAATATATATGGGTGTTGCAAAGGTGATACAACTTGGGCAGGGGAATAAATAAATCATAAAAAAATTCATCATATGTGTATACATACATATTAATACCACAAAAAAACCTATCATAGGGGGTAAACAAAAATATCATTTCTTCATAAACCAAAACTATCATTTCACTACTATCACCACACATCACCATTGATTCCTACAATAAAATGGCATCCAAACCACTATCCCATACAAAAACAGCATTTCAATCAAATAAAAAATCCATGTTAATCCTGTTATTAATCCATTTACATATTTACCATCACCAACCGTATTATGTTGTGTAAGTGATTCAATTTTATATTTAATAGCAAACCAATCTAATTCAATACCTACATTAGACCTATCCATGATTCAATTTAATTCCAACCACACCCATTTACCCATTCACCACTATTAGGTGTTATTTTCCACTATTATAGACTGACTATAATTTATCTAACCACCACCACACTCTCCACAATTCCCAATAATCATCTTTATACATTCCATTATATAGAAATCATCCCAGTAATGTTTCCCATCAAATATAAATCATCATAGCCCCACTATCCGATAAATACAAAACACTAAAAACTGACCCACAATGCATCTCATACTAACCAATCACAACCTTACTACCACACATATTCTAACCAATGCATCAGAACCCAACCATATTAACCATCTCATAATATCTCCCCACATAACCTCATAAACACAACCTTCAAAAAATTCCCCTGATAAAATTACAATTTTCTCTTTCATGAAACATCCTTCCATTATTATATTTCAACAAAACTAGTTCAATTACTAACATTATGTGATTAACCTTTTATAAAGAGTTATTTCAATATTAAAATAATAGTTTCAAAACATAAAGGTAATAATCATCAATTATTCCTAGTAAAATTAGCAAGAATACATAAGTCACATGAACAATATAACATAAACATATAAAAACCATTTTATTCACTCTTTAATCATTAATTTCATTATTTTGGAATAATTATATTTCTTAGTTAAATCCATAATATCCACCCAAAGAACAAAATATCTTATTAATACCTCAATTTAATCAAAATAATGGACTATTATTGAATCCCTTTTCTTGATATAAAGATTTCATGGAGGAACCATACATGAATAGAGGAATCAAGGATCAAATCTCACCCAAACCCAAAGGGAACAACCCTAAAAATTAACTAGAAAAAAACCCTCCATCAAACAACACATAAACCATTTAGGTGACCTAATAATTTTAGACATATATAATACATAATTTTAGATGATTATTCAATACATATCATAACAATACATTCCCCAGAGCCATAAATTTTTAGTGAATTTGGATACTAGATACATAATAATCTTATTTCATCAATGATCTTCCCCATATCCCACAAATATCATCTCACATAGTAAACATATTAGACCCACCCTAGTTAAAATCATTATTTTTAACCTGAGGATTAAAGCATTAGAAAGGGTGAGCTCAGATGCTCAATAAGGGTAAATATATAAGATATCAATCATTGATTATAAGTTATCATAACATAAGAATAAGGGAATGAGAACATAATCGTATTCTATGATAATAATACCGAATCAATCAAATATCATTAATCCTAAATTGATGAATAATGAGCTATTATAAAAAAAGACCAAATTTGTAAGTGTGTGGATTCCTTAATAATTAATCCTAAATCATGAGAATATATCAAAATAGTAATTTTTTTTTGAAAAAAAATAAGCATATAAAATCATTTTTGAATTTAATGATCAATTTGAAGACTTATATTGTTGACTGGGTTGACTCCCCATTCCCTCGTTTCTCTAGTTAAAGTTTACTATAAATACTATCTTATAGGATATATTCCCTTACCGAATTGGGTTTACTCTCCATTAGAGTACTTATTATCTTATGACATATTCGCTTTTACCCAATTCATTAGATAACTATATAATTCTAGGCCCACCAAAAAATAATGAAAACCATACATATTATGCAACAAGATCATCATAAATTCATCATATCATTATATCATAACCTATGGAAAGGAAAAGGGTTTCATAAAAATTTCATCATTTAATCATAGCATAACCCATAGAAAGAAAATAGTTTCATAGTAGGTTATTCATTAATTGATTAACCAATGGAAAAGAAATAGATTTTATAGAATCATCTTTAAATCATTATCATAATACATCAATAAAAGAAAAAATTGGATAGTAACATAAGATCATATCCCTAGAGAAGAATAAAAATCCTTAAAAGATGTTGACATAGATTAAAAATTCATTTAAAAGAATATTCAATCCTTTCAATGAATAAAATATTTTATTATTTTGAAAAAAATTTAACAGAAAATTACCATACAATTGAAAAAATGTTTTTCTTTGAAAATAATAATAGATAATTACAATTTAACATTAAAAGTAAATATTGATCATGATGGTAGGAAGATCCATTCATAATGTATTCATTAGAAGAGAACTTATTTTTACTCTTTTGAAAAAATTTAAAAATGATTTATTCTAAAAAAATAGAATTTTTAATTTTTAAATTTTTAAAATAAAGTCAAAGGTAGTGCAGATATAGTTTTAAAAAATTCAATTTTTGTTAATAACTTCTATAAATCAATTATAAATAGTATGGATAATGAATAAAAACATCAACAACCAAAGGGGAAAAGGTTTCACTTTCCTTTATAAAATTTCTCAATCATTTTAAGAACAAAAGAGAGAAAAATTGAACTAATACATAAAAAACACAATAATAAATATAGTATTAGAACTTTTATTTGGATTAAATGGTTGGATCTATATAATTTCCTTCATTGGTAATTTAGTATATATAATCACAAATAGTAATGGGATTGTGACATAAACCCATACTTCAAGTAAAAGCTTGTATTGTATACGGTAAAATTAAATATATGATGAATATAGATTTATTATAAATATATTATGAAACCATATTCATACATAATACATTGTGTATCATTACTTTATTATTTCTTAATATCCTTTAATTAACAATATCTTTATTAAAATGAACATTCATGAGTAAACTGGTCCATTTTCCATGCATTTTTCAGTTTGATGGTTATGGTACCTTCACCTGGGGTGTGGTTTCAACATACTAGATTATTAATAATTACAAAATTATCACATTTATCCATCATATAAAAATTTAAAATCATTTATAGAATACAGTGATGAAAATTTATTTACATCACTTCAGGGGAAGTGTAATATGTACGTGTTTATGAGTGATGTTTATACTTTTCGATGTATGAAATGAAAGAATGGTAAATAATAATTAACCTTTCAAAAATAATTATTTTATCATAAATATAAGGTATTTACATTAAAATTATCATTATCATTATCCATATAAAGTGTAAATAAAAAACGAATTTCATCGATTTGTGGAGCTGGTAGTCTACATGTATGCACAAACGACGTTATATATTCCAATGGATAGAATAGTATGAATGTAGATAATATATAATAAATCATAAATAATAATTATTTCATAAATATAATATATAAACAACAAATCTTACATAATAATCCACCAATAAAGGTGGTGATTGAAAATAAATCATATCGATATAGGGTGACGGTAGTCTACCTATACGCTTGAACAATAAGGTCATTTTACATTTTATAGAAAGTAGGTGTAAATTTTTTTTCCATCATCATAAAAACAATTAATCATAATGAAGATAACTAATTCATTATTTCATAATTTATACAATAAATGTTTAGGAGATTGAAAAAGAAACTAAATTGAAAGATCTCAGTTAACAATTATACCTTTTTATTGAGAAACCTACTTTAGAAAATTCCTAAATCCCAAAAAGGATAATATTATAAAAAAAATATCTAGGATGTTGTTAGGGATGTTATTGAATGTTTTCAGTAGTTTTTTCCATGATAAGAGACTATTTATGTGTGACAAAGAGAGAAGATATGGTGTCCTTTTATAATGGAGGGAAAGGACATCCTAGGAAATTTTTTAAAGACTAAAAGATAATGTCTTAATCAAGAAAAAGGGATACAAAATGAATCATATTCAAATATTAGGATAGATAGGGTAAAAATATGGAAAAAATGAGATTTAATATGGTTTTAGGTCATTTTAAATATTTTAACTTTATTTTAAACCTCATTTACCTCTATTACTATTCATAATGATGAAAAATTAAGTTAGCCTTAATAGATAATTTTAATTATTTTTATTACAATTTTTGAATCCATTTTATCACATTAAAATCTCTATAAATGGTAGATACACTATTTAATGTAAGTTAACAAAGCATATCAAAACCATTTTTTGCAAAAAATCATTTTTTGGAATAAAGGTATGTTTACATTCATTACCATCCTTGCAAAAACTATTAAGTTATTGTAAAATAATAATTGAATATATAATATATAAATATAATTTAATCATTCATAAATAGTAATTAATTTAATTTATTGTGAATACAACATATTGTGTGCATAAAATCTATATTTCAAAAAACATATATTTTTACCTTAAAATGCCTTTATTTTCATTTCAAACCAATTGATAAAAATAAATTTATTTTACAAATGTGTAAAAAATACATTTTCATAATATAGTTAGTCTTATTCATACCCTCTAATACAATGTCTTGGAAATAATGGTCAAATTAAATAAAAAATCAATAGTATATGGAGGTTCATTTAAACTCATAGTTGCGCATAAATAATGATATGAAACACTTAAAATTTGTTAATGATAAATATTCATATAATATCATAGTTTTAATTTATACGCACCTTATAAAGAATTTTTCCCTAAAAATTGTTTCACTCTAATATAAATGACAAAGGATAATTTAGCCTCATTACATCCTCAAGTTCCAACATTGCTTCATCAAATTTATTATTTCACCCAAAAACATTTACAAACTCAGTGGTATTTTTAATATCACTTTTTCTACTCAATCCAAAATCTCCACAGGTTATGTAACATCTTGGGTATGGATGCCACATAAAAGTGCTCTGAGCCCGGTTGGCCACATGGAATCAGTTGCATATCCCTGAACGACAGAGGCTACGTTCTAGTAGTGAGGTAAAAGGTGATGATAGTGGGGAGACTATGCCCTCATTGGAAGATTGAAACACAGTGGAAATAAGAAATAGATAGTGGAAGTAGTAATATCATACTACAGAAGTAAACAGTGGAAGACTGATAATAAAACAACCTAGTGACATTTCGTATAGAAAATGATGCATGTCACATGGTTATAAGAAAAAATCCTCACAATACACAAGGATATCATATAAAATACAATATTCAAAAGGTACAAAAAGAACCTAATTATCCTAGCAGTATCGCTAGCTTTGGCTTGGTCCCACGCTCCCAAGCTCTTAATCGGCATATCATGTTTATATTAGAGGGTTATTTTCCTTATCAACACCTGCATTTTTATAATCTGGTTGGTCCTGAATCATTTCCCAAACAGGGTGTGAGACTATATACTAGTGGGAAACCACCCAAGGTCGATGCCAATATATTATTGAATATATATAATAGGAAGTGTACAAAAGTGAAAGAAGTAAGCTAGGTAGTAACAAAAGTAAACATTCATACAAATATTGGATTAAATTTATATTACATATTATTTAATTAATAGTTAAATTACACTAAAAGTTATAATTCTCGATATATGTCCTAGGCCTCATGATCCCCTATAAAAAAGTAAGCACCATAGATGCCCAGGAAGACCGTCTGGGTAAGTATAGGTAATGACTGAAATCAATCTTGTGCTTTACCTTGGCCGACACATCATGTACCATTCAGTATCCAAATAACTGTGATCCCATCATTTAAATTCTTATAGTGTAGTTTATATATCACTCTAGGTGGAGATCCAACAACATCCTACAAGTCTGTCCTTGGAGACCCTCAAAAAGGAACCCAGTATCACTCTATGTGTTGTATAACCTATGTCACTGACCTATCCTTAACAGTCTTATAGGGATCCCAATCACCACTCATGATATAACAACTGCCTCTTGGTCCCATCTATGGCATCCCATAAGGACCCATGATTCAATTTTTATGTATGTAGCCTCTATGATCCAATCCATGGAATCCATGGTTCACTCACGACTTAACATTGATTAACAAACCCATTGAGCCCATCCAAGGTATTCTAGAGAATCCACAGTTCACTCAAGGGACCCAAGTAAAATAAACATATAAGACCATCCATGGAATTAAAACAGAGTCCACAACTCACTGAATTGTATTTACCCTTTAACCATAACATTTTTATCAAAACAATTCATTAGACAACTAGGGTCGACACCAAAAGCTTATATTATTCATTTTACCACTAAGGTTGTCTCAACTAGGACCAACCTAAAAGTCTTGGACTAACAATTCTCATGTGGAATGATTAATATCACAAGTCTATCATGCAATCAAAACTATTACAATGCATTAACATAACCTAACTCACATGGGAAGGTTCTCAGTTGGAACTAAACAATCCAAACATGCTTTATCAATAATATGTATAACCATGGGTCAAGGGGAAAATTGATAATCTCATACCCTTGTTCAATTAAATTACAATTTAACATGATTGAAATTAAATTCAATAATAAAATCCATTTTTAACAACCCATGAATGGGAATTAAAGGCATTCCTCCTAGGCATTCGCATTTAATCCTCCATAAAAGTGTCAAACTAGGCACACACCCTTGGGGTGGACCATATTATAAGTATTAATCCAAATACGGGATTTGAAACAAAAAAATAATTGTCTAAAAATGATTGGAAACAACATGAATAATTTTTAAATCAAGTAGACACTATAAAAATGGGTGTCTGTCACTCCAGAATGTATAAATTGATTAACATTCAGCAAAATACATAGTACCATCTTCTTTAGGCTCGTGCTAGATAGCTCGTCCGGTATCACACTCTCATTCTCCCTATTTTGGTAGAAATATGAAGAAGAGATGAAGAATGGAATATTTGGGTATATGAGCCTAAATTTTAATAGCACAATTGATAAGCAGAATAATTGAATATGCCTAAAAATGAATCGAGGCATTAATGTTGTGGATCCAAGGAGACGAGCGATGGTTGATTTGGAAAACGAATGGATGAGAGATCTTAAATGAGAAAATAGCCGTCAAAAGAGGTTCTCACATGGTTCCTATGTTGTGCACTAAAGGAGGAGAGTAATATATTAACAAAAAACATAATTGGGTAAAAAGTTTCATTTTAACCAAAATGTTCTCAGTTTTATGGTTAAGGGTCACTATAACTACAAGAAGCCAGGGGGATCGCAAAGTCATATCACAATGTGTGGATAACCATGCAGTAATCGGGTGGTACCATATATTAGAGTTCTACAAATTTTATAGACCTTCCACATGGCCATGCAGCCACTACCGTGTGGTTTTCCTAAATTGTGTGGAAGATACTACCTACACTGCCTCCCCTCACAAGGATAGATTAACTGTGCTACCTTCCCCACATGGTTTCTACTAACCATCTGGTAGGCCAAAAACTGTCCAAGAGTTGTGTTCCATTTTTCTAATAATCTCTGGAAACCCCTAAACCATCCATGACCTCACTAGGCACCCACATTAGGTCATATTAAAGTATTTAAAATGAGAATTGACAGAAAAACAAAAGATTTTTACCTCAACTCATAATCGTGTTCTTACAAACATCCAACTTAAAGAAATTTTCCCCTAAATTTAACTCCCACGGGTGGTGTAGAAGTATCTGAGAACAAGTTTGGACACTATAATTGTACATCATCCTCCATCTACAAGGTCTGATCCTACACTTAGTCATACTTCTATAGCGGCCATACTAAAGGAACAAATTGTTTATGGAGAAGCTTTGTGCTACAATCCACAATTCTTATAGGGTGATCCTCAAATGATGTATCTTCCTATAACTCAACATCCTTAGGATAAAAAGCATGAGATGGGTTTGAATAGAAACACAGAAAATGAGAAACATGGGGGACATCATGCATATCTCTATACCTCGAAGGTAACTGCAACTGATAGGCAACCGTCCTGACTCTCTCTAGAATATCAAACAACCTGGTGTATCTCGGTGAAAGCTTACCATGTCTCCTGATTCTATTTTGTCCCAACCTCAGTGAAAAACAAAGGAAAATCAAATTCCCAACCTCAAACTCTAGAGGTCATCTATAGAGATCATTGTACAATTTCTAATGAGACTACGTATTATCCATCTAGTTCCGAATCAACTGCACCTAATTTGTGGTCTTCAGAAAAATATGAGGTCCCAGAATAGTTGTCACTCTGGCCTCTAGAAAACACAGCGGTGATCGGCATAGTCTACAATATAAATCCTCATATAGCATCATCTGAATAGTATCCTAGAAGTTATTATTTGTTGGAGAACTCAACAAGGGGTATGTTCATCTCCCAATAACCCCCAAAATCATTGATTCATGCCCAAAACATGTCCTCAAGTGCCTAAATCATGCACTCTGATGGACCATCTATTGGAGTGTGGTAAGTTATTCTCAAAAGCACTTGTATACCCAGAGCCCTCTGTATCCCTTTCCAAAAAAGAGAAGTAAAATGGGCACCCCTATCTGAAATGATAAAATGAGGAACCTCATGTAGTTATACAATTTCACAGATGTACAACCTCCCAATAAAATCAACACTGAAACTTCCATTGATCAGAAGGAAATGTACAACCTTTGTGATCCTATCAACAACAACCAAAATGTCATCATTTCCTAGAGGAGAACACGATAAAACTATCATGAAATCCATCACAACATCATTCCATTTCTACTCAAGAATGGGTAAATAATGTAAAATTTCAACTGGTCACTGGTGTTTTTCCTTCACTTATTAACAGGTCAAACACCTAAAGACAAAACTAGCTACATCCCTTTTCATACTTGGACACCATTACTGATGACGTAAATCCCAATACATATTGGTGACACTAGTATGCATTACCCAAGATGAATCATGAAACCCCACAGCAGCTCCTAGCATATGTCTAAAGAGACCCACACGTGACCATGTACTCATAGGATCTCATCCTCGCCTACAGTCCATCCAGGAGGAGGGTCCTCACCTGTCATACTCTCCCAAAAAACAAGGCCTTCAGAATCTGATAATTTCATCATCCTCACTATATCTAGTATGGTAGTGGTAATAGATAATGAATAAAGAAACATCTTCCCTTGATTATCATGCACCTCTAAATGCATCTCATAGAACAATTCCATAAGCTACCACTTGTTACCAGCATGCAACACTGCCTGCAAATAATTCCTCATGCTCAAAGAATCGGCCACTACATTGCCTTTTCCAAGCATGTAGGCAAGCTCAAAGTTGAAAGACGTAAGTTATTCAACTAACCTTCATTGGTACAGATTCATATCATGTAGGTAAAATAAATACTTGTTGATTTTGTGGTTTTTTAACACCATTAAATTCTCTCCCATTAATTACTGTCTCCAAAAACATAAATCATGAACAATCGCATCTAAATCACGATCGTGTGTCGGTTAATTCTTTCATGTGGCCTAAACTATTAAGATACATACACAATGAATCAATCCACATTCATAAGAACCGATCCTATCCTGAAACCTAATGTTTCTCAATACATAGTATTTCTTATGCATGGATCTGGAAAAATCAGTATCAACATTCAATTCAATATCCCTTTCAGCTCATAAAAGGAAATCTTGCAGGAATCTGACTGCACATACTTCACACCCTTCTTAGTGAGGCCTATTAAAGGCACTACTAAACATGAGAATACTTGTATAAAATTCTTATATTAACCATCCAAAAGTAATAAAATATGAACCTTAATAACATTCTTGGTCTTATTTTAGGTAACTACTATTATAACGTTCTATGTGTCCACTGATACTCCTTTCTCTAAGATTATGTGACCCAGGAAGGGAATATGATCCATCCAGAAGTGGCACTTTGTAAACATATCATATAATTAATTCTCTCTCGGTGTACTCTATATGAACTACAAATGTTTTTCATCTTCATATCGATTGTGAGAATACAAAAAGATATCATCCACGAAGACCAAAACAAATGAGTCAAGATAAGGATGGAACACACGGTTAATCAATGCCATGAAAACAACTGGTTCATTCGTGAGACTGAATGGCATTACAAGATACTCGTATAGATCATACCTACACTGAAAGGATGTGTGAGGTTTTTCTAATAATCTAACATGCACTTGAAGATAACCGGATCTCAAATAAATATTAAAGAAAACATGATCCCCTTAGAGCAAGTTGAAGAGATAATCTATTCACAATAGAGGATACCGGTTTTAAACCATAAACTGGTTCAATTTTTGATAATCCATGCATATACTGAGGGTACCATATTCCTCTTTCATTAAAAGGACCATCGAACCCTAAGGAGAAGTACCAGGTCGAATGAAACCCTTAGCTTCCAAGTCCTCTATATACCTCTTGAGCTCTTGCAACTCTGTGGTATCCATATTAAAAAAATTACCTACGATCATATTTGATATCCAAGACTATCCTAATTTCACATAGACTTCAATAAATCATCAACCATCAAAATTGTTTCCATGCACTAGAGCTCATTGAAATGGGTTTATTAGTCCATAACTAATGAAGCACCATGCTCTAGCTACATAAACACCCAGGATTTATCATCCCTCAGCATATCAAGATAGTTTTCATCATAGAATACCATCTGAAAAATATTCCCTTGCCATATCCCGATGATGCTCTATTTGAGTTGTCACATCCTACCATATCTTGACGGTATTACATAGAATATAAGTTGCGAGCTTTACCCTCCTCTTATGAGGTGTCTCAGGATACTCAAAGATTTACAACATGGATTCTAGCCATAACTATGTATCTTGTGGTCTTCTATACCCTGAAAATGTGGGTGGATGATACTACTAGAACATTCGTGTCAACTCAGTAATAGATTTTATAGGTTGTGGTGTTCCTTGAAAGGTTTTCATGAACCTCATAAATCCTTCTTAGAAATATGCACCAGCACCTGCATCAGGTAAAACAGATGTGGTCACAACTGGAATGACTAGAGGATCCACAGTTATTTTGTAGACTACCACCTCCGGTGTATAATCATCACCGCCCTTAAAGCATACAACTAGAGTTTTTCATGGTGGAATGACTTTACATGGTCAAGAATGCCTCATAGTTCAACATCAGTCTCAAAGTCACAGCTCAAAATACTATAACAAACAAGATGGGTCAAAACCTTCCTCTAAATCTCACCCATATTCCTTCCCAATGGGATAAGTATAGGTTTAATACAGTGATAAACACAACAAAAATACTACTACTAAGGTCGGTTCTAGTCAAGTACGCTATCAAATCAATTTCAATACCACTTTATTTTTTATTTCATTTTTTATTTAACTGAGTTCACATTTATATCCTGAATTGACACTCATTTAAATGTTCTCACATTCCCTTATCGAAGGGTATCCCGAACATATTCTGAAATCTCATCCTTAGGGGGGAATACTCCAAATGAATCAAATATTGGGAACCATGTATAGCACATCATAACCCAATTCTATATAAGGCTGAAACATAGTACACCAAATTACGATCTCAGAGGGCCCATACACCTTAGGGAACAAAGCTTGGTGTCTATCCATTTCGAACCATAGAATTAACTGGTATACCGATCATAGTAACAGGAATATCTATCAAGGTATCTATAACAACAGCATGGATTCAGTAATTCTACTGAATTACATGACAATAATGCATGGATAGTGATTCTAATAAGTACCTAATTGATGAATGATATTTCATACCCTCATTTCATCTTCTTGAAACATAATAGTACCATAATAGTATCAATAATAACAACATAATACAAGTGTGTCACCCAATTGTGAAATTTAATCAATTAAAATAGATCAAAATCCAAAAAATCAAAATTCAGTTTGTGGAAATTTTCCTTTTACCTATACGTGAGGTATCTACTCATGTTCACATATTATTTCTAAATCTTAATTTCTTATTATCGCATTCTATCAGTTCCAAATAGTAATTCAAACTTGCAAAAAACTCTCCTATGATAACACTTTGTAACGTCTCGGGTCTGGATGCCACCTAATAGTGCTCAGAGCATGGTTAGCTACATTTCCTCAAGCACATATCCCCAAATTCCAGAGGATCCCGACTAGTAATGAGGGCCAAGGTTATGATACTGGGGAGACTATGACCTCATTGCCAGTGTAACCCAGTGGAAATAATAAACTGGTAGAGGAATCAGTAATACCATACAATATAAGTAAACAACAAAAGACTGATGATACAAACAAACTGGTGTCATATAATATAAAAAATGATGCAAGTCACATGGTTCTATGTTAATATCCACATAGTTCACAAGGAAATCATATATAGTACAAGATCCAAATGGTACAAAATGTACAAAATTATCCCAGCATCATCACAAGACTATTCTTGGTCACATGCTCTCCTTCTCCCAAGAAGCATATCATGTACCTATATAAGGTTTCATTCCCATATTAACACCATTATTCATAAAATCTATTTAGGCCCGAAGCATTACCAAAAGAGGGAGTGAGAATAAATCCCAGCAGGCAACCACCCAAAGTGTGTGCCAGTATGTCGGTAAATATATATAACAGACAGTGTATAAAAGTGAAAGTTGTAAGCTAGGAATTACCTAAATTAAATAGTCCTACAAACATAGGATTACATTTAACTTCTATTTCATTTAGTTAACAATTCAATTACACTGAAAGTTATATGTATCAGGATCTGACCTAGGCCCGATGACCCCTCTTAGAGTATTAAGCACCAGAGATTCCCCAAACTTCCATCTGGGAAAGTATAGGTAACGGCTGAAATCAATCATGTCATTTTCCATGGAAGAAACGTCACATACCATTCAATATCCAAATAACCACGATCTTGTCCTTGATATTTATAAATTTAAATTCAAGTATCACTCCATGTGAAAATCCCCCAACACCATACAAGTCAGTCCATAAAGACCCCCATAAAAGAAGTTGGTATCACTCTAGGTGTGGTATAACCTATGTCGTTGATCCCATCCTTGACAGTCTTATAGGGAACTCATGTATCACTAATGACATAACCCATATCTATTGAACCCATCCATGGAAACCCATAATGATCTATGATTCCCTTGGCTTGTACATAACCTCTATGAGCCCATCAATGGTATCCATTGTTCTCTAATGGATTAACATTGATTAAAAACCCATTGAGTCCATCCAAGGAATTCCAGAGAATCTAGGGTTCACTCATGCTACCAAGTTCAAATATACATATAATCTCATCCATGAAATTTGATCAGAATCTATGATACTCCCAATACTATTTTCCATTTAACCATAATAGGACCATTAATCAATTTCAATAGATAAGCTAGGTTCAACACTAAAATCACCAATTATTTATTTTACATCTAAGTGTGTCTCAACTAGGACAAACCTAAAAGTCATGTCCTAACATTTCTCACATTGAACTATCAATATCACAAGACTATCATGAAATATAAACCATTTCATGGCATTAAAAATCCTTACTCACATGGGAAGGTTATTAGTTGGAACTAAACAGTCCAAACATGCTTTATCAAGAATATGCATAACCATGGTTCAAGAGGAAAATCACTAATCCCAACCTCTTAGTTGATTCTATTACAGTTTAACTTGATTTAAAATCCATTCAACAATGAAATCAATTTTTAAAAACCCAATAATGGGAATTAAAGGCATTCCTCATAGGTATCCTCAGCCAATCGGCCAAAAGAGGGCCAAATAGGGAACTCACCCATGGTATGGAACTTATTCTAGGTATTAGACCTAATATATTGATCGAAAAACATAACTAATTACCTAAAAATGATAGGAACCAATAGGAATAATTTATAAATCAAGGTGACACCCTAAAAATGGGCGTGTGGCACTCAGGCTTGTATAAACAACTTAGCATTCAATGAAAGGAATGAGACCACCAACCGTAGACTCTTGGTATATAGATCATCCAATATCAAGCTCTGATTAACCCTAGTTTGGGAGAAATGTGAAGAATGGATGAAGAACATAATATTAGTGAATATGAGCATAAATACAAATAGTTTAATTAATAAGAAGAAGAATAAAATATGGATAAAAAGGAATAAAGTCATTAATATTGCAGATGCAAGGATATGAACGAAATACAGTTCATACAATAAATGGAGGAGAGATCTGAAATTAGAAAATATCCATCAAATGAGGATCTCCCATGGTTCCTCTATTGTGAAACAGAGGAGAGTAAAAACATAACGTAAAACATAATATGGGAAAATTTCATTTTACTCAAAAAGATCTAGGTAACATGGTTTTCTTAACTATGTTTCATTTCACACGTTCACTAAAAATATCCAGGGGGGATCGCATGGTTTTACCGCATAGTATGGCTAACCATGTTGTACCATCTCTCAAAGGTATACAACTTTTTTAGACCTTTTGCACAGCTATGCAGATACTACCACATGGTTTCTAAAAACCCTAAGGAAGATACTACCCATATTACCTCCCCTCACATTGTAAGATTAATCATGCACCCTTCCCTACACGGTTTCTCCTAACCATGTGGTAGGCCAAAACTCTCTAGGAGTTGGTTTTTACAATTCCAATGAGTCCTAAACACCCCATGAGCCTTCCATGATCACAACGGGAACCCAAATTATGTATCATTAAAGTATTTAAAATGAGAATTGATGAAAAACACAATATTCTTACCTCAATGAAGAATAGGGTTCTTATAGTTTGTTACTTATAAGAGATTTCATGCTCTAGTGTTATGACCTCTGAGTTTATTTCAAGTGAGGGATCAAGTATGTACATCCATAGGATAGATACATGGAACAAATCGTTAACTTGATAATTATTTGGTTTAATATATAAGGGATAATAAACTATAATAATATGATCAAAATTTTGAAGGGACTAATATGTCTATAATTCCTTTATTTCTAAATCTCAAAAGCCTCATTCAAAGATATTTTAATAGGAATACCATTTCATAAATATTGAACTATATACCTCACCGATGATTATCAACATGACATTTATGTTGACTATGACCTTCCATGATGTGTTTATGAATATAGATAACCATATTTTCTATTTTCTCAACTATCTCAAGTCTTAATAAATTTCATTATCTAACTTCATCCTAGCACATTAGAGTTATTCACATCTTTCTGTAGTGGGATTCATAAGGATTAATCTTAATGATCCGCTTAAAGTTATTACTATAAGAAAACTATTACAAAGAATTTTTTTAATCCCAACCACCTTTGAAATATATAAAACAAGATCTCAATATATCCTATAAGGTTTTAATGGTGCTCTCAGACTAAAAATCTATCTACAGGTGATATGCAGTGTTAATTTTAAACTCAATATTCAATTCTAGCAAATGGCTTATACAGAATATGATGTAAACCCTAGATCCTGATAATATATAATAGAATTTGGTACTCCATGAAAACATATAACTTAATTAATTTATATCCCACTAAGCTGGTCAGTAAATAAATCAATTTTTATTATAATAAAATTTTCTGATTTTATAATGTGGTCTACTACAACCCAAATATTATAATTCATTTTAAAGTTTTGGAGAGACAGATGATGAAATTAATGGTAATATTTTCCAATTTACAGTCTAGTATGGGTAATGGTTTTAACAGTCCATTAGTCTTATATCTATTAAACATTACTTAAAAACATTCTATGCTTCTACAAACATACTCCACAATTTACCTTTTTATATTTCCCAACAATAAACACTCATTGTAATCTTTATAAATCTTAATACATTCAGAATGAATATAGAACGATGAAATTTTATCTTCTTCCAATAACTAATATTTCAAATATATTAATTATGGAACATATACTCAGATTCTTAACCTTATCATTCTGTCACAACCAAGGTTGAACTCAGGTATATTTATCACCTTCATCTATATTTTTGTATCATCCTTCTATGCCTAATAAATTTTAACATGGATAAATGGTTGAAAATTCATCATTTAAATATATAATTTTTATACTTTCATCATGATTTCAATATCCATCTTCTAAAAATCCCTAAATATTATATCTCTTTCAATCCTCATCATAGAAAAACTAGTGTGGTCATTCCAAATCAGAGAATCGGCCACCCTATTCACGTTATCTGGGTCATATTGTATTGATAATTCATAATCATTAATCAATTTCAACCACCTCCATTGGAGAATATTCAAATCTTTATATTTGATTATATACTTTAATATTTTATGATCAGTATATATATCGTACTTTTCACCAAAATGATAATGCCTCTATATTTTAAAGGAAAAATTACTGCAGCCACCTATAAATCCTTAGTTGGGTAATTTTGATCTTGAATTTTAAATTGGGGTGAGGCATAAGATATCACCATGTAATTATGCATAAATAATAATCCCATTCCTTTGTTCGATGCATCATTATAGATCAAAAACCCTTCTATACTATACGGTAGTGTAATCATTGGTGTGCTGACCAACCATACTTTTAGCACCTTCAAATTTTCCTCACATGCATATGTCCAAAGGAAATTTTCTCCCTTAAGTGTCAACATGGTTGGTGGATTATATAAACATAGGGAATCCCTCACAATGTATTGGTCATATATATCCAACCCATTAAAACTAAGCATCTCGGTTACCATGGTTTTTGTGGGTCATTGATCAATAATATTCCTCTTTGAAGGATCTATCAATATACCCTCACTTTAGATTATATATCCCATGAAAGAAACTTTTTTCAATGATAATTCAAAATTTATGAATTTGAAATGAAACTTATCTTTACTCTAGGTATTCAACATAGTCTATAAATGATCTTTTTCTCAAAATACATAATAATATCATCTATAAATACTATCACAAACTGATCGAGGTAATCTCTAAAAACTCTATTCATTAAATCCATTATGATAATGAGACATTGTTATGTCTAGATGGAATCACTATAAATTCATAATGACCATACCTCGTATGGAAGGTTTTAATTTGGATATCTTTTTTCTTTAAACTCAATTGATGATATCCATAATGATGTTAAATCTTGGTAATTTATTGATCTCTATATAGTTGATCAAACTGGCCACTAATATGGGGTAAAGGAATTTTTATAGTGATATTTTTATGTTCTTGAGAATCAAATAAAAGCACATTGATCCATCATTCTTATTAAAAAAATAATAGATGTATACCATGAAGATAAACTAGGGAATATAAATCCCATATCAGTATTCTTCTATAGTTACTTCTTCAACTCCATTTACCAAATTAGTGATATTCCATATGGATTCTTTGAAACACTTCTATCACAAGGTATAAGTTCTATTTAAAACTAAAAATTATGATTCATAGAAGGAGTATGCAATTAATCAGTAAATACATCAATGCGATCCTAAAAAATTGGAATTTATTATATGTTTATTTTATCCATGAAAATTTTAGATAAATATAGCTCATGAATAGATATTGAGAATCATAAAAGGAAAATAACTTCCATTGGAAGTTAATATTTAACCTCACACTAAAAGAAAATAATAGGTTGATTTAGAATATATAATGTGACTTCCCATCCTTATAAATAGATATGGGATATTTATATACATATCCAACCTAAAAAAAATTTACATCAAATTCAAGTTGAGGGAGAATCACATCATTTGAAGGAATTGTATTCCTATAATAGTGTTTGGTAAGTATAACCACAATATTTAGTATCACTTCCCCCATTTTGATAGATTTATCTTGACGGAAATCATTACATTTCTGGGAAAATTCAACATTAACATGATTCCCCGTGGGTAAACCTATTTAATAAGACAAAAATCATAGTTTTAGTAATAATGTTCATTGTGAGTAATCATATAATCATGAAAAAATATTCATTGGATTTATAGATCAAGACACATTATTTTCAATCTCTAAAACCTTATAATTAACCTATTTTATTAATGTTCAATAAATACTAAAATATTTAAAAATAGTTTATAAAAAAATTGAATTAAGAAAAGAATATCTTCTAAGGAGTTTCTAGCCAGATGTTCTTTCTAAGGCCCACTCAACATACAGCACATGGTTTTCCTCCTGTCACCGCTGCCGCTCCACGCTCAGGTTCTGTGCTTCCCCCATGGTTCACGATTCATGACGGCGGCTTCCCTGGCTTGACCTTCTCGGTGGTGCGCTTGATTTTCCGTCTTCTTTGCTTGACTCCAATATTTGGATAGGGTTCTCAGTGGTGCAGCCGTCCAGAGGTTGAGTCCCAGTTTCTGAGGGTGGGGGGAGCTACTCCGTCAGTGGTTGTGTGTTGTAGGTGGTGAAGTGAGTCCTCTATGGGCATTACGGTTGGTGGCGATGGGATCTAGATCCACCTTTCTCTAGGGTTCTTGTCCGGTTATTTTGGGCATTTCTCTTCCTTCTCTTCTTCGTTAAAATCTTTTGAGTAGGGTTTATTGATTCTTTTTGTGATGTGATTTGTGGTTTAGAGAGTTTCTCTGTTGGATTTTTGGATTTGGGACGTCTGCGGTGGTGATGGAGGACAATGGTGATGCTTACCCGCAGTTTTTGCGGATGATTTTGTTTGTTTATGATCGTGTTGAAGGCAGTTTCGGTGGCAATGACGGGTGGGGTTCTCGCTGATGTCATTCATTGTTGTCTTGAAGGTGACGACGAAGGATTCTTTGGCAGGTGCGTCCCATGAGGGCTGGGTTCCCTAGCTAATGGCTTCGCTGGCTTCTCCGACGGTTATGGTTTTTGACAGTCGTCAGTGTTCCTCACCGGCGTCGGTTAGGTATGAAGTCATGCCGGTTGTCGTGGATTGAGGTGACACAGCAATCGAGTGGTTCTTTTTTTTCGAGGTCATCGCGTGATGTAGGGTCGCGTGTTGAGGCTCGTGGCTCAAGTTCTGATGGTGGTTCGAAGCCTGAGGTAAGGCAGGTTCGTGGCTGGAGGCATTGAAGGAGGTGTTTTTGAAATTTTGACATCTTCCTTTTGAAATGTGAACCGTGGTCTGCCTAGTTGAATCTTGTTATGGGTTATTTGAAGTTTGAATTTCAATTTGATGTTTTGATGTGGTGATGTGGAAGTGAAGAAGTCTTGTAATGGGTATCGGCAACCCTTAAACCAGTCTCATGGGAACCGGCTACCCTCAAACCGGCTATTAGAAAATTAAAAAATCATTTGCAGTTTACAAAAGTTTTAGTATTTTATCCAACACGTTGACTTATCCCCAAGGTTTTTAATAAATTTATCTAATCATAATTTCTAAAAATAACTCAATCATTCTATGATATAAACTGAGGTGACCCAATCATTATATATATATATATATATATATTAGTTTTATATTAATAGTTAATACATACTATAATAATACATTCTCAAAAACCATAATTTTTTTAGTGTATTCGGAGACTAAATATATAATTATGACACCATGAAATTTTAAAATGAGAATATCATATTCCATAGTGTGTATGAGAAGAAACAACAAGGGTAGAAGGGAATATAAAAACCCAATTCATTACAATATATTTACTATTTTATAAAAATTCAATCTATGATATATCTTTAAATTCTCACACCACTGAGTTAGCTTGTGTTACACGCAATAACAACTTTCTTCGATAGCTTTATTTACAGGCAAGACTGAGTTTTACCAAACAAAAATATATCATTAAAATATTATAATTTAATATAAAAATATAGAATATGTACATTAAATTTTATGGAATGAATATGATTTTATAACCTATTAAAATATATGGTCGAATTCATTGGTTACCATTAATTAGAAATGAAAATAAAAAAATTGAATATTAAGAAAATGTGTTTATAAAAAAGTATTTTTATGCACCAAAGGTGTTTTAACTTTTTTTTAAAGGTGAGAAATGGGCTAGTTTCCCAACCCATATCACTAAAGATTTTATTAAAAAATAAAGAGTTACAAGGTAGTCTCATGGTGTAATGATGCTACACCAACAGAAAATTAATGTGGTTACATGGAGATAGAAGAAAAAACACATACCGATTAGAAATAGAGGAACTGTAAGTCTTCAAGAAAGTCCATATTTCATCCTTTTGAAGTCCATAATATGTAATCCCTTCATAATAGTACAAATCGTCATAGAAGGAAGGTAAAATGTGAAGCAGAAATTATAAAAGGGAAGAATCTATTTGGAAATCCAGAATTCCTGCCCATGTGACATGTCAACAACAGGTCAGGAAAATTCTGCCTACTATTGATCCAGACCAGCACGTTTATTTTCAAAATAAATCTAGTCACATTTATGAATTTAATTTGAAAAAATAATGGCCATTTTTTGAACTAAAAAATTCAAATTTAACATAGGTTTAATTTTTTTTCTCTTAGAAGATTCATTTTTTATGAATAGTAAAAAATATACAATTTTAATTGAAAACTGGATTTTCATTTAAAGAATTTTTAATGTTATATTATATTTTTAATTTGTGTTAAAGATTAATTGGTTAAATAATAAATATCTTAATCCAATTTATTAAATTATATTAAGTTTTATATTGAATTTAGATATAAAAACATTTTGAACTTTTGAACATTTTCACTTTAAAACCCATATTTCTTGTTATGTCTGTGGAGTTAATTTTATATCAATTTTTGGTACTTTTTTGGATTGAATTTGAAAAAATGGATTTAAAATTTGGAATAATAATAATTTATAATATTTAATAATATATAAATAATTATTTATCATAATGATTTGTGAATGCATTTAAAATAAATTAAAGTGAATGACATTAAAACAAGTTTATTTGGTGGTTAAACATAGAATATAAAGTGTATAAATAACCCAAAACTTGTCAAAAGACAGTTTTTTAGACATATTTCGAACATAATACATAATATTTAAAATTTGGTGCATTATTGGATCCTTTTTTATGTATAAATGTGAGTTCACAAAAAATTATTTTAAAAATACCAAGTGTGATGTCTCCCCCACTTTGAAAAGGCCACCCCTCTTGTCCTATATTTACACATTTAAAACCTCATTTTATTATATAAAAAATTTCTAAATCCCTAAAAAAATTCTCTAAAATCATACTAGAATCCTTATTATTTGTATAAATTCAACTTAGGAAGTAAATACTGATAACCATTGAAGGATACCCGAATAAGAGGTAATGCTTTTATAAATGTGTTTTTATGTTATGTCCTTCTACACTATTATAAATTATTCATATATCATGATTATATAATATTTATAGTATCATAAATATAATTATATTGTTTTTTTAAGTTTATTACATAAAACATCACATACTTCCATCAAATGGGTAATGGAATCATCATTCATGTGTACTATGGAAAACTGTCGCATCAACCAATGTCGTTAATTTTCCCATTAACACATATAATGGTTTGAAAAAATAATGGAAATAAAATTTATATATGTTATTTATGATATTAGTGATGTATTTATACTTCTTAGATTATTATATAACATATACCTTCATGCTTCCTATTTTGTGGGAATACGATAATGTCGCTTGTGTGTACGGCGGACTACGAACTCATGAAGCGATGTGAATCATTCACACTTTACATGAACTATATTAATGATGAGTTTAATAAAAATATATGATATATAATAAATAAAAATTATACTGGATGAAAATATAAATATATATCATGTATTTTTCTTTCTGTAAAAATGATAAGAAAATGGAACCAGTGTTCATGTATATACGGCCTACTATCTCAATGAACTACACATTTCATTTCATTTCAGTAATTTTATTGATTAATATAAATACATATATACTGAATATATATGATATTTACAACTTTATTTAAAGTCTATAGATTATAAAATCATGATCACTATAAGTGGAACTAAAAAATTAAACGAGTCAAACCATACTCAAAAATTAAAGCATATAACACATGAAACATCAAAAATAATGAATGATTACTAAAAAATGATGATAATATTTTATAAAATAATAATATATGATATTATAATTATTAAAATGGTTATTTTTTAAGTTAATAAAAATCATAAAATCATCATAGAAGTGGTTAAAGAGCGTTCAACCAAAAGGATGTGTAAGGTAAGGGATCTCATCTCAATTTCATTTCGTTGAGACATATTGTAATGTTATACCCCTAGATTCTATTATATAGTTTATATACTACCATTTTTATATTAATATCAGTAATAAATAATTATTCATGGGATTATGATTTTAAATTTGAATTGTTTCTTCTAAGGTTATTTGACATAAAGTTACCAAGTGGTAATGAAATTTCATAACCCAATTCCATTTAATTGGGATATATTAGTTCTCCAATTTCATTAATATTTTATGATTATGTGTATAATTAATTTAAATATGTATTTATTTATTTACACTTTTTTATGTGGATTTACATTTGATACTCATAATCGATTAATTGATTATTTCTCACTTCAGTATTATGATCATTTTATGGGTTTGTTACAAAGTCTCACTCTAACTGAGATTGTTTATTCTTGAAATTAAATTAAAGGAAATTATATGATAATTTTTAAATAAACCATTTAATTTTATTCTACTACATTTATTAATAATATTATTAATGTTATAGTAAAAAAAATTCACTCTTTGATACTTAAAATGATTGAGACAATGTTTTAATAAAATTTAACATCATTTCTCTCTACGGTTGAATATATTTTTTCTTACCAAACCATGTATTAGAAAATTGTATTCAATTTTTTTTCTTTAAAAATTTAAAAAATATTTATTAAAATAAATTTTTACCAATTTTTTCATTTTAAAAATGTTTACAACGTAATCCTTTTATCTCTTTCTGAATAGGGAACTTTTCCAAACATTTTACAATGAAAAGGGAATATTGTTTTTACACTATATAGTATTTAAGAAATTACCTATTGTCATTTATTTGAAGATCCCTTTGAAATTTTACATTGATATTTTTAGATAAAATGTTTATAAAGGTAATTTTCAATTAAATGGATTTCTAGAATTTTTTTTTAAAAGCAAAAGCATATTTTCCTCAATAATTTTATAAAATATTTTTTTTTTCATCAACAAAGAAAACCCTTATTATAATTATAATGGGTATATTTCATATTGATAAAATCATTATTCTTCCTCTACATTGAATATTATTTTTTTAAACGAGGATAGTATTGACATTTACTTCATTGAAGGACATTTTTAGTCATTATCTTCCCATTCAGTAATTCACTTTACAATGTCCATTTAACGTTAAATTTCCCCTAATTAATCACCATATTTATCAAGGATATGATTATTTCCTAAACCATATACCATTTCTACATATGGTCATTTCTTTTACAATTATTTTATTATCTGGGGAAATATTGATAATTTTGTATTCCGAACTCAATATAGATATTTGATAAGTAAAATTGTTTATGAATTGAATAGATTATTCAATAAATGAGGAATGTCTGGGAATGGCAGTGATGGGTGGGTCTCGGCCCTTATATAGCCCCATGATGCATTGAAAGGTCTCATGATACAAATCAGTTTTCTAAATTAAACTTGTTTCTAGTTGTAGTTTTTATCCATCTTATGAAAGTTCTTGATGGTAAAGGTATTCATGTGTCTTAGACATAGAATCCAATAATTAATAATTTCTTTCATTTATAATTTAGTTATTATTATTATTTATCCATGATATTTTCATATTTTCAATATATATGGATTAATTTAACTCTCAGTTTCTTGATTAAATGGCATGTGTTTTAGTTGTTTAGCTTACCATATAGAATCTTCCTTATCATATCATGATGGTTATGTTATTTAAATAGGAAGTTATTTTAGTTGTTTCACTTTTCATATTGATTATTATTATTGATTCATTACTACTACCACTTTACATAACCCTTATTGAGAATTTGAGATCACCCATATTATGTTCCCTTTCCCCAGGATTCTAGGAAATTTATTATGACTAATATGTAAATATACATTATATATAATAATGTAATTATCAAATGAAAAATAGATTATGTTGTAATTTTTTTATTCATTTTTAATAATGAAATCATTTATTTATCTAATTTATTAAGATTACTAAACTATTTGGTCCTTTAGAATGTGATTTCCATGTATCTTATTCTAATTTAATGATAGTAGGAACCGACTTCAGGATTTTGCGGTCAGGGTCTCTACAATAGTCATCTTATTTCATTAAATATACTAAATGTCTCCCGAAAAGATCTTATCATGTAGTAAAATTTGTTTATAACTGTACTAAAATTATTTCATCATAACATTGGGAAAGGAAACATAATAATGGGTGAGCTCAGCTACATCGTAATGGTAAATATAGTAGATATTAATCAATTGTCATTTGTGATCATAAGGTAAGGATCTTTGTATGAGAACGTGATCAAAAGATATAATAATTGTAACCATTCATTGAGTGATAATTAATCTTGAATCATGTCACAAGGATTTATAAAAATAATACATAGGTCAAAAGTTTACGAATCCGTCAATAATCAACCATGGTCTATGAGAACATTTCAAATCATAAGACATAAGTTTTTGAAATACACATAATCATAGAAAATCTTTTACTTATTCACAGATCACTATTGAGATTATAATAGTAGATTGATTTCACACCAAATTATATCATCATTAGTTATTATTAACACATAAGAATATCTTATTAGATAGAGTCCCTTACTAAACTAAATTCACTCCCCATTCCATTCCTTATTATCTGATGAGATATGCATCCTTATTCAATGCATTGGAGGTCTATATAATTTTATTATCACCCATAACATAATTAAAACCATACAAATATATTCCATAAGATCATAAGACTATAATTATATCAGTATATCATAAACTATGTAAAGTATATAGGTTTCATAAACATTTCATCATTTCATCATTGTGTAACCTTGGGAAAATAAATTGGTTTAATAATGGTTTCTTCATAACATAATTAACCTTTTGGAAGAAAAAAATTTCCATAGAATCATACATCATCATCATCAAAATACAACTAAAAATGATGTTAGATGTCATCATCAAATCATTTACTCAATTAATTATAAAAAATCTTAATGGTTTTTTCCATAGATGAAAAATACCATTGAATGAACATACAAACCTTTCTATTTAAAAATAAAATTTTATTCTAATAACATTTTAATAAAGAATTCAAAAAATACAAAGAAAATTCTTTAATTTTAAAATTACAATTTAAAATTTCAAAGGAATATTCAAAAAAAGGAACATTCATGACAGCATAAAAATATGTTTTACCATATACATTAAAAGAAAATGTTCTTTTAACACATATACCAAAAGTCTAAAATGTCTTGTTTGGAAAAAAATTAAAATGATTCATTTTAAAACATTTATAAGTAAATTCAGAGGTCTCTAAAATTAAATTTTTATAAAATTTCACATATATTTAATAACTTTCCTAAAATAATTTTGAAGTGTATGGATATGGATGAAATATTTTTTTGGCCAAAGATGAAAAAAGGATTAGTTTTCATTACACAAAATTTCTCAATAATTTTTATTACCAAAGAGAGAAAAATTGAACTAATAAAAAAAAATTCCACAAATAACTGTATGATGATAAAATATATGGGTTTAATGACTATTATCCATGTAATTTCTGTCAAAATAATTTTTTCATAAAAATCCAAAAAAATGAGATTACAACATAAACACTTACATCAAGTCCCGTCTTTATTCGAATGCATTAAAATATATTTTAAGGTAAATATATATTTATTAGATGTATATTATAGAACTATATTAATTCAAAACATACCATGTATCATTTATTTATAATTTATAATTTTCATTAATAACTCTTTTATTAAAATTAACCTTTAGGTGAAACCAGTCTTTTTTCTATGCATGTTTGTATAAAAAAATTCTAGTATGTACACATTTGTCATCATTTAATCTTAATAAAAAATTTAATAACGGAAAAATTATTATATTTACTCATCAAATAATCTTTTACAATCATTTATTTATATTAATATGAAAAATTATTAACATCGCTTTATAGAGAAGGTAATACATATGTACACGCTAGTTATGTTTCCACTTTTCAATGAACAAAAATAAAAAGGTTAAATAATAATTCACTAAAAAAACATTATTAAATCATATATATATATATATTATTCATTAAATATATCATTATTACCATCCATGTAAATTTTATATTAGAAATGAATCACATCGCTTCATTGAGGTTGTAGTCCACTCGTACACCCAAGAAATATTATTGTTTTCTGACAGATTTAAATGTAAGAAGTTATATAGGATATTATAATTATATAATAATTATTATTTAATAACTATAATATATATACATTATACTAATTATGATAAAAATCCATGAATTATGGTGATGGAAAATGAATCATATCGATATGTGGAGGGGTAGTCCACACATATGCATGAGTGACACTTTCATTTCCCATTTGATAAAAGAATGTGGAAAATTTGTTATACATAAACATAATAAAAAAAATTATAGTTCTGATACAAAATTAATTATTTTATAATGAATACAATATTTTTTCAGGTGGTATAAAAGGAAATAAAATTGAAATTTCTCGATTAGGAGTTAAAGATCTTCATTGAGAATCCTCCATTGTATTACACATTAAGCCTCGAAATGATGGAATTGTAATAAAAGAAGGAACCTATAGGATGTGTGGAGGGATTTAAGGAAATTATTTGGTCATATCATGGTTATGATAAATGGTTATTGAGGTATTAGGATGATCAGAGAGGCGGTTTCCTTTTATACGGGATGAAGAGGACACACTTGGAATTATTCAAAAGATTAAAATATATTAATGTATAATTCAAGGAAAATGGATACAAAATGATAAATTTTAAAATAATAAATTATATATGGTTGATATTTTTTTCATAAAATGTATTTTAGAAAAAAATTATGTCATTTTTACCCATACATATTTAGTTTAACCCATCATTAAAAACATTTAACCTTTACTGTGGAAATGAATTTTTACCTCTTTTACTATTCAGGAAGACCAAAAATTAAGTAAACAATATTATTCCAAAATTATTATTATGATTAAAAATCTGAAATCTATTATATCAAATTCAATCTCCATAAGTGATAAAAATCATTTTAAAATAAGTACACAAAAAGCAACATAACCATTTTTTGACAAATTTGTTTTATGGATAAAAAAGGGTTTACCTTCATTAATTTACATTAAAAAATATTATATTAATGTCAAAATATTTTTTATGAATATATAATATATAAATTTTATTAAAATGAATCATAAATAAAAATTAATTTTATTTTTTATGATAAAAACACATTGTTTGTATAAAAATAATTTTTCTTCCCAACATCTTATTTTTACCCCCAAATGTTATTTTTATTTTTTAATAATTCATTAACAATGAATTAATTTAATACATGTGTAAATTATAATTTTTAATAAATTATTTAGTATTATTCATGCCCTCCAATCTAATGACTAGGGGATAATTTCCAAATTAAATAAATGTAATTCAATAGTATATTGTGGCTCATTTAAAATCGATGTTGCATGTAAAGAAATATTGTAACCACTTGAAAGTTATTACAGGGAAATATATCATTCAAATAACAAGATTTTAGATTCTAATCCCTTTTGATACTTTCTACCTTAAAAATTCTATAACTTTGATACAAAAAAATTAAGGATACTTTAGCCTTATCACATCTTTAAGGACCCAGCTCGGGCAGGTTTACCTCACAAGGCTTCAGGAGTATCATTCAGCCCGATAGCACAACCAACGCTTGGGCACCAGCATCCTGGTGCAATAAAATTCCTATTAGAATGAACTTCTTACTCTGGAGAATCAAGAACAGGGAATTACCTACGGATGATAACATCCAGCATCGGGGCATTGCTTTGGCCTCTAGATGCTCCTGTTGCATTAGCCACTCGTCAGAATCGGAGAAGCATCTGTTCATACAAGGCCATTGGGTGCTCCACCTTTGGTCCCTGTTCATGTATAATCCATGCAGAAATGATGGAGAGTATTATTTACAAGAATGTGTGGAGTTCTGGTTTTCTGGCTCAGGGTCTTCTGGCCAGGAGTGTACGGTTATAAAAATCATCATTGTGGCTATGTGTTGGGTGCTTTGGGAGGCTCACAACCAGGTTTGGATGGGAGAAAAATGCTCGTTGTTGTTCCTCCAGGATATCCTCAAAGCTATCATTTTCGATCTTGCTTCTCAGATCAAAGGAGGTTCGACGTCAAATGTGGTTAGTAACCTACTCAACCGCCCCTGTATTTCGAGAAAGGGGACTGGCCAGTGGGTTAAATGGTACACGCCGGCTACGGGCTTCAAGATCAACATTGATGGATCCTGCATGGGGGAAATTATGAGGGGGTAGGAGTGCTACGTGATCCCTCAGGCTCGGTTGCCATCGCCTTTAGTTCTTTTTATGGCACGGGAAACTCTCTGAGTGCGGAGGTCCATGCTCTTGCTTCTGCTCTGACGGTGTGTAGACGGGGTAAGTTGACAGCGTCCGAGATTGAGACAGACTCGAAACTCCTTGAGAAGATCCTAAAAGGGATTGGTGGGGTTCCTTGGGAGCTCACTTACCTCATTAGGAGATGCAGGATCAAAAATTCGTGAGCGAAGCTTATTCATCACAGTTGGAGGGAGACCAACTTTGCAACGGACTCCCTTGCTCGCTTGGGTAGGCAGGATGCGCCCCTTATCATTTACGATTCTCTTCTCTTCCTCCCTCCTGAATGTGCATCTATAGTGCTGGGGGATGCTCTTGGGCCCCATCATTTCTGGTCCCCTTGAGAGAATGTTTCCTTCCTTGTCTATTTCTTTTTGAATAAAAAAAAAATAAGTTGCTACTACTACTGCCACATGACTCAGACTAGGTGAGTGGTCTTGTTTCATTGAACGTTCTCTTTTTGATCCAGAATCTCCACTAGTTTTTCCTCATAAGATATATCAGGATTTAATGGTTTTAGCTATGGGTGTAATATATCTAAAGGATAATTTATGCACTTTTTATGAGAGATACATGGAACACATCATGAACATGAGAGAGATTCAGTGAAAGTGCCAAGAAATAGGAAACCATACTGATACTATAAAGAATATCAAAGGGATAAGTATATATAAAGATTATATTTATATTATTTCAAAATCTCATAACTATTTTATAAGTAGATGAGAATATGAATACATTTTCTATAACATCATACTCAAGATATTGTCGATGATTTTTCAGTATAACTTTTATATTGACTCTGATCGACCTTGATATATTGTTAAATGACTATATAAATCTCTTATATTTCCTTAGAAATAATAGGTCCTAGTAGGTTTGGTTCCCCATATTCATCCTAGCACGTTGTACTTCAATACTTCCTTCCATATAGGGCTTTATATGGGGCCATATGAATTCCTGAGTGAAAGAAATTATTATAGAAAAACTCTTCCAAAGAAATTTTTTATCTAAAACCCATTTAAAATACATAGAAAATGATCCTATAATATCCTTTGAGGTTTCAATAGTATTATTAGACTGAATATTTACAGAAAATGATATGTTGCGATATTTTTCAACTTTTTATTCAGTGCTTGTGGAATACTTCTCCAGAACGTCTAGGTAAACCTCATATTCTGATCAGATACTACATAATATGGAACTATATAAAACCTTAACACTTCCATAATTTATATCTTTTAATATTGATCAAGATATAAATCATCTCTAATTGAAATTAAATGAATTTAATTTTTAAGGTGATCGACTATAACCTAAATAGCATTGTTCCATTAAGATGTTTTAGGTAGTTTGATGATGGAACCCATAGGAATGTCTTCCAATTTCTATTATGATATACAAAATGGTTATAACATCCCATTATAATTATTCCCCTTATACTTACCTTTAATACATACTTGGAATCAATATACATACTATGAAATATAACTCTTATTTAATCCCACTAGAAATACTCTTCTAGATAATTATACATCTTCATACATCTAGGATGAACAGTGATTTGAAAACTATGATCATCATCCATCAACTAATTTTATCATGTATAGTGTTTATGGTACATATACTAAGTTCTTAAAACTTATCATCCAATCAAAATAATGTTTTGACATAGGAATATTTATAACCTTCTTCTAAAACTCCACATCCTCCTTCTATGCCTCTTTAATACTCACATGGAAGCATGGTTGAAAATTAATCTAAGAAAGATATGATTTATCCCCTTACCTTTTCATTTCAAGATCAATCATCTTTAAATCCATAAATATTTAACCTCTTTCAATCATTATCATTGATAATATTTCATGGAATTTATGACTCGGATCATCAACCACCTTGTTTGAATTCCTAGGGTGATCATGTATTAAGCTGTTATAATCGTTAATCAATTACAACCATCACTTAGGGTTCATATTAAACACATTATATGTGAATATATATATATATATATCAATATTTTATGACCATTATATATATATATATGTCACATTTTCACTATAACGTTAATTCCTTAATATTTTCAATGAAAATGAGTACTGATTCCAACTCCCAATCAGGAGTCTGGTAAATTTTCTAAAAGAAATCTCAATTGTTGTTGGGAATAAGTTGTCCCCATATCCTTAATAATTAATATACATCTATTTACATTATTTTATTCATCACTATAGATAATAAACACTTCTCCATTAAAAGTTATTATAAGCATAGGTTCACTGACCAGCCCTCTTTTTAGCTTCCTGAAGCCTTCCTCACATTCATATATCCAATGGAACTTCACTCCCTTCTAATTAAACATGTTTATGTTATTATATTGGAAGTAGAAATACCTCAAAAATTACCATTAGTATTAAAACAACCAATTAAAACTATTGATCTTGATTAATATGTTTTTTATGTTTCATTTCTCAATAACAATTTTCTTTAAAGGATCCACTAATATTCCTTCGATTGGGATTATATTTCCCAATAATTAAAATTTTTATAACCAAAATTCACACTTTCTGAATTAAAAGTAAACCATCTCTTTACTATGGGTCTTTAAAAAAATCTTAGTATGATAGTCATGTAGTTCCTTGATCATAGAATATATAAGGATATCATCTATAATGACTACCACAAACTAATCGAGGTAATATATAAATACATTTTTAATTAAATCGATGAAGATAGTGGGGACATCGGTAAATAAAAATGGTATCACTATAAATTCATAATGGCAAGACCTCGTACTGAAGGTTTTCTTGTGTACATCATCCTTCTTGAACCTCAATTGATGATATCTAGAATGAATTTAAATCTTTGAAAAAGTATTATTCCTTACTCAATTGATCAAAAAAGACATCAATACGTGGTAAATGATACTTGTCCATAATAGTGATCTTGTTATGTTCTTGATAATCATTATAAAGATGCATCAACCCATATTTCTTCTGAACAAAAATAATATGTGTACCCCATAGTGATTAAATTGGGTTCTTCAATCACTTATCAAGATTCTCTTATAGTTATTTCTTTCCTAAAACATAATTTGGTTCATTCGATATGGATTCTTGGAAATAAAAGTATCATTGTGTTGGAGTCATATTGAAAAAACAACATCAATATTTGGGAGGTTACTAGGAATATCTTTATGAAATATTTCATCACATTCCAAAATAATAATCATATCTTTTATTTTGAGTTTCAACCCAACTATTTGATAAAAATATCACCCATGAATAGGTAGTTAGAACCATAGTATGGATGTAACATCCATTACATGTTCATATAAATCCTCACACCAAAATAAATTCATAGGTTGATTTGGAATTTAAAACAATAGTTCCCTTCCTCATCAATTGATATGGGATCCATATAGAAAAATCTAATCTAATCCCAAAATTACATCAAATTTAACTAAGGTTAGAATTATAATATTTCCATCAAGCACATAATCACAAACTTCTATTAGAGAGACGTTATAAACATGAGATGTGATCATCATACCATTTTTTATTTTTATATATAACTCAACATATAATAGTTTATGTGGTGATTTTATACCCTTATAAAAATTTTCAAATATAAAAATTTGTAGATTTAGAATCAATTAAAACATTTATTATTCTAAAGTTCAAGGTAAGTATACCTTTCACCACTTTGTTCTCATAACCCACTTCAGTATTTGTGATTGTATGAGTATTCCCTTTTTCCCTGAGCTTGAGAGGTTGTTGACACTAATTTTCATCATTAACCCTTATATTCATGTACTTATTGGTGTAATGTTTATACTATTTTCAATTATAGAATTGGAGTATTTGTGGAAAATTCATTTAAATATTTTCTTCATTCATTTCATTGATTGGACTCTTAAAATAACTTCAAAATTATTTTCCTCGATGAAATTATTTTCCACACTTAAAAACTTAACCATACCCTATAAGGAAATTTATTTTTTACTTCCCTCTAGACTTCATATATGAAGGAATATTTCTTTGCTTTCTTATACGAGTTTTATTATTATAATTTCCTTAAAATTCCAACTTTCTTAAATTGTACCCAAAACCATGAGAATAATGATAATATATGATCTTTATTTCTAGCCTAAGAAAACATCAAATAGTTACTTTATAGCTATAATATTTTTTATAGTAAATTCTTTTTTGAGAAACGGTCTAAATACACTAGATAATCAATCAATTTTTCATTTAGGGTTGATGATACAAATATAAGAATACCTTGAATGTCTTGTTAGATTTCCCTCATAGGTAATAATGGATTCATAATCCTTTTATTTCAATTCTTGTAATTCCCTTCCCATTTTCATATAAAGAGTTTGGAAAATTACTTATTGAAAAATAACTTCTTTAACTCATCCCATGTCATGGTGTCAATTTCGTCTTCTTTCCTTGTATTCTTGTTAAATGTAAGCAATTTATGTTTTTCACCTTCCAAATGATACATGAACAAAATGACCATTTAAATTTATAATCATTTGAGAATATAGAATATCATTTCTATATCATTGATTTGTTTCTCAGAAAAACTTGTATTAGAGGAACCACTAATGTATTGTGAACATTGTTGCAAAAAAATATTATTAGTAAGTTTTCCTTCTTCTTTTTATTAAAAATTTTAGGATGATTCCTTTCATAGTTCATATATTGAGAGATTTGGGTGAGCGTAAAAGCATGATTTTTCATCAAATTTCTCAATTCCTTTTGTTGCTCATAAGGATGGTCATTACACTTCCCTCCACAATCATCATTAACATTATTTCACCTAGGTCATTATTTTTACTAAGACCAAAAATAAATGTTTTAACAATAAAAATCATATTGTGTAATCTTTCAATCATGAAAAAACATTCATAGGATGTATAAACCATGATACCTTCTTTTTAATCTATAACACCTTAGTATTAACCTATTTCATATGTGGCTATCATTTATTTAAATCCTTTTTAATGGTTCATAATGAAAATAATAACTATCAAAATCATATACCTAAGCAGTGTATAGTTAGGTGTGCAGTATATAGATAACTCTTTATGCACTAGTGATGATCGAGTTTACACCCAATCCACTTGTTTAAGAGTTATTATGCCTAGGTTAATCTATGATACAACCACATACACATTACAGTATCCAAAAAATGATTTATTTTCTATGAAAACAACATAATATCTACTTTATCAAAGTATTGGGTTGTTATCCTATACCTATAATTGTCCTCAAGGTTTAAAAAATCACTAATCCTAATCTCCAAAAACAATTAAAATCTGATCTTATACATACTAATGTGACCCAAAAATATAATATATATATATATATATTATATAATTTCAAATGAATATTCGATACATCTCATATAAATACATTCCCTATAACCATTAAGTTTTAGTGTCTTTGGAGACTATCTACATAATCATCTCATTTTATGAAATATCGTTAACATATACCACAAAGATGTTCTCGTATACTATAATTATTTGAAATACCCAACTTAAAAACATTCTTAATATCCTTGGGAATGGACACATAATAAATATTGAGACAAAATGATGAGTTAGGGTATACATCATAGATATCAATCAATGATCATAAGTGATAATAATATATGAATAAGGCTATGAGAATATAATAATAACTTATGATTACCATATCCTATTATTCAAAGACAATTAATCATAAATTATGGAAGAAGGATTTTAAAATAAATACATAATACCTAAGTTCATGGAATAATCTATAATAAATCATGAGACATGAGAATGAACCATAAGCATACTATATGAGTTTGTGGCAAACACATTAGTATGGAAAAAATTCCATAGTTAAGGATCACTTCCAAGAATATCATACCAGGCTGGGTTCACTCCCTATTCCATAATTTCCATAGTCAATATTCACTCCTAAGACTATATAATTGGAAATATCCTCTTACTAAAGTGGGTTTACTCCCCATTCCATCGCTTATTATCTCATGAGATATCCATACTTTCCTAATGCAATGGAGGGATATATATTTTTAAGCCCTCCCATAACAAGATCAAAACCATAAATATGTTTTCCATAAGATCAAAATACATATATAATTTCATTATAACATAACATGTATAAATTAATCGGTTTCATAAACATTTCATCACTTCATCATAGTAGAACTCCCAGAAAATAAATTTGTTTCATAATGTATTCATCGTAACATTATTAACCTGTGAGAAATATATGGTTTTCATAAATTCATACTTAACTCATCATCATAATAAGACATCCAAAGAAATAATTTGGATAGTATCATATGAATGGATCCTTATATAATCATAAAAATACTTAAAGGATGTTGAAATAGATTTAAAATAACTTTAAAAGAACATATGAACATTTCTTTGAAAAAAGTATTTATTTCTTTGTATAATAATTTAACTAAAAATTCTTAGATTGATGAGAAATTTATTTTCATTGAAAAAAACCATTGAAACTTTAAAATTAGGCTTCAAAGAAAACAATTGTATTGATGGTGTCAAAATATATTCACCCTAGATATTTTAAAAGAGAACATTGTTTTCACACATTTGAAAATTTTCAAAAAACACATTTTTAAAACAATTAAAATATTATTTTTAAAACATAATAAATTAATTACAAGGTAGTTAAAATCTAATTTTTAAGACACTTAAATTATGGGTAAGAATTTTTATAATATAATTTTTAAAAGTATGGACATGAATGAAAAGTTTTGATGACCAAAGAGGAAATAAGGATTGATTTTATTTAAAAATATTCACGATAATTTTAATTACCAAAGAGATATATAATATACTAATAAATAAAATGTTTAGTTATAAAAATATGAGAAACAAATATGTGGGTTTTAAAGTATAATATCTATATAATTATCCTAAATGAAAATTTAGAATAGACAATCCTAAAAAGAAATGAGACTGTAATAGAAACATTTACCTAAAGTTTCATCTTTCTTCATATGCATTAAATTATCCTATATAATAATTGATGGTTTATTATGAATATATTAAATAACCATATTCATATATAACATAATATGAATGACTTCTTTATAATTTTCAATTATCTGTTTATTAAAATTTTCTTCATAAAAATGAACATTCAGGTAAAAGTTGGTCATTTTTCATGTATGTTTCAGTTTGGTGGTTTTGGTACTTGAGCCTCATCCAATGTGTCATCATCTATATAACATTAATTATGACCTAATTATAATTTTTATTCATCGTATACACCTTCCCAATCAGTAAAATAATGTGGTGATTAAAATTAATTGCTTCACCTCAAGGGGAAAGGAATATGTATGTATGCACGAGTGACATTTCTACTTTTAGATGGATGAAAAAAAGAGATATAAATAATATTTAACCATTAAAATTTATTACTATATCATAAATATCATCTATTTTAACTAAATATATCTTTATTACTAGTCAATAAATGAAAAAACGAAAAATGAATCACATTTTTCCATAGAGGTGGTAGTCCGCATGCATAAACGAGCGACATTATCATTTTTCAATGGATGTAAAGGTAAGAAGGTGGATATAATGTTATAATTATAGATATTAATTATGTAATAATTATAATATATAAAAATTAAATCCATTATAGTTATCATCTAATAATTATGGGGATGTAAAATAAATCATATAGACATGTGCAAGCGATAGTCCACACGTATGCACGAGGGATTATTTAATTTACCATTTGAATAAAAGTAAGTGGAAAATGGTTTCTCCATAATCATAATAACAATTAAATATATTTAATATGATTTAATTATTTTATAATGGAAACCATATATATCTTTAATTATAATATGAAATAAAATTGAAGGTACTTCGTTCAGAGTTATACCTCTTCGTTGAGAATCCTCCTTTGGCTTACATATTAAGACTTAAAAGGATGGTATTATAATCAAACCAGGACCTCTAAGACTTGGGGAATAATTTTATGAAATGAATTTTGTATTTATTGCCTAAGATAATAGGATCAATATGTGTGATTAAGATATTATATGTGGTTTAATTTTATAAGGGATGGAGAGGACAGACTTGGAATTTCTCAAATGATTAAAAAATATATTAAAGTCTTACTTAAAACAAATGTCTCAAAAATGAATAATATTCAAATATTACATGGGATTATATCAAATTATTATCATATAAATATTATTAGAAAAAAATTATGCAATTTCAGCCCTTATCCCTTTAGTTTAATGCCACGTTAACCCATTTTATCAATTAATGTAGTAATGTATTTTTATATCTATTACTATTCATAATAACCACAATTTAATTTGAAAATATTATATAATATTATATATTATAATTAAAAATATTTAATCCATTTTATAAAATTAAATCACTATATGTTGTATAAATTCATTTTAATATAAGTTTCTAAAATTCTACAAAATCATTTTTTTGCAAAAAAAATCATTTTTAGGCACAAAACTAAGTTTACCTTAATTTATTACCATGTAAAAACTATTAGATGAATGTTAAAAAAATTATTTTATTTAAAATAAATATATTTCATTAAATTCCATCATTATTATTAATTTATTTTATTTATTATGATAAAAACAGATTGTGCTTAGAAAAAATGATTTTCAAAAAAAACAAATCATTTTTTCATAAAAGGATTTCATTTTAATTTATAAACAATTAATAACAAATAGATTCATTTTATACAAGTGAAAAAATAATTTTTCATAATTTATTTAGTAATATTCATGCCCTCAAATCCAATGTCTATGTGATAACAATCAAATTAAATAATAATAATTCAATAGTATAGTGTGGTTCATTTAGACTCATTGTTGTGTATAAAGAAAACTACCAAATAATTCAAATTTATTAATGAGAAATATGTAATAAAATATCATAGTTTTACAAAATCAACATAAAATTGTAGAAAATTGCAACTTTGAACCTTTAAATAGATAAAATATTAGGATTTTAGTGAAAAATATGAAGAGAGGTACCTTGATATAGGGTAGTTTGATCTCAACAAACCATGAGGTTTAAACCCTCAATGAGATATGTTTGGACAGTAAGGAGAGGGCATATGGTTAGCTAATGTTTTAAATAAGAGAGTAAAAATGAAACAAATAAATTTTATACTATCTATTTATAGATGAGTCCAGAATAGAGAGCACCATGGTTTAGTGACTCCCACTACACTCATAGTCTACTTAGTCAAAATGGGGATTTGATTTTCTAGGCATTCTAAATATATTACCCTTGTAATTTCACAAGCATTTAGAAATTTCAAGTAAATATTTTGATGGTACCACACCTTAATCCATGGAATGTAAAAAATTATTTCATATCCCAATAAATCCCTATTGACCCTTTCCACAACGCAAGGAAAACTCCTTATTTTTCCCTTTACCACACCCATGATCATGATGTCATGAGTTCCTACTCATTTCTTCCCCTTCCTCCTCACACAACTCGACTACTCTTTTACTCCTCACCACTATGACCATTACCATGGGCATTTAAAACCTCCCAGTTTCTCATATAGAGAATTCACATGATATTCAATGACACCATTCCCTCCATCACGGTATGGATCTATCCTTGTTTCCCATAGGGAATTTCATATACTACAGTGAACCATAAGTCAAAGTGGTTAGCCTTCATGGACAATACATCCAAAAACCCTTCTCAGCACACCCACAAGACCAAAATAGCCTCAATCATCTCCTTCCCCATGTCACGGTGAACCCCACAGATAGAAAAAAATCTTAACCTTTTCCTTACGGACACCTCCCAACTCTCACTCATCACCCCCAACATCTAAAAATTTAAATCAAAAGCATTGATAAGGTCTCAGATATTAAAATAGTTACCTATAAAATTATTACCATCCTCAAGATTAAAAATTAAACACAATGTGAAAACCATATTCACATCCAATTAGGAACAATTTTAGGGTTACCACCCAAATGTAATGATGCAATCAACTAAACAGAACAAAAAATATGGAATAAGAAATCTGACTTAATCAATATTTAAGAACAAACTACTTCTATAAATTAACTCAAAAATTATTTAAAACATCATATAAAAACCAAGATAAAAATAACTAAAGATTTAGAATGAATATATGACTCACACTTCCATGTAAAATCTTACATACCACCATACATCCCTAGGACATTCACTAAAGTAATGTATCACCTATGAATAACCTTCTCCAAATGATCCTGAATCTTAGTTGGATGCTCTATGAAAGTGATATAATTATATATATCCATATCTATCTAATTTATGACATTTTAATTATCATAAATATTTTAACAGAGCTAAAACACATGGAATATTTCATGGATCATGTCCAAATTTGGAGGAAGATTCAATAGATACCGCACCTAACCAACAAGCTGTAAAAAATCAAATGGACTTATAAACTAGGGATAAAACATACTCCCTAGAACCAAGATCTCAATCCCATGATGAGGGGAAACCATTATGAACACATGGTCACAAACCTAAAACACTAACAACTTTCTTCTATAATCACCATATAACTTGTGACAGTATAGAGATGCCTTCATCCACTCTTAATCCATATTAATCTTATCTATAGTTCTCTATATCACATCTGGTCCAAGGATATTTTACTCCACAAAAATGGTTTAGTGTAATAAAAATAATAATATAACTCATATAAAGACTTTAATAGATCACTTTCTATCAAATAATGGAATCTGTTATTATAACAAAACTCAACCAATGGAAAATGATTCATCCATAATCCTCTAAAATCCATGATTCAATACAACAACATATATTCTAGTGTCTAGATGGTATAAACTATCTTCGCATCTATCTAATATTGTTGAATAGTGTTAATTAACAACTAGGATCCAGAATCATGTTTCAATACTCTCCATAGTCATGATTTTAATTGAGGCTCAAGATAATAAATTTTGTTATTAGATACCCCATGAATCTGCACCACCTCATCCATATACCACCTTTGAAAAACCTCCAAAACACATGACTCTTAAAATACTATGAAGTATCCCAAATTCATCAACTGATCTATGATCACCAAAATTACACTAAATACTCCTTATTCTCATGGTAGTTCAGTGATGAAATTCAGCAAGACGTTCTCCAATCTCAATGTAGGGAATCCAATGGATGAAACAAACTACATGAGACAAAATAATTCTCCATCACCTACTGGAAGACCAAGAAACATGATATGAAATCTTATATTAAACTCTTCATCATGGTCCACCAAAACTTACCCTTTAAGGCATGGTACATATTGAAAAATCCATGATCTACTTCCATTATTGGGCTATGAAACTCCCAATGAGCCTCCTCATGGACTTCCAAAGGCATAAATAATATCCCTCAAAACATTATTTGATGTAGATAATCATAAAACCATACCTCTAATGAATTACTATGAACAAAACGATCTAGCATCACTTATGCCTTCATTTCTACCCACTAAGAATCCTATACCATTTTCATAATATATGGTTTTACTGGAGCCTAAAATACACATCCTCTACCTCCATCATCTTCTTTATCAATATGAGTCAATACATGTTCATATATCCCTGTACAAACATCTCTAAATTCCCAAAAAAATCATCATACCAGAACTTTAAACTCACCACATCTTTAATGATATCCACCTTCCATAGGTTATACAATATCAAAAGGTCCTGATGTTGTATAATGTCTTTCCAATTCCATTTTTATGACTTACAATCCCATATAGAGAAAACATATATCATGATATTTTTATCTATAAAGACCAAAAAGGGATCACCAATGAGTTAATATCACCACATCATCAGAGAAAATACCATCAATTTTAATTAGAAATCATGTTAGTCATTTTTACACTCGTGATGAAATAATTTCCTTGGTCCATATAAAATTACAACCTTTTGTGGCATCAACACATAACCCAGTCTGAGATGAGATATGAAAAAAAACCACCACAAACATTACCACCTCCTCTAGAAATTAAATCATGGGGGGGCACTAATCAGCCTCTAATTTAGGTGGTTTAAAGGTTCTTTTACCTGATAAGTCTATTATAATACATGGCCTTTACTCTTAAAGGATTTAAATAGGGATATTACTTAAGGTAAATAAAACATAAACCTTTGATAGTATCCCTTGAGATTGAGAGGACTATAGACTTCCATAACATTCGTGGGAGTTTCTTACTAAAAACCCACCTCAATATTAGATTGATTTAGTATCAATCCTTACTAATACACCACATTCCCAATATAATTCATCTTTCATATCCAAAAAATAAACTTTTTCATCTTCCCATAATGATAATGGTGTTGAAGGAAATATAGAAAATCTCTAAGGTTCACAATATGATCCCCTTCTAACTCCATGTATATGAGGATATGATTGATGAACACAACCACAAACTGATCTAGAAACTTATGGAACATGTAGTTCATGTGTTCCAAGAAAATATTTAGGAAATTCATGACACAATATTACATGACCATGAACTCAATGTTCCCTTATCAACAACTTATGTTTTTCATGATGATTTCCTCCTCTTTAACACCCATATATTGATTTATAGAAAATAGATATATCATTAAGAACCAACTAGATCCCTTAAACCTAATGAATAATTCTTCAGTACTTAGAATAGGGTGTATGTTTTTAATCATCTCTAGATTAAATCATTTGTAATATATAAAAAACTATAGAACACCTCCCCCCTTTTTATTGAATAATATTAGTGAACCCCATATTACACATTGGTCAAAATAAATCCCTTCCACATTAGATCAAAAATTTGAATATTTAAGTCACATATATTAAAAGGTTTCATTTAACACTACAACAAAAATAGGCCTCAGTGGTGGTCTTTTAGTTGCGGTTTAGTAAACCGCCGCTAAATGTTTTTTAAGAAGGGTTTAGCGGCGGTTTTTAATAAACCGCTGCTAAACTGTGGTTTTTTATAGTGCTGACGCTTCCACCCCACCCCCCAACCCTCGACCCCACAAACCCCCCCTCCCACCGACCCCCGCGACCCCTGCAGACCTAGCTCGCACCCCTCAGCCTCACCGGTCTTGACCCATGATTTCCGCCCCTTAGTGCACCTCGCCGCCCCTCAGTGCACCTCGTCGGTCTTGACCCATGCTCGTCGCCCCTCAACGCACCTCGCCGCCCCTCAGTGTTCCTCACCGCCCCTATTGGTATTTTTTTTCCTTGTTTGTTTTCTAAGATATTATTATGCTTATTCCACATTTTTCTTGTGAGGTTTTGGATAGGATACTACTGAATCTACTTGTATTCTTACCTGCAATATATATCCTATTTTTATATGCTTATAAAAGGGAGTTAGTGATTAGGTTGAGTGTTACTAGAACATGACATGGATCTTGTTGGTGTTTGGAGAATTATTTTCATAGAAGTTATTTCATGGTATTTCATTTAGTGATGTTTGTTTATATATTTAATTAGAAACATCATTGAATTGATTTATTTATATTATATGGGGTATATTTGTGGTTTATTATTTAAGAACCTGGTTCTTATTCTTGAGGTACTGGTTTCTTATTTTATCTTTTCCTTAAGTGTTTTTGTGAAAATAAGGAAAAAGGGGAAAAATCACAAACCTTGTGGGTACACGCTGTGTACTTGTCCACACGCTGTGTACTTTGGCCGTGTGGGATGATTACACAGGGCGTGTAGTCATGATGGAGATGAAAGGTGTAAAAACCAACTACACGCCGAGTAGTGGGTATTCAAATGTTGTGTATTCAGTCGGTAGGAAAATAGTAAGGCGGTGGCCAGCTAAGCAGATAGTACATGCTGTGTACTCAGGAATACACATCGTGTACTCATGGCGACGGGTGAACAATGCCGCGGTGTAAAGAAGCTGTCAAAGGAAGAGTTTAAAAATGAAAAGTACATGTTGTGTACTCAATAGTACATGTCGTGCAGTCTGTTTTTTTTTGCTTAAAATGGGTAGTAGCCTTCTCTATTCACAAAGAAGTCCTAGAACTGGAGAAGAGCTCAAGAGGACCACCAGAGCTTTGAAGATCCACCGATCGAGCACCGGGAATCTGATTCCGCCTCCGTCGATCTCATTGGAACCGTACGAATAAGACCTCCCCTCTCCTTGAGCCGCTCTTACCAGTTCTCCCACTAAGGGAAGTTATTTGAGTTTGAATGAGGTTATGTTCACCTCAGATCTACGTTGTTCTCGGGCATTTTGAGGAGCGTCGTTTAGGTATACTAATCAGGTGTGATCGAGGTAGGTGTTCTGGTGTTTAATTTCTAACTGATGTGTGTTTTTGTGTACCATTGTGCTACAAACCCACGTTGGGGTGTCGTATGGATGAGGCCTTGGCTGTTTAAATACCTAGAATTTCATAGGTAATTTAATGTAAGTATAAAATTGTTGTTTGGGATCACTGCGTGGATCCAAGACCACCCAAGGGGTGCCTTCCTCTGTTTATCCATTTGGCCCAGATACCTGAGGGTATTCCATGTTTATATTGAGAATTACTTTTTCCTTGAAAAAAATTGTATATTAAATGGGTTGTTATGCTTTAGTCTAGGGCAGGTTACTTGCGCCTAAGGTAAGTGTTTTACTTTAGCTTGAGGGTGTTGTTTTCTTAGACCGAGGGAAGAAGTTGTATAGCCTGAGGGAAGTAGCTTCCGTGCCTGAGGTAAATATTCAATATGCCTCAGGTCGAGATTCCATATGCCTGAGGGCACAATTCGTTATGCCTGAGGGAAAGCCTGAGGGCGTGGTTATATTAGCCTGAGTGCAAGGTTATGATTATCCCTAGGGCTTAGTTCTGAGGAATATTTAATATTATTAAATTGAACTAGTAAATTAATATTTAAATGGAAATGAAACTAGTAATGGTAGTTACTTTTGACTGCTTACTAGTCAACTTCATTTATTGCACACTGTTGTTGCACATTTTTCACTGACAGTTGGGCACGAGCCTTTGGTGGGTGCCTACTAGGATTTATTTCTCACACCCTGTTTGGGTCATGGATTAAGCCCAAAAAAATTATATTTTTGTAGGTATGGATAAGGTAAAGGGTCCCTATACAAGTACTTTATTTTTGTAGAGGAGTAAAAGAGCATGGGGCTGAGCTTAGGCTTGTGATGCTGTTGAGTTCCTGTTCCACTGTTTTTCTTTGTTTTACTACACCTTTTACTTTGAGCTATATTGTATCGTATTGTATTAATGTGTAACATGTTCTGGCTGTTTTCTTAGAACTAGAGACATGTTATATCATTATATATATAAATGTTGGTAATCTTATACTGCAGTTGTTCATTTTAAATGTGTATGGTTTACTGCTTCCATTGTTGTTGTATGTTTTATCTTGTATTCTGCTGCACTACACTTTGATAAATGAGGGCATAGTTTCCCAACTATCATTCCTTGGACCTCACTTCTAGTCAGCTGCCTCTGGAATTTGAGGAAATGTGCTTGAGTTCATGTGACCAACCAGGTTCGGGGCACCCGTTGAGTGGCAACCGGATCTGGGACGTTACTATGTGGTATCAGAGGAGTTTTTTTCTTTGACTTACTGTTTGAAGCCTTATTCAGGGATAGGATAGAAATGGTAGTTGGTAATAAGTTGTGCCTGAGAGTAGCTAACCCATGTACAGGGAAAATCCAGTCTACCTCATATTTTTGAAATTATTCTGATTTTGAAAATTTTACAGTTGATTTTATTATCACCATTGGGTGACACACTTTTGATTGTGCAGTTTATATTTTATCCCTGGGTTTTATTTATTTAAAACCTGATAAGATGAGAGTATTCCATCTCATGAATCATTTAGGCACATGATTGAAATCGCATTCCATGTATAGTTCCATGCCATGTAGGAGCATTAGAAATTGCATGTGTTTGTGATAGTTGTTGTGCTAGAAAATCCTACTATTGTGATAGCTACTTTGATAAATACATGCTATGTGATAGGGTATTTTTGTGTGATCCTATTGATAGGATGGACTCCAAACTTCGGTTTTTTGGGATTATGGGCCCCCAATGACCGGAATTTGATGGATCGTTGACTTGTTTACTTGTGTATAACATGTATAAGATGCCAAACATTTATTCACGGGGAGTAAGGGACCTTACAGATTGGAATTTGGTACTTAGGTGTTTTTTTAGTATTTACTGGGTTCCATAGTAGTTTCAGAGGCTTGTTGTCTGGAAAACCCAGGATACATGTCGTGTAGTACCTCGGACACACGTAGTCTGTTCTTTTGTTCGTGAAGAAATGAAAACTTTTTTAGTACACGCCGTGTAGTCTCTTTCCGTGTCATAGACCGTGTGGGCAGGGACACTGGGTAGGGAATGGATTGGGAAAAATTCGATGTGTACCAGATGTACACGCCATGTAGTGTTGACCCAGAGTCCGCTCGTGTAACTAACAACACAGACGGGGGAGACCTTGAGATATACACGTTGTTTCCACTTTGGAACACGTCGTGTAGTCTGACCTGAGGACCCGGCCGTGTAGCTAACAAACACGGGTTGGTGTTACCTCTTCTTGAACACGCCGTGTACCTGAGGGACACGCTGTGTAGTCCTTACCGATGGGAGATCATGTGGACTTGGTCGTGTGGCTGGGGAAATGGGGTGATGTAAACACCATGTGTAGGTGTAACACGCCTTGTGGTGCCAGCCGAGTAGTCGATCGTGTCACGAACAACACGGGCAGTCGGAAATTAAACCATACACATCGTGTAGATGATATACAAGCCATGTAGTCTTGTTTAAAGTTCTCCATGTGGCTTATCTGTGTAGAAGGACTCAGGCAGGGAAGGAGGATTAAAGTACATGCCGTGTATTTAGAAGACATGTCGTGTGTTTGGGGTGTTACACGGCCAGTTTAAGATGGAGTACACGCCCATGTAAATGGTTGTGATAACACATCGTATAGTCAAGTTTTATAAAATTTTGAACAATTTCTTTCTCCATCTCATTGTTTCGGTCGCAGATAATCTTGATCTAAGGTGTGTATTTGACCCTGTAGAGTCATGCTGATGATACAACCACGTGTTGTTCACCAAGAGAGCGGGAATGATTATATTCAAGAGATGGTAGTGCATGGGCTACCAGTGGATCCTCCAGCGGAACTAGATGTGGCGCCAACCATTATACCGGACATAGGTGCGGAAGCGCAGATCCGTGAAGGCTTCATACGGTTCATGCAGACCTTTTAGGGAGCACCGCTGGCTGCCACATCTATGGCTGAGCTGACTCATATCTTCAAGTATCAGCATTTCCCTACGTTTTCAGGGGATGATGGACCACAGGCTACGGAGTCTTGGATGGATTAATTGCAGACTATTTTTGAGCATTTTGAGAAGCCTCCAGGGTGGAGGGTCAAGATCCCGACTTACATGCTGCATGATTCATCCAAGAGGTGGTGGGAAGTTACCACTCAGTCTGAGCATCACAAAGACATGGCATGGGATGATTTTCAGATAGCTTTCTATGAATTCTTCTTCCCAGAGACGTTGAGGGCAGATCGAGCTCGAGATTTCATGAATCTGCAGTAGGGTGCTATATTGGTGATGGATTATTCTGCTCTTTTCACCGAGATTCAGCATTCTGCACCCGTTTTGGTGGTTTATGAGATTTTGATGGCTAGACTCCTTGAGGATGGTCTTCAATATGACATCCGAGCACTGGTGAATGTTTTCAAGTTTCCTATTGTACATGATATTGTGAACCAGGAACTGATTACCGAGAGGAACCTGAAGGGAGCTAGTGGTGTGGGCCAGGGTGGTTTGACACTAGTTTCTGGTACTATTTCTACCAGTAAGAGGAAGAGATAGATGGATTTATCTCACGGTGGCAATACCAGCCAGAGGAATGCTTCATGTGGCCTGATCATGTGCTACTAGTGTGGTAGAGAGGGTAACAAGTGACCAAAGTGTCCATGTGAACCATTGGAGTGTCGAGCTTGCAGAAAGATGGGTTATCTCCATTGTTATTGTTGGGCGTTTCCATCGGAGGCTAGTGAGAGGGGTTCTGTACAGACTCTGCGTGCGGGAGCAGGACCAGCAGTTTCTTACCAGTCGGGAAACTGGAATACGTCAGGGTGTGTAGGCATAGATGGTGGTCATGGCTGTGGTAGCCAGACACCAGGATCTTAGAGGTAGTAGGGCAGGACAACTCAGGGTAGCCAAGCTGTGCCACAGGGTCACGGCACTGGGAAGGAATATGCAGTGCAACAGACCCAACAGGAGCAGGATCCAGAACCTTCTACTGTCAGAGGTACTGTTCTAGTATCTTCTGTCTTATCTTTAGTACTTTTTGATATGGGTGGTACACATAGCTTTGTATCTATTCCTATTTTTGAGAGACTTGGGATCTTTGTTTCTTCTTCTTCTGATGTTATGACACTAGACACTTTCTTGGGGATGATAATGACATGTGTGCATCAGTGCATGGAGTGCCCCCTTGAGATTGGTCAGTGTCACTTTCTATGGGACCTCTATGTCTTAGAGATGACATCTTATGATGTCATTCTTGGGATGGACTGTTTGGTTACCTTTTGAGCCTTTGTAGACTGCTATCATCGTAGGTTGTGTTTCACAACACCAGAGGGCGGAGAGATTCTATAAAAGGGAGAATGGGATGTCCAGGCAAGTCAAGCTAGACCAGAGCATCGTGGGTAAGGTGGAGTGACAACCCAGACTGTGATTTTATATCTAAATTACCAGGGAACTTTTCAGAAGTATTTCCCTCCAGTGGTTGATCATTTCAGGGATGTCTTCTTGGATAACTTTTCAGGTCTACCTCCAGAGCGAGAGGAGGATTTATCAATCGAACTTGTTCCCAAAGCGGCACTGGTGTCCATTCCTTCTTATAGGATAGCTACACCTGAGTTACAGGAGCTCAAGAGATAGTTAGAGGAGTTACAGTCAAAGGGTTATATCTGACCCAATACTTCTGCCTGGGGTTTTCTGGTCCTTTTTGCAAAGAAGGCAGACAGTAGCTTCAGACTCTGTGTGGATTTTTGGAAGCTGAACCAGCTGACGGTTAAGAACTGATATCCCTTGCCAAGGATTTATGATCTTTTTGATCAAGTTTGTGGAGAACGATTGTTATCTATGATTTACATGAGATCCAGATATCATCAGTTGTGCGTGAGACCATCAGACAGACCACTTACAGCCTTTCGGAGCATATATAGTCTGTACGAGTACTTGGTTATGCTTTTTTAACTCATGAACGCACTAGCAGTTTTCATGGCTCTGATGAATCGTGTGTTCCATCCTTATCTAGATTCTTTTGTGGTAGTATTCGTAGATGATATCTTGGTGTACTCTCACACTCGACACGACCATTCCATCCATCTTGAGATTGTGCTGAGTACACTGAGGGAGCATCAGCTATATGCTAAGCTCTCAAATTGCCACTTTTGGATGGACCAGATTCACTTCCTGGGTCATATCATCTCAGAGTTAGGATTTGCAGTAGACCCAGAGAAGTTGGGTGCAGTAGTTTCCTTGGAGAATCCTAAGAACATGTTTGAAATGTGAATTTTCCTAGGGATGTCTGGTTACTATAGATGCTTCATAGAGGACTTATCCCGCTTAGCAGCACAGTTGATGGTTTTGACTAAGAAGGATGTAAAGTTCATTTGGACCAAAGCGTGTGAGACAGCTTTTCAAGAGATGAAGGGAAGGTTGGCATCAGCACCAATCCTGATACTCCCAGAGAAGGGGAAGAGAAATACAATTTACTATGATACATCGGGTATTGGGCTGGGAGCTATGTTGATGCAGGGTGATCGAGTTGTTGTGTACGGGTCTCGGCAGTTGAGGCCACATGAGAGGAATTACCCAACGCATGATCTTGAGTTGGCTGTAGTTGTTCATGCATTACATTGTTGGAGACATTATCTCTTTTGAGAGCATTTTTTAGTTTTCACCGACCACAAAAGTCTCAAATATATCTTTACTCAGTGTGAAATGAATTTGAGGCAGCGAAGGTGGGTAAAATACCTACAGTCATTTGATTTTGAGCTTCCTTATAGACCTGGTAAGTGTAATGCAGTTCCTGATGCACTGAGCAGGAAGGCTCCGATACAGGCAGTCCATGAGGCCAGTGGTGAGTGGCAGCTAATGGCTTTGTTCTCTGAGATGCATTTAGAGGTGCATGATAGTCAGTGGAAAAATCATCTTTCATATTTAGCTATGACTTCTACCCTCTTGGATAGAGTGAGAATGAGACAGCTATCTAATTCAGAAGGCCTAGTTCTATGGGATTCGGTGTCAAGTTAGGACCCTCCTCCTGGTTGGATGATAGGCGATGGTGAGGTACTATGCTTCCATGGACGAGTGTGGGTTTCAGGGGATATACGTGAGGAGTTTATATGGGAGTTTCATGCTTCAACTTGGGCAGTTTATCCCGGATTTATCAAGATGTACCGTGACTTAAAACATCAGTATTGGTGACTGGGTATGAAGAGGGAAGTGGCTAGTTTGGTTGTGAGATGTTCCACCTGTCAACAGGTGAAGGCGGAGCATCAAAGGCCAGCTGGACAGTTAGAGCAGTTACCCAATCCAGAGTGGAAATGGGATGATGTTACGAGGGACTTTGTGATGGGTTGTCGAGGTCACCTCGAAGCAATGATGTCGTGTGGGTTGTTGTGGACAGACACATAAAGGTAGCTCACTTTTTGCCGACCAAGGAGACCTTTAGATTTGACGAGCTCAGGGAGTTGTATATTTGATAGGTCGTATGTCTTCATGGGGTCCCTTATTCTATCATTTCAGATAGGGATGCCCATTTTACGTCTCATTTCATGCAGAGTTTTTAGAGGGCACTGGGTACACAGGTGCTTCTGAGCACAACTTACCACCCTCAGACTGATGGTCAGTCAGAGTGTATGATACAGGTGTTGGAGGAAATGCATGCGTCCTGTACTTTGGGGGCTCCTGGGAGAAGCATATACCCATAGTCGAGTTTACCTATAATAATAGTTTTTAGGTGACTATTGAGATGGTAGCATACGAGGCTTTATATGGTAGGCCATGCCGATCACCCTTGTGCTGGATGGAGGCAGGTGAGGTATCTTTACTGGGACCACACCTCATGCAGGAGACTTCTGAGTAGGTCCAGTTGAATCAGAAGCGAATGACTACCACACAGTATTGTCAAAAATCTTATGCTGATCTGCACAGATGACCCTTAGAGTTCATGGTCAGGGATTAGGTTTTTTTGCGTGTTTCACCAAGGTTGGGACACATGCAGATCAGGAGACAGGGTAAACTTTCACCGAGGTATGTGGGGCCTTTTTAGATTCTTGAGAGAGTCGGGCCAGTCGCCTATCGGTTGCAGTTACCCCTGAGGTACCAGGACATGCACGATGTCTTCCATGTATCTCAGTTGTGTCGTTATCATTCAGGCTCGTCTCACGTTTTATAGCCCGAGGAGGTTGAGATTCATGTCGATGCATCCATTGAGGAGCATCTGATTCGTATCATTGATAGGAGCATGAAGGTTCTATAAGGCCTGTCAGTTCCTCTCGTATGGTTCCTATGGCAGCATGGTCGAGTGCAGGAGGAAACCTAGGAGCAGGAGACCAACGTACATGCTCAGTGGCCAGAGTTGTTCTAAGCTTTATCTTCACCACCCTTGGAAGGGAAATTCAAGGATGAATTGCTTTAAGGGAGAAGTTTGTAAGAACCTGGTTCTTATTCTTGAGGTACAGTTTTATTCTTTTCTCTTTTACTTAAGTGTTTTTGAGAAAATAAGGAGAAAGGGGAGAAATCAGAAACTTTGTGGGTACACGCCGTGTACTTTGGCCCTGTGGGATGAGTACACAAGGCGTGTAGCCATGCTGGTGATGAAAGGTGTAAAAATCTACTACACGCCATGTAGTGGGTACTCACACTCCGTGTAGTCAGTCGGTAGGCAAATAGTAAGGCAGTGGCCAGCTGAGCGATAGTACACATCGTGTACTCAGGAATACACATCGTGTACTCATGTTGACAGGTGAACAGTGTTGTGATGGAAAGAAATCACTGGAGGAACAGTTTAAAAATGAAAAGTACACGACGTGTACTCTGTTGTTTCACTTAAAATGAGGAGTAGACTACTCTGTTCACAGAGAAGGCTTAAAACTGGAGGAGAGCTCGGGAGGATGACCGGAGCTTTAAAGATCCCCCGATCGAACCCTGGGAATCTGATTTTGCCTTCGTCGATCTCGTTGGAACCGTACGAGTAAGCCCTCCCTTCTCCTTGAGTCGTTCTTACCAATTCCTCCTCTATGGGATGTTATTTCAGTTTGAACGAGGATATGTTCACCTCAGATCTAAGTCGTTCTCGGGCGTTTTGAGGAGCGTTGTTCACGTATACCGATCAGGGGAAATCGAGGTAGGTGGTCTGGTGTTTAATTTCCAACTGTTGTGTATTTTTGTGTACCATTTTTCTACGAAACCACGTTGGGGTGTCTTATGGCTGAGGCCTTGGCTGTTTAAATACCTATAATGGCATAGGTAATTTAATGTAAGTATAAAACTGCTGTTTGGGATCACTGCTTGGATCCAGGACCACCCCATGGTGCGTTCCTCTATTTATCCATTGGGCCCGGATACCCGAAGGTATGCCATGTTTATATTGAGCATTAATTTTTCCTTAAAAGGAATTGTATATTAAATTGCTTGTTATTATTTGGGCTTGGCCCGGTTACTTGCGCCTGAGGGCAGTGTTTTACTTTTTCCTGAGGGAACTGTTTTCTTATCCCATGGGTAGAAGTTGTATAGCCTAAGGGAAACGTTTCTTATGCCTTAGGGCAGTAGCTTCTGTGACTGAGGGAAATATTCGGTATGCCTGAGGGTGAGATTCCATACGCCTGAGGGCACTATTAGTTACGCCGGAGGAAAAGCCTGAGAGCGTGGTTATATTAGCCTGAGGTCAAGGTTATGATTAGTTGGAGGGCTTAGTTCTGAGGAACATTGAATATTATTAAATAGAACTGCTAAATGAATATTTAAATGGCAATGAAACTGGTAATGTTAGTTACTTTGGAGTGCTTACTAGTTTACTACATTTATTGCACACTGTTGTTGCACATTTTTCAATGACAGTTGGGCACGGGCCTTTGGTGGGTGCCTACTAGGATTTATTTCTCACACCCTATTTTGGTCATGTCTTCGGCCCAAACAGATTATATTTCTACAGGTATGGATAATAGAAAGGGTCCCTATACGGGTACTTGATTGTTGCAGAGGAGTATGAGAGCATGGGACAGAGCTTAGGCTTGCGATGCTGTTGAGTTCCTGTTGCACTGTATTGTATTGTTTTACTATACCTCGTACTTTGAGTTGTATTGTATCGTATTTTATTGGTGTGTAACATGCTATGGATGCTTTCTTAGAACTAGAGACATGTTGCATCATTATCTATATAATTATTGGTTATCTATTACTTCAGTTGTTCATTTTAAATGTGTATTTTTTACTGCTTCTGCTATTGTTTTATGTTTTATCTTGTATTCCACTGCACTAAACATTGATAAATGAGGGAATAGTTTCCCCACTATCAGTCCTTGGCCCTCACTGCTAGTCGGTAGACTCTGGCATTTGGTGAAATGCACTTGAGGTCATGTGACCAACCGAGTTCGGGGCACCTGTTGAGTGGCAACCGGATCTGGGACGTTACATATTATCTTATACTACTAGGATATATGAGGGTAATAACTACCATATGTGTGGTTTACACCCTTGATTCTTGTTTCAACCTTCTGTCCTATTAGAAGTGGGCTTCAGGACTAACACTTGTCTTTACTCTCAATCCAAGAGGGGTTCCAATGGGGTTAGATTGTGACATAATCCAAAAAATGGGGTCTCGCAACACACATAGTGGCCCCCTGAAATAAAAATAAATCAAAAGGTTTTACTGAATCTTGGGTGGGGAAAGACAAATCAAGTTCTTATTAGGAGAGAATTTCAAATATATTAGGGGTGTAACAAAGTTATTCCATCAATAATGAACCTCACCATGGGATATCATCGAAAACATGATAGCTCTATAGTATCTGAATAATCATCGGGAGTAATCTAAATCATGTAATGCCTTTAAAGATATTTTCATTCTTAGAATATGAATAATAGGGATGAGTCCATGTCATTGGGTGTCATTAAACATGTCCCCCTCCCCATATTTTGTTCTCATCCCTTGGGGATAATAATCATACATACACATTGTATCACATCACCATCATGATAAATAATAAATAATAACATGACATCTCTCCACCCAACTTGACTATCATGTAGAATGTCCAATGAATCTAATTTATCTCAATGTTTGTTTCTCAAATATTTATCATCCAAAATCCAACTCACTATCCATAATAATCACCTCTAAAATGTTTCCAAGTCCTTTTTCATGGAACATCATTTCACATACCAACTCTCAAAGCTGCTAATTCTAAATGGTTAACTAATCACCTTACCCATTTTACCTCATCTCATCAGATCACAAAGGACCACACCTGATATATTACAATATGTTCACTCACTTATAAGGCTATTTCATATCCCCTAATAATTATTCAAATTATTTCTAAACCTTAATCCCATTAGGTGAACTATTTATAAGTTGTAAACCCATTTTTTTACTTTTTTTAGTTTTCCAGTGCCTCAAGACGCATCACATAATTTACCTCAAGCCAATGTTACAAATCCCCTTTAATGTAAAATCATTATTCTAGGTCTAAGTATTAATTACTCTTTCACTCTCAACCATCAAGGTGTTCCCACCATCAAATAATCATTTATTCATTATACGCTTTGTAAAATTTTTAACAAAAATAAAAGTGACCATCCAATGTCCCTCACATTTTATCTCATGCTCAGACACTCATTTAGAGTCTATCACACAAACTATAAAATGTTTCATAAGAAAATGTGATCGTATAATGATATTTAAATAATCCCACCGTGTATGGAATCTAAATTTCCATCCTAATAGCCTCTATATATTTTATCACACAATTACAAACCCTTTTAGTCCACATTCAGGTCTCCCTAACTCGACTACCAACATCTATATACCACAAAAAATAGAAAACAAATAATGCATGGAGAAAAAAATTAATTATCACCTACTTATTATCATTAGAAGTTAACCTCTGAAATATAGTCGTTTTATTTATCCTTAATCAATGGATATTTCAAAACGTATCAAAATACCAATGTTAGATATTTGGAGTGATATTCTATCAAAGTAAAAGAAGATAACAATGATTGAGGTTTTAATGAGGTTATCCTACCATCTAGGAGTCCAAATCAATTAATGACTCATTAATATGACATTGAACAATATTTTAGAAATATAAAGAATGGCTGTAAAGAAAAATTCCCAAATGACTCACCTCTATTATCTCCTAGTCATCTAAGTGGAAAAGAAAATGTATTTCTATAAATCCAAAGTAAAATATAAAAAATACCCATGCATGAAAGTGGTGGTTGGAGAAAGTGGACCCCCTATTGGACTGTATTGGATCACCAAGGATGTTCCATGATCCACCCCAGATCTCCACATTATGTTTCAACCCCCATTTATGTTCCATGAACCACCCCAGATCTAAAACATTTAATCACAAGCAGCGTCACAACATGATGCTACCCATAACACATCACCATGGTACCCCACATGTTCTAAAATGCTCAACCCCAGACCATACCCAACTCTTTGAATCCTAATTCGAGGCCAATAATAACATACAAAGTAGGAAAAAATATTAATATACAAAATATTTAATACTATCCCTATTGTTTATTTTTTGGGGATTTAATATTTTATATGAATTCCATAAGACTATGGATTTAATAGGTTTTCCCAATTTTTATAATTAAAACAAAATTAAATAGAAATTGAAAATTATATTGACATCAATACTTTTGAGTGTTATTTCATGATTTATTTTAGTAAATTTAATATACATGATTTTATTTATCTTTTGAATTTCATGTTTCTTTGAGTCTAGAAAAACAAATACCTTACATATAAGCCTTGGATTCATCGACCCTAGCCATGAATCCTTTCACCTGATGATTCCTGGCATGTTCTATCTCTTGGGTCCCCATGTATTTTCAAAAATAGTGAGTCGTGTTTAAGGTAATAGTTTGTTTCCATTTCATATTCCCAACTTCAATTCAATTATTATAGGATTTATCAAGCCCTTTCCTTAGTGATATCAAAGTTATTACATCATCAGTTAGGCTATCTGTTTTGGTGTAGCACAATATACAAACAACTACAGGGATGAGATCCTTGTTCTTGTATTATTTTATCAATCTTTTTAATTTGAATGCTTTGGTTTTTTAGTGGTTGGGTTTATTATGTACCATATCACTATGGGAAAAATGGGTATTTGCGACGAGGGTATTTGCCCGTCGCAAATAAGTAGCCTTTTGCGACGGGATTGCTTTTCCCGTCGCAAAAGAACTAGTGCGCTTTGCGCGCCAAATCGCGGGAAACATATTTGCGACGGGCGGTTATTGCCCGTCGCAAATAACCGGCGGCGGTAAAAGGTATTTGCGACGGGAATATTCCCCCGTCGCAAATAGTATGTCGGCAGGTGGTTATTTGCAACGGGTCCCGTCGCAAATAACTATTTAGCCGTTGACCGTAATAAATGATGGCTAAGGTATTTGCGACGGGTACCGTCGCAAATGGACCCGTCGCAAATAATCTTACCTATAAATACCCCCATCCGTTTTTTTCAATTCATTCTCGAACTCCATCTTCTCCTTCTCTCAAAATTCTTTTTCTAGAGTTCAACGTTTCTCAAGTTTAATTTTTTCCTTAGGAGTTGATATTGAAGTTTTCAAAAACAATCAGGGATCAACCTCAGATCAATTTCCAAGGTATTTATGTTCATTTTAATTTAATATTTATTTTAAATTTTTTATTAGTTTCAATTATTCTTAATTAGTTGTAATTTAATTATGTTTACATTGTTTTGTTACTTAATAAATTTAAATTATTAGTATTGTTCATAGTTAATGGTAATTAGGAATAATTAGTAATAATTTTCAATAATTAAGAATAAATATTAATAATTAGTAATAAATACCAATAATTAGGAATAATAACATTATTACATTATTAGTATATTTTATTATTAATATTAAAATAATATAATTTTTTATATTATATACAATTCTCCTTTCATCTGTGTGTTTTCTGTCTCCACATGTATTATTTGTATGTGGAGACAGAAAACACACAGATGAAAGGGGAATGGTATATAATATAGAAAATTATATTATTTTAATATTAATAATAAAATATACTAATAATGTTATTATTCCTAATTATTGGTAATTATTCCTAATTATTGGTAATTATTCATATAATTACTAATAATTAGGAATAATTACCAATAATTAGCAATAATTAGGAATAATTAGTAATAATTAGTAATAATTACCAATAATTAGTAATAATTACCAATAATTAGTAATAATTACCAATAATTAGTAATAATTACCAATAATTAGTAATAATTATCAATAATTCGTAATACTTACCAATAATTAGTAATATTTACCAATAATTAGTAATAATTACCAACAATTAGTAATAATTACCAATAATTAGTAGTAATTACTAATAATTAGTAATAATTAGTAATAATTACCAATAATTAGTAATAATTAGTAATAATTAGTAATAATTACCAATAATTCGTAATAATTACCAATAATTAGTAATAATTAGTAATAATTACCAATAATTAGTAATAATTACCAATAATTATCAATAATTACCAATAATTACCAATAATTACCGATAATTACCAATAATTAGGAATAATTAGCAATAATTAGGAATAATTACCAATAATTAGGAATAATTACCAATAATTCGGAATAATTACCAATAATTAGTAATAATTACCAATAATTAGTAATAATTATCAATAATTACCAATAATTAGTAATAATTACCAATAATTAGTAATAATTACCAATAATTAGTAATAATTACCAATAATTAGTAATAATTACCAATAATTAGTAATAATTAGGAATAATTACCAATAATTACCGATAATTACCGATAAGTAGTAATAATTAGTAACAATTAGGAATAATTACCGATAATTAGTAATAATTAGTAATAATTACCAATAATTAGTAATAATTAGTAATAATTAGTAATATTTACCAATAATTAGTAATAATTACCAATAATTAGTAATAATTACCAATAATTACCGATAATTAGTAATAATTACCGTTAATTAATAATAATTACAGATAATTAACAATAATTAGTAATAATTAACAATAATTAGTAATAATTACCAATAATTAGTAATAATTACCAATAATTACCCATAATTACCGATAATTACCAATAATTAGGAATAATTACAAATAATTAGGAATAATTACCAATAATTAGTAATAATTACCAATAATTACCAATAATTGGGAATAATTAACAATAATTACCAATAATTACCGATAATTACCAATAATTAGTAATAATTAGGAATAATTTGTAATAATTACTAATAATTAGTAATAAATACCAATAATTACCCATAATTACCGATAATTACCAATAATTAGAAATAATTACCAATAATTATGAATAATTACCAATAATTAGGAATAATTACCAATAATTAGGAATAATTACCAATAATTACCAATAATTAGTAATAATTACCAATAATTAGTAATAATTAGGAATAATTACCAATAATTAGTAATACTTAACAATAATTCGTAATAATTACCAATAATTAGGAATAATTACTAATAATTACCAATAATTACCGGTAAATAGTAATAATTAGTAATAATTAGGAATAATTAGTAATAATTAGTAATAATTAGTAAAAATTAATAATAATTACCAATAATTAGTATTAATTACCAATAATTAGTAATAATTACCAATAATTACCAATAATTAGTAATAATTAGTAATAATTACCAATAATCAGTAATAATTAGTAATAATTAGTAATAATTACCAATAATTAGTAATAATTAACAATAATTAGAAATAATTACCAATAATTAGTAATAATTACCAATAATTAGTAATAATTACCAATAATTAGTAATAATTAATAATAATTATTAATAATTAATAATAATTAATAATAATTACCGATAATTACCAATAGTTACCGATAATTACCAATAATTAGTAATAATTAGGAATAATTAGTAATAATTACCAATAATTAGTAATAATTACCAATAATTATCAATAATTACCAATAATTACCATTAATTACCGATAATTACCAATAATTAGGAATAATTAGCAATAATTAGGAATAATTAGCAATAATTATGAATAATTACCAATAATTAAGAATAATTAACAATAATTAGTAATAATTACCAATAATTAGGAATAATTTCCAATAATTACCTATAATTACCGGTAAATAGTTATAATTAGTAATATTTAGTAATAATTAGTAATAATTAGTAATAATTAGTAATAATTACCAATAATTAGTAATAATTACCAATAATTAGTAATAATTACCAATAATTAGTAATAATTACCAATAATTAGTAATAATTACCAATAATTAGTAATAATTACCAATAATTAGTAATAATTAGTAATAATTACTAATAATTAGTAATAATTACTAATAATTAGTAAGAATTACCAATAATTAGTAATAATTAGTAATAATTAGTCATAATTACCAATAATTAGTAATAATTACCAATAATTAGTAATAATTAGTAGTAATTAGTAATAATTAGTAATAATTACTAATAATTACCAATAATTAGTATTAATTACCAGTAATTAGTATTAATTACCAATAATTAGTAATAATTACAAATAATTACAAATAATTAGTAATAATTAGTAATAATTAGTAATAATTAACAAATAATTAGTAATAATTAGTAATAATTAGTAATAATTTGTAATAATTACCAATAATTTGTAATAATTAAAAGTAATTAGTAATAATTAACAATAATTAGTAATAATTACCAATAATTAGTAATAATTACCAATAATTACCCATAATTACCGATAATTACCAATAATTATAAATAATCACCAATAATTAGGAATAATTACCAATAATTAGTAATAATTAGTAATAATTACCAATAATTAGTAATAATTAGTAATAATTACCAATAATTAGTAATAATTAGTAATATTTGTAATAATTAGTAATAATTAGTAATAATTACCAATAATTAGTAATAATTAACAATAAATATTAATAATTACCAATAATTACCAATAATTACCCGTAAATAGAAATAATTAGTAATAATTAGTAATAATTAGGAATAATTACCAATAATTAGGAATAATTACCAATAATTAGTAATAATTAGTAATAATTAAAAATAATTAGTAATAATTAGTAATAATTAGTAATAATTAAAAATAATTAGTAATAATTAGTAATAATTACCAATAATTACTAATAATTAGTAATAATTAGTAATAATTAGTATTAATTAGTAATAATTAGTAATAATTAGTAATAATTAGTAATAATTACCAATAATTAGTAATAATTAACAATAAATATTAATAATTACCAATAATTACCAATAGTTATCGGTAAATAGTAATAATTAGTAATAATTAGTAATAATTAGTAATAATTAGGAATAATTACCAATAATTAGGAATAATTACCAATAATTAGTAATAATTAGAAATAATTAACAATAATTAGTAATAATTAGTAATAATTAGTAATAATTACCAATAATTAGTAATAATTACCAATAATTAGTAATAATTACTATTTCGCACGGAATTCGGGGATGACCCCCTGGACGGGAGATTCAAACGTTCCGATCGGTTTCTAGCGGGTTTGTTCGTAGAACCGGAAACATCCAATGATTCCACATCCATTTGGACCTACTTTCCAAAGGTAGGCGCTCATTAGCTTGTGGACTGATAAGGCTTAGGAATTTGCATTGGTCGAGAGGATGGGAGGTCGGACTCATCACACCTTTTTTAGGGGAATTATTGTCTACTCCGGGACTCTCTTTATAGATTTAAGTCATGTTCGTGAATCCTTATTACATTACCAAGTATAAAATGAGCTTTCCTTTAGTTTTAACAATCAATGATTAAATATGCAAGAAATTTAGAGAATCTTTTATATGTATTCGAGGTTCTTCATCAATAGAGAATCATCTATATCTATTTAGAGATTCTTGGTCAATGGTATCCTTCAAAACATTTATATAGAAGTCACTTGGTCATTATGATGACCAGGCTGGTTTTAAAGCCGCTCAGTGGGGCACTTGAAGTTTATCGTCATTCAGAAGGACAGAGATTATTTCAAAGTTGGGATCGAACCCATAAATGGGCTACCTACGTATCCTTTGTTTTGGAAAAGGAATCAGAACCCACGTAGTTCGAGTAATGGAGTATGATGTTTATGATTGATGGCTCAAAGAAGAATCTCATAATTACTTTTACACTCTAATCTCACGTGAGTCATGCTCGGTGTGAGAAACAAGAGGTATTGGTAAAAATTAGACAATTGTGCCATGAAAGATGCAATCATAAGAAATTGTTTGGGGCTTATGTATGTATGACTGCCCAGATAGATGAAGGTTTAGGATTTACTTTTAGGGAGAAAATCCAGGAACAGGGTCCATAAAGGTATATGTGCTTTATGGAGATTTGAATACTCTAACTTGGGACTTATTCCTAAAAAGAAAACCCAAATTAGGAGAGGATTGATAATTGGGTTTTACTCCTGAGAAGGAACCCCGTATCAAACGTAATTTAGGACTGGTTAAGAGAAATTAAGGGACTTGGGGTTCACTCCTGAAGAGGATTCCCATAATTATGACTGGGACTTACTCCTAAAAAGGAGGCCCAGGTTGGAGGACTTGGGGCTTACTTCTGAAAGGAAGCCTAATATTATAACTGAGTCTTATTCCTGAAAAGGAGACCCAGGTTAGGGATTAAGGTTTGAGGCTTACTCCTGAGGAGGATGCCCATGTTTGGGAAATTTAAGAATTTGGGGCTTACTCCTGAGGAAGATGCCCAGATTAAAGGACTTATAACTGGGGATTATTCCTGAAAAGGAGACCCAGGTTAAGGATTATCTCATCTTAAAGGATGAGGTTGAATGAATGAACTCTCAATCTTTGGTGACATAAAGATGTATAAATCACTAGGTTTTGAGAGATATTCCACCGAATTCCTTTCAGATAAGGAATTCAAATCAAGAAATCATGCCATAAATGGCTTTGAAGAGTATCTTGAAGACTGAATCTTGAATAGGAAAGGTGAAATCGCTTAAGAGGGGTAAAATGGGCAAGATGGGCATCCAGAAAGGTAGGGGCGCGCAAGTCTTGAAAGGCGCGCAAGTCTTGCGTGGGCACGCAAGTATTGGTCGCGCTGGTATACCTTGCGCGACACATGGTATACTTGCGCGATTTTCAATTGGAATTGAAATACTTGAGCGAATCCTTTTTAAACCCTTTAGAATCCCCTTGAGGTTCTTCCAGAAAAGGGACGCGCAAATTCTATTGAAGGAATAAGGCGGCGTGCAAGTGTGACCAGTTCCCTTAAGGGCTGGCCATTCAGACGCGCAAGTGTTGATGAGTTTCAACACTTAGGTCTTCCTCCCTCTCTTTAGATCTTCCATTCTAGGTAAGAAATTACCTTAGAAGTGTTCCGGAAGCTTTGAGAAGAGACTTGGGCATCGGGAGCTTCAATCCGAGTTTCTGAAAAAAGTTCCTCCCGAATGGGGGGCCCACAGGGTCTATTTATAGGCAGGAGAAGACCCCGAGCGGTTACCGGGCGGTTATCACTTAGGTCGCGCAAGTCACTTGCACGACCATAGGGAGTCGGCAAGTAGACTTGCACGACCACTAGGCGGCGCGCAAGTGTAGTTGCGCGACCATGAGGGAACTTGCGCGACCTATGGGAAATGTTCTCTTTGTTTATACCTTTGTCGATTTTTGATGTTTCTTCAAAGGATGAATCACTTTATGCTCAGATATTTCCCTTTTCAGATCTTTAGATTCTGTGATGAAAGGAGCGTCAACAAAAGTCCCCCCTCAGAGTTGGATCCGGAGAGAAATGAGGATTTGACTCTGAGGAAATCTAAGACATCCAAAGGAAAAGGTGGTGCGCAAGTCTTCAGTGCGCAGAAGGCAGCGCGCAAGTGTGCTGGAACTTGACTTTTATTCAAGGTTCCTTTGTCTTTTGTGGGCAGCTTAAAGTCATGCATGCCAGACATAAAGGGGCTAATGTTTAAGGTCAAAATAGCTTTGACGGAAATGGATTAGAATTGACACAATTCCTTGAAAGTTCATCTGAAAACATACTACCATACTCAAGTATGAGGGAAAATATGTAAACTATGGCTTATGAATATTTGAATCTGAGGAATGATATGAAAAAGAGCTAAAAGGCATTAGAAGAAGTAGTTTCTAAGAATGAAGTTACTATTATTTAACAAAACCCGTTAGGGGGTTGAAATATGCAGGGCCACCTAAGGGCATTGGCTGCATGGTTAAATAAATAGCATCTTTCGGCTGACAAGTCTGTTATGTGGACTGCTTATGCAAGGCCACCTATGGGCACGTGCTGCATAGTCAGGCAAAAGAACTCCCATAAATTTACTTTCCTAGTGCTAAAAGCCATTGAAAGTTTATGGAGATTCAAATTTTCTAAAGTATAGAGTTTGTTGTATAGAAAGAGGTACTTGAATATGGAGAAGATATTTCCGAACAAGAATATCGAAGAACTGGATGAATATCACTCCTACGAAGGTCTGACCCAAACGTAGGGAAGAAGAATAAACTATAGACTTGAATACTTTCAGATCATGAAAAAGGATATGGGACAAATATGTTAGGGATGGCTATTTTTTGTGGATCCCTACATACTGTCATTTAAGACAAATAAGGACAAAAGAGGCATTCTTCCCAAGAATGAAGTTACCATAATTTAACAAACCCGTTAGGGGGTTGAAATATGCAGGGCCACCTAAGGGCATTGGCTGAATGGTCAAATAAATAGCATCTTTCGGCTGAGAAGTCTGTTATGTGGACTGTTTATGCAAGGCCACCTATGGGCACGTGCTGCATAGTCAGGAAAAAGAATTCTCAGAAGTTTGACATTTTTGTGATTAGAAGTCATGAAAAGGGTTATGAAGATCTGAAAATATTTAAGGTTAGGATTATAACACATAAAGATGGGTATTGTCCAATGTATATAGAGATACATAGGTCAATGATAACCATAATCATGTTGTGGCTGGGTCCTGAATTGAAACTTGGACTTCACTACGTATCTCATAAGAATGAGAATCAAGCCATACGTAGTTCTTGAAATGCAGTTTAAAGTCGTGCAGGACGAAAGTATGAGAAATCTTAGTTTAGGGTCATAGAATTCGGACCATAATAATGAATACACAGTGTGTGTTTTCATGAGGACTTTTCAGCTAAGGGACTGAAAGTGAAATTTGGGGTTATGCCCAAAAGACTTGGGGCTGGATTCGAGGGATACTCGAACGTTCCAACGTATCCCATAAGGATGGGAATCAAGCCCATGTAGTTCTAGAAATGCTCTTTGTACAAATTTGGTTCGTACATGTGAAGGGTGAAAGGGGACTTTAGTGCAATGATGGTTTAACCTGAGATAAAAAAATTTAGGCATTACCATGTATGCACGTAGTCTTTTTGAAATGAAACATGATTGAAAAAAAAATCAATGTCAATAATAGTTCTCTCTCAAGTGAGGAAATCAAAGAATATTGTAGTTTATTGTCGTACCGGACAAAAGTGTTGTATATTTTAACGTCGTATAACAAGGACGAAAGTGAATCAATGTACACTACTATATATAAGGCCATTAGCGACCGCCATTGGCGGTCGCTGTTGCCTCGTCGCTAGAGGCCTTTAGCGACCGCCAATGGCGGTCGCTATAGGTGCCCCGCAGGTCGGCCTTCAGCGACCGCCAGGCGGTCGCTGAAGGCCCTCTGCCCGGTCCCCTATAGCGACCGCCATTGGCGGTCGCTATTCTAAAAAAAAAAAAATTTTAAAATTTTTTTTATTGAATTGAATATAAATATATATATATATATATATAATATATTTTAAATGTTTTAATATATATTTAATATATATATAATATCAAATCATTGTGCTATAATATATATATACTATTAAATACAATATTTTAAATACAAATCATTGTGCTATAATATATATATATACTATTAAATACAATATTTTAAATACAAATCATTGTGCTATAAATATATATATATATATACTATTAAATACAATATTTTAAATATATATATATATACTATTAAATACAATATTTTAAATATATATATATATATATAATATATTTTAAATGTTTTAATATATATTTAATATATATTTAATATATATATAATATCAAATCATTGTGCTATAATAATTTAAAAACTTCGATTCAAGAAATAATCTCATTTCAGGTCGTTCGGAGCACGTTTGCTCCGAATCGGACCGCCGCACACCGTTTTGGTGTTTAACGGCGCCGGAAACGCGTTTCCGGCCGCCGCGGTCGCACGGCACCTCCGAATGAGGTTCCGTCTGGCCGACCATTTCACAATTGACTCCTCGGATGTTGTCGTACGGTTTCGTGGCATTCGGAGGTCGTTCGGGTGGTTTTGACCCCCCAACGCGCCATTTCAGCGCGCGCCGCGCTGCTGAAAACGACACAATCGGGCGTGCCGCGCGCACCGCACGTCCGATGGACGTGCGGCCTCCTCCTGCATCTCAGGAATAATATTCCTCTCGTCCCCGTGCGGTTTCAGGTCGTTCGGAGCACGTTTGCTCCGAATCGGACCGCCGCACGCCGTTTTGGTGTTTAACGGCGCCGGAAACGCGTTTCCGGCCGCCGCGGTCGCACGGAACCTCCGAATGAGGTTCCTTCTAGCTGACCATTTCACATTTGACGTCCCGGATGTTGTCGTACGGTTTCGTGGCATTCGGAGGTCGTTCGGGTGGTTTTGACCCCCCAACGCGCCATTTCAGCGCGCGCCGCGCTGCTGAAAACGACGCAATCGGGCGTGCCGCGCGCACCGCACGTCCGATGGACGTGCGGCCTCCTCCTGCATCTCAGGAATAATATTCCTCTCGTCCCCGTGCGGTTTCAGGTCGTTCGGAGCACGTTTGCTCCGAATCGGACCGCCGCACGCCGTTTTTGTGTTTAACGGCGCCGGAAACGCGTTTCCGGCCGCCGCGGTCGCACGGCACCTCCGAATGAGGTGCCGTCTGGCCGACCATTTCACAATTGATGCCCCGGATGTTGTCGTACGGTTTCGTGGCATTCGGAGGTCGTTCGTGTGGTTTTGACCCCCCAAAGCGCCATTTCAGCGCGCGCCGCGCTGCTGAAAACGACACAATCGGGCGTGCCGCGCGCACCGCACGTCTGATGGACGTGCGGCCTCCTCCTGCATCTCAGGAATAACATTCCTCTCGTCCCCATGCGGTTTCAGGTCGTTCGGAGCACGTTTGCTCCGAATCGGACCGCCGCACGCCGTTTTGGTGTTTAACGGCGCCGGAAACGCGTTTCCGGCCGCCGCGGTCGCACGGAACCTCCGAATGAGGTGCCGTCTGGCCGACCATTTCACAATTGATGCCCCGGATGTTGTCGTACGGTTTCGTGGCATTCGGAGGTCGTTCGGGTGGTTTTGACCCCCCAACGCGCCATTTCAGCGCGCGCCGCGCTGCTGAAAACGACACAATCGGGCGTGCCGCGCGCACCGCACGTCCGATGGACGTGCGGCCTCCTCCTGCATCTCAGGAATAATATTCCTCTCGTCCCCGTGCGGTTTCAGGTCGTTCGGAGCACGTTTGCTCCGAATCGGACCGCTGCACGCCGTTTTTGTGTTTAACGGCGCCGGAAACGCGTTTCCGGCCGCCGCGGTCGCACGGCACCTCCGAATGAGGTGCCGTCTGGCCGACCATTTCACAATTGACGCCCCGGATGTTGTCGTACGGTTTCGTGGCATTCGGAGGTCGTTCGGGTGGTTTTGACCCCCCAACGCGCCATTTCAGCGCGCGCCGCGCTGCTGAAAACGACACAATCGGGCGTGCCGCGCGCACCGCACGTCCGATGGACGTGCGGCCTCCTCCTGCATCTCAGGAATAATATTCCTCTCGTCCCCGTGAGGTTTCAGGTCGTTCGGAGCACGTTTGCTCCGAATCGGACCGCCGCACGCCGTTTTGGTGTTTAACGGCGCCGGAAACGCGTTTCCGGCCGCCGCGGTCGCACGGCACCTCCGAATGAGGTGCCGTCTGGCCGACCATTTCACAATTGACGCCCCGGATGTTGTCGTACGGTTTCGTGGCATTCGGAGGTCGTTCGGGTGGTTTTGACCCCCCAACGCGCCATTTCAGCGCGCGCCGCGCTGCTGAAAACGACACAATCGGGCGTGCCGCGCATACCGCACATCCGATGGACGTGCGGTCTCCTCCTGCATCTCAGGAATAATATTCCTATCGTCCCCGTGCGGTTTCAGGTCGTTCGGAGCACGTTTGCTCCGAATCGGACCGTCGCACGCCGTTTTGGTGTTTAACGGCGCCGGAAACGCGTTTCCGGCCGCCGCGGTCGCACGGCACCTCCGAATGAGGTGCCGTCTGGCCGACCATTTCACAATTATCGCCCCGGATGTTGTCGTACGGTTTCGTGGCATTCGGAGGTCGTTCGGGTGGTTTTGACCCCCCGACGCGCCATTTCAGCGCGCGCCGCGCTGCTGAAAACGACACAATCGGGCGTGCCGCGCGCACCGCACGTCCGATGGACGTGCGGCCTCCTCCTGCATCTCAGGAATAAAATTCCTCTCGTCCCCGCGCGGTTTCAGGTCGTTCGGAGCACGTTTGCTCCGAATCGGACCGCCGCACGCCGTTTTTGTGTTTAACGGCGCCGGAAACGCGTTTCCGGCCGCCGCGGTCGCACGGCACCTCCGAATGAGGTGTCGTCTAGCCGACCATTTCACAATTGACGCCCCGGATGTTGTCGTACGGTTTCGTGGCATTTGGAGGTCGTTCGGGTGGTTTTGACCCCCCAACGCGCCATTTCAGCGCGCGCCGCGCTGCTGAAAACGACACAATTGGGCGTGCCGCGCGCAGCGCACGTCCGATGGACGTGCGGCCTCCTCCTGCATCTCAGGAATAATATTCCTCTTGTCCCCGTGCGGTTTCAGGTCGTTCGGAGCACGTTTGCTCCGAATCGGACCGCCGCACGCCGTTTTTGTGTTTAACGGCGCCGGAAACGCGTTTCCGGCCGCCGCGGTCGCACGGCACCTCCGAATGAGGTGCCGTCTGGCCGACCATTTCACAATTGACGCCCCGGATGTTGTCGTACGGTTTCGTGGCATTCGGAGGTCGTTCGGGTGGTTTTGACCCCCCAACGCGCCATTTCAGCGCGCGCCGCGCTGCTGAAAACGACACAATCGGGCGTGCCGCGCGCACCGCACGTCCGATGGACGTGCGGCCTCCTCCTGCATCTCAGGAATAATATTCCTCTCGTCCCCGTGCGGTTTCAGGTCGTTCGGAGCTCGTTTGCTCCGAATCGGACCGCCGCACGCCGTTTTGGTGTTTAACGGCGCCGGAAACGCGTTTCCGGCCGCCGCGGTCGCACGGAACCTCCGAATGAGGTGCCGTCTGGCCGACCATTTCACAATTGACGCCCCGGATGTTGTCGTACGGTTTCGTGGCATTCGGAGGTCGTTCGGGTGGTTTTGACCCCCCAACGCGCCATTTCAGCGCGCGCCGCGCTGCTGAAAACGACACAATCGGGCGTGCCGCGCGCACCGCACGTCCGATGGACGTGCGGCCTCCTCCTGCATCTCAGGAATAATATTCCTCTCGTCCCCGTGCGGTTTCAGGTCGTTCGGAGCACGTTTGCTCCGAATCGGACCGTCGCACGCCGTTTTTGTGTTTAACGGCGCCGGAAACGCGTTTCCGGCCGCCGCGGTCGCACGGCACCTCCGAATGAGGTGCCGTCTGGCCGACCATTTCACAATTGACGCCCCGGATGTTGTCGTACGGTTTCGTGGCATTCGGAGGTCGTTCGGGTGGTTTTGACCCCCCAACGCGCCATTTCAGCGCGCGCCGCGCTGCTGAAAACGACACAATCGGGCGTGCCGCGCGCACCGCACGTCCGATGGACGTGCGGCCTCCTCCTGCATCTCAGGAATAATATTCCTCTCGTCCCCGTGCGGTTTCAGGTCGTTCGGAGCACGTTTGCTCCGAATCGGACCGCCGCACGCCGTTTTGGTGTTTAACGGCGCCGGAAACGCGTTTCCGGCCGCCACGGTCGCACGGCACCTCCGAATGAGGTGCCGTCTGGCCGACCATTTCACATTTGACGTCCCGGATGTTGTCGTACGGTTTCGTGGCATTCGGAGGTCGTTCGGGTGGTTTTGACCCCCCAACGCGCCATTTCAGCGCGCGCCGCGCTGCTGAAAACGACACAATCGGGCGTGCCGCGCGCACCGCACGTCCGATGGACGTGCGGCCTCCTCCTGCATCTCAGGAATAATATTCCTCTCGTCCCCGTGCGGTTTCAGGTCGTTCGGAGCACGTTTGCTCCGAATCGGACCGCCGCACGCCGTTTTTGTGTTTAACGGCGCCGGAAACGCGTTTCCGGCCGCCGCGGTCGCACGGCACCTCCGAATGAGGTGCCGTCTGGCCGACCATTTCACAATTGACGCCCCGGATGTTGTCGTACGGTTTCGTGGCATTCGGAGGTCGTTCGGGTGGTTTTGACCCCCCAACGCGCCATTTCAGCGCGCGCCGCGCTGCTGAAAACGACACAATCGGGCGTGCCGCGCGCACCGCACGTCCGATGGACGTGCGGCCTCCTCCTGCATCTCAGGAATAATATTCCTCTCGTCCCCGTGCGGTTTCTGGTCGTTCGGAGCACGTTTGCTCCGAATCGGACCGCCGCACGCCGTTTTGGTGTTTAACGGCGCCGGAAACGCGTTTCCGGCCGCCGCGGTCGCACGGCACCTCCGAATGAGGTGCCGTCTGGCCGACCATTTCACATTTGACGCCCCGGATGTTGTCGTACGGTTTCGTGGCATTCGGAGGTCGTTCGGGTGGTTTTGACCCCCCAACGCGCCATTTCAGCGCGCGCCGCGCTGCTGAAAACGACACAATCGGGCGTGCCGCGCGCACCGCACGTCCGATGGACGTGCGGCCTCCTCCTGCATCTCAGGAATAATATTCCTGTCGTCCCCGTGCGGTTTCAGGTCGTTCGGAGCACGTTTGCTCCGAATCGGACCGCCGCACGCCGTTTTGGTGTTTAACGGCGCCGGAAACGCGTTTCCGGCCGCCGCGGTCGCACGGCACCTCCGAATGAGGTGCCGTCTGGCCGACCATTTCACATTTGACGCCCCGGATGTTGTCGTACAGTTTCGTGGCATTCGGAGGTCGTTCGGGTGGTTTTGACCCCCCAACGCGCCATTTCAGCGCGCGCCGCGCTGCTGAAAACGACACAATCGGGGGGCTGTACGGGGGTGCGGGGGGGGGGGGCTGTACGGGGGTGCGGGGGGCTGTACGGGGGTGCGGGGGGGGGGGGGGCTGTACGGGGGTGCGGGGGGCTGTACGGGGGTGGCGGGGGGCTGTACGGGGGTTAGGGGGGCTGTACGATGGTGCGGGGGGGCTGTACGGGGGTGCGGGGGCCTGTACGGGGGTGGCGGGGGCCTGTACGGGGGTGGCGGGGGGCAGTACGGGGGTGCAGGGGGATGTACGGGGGTGCGGGGGGGCTGTACGGGGGTGCGGGGGGCTGTACGGGGGTGCGTGGGGGGCTGTACGGGGGTGCGGGGGGCTGTACGGGGGTGCGGGGGGGGGCTGTACGGGGGTGCGGGGGGGCTGTACGGGGGTGCGGGGGGGCTGTACGGGGGTGCGGGGGGCTGTACGGGGGTGCGCGGGTGGCTGTACGGGGGTGCGAGGGGCTGTACGGGGGTGCGCGGGTGGCTGTACGGGGGTGCGGGGGGCTGTACAGCGGTGCGGGGGGCTCTCCGGGGGTGCAAAGGTCATCCCATTGATTACAAAAGTGAAAAATAAAAGTGATAACATCTAATTAATACATATTTCTTTTATCGATACCATACAAAAATTTATAAAAAATATATTGGATAATACATAATCTATAATATCAGATTTATTGATCTGTTGGAATTAGTTCGACTTTTTCAAATGTAGAATCATTCAAGATTATCTGATCAAAAACTCAATATGTGTATAAAATATTTAAAAGACCACCATGGATGGTAATAATGCATTACTTAAATGAATAAATAAAGTACATCAATGTCAACCCTACCAGTAAAAACAAAAAACATATCTCGTGAATATATGGTGCGTCACGCGTTGCCATCACTGTTACCTCCTTCTGGTGGACCAGGTGCCTACAACAAATAAACATTATAAATATTTTAATAACAAAAATAATTTAAATTAAATAAATAAATACAGTATATACCTGCGTCGTATGATCCCCTGTACCATCAGCTCGACGCACATATTCCCGCAGTGCTCTTACCTCAGCTGTCAATTGCGCATTTGTCTCCTCGGAAGCGCGCAGCCGTGCCTCAAAATATGACATCTGCTGTGTCATATGAGCAACAGCAGGACCGACAACCACAGCGCGTGACACTACAGAACGAGGAATCCCTGCTCCATAGGTCAAACTATAGCCATGCCCGTCCCGACCAATAATGCGATGAAAGATCTCATCCCGTCGCATGGGAAGCTGTCGCTGGTCCTCTGGCAGATGTTCTAACTCAGCTTCAAATTGATCCTGTGAAATATTTAAATATATATAAATATATATATGTTAATATAAAGATTTATGTAATTATTGGTAAGTACAGACACTTACTATCAATGCTGCAACCTCTGGATCATTGCGATCACGAGTCCTTATCCACACCGACATTTTATCAGTTGCTGCACCTTGCCCTCGCAACTGTATGTTAAAAGAATATAAACACAAAACCATATTAATTAATTAATTAAAAAGTGAATAATATATACCTCATGTCGGATCTGAGACACGTGACGAGTCCCGAGCCTGTGAGCTGGTCCCTGCAACGCTCGATTCTCCGAATGGCGTGTTGACACCTCCTACATTCAATTCATTCAAATTTCAAACAAATCACACATTCTTGAAAATATATATACAGCAAAATAATTAATATACAAACCGAAACACCCTCAGTAGACCAATATGCAACCAAGTCACGCCACTGAGCCGGGAGGACACCTCTCGGGACTTTTTCCAAAATGTCAGGGGCACCCACATTTGGTACCCAGTGGTCCCTCTTCACTTTGCCTTTATAATCTTTCCACAGCTTACGGCATTTTCTCATACACACAGGCCGAAACTCTTCAGGGCATACTTTCAAATTTTGCTATAATGAAAATAATCAAACATATTAGTATTATTTATAAATAGAAAATAAAGTAAAATTATTTTCTTACCTGAACCTCCCTCCATAGACGATCTAATGTGTCCTGAGGGATAGAAGCCCAATCACGCGTGGTCAATGGAAATCGATGTGGGTCACGTATGATATGACCCAGCTGACGAATAAATGTCGGGGCATTCGGTCCCACGGGATGAAATACCTCATCAAATGAAACATCTATCGTCGTGTCGGAATTCCATGCTAATATGCCACGACCAGGGCCTCTCCTGCGAGAGGAAGAAGCAGCCGAGTCTGATCCTGTTGAAAACAATTTTATATATAAATTGACAAATGTTATATTTATATATATATATATGTTAATTACATAAATAATATAGATAATGACTGTCAAACATACCTCGACCCTGAGACGTAGATGCCTCAGATGGATGATGTGGATTTTCTGCCTCTTCCCCTGACATGTCTGCAATCATACAAAATATCAGTAATGAGTCCAAAGTGTTTAAAAGATAAATTGGATTGTTCTTAATAAATCAAACTTGTACAACTGTTAATCAAACAAAAAATGGATTGAATAATTAGTTGTGAATGAATTTTAAAAAATCAGAAAGTTAATCAACCTAAATATTTATGACTGAATTAACTTACAAAAGTGAGGATTAAAACTTATAAGGATTTATAAAATGATTAGATAATTTATGATATCCTAGGACATTCTACTGAATAGCGGGAAAACAATTATACCTTTCATTAAGCATGCAAATCGACCGTTTCTCCTTCAACAGCCGCTCTGACCCAATAAATATCTTCTTCACGTTGAACTACGGTATGTTGATCAAGTTGTTGGTAAACAAACGGAACAGTCTCGGGTTCATCTTCTTCAAATAAAAACACTCCTCGCCGAGACATTTTGACAACAACTTGCCAACTTGGATCCGAAGGCAAAGTAACGAAGAATACTTGTTCCGCTTGTGATGTCAAGATGAAAGGTTCATTCTCAACTCGTTCATTATTTCTGTATAACATGTAGTTAAAATTCACCAATGAAAACTGATATTGATCGACTTTACATCCACGCACTGGATCAACCCAATTACACTTTAACAATATGTACTTCAAACCGTGTGTGTATACAACTTCAATGATGTCTATCAATTGACCATAGTAATAACCAGAATCGACAAATGGACAACCGATTCCACTATTTTGTGTTGCTCGTTTGTCATCAACATCTTTAATGCGAAATCGAAAACCATTAGCATCAATAGCTTTATAACGACGAGCGGTTATAGATGGACCCTCAGCCAGTTGGATAAATACTTCAGGTAACGTGGGGTCCCCTAACTCCCTCAGCTTACGAACCTACATAATTTATAAAAATCAATACTGATATATGCAGAAAGAATTAGTTTAATACTTCACTCATAATGAAAATCAATTTATACATACATAATCCTTGAACCAATCATGAAATGCCGCATAATGAGATTGTTGAATTTGCAACTCAGTCGCACGATGCATCTCTTCTTTTATCTGATTAATGTGTTTCCTGCAAATGATTACGCGATGTTTAAAAGATCAACTTATGCAAAGAAAACATGTAAAAGTTATACAAGCACATTGATAAGATACTTACTGCATTAATGGTGCAACTGATGGAGTATTGAACAAGATATATCGATGTGCTTGTATCCACTCGATGTTGTCCATATCAAATGTGGTTCCTTCTCCAACTGGACCATCATGAATCCGAGAGGGCTTATCTAATTTTGTTTCAACATCCATAAGATATTCTGCACAAAAGGTAGTACACTCGTCCATCAAATAACCATTGGCTATTGATGCCTCTGGACAAGCTCTGTTGCGTACAAATCTTTTCAATGTACTCAAATACCGTTCAATAGGATACATCCACCTGAATTGCACTGGACCAACAGCCATTACTTCATCAGTTAGGTGCACTGTTAAGTGGACCATAACATCAAAAAATGAGGGGGGGAAAAGTTTCTCAAAGTGACAAAGCGTAAGTACAATTCGGTCCTGCAAACTTTTTAAATCACTCATTCGTTGATTTCTTAAACAAAGCTGTCTAAAAAAATTACTCATCTCAATCAAGGGCTGAACAACATTGGGGGATAAACAATCACAAATTGCGATTGGAATCAACTGCTGAAGTAATATGTGATTGTCATGACTTTTCAACCCTTGCAATGTCTTGCTCGTCAGATTCACACACTTTGAAATATTAGAAGAGTAACCATCAGGCACCTTGACCATCTTCAAAATGGAAAGAAATGTCTCTTTCTCCTCTGTAGTCATCGAATACTGTGCATCAGGCATATATGCCTTGTTTCCCTCAGCTAACTGTAAATGCAACTGTTTGCTTAAACCCATTTCTTCCAAATCACGGCGTGCATTAACATGGTCCTTTGACTTTCCACTGACACCTAAAATGGTCCATAATATGTTATCACAAACATTTTTTTCAATGTGCATGACATCCAAATTATGCCTCAACATGTTAGTTTTCCAATACGGAAGACTATAAAAAATACTTTTCTTTTTCCAATTGTGACTGCGCTGCCTACCCGCAGCACGAATATTACGTACTGGAGGAGCCACCAAATCCTGAATTTCATATACCGTGCGGATGTTTTCTTCCTCAATCTGCGATAACATTTCGACTCCTGTCATGATCTTTGGTGCTGGGCTGAACTCTCTAGAACCATCAAATGCCACTCTGTCCTTTCTGAACCTGTGTTGGGGAGGGAGAAAACGCCTGTGACCCATGTATGCCCATTTTTTGGAATGTTTAAGCCATACAGATTTTTTACTTTTATTGCAACAAGGGCAAGCAAATTCCCCTTTCGTACTCCAGCCTGATAAATTTGCATAAGCTGGGAAGTCATTGATTGTCCACAATAAAGCTGCATGCAGTTTGAACATTTCATTCGTTTCGCAGTCATAAGTCATCACACCATCGCCCCAAAATTCATTCAACTCATCAATCAATGGCTGAAGGTAAACATCAATCTTATCCCCCGGACTTTTAGGTCCATCAATAAGAGTGGAAAGTAATATAAATTTTTGCTTCATACAAAGCCACGGAGGAAGATTATATGGAACCAACACCACGGGCCATGTGCTATGAGTTGCACCAACCATAGACTTGAATGGATTGAAACCATCTGCTGCCAATCCCAATCGGACATTACGAACATCTTTAGCAAAGTCGGGATGTCTCTTATCAAAATCCTTCCATGCATGAGAGTCTGCCGGGTGGGTTAACATGTCACTTTCATGAACTCTTTCTGCATGCCATCTCATTAAATTAGAAACTTTAGATGACATAAAAAATCTTTTCAACCTCGGTTTAAGGGGAAAGTAACGCATTTGCTTTACGGCAATCGGTTTCCCCTGTATCGCAATCTGACTTTGATGAGTCTTATTTCCCCTGTTCTCTTTCCACCTGGAAGCGCCACAAACCGTACAGATATCCAAATGAGCAGTTTCATTTCTAAACAACATACAGTTGTTTGCACATGCATCTATAGTCTCATATGTAAAACCTAAGTTCTCTGTCAACTTACGAGCATAGTAATACGACTCAGGAATCTTAGCGTCGAAAGGAAGAACTTTTTTCAATAAAACCAAAAGCATGTCGAATGATGTGTCTGACCAATTGTTCAAAGTCTTCAAATGCAACAACTCCACGATGAACGACAGTTTATTGTAAGAAGTACATCCAGGATATAATTCTGTTTTCGCATCATCAAGTACTTCATAAAACCTCCTCGAATCACGATCTGCACCAGAGCGAAGATTTATCTCACCGGTCTCAAGATTCTGGATGTCAATGCCTTCAGGATCAAACCCACGTACCATTTCAGTAAGCATTTCATGCATTGGATCAGTCATCCTTGCATCAACATCCATCTGAGCTACATCTGTATTTTGACAACGAACATATTCTTCTCCATGACGAGTCCAACTCTTATAATTTTTCAGAAATCCATTAAAGAAAAGGTGCTCCCTCACAGTATCTCGTGTGAATTGATATCTGTTAGCACATTTTCTACATGGACAACTAATATAGTCACTTTCAAATCCTCTCGTGAAGTCAATAAACTGCATAATGCCATTGAAATATTCTCTAGACGTTCGATTTGGAAGATCAATCCAACTCTTATCCATAATAATATCTGTATAACAAACATTTACACAATACTTATTACATTTACATTTTTCAAATCAACTATATTCAAAATAAATATTAATAATTTGTTTATGAACCATTGATAAAATAATAATGTAACTGAAAGCTCATGTTACCTGATTGAGCTACAAACCTGAAAGGGAGGGGAGCCGAAGGCGGTGCTGCGAGGGAGAGGAGCAGCGAAGGGGAGCCGGAGCCAAAGGCGGTGCGGCAAGGGAGGGGACGGGCGGCGGCAGCGGCGGGGAGCTGGAGGAGAGGAGGCGGTGAGGGGACGGGGGACGGGTAGCGAGGGGGGGGGGGTGTCCGGGGTCGGGGGGGGGGGGGGGGGGGGCTGTCCGAGGTGCGGGGAGGGGTGTCCGGGGTGTCGGGGGCCTGTCAGGGGTGCGGGCAGGGGTGTTCGGGGTGCGGGGGTGTCCGAGGTGCGGGGGAGGGGGGGGCTGTCTGGGGTGCAGGGGGGCTGTCGGGGGTGCGGGGTGGGGTGTCCGGGGTGCGGGGGGCCTGTCCGGGGTGCAGGGGGGCTGTCCGGGTTCAGAGGGGGGGTGTCCGAGTGCGGGGGGGGGGGGGGGGGGGGCTGTCCGGGGTGCGGGGGGGCTGTCCGGGTTCGGAGGGGGGTGTCCGAGTGCAGGGGGGGGGGGGGGGCTGTCCGGGGTGCGGGGAGGCGTCCGGGGTGCGGGGGGCGGTCCGGAGTGCGCAAGGGGGTGCTGTCCGGGGTGCGGGGAGGCGTCCGGGGTGCGGGGGGCGGTCCGGAGTGCGCGGGGGGGGGGGGGGGGTGCTGTCCGGGGTGCGGGGAGGCGTCCGGGGTGCGGGGGGCGGTCCGGAGTGCGCGCCGGGGGCTGTCCGGGGTGCGGGTGCCGTCCGGGGTGGGGGGGGAGGGCCGAGAGGCCGGAGGGCGGTGGCCGGAGGCCGGAAGGCAGGCGGCGGGGGAGGACGGGCGGCGGGGGAGGGCGGGCGGCGGGGGAGGGCGGGCGGCGGGGGAGGGCGGGCGGCGGGGGAGGGCGGGCGGAGGGGGAGGCCGGGAGGCGGGGGAGGCCGGGCGGCGGGGGAGGCCGGGCGGCGGGGGAGGCCGGGCGGCGGGGGAGGGGAGGGCGGCGCGAGGGAGGGCGGCGGGTTAGGGCGAGATCGAGAGGGCGCGGGGGGGGGGGGGGGGGGGGGGGCGCAGAAACCCCTCGAATATTTTTAGGGAGGTTAGCGACCGCCATTGGCGGTCGCTAATGGTGGGCTATAGCGACCGCCAATGGCGGTCGCCCGAGTCAGGGGGCCTCCACTGCCCCCTTTTCTAGTAGTGGTAAAAATATTGATTCTAGGGGCGGTTTCACAAATCAACATCATATGAGATGGTGGTGAACCGATGTGAAGAGATTGTTTTTGGGCTTGAACCCTGGGAGGCTGCCTACATACCCAGCCTGGAGGGCAAGGATCAAAATCCGTGTAATTCAATTAAAGAATGAATTAATTATCAAGTTGTTCTTGGGGACAATGATCTAATTAAAATGTTGTTGGGACTTACACATGGTTAGTGGCCCAAAGGGAGTGTTATGGTTGATGTTCGCTCTAAGATCACGTGAGTCATACTCGGTCTGAGAAACAAGAGGTGACAACAACCTTAACGATGCACAGTTTAATGTCATGTAGGACATATCAAGGGACTATGCAGTTTAAAGTCTTGTAGTTAGGACTATTGGTGCTGCACAGTTTGGTGTCATGTAGCAGGGACAAAATACAGTTTAATGTCATGTAGGACATATCAAGGATTTTCTGTACAGTTTTAGCATCATGTAGTTAGGACGATGGGGATAAAATAGTTTAACGTCATATTGGACGAAAGGGGGACTGTGCAGTTTGATGTCATGCAGTAAGGACAAAAGAGTGCATCATTTTAATGTCATGTTGGATGCATTGGGGATTTTTTTCACAGTTTAATGTCATGTTGGACGAAAGTGCGAATAGTTTAAGGTCATATGCATGGACCGTGGATGGTGCAGTTTAATGTCATGCTGGACCTTTGATGATTATATAGTTTAACGTCTTTCCGGACGTGAGGGAATTTTATACAGTTTAGCGTCATGTAGTTAGGACGTCACAGTTTAACGTCTTGCTAGACATAAGGGATTTGCAAATAGTTTATGGTCATATACATGGACCAGGGATGATGCAGTTTAAGGTCATGCTGGACGGTTTAGGGAACTTTTTCACAGTTTAATGTCGTCTGGGACGAAGTTGCAGTTTAAGGTCATACTGGACCATTGCTGTATAGTTTAACGTCATATAGCAAGGACGAACTGGTGCTGCACAGTTTAGTGTCATGTTGCAGGGACATCTTCTTTTCTACAGTTTAATGTCATGTTGGACGAAAAAGGGACTTTCTTACAGTTTAACGTCATGTTGGACGAAGTTGCAGTTTAAGGTTGTACTTGACCATTGCTGTATATTTTAACGTCATATATCAAGGACGAACTGGTGAACCAATATGAGGATATCAGTTCTGGGGACTTTTTACAGTTTATCGTCATGCTGGACGCTGGAAGTGCCAAACAGTTTAATGTCATATTGCTAGGACACAATATAGTTTAATGTCATCTCGGACAAAATATAGTTTAATGTCATCTTGGACATAATAGTAACCAATGTGACAGTTTAACGTCATGTTGGACGATAAGGGAACTGACACAGTTTAACGTCATTCTGGACGATGAAAGTGCCACACAGTTTAATGTCATATTTCTAGGACACAATATAGTTTAATGTCATCTCGGACAAAATATAGTTTAATGTCATCTCGGACAAAATATAGTTTAATGTCATCTCGTACAAATAAGGAACTTCTGTACAGTTTAATGTCATGTAGATAGGACATAATACAGTTTAGTGTCATGTAGGACAATAGAACCAATGTGACTGTTTTGGATCTGGGAACAATATTTTGTGTTTATACAAAATACTTCTTCAGAAACCTGGCATTAGTTGGAGTCGTGATGTGTTCTCCATCCATTGAGATTAGAGAATACGCTCCATTGGAGTAGACCTTATGTATTGAATAAGGTCCTTCCCATTTTGGTTCAAGCTTGGGAGGCTTCTTTCCTGGTATCATTGGTGCTCTGAGAACCAATACCAATTCTCCCTGAATGAATGAACGAAGACGAACTTTTTTGTTAAAATCTCATGCTATTCGATTCTGATAGATTTCCAAGTGGTGCAAAGTGCACAATCTTTTCTCATCTAACTGTTCCAATTCATTCAACCGCTTTTGGGATTTCTCATCTGTAGATAAATGATCACAAATGGCTATTTTGAGTGAGGGCAATTGAACTTCAATTGGCAAGACTGCTTCTGTTCCATATACCAATGAATATGGAGTTGACCGCGTTGCATTGCGAGTAGTAGTCCGATAATCCCATAAAGCATGAAAGAGTTTATCAGGACATGACCTATTATCTTTATCTACCATCTTTTGCAGTATATTTGAAAGAGTCTTGTTGAAGGCTTCTATCTGGCCATTAGCCGCCGCATGATATCGAGATGAATGGTTGGACTTAATGTTGTATTCTCGATACAATTTCTTCACCTCAGAAGAACAGAAGTTGGTGTCGTTGTCCGTCAATATGGTATGAGGGACACCAAATCTAGTAATGATGTTAGACTTGATGAAGCTAACAATGCATTTAGAACTGACTTCTTTGAGAGGTACTGCCTCTGCCCATTTGGAAAAGAAATCAGTAGCAGTAAGAATGTACTTAAACTGCTTGGCCGTAGCTGAAGGGTAAGGTCCCACCACATCCATTCCCCATGTGGAAAATGGCCATGAGTATTTAGCTGTATGAAGCAACTCTGGAGGTTGATGAATGAAGTTGGCATATACTTGGCATGAATGACACTTCTTTGTGAAATGAACACAATCTTGTATCATTGAAGGCCAAAAGTATCCAAGCCTTCGAATTTGATCAGACAGTCTATGTCCAGACTGGTGGGCACCACAGACTCCTGCATGCACTTCTTTTATGACAGCCATTTTCTCTTCACCATCAATACATCTGAAGAGAACTCCATCAAAACCACGTTTTTAGAGAATTTTCTCGAGGTGGTTTGGGCTATCATAATGAGTAAAATTGACCACACGTCGCCGGATTTGTTCTTTCTCGCCTCTATCAGGTGGAAGTGTTCCATTTTGAAGGTATTCCCTGATAGGTGACATCCATCCTATAGTATGACCATACGGTTCAGGAATGGGACTAATTTCATTAATTTCCTCTGTTCTGACTTGAACATAAGGTGAAATTGCACGACGGTGGGCAATACAGATGGTTGTCTCGTCCCGATTTGGATCTGCTAAAGCTGTGGCTATATTAGCCAGTGCATTAGCTTGAGCATTTTGTGATCTTGGGACATAAGAAAATGTCGGTTCTGAAGGGAATTCCGACATTAACTCTCTGACATAATCGTACAAAGGGATTAATTCTTCTTTTCTGATGGCATAATCCCCATTGACTTGTTTGATTACCAGGTCTGAATCATCTTTCACCTTTAAGTGATTCACTTGTGCTTGAAGCGCTAACTCCAAGCCTGTAATGAGAGCTTGGTATTCAGCTTCATTATTGGTACCACCTTCCCACAACAAAAAGGAATAAGGTAACACTACCTTATCTGGAGAAATGAGCACAATTCCTAAGCCAACTTTGTTGAATTTAGGATTTTCCATTTTCTTCCCTGTTGGACTTCTAGAAGCACCATCAAAATACATTTCCCATGTTTGAGGACTCTCTTTAATAGAGAAAACTTCCTCATCAGGGAGTTCGATATCTAAATACGTGTCTTCCACTGAAGGATGTTCAGCCAGGAAATCAGCCAGAGCTTGGCCCTTAATTGCCTTTTGAGACACATACTGAATGTCGAACTGCTGTAGAATAACCGCCCACCTTGCCAGACGTCCTGTAAGCATTGGACGATTAAGGACGAATTTGAGCGGATTATTACGAGATACCAATTGGACCTCGTGATGTTGCAGGTAGTGTATCAGTTTCTGAACTGCAAAGATTAATGCTAGGAAGCACTTTTCAATACTTGAATACCGGGTTTCTGCTTCAAGCATAGTTCTACTGAGATAGTAGAGACAATTTTCATTCCCAGCATCATTCTTTTGAGAGAGAAAGGCACCCAATGATCGCTCTAAAGCTGTCACATAGAGGATAGACGGTCTTCCCTCAACAGGTGGCATGAGTACTGGTGGACTCAAGAGGTATTTCTTGAGAACATAAAATGCTTCTTGACATTCTTCAGTCCACTAGTAAGTGACTCCTTTCTTCAATAATTTGGTAAAGGGTAAACTTTTGCCTGCCAAATTGGTGATGAAACACCGAATATAGGCTAAGTGTCCTTGAAGTCCTCTTAATTCTTTCAAATTATGAGGAGGTGACATACCAAGGATTGATTTGGTCTTCTCAGGATCGACTTCAATACCACGATGGCGTACAACAAATCCGAGGAATTTTCTTGAGGTTACCCCAAAAGCACATTTTAAGGGGTTCATCTTCAAATTATGTTGTCGAAGCTTGTGGAATATGACTTCCAAATCAGCCAAGTGATTAGAACGTTTTTTGGATTTAACCACCAAATCATCTACATAGCATTCAACAAACATCCCTAAAAAAGGTTTGAAGATACGATGCATGGCGCGTTGATATGTTGCACCTGCATTCTTTAAACCAAAGGGCATCACCCGGTAACAAAACAAACCTTGAGGAGCTCTGAAGGCTGTATATTCCTCATCTTCTGGGGCCATTCGGATCTGATTATATCCGGAATATCCATCCATGAAAGAAAGTACTTCATAGCCAGCCGTCGCATCAATTAAGAGTTCTGTAATCGGAACTGGGAAATCATCTTTAGGACAATACCAATTAAGATCTCTGAAATCGATGCAAACCCTAATTTGTCCGTTCTTCTTCTTTACAGGGACAATATTAGCCAACCACTTGGGATATTGAACTTCTCTGATGAAGTTGGCTTTGATCAGCTTATCCACTTCAGCTTCAATTTTGGAAGCATAGGTTGGGTGTGTTCTTCTCGCGGCTTGCTTAAAACCTCGATGTTCTTTTGGTAAACCCAAATGATGAGTAGCAACATCAGGATCAAGCACAGACATTTCTGTATAATTCCAAGAAAAAATATCTTTATTTTTCTTTAGAAAAGAAATATACATCTCTTGCTCTTCAAGGGTCATGGCCGCACTAATTAAAGTGGGGCGTGAATCTTTCTCTGTACCCAGATTTACTTCTCTGAGTTCATCCACAGTGGTAGAGATACCCTCTTCAAATGCTGGAGGAGCATCTCTAAGATCTTCCTCTTCCTCTTCATCATATGTTATTTCTTCCATTTCTACTTGCAAAGTAGATGAAAAAACGAAATTCTCATGATCATAAGATATGTCAAAATTTTCACATTTTGAAGAAGAAGCTTCCATTTCCGACCCTATTGATGATAAAGGGTCTTCTTTGGGAAATAAATAGGAGATGATGGATTGAGAATCGACATCATTATTCACCTCTGGTGTTTCCATAACTTCTTCTGGCCTGATTAGCGAAGTATAGACTTGTTGGACTTCAGCAGATGAAATGAAAACATCACCAATTATGCTTTCGTCACTGCTTGGTAGGTTACCAATTTCTCCCATGTTGTCTGGCTCGATCGCCGTAATTGACATTATGGATCTTTCCATAAGAGTATTTTGATTTGGGCATATTTTGTCAATTTGAATGATAGGTAACACATAATCTGTACTCACATGTGAAAATGGATTTATAGGAATTTTCTCCAAACCATATGGAGCATTAACTTTGGTAATTTCCTTCATTGTAGATTTTTCTCTTCCCTTCATGTGATAAAATTCCGCCTCAATGTATTGAGACTCACATGTCTTGAACGGGGCCTTATCACCATAAAAGGTTCCAACTTGACCATCAAAATAGTATTTGAGACAATGATGGTATGATGACGGAATAGCTGCATGCTGATGTAGCCAGGGTCTTCCAAGCAAGATATTGAAAGCTGAGTCTCGATCAACAATCATGAAATCTGAATTGGATACAAGATCTCCAAACTGAGTTCTGAGTGTAACTTCTCCCAGTGGTTCTTGTTCATTTTTATCATATCCTTGTAACATCATGGTAGAAGGAAATAAATCAGATTCCGTGAGGCCCAATCGACGAAGTGTACGAATGGGCATGAGGTTGACTCCTGAACCATTGTCAATGAAAGCTCTTCGAATATCTACACCATTGAATTTTCCAAATAAGTACAAAGGTTTTATGTGCCCAAGCACAACATCATCTTCATCTTTATCAGTAAAAGATATCACTGCATGTCATTCTGCAGGATTATTCTCTATGTGATAGATTTCAACTGCAACAATTTCAGCTTCAAACTCCTGAGGACTTGACAAAGCTTCGATGAGTGCTTCCCGAAGATCTTTTGACAGATTCAAAGCCTCCAAAATTGATAACTTGGCTGGTACTTGGGCCAAGTGTTACAATATATCATACTTTTGATCTAAAGGTCTGTGTTTCCCAATAGGAATATGCGGTTTAGCAGGTTCCTTGGAAGCAGATGCTTTGGAAGCTGATGCATCTTGTATTGAAGTTGGCAACATCCTTGGTTTTGGAAGATTAGACTGATTAGATCCATTTACTTGCTGAGATAAAGAAGATGGAACCTTTAATCGGTCTTCCAAAATAACTGTTCCAAAACTGAGTTGGCCATTGGCAGAAGAACTTGCTTCTTCTTTTTGAGCTCGCTGAAGGGCTCTACCACGAGTTTCTGCTGCATATACAGTGCTAGCAGGGGTAAAATTAGAGTAGTGGCTTCGGAAATATCCACGTCTTCCCCTATATCCTGAACCTCTAGAACTTCCTCGGATTCCTTTATTTGATACAGGGAATTCAGGCTCATCAAGACTGGAATATGGATCTGTTAATTGAATCATATTAACAGAACCAAAGATTAACTCTTCGTCTGATAAAGACTCTGCCTGGTTAGCCTGTTTAGGCTGTGCCGTTTGATGGGGCGGTGTCCGTGGCTTTGAAGTAGATGGCATGAAATCTGCCAGAGTCAAAGAAAATTTAGGCTTTGATACATACTCATCTTCTCCTGATTCCTCTTTCTTCTTTGAATTGTGCTGCCCTTTTGAGGATTTGTCTTTTGATGGAGGCTTTACTGAAGCTTTTGTAGGAGACACAATTGGTTTCTTCAATTGTGTTCGCAAAATGGAATGGGTCTGATTGATTGTCTTTCTGACCATCCAATCATCATATTTTTTTCGCAGTTTTTCTTTTGACTTCCTGCCACTCGCCTCCTTCCTCTGGATCTGTAGCGGTAATACACGCTACATGAGCTGAAGAACCCTTCAATTTGACTTGTCCCAAGTCGACCATCTTTTGCAGGAGGTCTTTAAAGACAAAACACTCCTGGATGGGATGCCCCAACATTTGATGAAAGGGACAATAATTGGGACGGTCTTCATCTCCTTCCTTGTTTGGCCTCTTGGGCACTGGTAATTGAACCAAATTATTTTCCAGAGCTGAAATGAAGTAACCAAGAACTTGCTCACTTCGGAAAGAGTATGTTTTACTCTTTAAATCCTCAAATTGTTTTTGTCGTTGATCTCTTTGATCATTTGGACGAAACAACCTTTGTTGTTGGCGTTCAGGAAGTGGATCCCTTCGAGAAGATGAAGGTTTTGAAGTAGAAATAGGTACAGGTGCTTGTTTAAGCATAACTGTAGCAGTTTCCGCTTTACCCATTCTCCTTCCTGGAGCTGATGGAATTATACGAGATTTAACCTTAGCCTTTATAAGGGAATCTTCAATCTGTTGAGCGATTGAAGTAAGGTCTTGAAACCCTCCTGTGTATTTCACAGGGATCAATGGCGTGCGTAATTCGTCATGCAAATTTTCCACACAGATTAGCAACAATTCCTCCTGAGGGAGTGCTAAACTCAGGGGATACGTTAATCCCTTCCAACGAGCAATGAAATCAGAGACTCTTTCATTATCCCTTTGCTTGCAGTTTGTAAGATCGAAAACTATCGTTTTTGGCAAAGTTGAGCTAAACTGAAGAAGGAATTTTTGACGAAGATCCTCCCATCGGATGATTGACCGGGATTGCAAGCTTGTATACCAGACAAAAGCTGGTCCTTGCAAGGTTCGCACGAAGCATCTGAGTTTCACTGCTTCTTGCTACTCTGGAGTTCCCATCATAGGATCACAACAAGACACGTAATGCGTCAAATGTTGTTCCGGTTCGCCTGATCCATTGAAAGTAGGGAAAAACGGGTTTCCAAAACTGGATGGAGGAGAAATTGAATCTACCCATTCAGGGTAAAATTTCTTTTCAGGTTGAACTTGCGCCCGTTTCCCTTCCATAGTTTCTAACCGATCTGTTAATGACTCAATAGTAGTTATTAACTTTTGAGAAACATCAGGTTGAACTTGGTTTTGGGTAGGTGCAATGAATGGAGCTTGGACAGACGTGGTGGTTGGTGCTGCAACTGATGGTAGTGCTGCCAACCGTTGTTGCGTTTGACCCGTAGGATTAGACCTCTGAGGGTGTACTGATAAAGGAGGATATTCCTCATCCATCTCAGTATTTACAACAAATTCCTCTGGCTGTCGGACTTCAGAATTCTTAAGAAGAAGACTACTCTGAAGTAGTTCTACATTCAACCTTCTTAATTCTTTAATTTCTTCCTCCTGTTGTGCAAACCTTTGCTCTAATGAGAGTGATTGACCTCCTTCAGAGGAAGGGTGAGAAGTAACCTGATTCTTTCCTTTCCCCTTATTGGATCCTTTTCGGAGAGGGGGAAGTGGGTTACTTGAAGGAATACCCAGATTTTGGGTAATCCTTTGATTACGTGTGCGCACACCTTCTTCATTTAGGTCTGTGTGCGCAACTTCTTGAGCAGGAACCTCTTCATCTGATCCCTCTGATTGAGCCTCATCTGGTGAATTAGTAGCAACGACATTGATGACATTAATGGATTCATATTGCATGGAATCCTTTCTATCAGCATTTCTGTGATATTGTCTTCTTCCATGTCCATGATGAGACATGGCATTCCATTGAATTGATCCCTCAGGAACTATTTGGAGAACCGTCACTTGGAGAGAATCTCCTGATAGCTTGGCTCTTCGTTCCTCTTGAGGCTTATTCCCTAATCGAGAGAATACTGACTTTCTTTGAGGGAGGGATTGAGGATTTGAAAAAGTCCCCAGTCCGGTGGACTGGGGATGTTCCTGCTGCTTTCGCTCAACTCCTCGAATCCCAATTGTTGACTCTGAGGGTTGGGTTAGAGAAGTCCCCAGTCTGACAAGCTGGGGAGTCTCTTGACATGCTATGACTGAGATCTTCTTAAAATCTCTCTTGATCTTGCGAATCTTAGTTTGGAAATTAGCTGGATGCATTAACCTGTATCCACTTTTATCACCTGGTTCAATAGACCGTTGGATGATTTCTGAAACTTTTGTCATTTGATGACGTGTTTGCTCCAGACGAGAGGCTTGTGCAATATTCTCGCCTGCTTGATGTAGGAGCAATTCAACAACTTGTTCTCTATATACTTGATTTTGAGAGGAACTAGTTGAAGCCTGTTCTTGAGCAAGCTTTTGATTATGAACAAATCCCATTGACTGTGGCCGGCCAAGGGAAATAACATTGCATGAGACCATTTTCGGCGGGCTTTGCTGACTGGAAAGCACTGTGAAATGTAGTGCTCCGTGAACACCCCATCCTCTGATATGAACATCAGATGGAGAATTGGCAATTAACTGACGCAATTTTCTTAGTGCGCCAAGGCATGAACGTTGAAGGGTTCTCTTTTTCTTTTTACCCTTCGGATACCGAGAGACTGATAGAGATGCCAAATCAATCTGACGTTGTAGCCCTTCTATTATCTTAAGATGATTTTCATATTCATCATAAGATAATACCTTCTTCTTTAATTGACAAAGAGTTTTCCATATGTTGAGACGAATATCATGGATTCCATCATCCATCAACATCTTTGGAATGTCGTACTGGGAGTCAGCCAAAGGCCAAAACATGACTGGTACTTCACCTTTTGCCAGTTTTTTCCTCATGTTCAGCATTTCCTCTTTATCATTAAATGAAGATTCTTCTACCTGTTTTGACCAGAGTTGGTGTTTCCTTGTTGCTTCATCGGATTCAACAAGATTGGTAGAGATATCATTAATCAAACTAGAAGATGCATGACTTAGGGGTGGTTCGGAGAATGACCTACACCCTGAGATATCTTCTGATTGAGAAAGTATTTCACTTGTAAGCGATAAAGCATCAGACATGACTGGTTTCGCATTTGCAAGTGCCTCAAGATAAGAGGGCTTTCTCGGAACTACATTATCCACTGGAGTATTTTTCCAGGCAATGTGAATCACTACTGCGGAGAGGACTTTCGCAGCGAAGTTCATCATCATGGGGAGGACCACCATAATGGGTTACAGCAAAAGATGAGATCTCTTGCTCCTTGGTCTTCTGACCACACAGAGGGTTCCTGTGGCTTTCATCTGAAGAAGAAACTTCAATATTGACCGAACTTTCATAAAGCAAGCCTTTATGAGGAAGTGTCTGTTGAAGACCTTCAAAATTAATGTTCTCATTATTGGGAACTGAGGGAGTAGAATATTGAATTCCGACAGATAAATGTCTGAGGGCTTCAAGAACTCCAGCATCGAGCAAGGCCTTGTTGCAGATTGGCCTTTGATCTCCTTACTGTGCTGGGCAGATCTTTTTCTTAGATGCCTTCTTACTCACTTTAGAAACCACTTGTTGACGAAAGTGGTTACTCTGAGCAGGTGTATGTGCCTGATCAGGAAATATGGTCAGGTTAGGCTGACGATCTCCACTCAAATCAGGTGTATGTGCCTGACTTGGTTGTCCGTATGATATGGGGGAGTATGCCCCATAACCCTCTTGGACTGGAACAGATGTGTGTGTCTGTTCCGGAGTGAATCGTTGATGTGTCACTCCACTGCTAGGGATAGATTTATGTGTCTGTCCCTGAGATGATGCTGAAGCTGTTATGATATCCTGGCAAGCATCCAGAATATGAGCAGGAATTTGCTTCTGCTCTTTCACTATTGACAAAATATGTTTGGTGACTTCAGCCGCTAGAACGGGGATATACGTCCATTTCGGGCTTGGAGTAGGTGTATGTGCCTGCTCCTGTCCTCCTTTTCCTGTCAGTGAATCCTGACAGTACTCAAGTGTGGAGGCAGAGAGTTGAGTCTGCCTCCTGTTTGTCATCGGGGCTTTCCGACTGACTTCTCTGTGCGCTACCAAGCGAGACTGTTGGTAGGCTTGATTAGTATGAGAAGGTGTATGTGCCTGCTGATTACAATTCGCCAAACGCGGTTGACGAGATCCATCATATGTAGTCAGACGAGCCTACTGACTAACTGGTGATGTATAAGTAGGCGCATGTTCCTGCTTATGGTACTCCGCCGGAATTGCCTGGCGGGATTGGCTTGATGCTGCCAGACGAGTCTGCTGGACAGCGGAATTAAAACGGACAGGTGATTGTGTCTGCTCGTTATTCTCTACCAAGTTAGGTTGGTGGACTCCATCATATGTAGTCAGGCGAGCCTGCTGACTAACTGATGATGCATAAGCAGGTGTATGTTCCTGCCTATAGTACTCCGCCGGAATTGCCTGGCGGGATTGGCGTGATGCTGCCAGACGAGTCTGCTGGACAGCGGAATTAAAACGGACAGGTGATTGTGCCTGCTCGTTATTTTCCACAAAGTTAGGTTGGTGGACTTCTCCGTAGATGGCAGGGATGACAACCTGCCCATTGTTAACCGGATTCCGTCTCTGGCGGTTCATCTTGCCTGCTCGGGTTCGAGGAACCTGAGCTGAATGCCTGGAGTTGGTACCCTCATCATGTTGAGGGCGCACTACCACACGAGTCTGGCGGTGATTGCTGATGGGAGCCCTCGAGAAGGACTCTTGTCTTTTTGAATTAAGGATCTGCGGGACCTGCTCATTCACTTCCTCAGAATAAGGGAGTGAATGGAAATTGCGTTCCGGGGATAACGACCCGAAACGGTTGGAGACTGTAGTCAGCACCGCCTGCTTCTTGATCGCTGGCCTCCGTTGTCCGGAAGACCAGGTAGAGTTGTTAACTTGTAGGGCTTGACGAGCGGCCTCCATAGTTGGGATAGTACCGTTGTGACGGTACTCCTTAACCAGTGCATTAGAAACCCAGCATTGAAGACGCTGAGTTGGTGATGTCATCCTCAGAGCAGACAACGTTCCAGCAGGAGTAGAAACATTGGTTTTCACAGCAGCAGACCTCACAGTAGAGGTGTTCACAGCAGCAGTATTCACAGGGGTGAATTTAAGAAAATCCATTTTGCAGAAGATCTTGAGAAAAGAGTGCCTGTTCCATATAACAGACATAATCAAGATGAATCTGGCCACTGCATCTTTTGGATAAGCACATGTCAATGATTGATTTGTTGTCCCAAGGGGCCTAACAAATAAGAAGAACATCACTTTAACTTGGTTAAGGATTCACGTCGGGTTCACCCTTTTTTGTTTCGCACGGAATTCGGGGATGACCTCCTGGACGGGAGATTCAAACGTTCCGATCGGTTTCTAGCGGGTTTGTTCATAGAACCGGAAACATCCAATGATTCCACATCCGTTTGGACCTACTTTCAAAGGTAGGCGCTCATTAGCTTGTGGAATGATGAGGCTTAAGAATTTTCATTGGTCGAGAGGATGGGAGGTCGGACTCATCACACCTTTTTTAGGGGAATTATTGTCTACTCCGGGACTCTCTTTATATATTTAACTTATGTTCGTGAATCTTTATTACATTACCAAGTATAAAATGAGCTTCTCTTCAGTTTTATCAATCAATGATTAAATATGAAAGAAATTTAGAGAATCTTTTATATGTATTCGAGGTTCTTCATCAATAGAGAATCATCTATATCTGTTTAAAGATTCTTGGTCAATGGTATCCTTCAAAACATTTATATAAAAGTCTCTTGGTCATTATGATGACCAGGCTGGTTTTAAAGCCACTCAGTGGGGCACTTGAAGTTTATCGTCATTCAGAAGGACAGGGATTATTTCAAAGTTGGGATCGAACCCATAAATGGGCTACCTACGTATCATTTGTTTTGGAAAAGGAATCCGAACCCACGTAGTTCGAGTAATGGAGTATGATGTTTATGATTGATGGCTCAAAGAAGAATGTCATAATTACTTTTACACTCTAAGCTCACGTGAGTCATGCTCGGTGTGAGAAACAAGTGGTATTGGTAAAAATTAGACAATTGTGCCATGAAAGATGCAATAATAAGAAATTGTTTGGGGCTTATGTATGTATGACTGCCCAGATAGATGAAGGTTTAGGATTTACTTTTAGGGAGAAAATCCAGGAACATGGTCCATAAAGGTATATGTGCTGTATGGAGATTTGAATACTCTAACTTGGGACTTATTCCTGAAAAGGAAACCCAAATTAGGAGAGGATTGATAATTGGGTTTTACTCCTGAGAAGGAACCCCATATCAAACATAATTTAGGACTGGTTAAGAGAAATTAAGGGACTTGGGGTTCACTCCTGAAGAGGATACCCATAATTATGACTGGGACTTACTCCTAAAAAGGAGGCCCAGGTTAGAGGACTTGGGGCTTACTCCTGAAAAGGAATCCTAAGATTATAACTGAGTCTTATTCCTGAAAAGGAGACCCAGGTTAGGGATTAAGGTTTGGGGCTTACTCCTGAGGAGGATGCCCATGTTTGGGAACTTTAAGAATTTGGGGCTTACTCCTGAGGAAGATGCCCAGATTAAAGGACTTATAACTGGGGATTATTCCTGAAAAGGAGACCCAGGTTAAGGATTCTCTCATCTTAAAGGATGAGGTTGAATGAATGAACTCTCAATCTTTGGTGACATAAAGATGTATAAATCACTAGGTTTTGAGAGATATTCCACCGAATTCCTTTCAGATAAGGAAGTAAAATCAAGAAATCATGCCATAAATAGCTTTGAAGAGTATCATGAAGACTGAATATTGAATAGGAAAGGTGAAATCGCTTAAGAGGGGCAAAATGGGCAAGATGGGCACCCAGAAAGGTAGGGGCGTGCAAGTCTTGAAAGGCACGCAAGTCTTGCATGGGCGCGCAATTATTGGTCGCGCAGGTATACCTTGCGTGACACATGGTATACTTGCGCGATTTTCAATTGGAATTGAAATACTTGAGCGACTCCTTTTTAAACCCTTTAGAATCCCCTTGAGGTTCATCCAGAAAAGGGACGCGCAAATTCTATTGAAGGAATAAGGCGGCGCGCAAGTGTGACCAGTTCCCTTAAGGGATGGCCATTCCGGCGCGCAAGTGTTGATGAGTTTCAACACTTAGGCCTTCCTCCCTCTCTTTAGATCTTCCGTTCTAGGTAAGAAATTACCTTAGAAGTGTTTCAGAAGCTTTGAGAAGAGACTTGGGCGTCGGGAGCTTCAATCCGAGTTTCTGAAAAAAGATCCTCTCGAATGGGGGGCCCACAGGGTCTATTTATAGGCAGGAGAATACCCCGAGCGGTTACCGGACGGTTATCACTTAGGTCGCGCAAGTCACTTGAACGACCATAAGGCGTCGCGCAAGTAGACTTGCACGACCACTAGGCGGCGCGCAAGTGTACTTGCGCGACCATGAGGGAACTTGCGCAACCTATGGGAAATGTTCTCTTTGTTCATCCCTTTGTCGATTTTTGATGTTTCTTCAAAGGATGAATCACTTTATGCTCAGATATTCCCCTTTTCCGATCTTTAGATTCTGTGACGAAAGGAGCGTCAACAATTACCAATAATTAGTAATAATTACCAATAATATTAGTACTATGAAAATAATAAAAAATTTATATAATATTAAAATTATCAATATTTGTAACAGGTTTTGCTTTATTCTCAACATATTTAATTCTTAAAGGGTTAATTTTTAGGTCTATCTCAATAAAAAGTTTGCGTCAGTCGTGTGTGATATAAACTCTATAATTATCCTAGCTTGAGTGTTTTTTCTAACAAATTATTCAAAACCAGTAATGATTTTATATTTTATAGAAAAATATAGAACAACGAGGTCATCAAAAATCATTATTAGGTGACCGCATATGGATAAATCAACGTAGAAATCCAAACGGTTCTGGTTTAAATCCAGTATATGTAGAGGGTGTGGAGACTTTTTTATCATTTGCGGCACCAAATCCATAATTTGTTTCAGAAGGCAAAATAAAATTCCCTTGCAGAAAATGTTCATTGACAACGTTTGACACGTTTGACAAAGTGGGGGAACATCTCTTGCGTTTTGGTTTTCAACCAGATTATGTATTTTGGTACTAACACGGTGAATGCAGTTCCAGAGCAGGTGATACCAACTTGATTCCGGATCCATCCCGGTTTCAAGATTTAGTACATGATGTTGCAGGTTCATCTGTTCAACATACAGAAACTCTGGCTGATATAGATTCAAATCCTGAGTTGGCACCATCTGAATTTTATGTGTTATTGAGGTCTGCTGAGGATGCATTATATCCTGGCTGCAAGATGAGCAAATTAGAAGCAGTTCCAAAATTTATGGCTATCAAATTAGATAATGGAATGTCAAACACCTGTTTTGACCAGATATTTTCTTTTCTTAAAACACTGTTACCCGAAGGAAATGTTTTGCCTGCAAATTACTATGAGAGTAAGAGGCTGGTTCGAAATTTGGGACTTACTTGTCAGAAGAATCATGCATGTTCAAATGACTGCATTTTATATTCTGGGGAAAATGAGTCATTGGTATCAGCTCTCGACTGACTCCCAGAGATTATTATGGCAGTGCTGCGATGTCGGCATCCAGCTCGAGAGGAGCTCATGCATCTTCTTCTGCTACACAGTATGAGGACCAGTTGCGATCTCAGACTGCACTGATAGAGAGTTTCCGATAGGAATAGGAGCAGATGCGTCAGCAGTATGAGGAGGAGCGTCGACGCCAGCAGCAGCTATACGAGGAGCAGACGAGTCGGTGGCAGCAGCAGCATCAGGAGCAGATGGAGTACATGCGCCGACTCACTCATGCTTTAGGGATGGATTTTCCTCCACCACCATCTGCAGATCCCCCTCCCCCCTCCTTCAGATTAGAGTTTGTTTTTATGTTATAAAATTTGTGAAATCAAAATATGATTTTTTTTCTATTCGTAGTTTCTGTCTCATTATAAAATATTAATCATATTATATTTTGAAATAAAAATATTAATATGAATAATAATATTATTTATATTTTATAATGTTAAATTATATATATATATTAAAATTTTATAATATTATAATTTAATTATATTCTTTTGTAATACTTGAATTATTTTAATATTTGAATGTAAAATAATTCTATTATTTTTATATTAATTAAAATAACTTATTAATATATTTTTTTAATTTATGAATTATAATTCTAATATTATTATATTAATTAAATCATTTATTAATATTCTATTTTTTTTATTTTTGAATTATAATTATATTATTATTATATTAATTAAAATAATTTATTAATAATTTATTATTTTCATTTGTGAATTATAACTGTATTATTATATTAATTAAAATCATTTATTAATATTTTATTATTTTTTATTTTTGAATTATAATTGGATTATTATTATATTAATTAAAATAATTTATTAATAATTTATTTTTTTTTATTTTTTTATAGTATTTACAACGGGATACTATGCCCGTCGCAAATAGTATTATTATTATATGCATTAAAATAATTTATTAATAGTTTTTTAATTTTTTTTTTAAAATAGTTTTTGCGACGGGTCCCGTTGCAAAAACTATTTGCGGCGGGTCCGTCGCAACAGGTATTTGCGATGGGGCCCATCGCCATTACTATTTGAAATGTTTTTTACAAATATACGGAGTACTATTTGCGACGGGGAGAATCCCCGTCGCAAATAATTGTTGTTGCGACACCGTTTTCAGCAACGGGCCATTTGCGACGGGCCCCCGTCGCAAATACCTGTTTTCTAGTAGTGTATGTATTTATACAGTAAAAAAAATTTAACATATTTATATATTTTTCTTCAACTAGTATATGTGAGTCTCTTTCCCTATTTAGTAATAGTTGTGTGTTTTAATTTTTTTTAATATTGTGTAGGCACATTGTGATATACATGGGTAAAAGCTGTATTGCATTACTAAGGAACACACCTCAGTATGTTAAGGGTTTGAATGAGTTTTTTGAGTTTCCATTTATAATCAATACGTTGAAGAGAGAATATGATGTCCATGTCCTAAATATAAATTAAGAAGATGGTTGAAGGGAGCTAAAGTTTATGAACATTTAATATTAAATAAATTCCCTACTCAATATTTTTGTTGGATTTGGCATAGAGAATCAAATTTTACAGAAAGGTTGAGCACTGATGTCAATCCACAGAATGACCTCCTAACTTCATCTATAATGGAAAATGAAATGCAAAACCTTATAAATGTTGCATTCGGCACTACAAGAGACCACCATCAACATCAAAACATATCTGAACAACCAGATGAGGGTGCAACAAATAGCAACATGAAAAGTGATGTTTTTGAGACTGTAAGACAACCATATCAAGATTGTAACATATCAGTGGATACTCCTCTTGATTTTGTGGAGAAAATTGTAAGAAAAAACTTCACTGAGGAAAATACGTTTCATGATTTTGTTGACGATGGGAATCAAGAATTGTATAGTGGATGTTTGAAATATTCAAAACATTCTTTTATACTGAAGTTATACCATATCAAATGTCTATGTGGAATTAAAAATAAGGCAATGTCAATGATAGTGGAATTGTTGTGTGATGCATTTCTTAAAGCAAACATACCTGGGCCTTTTTATGATATGAAAAAAGTTGTTAACGGGCTTGGTACGAATTATACAAAAATACATGTGTGTCTCAATGATTGTATGCCTTATTGGCAAGAGGATTCAAGTAGAAAGGATTATAAAAAATGTTCTCCTTCTAGATGGTAGTCAATGGGTGATGTTGGAAGTCTGAATCAACAAACTTTCTTGAAGAAGAAGAAAAGGAACACACCTGAAACATTTTTTCATTACATTCCTTTAAATCGTCGATTGTAAAGATTATTCATGTCATCGAAAACCACCGAACACATGAAGGGGCATTCTATATATAATAGCAATGATGGGTTAATGAGACATCCATGGGATTCAAAATTGTGGGATAAATTTGATTCATTACATCCATATTTCTCAAATGATCCTAGGAATGTTTGATTGAGATTGGATACTAATGGATTTAACCCATTTGGGACTTTGAGTACCAGTTATAGCATTTGGCCAATGGTTTTGATCCATTAGAATCTGCCTTCGAGGATGTGTACGCCGCAAACATATTTTATCATTTTGATGATTATTCTTGAAAAACAAATGCCTAGAAATGATATTGATGTATACTTTCATCCTTTAATTGAAGAATTATAGGAGTTGTGGAGAAACGGTGTTGAGACATTTGAGGCTTCTTCTAAAACAATGTTCAAAATTCATGTTGCTTTAATGTGGACCATTAGTGACATCCCTAGTCTTGAGAATTTATCTGGTTGTAACACTTACACTGGTATGGCTTGTCCTGTTTGTTACTTTGATTTTGAGCCCAATGGCTACCTCATAGTAGAAAATGGTGCTTCTTGTTCCATCATAGATTTCTCAATACATCTCATAGATTTCGGCTGAATAGATCAAAATTTAAAATTTTCATTGATCGTAGACCACCTCCATAGTTGTTAACTGGTTATCAAATATTGAAACTACTTGGAAATGTTGAAATAGAATTTGGGAAGGTTCACCATTTGAATGATAGCAGGAAATGGGTTCTAAGCGCATCGTTAAGTGAAATCATTATGCAAGAATGGAAGAAAAAAAGTGTATTCTTCAAACATCTATATTGGGAATTTAATTTATTGTGGTATAATCTTGATGTGATGCATATTGAGGAGAATGTATGTGACAATTTTATTTTCACATTGCTTAATGAGCATGTAAAGTAGAAGTATCACCTCAATGCTCGGAAAGACATACAAGTAATGAATATAAAACGTGATATCTGGCCAGATGAGACTAAAAAGTATGCTTCGACAATTTTTCTAATAAAAAATAGGGATAAAGATACATTCCTTAGAATTTTAAAGAATTTGAAGGTATATTATGGGTATTCAAGTAACATATTGAGGTGTGTTGACTTGAAGAATCATAATTTACATGAATTGAAAATTCAGGATTCACATATTTTGTTACAGTAGTTACTACCATTGGCATTGGGTACATTATTACATGAAAAAGTTACTGTTGTTGTACTCCAATTCATTACATTTTTCAGAAAACTATGTGATAAATCACTACATCCATTTCAACTTTACAACCTTCTGGAGAGGTTTGTTTTGACACTTTGTGAAATATAGATGATCTTTCCTCCGTCGTTTTTTACTATCGGGATGCACTTAACTGTGCATTTGATCGAGGAAGCTAAATTAGGAGCCCCGTTCATTATCGATGGATGCATCCAATTGAGAGGTACGTTATTTATGTGTTTTTCAGTAAAGTAGATAATTTTATTCACTTAATTAAATGCATAACTATGTTTTTTTTATTTTATTTCACAGATATCTTGGGCATTTGAAATCATACATGAGAAATAAAGCTCAACCCGAAGGCTCTATTGCTGAAGGCTATTTGGATAAGGAGTGTCTTACCTTTTTTTCTAGATACTTGGATGATATTGAGGCAATATTTAATAAAGTTTGATGCATTGAATACACATTGAATCAAGCTTGAATACATGATAAATCAAACATTATTTCCGACTATTGGATGATCAGTTGGGACGACCTCAAATGTGACACTGACAGAAATAGAATTATTAAAGGTACATAGATATGTAATGCTGAATAGTTAAATTAAAGATCCATTTATTGAATATTTAAGGATACAAACAAAGACATGTATGAGAGCTCAAACACGAAATGAGAAATGTATAAATAAAGGTGTTAATAAATAGCTTTTAGAATGATTTTCATGACGTGTAAGTTCATAAATATTTCAATGAATATGAATATTAGGTTGACACATATTTTTTCTAAATATAATAAAGTATATTTCTTTTTTTATATCATGAATACTGATACTCGAGTAGATTTTTCCGAATATTTAAAGTTTCTTGCTCGAAGTCTTCTAAAACAAGTTAGAATGTTCGACTCTTACAACGGGAATGGCTTTAGATTTCGTACAATTGATCGAGAGGAGGGTTTGCAAACAGAAAATAGTGGTATATTTAAATTTTCAGAAGTTGAATACTATCAGAATCTGAATAGTATTATTTAATTAAACTTCCATGGGAATTTTTCAGTTGTTTTATTCAAATGCAATTCAGTCAATATTATTAGAGGTGTTAAAAAAGATTCCTTGTAATTTACTTCTGTCAACTTCTCTCACTTGATGTATGTTTGTTATCATGAACTGTATGATCCATATATCCTATCATCACAATAAAAAATTGTATATTATGTTAATGATGTTGTGGATTAAGGTTGGAGTGTTGTTTCTCACGTAATACAATGAGATTTGTATGATATGGGTGATGAAGTGGATGATTTGACCTATGAAATTGAATCTCATAAAAAAAAAAGAAGCGGAATTATTTTTCCATCATGATATTTAAAATATTATTCTAGCAATGATAAATAATGTGGATGATGTAATGGAGTAAGAAACTAACAAGATTAATGGGGAAAATGATTGTATGTACAGTTGTTAATTTATTTTTTAATTCACTTATTTCATTTGTGAAATCATTCATTATCATTGTTATATATATTTTGTTTGTTAGTGTTGTGCATCTATTATCATTTTTAATTTTTTTTTGTATAATTTTTTTGAAATATATGTTCTGAACTTAATTTTATTTGATTAAATGACATGAATGCCAAGGAGGAAGCGATATATTGTTTCATCGACCAATGCGACAGATGACGATCCATTTGTCTCCCTTCCTATGGCATCTAAGCCACCATCCACTCACCCCCCTGCACCAACTCCCCCTATACCATCTCTCACACCCTATGTGAGCATCGCTTTAGAAGCTCAGTCGTCGACTCCCCCTTGAAGAGCCTCAACAGTGGGGGCGCCACTTCTAGTTCTTCACAGGCATACTAGAGGGTGATAGTTATAGATACAAATTTTAATATGAATGTATTTATTTCACTTTTTTATACTCACTATTTTTTCATTAAAGATGAAAAAAATTCAACTGTAGAGAAAAATATAATAAGTTCTGATGTGTGGAATATGACTGGAGAGAAGATCGTTGTCCCATTTAATTTATATGGGGTACCCATGGATGACGTCGTGGGATTACTTGGCCAAATTCTTGGCCAGCTAGCTGTGGAACCCATTTCCCTTCCTATTTCATAAAATCATTGGATACATATGCCTCCAAGATTGAAAAATGATGTTTTTATTCCAAAATAGAGGTAATTTTAATACATTATATTGTAATTGAATGTCAGGTTATTAATATTTTCAAAATGAATTTCTGTATACAGATGTTTTCCACATTACGGTTGTGGTTGTGATAGCACATAAGTGGACATTGAAAAATCAGGGTAAGAAATGTAAAGACTTTAAATGGATATTGTGGATCGATGTCAATGATACTTCCTTAATCATCCAACAGATGTATGACAAGCTACCTGATGGGGTACCCAAAGAGCAATGGAAAGTTTTTATTGATAGATATCTTGATGAGAAGTAGATGGTATTTAAATATATATTATTATATTAAACTCATTTTACATTTATACATGTATATGAAGAGGAGATGACATTGAATATATTACTATTACATTTCATTTTATTTATTTCAGAATCTTTCTAGAAAGAATGCATCAAGCTGAGCTAAGAAAGTCATCCCTCACACTGCGAGATCAAAAAGATTTTCTAAAAGCCGATCGAATATGGTAATATTTTCATTGGTTAAATATTTATAAGAAAATATTATATGTTTAATATGTTAAATTATTTATTTATATTTGTTTAATGCAGTCACAGAGTTTAGGGCACGAAGCATCCCGAACTGCAGTGTGGTTGGATGTTCACAAAAAATCTTATGGAAGTTTTGTTAATGAGCCTGCCAAAGAAGTTGAGGTATGAACTCATTGTTTCATTATAACAACTTATTATCAGTTGTCACTATTTTAATATATTTTCCTTCTAATATGGATGATATTTTATTTATAGGTAAAAAATTAAATAATAATGGGAAGTTAATCCATTCGTATTCCTACGCAGTCTCCCAGGATGACCTGGTTACTAATGTCCATGGGAAGGAGCATCCAGGAAGAGTGCACGAGATGGGTTTGGGACCCCTACCATCTATGGTCTTTGGAAGTCCACTGGGGATTGCAGTTGCATATACTCCTGGTTGTAGTCATCCCAAACCCAGAGATGCTCATATAGAGATTGCTTCTCTACGAAACATAGTTCAAGACCAGGGGTCTCAGACATCTATTTTGCAGAAAGCATTGATTGATTTATATCAGAAGATGACAGGATATGCACTTGGGGTTATTACATTGACTGGTGGTGAGCAGGAATATCCTAAAAATTCAAAATCATTTAGTTTGAAAACTTTTTTTGGTTTTAAGTTTAAATATAAATATTCAACAATACTAAATTTTCAATATAATGTTCTTATAGGTGGTAACAGGAAGCAGAGATTGTTGTGGAGAGGATGATGAGTTGTGTTCATCCTCAGACCATGATTAGTTGTATTGTTTATATGTTGGAAAAATATGGTAACAGTGGGTTTATATATATATCATGTTTGGTACATTGTTGCCACCAAACATTTTCATGACCTTATATCTTCTTTATTTCTCATGTTTTTTTATGTATTTCATTGAGGTTTGTATGGAGGAATTGAGAGGTTGTATACAACAAGGAATCCTGGGAATTGATATTATAGAGGTTATACCCATTTTATCATAGATTTGGTGTCACTTTTTTATTTTTCTGTGCACTGTTGGAGTGGTTTGTTTTAAAGTTTCTATTGATTTTGGGGTTGTTCTGTTGTGGAGCTAAATCATAGTGTGGTTTGCTTCATAAAGATTATCTACATGTGACATGGAGTTTCTTGTGTGTCATGGACCATCTCCAATATTATAGAATCTATAAGTTGTAATTTACTATTTTTTTGGATAAAGTTTTTAATTACCCCATTATAATGTAGAGCTATTCATAATTCCATGGTTTTTCCTGTTTCATTGCCATTACATTGTGTTATAGGGTGTATCACCATGACATTTTAATTCTGATCCTACCTATAAATTTATAAAGCCCATTTTAATAATTTATTTATCAAAATTTTCTCACAATATATGGGTGACCTATATTCCATTTAAAGAGGTATTTCACCCCCCAATTATTTTGGTTATTACTCCTCAACATCTATATATATAACATCACCGATTATAAGTGATTTTACTTTTATCTCATATGGTTTCCTTCTAAGTTCTTTACTATATGGTGGTTGTGGCAAAGGACATCGATGGTTTGGTTATTTTTATAGATATATATTGATAACCCCACTATTTTATTGGTTTATCGATTTGAATCCATGCGTTATAGTTCTTAGAGGTTATTTTCCACTTTTATCATCCTCATACAAAAAAAATTGAATTATTTATTTCAGATATGGGATCCTAGTTCATTTATTTTAATGTGAATATATTGGAACATCATGATTTTATTATCCATTTTACAAAGAGTATGGGTTTTCAGAAGAAGATAAATAATTGGTTTTACTGGATCATTTCAAAATAGGGGAAATCTTAGGTTTTTACTATTTTCATGAAATTACATATTATGGTACTTTATTATTATTGTTTCTAAAAAGTGAAGTTTTTTATAATACACATGTTAAAAATATTTGTTATTTTGACATCCCTCAAATTGAAATTTTGGTAATTGTGGAAACTGATATATGTTGATATGTGATGATTGGCTTGTTTCATTATCTTGTGTTATGTGTGTGGTATCTTATGGGGAATTTAAAACTAATGAGGGTGATCAGATTAAATGTATAATGTGCTAGTAGTGAGGATACGGTTATTTAAAAATGGTTGTTTTGGTTTCCAAGTCATCTATTAAATGGGTTTTAAATGTTGAAAATGAAATGTCATGTGTAGAATATGATTTTTTTTCAAGGAACTGGTACAGGGGCTGCAAAATATGATGTTTTTTATAAATTTTTCTTTCATGGTGGGTTTAACCACCCTGAAATATAGTGCACTATGTTTCATGGTGGTTAAAACCACCGCAAAATATATTCCTTTTTATAGCCACAGTGGTTAAAACTGCCGCTCCAGACAATAATTTAATAGCGTTTATAACCACCGCCAGTCAGTTTTCATCTTCTATTACCATCTTGCATCGGTTAGTTTGTTTTTAGTGGCGGTTTAAACCGTAGCTAAAAAATATGGACAAAGGAGGTAAATATCCACTAAAACCATGGAAAACCACCACGAAAAATGTCCACTAAGACGGTTACCAAAAACCTCCATGAAATCAATGAAACCGCCGCGAAAATTTTTCCGACACACAATTTAGAGTCTGTTTTTTTAAACCGTCATAGAATATTATAGTGGTGGTTTAGACTACTGCCATGCCCAAAAAAACACTTTCAAACATCCATTTTCCTGTAGTTTAATAAGTAGGCATCTAAATCAAATGCATTAGGTTGTGACTATATTTTTAATTGGATATCGCATTGAGGCTGTAAATCCAAAACCAACTTTGGAAAATCACTATAAACATTAGAAATACTCTATGGAACTTCCCCTATTGTTTCTCTACAATACCAAATGATAAATATACTAATTGAGACAACAACTGATCCAAAAATAGATAACTTATCTAATGGTCCATCTTTCCCAAAAAAACTACATGTTGTACCTCTTCATCATATATATAACTCTTTATCAAAAGAAATAAATAATTATGCACACAAAATAAAACCACTTGATTCTATAGATGACATCATATGCATGTGTCTGATGTAAAAAGAAGTCCTTAGATGGCATATGTTGTGTTATCATCATTTCACAACCTCAACACACATCTAAGGGATTTTTTGATCCATAAAATAGCATAGTCAATTCTAAGGTCACTGATTACTCTATATCTTGTATCCCAAGGCATGTATTGGATTGGGTGAATCAAAGGGATGTGATGATCCAAAATAAAAATAAAAGCATAAATCATGGTAAAAGATAAACATATAATACCTTGATCGATCTCTAATATCTAGCATATTGGCACATTGATAGTATAAATAAATCTACATATTTCTCCCCTACATCACTACTGAATAAATCCTCTATGATTACACTCCATATATCTATAATGGATATGGGAATCATGTGGATGTTCTCTACCAGCTCCATCTCCTCTCAGTAGAATAAGGTTCTACTTTCCCAATGGGTAATACGACCTCTATAACTACTATTATTGTTGGGGATGGTTGAAAATCTGGTCTCTCATTCCATGATGGTTCCCAATAATTATTGTACACTAGAAATTTCATTTTTCATGGACTCTACAGGAAAATCACACAAGCATAGAGCTCTTTATTACTCTATGGAAGCTTCTACACCTGTACAAATATGGGGAATAAAAATAGGGTAGTCAACGTCCTACAAACCAAAACTTTGACTACCCTAATAAATGAAATCCCCCACAAATAAACCTACTCCTCGATAAACCCTAATGGTTCCCCTCTTAAGATGAACATGGATGTGAATTCATCTTATCAATCAATTTATCCTAATTTTATACTTCTAAATATATATGAAACCTAAATGGGGTGGCTATATTTAGAATTATAGGATGTGGTGCCACTTCCATGCATGGATCTCTAGACTCCTCATCTTACAAAAGATCATGGGATAAGTAATGAATTTCCCTAAACCAAATCTTCATATCACACACACTCAGGTTCTCTTAATGAATAAAGAGTATATCCTACTTTTTTGTCTCCTTCTTCATTGATGATAGAAACTATGTATGAAACTACCTTTACAAAGCATTCTAAGAGGCATTAGAATCCTTCAGCTCCCAAATATATATGATCCACCACTTTCGTGATACTCCCAATATATAAATGATAGAAAATGTAACAAGATATATATCCCCAGCATAGATCATACTGAAAGAAAACTCAAACTCTTCCAACTAGTGTGCTTCCACCAAATCTGAGACACTCCCCTCATACTTAGCAACCCCCATAAACCGGAACCCACATAGTTTCTTCCACTAAAGCTCATCCACCTTAGCTAGTTCAACCCTCATATGGACAACATATTATCCTACTAGACCTAAATGACTTTAAAACATAATAGATGATAATCAGTAAGTATCTATATAATCAATAACACAAAATCATATGCATTTTAGACAAAAATTTTATTTAATAATATTTATTTATTTATATTCCATTAATTTTCCCCAATTTCACCCCATTTAAAAGACAAGTATAACAGATAATGATACATGTACCTTCCCTAGGTCACTAACCAACAATAAGCACTCACTTAGTTTCTCGATAAACTCAGGGTCCTTATGTTAGATCATGTGGTTCCTAAAATCATGTCTTTTAGCTGGTTTTCCTAGACCACATCATTCACCTATCTCCGCTAGTTTTTTTTATACGAACCCATGTAATCCTTACGGTGCCTAACTACAATATCCTCCCTAATATCAACCACAATATTTAATACCCCTTTATCACAAATCTCTCCCACTATATACCTCTCATGGGACTATAGTGAAGATGAGAGTGTCATATGAAGCCAACCACCAATAGTACTAGATTTGGAGACTATATGTGAGGGTATAAAACATAAAAATAGGAGTAATTACACTCATATAACCCAATAATATTGAAATAAACAACCAATCAAACCAATAATATAAAAAACCAAAAATCCACAATAATCCCATAGTGAATAAATAATTTCAGACAAGACAAATCCCAAAAATAAGACCCCAACTAAAGTCTTGTGTTATGACTAAAAAACCCACCCAAACTCTAATCTAGTACATTCCTACTCAGTCACCCTACTCACCCTACTTCAAAATCCATATGGCATTATATTTTTATTTATTTTTGGATAATCCCCATTTTAAGGGTTGAGGGGGAACCCTTACACGACCCATAGGCCTAAGGAACAAGGCCCACTATTTTTCCACTCTTGAGACACTAATAAAAATTGTCCTTTTATCACTCCTTTCAATATTTAATAAGGGTGAAGTACCATCCTTACCTATACCAGCCTTATATAAGGTCTAGCATCTAATTCCAGCATCATTCCATCCATTTTATAACCACAACCATGCCACAACCACATAATTTTCTAATTCAATTCCTATATCCCTACATAACATATCCAGTACAGATCATTATTAAGAACATGTAATACATCAACCGTATTCCCTATTATTATCATGATCTATGCCCACTATACTAAATCATGTAAATTTCTATCATAGTAGTGTATCATGAACATAAAGGATAGCAACCTCGTTCCCTCCACCCATTAACAATGAAAACCACCACGTATTAATATCACCTTGTATTGTACCATGTGGGAATGCATGGATGGGGAAAGACATCTATCCATCCTCAACAACTAGGATATTATAAAAAACACCCATAATCCAAAATAATTAGGATCTAATAAGGTTGTCTTACTCATATGGGGCATATAAACAAATCACATGAAAATACATCTTATATATATGTGTAACATACTCAAGAACAACTTATATGATCTACACCAATATCACATCCTCACTGCCCACAACTATCACAACACTGTCATCACCAAAAATTACAACCACTATCAACTATATTGTTACATCTAGCCCACTATCCCATATTAAGCAACCAATTAAAAAAACTAAAAAATCCTAGTCTATCTTTCTATTAATTCATTTCAATATTTTGCATCACCATCCATATTATGTTATGTAATTCATTCAATTTCAAATTTTATTACAGACTACTATCAACTAATACCCACATTATTGTTATCCATGATTCAATTTAATTCCAGCCACACTAATTTACCCTTACATTACTATAAGTTTTTATTTTAAACTACTACCAAGTGATTATAAATTATCCCCACACTCTTCAAAACTAAAAACCACCACAATTACATGAATACCCTATGATCTCATCCCTACTAAGGAACATTAACCAACAACCACAAAACCAACACACAACACATCTCATTCAAACTAATTTCTACTCTCTTCCCAACATATTGTAAATAATGTGTTTGAACCCGAACATATAAACCACTACATAACAGCACCTCCGCACACATCTAACCAAAAAACATATCTATAAAAACACCCTTCAAGGCCACAAAAGTAAAATAATCACATAATAAACATATTTCGGGTAACAACTTCTACAATAGTGACTTCTTATTTATCTAGAAACATCCTTTCATTTTTAAATTTTAAATAAAGAAATGTGGTTCAATTTCCATCATTAAGTGATTATCCTTTTAGTAAGGGTGATTTCAATAAAAAAAATTAAAACATCAACTCACATGCCATAATAGTATCATTTTTTTGTAATAGAAGTGAATAGACATAAATATCATGAATAGTACAATATGAAAATGTAAACAAATTTGATTCACCCATTTCAAATAAATTTCATTTTTTAGAAACCTTAATCCTAGAAAACTAGATCTTGTATATTCCACCATTACATTGGCATAATAGAGAAAGAAATTTAATCTAATTTATAGGTTATTTTAGTATTCTTTTTAAATTAGATGCATAATTGATTTACATATTACATTTGAATACACAAATCACAAGATTGTTTTTTTAAATAACATTATTCATTTTAGTAAATCCTTGAATATCAGTTATAGTAAACCTAATGGAAGTCCTAGGGAAAGGAAAAAAATAATGGTGAGATCAAATTCTCAGTAAGGGTTAAATATAGTGGAATAAATGATGAATCAATGAGAAAAATAAATATGGAAAGGCAAATAACTAAACAGACATTACATTTAAATAACTAGATAAAAAATTATCAATATGGAAAGGTGAATAACTAAAAACACATGTCATTTATATAACTATAGAAGGTGTAATCAACATAGAAAGGTAAATAACTAAACATACATTACATTTAATCAATAATTGAGAATGAAATGCATCTATATATTTTTTCATAGTGAAAATATAATTGATAAAAATAATTTAATACTAAATGAAGGAAATTCTTAATTATTGGACATCATTTTTCCCAAAAAGAATGATATATTTATAATCAAGATCCATCCAACTGAATCGTCTCATGAGACTACTGATTCATCGAGGGGCTCATATTAACCAGTCCTCAACCCATGTCTTGCATGTCCAAAGCATTCCTCAAATATTTAATGGTCTATTTATTTCATAATGAATGTGCCATATCAAATATATATATTGATTAAAGGATAATGATTTTTCAATATTTCCCAAGTTAATAAAATATCTTTAAAATTAAACATTGTGTGTAAAAAATGCTATATTATTTAGACAATAATCATATCAATGGAAAATGATATAGATGTTTAGGGGAAATTTAATTTTTAGTGAGCTTAAGAAAGTGAACAACTCTAGGGTAATTTAATGACAATGAAAATGATTCAAGGAAGTGAATTTCAGTACTCTCCTTGGTAAAAATAATCATAATACATCTATATTAATAGTAAGTATATTATCAAAAAAATTTATAACCATTGGATTAAAAAAAGTTTTTTTTTCATCGATGAAATAAAAAAAGATCTTTAAAACATTCTTGTGGAAAATATCATTTTCATTGTGAAAAAAAAATTAAAAAAAAATTCTTTCAAAATAAATTTTATAAAAATCTTTAAAAATAACCTCATAATATTGAAAATGAGTCTTCAAATAAATTATGACCGCTAATTCCATACAAGGTAAAAAAGAGCATTCTTTTTTCAATGTAAAAAGGTTAAAAGGTTCATTGTTATCAAAGTGATAAAGAGATTACATTGAAACATTTTTATAAATAAAAAATGTGTAAAATGAATTTTAATAAATTATTTTTTAAATTATAAAGAAAAAATTTTTGAATTTTTTTTTAGAAAATATAGTTTTTGTAAGAAAATTGATTTTAGACCAAATATATAAAAGAATTTATATTTTTATTAATAAATTTTATCAATAATATTAAGTACCTTTGAGATAAAAATGGTACAACCGATTGAAAAATATCATAAATAACAAGAGGATATTAAAATTAAAGTTTTTATTAAACAATGATTATACAATTTACGTTAATGGAAATTCAAGAATAAAAAATATCAAATAGAAAGATAATTTTGAAATAAACCCTTAAATTGATCGTAATGTTGAAGTGAGAATTAATAAATGAATAGATTATGTATTTCAACTATAAATATATATAAAAATTATAAAAACATAAATAGATATTCAAAAGTCATTGAACTTATATCATATAATAATTACAACAATAAGGAAGTAATATAACCCAATGAAAACGAATTGAGTTATAAAATTTATTTACTACTTGGTAACTTTAAGTTCAAATACCATTAAATGAAATAATTAAAATTGAAACTGAAAATAAAATTAATAATTAGGTATTAATGATATTAAATGTAATAGGTGAACTATATACACAATATAAAATAATCTAGGCACATAACATTATAATATGCCTCATTGAAATGAAATTGAGATGAAATCCCTTACCTTAGGATTAATTTGGTTTAAACGTGTATAAACCTAATGTATAATGCTTTAAAACTTGTTATTAACTTATTATAGAACCATATTAAAATTTATGATATCATATATGATCCTTTTATAACATATTATTTCCTGTTCATTAATAATCGTTCATTATTTTCATCGTTTTGGGTGTTAATTACTTTGTTTTTTGAGTATGTTTTGACATGTTTTATTTTTATTCCTCCATCATAAATCGTGATTTAATAATATTAATAATGTAAATCATGATTTAAATATCAAATATATTTATTATATATTTATTTATATTAATCCATAAAATTGGGTGATGGAAAATTAAATAAACCATTCATTGAGATGGAAAGCCATATATATACAGGAACATTGTTTCCATCTTCTTCATGTATTGAATCAAATAAAATCAAATGATATATAAATATATAATATCATTAATGTATGATTATTATGATATTTATGTATCCCTTATTTTTATTAAAACCATTCTTTATAAATTCAATGTAATGTGTGAACAAATCACATTGCTTCGTGAAGCGGTAGTCTATCGTACATACAAGCGACATTATCATATTCCCACAAATTGGAAAGAATTAAGTTGTGTGTTATGAAATATAAACATAAGAATTAAAACATCATAAATATCATATATATATATATATATAATATAAACAATATTTCCATCATTATTCCCCACCTTTAAAGGTGGTAATGGAAAAATGAATGCCATATGATCACGAGGCGCTAGTCTGACGTACACACGAATGATGATTTCATAACCCATTTGAGGGAATTGGATGAAGTTATAGGTATTTACCTTCACATAACAACATATTATAATTTTTAATATACTTATGTAACTATATACTCATGATATAATAATAATTGAATTATGTGGCGTATAAAATAAAATAGAAACCCTTTTAGAAAAACATTACCTCTTCTTCGGGCATCCTCCTTATATTTTCACTAATGTTTTCATAATATGGATTTATTCCAAAGGTAAATATTATAGGAATATTGCTGGGTGTTTTGGGAGTTAATCATTCATGTCTTGATCAAACCAAATTAGTTTGAGAGGTATGAATAAAAGAGAGATGGTGAGGCCTTTTATAAGTGGGGTGAGTGGTCAACTTCTTAATTTTTCAAATAGAGAATTCCACACAATTTTTTTATTCTTAGTGTAATAAATAATGGAAAAAATATCCATGAAGTAATAAGGTGAAAATACTTCTGAACAACAAGTTTTTAAAATGTTTCTAGTTCATTTGGACCCTTCAGTTTAATGTTTAGTCTCATGGTAAAGCCATTTTTATCTTAATCATTGTAATTAATTTTAACTACTTTCACTCATAATTTTGGTAAAAAATTAATTTAAACTTATTAGAAATTATAAATTATTCATATTATAAATATTTAATCCATTTTTTAATTAAATTCTCATAAGTGGTAAAATTAATTTAAAATTAATCCCATTGATGGGGTGAGAAATCAGGTTTTTAATGTAAAAATGATCAAAAGGTTATAATGTTTTTATATCCAATTTCATTATTAAATTGACTAAAATTTCCTAAATTTTATTATTTGATGTATAATTTAACTATTTTGGGATTAGAAACATATTCAAAATATAATTTAACATTATAAATTATTTAGAAAAAACATCAGTTTCCAAATAAAATTTAGTTTTTTCACTATTCCTGAACAAGTGGAACTTCTTAGAAAAATACCAAAAATCAACATAAGATAATTTTTAAATTACTATTTCAAATGTTAATTTTTTTTCAAATAAAATTTATAAAATGTTCAAAAAAATTATTTTAAAATAGGTATTCCATTAGAAGGCAGCAAAACTGACATTATAAAATTATAGATTTTTCTGCGTAAACATGAATCTATTTTTATCCATTACCTATATAATATAATATATGAATAAAAAATTATTGAATATATAATATATTTATTTCATTAATATAATCACATAATAGTAATTTTTTAATTTATTTAGATTATAAACTTTCATCATATGTAAATAGTTTTTTATAAAAAAAAATTAGTAGGTTTTTATATTCTTTTCTAATCAAATTGTAACCAATGAATTAAACAATAGATTTTCATATGTTATTTAATCCTACTAATAACCTAAAATTTTTGTCCATGTGAAAATTTTAATTTTAAATAATATTATTAAAAGAATTCTGTAAAACTCAGTCTTGCATGTAATGAAAACTATCGAAGAGAATCATTATTGCATGTAATGCAAGTGAACTTAGTATTGAATTCACTAAACGTTGTAAAATAGAGTGAATTTATTTAAAATAGTTAATATATTGTAATGTATTTGGATTTTATATTCCCTTGTAATCCTAGTGTTTCATGTCATACATGATATTGAATAAAATATAATTATTTCATAATTTTCGGGTGTTATATTCTCTTAACCATAAATAAATTATTTCCTTGTAATTTAAACTTGATCTTAGTAATCTGTGGTTTGATAATTGAAAATTAATTTTTTAAAACCCACATTGTAAAAGTTTTAATATAATATCCACTTAAAGAGAGATAAATGGAAGTAAAATGGTCATATAAAATAACAAATAACTAGCATACTATATATGAGAATAGTAGTGGCATGTGAAAATATAGGCTTGGAGTAAAATCATAAATAATTATAGAGAGTGATTGAGGACATGTATTATAAACAATTGAATGATCAATTTAATTTTTAAGTCCTAAAATCCATAAATAAAATAGATATGAAAAGTTCATTGATGTATTCATAAATGATGGTAATAGGACTAAATGTTATTTCGTGATCATTTTCCTAATGTTGAGGAATTATTTTATTATTTAAGAATATGAAGAAAAATAAATAGTTGATATATTTATATAAACACAATTTTATCCTTTGGTAAATATTTGATCAATTTCAAACTTTTTCCATTAACTACATGAAATGTATAACAAAAAGTGTATTTTTTATGCCTAATAAACTAAAATGTACATTTAAGGGGTCATAAGATCCATAAAAGTGTAAAGATATCTGAATCTAACTATTTTACAAAATCAATATGGTTGATATGTTTATGTATTTTTTAAAAATTAACACTACTGGTTCATTGTTAATATTTATTATTTGAATTTTTTAACTAAAAATAATGACATATTTTCCAAGACATTACCAAGGTTAGTGGTTGGTGTTACACCTTTATTGTCCTTCGGTTGTGGGTTCAAACCCTACAGCCTTTTTGTATATGATGGTTTTTCACCCGACATATAGGTTTTACTATTTCATAAATATATAATATAATTCTTATAAAGATCCTAAAAAATATGATGGAAATCCTTAAAATAATGTTTATCAAAAAAATTCCTTTTAACTATGGTCTTCAAAACAACCCCATTTTTTTTACTATATTAATCTTATTTGAATATTAATAAAATTTAATTAATAATCAAATAAACCCTAATGATTATCAATAAATTTAAAATTATGTCTATAAAATATAAAGGCATTATTCCTTAAATAAATTTTCCACTAAAAGATATATGCATTCAATAAATTTCTCCCAAAAGTTTCTTAATCTTGGTAGGCTCTCATTACAAAAAACCAAAAAAGAGGTGTCCAATACTTTGACTTATAATCAATCTTAACTCACTAACACATGATGGTTTCTATAATTATTATGTTAATGAATACATGTGAACTTATAAAATTTAACACAATCCTTAGATGTTTCATGATTATTATAACCAATATACTATTGGTAAAACACTTCAACAATTTTTTTCTTGAATCACAATACATAAAAACTTCATCTATTTTATTTCCACTTATTTCCATCCATGTTGTAATGTTTAACCTAGGACATTCATTTTCATTATATATTCAAATCCTTCGCATTGGTTTGAAAAGAAAAATGTGAATTACTTTAATCATATCACCCGAGAGTGTCAAACTAGGTGCACAATAAGGATTATTTTCGTGTAGTAGGTTACACTTGAGTCAAACCAAAAATTTCATTTTGGAGTTATTACCCCTAGTTACATATGTTCAAGAACCATGTCACATTTTAGTATCCAAGCAGGGATGTATTTCTAGAAAAAACACATAATATATACCATACCAAAACATTAAGATGTACTTCATATTCTTATGCTCAAAATATATCATAGGGTTATATTCCCTAATATATATTTTCCTCTTTTAGTTCCCATGGTGTCTATAAACTTTCTCTAATATCAACGGTAGAGACCCAGATCCTAGAATTCCTCAATCGATGTCCACTACCATTACACTGTAATAAAATACAAAGAAATATTTTTCTAAAGGACTGATCAGTTTAGTAGACTTGGTAATCTAGATATATATAAGATTTATATATTATATTTGAATGCAAAAAATTAAAAAAAAATTTAATATAACTTTATTCATTCTATCATATCCTTTCATATCAATCATAGTAATCTCCATGGAATTCTTGGGGAAATAAAAAAAATAATGGTGAGATCAAATCTCAATAATGGTTAAATGTAAAAGAAGCAATAATTAATCAATATTCATAATCAAAATTTAAAGGTAAATAACTGAACACATGTTTTATTTAAATAATTGGGTAAGGCATAATCAATATGAAAAGGTAAATAAATAAACACATAATCATTTTAAATAACATAATGAGGCATAATCAATATGGAAATTTAAATAGAAAAACACACATTCCATTTAATAAATTACTAAGAATAATATACATCCATTGATTTCTTCATAGTGAAAATATCATGGATAATAAAAACTAAATATTTAATGAAGGTAATGATTAATTATTGGACGTCATGTTTCCTATGGACATGATAACTTCACCATCTTGATATATCCTTTAGAATATTTAAAAAATATAGGTTTAAAACCCAATATTTTAGGCTATCCAACGGATTTTTTCCATGATACTATGGATGATTTTTGTGATTTCATTAACTGGCCCCCAAACCAAGTCTTAAATGTCAAAAGAATTCCTCATATATAAAATAATATATTTAATTCATAAACAGTGTGTCTTATCAAATATCTATATTGAGTAAAGAAATTTTATTTATCAATATTTCCCTATTTAATCAAATATCTTTAAAATTAAACACTATATATATAAATGGGAGAAATTTTATGCAATAATCATATACATGGAAAATTATATGGATATTTAGTGGAAATTTAATGTTCGATGATCACAAGAAAGTGAATAACTCCAAGGGAAGTTAATAACTATGAAAATGATTCAAGTAAGTGAATTTCAATAATATACTTGGTAACAATAATCATATTTCATCAATAGTAATAAAAATGATGGTATCAATACAATGTATACCCTTTGTAGTAAGAATAAGTGTTTTTACAATTGACGAAATAAAAAATATCTTTAAAAATATTCTTAAATAAAATATCCTTCTCATTTTGAAAAAAAATTGGAACATATTTTTCATTTAAAATAACTTTTACAAATATTTTATTTTAAAATAAAATCATAAAATTGATAATGAAGCTTCAAAGAAATTACAGTGGGTAATTATATACAAGTAAAATCGAAACATTCCATTTACATTGTAAAAATGTTAGAAATGTTCCTTATTCATAAAGTAACAAAGAGATTAATTTGAAAAAAATTTGTAAAAATAAAAATTAGGTAAACTTTTATTTTAAAAATTCATTTTTAAAATATTAAACAAATTATTTTTGAAAAAATATTATAAAACATGGCTTTGTAAGAAAATTGGTTTCTAACTGAAGTGAGAAATGAAGTTAGATTTTATTTAAACATTTTCTCAAAAATATCAGGTATGAAAGAGTGGAAAATGTTTTCTATAAATTGAATAATATCAAAACTAACAATATGAGAATAAAAACAAATGTTTTATTAAACAGTGATTATATAATTTCATTCAATTTAAATTCAAGAACAAACAATCTCTATTAGAATAAGATTAGGAAAAAAACCATAAAGTTATCTTAATATTGAAGTGAGAATTAATCAATAAATTTATTTTGTTTATCAACTATAAATCCATAAAAAAATTAAATTAATAAATTTATATTAAAAATTTATTATATACATAATCATAGAACATTAATTACATTGAGAATGTAATATAACCCAATCAAAAGGAATTGAGTTATAAAATTTCTTTACCACATAGCATCTTTATGTTCAAATCCCCTTAGATGAAATAATGAAAATTGAAACACAAAATACAATGAAAAATGAATTATTCATGATTTTAAATGTCATAGTGTCATTATATACACCATATAAAAGAAACTATATGCATAATATTATAATAGGCCTTAATTAAATGAAATTAAGATGAAATCCCTTAATTTTTATTTCCTTTTGGTTGCATATTCATTAAACTCATGTATAATAGTTTTAACCAAATTATTTAATTATTTATGACCTATATTAATATTTTTTATATCATATATTATCCTTTTATATCATATTATTACCCATTAAATAATAATATTTCATTATGTTCATCATTTTGGTTGTTAATTGCCTTGTTTTATGAGTATGTTTTGACTTCTTATTTTTTTACCTCTTACTTAGATCAAGATTTAAAAAAATAAATAATTTAAAACATGATTTAAATATCATATATATTTATTATATATTTATTTATATTAATCCTTAAAATTTGAGTATTGGAAAAGAAATACATCTTTCATGGAGACAATGGGTCATATATACGCGTGAATGTTGTTTCCATTTTCTTATCATATTTAAAAGAACAGAAAAGTAAATACTATATATATATATATATTATCATTAATGTGTCATTATTATTTTTTATAAATCAATAATTTTTATCAAAACCATCCTTAATATATTCCATGAAAAGTGTTAATGAATCGCATCACTTCGTAAAGTGAGAGTCCATCATACACACGGATGATGTTATTGAATTCCAAAAAAGGAAAAGAATGAAGTTATGTGTTATTAAATAATTAATTAAGAATAAATAATTCTTAATTATAATATATATGATATATAAACTATATTTTCGTCATTATTTCCAACAATGAAAGGTTGTAATTGAAAAACTAACGACATCCATTCGCGAGGTGGTAGTTCGTCGTACACACGAATGATGATTTCATAACCCATTTTATAGAAGCGTGTGAATTCATATGTAACTACCTCAAAATAAAAACAACTAACTATATTTAAAAAAAATTATTATAAAATCATGATATAAAAATAATTAAAGGAGGTGGGGATCAAAATAATATAAACACTTTTAAAAAAACATTATGTCTTCTTTGAGTATCCTCCTTAGGTTTGCACCAATGCCTACTTAAGATGGATTTTTTGAATAATATATTTCATATAGGATGATGTGAGTGGGTTTTCAGAGTTATTTGGAAAGTTATTGTTTTTTTTAAAAAAGTGGTTTGATAGGTGTGAGGAAGGGGGGAGGGGGAGTACTTTATAAGTGGGGTGAGTGGCAAACTTGTATGTTTTTTAAGAGGGAATTCCAAAAACATTTTACTATATAAATGTGGTGCCAATAATGCACCAGACTATATAATATAAGATATAATTTTTATGTATTTACATAAAATGAGGGTTTTACATGTTTTTATATAATTTTAACTCGTATGTTTAAATTTTAGCCCCTTTGAAAACTCATTTTTCTATTAATCACAGTATTTAATTTTTACTTATTTCACTAAATATTTTGGTAAAAATTTAAGTTTAAATTATTATAAATAATTAATTATTCTAATTTCCAATATTTAATCCATTTTTTTAAATTCAATTCACAAAATTGGAAAAAAATAATTTAAAATTTACCTCGTATATGAGACGAGAAAGAGAGTTTTTAATGGGAAAATGTTCAAAAGGTTATAATATTTTTATATCCAATTTCAATATTAAATTTATTATAATGAAATAAATTGTATTAATATGTTTATAATTGAACTATTGTGACTTTAAAACCAATTAAAAATATAATTTAACATTAGAAATTATTTAGACGAAAAAGAAACATTCAATTAAAATTTACTGATTTTTATTATTCATTAAAAAATGAAACATATCAAAAAAATACAAAAATTAATCATAATAAAAAATTTAGATTAAATTTTAAAAAATTATGTTCATTTTTTTTAAATAAAATTTTCAAAAATTTCAACATATAGTTTTAAAATAATCACGTCATTAAGAGGTGGAAATGTGCCTTTTGACAAATATAGATTTTTATGCATAGAATTGTATTTATTATTACCTCATGTATATAAAATCTATTAGATGAATTTAAAAACCATTTATTCAATATATTATATATAAATTTCATTAATATCATAAAATATTAGTAATTAATTTAATTTATTAAGATTATATTCCTTTGGTGAATAAAAATATTTTTCTATAAAATGATTTCAGTTGGTTTTGATATTCATTTATAATCAATTGGTAACCAATGAATTAAACCATATATTTTCATAAATTAGATAATAAAATTCGTAACCACCAATTTAATGTTAAGGAGATAATTTTCATTTTAAATAATAATGTTAACAATATTCGGTAAAACTTATTCTTTCATGAAATGCAAGCTATCAAAGATAGTCGTTATTGCGTGCAATGCAAGCTAACTCAGTGTTGCCTGCATTTCAAGATATATAATTGATTTTTTTTAAATAGTAAAAATGTTTTAAATTATCAGGATTATATATTCTCTACTACACTTTGTGTTGTGTGTCATACATGTTATTGAATAAAATTTAATTTATCAGGATTTTAGGTTATTACATTATTAGTTACCGATATTTGTTATATAAATCCAAAAATCCCACCCAAAAATAAAATTCAAATACAATAATTTACTCAAAATAAAGTATATTTTTTTATTCTTTTACCTTAATATGAATTATTCATGTAAATGCAAAACAAAATTGAAGGATTTGAGGATCAACCACAATAGAACCCAAGGTAGCCACCTAGAAACCTAACCAGAACAACCCAAAATGAAACCAAACATGAATCTAACCCATAATAGAAGAAAATTACTATATTGAACCACAAAAATAATAAAATAAAAAAATAAAAGTAAAGAAGATTATGATAGGTACCTTGATCCAAGTGAGTTTAATCCCAATGAAGTAAGATGTTTAAACACTCAAGAGATACAAATAGAGAGGAAGTAGAGGGACAATGATCAGTTTAGTTATGAAGAAAAAGAGTAAAAAATGAAAATAATGAAGTCTGAACCTTGTATATGTAGAGGAATATCAAATCTCTTCCACAACCGCATAGTCACTACTACTATACCCATAGTACTCTTGGTCAAAAGGGAATCCATGTTTTTAGGTATTTTAAGAATCTTACCCACTGAATTTTATACAAATTTTACAAACATAATTTAAAAAATTAACTGGAACCATACCCTACTCTAAAACATATAGAATTTTGTTTTAGATTCCCAAAATTCTTCTACAGCCCCTTCCATGGTGTAGGTAAAAATACTTCACTATTTCACCTCACAATTCCCAAGAACATGGAATGGTGAGTTTATTCTTATAATTTCCCCTTCTTCCTCATTCAGTCAAACTTATCCTCAACTTTACACAACCACGCCCATTACACTATGTGATTTATACCTATATATTTCTAATGGAGAGAATTCATAATATCTTTAGTAGCACCAAACACTCCACCATGGCATGTAGCTCTCCCTGGTTACCATAGAGAAACAATATAGGAAAACACATTATATCATAGGAATTTTAGAACATGTGGAGTACCACAAGACTAGATGGCCAAACTTCATAGACAATTCCATAAAACACCATAACATCACAACAAAAAATCCAAAACATTGTCCACCATAGAAATTCTCATGGTATAGACAACCCTCTATATCGATAAAAATTAACTCTCGCCTTTTATACATGTCCAAACTCCCTCTGGACACCAAAAACACTTGAAACTCAAAAAATAAAGGGTTCCGAAGGTATGGGTCATTACAGTCATGGAATAATTACTAATGAATATATCCAAAAAAAATTCAGCTAAGGGCCTTATTTTTCTTTATCAGTCAGTATAGCATCTACTAATAGCAACTTATCCCTTCTATTAAAAATGTTGATACTTTGGACTGGTGTTTCTCTTATTTATATATAATATCTAAAATATGATAAAGGATAATAACCCACTCCTTTGATTCTAAAATATTTTATCACCCATAAATGTTATAAGATTATAAGATTGATAATCCCTCGTGATATAATAAGTTATACACTCCCATAAAGTATCTCACTGACCTACATCTTAAGGAAATTGAGTATGGCCTTGAACCTGAGGGTCAACTGCAAGTTTTTCTTGTATAAAATGGTCATATTTAACTTCATATATAGTATAATATATTCATTTATATATAATACACTATAATAAATTATATAATAACATTAATACCTTCGTAATATTTGATCACTCAATGTTTAAAATGAAACTATAATTATCCAGTCTGAACCAATTCCCTATTCTTTCATCCATTCATAGATTTATTTTTAGTTTTGAAATTCTATTGATAATCCCATTTTAATCTATTTCATGTGATTAATGTTTCATTTGGAAATAATTAAATTCATGAATCAAACATAATATGAATGAAATAATTATTGACACTATAATAAAGCTTTTTCAAAAAAAAGATTCATTTTAGACTCATACTATTTTATCCATAAATAATAAATACATATAAAATCACCATTTTTATATTTTTTTTATTTTATTTAATGTGAATAATCAATTAGTAATATAATAAAATAAATAAGTAGAGATATTCAAGCATAAAAAATGTATTTATACCCTATATATTCATACCTACTTATATCAAATTTGATACATAAGATTAGAGAATATAGGACAGTCCCCAAGGAAGAATAAAAATAAATATCAAACTAACCCTAGAAACTTAATATTTCATCATAATAATGATGGCTAGGTGTAACACCCCAAGCTTCCATGGTACTCTTCTCTTTGAATAACACAGTAGCGTCTGTAGTACGCAACTTCGAGTTCTAACACACACCACAACCAATCAAACTAAACGTTATGAATAGTAATACCCACTTTTTGAAATTTTATACATTTTAACATTCAAAATGAACTTCATTTTTTGATTCGTAATATTGAAATTATCTTAGGATGATATTTTGGTACTTTTCGGATAACTTTTATATTTTGATAAATAGTGAAAATTACTAAATTTTAATTAAAAACAACTTTTTTAATCGAAATAATTAATAGTGATAAATTATGAACATGAGTGGTTTTAAATTATATTTAGAATATATTTTTAATATTTAATAAAATTTTGGTCATTGGTCATAATTTCACATTTAAACCGGACATAAACAAGTGTCAATCTTTTCATAGTTATTATCTCTTAAAAACAAGTTTTTTGTTCTAACAGCGGGAATTAATTTTAAATTAATTTCTGCCACTTCTGTGTTTCGAATTTGGAAAAATAGACTCCATATTTGGAATCAGGAAGTCCAAATTGTGAAAATAGGTAACTTTTATTTTTAAACATACTTAATAATTACTTCGGTAAATATTTTATTTACCATGGTTAAAGGGTAAATCTGGTAAATAAGGGTAAAATAATAATATTTTAATAATAATAAATTACCCTAAAACGTGTCTTAACCCTATTGGTTGATACATGTCTGACCATGGTCATCTTTGGGTTGATTTTGGGACCCCATGTATCCACTTGTAAGTGATAATGACACTTTATAATAATTAAGTTAAAGTAAATACAAAATGACATAAGCCTATATCTTTTAGAAAAACAATTTTTACATAAGGTTATATATGTTATATTTTCAAATATAAATAATAATTATAAATACAAAATAATTTCCTACTTAATCGTATTTTATTTATAATTTTTAGACATTAAATAATTTAATTTATTTATGACACAATGATTATTAAGTAATTACCTTATTAGTGAAATATTAAAATAATTGATATTATAAATACCCAACTAAATATAATTTGAGACTTTTAATGAATTCCACGAATTTTATAGGTTAATATGCCATGTTAGGATTTATTTAATTAACTTTATTTGAAGTAATAATTCTGTTATGATTAAAAAAAATACCAAATAGTGTCAAAAATTGACATAAAAGAGTTTTTAAAACAAATATTCTATTATTAATTGATATTAAATTCATAAAAATCTAGGTTTCGGCCAAAGAACTTGTAGCATGATATTTTTATCATTAATAGACCACTTGGGGGTCTCTTGTAGGTATATAGTACGTTTATTAACTATATAATATAAAAATACAAAGTGACATGGTAAGTGTCAAACTAATTAACCCAGAGTTAAAACTACAAGATAAGGTTAATATAATGACACAAACCAGTATAAAATCCATTGGATGAAATTATTTCGACCCATAACCACCTTAGTCTTTTAATAATCCACTTTTGAGCTATTAGAAACTGAATATGAATTAATTATAAATTTATACTTTAAGTTTTTTCTAAAGAGCCCCTCCTCCCCCTTATAAAAGGACACCACTTATAACCAATTCCTCACACCTCTCAAGCCTTTTGGATCGTCCAAACTCTACACAATGAATCTCCCTACATCCCTATCCTCCTCTTAGAAGCCTCAATTTATGCAGAAGGCACTTCAAGTTTCCTTTTTTGTTCAAACCAAAGGGAGTTACCTAAATTAAAGGTAATGATTTCTATTAGCTTCTTTTCATTTATTTTACTTCTCCAACCCCTAAAATCTTCTTATTAATTTATTTTAAAAAAAAACCATTATATTAAATATACTAGGTTAATTTTATTATAAGTATTATAACTACACTTACACACACCTCCATCTAATGGGTGAAGAACACAATGTTTTTGGGGATGGAAACCAAACGCCTCACGAAACGGTGATGGTTCAATTATCTACTAACACCTATCATGGTGGCCATTATGATGGAAATATAATTAAATATGATATTTATGATATTTATTTTATATTTAAACTTCTTTAATTCCATTTTATATCATACCATTATTCGTTTCATGTTGTATATACGATAATTTCATTTGAGGAAGTGCGGACTACCGCCCCCTCAAAGTGATATGACTCGTTCATACCATACATGGAATGTATAAAGGATGGTGTTAATGAACTTAAGTAACATATATAAGATATTATATTATACTGTAATAATAATATACCTATTTATCATTTGGTTTTTTATTCCTTTTAAAATGAAAATGAAATGTAAGTAGCGTGTGTGCGTACGTACGGACTACCGTCTCCACGAACGCGATGAGATTCATTCCTCATCGTATCCATTCAAGAATAATTTTCATTTGATGGTTAAAAATAATTTTTAAGGACTTGATATCATTCTGGATATGAATTATATACAACCTATCCATAACAAACATGACTTATGTAACAAAACATATAAAAGAAAATGAGTAAGTTAACACCTGAAACGACGATAATACTAAGATATTATCAACAAAGAAATGTTAAAAGATCATATATGATATAATATTAATGTATATAATTATTGTATAATTTAATAAAACTGATTTAAATATTATACATGAGGTTAACCTACACTCTATCAAGGAAAAGTACAAGGTAATGGGTTTTCATCTCACTCATTATTCCCATGAGATTCATGCCATATTGCCGCTATTACCTTTTGTGTGGTGTATGTACTTCCCATAATTGTATTATTTATGTAATAAACTTTTATTTATGTGTATTTACATATTCATTATATGATACATCTTTCGTGGGTTGTATGTTTCGTAAGTTACCAAATTGGTAAGGGTTAATTTCACAATCTATTTATTATCCGAGGTTGTTTTTACGTAAGTATCTACTGGGCATATTTATTATCCATGTCCATGTTTTCTAAATGAGATTTCAAAGTGATTATTTTAATTTAATTTTTACTAAAACATCATTTCAAATTTTTTAAATATTTATTCTTCTAAATCTTTCTCATTAATGTCCATGTCTTCAAAAAGGTTTTTAAGGATTTATTTATATGGACATGAATATTTTTAGAATGTTAATTTATTTCAAAAGTTTCAAAGTGGTATGGGACACTTTGATTCAAAAATGTCTTTAAATGACTTCTTTTCCAAATTGTGTGACTTTAAAATGTTTTCATGAAAAAGGGGGATTTCTCTCAAATAATTTACATATCATTTTCATCAACGTCAAAATACTTTAATGGATTTTAAAATTGTTTTGAAGATGATTTATCATGATAAAAATATTCCATATTATGTTGAGGTTTTGGTGATATGTTTTACTGTGGATGTGTTATTTTTATACCATTCATGGTTTATGGTTAATGTATTGACATTTCGTATTCTAATTTTAATACGAATGTTTATGTTATGTTTAGACCTTTTCATATGAGGAATGTGTTGGACTTAGTAACTGACGGGTGGAGCCTGTTATAGCTCCTCGATGCATCGGTAGGTCTCATGAGACAAACTAGTGTCTTAGCATGAGGCCTTGAAAAAATCTTATTTGTAGTCTTGGCACGAGGCCTTGGATACGTGGTTATGATAGTCTGGCATTATGCATTCCATCGTTATGAAAGTGGTTACTGATATTGCATGGGATTATTTGACTAGTAGAATATCCATGTGAATAAGTAAATGGAATTATTTCATTTTATCTTTGCCATATTATGCTTAAGTTCAAGTTTAAAAGGCTTTTGTTTTAGTTGTACATTACCTTAAATTTTTAAGCTTATTTTTGAAAGTTTCCACTATATTGCTTACCCTTACTGAGTGTTTGAGCTCACCCCTTTCTATGTTTTATTTTTCCCCGTATTCCAAGAAGTGTATTGTGATTGAAATGTAGGGTTAAGCCAAGAGAATAATGGAATTCATGAAGTATTATTTATGTTGTGTTGTATGTTATGAAGTGTAATGTAACATTCATGTATGTAATCTGTTTTCCAAGACTGCTAAACTGATCGGTCCTTCGGGACTTGATTCCTTGTAATCATGCCAATGTATTAAAATAATTCACCGACTCTAGGTAACTTGGGTCCGGGCGTTACAGTTGGAATCAGAGGATATTTAGCAATAACCTTGGAAACTAGATTTAGATAAACTCTAATTAGAGAACATAGCCCTAAGATAGACTTTGAGGATTAGTATAGAAGAACTTCCTAGAATTTTGGTATTGTAGAGATTTTGTAATTTTTTCCGAGAAATACATCCATGTCTGGATATGAGCATGTAGAGGCAGCTAAGCATAGATGTACCAAGGGGTAAAACCTGAAAACACCACTTTGAGATAGACTCGAACGGGAACTGGTGCACGAAAACGGGCCTTGCTGCACTCTTGGTTACGACACTCCCGGGGGATATGCTTAGGATAATTTTCATTTTCTTTACAAACAATTATGAAGGGCTTATAAGTATATACATACTCAACGAAAAAAATTTATGATTATGGATTATATCCATAAACTGTTCAATTTACATTAGGTATTTTACAAGTTTGTAATTATTCATTGCAATTTATAAACTGACCTAGTATATTCCATTATATAGAAATGGCGCCCAGTAGAAGGAATGAGAACTCCAACAATACACATGATCCAAAGAGTAAGAAGGATCATATCTTTCATGGTCCTAAGCCATAATTTAGAAGTTAAATAGTCTCCCACGTATTATCATTATATGAAGAAATAGTATCATGTGTTGATAAGATAAGTAAAGAATTCTCAGAGTCCAATGGCTTTGAAGGGAAGCTAGAGAATAAAACGATGGTAGAGAGAAGGAAAAATAAAGGGAATAAGGTAAAGAAGGATTTTCCCATATGTGATAACTATGGAAAGAATCACCTTGGAAAATTCTTGAATGGAATGGGAGTATGTTATAAGTGTGGAGAAAAAGGAAACCAAGTACGTGACTACAAGTGTAAGAAAAATCTTTCAAATATATAATGCTTTGTCTGCAAGGAGTTGGGAGACTACGCGAACCAATGTCAAAATCATCAAAGTATGCCCCAAATTATTCTATTGGATAATAATAAAGTTATGATACTACATCTGATGAAAAAAATTACTAGTGTTATTATGTTGTTATTATAGGATTATTTCATTTGAGTGTTGTATCAACAATGTACTGATTATAATAATTATTGAGTATATGAGGATTGTACTGCAGTACTATTTTATTAAAGACTTGAGATTATATGGTTCTAAGAAAAGTGACTTAATATTAAGCTACACTTTTTTTAAAATACATGGTTGAAGGAAAGGTAATCTTTAATATGGTCCCGATACTGAGGTAGTAATTTTGGAATAAGAGATTGTTGATTTGAATAAATTATATTGGATATTCTTGACTGCCTTTAAACTGATTAAAGATTTTTATATTCCATCATTGTTGGAGTTTACAACATTTTTGGATGGATAAAGTATATCCAGTATTCTATAAGTAATAAGAGAGCATGAATTTAATCAACAAGGTTTTATGGTAATTCAGGATGTTTCGGTGTTTTAAAAGAATACATTATGAAGGAATTCACGTGCTATTACGGGGTAAAAAGGATCTACATTATGTTTAACTTTTATATAAATTTTGGACTGAGAGTTTACAGAAGTATTTTGGATAATTCTAAAGGTTGGAAGGGATTAATTTTGAAAGGTTATTTTAGGGTTTTTATAAAAGGACAACACACAGACTGTGTGACGACCCATCGTGTCGGACAAAGCTGTGGGAATCGAACCCACAACCATAGTGCGATTGGGATTTATCGCCTACCACTGGACTACATTAAGTCCCTGGATTATATAATGAAGTTTCTTTTTTTAAATGGTCTGATATGTGAATTATAAATTCATTATATTCGGAACCCTATACGATTAGGATAAATAGAGTATTTTTGAGTTGAATTATGTTTTGGAGTGAAAGATGAGTTTGTGGTAGAAATTTATTAATGGATAGAACTCTAATTATAAAGTAAGTATATCTCATTATGATTTTATCCAATCTCATAAATAAATTCCTCAACATTAAGAAAAGGAACTTAGAACAAAAATGTTGTCCTAGATGGTACCTTAGATCATCACAAATTTGTGGCTTTGGGATTGTTTGCCTTTTCATATCCATGTTCTCTACCACTCTCCATCAGATATTGATGGTTATATTTCTCTTCCATATCCATATTTTCCTACATAGAACCCTAGTATGTGTTATTTTCGTTAACCTTCATACTTACCACTCTTTATTTTAAATAGAGGCCTCATTAATCCATTTTTCGATGTGGGATTTCGACTATGATATTTTGAAATGTCAACCCCAAGTTTCCAATACCGAGCATAAATTGAGAGGACACAAGTTATTGAAATAGAGGAGAATGTAACACCCCAAGCTTCTATGGTACGCTTCTCTTTGAATAATACAATAACGTGTGTTGTACGCAATTTCGAGTTCTAACACACACCACAACCAATCAAAATAGACGTTATGAATAGTAATAACCACTTTTTGAAATTATATAAATTTAATATTTCAAAATAGACTTCATTTTTGGATTCGTAATATCAAAATTATCCTAGGATGATATTTTGGTACTTTTCGGATAACTTTTATATTTTGATGAATAGTGAAAATTACTAAATTTTTATTAAAAACAACTTTTTTAATATAAACAATTAATAGTGATAAATTATGAATTTGAGTGGTTTTAAAGTATATTTAGAATATATTTTCACCATTTAATACAATATTGGTCACTGGGAATAATTTCACATTTAAACTGGACATAAACTAGTGTTAATCTTTTGATAGTTATTATCTCTTAAAAACACGCTTTTTGTTTTAACAGCGGGAATTAATTTTAAATTAATTTCTGCCACTTTTGTGTTTTGAATTTGGAAAAATGGAATCCATATTTGGAATCAGGATTTCCAAATTTTGTAAATAGATAACTTTTATTTTTAGATATTTTGAATAATTTCTTCGGTAAATATTTTATTTACCATGGTTAAAGGGTAAATCCGGTAAATAATGGTAACAAAATAATATTATAATAATAATAAATTACCGTAAAACGTGTCTTAACTCTATTGGTTGATACATGTCAGACCCTGAGAATCTTTTGGTTGATTTTGGGACCCCATTGATCCACTTGTAAGTGATAATGACACTTTATATTAATTAAGTTAAAGTAAATACAAAAATGACATAAGCCTATATCTTTTAGAAAAACAATTTTTACATAGGGCTATATATGTTATATTTTAGACTATAAATATTCATTAGAAAGATAAAACGATTTCCTACATAATGATATTTTATTGATAATTTTTAGACATTAAATAATTTAATTTATTTATGACACAGTGATGATGCAGTAATTACCTTATTAGTGAAATATTAAAATAATTGATATTACAAATACCCAAATAAATATAATTTGAGCCTTTTAATGAATTTAATGAATTTTATAGTTTAATATGACATTCTGGTATTTATTTAATTAACTTTTTTTGAAGTAATCATCCTGTTATGATTTTCAAAAAAATAAAATACCATATAGTGTCAAAATTGACAAAAAAGAGTTTTTAAAACAAATATTATTTTATTAATTGATCTAAAATTCCTAAAAATCTAAGGTTCATCCAAAGGACTTTTATCATGATATTTGTATCATTAATGGATCATTTGGGGTATCTTTGAGGTATATATTAAGTTTATTAACTACATAATATAAAAATACAAAGTGACATTTTAAGTGTCAAACTAATTAACCAAGAGTTAAAACTAAAAGATAAGGTTAATATAATGACTCAAACCTGTATAAAATCTATTGGTTGAAATAATTTAGACCCCTAAACACCTTAGGAGTTTACTAATACACTTTGGATCCATTAGAAACCGAATATGAATTTATTATAAATTAATACTTTAAGTTTTTTCTAAAGAGACCCTCCTCCCCCTTATAAAAGGACACCACTTCTAACTAATTCCTCATACCTCTCAAGACTTTTGGCTCGTCCAAACTCTGCCCAATTAAGCTCCGTATATCCATATCCTCCTCCTAAATTCCTCAAATTTTTCATAAAGCACTTCAAGAGTCCTTTTTGGTTCAAACCAAAGGGAGTTACCCAAATTAAAGGTAACGATTTCTCTTAGATTCTTTTCTTTTATTTTACTTCTCCAACCCCTAAACTCTTCTTATTATTTTATTTTGTAACAAAACCAGTATAATAAATATACTAGGATAATTTTATTATAAGTATTAGAACTACACTTACACACACCTCCATCTAATGGGTGAAGAACATAATGTTTCTGTGGATGGGAACCAAACGCCTCACGAAACAATGATTGTTCAATTATCTACTACCACCTATAATGGTGTACATTATGATGGAAATATAATTAAATATGATATTAATGATATTTATTTTATATATAAGAATCTTTAATTCCATTTTATATCATACCATTATTCATTTCATGTTGTATATATGATAATTTCATTTGAGGAAGTGCGGACTACCGCCCCCTCAAAGTGATATGAATCGTTCATACAATACATGGAACGTATAAAGGATGGTGTTAATGAACATAATTAACATATATAAGATATTATATTATACTGGAATAATAATATACCTATGTATAATTTGGTTTTTATTCCTTTTAAAATGAAAAATCAAATGGAAGTAACGTGTGTGCGTACGTACAGACTACCGTCTCCACGAACGCGATGAGATTCATTCCCCATCATATATATTCAAGAATAATTTTCATTTTATGGTTAAAAATAATGTTTAAGGACTTGATATCATTCTGTATATGAAAAATATACAACCTATCCATAACAAACACGACTTATGTAACAAAACATATAAAAGAAAATGAGTAAGTTAACACCTGAAACGACGATAATACTAAGATATTATTAAGAAAGCAATGTTAAAAGATCATATATGATATAATATTAATGTATATTATTCTTTTATAATTTAATAACAAGGATTTAAATATTATACGTAAGGTTAACCTACACTCTATCAAGGAAAAGTACAAGGTAAGGGGTTTTCATCTCACTCCTTATTCCCGTGAGATTCATGCCATATTGCCACTATTACCTTTTGTGTGGTGTATGTACTTACCATAATTATATTCTTTATGTAATACACTTTTATTTATGTGTATTTACATATTAATTTTATGATACCTCTTTCACGGGGTGTATGTTTTGTAAGTTACCAAATTGGTAAGGGTTAATTACACAATCTATTTATTATCCGAGGTTGTTTTTACGTATGTATCTACTGGGACATATTTATTATCCATGTCCATGTTTTATGAAAGAGTTTTAAAAGGGATTATTTTACTGGAATTTTTACTAAAACATAATTTCAAATGTTTTAAAATTTTATTCTTCTAAATCTTTCTCATCAATTTCCATGTCTTCAAAATGGTTTTCAAAGGAATTATTTATATGGATGTTAATATTTTTAGAATGTTAATTCACTTCAAAAGTTTCAAAGTGGTATGGGACACTTTGATTCAAAAATTTCTTTAAATATATTCTTTTCCAAATTGTGTGACTTTTAATAGTTTTCATAAAAAGGTTTATTTCTCTAAAATAATTTACAAATCATTTTCATCAAAGTCAAAATCCTTTAATGGATTTTAAACTTGTTTTGAAGTTGATTTATCATGATACAAATCTTCCATATTGTGTTGAAGGTTTTGTGATATTTTTTAATGTGGATGTGTTATTTTTATACCATTCATGGTTTATGGGTAAAGTATTGACATTTCGTATGCTAGTTTTAATACGAATGTTTATGTTACGTTTAGAACTTTTTATATGAGTAATTCATTGGACATAGTAAGTGATAGGTGGAGCCCGCTATAGCTCCTCGATGCATTGGTAGGTATCAGGAGACAAACTAGTGTCTTGGCACGAGGCCTTGAAAAAATCTTATTTGTAGTCTTGGCATGAGGCCTTGGCTACGTGGTTATGATATTCTGGCATTATGCATTCCATCGTTATAAAAGTGGATATTGATATTGCATGTGATTATTCGACTAGTAGAATATCCATGTGAATAAGTAAATAGAATTATTTCATTTTATCTTTTCCATATTATGCTGAAGTTCAAGTTTAAAAGGATTTTTTTAGTTATACATTGCCTTAAATGTTTATGCTTATTTTTTAAAGTTTCCTCTGTATTGATTACCCTTACTGAGCGTCTGAGCTCACCCCTTTCTATGTTATATTTTTTCCGGGATTCTAAGAAGTGTATTGTGATTGACATGCAGGGTTAATCCAAGGGAATAATGGCATTCATGAAGGATTATTTATGTTGTTTTGTATGTTATGAAGTGTAGTGTAACATTCATGTATGTAATCTATTTTCCAAGACTGTTAAACTGATCGGTCATTCGGGACATGATTCCTTGTAATCATTACAATGTATTAAAATAATGAACCGACTCTGGGTAACTGGGGTTGGGGCGTTACACTAGGTATATTTATTGGTTACATCATGAATCTCAACAGTCTTATCTCTTAGATACTCCCATTTCTCATACCATAAATCCCTTAGTAATCTCTGAATCCATTTTGCAATATCTACGACCTAAATACATAAATAGTAACCAGATTACACCATCATAATAAAATAGGCACAACTCTCAATTATTAGAATAAGGTGCAAACATCAAGATATGAATAATTTATGTGTGGGTGATTATTTTCCCTCATTAATATTTCTAGTGAATAATAAAAGAGATGCATCGAAATTTTTGTATGACCTTAAAAGAACCAGAGAAAAAAGAATTATATATGGTCAGCCAGTAAGAGAAAATAGTATTTCATGATCCCTAGAGAACAATAAATAAAAAACCAATATGCGCAAGAAGATACATAACAATCAATCCAAAAAAATGTCAGTAATGTTCACCAAGTAAATGAATCATGATAAAAAATCATATATACATAATTAATGAGCCAAAATAATTCCTAATAACCAATGGTGGGGGTCACATTGTGGTAACTCCCATGTATACATACAAGGAAATACCATATGAATCTACATTTATTATACACAAAAATTCCAAAAAAACTTCATCTAGACTACAAACTCCATGTTGGACTAGCTCACCTGATTTTTCACTTTACATTTCCCTAGATCATGCACAAAATCATCTTCACAAGTCCCATACTGACATTTATAATGTGGGACTATAAAAATATATATTAAATATCACCACCCCAATCCATAACCATTTTCAACAATTGAATTATTCATAGAAAAAATAAAATTTCGGTGGAACAGAATAAAAAATAGTCAACATTGCATGTCAATGATGACTAGCATAAATATGGTTTACTACATATAACTCCAAGTATAGGGTGCGTCTATACATCTCTACCTTCTTTGATTTGTGGATTGGGTTATGAGAAAAACTCCTATGAATTCTTATATTTGAGATAGAGTTTGATACCCATCCCATTAGTGAGAGGGGATAATGTATACAAAGTTAGGGGAATATTGTAGCCCCTACCTTCTAGAATATGAGAAATCATACTACAAGTTATGTTTTCTGAGACCATACCACAAAAAAACCTATTTAGAAATAGGTGGATACTCTCTCATGTTCATATACAATAATATTTGAATATTATAACTATAAAATATGATTGAAAGATCAGTTAACAGGCTACATAACATTCTTATTACATATATAATTTTATACTAATTATAAATATACACTAAACAATATTATAAAACATCACATTTTAAAATTATACCTATTTAACATCTCATCATACTGAAATAAACTATAATAATTCCAATATTATCTATAAAATAATAAAATACATATAAAATCCTAGTCATGAAATACAATCATGGAAAAAGTAAATAAATATCTTAAAAATTGATTTCTTTTCAAAAAAAATCCATTTGTGAAAACTTTTATTTCCAAAAACAATTTCTTATAACTGGGTTTGCTCGACTTCATACCACAATCTGGAAAAAAAACTATAAGTATAAGAGGATGGATTTCTTCACTTACCAAAATATATTTTGATGTTTCCTTTGATGTCAACAGAGGGACAATATGCCCTTAATAGAACCAAGAAACCTAGATATAATAGATGATAATTGAATTTTTAGAATGTTCTGACATGTATGGGCGATTTTCAATGGTGAGACTAAAATAATACAATAGTTTCAGCTATATAAAAATCTCCCAATAGGTAGATGGAATGAGATATAATGAATTTGAAGAGATTAACCAGACCTAAATTGGGGAAATAAGATATTGGGATTGCTACCATTATGAATGATATTGAGAATGGTATTAGTGTGGTATTATACCTTTACCTTGATGTAGATGATCATCCATGATCACTTAGGAGAAAAATGAACCATGGATGTAGGAGGAACCACATTATTGGATTGGTAGGGTGGATAGTGCTTGACAGGGGAAGCCACAATGTTTAAATTTTCTGAAATCTTAGTTGAATAAAAAAATTTAATTTTATAGGGGAACATCACAATTTTCCATCAAATTAAAAACTAACATATAGTGCCATCGATTACTTGGTCTAAGTATACTAAGTAACTAGTTTTCTTAGAAATATCTCTATATGCACTAGGGTATCACTAGGTACCTAGTACCATTCAACTGGTTACCTAGTTCTTCCCCAGAACTTAAGTTCCACACCTTCTCCTTTTCTCCCCCTCCCAAATTTATCTAACTCCTCTTCAACTAAAAATACCAGTTCATAAAGGAATTAAAAAAATAGTTTTATGATGGATTAATGACCTATATAACTTTGGTTTTTTACATGTGTTACTCCTTTTATGTCTAAGAAGTTGAGGGTGAATGATTGTAACTATTCAACCCACTATTTAGAGTAGGATATGATCATTCACACACTGAATTATTATAACCATTTTCTATAGTATGAGATGATATGTGTTTATAATGACCATAATAGTCTTTGTAATATATTCTCTTAGTGTGTCTTGAACCTTCAGTATTCAAATTGTGTTGGGTAATTTCAATTTTTTAACTTTGATATAAGGTAAACCTTAAGAAAAGAGAATTCAGTGCCATATTCTCTTTGTAGATAAATTAAGGATCATGTGGTAAATAATTATTTAAAGGAGTGGTAATTAATGAAATTTTTTAATGAGATTCATTTGGATGTTCAATAGTATCAGGGGATGGCTCCATCGAATACACTATGAATTGAATCATCACTTTTTGATACTGTGAGGGAGAGTTAAAGGGCCAAAATAGACTGTTGGGTGATAAGGAAGAGAATTTTGGGTGGTGATTCACCTCTAGACTAGATTTGAGATGATGCTATTTTTTTAATATCCGGGGTAGATTAGTGGGCCCAATGAGTATATGGAATAAGGTTATGTGAGATTCCCATGGATAAAAATGGTAATTACACCAATGTTTGGAAAACATGTACCATGAAATTTGATAAAAATAGTGTTGGTCTATAATGAAATTATAAGGAAACATTTGTATCATAATTCCTCACCATTAATTTGGTAAAGGTTGAGCATCAGAGGATTTGAAATGGGATTAGTTCACAAGGGAATTTGTGATAGGTATTCTTTGGTTTCCCTAAGAAAATTATATAGTATAAATCATTGTTAATATATTGAAAAAAGATACTCATTTTCTACTAATTATGGATACCAATTTAGTTTATGAGTTGGGAGAGTTTTATTTATGGGAGACCGTATGGTGTCATGGTATGATATTGGGGGTCATGTCATACCATGATGAAATTTTCAATTCCTGGTTCTATAAAGAGTATAGAATGCATTTGTAACATAGAAGAAACTCATAAAAATATACTATTCTTATATTTATGGGTATTATAAGTGAAAATTTTGGGTTTTAAAGTATATGTTATGGGAATGTGTCCAATATTTTCGAATATCTTGGTAGATTCATCTTAAATTTTAATATTTTTATTTATAAAAATAGTTATCAGGTGTTGATTCAGATATCACCCTTCAAGAAAATATACAATAGGCCATTTCAGTATCTTCTATGATAAATAGCGATGGGATAGTCATCTTGTATAGTTTAATAGGATATAATGACACATATTAAATAAGTTGAAGACATATGAAACTATAATCCAATATATTCAATGATTTTAAATAAAAAAATGATACTATGTAATAGATAATTTATCATTAATTAATGATGGTCTATATTTTTACCTTCAATCACATGATTAAAGGATATTAGTTAGAAATATACAATTCAATACTTCCTCATATGGTATCCTTGGGTTGATGAATCACTTTTTTCTAGGGAATGATCCTCCTCTCAATAATGGTATGTTCATACCTCCTATGTAATGAAATGAAAAGATATCATTTACTAGGGAGAATTAATAGGTATTTCACTCTTATTATCATGGATATGTCCATATTATATAAGCCTTGGGGATTATCTCTAAGCCTTCATGGAATTTATTCAAACATTTTATAATTCTATAGAAATGATAAAATAATAAAAACTTTGTAAACATTATTTCAATGCATGTATTTAACTTTTAAATTAATCAATAATTCTCACAAATTTTTTTATATGATACATCAATGATCAATGATATCCTACATGGAAGTGAAACCCAAAAAATAATGTTTAACATTCTACTTCATCATCAATCTTAGAAGAGTATTGCTGCATATCACAACACTTGTGATATTTCTATATCATGCAATATGATATGGATAATGGTGGTGTGATATGATATCTATAAATCATATCCAATGACATAACCAACAAGGTATATGATATTCTTCTGAATCATGAATTTCATTCCATATGACATCCCCATATCACCACATATGATAAGTCCAAAATACAAAACATGTATATAAGGATTTGGGGAATATCCCTATTTATATCGTAATTATTCTAAAGCCTCATGGTTTTTTGTTATTTGACCATAATTATAGGAATTTTAGGTTTTTAGATAGGATAATTTCACCCCAGGAAATTAAAAATATGTCCCAAAAAAATTATTGGGATGAAAATCCATCTTAAAATACCTATCAAAGTAAATAGAGTCACTGGTATTATTACTTGAGAAAAATTTATTTTTTAACCATAAAATAAGATCTTTGAGAAAGATATAGTATATAAAAAATAAATCAACATAGGAAAGAATGATATTTATGAAAAATTATTCCATCCAAGATACATTTTAGAATAAATTTATATATTTAGTGAAATTATATCTTTGTCCCATTAATCTAGGACATTTTAATCTACCCTATATATTATTCATATATGGAACATATTTATTTGTACCATATGAATTTTTGATATATATATATATATATCATATGAAAATATTATTTTTTTTCTCTTTCATCTAAGATGGATTAATTTCTTAGAGATAATAAAAATAAATTGAATCTTTCAGGAATAATAACTATCAGGACTAGCTCACAAGAGCTATTCCCACAACAACTCTCTCATCAATAATGATTGTATCCATTTCCATAAAAAAGATATGGTCAGATTTGGCCCTACATAAACAAATATCATTTCATAATGATTTTCATACCTTATGACTTCCCTAATCGTCATCGAAAATATGTCCAAAATATATAAAATTTATATAAGTAGTTTTAACATATCTTTATCAAAATCCCACTTACACTAAAGGTTCATAAACTTTGTTTCATGTGGCCTTATCTAAAATAAATTTAGTGATTTTGGGAATGAATAATTTCATCCCAGATAATTAAAATTCTATACCAAAAGAATATTTCGGATGGAAATCATTCCTACAAAACCTATCCAAGAAAATAGGTTCATAAGTGTTATATATTAAGATGGATTTTATTTAAATCCTAGAAAATATGTCATCTGAGATGGATATCTGTCTCATATGAATTTATAGTGATAAAAAATTTATCTATGACTGATTATTATAACCCAAATAAAAAATAAAAAAAATAAAAAAATTATATATTAATGAAATTATATTTTCATCTGAACACATTTTAGATTTCCCAAAAACTAAGCTAGGATGGGGGATTTTTCAAAAGAGTGTTGTAGTAAAGCCAAGATATATAAAAAAATTCTTTATGGTAATATTTTTTATGATGTGGGATTCAGATTACGCATTGTAAAACATGAATTATATTATTGATATTAAATTTTTATTATTTATATTATATTATTATTTTTTCGTATTATTATATTTATAATAAAATGTTATTATATAATTTATATTTTATATGAAATATGTATTATATAATTTATTATAATAGATATTAAATAGATATCATTTCTTTATATTTTCTCTGTAATATATATTAAAATTTTTATTGTATATTTTATTATAATAGTTTATTATATTTTATATATATATATATTGTGTATATATTTATTTATTTGTTTCTACACTTATATAACTCATGCACACACACAGATATATATATATATATATATATGAAATTGATTTAATTTCATCTATCATAAAGTTATGTGACAAGACATATCATGTATAGATTTGATATATGTCCTTCATTAACAATTTTTTGGGGTAGATTTAAAATTAGTCCAAGATAATAATAGTATAACTTATTTGGGGTGGATTTTAAATCAATCTTAGATATGTTGGTGTACTCATACTTATCTAGGAAAAACTTAAATCCACCCAAAATAACTATTACTATATTTTTTCATATGTAATTATAATTTTTTATAATAACTTTATAATTTTAAATAAAGATATATATATATATATATATATATAAATTTAGTATAATCGAAACAGTTTATGTGTCGAGTAAACACTATCCTAAAAAATTAGTTTAAAAATTAGGTGCTGGAAAACGTCACAAATGGGGTTTATAAATCTAAGTGTGTAATTCAAACCTAGAATTTCATTCTTCCAAGTATGAACAAATTCTTGGTATCATAAAGGACCACATAAAGATACCTTCAATAATAGAGATCATTGAGGGTGGATCTGTAACCTATTTATCTTCTCTATAAAAATGTGTGACTTTTAAGTGTAATTCTTCTATATCTAAGAGACCTTCTATCCAAGATAAAAGGAATCTCTAAAGAACATATATTGATCTCGATTTCAAGATTTATATAGAAAGAGTTGATTCATATTCAACCCCTAGAAACATCCACCCAATACGAGTATTATATTTGATTGATTGAATCATTTCCTTGAGTTCCACCTAATACACATAACCTATCCTAGTTTAATAGTGAAATAATCTAGTGATAATAGATTTGAATGTTTGAAATACACCTTCATGTTCAGAAGTCCATGTTACACCTGAAGCATAACCATTTACATTAACCTTGATCCATGATGGGATTTGTGGAATAAAATAGATATATCTCATAATAAAACGTCTTTTAGTCATTCTCGGTATAGAAAACATATCCAAGATCAAAAAATCCTCGAGTTTATTCTTCTTCAAACCAATTTTAATTTTGGAAGTATACTTAATATTATTGGGAAATATACTAACACCTTCATGTAAATAAGTAGGTTCTTTTTCAAATAGAATTTAATTTCTTACCTTATATATGAAAGAAACGATTATCATTGTTGTTTCAAGGAGAAGGTTGATGAGCTAATCATTAAATTTCTATATAGTGAATGAAACTATGATCTCAACCAGGTCATTTCCCATTCTAAAGTTGAATTTGAATATTTTATTAATGTAACTCCACAGTTTCACAATGAAATTTTGTCTAACATAGGTTTTTTGGATATCCTTAGGCGCCTTTCAGAAAAATGAACATGTTGAGACCCTTGTAATTCTAGACCTGTGCTATTTCTCATTAAATTTATGAATTGTTTTATTAAAATTTATGAAAATTATTGCCTAGATTTCATTAACTAGATACATTTTAGTGATTTCAAACACATTAGGTATATTTTTAATTGAATAAACTAAATACATACACTTCAGACATATAATTTATTGAATAAAATGATTATATACACATTATACATCTAGTACATTGAATAGTTTGGAATAACAATATATATGCAAATAGTGGTGAATTTTACATTACATAAAATGAATTATACTTTATTTTTATCCCTATAGTTTTTCCCCATCCATTTACCCAACACATGCATTATTGTTTTGGTCTCAAATATGTTATCTTTGTCCATTATTTTTTCCAAAAAAAATTATATTCATGTATATTGATTTAAATTATTATGTTAACCTTCCCATATCATTTTTTACTAATTTCTATTTATATTGATCAAAATGATTTTTCATATTATGTGATGTTTTTGAACATAGATCTACATAATTGTTTTAGAATTGCTTTACATGTTTTATTCTAGTAATTTAATTAAACTTTTTCCATTCATATATATATGTTTTATATTTTCTAAAATGGTATGAAAAGTGCTTGTGAAGGGACAATTGAAAAACATAAGTTTTTCTATTTATTTTTGTTAATACACATGTAATGGATATAAAAAAAAAGAGGATTCATGGTATTATTTGAATTCAAGATTATCCTTAAAAAATAATAAACTTTGAAAATTTATGGTGACATGTTTGAGGAAAAAAATCTAGTTATGGTACTCTGGATAAAAAATATAATAAGGTAAATTAAATTTAGTTTTATTTTTATTCATATTAATATATACGACTATATTATTATTTTTTAATTTTAATTTATTTATATGATATTATTATAATTGGTTATATGTGCATCTAGATGATTTTTTGGTGCAGTGATTCATTTGTTGGTGTTAAACTTTAGATATATTCTTCTTTGGATCTCTTTTATTAGTGTAGTGGTTGTAACTAGAATAATATCAGGGAATATTTTTTTATTAATCATTCATAATTCAGGATCTATCTTGAGACCAAAATTTATGGAAATATTTTAGTTTTCTCTTTATTGGGTATTGTATCACACCACTCATCCAAGGGTAAAGCTTTACTTATGTGAGACAATGTAATCTATATGTTACATTATATTACATTTTTCAATACTGAAATAAAATTTAAAAAATACACACATTCAAAACCTGATAAATATATATTTGAATGAACTAATCACACATGATATTCATATATAAAAAATTTTTGTGATGGAATCATGTTTTATTTATTGATCACATTATTTATTTTTTGTGAAGAGAAATTTGTTGTTGTATTTCAATGATGAAGATTCACTATAAAATACTTATTAGAGTAATTTATTCTTAGCACATCAACCATGTTCTTTATATTTTTAAGGTATATTACATGCATATCATTCTATATTTATCAAATATATTAATAATTATTATAACGACCCCTATTTTCAATGAAGGAATAGGTCAGTATTTTTTTCAATCTGAATAGATTAAATGGAATTAGTTTTGAGTTATAATAATGACAATGAGTTATCGGGTGTGTTTGGTGCTCCTTCAAAGCATGGAGCATTGAAATGGGAACAAAGAACTGGGTTATATAGATTTCTATAACCGTGTGACCCAAGGGGTATGGTCGTGTGTCTAGATTCATATTTGGGATAGATCCATTTGCCATGGTTTTCAGATGGTTAGTAAAACTATGTTCCCAACCATGTATGGTTCCCCACTTTACAGACAACCGTGCATGGTTTGCACATGGTTTGACTAATCATTCACCTAATTCATGAGTGTTGATATTTTAAGGTGAAATGAAAAATTTCCCCAAAATTAATGTTTAAACCACATCCAATTACATATTTTTATATTCATGTAAGACCACTTTTTTGGGTTTAGTAAGAACCCTAACAACATCCTCTAATATAAAATCATTGTACCCAAATTTGAAATGAAGTTGCAAAAAAATCCACATAAAACAGTAAGACCCGATATCATAGAATAAATTCCCATTTAGATTCACTATGATGAATGATTGACTCATCTTGGTACTTTTTCCATCAACGTCCTAGCATCAACTCAAATATAGCAGCAACAGGCAGCACACATTAAACCTTAATACAAACATTAAGTAACACAAAGGTTCAAAACCATCAAAAATCATTGAACATAACATAAATCATAACCATAAAACATCTCATACATGAAAAAGAATGTAAATGAAAACTCCAAAGGATGGTAGTGAAAAAATAAATTAGATTGACATCTATCTTTTTTTCTCAATAAGTAGTAAATGGACCCACAACAAGCCAACTCAGAGAATTTAGATAGGTTTGAACCCTAATTTGACATACTAAACATATAACAAGGAGAACCACCAGCATCTGAAGTGGAAAATTAGACCAAAATGAAATAGTATGACCATTGTGGATCATTACTAGAACCCCAAGATCCATCACCATGATTCATTGCAGTAGGAATAAAAAAACATGGGAGAAGCAACCAAAGGTTGAACAAGAACCAGGAACTACTGCCTCTAAATCCCTTCTGATAATCGCTTCCACAACCACTATTGAACTAAAGATATGATCACATATATCAATCCATATACCTCAAATAAACTAAAATTAATTCAATACCTATATCTACTAAAATATTACCGATGGGGAAAAGAGGCATCTCCGATGATGGGATCTGGGATGACCTAAAAGCAGAAATGCCTCACTGGGCTAGGATCCATACTAGCACGAGCACCCATAAAGAACAAATTTCAGGTGATTAAGGAAAGATCTACATAGGTAATGATTATAGGGGAAGAAAATTGAGAAGTAAAATAATATAATAATTAGATCCCCATCATAGATGAATAAGAAACAGTGTGAAAGAAAGAACCAAAAGATTAATAGGGATGAATCCATAAAAACTCGAGACAAGAAACAAAATCCAACCTTTGAAAAAAAAGCATCACAAGATGTATAAACTAAAGGATTAAGATAAAGTAAGGGGATAAGCCTCAAGGTCGAGGAGGAAAGGGCCGCCACCAATGCCTGAGGAAACGGATTCCACCTCCAGTGGTTTTATATGGTTTCCCTTCTCTTGTATCTCAAAAATCCTCCCAACCTAGGATTTGAGACATCTCTCTGATAAGGTGTATGTTTCTCGATCATTCAAAAGTAACAAATCTATACCATTAAGGTCCCCTAGTCTCTAAATTCCTATCCATGATTCCCTTTGGATCCATTTTTCTATTAAGGTGTAGGCTGAATTTCCCTATTTTTAAGTCATTGGACCATTTCTTATATTTCTCCCAGTATACTCTGAAACTGAAACCAGTATTGAGTGAGGCGTAATCTATGGCCTTGGGTTAGGAGGTCACATTTTTTCCCTTTGAGTTTTGATGTTTTATAATTATTTCATTATGTCACATGCCATATTTTTTTTATAATCCCCTTTAATTTTGTTTCATCATATGAAATTGATCATTATTCCTTAATATTTGTTTATTGATCATTTTTGGATAGTTCAGTGTTTGAGCATACCATATATAGTAACACCTTGGGTGTTCCTAATGGAATTTTCCATTATAGATAATGGTTAAAAATTCCCAAAACCCTTAATTAGTTGTCATCAAGGTTTTAAAATTAATTTCTCTTGTAGTGTGAATTTTTATTTGAGCCACGGATTCCTTTAATGTGATTTGACAAACCATATTTAAAAATTACCTTGTAGGAAATTCTCTTAAGTGTACAAGTCATCTCCTAAATGATCTTTGTGCCTAATAAATAGTATTATCATGTTTTTAGTGAATTTAATGGTTTTTTGTATATAGGATGTCCTAGACATAATGGTTGAACTCTTCTTACGTGATTTATAAATGGTCTAAATGAAAGGGATAAATGAATTGAAATATTCATGGTGGGTTTTTTCCTTAATAAATGAATGGTTCTTATATGATGGTATATAGAGAGTGGTAAGACCACACCTTCACATATGCTACTGCAAATTTCCTTTTTGAATGAAAATGCATTGTTTATAATTGAACATGAAAAAAGGAATATATGAGAGGTATTACCTCTTGAATTATGTTTGAAACCTGAATATGACTAACTTATATTTAAATTCTGCCCTATCTTGAAACATGATAGGTAATTCCTCATATATTAAATAGTAAATATGATTATGCATCATTAATATATTTATGGGTTGAATGAACATGATGGATGTGAGGTAATCTTCCATGCCAGTTATAATTACAATGGGACATTATAGAGGCTACAATAAGGTGGTAAGGGGTGTTGAGAGTGTAGGATAATAATGATCCCTTATATTAGGTGTGGAGTATAATATCTCACATCAGTGATATTATATGATAATTTGGATTTACTCGCCATGTTCCATGATTAGAGTGTTCCTATGATGGCTCACTCACCATCATGAGTGTTGTTGTATGAAGTCTCTCATTCTATTGGGATGTAGGGAATATATGCTATTGAATGATCTTATATGCTCATTAAACTGGTCATGGATGTCTTAGATACATCGTGGTCCATCAAACACTAGTATTCCAGGTATATATCCACTTATGTACACATGTACATGGTTTAGATAGGTGGATTCAATGTACAATTAAACTATATATATTTAATACTAAATCTATAGTGACATGGTCATACACTTACATTACAAAAATATGCTAAAGCCGGTATACCTGCTAGGTGTACTATTGGAACTTCAGTGGAATGGTTATTTATTTTAGTTTGTTGAAATATTACGCTTATACATTCACATTGTTTAGTTAAAAACACTACTCAGATTACTCATAGACACTATTGGTGGTGGCCTACTAAGATTTTTATCTCACACCCTAATAAGGATGCCTTAAGTACCCAAGAAGATTATTTATCTATAGGTATTGATAAGTGAAATGGCCCTTTTATAGGTTGTTTACATGTTTACTTAGTTAGACCTTAGGATCAGAGGACTGATAATGCACTCGTGGTGCTAGTGGAGCATCTTTGTTTCTTAAAATAAATTTTTATAGCACATTTGTATTATTTTTCATCTATATTGATTTTTGTATCAACATTCCAGGTATCATATATTGACACTTCCATTATGGGTTTTTTACTATATTCATCAGTTATTTAGTTCTATTTATGCTTCCAAACTTTCTTACATAATATGATTGTTTTTATATGCATCCATTTATGATTTACTTGTTATTCCTAATGAAATGATGGCTTTTCATTTGATAATGAAACATCATAGTCACAGTATGACTAATATGCCAGGCATTTTCTAAGTCTAAGTCTATTATCTTCTTGCATTATATTATTGTATATTGATCATTCCTTCATATGTATTGAATTTTTTGACACTTATTATGGAGATTTGAAAGTATATTTATACTCAATGTTCATGCCTTCACCTAATTGTGTTTTCTTGAATAGGTTAAAGCATACACCTTAAGCAGACAATTATGGAACGTTAATATATGGACCATTGGTCTCATGAGTTGGAACATATTATGGCGTGGGTTAATTGGATGCCAAATTTGGTTCCTAAGCAGTGTTGTCCCTTAAGGATTGGAAAAGTAAATCTATTCAATTCAACCATTTATAGTGATTGAATATTTAGGAAAGCACAATATTATAATGAATATCAACTTTAAATTAAAATTGAGATCATATATATCAAACAAAGAGACTTAGACCCGATCTCAATCTTAGTTGTGGGTAGTGGGTATTTATTTCAATCTTATGGCTTTCGGAGTCTCCTTATATCATTTTGACATGGATATTAAAGTAGGAAGAGAGGAGTGGTTATTTTTATATGAAGGCTTTACTCCTGACCTAGTTTTTTAAATTCAATCTTCTCAGTTGGTTAAATATCTTTTGAGGTGTTATTTTAGAATTTTAGCATTATCCATCCACCAAGACCTTTGATCGCATGCCCTGAAGGTTGTGATGACCATATAATTGAGGTAGCAGGCTGAGAGCTTCTAGTGATTCCTCCTATAGAACCACATGTGCCTTTGTTTCCTATTCCTGATGTGGGAATCGATGACCATTTCCAAGAGGGTTTTATGTGTATGCAATATTCTATAAAATGAGTCATTCAACCTGCCCTGATCATGGTAGAGTTGACTCATGAGTTTCAAGATAATAATCCATCCTTATTTTTATGGGATGGAAACCACATGATGCAAAGTCCTAGATCAAGGCAATCCTTTCTATATTTGAACATCTTGAAATGCCTATAGAGTATAGGTCAAGGTAACGACCTATATGCTATGGGATTTTTCTAAATAGTGGAGGGAAGTAATCAACCTTGTAGATTAGCATCATGATATGATCTTTACTGATTTCTAGTCTATCTTCTATGACTATTTCATTCCTCGAACTCTGAGGGATGACAGATCTAGAGAATTCATGAATCTACATCTGGGGAGTATGTCTGTTATGGAATACTCTTCTCATTTAATGGAGATTCAACTTTTATCTTCTACTTTAGAACCTGATGATCTTATCATCGATAGGTGATTTCGGTATGGGGATATATTTTCCATTCGATTATAGGTCAATGTGTCCAAGTTGACGACCATTTCTGAAATCATCAACCAAGCCCCAATTATAGATTGTAATTTGAGGGATGTTGAAGGTGAAAGTCAAGTTCATTTGGATCATACGGTTTCCATTGAATTTGAATGTGGTAGAAAGACAAATTTAAAGGCTAGTCAATGAGGTATCATTATTCAAGGTCCTCACCATGAAATATTACTATTATTTCACCATTTTGGGAAGCTAGTATATACAAAACCTCAGTGTCCACAAAATCTATTTGAGTATAGTGGTTTCAACATGATGGGACACATTCAGTGATTCTACTAGAATTTCCTTATAGTTACGTGAAAGAGGGGACATGTACCTTCTCCTTGGTCAGGAAAAGGGACATCATGATCTATACAAGCATGTAGATGGAATACCACAAATTGATTAGGCTGAGGTGGAAGTTGAAGCATAGGTGGTCAAACCTAAGATTTTTAGGGCCAGTAGAGAGATCTTACTCAGGGAAGTAAGGTAGTGACTCAGGGATGTGGTACATACAAGTTTCATGAAGTCCATCCTATACCATAGGAATAGAGCACCAGACCTTTTACAGTTTGTGGTATTATCCTTGTTTCCTCCACTTTAGTGTCTACTTTATTTAACAAAAACACTTCTAACTCTTTTATATCATAGATATCTATGGGAAGTTTGGTCCTCGAGATCGAATACTTCCATGGAATTATGATGCTAGACATATCATTAGGTATCTGTTCATAGGTTTTACTCCATTGTAAGTATTTCCCCTTGAGATATGCAATTACCATTTCATGTCGAATATTTTTGTCTTCAATATGGTGGGATTCGACGTAATCATCGAGATGGACTAGTTAGTTCCATATCATGCCCATATATAATTATATTTTCATAGGGTGATTTTTACATCATTAGAGGGTGTTAGGAATATTTATAAGGGAGAACGAGATATAAGAGTGAAAAGATATTGGACCGAGCAGCATGGGGTAGATAGAGTTATAGCTCAGATCACTAGCCTTTTCAAAGATGACTAGGGGTAATAACCCATTATCTTTCCTCATGTAGTGGAGAGTTTTAGAGAAATATTTCCTGATGACTTCTTTTGAATATCTCTAGTGTGATAGGTATATTTTACTATTGATTTTTTTTCATGAGTAGAAATAATGACCATTCCTCTTTATAGGATAGAACCAAATGAGCTTTTGGAGCTCAAGAAGTTATTGGAGGAACTGGAGGATAAATGATTTATATGCCCCAGCACTACTCCTTGGATTTCATTAGTCCTTTTTCCCAGAAGGTGGTTGGTACCCTTATTCTCTACATGGATTACCATCATTTGAATCATCTCATAGTAAAAAAATCAGTATCCACTTCCTAGAATAGATGGCATCTTTGATCAGCTCCATGGAGAGATATTTTTTTCAAAGATCGATCTGAGTCTATGCTATCATTAGGTGAATTGCAGAACATCGAACATACCTCGTACAACCTTTAGGAGTAGTTATGGTCTGTAAGAGTGAATATTTTTGTCCTTAGGACTCACAAATGCACCTAAATATTTTATGGATCTTAGGAATTGGGGTTTCCACCCTTATCTAGTTTCATTTATGATATTCTTTATTGATGAAATCTTTGTGTATTCACACTCTAGACATGGCCATGAAACCCATCAAAATATCTTTCTAAATACACTGATATATAATCAACTATTTTTCAAGCTCGGTAAATGCCTCTTTTTTTCAACAAAGTTCACTTTTTGGGTCATACCATCATGGAGTCTGGAGTTTCAGTTAACCCATAGAATGTGTGATTTTTGGTTTCATTGGAGCATTTCATGAACTTCTTTGACCTCTGAAGTTTCATGGGTCTAGAATAATATTAAAAATGATTCATCAAGGATTTCCCATGCCTAGTTCCACCGCTTACGGTCCTGAAAAATTGGGGTGTGAAATTCCTATGGTTAGAAGCTTGTGATGTAGCCCTTCAGAAGTTAAAGGGAAGACTGAATTCAAATTCAATACTAATTATGAAAGATCTAGTCCGAAGTAATACTGTATACTATGGAACATCTGGTATCGATCTTGGAGTTGTTTTGATGTAGGAGGAGTGAGTCATTGTATACAGGTCTCACCAGTTGAGGTATCTTGAGAAAAATTACTTGACACATTACCTTGATCATACTACTATTGTGAATGTCTTAGGGTGTTGGAGATACTATCTACTTGGAGAAATTTTTTTTGGTATTTATAGACCACAAGATCTTCAAGTACTGCATTATGTAGCAGGAACTGAATCTCATATAGCACATGTGTGTTTTTTACCTACAGTCGTTCGATTTCAAGTTTGACTACATTCTTGATAAATGAAGTTTTCTGGATAATGTTATGAGTCATAAGACATAGACACAGGCGAATAAAGAATCCATGGATGATTGAATGATTATGTGTAGCACCCTAAACATTTTATGGTATGTTTCTCTTAAATACACTCTATTCATTAGGTAGAATATATTTCATGAATCACTGAGACCCAATGGAACAAAACATGGATACTTATATGAGATAGCCATAACATAGCCACTAAACTTAAATTTACCAGCTCTGTGATTTGAATTTTAAAAATCTGGCATACACGGTTGTGTTCAAGATGTTTTTTGGAGTCTAATAAAACAAAAATATTTTTTTGGTGAATAGTAAACTACACTAATGAATAGCAACATACCCTTATGAATAGTGATATATCCTAATGAATAGTAACATCCTCTATGGTGGTATAAAAATAATATTCAATTTGGAAGTACGATAAACCTATATTTTAGAAAGAGTTAATAAATGTTTTAAAACTGGTTTGGATAATAAATTATTATTTTAATTAGATATTAAAATAATCATATTTAGAAAATTATTTTTGAAAAATGGACTTCATTTTTGGATTAAACGCATCAAAAAATGGATAGGGTGAATTTTTGGGATTTTTCTGAAATACTTGAATTTTTATGAATAGTAGAATCCGATAATTTACAATAAATGTTAAATAATGTATTAATTGAGTCATCGATGATGCTCTGCTGATGTAAGCCCACTTGGTTCGAATTCACATGACCAATTTACTATTCTTGGTCATGTAATACTCACTATTCCTTGCATTTAGGAGAAATAATAAATTAATGAGTTTTATATTAAGAAATCCCCTCTCTCCTCCACTATAAAACCCCCTCTCACCCCCCCTTCCATTCACTCCTATCAAGCCTTGTGCCTTCTCCAAATTCTGTCCAAATACCTTCCCAACCTCCTATCCCACGTCTAGAAAGCTTTGGTCTCATAAAAATACCAAAACCTCTCCCCTTAAGAGGTTCTCAAAGCAAGAAGTCTCGAGAGGTAAATTCCTCTTTCAAATCCCTTCTTTTCATTTAGGTTCTTTTATTTTTGTTTCTTTTCTCACCTCCCTTCACCAAAATATCATGATAAATCTAGTAACATACATGTACTAGAATTTTTTCATGATAATGATATTTATTTCATTATCTTCTCTCGTTTCCCCACTTTTATTTGAAAGAAATGAAAGCACCATTTGAGATGTGCTAATTTAGCACATTCAAGGACAGCGGTTTATCGATTTCTATTATAATCATAAATTCTGGTTAGAAAACCTTTTTTGTGATGGTTGAACTAGATTATTATGCAATATATCCTATTTTAAGTTATGTAATACTTTTTTACAAATGGTATTAAGTTATAAAGAAAAACATGTTCATCGTAATCAAACCCACCAATTAACCAAAACGGTTATCACTAAGGTTATATATATATATATATATATATATATAAATTCAACTTCATTCTAAGTAACCCAAATTAAATTTAAAACCATTTAATCTCATGTATTTTTACTAATAGTGTATAACTTCATTTCTGGACAACCAAATCCTTCTTATATATTTATCCGAACTTGAATATAAGTGAACCAATCATTTAAAACCAAGTAAACAAACAAGCCCGAACAATGAAATTGAACCTTATAACCAATAAAAAAAGCCTAGAATGAACTAAAAGGATTATAATAAATCATTTAAATATAAAAGAGGTTCAATAATTATGAATTAATGATCCTAATTTGATTATTCAGGTCTTTAATAACAAGTCAAGAACACCTTCAACCCTAAGGTAAGGGATCCTCTCTCTCACTTTTATTCAAGAATCCACCCTATCTTGTGTGCTTTTGTTTTTAATTTCTAATGATGGGGTATGTTTTCTGACCTCCCCCATACTGCCCTTATGATATATAAATCATGGGATAACCTTTTATCTCTCATTAATCCCTCGCAAGAACACTCGTTATCATGTGGAAATGTTTGTAAGGGGTTTTTCTCATCTCACTTTCAATTCTGTGGGATCTCCATTGTTCACCTCTTATTTCTTATATGTGGTATACGTGTACGGACATTTGACATATTTTATCACGTTTCTCATTATATTCATTGTATTCTATTACTCTTTTGGTGGTTATTAACTCTTTTTCATATGAATCAATTAAATACAACACGGTAACGAGCTTTGTCCCAATTTTCACTTTGTTGTGACTTGCTTAGTAATTATGCACTTACTCTTTCTTATGTGGTGTACCTACTGCCCATTTGATACCAATTTTCAATTTAAATTATATTCCATTTAAATATAAATATTCTCATATCATGGATATTATTATTGTCTAAGTCGTATACCATTTTACATACTGTATTTATTTTGAATGTTGTTTTGACTGTGGAAATATTGATGAATCTATATCCTATATTATATACGGATAATGTAAATACATATTTCTTTTGTATTGAATATATTTATAAATAATTATTGGATTTATATGTGGGTGGGGCCCACTACAGCCCCTCGATGCATCAATAGGTCTCATGAGACAAAACAGTTTGGCGACAGACCCTTTGATTTTGTTTCCAAAAATCAGACGGGTTTCTAACCATAGAACTAAATCGTTTTTACGGTATTATGGTTCATGTTACTAATACATGACATCCAATTAATAAGAATTATCTTTATTCATTGGCAGTTATTGTTATGATCCATGAGGTTTTCACTATGAAAAAATCTATGGATGCAGTTTCATTCTCAGTTTATTAATGTGATTAGTTGTTCATTTATTCACTATGCCATTTTGATTATGTCATATTGATTATGATTCAATTATTATTGTAATCATGATTCCACTATTTCTAACCCTTAATGATCATTTGAGCTCACCCCTTTCATTGTTTACCTTCAACAGGTTATGAAGAGGAGGTCATTTATTGAGTGCTAGTGGATGCAGTTTTAGTTTTTCATTATGGATTGTATCTTGTAACCTTATCCAATGTATTTTATGTTAAATAAATGTATCTAGTTTCTTCAAGACTACTAAACGGGTCGTTCCTTCAGAATTATCATTCCTTCTAACCATGCCAATATCACAAGTAATGCACCGGCTCCAGCCTAGTGGAGTCAGGGTGTTATAGTTGGTATCAGAGGAAGTTTAGTAGGAAACTTGGTAACTAGAGTAGGAAATATATAGTAGGGAACAAAGCCCTAAGGTAGAATTTGAGGATAAACTTACAAGAACTTCCTAGTATTTTGGTAAGGAATAGATTATGTGGATCTTTCATGAAATACATCCCTTTCGGGATACGCGTAGGTAGAGGCAGCTCTGGCACATATGTATCTAGGGGTAAAACCCGAAAACACCGCTTTGAGCTAGACTCAAATGGGAACTAGTACACGACAACGAGCCTTGCTGCACTCTTGGTTACGACACTCCTGGGGGTTATTCTTAGGATAATTCATATTTTCTTTACAATCCATTATGAAGGATTTTAATGTAAATTTTATTTCAAAGAAACCATGTTTATAAGATTAGCTATGCATAGAATTTAAATCTATGTTGATTGATTTTATATTTAAGATTCATAAACTAATATATTTTATCCCATTATTTAGAAATGGCGTTTAATGGAAGAAGTAGAATCAATAATCGTGGGTAAGGTAGGGATCTCCCTACTGAGCAAGTCACCACAGTCAATGTTGGAGCAGATCAGATCATGACTATATTGGGACAACTTACTCAAGTTGTAACGAATAACCATTCCACACCTGTGTTGGATCATTTCATATGATAGAAGCACCCATCTTTCAGTGGGACTACTAATCCAGTGGTAGCTGAGCAGTGGATCAAGTCACTTGAAAAGATATTCACGGAATTAAGATGCAATGAAAATGAGAAGCTGGTGCTGGCAGTATATTGTCTCAAGGGTGATGCTGACCAATGGTGGTCCCTGATTCAGAACACCATGGAGGAAGAAGAAATAGAAGATATGGAGTGGAGGACTTTTAAGGAAATATTCTTTGAGAAATATTTCCCTCCTGAGAAATGAACTAAAATGAATTGGAAATTCCTTATCTTGAAACAAAGGAAAGAGGACAATGTTGTAGAGTATGAGGCTACTTTTACAAGGCTGGCCAGGTATGCCGTAGATTACATACGTGACTCGGAAAACAAGATTGATCATTTCTTTGAAGGTCTTAAGCCAAGTCTTCGGAGGGCACTGGATTCTCAAATATTTTCATCATTTGATGGAATTGTATCAAGTTCCATCATAACAGAGAGGGAATTTTCAAGATCAAATCATTTCAAAGAAAACCAAGATAAGCATCAGTACTCGGATAACAAAGGAAAAGGAAAATCACCAAAGAAGATCAAGGGAACGAATAGTTTACCATTATGCGAGAACCACCCCCAGTAGCTCTTCTAAATGCAATACTTGGAGAGGAGGATAAACCAACATATATGGGCAAGGAAAGAAATTTTCAAATTGAAGATGTGCACATAGTGAAAGAGTACATTGATGTATTTCCAGATGATTTACCTGGACATCCTCTAGTGAGGCAAGTTGAGTTCTATATTGATTTAACTCCTGATGAAAGACTTATATCAAAGACCCCCTATAGAATGGCCACTGTGGAATTGGTAGATATAAATAAACAACTAGATTATTTGAGTGAAAAAGGATTTATTCGACCTAGTGTTTCTCCATGGGGAGACCTGGTCCTGTTTGTCAAGAAGAAAGATGGATCCATGAGGTTATGCATTGATTTTAGGGAAATCAATGCTATTACAATAAAGAATAAGTATCCACTGCCTCAGATAGATGATTTATTTGATCAACTCCATGGATCCCAATACTTTTTGAAGATTGACCTTCGGTCTGGATATCATGAGTTGCGTGTGAGGAAGGAAGATATTCCTAAGACAGCATTTTGAACCAGGTATGGGAATTATGTGTTTACAGTGATTCCATTTGGACTGACTAATTAACCACCTATTTTTATGGATTGAATGAATAGAGTTTTCAAAGAATATCTTGATAAATTTGTTGTGTTTTTCATCGATGATATCCTGGTATACTCAAAAAGCTATGAAGACCATGAGAATAACTTTCAGATTATTCTAGAAACTCTTAGAAGAAATGAATTATATGGAAAGTTTAGCAAGTGTGAATTATGGCTTCAATTAGCTTCTTTTGTAGGACATATTGTCTCCAAGGATGGAATCCTAGTTGATCCTGTGAAGAAAAAAGCAATCCCAGATTGGCCTATGCCAACAAACATAACAGAGATATGCAGTTTTCTCTGCTTAGCAGGTTACTACTGGCGTTTCGTTTAGAATTTCTCCTAACTGGCTAACCCGCTTACCAAGCTAACATGAAAAGGAGTTAAGTTTGTGTGAAAAAAAATTGTGTAAAAAATTCTTCGAAGAATTGAAAATAAGATTGTTCAATGCTCCAATTTTGAATCTTCCTTCTGGAAGTGATGGATATGTGATATACAGCGATGCATCAAAGAATGGGTTGGGTTGTGTCCTTATGAAAAATGATAAATTTATTTATTATGCATCAAGATAGTTAAAGACTCATGAGAAAAACTTATCCAACTCATGATATTGAGCTAGAAGTTGTAATCGTGTCTCTGAAAATATGGAGTCATTATCTCTATGGAGAGAGATGTGAGATCAATACGGACCAAAAGAGGTTGAAATAAATTTTCACACAAAAAGAACTCAACATGAGGCAAAGAAGATGGATTTAGTTACTAAAAGATTATGATTGTTGAATACACTACCACCCAGGAAAGGCGAATAAGGTGGCAGATGCATTAAATAGGAAAGATCATGGCCTTCTGACTCAAATGAGGATTGAAAGAGATCCTATATTCATGGATCTACTAAATATGGATATGAAAATTGTTAAGGAAGGGGAAACATATTTTCTCTTTCAAATTATTGTTAAACCGTCTTCATTAGAGAAAATAAAAAGCTCTCAATATGATGATGAGAATCTGCACAAGAAAATTAATGCTGTCAAAGATAGAAGACTGGCTGACTTCGTGTATGAAGAAGGAGTTATGAAATTTGGGAATAGGTTATGCGTTCTATCAGTACCTGATTTAAAAAGAGAACTATTAGATGATGTCCATAGCTCAAATTTCTCTATACACCTGGGTAGAACCAAGATGTACAGAGATTTGAAGGAATATTTCTTGTGGGATAATATGAAGCGGGAAATTGCTGACTACGTGTCAAAGTGTCTAGTTTGTCTACAAGTGAAGGAAGAGAGACAACATCCCAAAGGAGTGATGCAAACTCTACCTATTTTTATGTGTAAGTAGGATAACATTACGATGTATTTTATCATCGGACTACTGAGGAAACCTATAAGGAATGATGAAATATGGGTAATTGTTGATCGTTTCACAAAATTAGCACATTTCCTTCCTATACGAGAGGATTTTCCACTCGAGCGTCTGGAAAGACTGTATATTAATGAAATTGTAAGACTTCATGGTGCACCTCTATCAATTGTATCCAATCGAGATCCCCAGTTTACATCAATGTTCTGGAAAAGTCTCCAAAAAGCGTTGAATACTAAGCTTTGTATGAGTACTGCTTATCACCCCCAAACCGATGGATAGTCTGAAAGGACTATTAAAACTTTAGATGACATGCTGAGGTCATGCTCTCTTGACTTCCAAGGTATGTGGGATCAATACTTACCTTTGGTGGAATTTTCCTATAATAATAGTTTCCATTCTAGTATTCAAATGGATCTGTATGAAGCATTATATGGAAACAGGTTTCGAACTCCAACTTGTTGGGACGAAGTTGGTGAGAGGAAACTTATAGGCCCAGAACTTAATGAAGAGACCATGGAAAAAGTGAAGAAAATTCAAGCCCATATTAAGGAATCCCAAAGTAGGTTGAGGAGTTATGCTAACAATCAGAGAAAGGATTTGGAATTCCAGGTGGGAGATCATGTCTTTCTAAAAGTATCTCCATGGAAGGGTGTCCTAAGGTTCGGTAAGAAAGAGAAACTCAGCCCCAGATACATTGGGCCATTTGAAATTCTGGAAAGAATCGGAGTTATAGCTTACCGTCTAGCGATGCCGCCAAATCTTTCCAGAGTTCATGATGTGTTCCACGTGTCATTGTAAAATAAATGCATGCTAGGCCCAATGCATGTACTCATATATGAAGAAATTGAATTGTAACATGATTTGTCATATTGTGAAAAGCCTATTGGGATTCTTGACACAAGGGAGCAGGTATTGAGAAATCAGACAACTCACCTAGTGAAGGTTCTATGGAGAAACCAGAATATGGAGGAAGAAACATGGGAACCTGAGGATGTTATGAAAAAGAATCACCCACATCTTTTTTTTTTGAGATTTATACATAAAAATTTTGAGGATGAAATTTCTGAAGGAAGGAATAATGTAGCACCCCAAACATTTTATGGTATGTTTCTGTTAAATACACTTTATTCATTAGGTAGCATATATTTCATGAATCGCTGAGCCCCTATGGAACAAAACACGGATAAATATAGGAGATGTCGATAACTTATCCACTAAACTTAAATTTACCAGCTCTGTGATTTGAATTTTAAAAATCCAGCATACACGGTTGTGTTCAAGATGTTTTTTGGAGTCTAATAAAACAAAAATAAGTTTTGGTGAAAAGTAACCTAACCTAATGAATAGTAACAAAACCTTATAAATAGTGATATACCCTAATGAATAGTAACCTCCCATATGGTGGTATAAAAAAAATATTCAAGTTGGAATTACGATATACCTATATTTTAGAATGAGTTAATAAATGTTTTTAAACTAGTTTTGATAATAAATTATTCTTTTAATTAAATATTAAAATAATCATATTTAGAAATTATTTTTGAAAAGTGGAATTCGTTTTTGGATTCTACACGTCAAAAAATGGTTAGGGGGAATTTTTGGTATTTTTCTGAAATACTTGAATTTTTTATGAATAGTAGAATCCGATAATTTACAATAAATGCTAAATAATGGATTAATTGAGTCATCGATGATGTTATGCTGATGTAAGAACACTTGGTTCGAATTCACATGACCCATTTACTATTCTTGGTCATGTAATACTCACTATTCCTTGTCTTGAGGAGAAATCATTAATTAATGAGTTTTATATTAAGAAATCCCCTCTCTCCTCCACTATAAAAAACCCCTCTCACCCCCTTCCATTCACTCCTCTCAAGCCTTGTGCCTTCTCCAAATTCTGTCCAAATACCTTCCCAACCTCATCCCCCACGTCCAGTAAGCTTTGGTCTAATAAAAAGACCAAAACCTCTCCCCTTAAGAGGTTCTCAAAGGAGGAATTCTCAAGAGGTAAATTCCTCTTTCAAATCCCTTCTTTTCTTTTAGGTTCTTTTATTTTTGTTTCTTTTCTCACCTCCCTTCACCAAAATAGTATGATAAATCTAGTAACATACATGTACTGGATTGTTTTCATGCTAATGGTATATATTCTATTATCTTCTCTCCTTTCCCCACTTTTATTTGAAAGAAATGAAAGCACCATTTGAGATGTGCTAATTTAGCACATTCAAGGACAACGGTTTATCGATTTCTATTATAATCTTTAATTCTGGTTAGAAAAACAATTGTGTTATGGTTGAATAATGTTATTATGAAATATATCCTATTTTTAGTTCTGTAATACTTTTGTACAAATGTTGTTGAGTTGTAAAGAAAAACATATTCATCATAATCAAACCCACCAATTAACCAAAACGGTTATCATTAAGGTTGTATATATATAAAAATTCGACTTCAATCTAAGTAACACAAATTAAATTTAAAACCATTTAATCTCATGGATTTTCACTAATATTGTATAACTTCATTTCTGGAAAACCAAATCCATCTTATATATTTATCCGAACTTGAATATAAGTGAACCTATCATTTAAAACCAAGTAAAGAAACAAGCCCGAACAATGAAATTGAACATTATAACCAATCAAAAAGTCCTAGAATGAACTAAGAAAGATTATAATAAATCATTTACATATAAAAGAGGTTTTGGGCTTATGAATTAATAATCCTAATTTGTTTATTAAGGTATTTAATAACAAGTCAAGAACACCATCAAGCATAAGGTAAGGGATCCTCTCTCTCACTTTTATTCAAGAATCCACCCTATCTTGTGTGCTTTCGATTTTAATTTATAATGATGGGGTATGTTTTCTCACCTCCCCCATACTGATTTTATGATATATAAATCATGGTATAACCTTTTATCTCTCATTAATCCCTCGCAAGAACACTCGTTATCATGCCAAAATTTTTGTAAGGGGTTTTTCTCATCTCACTTTCAATTCTATGGCATCTCCATTGTTCACCTCTTATTTCTTATATGTTGTATACATGTACTGACATTTGAAATATGTTATAATGGTTCTCATTATATTAATTGTATTATCTGGCTCTTTTGGTGGTTATTAACTTTTTTAATATGACTCAATTGCATACAACACGATAACGAGCTTTGTCTCAATTTTCACTTCGTTGTCACTTGCTTAGTAATTATCCACCTACTCTTTCTTATGTGGTGTACCTACTGCCCATTTGATATCACTTTTCAATTGAAATTATATTCCATTTAAACATCCATATTCTCATATCATGGATATTATTATTGTCTAAGCCGTATACCATTTTACATACGGTATTTATTTTGAATGTTGTTTTTTATTATGGAAATGTTGATGAATCTGTATCCTATATTCCATATGGATAATGTAAATACATATTTCTCTTGTATTGAATATATTTATAAATAATTCTTCGATGTAGAGGTCGGTGGGGCCCACTACATCCCCTCGATGCATTGATAGGTCTCATGAGACAAAAAATTTTGGGGACAGACTCTTTTAGTTTGTTGCCAAAAAATCAGACGGGTTTCTACCCATATAACTAAACTATTTTTATGGTATTATGGTTCATGTGCTAGATACATGACGTACAATTAATAAGAATTCTCTTTATTTGTTTTCAGTTAATATTTTTATCCATGAGGTTTTCACTATGAAAAAATCTTTGGATGCTGTTTCATTCTTAGTTTATAAATGTCATTAGTTGTTCATTTATTCACTATGCCATTTTAATTATGTCATATTGATTATGATTCAATTATTATTGTACTCATGCTTTTGCTATTTGTAACCCTTACTGAGCATTTTATCTCACCCGTTTCATTGTTTACCTTCAATAGGTTATGAAGAGGAGTTCATTTATTGAGTGATAGTGGATGAATTATTTGTTTTTCATTATGGATTGTATCTTGTAATCTTATACAATGTATTTTATGTTAAATAAATGTATCTAGTTTCTTCAATACTACTAAACTGATCGTTCCTTCGAGATTTTCATTCCTTCTAACCATTCCAACATCACAAGTAATGCACCAGATCCAGCCTAGTGGGGTCGGGGTGTTACATTATGGCCTAATTTTTAGAGATTCATGTTGAGGTTCATGAGAAACATGGTAATAATATCTTGTTAGTCTTAACGGTGACTTCTAATCTTTGGTAATAGTTACGAATGATGAAACTATCTAATACTGAAGGCCTTATCCTAAGGGAATGAATTTCATAGGATGACACCTATATAGGTTGGACCATGGATGGTGATGATACTATATAGTTCCATCGGAATGTATGGTTCCTAGAAGACATAATAGGGGAGATGATGCAGGAATTCCAGACCTCGGTATGGGTGGTTCACCTCAGTGTCACCAAAATATATCGAGATCTATAAAGACAATATTGGTGTTCGGGTATGAAATTCTAGATTCCTAGCTTCATCAATCGATGTTCCTCCTATCAGTAGGTAAAGGATGAACATTAACATTTATCTGGCCTTTTACAACCATTATCCATTCCTTAGTAGAACTGGGATGATGTTTCAATGGATTTTGTGACTGGTCTACCCAAATCACCTCATGTAAATGATGAGTTATGGTTTTACATTGATCGCCTAAAAAGGTTTTCACACTTCCTACCTATGTGAGTGACTATCTTGTTTGAAGAGGTCATAATACTATACATCACAAAGGTTTTACATATTCATGGAGTTTCACATTATATTGTTTTTGGAAGATACACTTGTTTCACATCACGATTCAAGAAGGGGTTATATAAGGACTTTGGTATGCATGTAATTTTTAACATGGCCTATCACCCATAGACTGATGTATATAAAGAGTGTACAATTAAAGTGTTAGAGTATATGATTTGTACATGTGTATTTTCCATTGGAGGTTCTTTTGAGAAACACATTCCTCTTGTTGAGTTCGCTTATAATAAAATGATTCAGGATATCATCGAGATGGATCATTATGAAGCCTTATATGGTAAGAGTTTCATATCACCTATGTGAGTGGTAGAGGATGGGGAAGTATCTATTGTCGGAAGACTTCTCATTGAGGAATCTATAGACCAGGTCCAGCTGATAAGAAATTTCATGTTGATTGCTAAGTCTAGGTAGTTGTCTGATGCCAATAGACGTCGGTGACCCCACAAGTTTGAGGTAAAAGACAGGGTTTTCTTGTGAGTCTCTCCAAGGTTGGGGAATAGACATATTATGAATGAGTTTATGCTCTCATTGTGGTTCATTGGACCCTTTTATGTTTTGAAACTGGTCGAACTAGTGTCTTTCCAATTGGAACTTTCTCATAGATACCATTTCATGCATGATGTATTTTCATGTATCATAGCTTTCTTGATAATATCCATACCCAACACAAGTCTTTCATCATGATTATGTTGAGTTGGATAAGGATGATTCCTTCAAGTAGTATCGTGTTCTTATTGTTGATCACGTCATGAATACCCTCTGAGGTAGGTCAGTTCCTTTGGTATGGGTGTTATGGAAGCACGGTCAGGTATATGATGATAACAAGGAACAGGAAGCTGATATATGATCTCAATATATGGAACACTTCACTAAAGAAACCTTTTTACCCTCATAAGGCCAACTCGGGGAAGAGTTACTTTAAATATGGGAGGTTGTGATGACTTATCATTTCAAAAATGGTATGGATTATTAGTTTTTCAATTTGAATACCTTAAACATACCTAAAATTTAGTTCTAATCATTCCAAGGAGGTATTAGGTGTGTCAGGGTATTTTTCAGATCCTGGATCTCAGAAATGGGAAGAAGGAATTGGGCCACATGGTTCGTTTTCAACTATGAAACCCATTGTGCACAGTCTTGTGGCCAGTTACTGATATGGTACATAGGCACTCAGTATGGTTTCAAACAGTTATTCAAACTGTGAACCTAATCATGTGGGGTTCCCTTATCTATACACAAACATGAATGGTTGGCATGTGGTTTGACTAACTATGCACCTAAACCATGTGCTTTTATATTTTAAGAGGAAATGGCCATTTTTTCCCCATAACCTTTAAGCCATATTTCCTTTTTCTTATCCTTTCTTCAACAGTTGTGTGTTGTTTCCTTCTCCTGTAGCCCAACAATCCTCCCAATATAGGATTGGAGACAAATCTCTAATTCAGTGTCAGTTTCTCGATACTTCAAAAGATATGAATCCATCTCATCAATCTCCCCAATTCTCTCAATTCCTATCTATGTTTTCCTTTGGATCCATTACACTATATCTGGGTAGTTTCATTTTCCCTATCTTTTTAGCATTGGACTGTTTCTGAGATTTCTCCCAACCTACTCCAACCTTGAGGTCCATACTAAGTGAGGTGTCATCAATAGCCTTGAGGTAGAGGGTCACATTGTTTTCCCTTTGAGTTTTAATGTTTCATAATTACATCGTTGTTTCGCATATCAGTTTTAGATGAGTATCACATTTAATTTGTTTTCTTCATATCAAATTGATCATTGTGCCTTAATATTTGTCTATTTATCCTTTTTTGGTAGTTTAAAGGTTTAAAAACCATATATGGTCACCCATTGGGTATTCCAAGTGGAACTAGTCATTATGGATAATGGGTCAAAATGCCATGAACTGTTAATTAGCTGTTGGCTTGGTTTAAATTTTTTTTCCCTTCTAGGGTGAATTTTTTAGTGTTCCAAGAATTCCATCCATGTGTTTGGACAACCCATGTTTTGAATTTCCAATATAATAAATTCCCATAAGTGGATATGTCTTCTCTTAAATGACATTTGAGCCTCATAAATGGTATTTTCATGTTTTTAGTGAATTGGATGCTTTTGTATATATAGTATTCCCTAGACATAATGGTTGAACTCTTCTTACATGAATTAAAAATGGTTTTAATGAATGGTATTAAATGGATTGACATCCTTATGGTGGGTTACGTTCCTTTAATAAATTAATGGTTCTTATTTTGTTGTATGTAAAGAGTGGTAAAACCTCACCTTCACTTATGAAACAACAAATTCCCTTTTTAAATGAAAATTATTTGTTTATAATTGAACTTGATAAAAGGTAACATATGAGAGGTATTTTCTCATGTGAAATATTTTAAACATTAATATGCCTTATTTATTTTTAAATTCATGGAAATCAAGGAAGAGGAGAGGTAATTCATCATGTATTAAATAGTTTACGTTACAAGACCGTAGGGGGAATTGACGCTGGGTGCTTCCTTAGAGAGTCTGTAGTTGTTGTGTAAAGACCCTAGGGAGAATTTAAGGTGACTTATTCCTCAGAGTGTCTTTACATTATTATTTCATTACTTGGCTATATGGGTTAGACTTTGTGATCTACCTAAAGGGTTAACATAAATATTGAATTGTAGTGATGTGGTTTCCCAGACAAAGCACAAGCTTGATTTCGGTCCTGTTAGGTAGTCTTCTGAGATACATGTTTGTGATACTTATATGATTAAATGTTGAACATTAAATTCTAATGAATGTTATTGGAAACTCTATGTTTTGGTTAATTTTTTTCACTCCTTGTTTCTTTGTTGAATTTCTATTATTACTTGCTATATATACTCACTACCAATTTGGAACAGATCTTGTGGAAGTTACCTACTGGGATTCATCTCACACCATGTTTGGGTCATGCTTTGGAACCCCAATAGATTATATGGTTTTAATTATAGATAAGGGAAAGCTCCCTTCGTCAACAGGTACTTGATTGCTGTAGAGCTAGAGATCATGGGACCAAGATGAGGATTTCAATGCTGCTGGAGTTTACTTATTTCCTTTTTAATTTGGTTTAGTACTGTATTTCCAGCATTGTGACTTTTTTGGATGTTTTCCTAGACATACTTGACGTGCATCATTTATATATGTGCTCAAGTTGTTTATTTACTATTAGTATTATATTGTTTACTTGATGTATGGTATTATTATTTCCACTACTAATTATTACTGTTATTCCATGATACTTACTCTTCCAATGAGGGAAACGTTTCCCCACTATCACACCCATGGCCCTCACAACTATTCGGTTTCCTCTAGCGTTTGTGGAAATGTGTTTGAGGCCATGTGGACAACTGGGTATGGGGAACCTTTGGGTAGAACCCAGAACTGGGACGTTACAATGTGGTATCAAAGGAGGTTATTTTCATATTTGCCTTACTATTTAGATCCTACAGATAGGAATATGAAGTAATGGGTAGTTGGTAATAAGCTATGTCTAGGAGTATCTAACCCATGGATAGGGAGAATCCAAGTTACCTCAAATATTGCAATTTTTCTGGATTTGTAATTATTACATTTGTTTTGATTTCACCATTGGGTGATGCACTTGATTTGTGCTATTATGATTTATATCATTGAGGTTCTATTTCTATTGAAACCTAAAGAGATGAGGGTATTCCATCTCATGCATCATATAGTCACTTGATAGGGATCTCATGTCATTCATTCATTTCATGCCATTTAGGATGCATTAATAATTGCATGCTTTTGTGATAGATGTTGTGATCGATATGCATAATGTTGTGATAGATTCCATGATAGAATACCTGCAATTTTGATAGGGTATTTGAAAATTTTAAATTTTCCTTTGAATGGGCATCAACCTTTAGTCTATTAAGTGTTATGAGCCCCCATGGATTCGAATTTGGTGGATCATGTGACTGATTGCACTATTATACATTGTGATGTACATGAATAAGATTCAAATCATTGATTGATGGGGAATATAGGCCCCCATGGATCGTAATTTGGAACATTAATTCTTGTTTTTGTGTTTTATTTGGTTTCAGAATAGTTTCTAAGGATTACTATACAAAAAACCCAGAATACACGGTGTGTGATGGTGAGTACACACCATGTATCCTTATATTCAGGAAGAAAATGATTTTCTTAAGTACACGCCATGTGCTATATGTACACACCCTGTTGTCTTTGACCGTCTGACTGAATATGTGAGCAGAGACATGGGGTTTTGGAAACATGGGTAGAATGCGTCGTGTACTGGGAGTACACATCATGCCAATGAGGCCATATATCTAGTTGTGTGACTAAAAACATGGATGGATAAATTTTGGAAAGTACACATTGTGTCCAGCTTGAACACGCCATGTAGATTCGACTGTGTCTCCGACCGTGTGACTAACGACATGGTCAGTTTGAATTTAAGTTGTACATGTCGTGTTTAAGGAGAAAAAGTCGTGTAGTGATACCCTGGAGAGAACTGTGCGTTTAGCCATGAAAAAGAACTTGGGTATGAGGAAACATTCATGTACACTCTGTGTCATAGGAGGAACACATTGTGTGTAGGGGTGTTACCCAACCTTGTTTGGTAGAGGTACATTCCCATGTTGAAACCTAAGGGGACATGCCATGTAAGAGTCATACATGCCCTGTATCTATGTTTTGAAATACTTGAATGTTTTCTATATCATGTTCCTTTCTTGCATATCAATGTTTCAGTCCATGATAATCTTGAACTGAGGTGTGCTCTTGACTTTGCAGAGTCATGCCCTGAGATGTCCTCTTATTGTACACCTTAAAGAGAGAAATGATTAGACACTGGAAATGGTAGACCAAGGACTTCCATCAGATCCTCCCATTATGCCCTTCATGGAACCAGCCATCATTTAAGATATATGTGATGATGCACTATTCAGAGAAGGCTTCATGAGGATGATGCCGACCATCCAGGGAGAACTGCATCCTGCCCCATCTATGGAAGAATTGATGTGGGTTTTTTAGCAGAAGCATCCTCTCACCTTCTTAGGAGATAGAGGAACTCAGGCTATAGAGTCGTGGTTGGAAGCCATGATGTCTATCTTCAAGAATCTAAATATGCCTTCAGAGATTATGGTGAATATCGATATGTACATGCTACGTGATTCCGCCATGAGATGGTGGGATGTGATATCACAGGTGGGATTCCAGCGAGTTATGGATTGGGATGAGTTCCAGTGTACCTTCTATGACTACTTCTACCTGAAGACCTTAGAGGCCGACTGATCTTGAGATTTCATGAGTTTGGAGTATGTTACACTCTCAATCATGGAGTTTTCTTCTCACTTCATAGAGCTGCAACACTTTACACCCATTCTGGGGGGTGATGAGTTATTTCTGCTGAGAAAGTTTGAGGATGGTCTCAGGAATGACATCTGATCTCAGGTGAACATATTCAAGTTGACTTCCATATATTCTATAGTCAACTAGGCACTGATCACTGAGTACAATCTAAGGTATTATGGAGCTTTGGGAAAGGTCATTTCAGCATCTAGAGTTGGTACCCTTCTGACTGATAATAGGAAGCACCATAGAGAGTCTACATGTGGAGATCCGAGAAGGTGGGTTTTTATTTCAGGTAGCTAGTCGGTGTGCTACTTGGGTGGAAAGGGTGGACATAAGAAAACTCAGTACCCAAGAGACCCAGTTGAGTGCCCATCTTGAGGAAATATGGGATATCTTTAGCATTTTTGCAATGCCCTTTTTTCAGAAGCTAGTGATGGAGGATCTGTTTCAACTCCTCGTTCCAGAGAAGTCTCACCATCCCCATATTAGACTGGGGGCTAGAGTTCTTCAGGCCGTAGAGGTCGAGGTGGTGGTCGTGGTCATAGTGGTCAGACACAGGGTTTTCGATATCCATATAGTGGATCAGCTCAGGGATCTAAAACAGATTCACAGGGTAGCGGCATAGTTTAGGATTTTTCATTTAGTAGATCTAGTAGGAGAAGGATCCCAAACCCTTTACAATTAGAGGTACGATTTGGGTTGCCTCAGTTTTAGATTCTACTATTTTTTATACAGGGGATTCTCATATCTTTATATTTGTTCCTGCTGTGTAGAGTCTTCGGATCTATATCTTCACTTCTGCTGATATCAGGACACTGGACACTCTGTTAGGGATTAGAAAGGCTAGTGTATGTAAGTTCAAGGAGTTCCCTCTTGAGGTTGGTGGTTGTCACTTCTTATGGGACCTTAATGTCTTAGAGATTGTAACACCCCAACCTTTTTATGTGTAATCATAATAATTTTATGTTTTAATTATCATGTTAACCAGTGCGGTTTTTAGAGTAAATATTATCTTACCTTGTTTAAAAAATATTAAGAATTACTATTTTTGTCAAATATAATTTATTAATATAATATTTTAAATAATAATTATACTACTATAGGAATACAGCTAAGTTTTTGCTCATTTCCAAATATGATATATACCTATATTCATATGAAAACAATATTTTAATTAAAATTATATAAAACTAATAATATAATTTTATAAATAACATTGTAAATTATTGCTCTAAAATATTGTAACGCCATTATTTTGTAAAAGTGGACTATTTTAATTATGCGAACAATTAATTAATCTATTATATGGGTTCTATGTATTTTCTAATATATATATATATATGTGTGTGTGTGTGTGTGTGTGTATTTGATTTGAATTATATAATTATAATTTTATAATGCAGTTATACATGACATCGAAGATTGTTATTTTAAAATGTTTTAATGGAATTATTATTGGGTTATTTTCTATGAACATAGCTATTTAAACAAATATATGAATAATTATATGGGTTTTAAATATATTTGAAAATATTAAAATTACTATATTATAAATTGGATTAATGTTTCATAATATTATTTTGAATATATAATAAAATTATTTTAATAGAATGATTAAAATTGTACATGTATGAATGATATTTTGATAAAAATTATTGTTGAGTAATATTACACTTTTCAAAAGTTTCAAAATAAAAATTATGATGATACATGTCCAATTATCAATTTAATTTATAATGTTCTTGTTTTACATATATATAATTTTACCATAAAAAAGAAACGGTTTAGATTTAGATGCTAAAAAATGGATGAATGATAATATTTAATGATTAAAAAATGCACTTTTTTTATGTAAATACATATTTAAACTATCATAAGAATGAATATATCAAAATTATTTGATTTTATATATAATTACTTTTTTGAGAATATGATATATATATATATATATATAAAGTAATAATTAATAGTTTTAATTTATAAATTTATGATTAGATTAATTTTTATAAAATCATTAATTTCATGATTCTCGTATAATAAAAATTATTATGGTATAAATATTTTAATGTTAAACATATGATATGATAAACTATATAAAATAAATTAAATATAAAAAGGTTAAGATATTATAATAATAAATTGATAATTTGATTGAATTGGGGAAAAAAGAGAAGTTAAAAGGATTTTGGAAATCTTGTTTTTTAAAATGTGTAAAGAAAAAGGAGAAAAAGATGAAAAATAAAACAATAAAAAAAGGAAATCACGTATAGAGTTTTGGGGGTCACGTTTGGACCGTTGTAGAGTGGGTTGGAGGGTTGCGCTGCAAAGAAGAAATGCCCTCAAGAGTAGGGTTTTAGCACGTCATAAGGGAGACCAGCGTCAGGGGTCTCGAGCGGGTCTGCTAGTTTGTGGCAAGGCCAGAGTCGAGCAGGTCGAGCGGTTTCGGTGGAGTCGCATGGATTCGTGTCACACACCGTAGTCTGAGGAATCGCGCAAGCAAGAGTCGAGGCTGAGCGATTCGAGTGGTGTCGACGGATCCATGTGTTGATAGGGTATTGGGTTTCCATTCGAGGGAGATCTATTTTGATTTCCTGATATTTTTTGAGGTAGATGTCTTTGTCTTGAGTCTTTTTTTTCTCCTCCCTATAGTAGTGTTTTGGATTTATGTGTCTTTCTTTTATCCATTGTGTTCTCAACTTGCACATCAAGTTTTTTTTGCTGTCACTATTTATACATTAGGTATTTTATTATAAAAACTCTTAATTAAAAGCACAAGGGGGAACTTTTCACCCTTAACCTCTCTGGTTCTCTTCCTCAAATATCCAGCAAGCCCTCCCCGGTCTGAGCCTCTCATCCAAGACAAGTAAGGGATTTTATATATTAATTTTTCATATTTCAATTTTAATGAATTATTATTTGTTTTAATTAAGTCTCCATAAGTGAAAATTATTAATTTATTTCAAGTTATACTCCCGATTTTCTGGTTTTCATAGGGGTTATTTTTTCTTGCTTGTGTGGTTTTATGTTTTATATATATATGTATATACATTTGTGATATAAGATACATCACCTCACAGTTTGAGGATAATTCCTTCAATAAGGGTTTATTATAATTTTTCTAACTTTTATTTATAAGGATTCAATTTATTTTTGATTATATACTCTGCAAAAAATATGTATACATATAAATATATATACATTTATGTAAGTTCATATATCTCTATTTCAAAACGCATATATGAACTATGTTCTTGTACTAAAATTTTATTTCTCAATAATATGATTTGTAAAGGATTTATAATTGTCTTGTTTTGTTTTCTTGGGAGTATATACCTGTATATATATATACTCATAAAAGTATAACCTTGCAGTTTAGTTTAAAAATTCTTCTGTGTAGAATCTGGACCTACGGGTTTTGGGTTCAGATAATATAAAAGATGCAAGGTACTTTCTTATAAATTTCTTTTTAAATCCATTATTATTTCAGAAATATTTTCTCATTTATTTAAATTCTATTTAATTTCAAAAAACTATGTTTTAAGTAAGGGTTCATTATAATCTGTCTCGAATGTTTATGATCTTATGACTTGTATGGGTTATGTTTTTTTATTTTTTATTGAATATATATTTTATAAGAGTTTAATTAATTTGATCAAATTATGGTAGTTATATGTGTGTATATACTTATGTATATATATATATATGTACACATATATAAATTATTATTTTATGAGTACATAAGTTAAGGGTTATTTTAATTTATAACTATTTTTCTGCTATACACTTATTTTATATTCGTACATACACACATAATTCAATTATTCTTTATTTGATGTTATTAAAGATGAATTACAATCTTTAAATAGAGACTTGGATGTGAATAAAGTTGTGGGTTCAAATGGAATGGCATATTTAATACACATACACCCATAGAGTTTTAATCCACCTGGTAAATTTTCAAATGATGTAATGAAAATTTATTTTCTTATTTATACTATCTAATTTTCTAGTTCTCGCAAGGGAGTTAATTTGATTAAAATATGAATTACTTTTAGGATGTTAAGGTTTTAATTTTTTAAAAAATTACATTTCTTGTAATGTGTTAATATACATACACATATATATACACATATATATATATATATATGTATATATAATTTTAGTTTTCAGAATTTATAAAGTAAGGGTGAGACATGTACATATTTTATGAATATATAGAGAGAGAGAGTTATGTGTACCTATAAGTTTTAATCATAATCTGAATTAACTTGGCCTAAATAAACTATAGTGGTTAAAGTATGTTTTTGATATGTTTAATTTAATATATTCAGTACATAAAACTAATGATGCGCTACAAATCAATTGGCCTTATATGTTATGTAACATAAGGCATGGCCATTTAATAAGACATGACTATTTATCAGCGCATGATTTGTGTACAAATGACATCTGTCTTATTTGAAAATTAGTCATTTAAAACTATAAATATTTATTTCCATAAATCAAGGATTTTCAAAATTAAGGAACTATCATTTTATGTGGTAACCTCATCCATTCATTACTGGGGTGTTTTAAATCAATATTATGTGCTCGAAGCTTGTATACTAGCTTATGTATGTCATGGAGAAAAATGTTATCTGAATAGTACCTGGCATATTATGATTTAGTCTGTTTCCAATTACTTTTATCAGCACATGAATTGAGTGTGAGAAATGAAAATGTATTTTAATGTATTAAAAGTTTATTACAATGGAAGAGTTTTAAAGTTATTATTTTATGTGATAATCAAACAATTTAATATTCATGGTAATTTATGAAATAAGCATTCAATTATTCATAGTTGTATGGGACACTTTGAATAATGTGATATCAGAAACCAAGTAATATGTGTACTTCAAATGATAAGTGATTTAATAAATCAAAGTGGTACGTGCACTTTGATTTAGAGATATGAGGAATGCATTGGACCTAGTATGTTCCGGGTTGGGGACCGGTAAAAGTAAGCCCTCTGGTTTGGGGTCTGGTTACAGCAGACCCTCCAGGTTGGAGTCTGGTTACAGAGGCACTCCGGGTTGGTTTTCGGTTATTAGAGGCACTCTAGGTTGGAGTACAGTTACAGAGGCTCTCCAGGTTGGGGTCTGGTTACAGTTATCCCCTAGGTATTGGCACGAGGCCTTGACATGGTCCGGAATATTCACTTCCCTCATTATGAATACGTAATTTAATTAACAAAAAAAATATTCGACTAGTATAATATATGGTTAAAGAGCGTATGGATTTTTGGCTGAGGCCTTAAATCATTAGACGTCTTGGCCAAGGCCTTGATAAAATGTTTTAGAATATCTTGTATATTTATGGCATGAAATATGTTTAGAACTCAGTGATTTAGAATTTAGTGTATGAAATTAATGTTATTATTTTATGCGCAACTCTGACTATTCACTACTCTTAGCTATTTAAATTGTCCTTACATATTCTCATGACATAGATGTTTAGAATTTATTTTATTTATCATGCCTATGTTTGAATCGTGTGTCCTGGTAATTCTGCTAGCATGTTTCTAATTAAGAACTTTTATTATGACATGTCACATGTGTTACAGCTTCAATTTAAAATGACTGTTTTATGAAATGTTTTAAAGGATATTTTCAAAAAATTTATATTCATTTATTTTAAAACTCCTTACTGGGCATTCTTAAGCTCACCATATGTTTTTGGTTCAATTTTTTTAGGTATGGTATTTTAAGAAAGAATTTTTTCATAAGTAGCTAGTTTCTCAAAGGCCGAACCAAATTTGATCCTCTGTATGGCACCGAATCCGGGTACTCTGAAGCTGGGGTGTGATAGAGATGACGGGCTATGACGTCATTCTTGAAATGTACTAGTTAGTTCCCTTCTAGGCTATTGTATATTTCTATCATCGTAGGGTTAGTTTCACATCACCATAGGGTTGATTTTTTCAACATATGGGTGAATGGGATGTCCATGCAAGAAGATCTAGGCCTGAGCATCATGGTTTGAGAGGTGTTATAGCCCAGATTGCTAGTCTGTTAATGGATGACTAGTGGACTTCACATATAGACTTTCCTCCAGTGGTCAGTCATTTCAGGGATACCTTTCTAGATGAATTTTTAGGTATTCCATAAGAGTGAAAGGAAGACTTTTCTATTGAACTCATTCCAAGGGTAGCAGCAGTGTCTATTACTCCCTATAGAATGGCTACACCAGAGTTGCAGGAGCTCAATAAGTTTTTGGGGGAGTTAAATGCAAAGGTTTTCATCTAACCCAGTACTTATCCTTGGGGTTCACCTTTCCTGTTTTCAAGGAATGCAGACGGTACCCTCATGCTTTTCATGGATTATCGGAAGCTGAACTAATTGACTATTAAGAACTGATATCTCTTGAAGAGGATTAATGATCTTTTTTATCATCTTTGAGGATCCCGAGTGTTCTTGAATATTGACATGAGATCCGTTTATCATCAGTTGTACATTATACCATTAGATATACCTCTTATATCCTTTTGAAGAAGTTGTGTTCTATACGAGTATGTGGTTATGACGTTTGGTCTCACGAACGTGCCTGATGTTTTTATGGAATTGATTAACCGAGTGTTCCATCCACACTTGGACCCCTTTTTGTGGTTTTCTTGGCCGATATCTTGGTGTACTCTCACACACGACATGACCATACTACCCACCTTGAGATCATTTTGAGTACACTAAGAGAGAATTAGTTATATTCTAAGCTCTAAAATTCCACTTTTGGATGGACCAGATTCACTTCTTGGGTCATGTTATCTCAGAGATAGGAGTATCAGTAGACCCAGATAAAGTGAGAGAAGTAGTTTCTTGGGGGAACTCAAATAACGTCTTTGAGGTATAGAGTTTTCTAGGGCTTTCTGGTTACTACAGGCATTTTATACAAGACTTTTCATGCTTAGCAGTGCCGCTGATGGGACTAACTAAAAATGGTGCGAAGTACTCATAGTCAAATTCTTGTGAGTTAGCCTTTTATGAGCTGAAGGTAAGGTTTACATCAACACTGATACTTGTTTTTCCAAATCCATGATATAGTTACACTATTTATTGTGATGCATCAGATATCAGGTTGGGAGTACTGCTTAGTTAGGGGGAAGGATTTGTTGCATACGGGTCTCAGCTGTTGAGGCCACGTGAGAGGAATTACAAGATAAGCGATCTCGATTGGGCTATAGTTGTGCATACATTTCACTTTTGGATACATTATCTACTCGGAGATCATTTTTTGGTGTACACTAACCACAAAATTCTCAAGTATATATTTTCTCAATGTGATCTGAATTTGATACAGTGAAGGTGGGTTGAGTGCCATTAGTCCTTTGACATTGAGCTTAACTACATGCCTGGGAAATACAATGTAGTGGCTGATGCTTTGAGTAGGACTCAGATTCAGGCAGTTCAAGAAGTCAACAGTGAATGGAATCTCATGTTTGTGTTCTCTAAAATGCATTTGGAGGTGCCTGATATATAGGGGCAGACGTTTCTCTCTTCTGTAGTTTTTACCTCTACTCTACTTGATCGACTGTGAATGAGGTATCTATCAGATTCTGAAGATCTATTCCTGCAGGAGGGTGTGTCAGGAGAGGACCCTACTCCTTGGTGGACTATAGGATAGGATGAGGTCGTGCTCCTTCATGGACACATATGGGTGTCATCAGACATACATGAGGAGATGATGTGATATTTTCACTCCTCAGTTTGGGAATTTCATCCAGGTGTCCCCAAGATGTATCAACATTTACACTGTCAGTATTGGTGGCCAGGTATGAAGGGGGATGTTGCTGTTTTTTTTATAAGATGTTCCACTTTTCATCAAGTGAAGGTGGAGCATCAATGACTGGCATTTCTTTTACCACAGTTACCCATTACCGAGCAGAAGTGGAATAATGAAGTGATGGATTTTTTGATAGGGTTATCGAGATCGCCTCGAGGGAATGATGATATTTGGGTTGTCATTGACAGACTCACGAAGGTTTTACGCTTCTTACCAATCAAATAGGCCATCAGTGTTGATGATATTGGAAGGTTTTACATATGAGAGATTGTACGTTTTCATGGGGTTTCACACTCTATCATTTCAAATAGGGATGCCCACTTTACTTCACATTTCTAGAAATGGCTACATAAGGCTTTAGGTACATAGGTACTTCTGAGTACAACTTACCATCCCGAGATAAATGGCCAGTCCGAGTGCACGATTTAAGTGTTGGAGGACATGATTCGAGCATGCGTCCCAGATTTTAATGGTTCTTTGGATAAGTACATACCTCTAGTGGATTTTTCCTACAATAATAGTTTTGAGAAACTATTTATATGGCACCTTATGAGGCTTGGTACGATAGTCCATACCGATCAACCCTATGTTGGTTTGAGGTATGAGATGCAGCTATGTTGGGCCCTTGTCTTGTCAAAGAGACCACATAGTAGGTGGAGTTGATTTAGAAGAGGATAGATACTATGAAATTAGGGTAGAAGTCTTATGATGATCAATAGAGACAACATCTAGATCTTGAGGTCGGAGATCAGGTTTTCCTATGTGCCACATTGAGGTTGGGACAGAAGAGGATTAGAAGGTATGGGATGATTTCACCGATATACATTGGGTTGTTTGATGTTGTGGATAGAGTTGGTTCGGTTGCCTATCAGTTACAATTACCTCAGAGGTATTGGGATATGCATGATGTCTTCCAAATTTCTCAACTACAACATTACTTCTCAAACCTTTCTCAGGTTTTTCAACCGGAGGAGGTTGAGTTGGTGGTGGATGCATCATTCGACGAACATCCTATCCGGATAGTTGATCGTAGTGTGGAGGTTCTATGTGGCTGGTTTTTTCCTCTCGTATGGGTTTTGTTGTAGCAAAGGCGATACTAGAAGAGACTTGGGGGAGGGAGGCCAATGTGTGATTGTAGTGGCCGGAGCTATTCAAGGATTCTTTTTCACCACCTTTTTTGGGAAATTCGGCGATGAATTTCTTTAAGAGGGAAGTTTGTAAGAACCGAAATCTTCATTTCAGTTATGGATCTTGATTTCGGGTGTTTCTTAAATAAAGGGAAGTTTTTGGAAATTCTATAAGTACATGTTGTGTACTTAGGAGTATGCTCTGTGTACCCAGTTTCCGCGTGCATCTGCGTCTTGGGCATGTAATCGCCGAGACATGGCCGTGTGGGGTGATGTGGCAGACTTTTAATGTTGGGGGCTAGTTGAGGCAAATTCACGGAATGTTCATTAATAGTACATGTTGTGTGATTTTTATTTTATTTGATAAATCGGATCAGGGTCGCATCTAATCCCTAGAAACATCTTCTTCTTCCCGTGTCTCTAATAGAAGAGTGACGTATGACCGATTTTCTTCAAGAACCTCTCATTCCTCCATCCGTTCTTCGATTAAGGCATTTTCAGGTGCGTTGGATTCCCACCGGTGAGTTATCTCTTTCCCTGGAGCCTTTCTCTATGATTTCTTCTCTCTCTAGAGTTAATCTAGGTTGATAATTCTTTGAATTTTTATAGATATATGAATTTCTAGGCTGATTCAAGGGATGAAATTAGAGAGTTTTCATCATACAATTTCAAGGTGGATGGTTTTCTGCCTTTCGTTGGATGTCTTTCAGTTTTCTATGCCAAAGTGCTGATTACCTATGTTTCGGTTATTTCAGGTTAAGGAAATTGAACCGTTTTTTATCTTCCTTAGATTGATTGTTGGATTAAGGGTTATTGTTGTAGTGTTACGTGAAGTTTCATGTTTTGGGAACACCCCATGGGTGTGTTTATTTGTTTGACTATTTAGGTATGTACGGTCCAGGTTTCTTATGAGGAAAACCTTGTTTCCTTGCCTTGCTTGATAGGATGGAACTGTTTGGATTTTTATACTTGTTAAATTCTTGTGATATTATTTTGATTTGTTTATCCATGCAATAGTTGAGATTAATTTGGGCTACTTGATATCATTCATGCCTGATTGAATTGCACACGTCTATGATAAGCTAGCTTAGTCAGACCACGGGGGGAATTAGCATTGAGTGATTCCTTATAATTACTATTATATTTCACGCCATGAGACCACAAGGGGGATTAATGGTGATTGATCCCTCAGAGTGTCTATAATTTATTTTACAAGACCACAGAGGGAATTAGCATTGAGTGCTTCCCCATAGAGTCTATAGTTGTTATGAAAAGGCCATGGGGGGAATTGACAGTGAGTTCTTACTTAGAGTGTCTTTTCCTTATTATTTCATTAATTTTCCTGAGGGGTTGGACTGTGTGAGCTACCCATATGGTTAACATAAATATTTAATAGTAGTGACGCATCTTCCAAGATAATGAAAAATATTGAATTCAGTACTATTAGGTAGTCTTTTGAGAAACCTATTTTTGATACTTGATTAAATTTTGAACAATAAATAATAATGAATGTAAATGGAAACTGTATGTTTTAGTTACTTTTGTGTAATCCTAGTTTCTTTGCTTTATTTCCATTATTACCTGCTATATATACTCATAGACAGTTAGGCATAGATCTTGTGGTGGTTACCTACTGGGATTCATCTCACACCTTGTTTGGATCACACTTTTGGACCCAAACAGATTATATGGTTTTAGTTATAGATAAGGGCAAGTTCCCTTCATCATCAGTTACTTGATTTTTGTAGAGCTAGAGATTATGCGACCAAGATGAGTCTTGCAATGCTACTGGAGTTTTCTTTTTTTATTTTTCATATGGTTTACTGCTGTATTTCCAACATTGTGACTTGTTTGGCAATTTTCCAAGACATATGTAAAATTCATCATTTATATATGTGCTCCTGTTGTTTATTTAATTTCAGTCTTCCTATGTTTACTTATTTTATGGTATTACTGTATCCACTACTAATTTTTATTTTTATTGCTCTATGAATAATCTGCTAATGAGGGCATAGTTTCCCAACTATCACACCCAAGGCCCTCGCTGCTAGTTGGTAGCCTCTGGAATTTTGGGAAATGAACTTCAGACCTTGTGAACAACTGGGTACGAGGCACCATTGAGCATCACTCAGAAATGGGACGTTACAAAGTTATAATTTGATAGGTTAATTATAATTTCAATTCATGCTCATATGCATTCAACATTCATGAATGACAAAGAAAAACATCCTTTTCATAACATGATACATTTTATATTCAAAAAATCTTTTAAAAATAAAAACAAAACTATTCATTAGATTCCTTCAAATAATATCATACCTGATACACTCCTCAAGAATCTATATTTTTATTACAATTTTAGGGTTCTGTTTAACTCATTATGTCAATGTAATTTTTACCACATTTCTTTGTGACCATTTTATAATAACCTCCTATTAGACTTATCTAGTGAATAATATCTATGAAAAAGTATTATTTGAATAATGGTGATACTACGAATCATATTATTAATGTTCAACTCATTGAAAATAAATATTAAAATCTATTTAATTTACAAAAATAAATATTATAATTTTAAGAAATTTTTTTCTACTTAGAACTCTTTGTAATTTCATCATCATTATTATTATTACAAAATTTTCATTTAAATATTTCCTTCAGTTCATTTGAATAAAAAATTAACTCTTCGTAATATCTTTTATTACCAACACATCTAAAACATTTTAAGGATATAAAATGACTCTCACATTGAATTTGAGTAGTGAAATTTTTTATCTACTACACTTTGAACGTTTTTAAGTATAATCTACTCCAACTAACCTCTTAAAAACTATATTTTCAACAAAATAACATGATAAGAAACATAATCTATTTTTTATTTTGAAATATAATTTATTTACTTTTTGGGAATATTTAATAAATAATTTATTAACAACTATATCTTATATGGTTTTATATATGTTTGGAGTAATTTTTAAAAAGAAAGATTTTAATTTAAAAACAACATTACTCTATTTTGTTGTGGGAACTCTTTAACTCATATTTTAATGAATAACAATGATATCCTAGAAAAAAACCCATGTTATACACATTTTCTTTATTAAAAATTTTATTTTAATGGGTTTTGTATAGAAAATATTAGGATATATTCAGATGGTCTTGAATTGGTTGATATCCAAGTAGAGTATATAGTGGAGTTAGGTAGATCAGTGACGTTAACATATAGAGTTTGAGGTAGGTGGTAACATTTTCTTGATATAGTCACCTCATTTGGGAAACTAAATTTTAAGAAGAAATAGTAACCTAACACTCTATTTGATAGGGTCATTCAATATTGTTATGTTAATTGATATAGTGGAATTCATATTATCCCATCCTCAAAGATATAATTTTATTCATGAACTATTTTATACATCACAACTTTGTAGATACCACGTGGATCCCACATATATGATCCATATTGATGGTGTTAAATTTGTTGATGAAGGTCATTTAAGGATAAACCAATCTGAATTAAAAACCAAATCAATAATCTCTTCCATGAAAATGGTACCCATGGTTTGTGTATAATGGAAGTATGGATGTATCTGGGAGGAGTTGTGGGGGTGGGAGGTTGATATACATGATCAATGATTATTATTATTCACTGATGATTCTTAGTGATGTATTTGAAGGATTAGAATGTATAAGGATGGGAGTTTTAGTGTACCTAAATATACTTTGAGGTGAATTTGATTTATTTTTTAGTTATCCCTCGTGTATTTTGGTGTTCTTTGACTATACAAGTAGTCAATAGTGGTCAAGATATGTAATTGAAGTAAAACAGGGTGGTTGTAAAATGCTACAAAGTGAAATAGATATAAATGGGTACTTTATGTCATAGTGTTAAGAAAGTGGTTGTTATAATAAGGGAATAGTATGCAAAGGTGGACCACTAACTGGTCGGTGTCCACTGGTCGGGCAGCTGATGGGACATCGGGTACTTGATAGGGGTACACTTTGTACCTGGTGGCCTCCTTCCTGTTTTTGTAGTTTTAAAAAAATTAATTAATTAATATAATTAAGTTATAACAAGTACACCCCCTTAATTAAAGTCCACATTAATAGATCCCCTTCTTTCTTTCACTTATTATCTCCTTACAAGTGTAATCCCCTCTTTATCTAAGCTCAAATCCAAGTGTCATCTTTCATATTGGATCACCATATGTAATTCTTGATTTTTCTTAGAGAGATTATACTCATCCTCAAAATAGTATAAAAATAAGACCAAAATCTAAAAATAAATATGATTAATATATGTGGGTGAGTGTGTGTGTGTGGAATGAATAATAATTTAAATAATCAAATAGCACACCTTACACTAATTTATTCATCCTATAGATGCTTCACACAGGCTTTATCAAGATCACTAAAGAGAAACAGACATGTTATTACCAAATAGGGTATCCATGGGTTTCATAAATCTCCCAACACATGGGAATAATCTTTCCTTATCCATGGTCTATTAAAAACATTAATTGAAACGAAAATAGAGTGAGAGAGAAAGGGATAGTTATGGATGATAATTTTATGTGTTAGAGATCAAAACATATATCCGAGGATTGAGCCTTTTTATATTTTTATTAAGATAATATATTTAGAATTCAACCATTCAGCTTCATTGATGAGAAATTTCACAAATTCTGAAATGTTTCAACTCATTGTATTATATAGCCCGACTCCAATAATAATCATTTCACATCTGAATGATTATTTCATACATTCAAAATCCTGGAAATGTTATCTTATGATGATTGTAACCGGTATATGATAGTTGGAGTGTAATAATCCAATGATTTAAAATTTGATCACATAATAAATGAAATGAAATTTACTATATGATGTTGTACTGACACTCACCATGTCATAATTTACCCTACAATTGACCACGATGTAGTCTAAAAAACTATGCTTTAGTGGTGAATTTAGAGCATAGTTCCATCAATGTCCCACTTGAAAAAATCTTCATAGGATTAGTGTTATTTAAAATTATATAACATCATATGTAATAATTTATGAAATCCTATCCAAAATCTTTTGGATATCATTAAAAACTACTTTGGTAAAAATCTATCGTATATGTTCACCACATTATTCATCCCATGTAAAAAAATCCTTAAAAATTTCCATAAATACTTATAGATATTCTTCGGAACAAATTTTTTTTAACTCTCAAAGTTACATAAACATGATCCTTCTTTTAAAAAACTCCAAAGTATGAAACCATTGGATTTTATAGAGTTTACTGGTTTAGTGTTTTAATTTTAACACTATGAAGTTATCCAAGTCCAAAAATACTCATACTGATATCCTGAAAACTATATTCTATTTATAATATCATGATATGATTAAAAAACTTTCGGTATAAATAAATATCATTTATTTCCTTTAGTGTTAATATTTAACAAATAAATTGTCACCAACTATATATTGTATGTTATTTTATGTGTTTGGAGAAATATTCTAAAAATAATATATTATTCTTTAAAATATTCCATTTTTTGGTGTTGAACTCTTTTCCTCATATTTTAACATATATCTTGGATAAAATATTTTGTCCCAAATAAAACTTATGTTATCATTATCTTCTTCGCAAACATATTATAAAATTTGATGTATCATAAACCGCGTATTTTAAAAATATTATCTCAATTTTTTGTTAACGAAAAACTCAATTTATTATTTATTAAATTTAAGATGAAAATTAACATCCTTTATTTTAATCTATATGGGCTCAAAATATTCCTTTTTATTTAACTTCATTATTTAACAACCCTTTTTCATCATCTAAATACTAAATATAATACCCATCAATTATTTCCTCGATTATGAACTCTATTAAATTTATAAAATTCATAACATATAAATTTATTAGAATGTTCAATTAAAATATTAAAGCAATTAATTTTATAATATTAATACCTTAAAAAGACTCTGCATGGAGTTTCTCAAAACTCTTTAGGTATTCTGGGAAATTCCTTCCAATGCAAATATTACTCTTTAAAGAGACCAGGTTATTAATTGTGAAACAATTTGACAGGGAGATTAAATCAGATTCTCCCTTTTTATAATTTCTTTCATGAGAAATCAACCTCTGCGATTTTTTATAATCATGATCCTCTCAATCTTTAAATCTCACTCCCACTTCTATGTAACATAAATAAGTAAGAACCCAAAAGTAGACATGATTTTTGGAAAATGAAAAGATCTTATTAACCCTACAGATGCATCTATATAAATAAAATATCTTCTATTCAATACATTATAATATCAATCATGAATTTAGGCATCTTATTATTTAATAACTTCAATATCCATTATGAACACTTGTAGTAGCAGATCATCAGTATTTCTCTCTCGGTAATTATCTTCTCACTAACTCAATAATTATTATCTCATACAATATTTTTAACATAATAACTTATTTTTAAAACTTGGTAGGATCACATAAATATTTTCCATAAAATAAATTATGAAACTACATGATTTTTAGGAATATTACATTCTCTTTTTGAAACTGGTTAAACAAAAAAATTTCAAAATACTTATCTTAAATTTACTTAAAATTTCCAGGTAACCCACAAGATCATTTCCATGTATGCATGATTATATTCAAAAATAAAATTTTGGTGAAATTTTTCATATCACAGTTCAATATTCTTCTGAAAATCATAGTAAAATTTAAGCAAGAATCGAAGCTTAACCAAAATAATTAGGATATTTATATATTTATATATTATTAAATCATCTTCTAGTTTTACATTATAAATCACTTGATAAAAAGATTTAATCTTAAATTACACTCAAAATTATATTATATTACATAAAAAACATTAGGTCACTTATACAGGGAATCAGATTTATTCTTATATAAGCATAATTTACTCTTATATACCCTCTACAACCTCAGATTTATTCCAAAATAGAATTAGATTAATTTTATGTATCCTCTAGAACCTCTGATTTATTATTAAACATACCCAAATTACTCTTATTTATCCTTTAATAACTCTTATATACTCTTAGTAAAACTTGAGTTACACTTATATAGTTCTAGTTTACACTTATATAGCTCTAATTTATTCTGATATAGTAATGAAACTCATCCATTTAATATTATGTAGATCCATTTTAATCTTCTGGAATATTAGTTTAATATTGAATTCCCATTAACATTGAAATTATTTCTTATATACCTTTGTGTTGACTCTTACATAGTTCATTTCTCTCACCATCAATTCTTACGCAACTTTCAAAATATCAAAATTATTCTGAAATATCTTTGAATTAATTTTATATAACAGTCGGGTAATCTTAGAAAACCTTTAGAAAATCATATTTATTCTTAAATAGGGACTTTTTATTCTTATACTAAAAAGTCATTGTCAATTTTTCAAAAACATTCAAATTAAAAAAAAATTATTCCTTCTCAACCCAACTCCAAACATCCTAATTTACTTCAATTCAACTCAAGAAACTTAAAATAACTTTAGAAAATTATATGAATGCATAAAAATGTTTTAGTATAATTTTTAAGTAACTTATAGTTTATCTAAACTATTGTCTCTTCAAATAAACTCATAAATTCTATAACTCATCTCCAAACTTATCAGCATGGCCCAGAAACATTATCAATAAATTGCCATGTTTTTCAATTCTTACTATATGACATTTTAAAAAAAATAATCTGAAAAAAATTATCCATGTGTTATCCAAACTCCCCATTTGTGACTGTTTTTAACTATAATTAACTCCTTAATTTTCCAAAATCAAAGCCTTTATTGTAGTATAATGTTTTGAAAACACACTACTAGATAAAATAATGATTTTTGGAGAATTTAATCGCTTACTGGCAAGAAATTTTTGGCAAGTGGTCATCAATCACTCTCCCTTTATTAACTCAATAAATTATCCACCATATTTCAATTAAACTTTATTTATTGTCCAAAATATGTATCACAGGACTTTATATCATTCTAGATCTTTGAAAACAGAATCCAAATAATTTTGGGATAATTATAATATTATTTATGTAAGAGGGGAAGGTTGAAGATGCATTTTCAAACTTAACTCTTCACGTTTTTTTCTTAGTATAGATTTGATGAAAATTTCTACAATATCAGCTTTTATTGAAATATATTTCAGCCTCGTAAATCAATTTTCAACCCTCTTCTTGATAAAATTCACTTCTTCCAATGAGTAATCTAGTATAGAATACCAAGATCTATGGGATTATTTCATGTCATAAAGGTCCTTATTTAACCTACACATAATTATCCTTTACTTTTCAACTATAAATCCTTCAAGTTTCTCAATAAATTTATCTTCTTCATGATTTCTATTCAATAAATAAGACTTCAAATCAATTTGATAAATATTATATTGATTTTTCTCTACAATAGCCAATAATATTATTATTACTTCAATATATAAAATAGGTGTAGTTGTTTTTTCAAAATAAAATCCTTAAATATTTGAATATCCCTTTCATAATGATATATCCTTGTTTCTTGAAATCTCACCTTTTTCATTGAGCCTATTTCTGAAAACCCCATAGTTCAAGTAATGTTTTATCCTTCTAGTCTTGGAACAAGATCTCAAGTGGAATTATTTTCAATCTGATCCTATCCTTATTCATAAAATTTACTATTATTTATTCTCCAACCTCAATAACTAATTATTGATCAATTTGTGATACTAGATCTATTTGACTCTCAATTCTTGGTATTATTCTAGTCTAAAATAGTTTCTCTTGATTTCAAATGATATTATTAACTTCAAAATGTTTATTCATCCTATTATACATCGATTTTTCATGTTCAATAACACAATGATCATAACTTATTTGATCTAAGTCAACATCAACATTGGTGAGTCTACATATAGCTTCTTCATTTATTCTTTCAAAATTCAGAATACTATATTCTATAGAATTATAAAATTCGGCCTCATTCACCACATTTAAATTTTTTTTATGATATTTCCATCATAGTAGTCTAGAAACTTGTGAAGTCTATTTCCCTTACACTTGTATTTTTTCCAATGGATAAATACCCCTATAAACTTATTTTATAACATTCTCATCAAATAATTCAATATCTAAAATTTTTATCATAATAAGTTATATTCATCCAAACACTTTAAAATACTTAACATTTGGATTATTATTATACCAAATTACATAGGAAATAAGGTTCCATCTAAGTCTTAAAAAACTCAAACTTTAAATATGAACAACACTACTTATAGCCTCTCCCCAAAATAATTTGGACAGTTTGAATTCATCAAGCCTGGTTCTTCCCATTTTTAAAAATATTCTATTTTTCTTTTGTAAAACTCTTTTTTAATGTATTGTATAAGGAGAAAAACATTAATATTTAATAACATGCTTAGAAATATAGGATTGAAACTGATATTTAGAAAACTCCCTTCCCTTATTAGTTATAAACATTTTGATAAAGTCTCTTGACTCTTTCTCAGCTTTTCTTCTAAATATATTGAACATCTCCATTACATCAAGCTTGTGATTTATGAACATTTCATTAGTTATTATAGTGAAATAATTAATTAATTAAAAAAATAAATTTCATATTTAGTGGATTGATTTATCATTTTACCCTATAATTTAGAATGTATTAGTTCAAGCACCATAATGAAATAAATATTTTTTTTGATTTCATTTAACCATTTCCCCCTTTTGAAAATCATCAATGATAACAACTCTTTCCCTCTTATATTTTTGTAATTATCACACCACGGTCACCTTTTAGATATTATTTATATTCCTTTCAACAATATGGAAAACTCTTCTATGTTAGAGCTCATTCTCATCTTTTAAAATCAAATAACAAGATTCATTAGAATTACTAATTTGGAATATTTTTCCACTAGTTTTTTTTAAATTTGATTTATTCCCACTATAAAAAATTTGGATTACACTCAAAAAAGTTGTTTGGTCTCACACTAAAATAAAATAGTCTTATTTTTTAATTTATAGGCTTCAATCATAGTTATACCAGCTCCTCCAATATTCAAGGAGCTATTGTTACCAAAATTAACTGAGCCTCCAATATGACCTTCTATTTTATTTAATATTTTATTTTATCGTATCATGTGAGATGAACAACCACAGTCGAGTATCCATGTCTTACTTATTATTATAGCTTTTAAATACTCCTCAATAAATAGGTACATCATTGTTGTACTTTTTCCCCTAAATTTTTTTTTTCTTTAATAACTTGAGTATATTTTCTTGGAATAATGGTTATGCATTCCTCAACATAATGGTTATTCTAGTAGAAAGTTCCGTAGATTTATTATAGATAATCAAATATATTTTTAGTTTGTATATTGTGTGGATATATTATCCCAACCTTGTTTTTATTGTAATTTTTTATTGTCACATATTGGACCCACCATACTATTATTTCCTTTATTAACTTTATAAAAATGAAATTTTTTACCTTAAAAATAGAATTTGTGCCCATAAACTCCCCAGTGATTAAAATATCCTTTAATTATGGATGTTTTATAATAATGTTTACCTTTCTATGAGAATATAGTTTCTATCTAGATATATTATGATATTAATTTTTAATTTGTATTGGGAGTTTTTTCCTTCTATCATCATTATTAACTCCCTTTGATATATGAGTGGATTTTTCAAGAATTTTTACATCTAAAATTCTCCCAGTCTTACTTTAGATTTTATAATATTAGTAAAAAATATATTTAACATTTATGGTATTTTTAAGTGCATATTTTACATGGAATTTTGGGTTACCATTCTTAAATTTTTGGATGATTTATCTTTTTTATAGTCTTAAATCATCTTCTTTAAGGTTTTATTGGTATAAACACCCCTTGATTATTCCGTGTTCAACTATTTATCATTAGAAATAAATTTTTCTTAAAAATAATTTAACAACTTTTCTTGTTATTCAATTCTCACCTTGAAGAGCCTAAGTTATTCAATGAAATGAACTTCCTTTTTGACTAATTTATCATTATTTTCATTTTTCATCCCAATATCTATCTATAATAGTATGATTTACTTTTTGATATTGGTATCTTTCTCAAGAAAATCTGTAATTTTATCTTTCAATATATTCTTAGTATAATCTTTTTCACCTTATTCATCACTTCTTGATGTATCTTTATGTTTTTCAACAAGATTTATAAATTTTTTAAAGGTTACAAAATTATTTAATTTATATTAACTAATTTTGTTATATTATTCATCATATTATTTCCCAAAAACACTCTTTATTTTTTTACTGTGATCCTTTTATTTATCTTAATAGGTTTCCTGATCACCTAAGATTTTTTACTCCACATTTTTTCTAAAAACATCACTTTTTCTCAATATCCTAACACTCATCACTTTTCAAATTTAAAAAATAAATAAAAATAATTTCAATTCCCCCACAATTTAAAAATATCTGTGAGATTCATCTTGTGAATCTACCATATCTATTTCTAAATATTCTTTGAAATAATAGACATTATTCTCACATTATCTTCATCATTTTATTTCTCATCATATCCTAAGGAAGAATATTATATTAATTTTTTATTTTTATATGCTTTATATTTTGGAATACCATATCCTTATTCCATTTTATTTTATTCTTGAAGATGGTATCCTTCATAATTTCATGAAAAACAACAATATTATGTAACTCATTAATTGAAAATTCATATTTTACTTTCAAAGAAAATAATTACAACAAATATTTCATGAACTTTTATCATTAATTTCAAGATAATTAGATAATTTACTAATGTATCTACAAAATATATGATGTTATTAACTATATCATTCATGGTTTTGAGCAATTAATCAATATTTTCTTCATAATCCATTCCAATATCTTCAAAAAAATCCATATATACTTGTATTTGTTTCCTCTACTTTAAAATTTCCTTTAAAATATTCTCAAGTCTATCCTTTATTTATTTGTTGGGTTTAATTCCAATAACTTGGGTATATATATTATCAGAAAGGGATATTAATAATAAATTATCTTCATTACCTCAAATTCCCTATTTCTTTTATTAACATGTTTCATAGGAGTATCTTTCTCAACTGGTATAAAACCAATTGTGGCAGCATCAATAACCTCCATTCCATGTGAGATAAGATAGGGAATCTTCTTATACTTCCATATATTGTAATTTTTTACATAAAATGTTAATATATCTCAATTATTTACCAAAACATGATTCTCTATCAGTATATTATCCAAGATATGATCCTTTGGAGGGAACCTGGAATGATCTGATACCACATAAAGTACCTAAGTACTTTATGGTGCAATATTGAGAAGGGGGTCAAATCATCGTTGTCCTTTAAAAAAATTTATTCTAGAGATATAATAATTTATGATTTTTTATATTCATGGTCATCTAAATATTTATTTATCATCCTTACTCATATGTAAAAAAAATAAGAACTCAAAATCACATAGAATTTTTTCCATATTAACCCCATGTGTAGGCGACTATGTTCATAATGTGTTTGAGTCAAGTCTAAGATAAAGATATATCAATAATATCACAAATTGATTTCAATAATCTAAGGCTTAATTTGTTACCTAAACTTATTTCACAAAAATAAGGTCTCCCAACTATCCATTATATTAAATCCCCCTAGTTTACAAAATGGTGTTCATACCAAAGTGAAATGATCTTCTTGAACCAATGAAAACTTCAAAACTAATGAAATATCTTCTCTTCAATCCTTAAAAATATCCAACATGAATTTATTCTTCAAATTATTCAATAATATTGAAATATGATATATATATATATATATATATATATTAGTACACGTATATCATTGGTCTTACTCTCAATAATTGGCTTCTCACTGACTCAATAATTCTCATCTAATAATTTTTTTAACATAATTAAATATTTTTAAATCTCATCAAGAATGTGTAATTATTTAAAATAAAAAGAAATATAAAAACTCTAAAAATTTTAAAAATATGATATTCCCCTTTTGAAAATGGTTAAATGATAAAATTGAAGACATATTGTCTTCAATCATTATAAATGGATTCAAAATAATCATATTTCTTTATCAAAAAATATCATGAAAGGTCCAAACTTATCATTTAATTCTTAAAAATACTTGGCTTAAATTTATTTAAAATTTACACATAACCTAAAATATATTATCCATGTTTTAATGTATATATGAAACAATAACAATTTGGTATGAATCTCTATCTCATATTTAGAATATTTGCTACAAACTCATCTAGAATCACAACTTAACCAAAATCATCATCATATTTATATATTTTTATAATATAAAAATAATCACCAAGTTTTATATTATGATTCAACTAAACACATTATTTAATTTTATATTACGTTTAAAATTATATTGTGAAGGATTTTAAAATTTTAGGTTACTCATAAACAGCATCTATGTTATTCTTATGTGAGCATATTTTACACTTACAAATCATTAGGAACCTCTAATTTATTCATATATAAACTCATATAACTCTTATATAACCTTTGTAACCTGATAGTTATTTTTCCATAGCCTTAAATTTTTATTACAAAGCTTTAAGTTAGTCTTACATAATATTTAGAAGTCCTAAATTACACATATGAAACATTGGTATACTCATCTATAGTTCTAAGTTATTATGATGTAGTAGTGAAACTATTCCTTCTAATCTTATATATATTGAAGATAATATTCCTTAACATAAATTTAATCTTTTTATACCTTTGAAATACCTGATATATTCTTATTAAACTTTATGGTTACTCTTACATAGTGTATTTCCCAAACCATTTACTTATACACAACTTCAGGAGTCTCATAATTATTCTTATTCATCTCTGAGTAAATGTTATATTAGATTTGGTTACTCTTACCCAACCATTATAAAATCAAATTTATTCTTACAAAAATATAATATATTATTATATAGTAAAGGCTATAAATTTTATTAAAAACCTTCAACTCAAACAATTTTCTATCCTTCTCAACTATACTCCAAACAACCTCAACCACTTCAATTCCACTCAAAAAATCAAATAAATTCCAAGAATTATTCGACCACATCCAAATTTTTTGCATAATTTTCAAGGTTCATGTAGTATATATGAACTCTATTCTTTTAAAATTAACTAAAAACTTATAAAATTCCTCTATAGACTTCTTAAAACAACTCAATTAAATTTACATAAACATCCAATGCTTATCATTTTCTATCAATAAAACTAAAAAACATTCAAAAAAACATCCAATACATATCAAAACATTTCATAATATTTTTTTTGATAAATAAAACAATAAAAAACATGGGTTCTTCAATCCTCCTTCATGAAATTAATTATTAAATGGTTAATTGGAATATGATAAAAGGGTTAATTTGACACATAGAAATCCTTTTTCTAACTTAAGAATGATTCTTATGTTTCTATACCAGCCATGGAAACAAACTCCATTATTATATTTCTTCTCATGAATTGATCTTTATTTAATATTTTATGATAATCATGATGAAATTTATCTACAACATAATCTTTTGTTATGAGAGTATCATGTTTTATACCCTATTGGGAAAAAACACATCAAGGTAACATTGTATCACTTTTTTGTTGATTGTTTTTGTTGAAAAAGTTAGTTTCAAAGTTTTGTTGTGGAACTACAAAGAGATTATTGACACAGTATGTTTAAAAATATCCAATATGAAGTAATTTATTCCCTATAAGTGGTAAAAAAATTGGGTACACTAGGTGAAGTTATTTCCCAGTGTTATCCAAATTTTTGGGGTCCAAAATTGAGAGATTGGATTGCATCAGAAAGATGGATTTCATTGAATGCCTTATGAAAATATGGAAAAAGCATAAGTTTCATGAATATTAGGTTTTTAAAGGGTGGTTTGTGAAGGTGCAAAAGTTTTGATGGAAAGTTTTTTCATTATGACAAGCATCGCAAATGACGCTAAAGTTTTTTAAGGAAATCTCCATGATTACGACAAGAAAAGCGAATGGGAAATTTATGTGGACATTTATGAATGAGGGAGAATCACTATGGGAATGGGGGAGAATCATGGAATTATTATGATGTTGCTAAAAGATTTTGGAATCAGTGGTAAAGCTTATAAATATGCCTCTACCCACTTTATAAAATCAGAAAGAGTTAACAAAAATCTTAAGGCTCCATATTTGAGAAGGTGGCTCTCAATGTTGGTTCACGTGAGAAACTTTTCAATGGATATAACAGCCAACCATATTTTTTGAGCAACACAATAGTAAATTAATTCGTGAAGGCTATAAAAATATAACCATAAATTGTGAGAATTTTGAAGTCTATTTGAGCTTCACGAAAAAAGTTAGCCTAATGAAAGGTGGTTTCTTTATGAAGGAAATTTGATCTTTGGGAAAGAGAGAGATTTTTTATGGCATTGTACATCATGAAAGGTGTTCAGAGTGCCTTACCTAATAAATCTATGTTTAAGTGGTATTCATCAGTTGGATGAGATTATAACTTCAACATATCATTTACATATAGTGGAGGGTGTATTCAATAGTGATAATGAAGGGACCTACAAGTTTATAAACTGTGAGTAGATCCCTTCAAAGAGCAGTGATCAAAGGAAGAGGAAGGCAGTGATCCTTTCCATCCATAGTGAACTAGAGAAAGAGACCTAGGGAGTGACCCTTGGGAAAGTAGTGATGTGACCCTAAAACTTGTAAAGTCACTAATCCTAGAAATACAAGTGATCTAGACCAGACATCATTATTGGCAGTGATCCTTAGTGAATTTGGTAAAATTGGAACATTTTCATTGTATGCCCCTTGTACGTATCCCAGTGATGGTGAACCCAGTAAAATCATTATGTCTCATTAATTATTTCATTTCGATTCATATATTACTATGGGATAAGAAGAGAAGAGAGTTTTTTTAACAACCAACAATATATGAAGAGGTATTAGTATTACTCTTTTATACCCTAATTCACACCACCTAGGGAATTTAACCTAGTGGGGATCACATATTCATTGAATAAAGACTCTTATTAATTATGATCCTAGAAAAATGATGACCTATTTTAGTATACATTATAATTATTAGTGAGCCAAGATTGATATTTCACTATAAAATTATTCTAATTTTTTAGTTAATCGGGTTTGACCTCAAAAACATTATAATATTACTAAGAATATATATAAATCCATGGGATGATTCGACATGGGATTATTAGGCCTAGAGATCCCCAACGCGATGATTTTTAAAAATATTAAATATATTTTTTCACACAGATGCAGTTTATCTTGAAACATGTAATAACTATCGAACAAAGTCTCAGATCAGAATTCTAAGGCTATGGTTGAGATCATAACATTTTGTTTACCCTATTCATGATAAAAAGTTGTCTATGTAGGGTGTTTTGGTTATAGGTGATTTGGAGGGGCGTTATATGGTTTAATTATTAATTAAATGAAATTTTAATTAATAAAATATAACCTAAATCATCCATGTCCCTCTCACATGGGTTGTGCGACACTAGAGGAGAATCCCTCCCCTCTCCACCTTTGTTGATAATGGAAACGAGTCTGAATTAAAGCAGTGAAGTGTTATAGATCTCCATTCTTAGCATCAATCATCATCAAATTGAAATGAAGCATGATCCGAACCATGTTCTACACCTGAATATTCAACATTTCTCCCTTAATGTAGGCGGTATTTATTTTTTCTCCCAATCCCATATTTATTTTATTTTTTAATGTTCTAGATCTATGTTAAAATTTCTATATATTCCCCATGGTCGATCTACAGTTTTCAGGGTAAACTTGAGTGAATCGTGTATTTTCAAAGGTAATTCATAACTAGAATTACCATCTAAATAGTGTGTAGTCTAGTGAGAGACATAGTGTAGTTATTTCTGTTTTAAAAGGATTACTTTTTGGATCGACACATCATGTACTGAAGTTACACATCATGTAGTGACCCCAAGTCATGTGGCCGTGGGACATGGCTTGGGATAGCCATGTAATAGTATATGGTCTTGTAAAATTCAACAACCAAAGTACATGTATATGGGTTCTATTACATGGGCACGAGAAAAACACATGTCCAGGTGGTTGTATATGCTGAACACGCCATGTAGTATAGGATACACAGTGTGTGAGGTGTAAGGGTTGGTGTCCTCAGAACCAACTATTTTGTACTTTGATTACATGAATGTTCACTTATTATATATTGTTCATTGTTCTGCATGACTATAATATAATAATGTCCTAGAATATTTGTTGCATTAAGTGTGGTAGGTAGATATCAAGCTGATCCAGGAGACCGCCATTGGATGGTAGTCAAGACTATCCTTAAGTATCTAAGGCATACTAAGGATATGTTCCTAGTTTATGGAGGAGATGAGGAACTAGTCATCAAAGGACATGTAGATGCTAGTTTCTAGACTGATCAAGATGACATGAAGTCACAGACTGGATACATCTTCAGTTTGAATGGAGGTGCAGTGAGCTGGAAGAGTTCAAAGCAAAGTGTGGTGGCAGATTCTACAGCAGAGTCTAAATATATCACAGCTTATGAGGCAGCTAAAGAAGCAGTATGGATGTGAAGCTTCATCCAAGAGTTGGATGTAGTACCGAGCAGTAAAGATCTTATCACACTCTATTGTGATAATACTGCAGTGGTGGAACTTGAAAAAGAGTCAAGGTCACATCAGCGGACAAAGCACATACTTCAGAAGTATCATCTATTGAGGGATTTTTCTCAGAGAGGTGAAGTTGCAGTTCACAGTATTTCCACGAAAGACAACGTGGTGGACCCATTGACTAAAGCAATGACTCAGCAGAAACATGATCATCATGTGAGGTCTAGCGAATTAAAAGTTGTAGGCAGTTGTCTCTAGTCCAAGTGGGATTTTGTAAGGTTTGGTGTCCTCAGAACCAACTATTTTGTACTTTGATTACATGAATGTTCACTTATTATATATTGTTCATTGTTCTGCATGACTATAATATAATAATGTCCTGGAATATTTGTTGCATTAATAAGGTCATAGCAGATCCCTCTATGATGAGAACTTTGAAATGCTATAATAATATTCTTAAATAATGTTCTATGGTTAGATGACATACTATGATAGGACACATAGTATACAGACCATCATGTGCGAGTACTCGTAAGAAGACGAGACTCTCTCTCATGGAGTTCGCACTTGGTAATCTCCAAGATGGGAGATTATGATAACAGACCCGCCAATAGCAATTCTTCATGTCTTGGTGTCAATGGACATTTCTATCTACGAGCGTGTGTAATGGTCCTTAGACTGGAAGATTATCATTAACTCATGTCATGACTCACGCACTTAGATTTACTAACGAAAACGGTCACGCAGACAGTTGGCACGAAGTAGGGTACATTGGGTGTGTCACGAGTGACATGTTGTTAATGGACAAGTCGAGGAAGGAATTTTCCCTTCCATTTATGGAAGTTGATATCTCGGCCCTTTGATTGAAATAGAACTTTCGCATTAAATTCCATGGCCATGGTGTGAACGACGAGTTTATTTCAGGTAGTCAAAGAATGACGGATGAAGCATATAGGTTTATGACACTGCAATGAAACCTGCTTGATGAGATATCAAGACAAAGGGATTAAATCACACAGTAAGCATTCGTATGAGGTGATACGTCAATGCGGCGTCATCTTCTTTCTCTTGGGTTTGTTGACCCATTGCAAGATAGTAATCTTGGACTTTAGGTAAGCCCACCTAATGCTAATGAGAAATAAGCCTAGAGGGTCACACACTAAGTGTATCCAAGTATCTCAAGTTGAATAAAGATTATTCTCGTACGTGGTTTAATAATTATTCAAGGAAACCTAAGTTGTTTTAAATGATGGAGGAAAAATAAAATAAAAAAAGTACACGCCGTGTATTATTAAATGTACACACCGTGGAGTTTTATTTTAGAAAGGAAATGAATAAATGAAAACAATATATACACGCCGTTTACATTTAATGTACACTCCGTGTAGTTTTCAATGAAAAAAATGTACACGTCGTGTATTTATTATTACATGCCGTGTAGTTTTTCCGGTCGGAATTTTGAGGATATAATATTGTTTTAAATGATATTTATTATAATCAGCGTGGGCACATGTCAAGGAATTATTTATTCGACATGGGGGTTTTAAATAAGAGTCAATGAAATAAATAAAATGCATGACACATTTATTTATTGTCATAACTCTATAACCCCACACACCCGATTATAAATATCCTCACAACCCCAACTCTTTTCCAACAGACAAGAGAATCATTCTGCACAACATCTCTGGAGAATTATTTCAAGGTCAAAAGAACCTCTTCCTCCAAGAATGCTCTCAAGACCGAGAGAGATCCTCTTCCATCGGATCAAGACAATCTAAGGCGGACAACGCAAGCAAAGGCTTCTCCATGCTAGCACCCGGAGAATCATTTGGCGACGTCCAGAGATATGAGGTACACGTGTGGATCACCGCAAGAGGGAGTCTACACTTGGCTTCTGCGATGCAACGACGGATAACATCGACAATGTGATCAAGAACATCAACGAAGAAAGAACACCCAAAAGGTATTTCTTTATAATTAATTAAATTAATTATAATCAACCTATAACGATCCTTGTTTGTGGTTCCAGGACAAACCGACTTCTTTGTCTCTTTCTGTGATTCGATCTGTGGAGACTGGCGTTTATCGTGATATTGATCCCGGATTGATCATTTCTATTGACAAAAAGGCAAGTGGGCACATCCACCCACGCGCTTCTGCTGGGCCCAGAACCTTCAAATGGTATCAGAGTGAGGTTACAACATTTATTATAGTTATTTTATTTTCGTTGATAATTTACGAATTTATATTTGATTCAATTCGAAATATATCGTTCTATTAATCTGAATAAATGAGATCTATTCTTCCTCCTTTGTTTCTCGATTCATATCACAGAAATGACTTTTTAATTTTAATTTTGATTAAAATAAAAATGAGGAATTCATCCGGAGGAGTCGATCTTTTTGTCTGTACAACATGGGATTACACAGCGTGTAATTAAAACTACACGTCGTGTACTTAGGTTCAACCAACTAGCACTGGTCCGCAAAACCACGTCGTGTGAATTGACTATGTATAAGTTTTAATCATGTTGTGTTGACCAGAATTGAACGGCGTGTGGAGACCGGAATACACGGCGTGTATGTTGGAGAAACACACCGTGTAGCCCATTCTGGCCCAAGTGAAACCGTGTACAAAGATAAGCTGTGTACCGCGTATACGGGATCACCAGGATGGTTACCGCGTAACAAGGAATTACACGCCGTGTATGATTCATCTACATGTCGTGTACTCCAAAATTTCCAAAGTATAGAAAACACGCCAAAGCCCCGGCGTGTACTTTGGATAAAGGGTGAAAAGAAAAATACACACCATGTAATTATAAACTACATGCCGTGTACTTTCCAGAAGTGGAATTTCACCAGGTTTCCTCCAATGTACAAAGACCCGTACAAGGAATATGGATGAGATGAATCTAAAGGAAATTCAGAAAAGAATATAAGATAAATAATTGATTAATTATAAGATCATAATTAATTGAATTCGATTGCATCTTATCTTAAATAAAAGAATGATTAAAAGAATTTGAATTCTAAATATTATTAAATGTCGTTTCATATTATGGATGATCATGATCTAGACCAAAGACCCTTTGTATGTGTACGGTTTCATTTAAATTTATTTAATTTAAATTTGTTGGACTGCGAGCCTTCTTCCAATAAAATGTAGAGCTTGTGTGCCCAAGGTTTCTTTAATGTAAACCCATGTAATAGAGGATCTTTCAATCCAGAGGAGACGGTTCAAATCCCAAAGCCGAGGCGAAACTGATGCAAGAAGATACAAAGGTGGACAGGTGGGAGCTGCAAAACACGAACCAACAGGTTCAAGGTGTTTTCCCTAGTTCAGGGTTAGCTTATCAAAACCGCTAGATAAGCTAACCAATAGAAGCTCATGATCATGTCATCTTATTTTATTTCTATCTGATTGCATGGTTTATTTATTATGTATTTCTTGCCGCGATCACATAATTAATAAAATGAAGAAGAATGCAAAGATGGAATAAAATAAAAATGGTACAATGTGTAAACATTATCAGAACATGGTTAATCACTTAAGCAAGCATCACTTAATATTAAGAAACATGTGATAATGTGAAACTAATCATAAAGGAATAAAATCCCTCAATACCATATTAATTCAGACCAAGCCTTCCGTTACCTGATTAAGGGAAAGAATCAATAAAACTATGTGTTTGACCAACCTTTTTTGGGACACTTACCTTTATAAAGGAAGCCCTTATGAAAGGTTTCGGGTTGACTTAACCATATTACATCAAGAGAAGTAGCCCTTTCTAGACTTGGTGTAATATTGGAGGCAAGAGTTGAGGAAATCCAAGTCAGGATTTCAGGATTGGAAAGTCCACTCAACAGATCAAGGAACTGTAGGCTCACAGTTGGCAAAGACCTGCATACCTAAATACCTTCAAATAGCTTGACCAACCCTTGTTGGGGTTATGCGAAGGGAAATATGGATCCTTGCCACTAGAATTTCAAAGCAACTAGACATTCCGAGTTCAACGGTGAGGTCCATTGAGACTTGATAAAATAGTGGGAGAATTAATTAATTTATTATTTCTCATAAAATGTAATCAAGAAAAGTACTGATAAATCTGCTCTTTTAATTTTTAGAATCGAAATGACAAACTCATCAACCACATTTTCTCTGCGATCAATACTGGATAAAGACAATATCCTCATCGGCAGTAACTTTCAAGAATGGTTTAGGTGCCTTCGGGTTATCCTACGCCATGAATGAAAGTTTTACGTGATGGAGTCCTCACTTCCTGATTCTCCTACCCCAGGGGCAAGTGATGAAGATTTCCTGGTCTATGATCAACATTTTAACAATGCTCTCGATGTTCAATGTTTGATGCTATCATCGATGTCTAGTGATCTCATGAAGTCTCATGAAGATAGGGATTCATATAGAATGCTCGAGCACCTCCGTGGTCTATACCAGTAGAGAGCAAGACGGGAAAGGTTTGAGATCTCCAAGGCTCTATTTCAGAGCAAGCTTGAAGAGGGTTCCCCAGCCAGGCCTCATGTAGTCAAGCTCATTGGCTACATTGAGCACTTGGAGGTTCTAGGGTTTAAACTCCCCGAAGAACTGGGTACCGATCTCATTCTTGCATCACTCCCCCAGAGCTTCTCAAACATTGTTGTGAACTTCAATATGAAAAACATTTAGAAGTCTCTGTCTAATCTTCTTATCCTCATTCGCCAAGTGGAAACTGACATGAAGCATGAAAAGCCTTTTTTCCTCATGGTGAATAAAAGGAAAGGGATGGAGAAGAGCTTTAAGCCCAAAGCTTCTTCAAGGCCTTCCAAGAAAAGTAAGATCAAAGGGGAGGCAAAGGAATAGGATGTTGTTTGTTTTGCATGTGGCAAGAAGGGCCACTAGAAGAAAAACTCCACCCCACCAAGGAAGAAAGGGGAAGCTTTAGGTGCGTTTGTTATCGAATGAAATCTATCTATTTCTACTAATTGGGTATTAGATACTGCTTATGGTGCTCACATCTGTATCCAAATACAGGAACCAAGTAGATTCAAGTAGATTGATCGAGGGGAGGTAGATCTATGAGCAGCCAACGGAGCCAGACTTGTTGTTGTAGCTGTCAGGGACTACCACCTCACATTGCCTATGGAGATGGTCTTGGTTTTGAAAGGATGTTATTATGTACCCTCTATAACCAAAAACATTATTTCAGTATCCAAATTAGATACCGATGGATTCGTCTTCAAGTTTGGAAGTGGATGTTGCTATTTTTATAAAGATAGCATTTGTTTTGGTAGGGCACATTTATATAACGGCCTTTATGTGTTAGAATACACAAACCAAGTAATGTAAATTGATGACAAAGTTAATTCACATGACTCATACCACACCCAACTTTGGCATCACCAGCTAGGTCATGTCAATGAGAAACGTTGGAAAAAATTACATCAATATGGGTATTTAGATTCTTTCGAACTAAAACCACTTGGTGTATGTCATGCGTGTCTACAAGGCAAAATGATCAAAGCCCCATTTAGTGGGAAAGGTGAAAGAGCTAAAGATCTTCTAGAATTAGTTCACACAGATGTGTGTGGGCCATTTCCAGTTGAGGCAAGTGGTGGGTTTTCATAATTCATAACTTTTACTGATGATTTTAGTAGATATGGATATATCTACATAATGAGGTATAAGTCAGATTCTTTTGATCGGTTCAAAGAATACAATAATGAAGTTGAGAACCAGGTTGGTATGAAGATTAAGAAACTCCACTCAGACAAAAGAGGAGAATATCATAATCAGGACTTCATTGATTTCTTACAGGAGTTTGGGATTCTATCTCAACTCACTCCTCCTTACACGCCATAGTGGAATGGTGTAAGTGAAATGTGGAACCGCACCCTATTGGACATGGTGAGATAAATGATGAGTCATGCAAGTCTTCCATTATCCTTTTGGGGATATGCATTACAAACAACAGCACACATACTAAACCATGTACCAACTAAATCGATAAATGGTATTCCATACGAGTTATGGAGTGGACGCAAAGCCATGTTATCGAATTTACATGTGTGGGGTAGCGAAGCATTTTTTAAGGCCTCTTCAGGTAACAAAATCACACCTCAAGGCACAAAGTGTATCTTTATAGGATATCCCAAGGAAAAAAGGGGATATTACCTATACAACCCCTCAGACAAAAAGGTTACAGTGGCAAGACACGCCATATTCCTTGAGAGGGAGCACATCTCCAAAAGTGATAGTGGGAGTGAGATAGACTTCGATGAAGTCAAGGCTCAAGATACACATGAGTTGGTATAAGAACAGATTCCACAAAGACCTGTGGAAGAACAATCTATTCCAGAGACACAAGAACTGCGTAGGATCACGAGAGAGGTGAGATATCAGAATGATATGGTTTTATTGTCACTGAGGATGGTGACTCATTATTGGTTGACAATGATGATCCTCTTACCTACAAGGAAGAAGTTGAAGGCACAGACGTTGCCAAGTGGAAAGAAGCCATGAATTCTGAAATGGATTCCATGTACCAAAACCAAGTCTGGATTTTGGTAGATCCTCTAGTTGATGTAAAGCCTATTGGTAATAAATGGGTATTCAAGAAGAAACTGGACCTTGAGGGTCAAGTCAGCACTTACAAGGAATGACTGGTTACAAAAGGTTTTAGACAGCATCAAGGAATTGACTATGATGAAACCTTTTCACCGGTTGTGATGATGAAATCCATCAGAATCCTATCAGCCATTGCTGCTTACCATGACTATGAAATTTGTCAAATGGATTTCAAAACATCTTTCCTTAACGGGAATCTCCAGGAAGATGTCTACATGACACTACCTGAAGGGTTTGTGACTCCAAAGGATGCCAACAAGGTATGCAAGTTGCAGAAATCCATTTATGGATTAAAGAAAGCATCAAGATTATGGAACATTCGTTTTGATGAAGCTATAATAGAATTTGGAGTTGTTAAGAACAAATGTGAGCCTTGTGTCTACAAGAGTTTTAGTGGGAGTGCAGTAGTTTTCCTAATAGTATATGTTGATGACATATTACTAACTAGAAACGAAGTACCTGTCTTACAGTCAGTTAAGGCATGGTTGCATAAATGCTTCTCCATAAAAGACTTGGGAGAGGCGGCATATATTCTTGGGATCAAGATCCATCGTGATAGATCCAAGAGAATGCTGGGCCTGAGTCAAAGTACATACATTGACAAGATACAGAAGAGATTCAGTATGGAATAGTCCAAGAGGGGATTGTTTCCACTGTCACATGGCATTCATCTTTCCAAGAAAATGTGTCCTCAGACACATGAGGAAAGAAAGATAATGTCAAGGATCCATTACGCATCCGCGATTGGGTCAGTCATGTATGATATGATATGTATGAGGCTAGATGATGCTTACGCATTAAGTGCGGTAGGTAGATATCAAGCTGATCCAGGAGACCACCATTGGATGGTAGTCAAGACTATCCTTAAGTATCTAAGGCATACTAAGGATATGTTCCTAGTTTATAGAGGAGATTATGAACTAGTCATCAAAGGACATGTAGATGCTAGTTTCTAGACTGATCAAGATGACATGAAGTCACAGACTGGATACATCTTCAGTTTGAATGGAGGTGCAGTGAGCTGGAAGAGTTCAAAGAAAAGTGTGGTGGAAGATTCTACAGCAGAGTCCGAATATATCGCAGCTTATGAGGCAGCTAAAGAAGCAGTATGGATGTGAAGCTTCATCCAAGAGTTGGATGTAGTACCGAGCAGTAAAGATCTTATCACACTCTATTGTGATAATACTGCAGTGGTGGAACTTGAAAAAGAGCCAAGTTCACATCAGCGGACAAAGCACATACTTCAGAAGTATCATCTATTGAGGGATTTTTCTCAGAGAGGTGAAGTTGCATTGAGCAGTATTTCCACGAAAGACAACGTGGTGGACCCATTTACTAAAGCCTTGACTCAGCAGAAACATGATCATCATGTGAGGTCTAGCGGAGTAAAAGTTGTAGGCAGTTGTCTCTAGTCCAAGTGGGATTTTGTAAGGTTTGGTGTCCTCGGAACCAACTATTTTGTACTTTGATTACATGAATGTTCACTTATTATATATTGTTCATTGTTCTGCATGACTATAATATAATAATGTCCTGGAATATTTGTTGCATTAATAAGGTCATAGAAGATCCCTCTATGATGAGAACGTTGAAATGCTATAACAATATTCTTAAATAATGTTCTATGGTTAGATGACATACTATGATAGGACACATAGTATACAGACCGTCATGTGCGAGTACTCGTAAGAAGACGAGACTCTCTCTCATGGAGTTCTCACTTGGTAATCTCCAAGATGGGAGATTATGAGAACAGACCCGCCAATAGCAATTCTGCATGTCTTGGTGTCACTGGACATTTCTATCTACGAGCGTGTGTAATGGTCCTTAGACTGGAAGATTATCATTAACTCATGTCATGACTCACGTACTTAGATTTACTAACGAAAACCGTCACGCAGACAGTTGGCACGAAGTAGGGTACATTGGGTGCGTCACGAGTGACATGTTGTTAATGGACAAGTCGAGGAAGGAATTTTCCCTTCCATTTATGGAAGTTGATATCTCGTCCCTTTGATTGAAATATAACTTTCGCATTAAATTCCATGGCCATGGTGTGAACGACGAGTTTATTTGTCAAAGAATGACGGATGAAGCATATAGGTTTATGACACTGCAATGAAACCTGCTTGATGAGATATCAAGACAAAGGGATTAAATCACACAGTAAGCATTCGTATGAGGTGATACGTCAATGCGGCGTCAACTTCTTTCTCTTGGGTTCCTTGACCCATTGCAAGATAGTAATCTTGGACTTTAGGTAAGCCCACCGAATGCTAATGAGAAAGAGGCCTAGAGGGTCACACACTAAGTGTATCCAAGTATCTCAAGTTGAATAAATATTATTCCCGTACGTGGTTTAATAATTATTCAAGGAAACCTAAGTTGTTTTAAATGATGGAGGAAAAATAAAATAAAAAAAGTACACACCATGTATTATTAAATGTACACGCCGTGGAGTTTTATTTTAGAAAGGAAATGAATAAATGAAAACAATATATACACGCCGTGTACATTTAATGTACACTCCGTGTAGTTTTCAATGAAAAAAAAGTACACGTCGTGTATTTATTATTACACGCCGTGTAGTTTTTCCGGTCGGAATTTTGAGGATATAATATTGTTTTAAATGATATTTATTATAATCAGCGTGGGCACATGTCAAGGAATTATTTATTCGACATGGGGGTTTTAAATAAGAGTCAATGAAATAAATAAAATGCATGACGCATTTATTTATTGTCATAACTCTATAACCCCACACACCCGATTATAAATATCCTCACAACCCCAACTCTTTTCCAACGGACAAGAGAATCGTTCTGCACAACATCTCTAGAGAATTATTTCAAGGTCAAAAGAACCTCTTCCTCCAAGAATGCTCTCAAGACCGAGAGAGATCCTCGTCCATCGGATCAAGACGATCTAAGGCGGACAACGCAAGCAAATGATTCTCCACGCTAGCACCCGGAGAATCCTTTGGCGATGTCCAGAGATATGAGGTACACGTGTGGATCACCGCAAGAGGGAGTCTACACTTGGCTTCTACGACGCAATGATGAATCACATCGACAACGTGATCAAGAACATCAATGAAAAAAGAACACCCAAAAGGTATTTCTTTATAATTAATTAAATTAATTATAATCAACCTGTAACGATCCTAGTTTGTGGTTCCAGGACAAACCATCTTCTTTGTGTCTTTCTGTGATTCGGTCCGTGGAGACTGGCATTTATCATCGTATTGATCCAGGATTGATCATTGTTAATGAAAAAAGACAAGTGGGAACATCCACCCACGTGCTTCTGCTGCGCCTGGAACCTTCATGAGGGACGCTTTTGGCCAGTATTGTAGAAGAGGAATGTAGCCAAGGGCCTGGTGAAGTAGAACACGCTTTTTACGGGCTGTACATGCCATGTACCCATACACGGGTTGAAATACCACATAGACGTGATACAAATTTAGGTTCTCAAGAAGGTTCAAACATCATGTGGACCCCAGTGCACATCAAATACTCATTGAGATCTCCTTGATATCTTCCTCTCCATGTATCACCTTTACTAGAACTCATATATAGGCTTTAGAGTAGCCTATCCTAAGTAGTTTCCCATATAGAACATGATGGTAGACTATGTTTTATAATTAGAGTTATGATGGGGTGTGTTTTTATCATGAAACGTCTTTAGTTGTTCTTAACCTTGGATAGTGATCGGGGGTATCACTGTGTTGATATAGGGTTCACTACCCTTGACGTTAAATTTATTATGTGTGTCCCTTGGACTCTTTAGGTCGGCAGATCAATGGGGTTCATAAAAATAGATTATGTGATAGATACTCCCATATTCCATCAAGATTCAGGTTTCCCTTTCCTCTCTGCTTTTATAGAGATAGGACTCCCCATGTCGTGGGTGTGGGTTTTATAGATTTGGGTAGTTTTCTTGGGTTGGTACTCCCCTAATGAATTAGGTAATTAGGTCCCCGTATCATTTCTATAGTTAGATATTTCTCTCCTCTTCCATGTTAGGATGTGGTCCCTCAATAGTTATTGAACAAATAGAGTCATTACTCCCCTATTAGAACAAGGTGTGGGTCCTCTATCCATGGAGAAATTACCCCTACCACATGAGGGGGTGGGTCCTCCAGACATGATGTATAGATAGAGTCGATACTCCCCTGTTGGCTTAGGGTGAGGGTCCCTTATCCTTGGAGTCATAGATCCCCTAACGTTCTAAAGTGTGGGTCCTCCATACATATTATTTCAGTAAATTTGGCACTCCTATGTCATACAAGAGAATGGGTCATCTTGCCTGGGTTCGGTACTACCCTTTCATGTAATGGTGTGGGTCTCCCATATTAATTGAGCTAATAGGCTAGTGCTCCCTTTTCATACAATGGGTGGGTTCATCTGGCCATATATTGGTACTCCCCACATTGTGGGAATGAGTCCTCTATATTTTGAGTGGTACTCCCATGTCGTACCAGGGTGTGGGTCTCCACTTACTGAGTAGTACTCCACTATCTCTGAGTAGTAGTAGGGAGCAGGTCCTCCATTGGAGTTGGATATCCCTTGACTGTTGAATACAGTTATGATGAGAGGGCCCCTACACTAGTTTTGTGTGATACATGGTTAGCAGTTAGTGCTCCCTTGATGGACTAAGCTGTGGGTCACTCTATATAGAAGATAATGATGTTTCACTGGGTGTTTAAGAGATCGTAATCCCTAGACTATGGGGTAGTAGTGATTTGTGGGTCCCTCCATTCTATATAGTTAGATAGGATGCACATAGTTCATAGTCTGGAGTAGTTCTCCATCAACTATGTATAATTTTAAGGGGAGAGACTCTCTACTTGGGTTCTTACAGCCTTGCACAGGGCATAGGTTTGTGATCAGAGGACCTCTAGTGTCGGGCACAAGAGATGGACCTAGTGAGTTGTTCTCGATAGACTGTATATCTCTGAGGAGTTCCATCTAGGATTTTTTTAGATCATGAAGTGTCTTATCCTGGTTTTATGTCACAGATATAGCTTTTAGTAAAATCATATTTCTGCCAATGAGGTTAGAACCTTCTGATTCTTTGAGTCTGAGACAAGAATATCTGGGTGATTTTGGGGAGTCCTTGTAGTATTTCACGTGTCTATGTTGGAACCCCTTGAGGGTTGAGATAACTTGTTATGTATAGATTAGGATGGTTTGAGATGGAGTTTCTATCTCAATTAGGTTCCCTCTGTCTAGGACGAGCATACTATTTCCATTCATGTTCTCCCTCTTCTATTGGGGTTTTTTGGATGCGTACTATGTATTCTTATACTCACCTCGACATAGGCTTTGTATCGCACATGTTTTGTCTTATACAGACCATAGGCCTTTAAATGGAGTCCATGGAGGACCTGAGGCAAGTATAAATTAGTGAGATAGACTGAAAGAGGTGTTTACAGAAGCTGGAACAAGGAGCTTTCAAATAGTAGCATTTGACAGTGATCCCCTCCTTCTAAGCAGGTTGGACACTTTTATGGTTATATTTTGGTGGGTGTTTGTTTTTCCCTTTCTCTATTTTAGTACTTTTGTTGTACACTGGTTTGGGATATATGTATTCATGAATTATTTGTTCCATATATTTATATCTTTGAACTATTTCATTGAGGTGTTTATGGGTGTGTGCATATATGTAAATTAGTCAAAAGCCATCCATCTATGTGATATTCCTACTTAGTGGTAGTCATCAGCCCCTAAGTTATTGGAGGTAGGCTTAGGGAGTTGCATCTTGGTCCATGTTGGGTTGGGTTGTGATATAGTGTTATCAGAGTGGGTTCCACTTTGGGACCATAGTACCTTGAAATTGGTTTGAGTTTCATAGTGACAGTGTTAGGATGTTTCGAGTTCATATCGTACGATAAAGGCTCTAGTTTAAGTGCATCAGCTGACATTTCTATTCACCAAGACTATGATAACCCATTTTTTGACTTATTACATTAGGACATCGGTCATAGGGAAATAATGCTACATGCATTATATAGGACTAGGGTTTGGTTTCTCCTTGTCCTTCTTGGGTCAAATCCCTAGATATACTCTATGACCATTGTGCATCCTGAATTTTGTTTTGGGTTTCCACCATTATAAGGGCTAGATGTGGTTCCACATAGATATTGTGGTGATAATACACACTGTGATGAGGCTTCAGTATAGGGCACTGGTTTTGAGGTGGTTTATTTGTGTGGTCTTCCAGTTAATCCACCACCCATTGAGATGTTGGTTGTGTTGGAAGTTCTATCCGAAGATGCGTGCAGGATGAGTGCACTACATGATTTCTAGAGGCAGTGGCCTCTAGGGTATTAGGGTGATCCAGACCCCTGGGAATCTGATTACTAGATCGAGATAGTCGCATGAGTTTTCCACATAGTGAGGACACCTTCCGATCAGATGGTGGTCCCAGCGGCAAGCCTTCTGCATGGTCCGGTTAGGTGATGGTGTATCCTTGTGATGCATTACCATGATGAGGCAATTCTCACATGGTTGGAGTTTCAGAGACTCTTTAGGAAAGAGTTTTACCCAGCCATGTTGAGGTTGTTGCATATCCTAGAGCTTATACATCTCCAACGGGGTAGCATGACTATGATGGAGTACTCGGTGAGGTTCAAAGACCTATCGTGTTACTCCCTGGATATAGCGTGACACCCATTATTCAAAACTGGGATCTTTGAGTAGAGCCTCCATAGATACATCCAAGTAGGTTTGTTCTCTTTGTTTATTCCCAATTATATGGGGTTACTAGAGAGAGCTTTGGTCATAGAGAGATTATTTCATGATTCTTAAGTGGATGTGGACCACAGTGGTGGTCATGAGGATGAGGCATCTGCAATAGCTGTAAGACCGAAAATGATAGGATCACAATGTTAGAGGAATGAACAAGCCCATACTCGAGCACTTGGCCATGTAGAAAAGGTGAATCACTGAGGATTATGTCAACTCTGTGAGAGGTGGTGTTATGATTGTGATGGTCTAGGATATCTTTCCAGAGATTGTACAACCCACTGTGTTGCTGAGAGGGAGCTAGTCAATGGGACAGCTTGGAAAGGGCAGAATTCAGAGAAGGGATTTCAACAAGATATATGATATGGAGGAGGAGGTGGGAGAGTAGTAGTTAGTGGAAGGTGGTTCAAGGTGTTTCCACTACCACCCCCTTGTGGTCCAATCTGGACTTAAGGAGCTAGTGGACATGTGAGTGGATAGCTTCAAGCCCAAGAGGCCTTTGACCTAGAATCTCTAAGGATTAATAGAGGTACACTCCTTTTCATTTCTACCTTCTATAGTATCAATTGTTAGACACTATTTTGGGGTACTTTTTTTCTTTTCACTTCATTATTGAGGTTTAAACTGGGGTTATGTGAGGTGTTGGTAGAACCCTGTATTGGTGTTATTCAACATAGCTTCAAATGAAAAATAAAGATAGGTCATTTCCCCACTAAGATACATTTTTTATTAGAGTAAAACCGGGAGGATGATTCAATGGGACTCAGAGTGGATAATATCAAAGTACGGTGGATGAGCCTATCAGATATATGTGTTTTGGGCTTGGTTACTATTTTTGTTTGCGACAAAGGGCCCAATAAGACCAATTGTGAATGTTTGGGCAGTTCCTTGTTGTTAATTAGTACCCTCATGCACTTAGTGTCGCCTTAGTATGTGATACACTCATGGAGGACATGGCGCATTATGACATAGCTTTGGTATCAAGAGGAAAAGGGGAGTTTTCCACACCGAGATGAATTTTTGAGATGTGGTCCAAACCATGTGGGTGAATCAATGTAGCCCAAAGTGGATAGTATTGAGAAATGTGGGATGACTTCCTTATACTTGTGTTTTTATGGAAATGTTTTTCATTGGAGTGTTGGATGAAGTCTTATCCTTTCTAGTGTTGTATTTCTACTTGACCCACTTTTTCTTGGCAACCCTGGTGGAGGGAGATCCTTGCTTCAAATCATTATGTAGTGGAAGAGATAACCCTATGATGTTTTTGTGGTATGGTTTAGTTTCCAACCATCCATAATTATCTGGGATTCCACAAGTTATTATGGTGGTGTTTCTATTTTGGAAATCTATTTTACAGTTATAGGTTCACATATGAGGAGCCTAATTAGACCCATTTTTTACACTTGGGATGCCTAGTTTTTTTTTGGTACCCGCTTCTTGGTGTCTAACTAGAATGAAATACTCTTGAGTATTTCATAGTGAAGCTCGTCTAGGGGTGGATGTGAACTTTGGAGTTTTTTTGTATCTATGTTAGGTTAATGAGGTGGTTTAGAACAGGATCCTATGGTTGCAAATGGACTGTAGTGCTTGGTGTTTTTCTAATTGTCATAGATGGGGTGATATGTTCCACTCTTTTTCACAATGTTGGATTGGTTAGGGCTAAATTTGATTGTGGTTTGGCCTTGGCGGTTCCTCGGAGTGCATGCTTGGAAGTAGTATGGGAACCCTTGGTGGGTTTGATGGCATGGGAGTTCAAGTAGAGAGCTCAGTTTCCTTCTCTTATACATAGGCCTTCGCTTTTTGGGGAAGAGAATCTGTAATGGAGGAGAATTTAGTAACTTTGGATTGACCTATAAGACATTGGAATATTCTAGAGAATATTTCCAAAGTTAGGGTCTGATTCGGTGTGGGATTATAAGGCCCAATGAACCTTAGCTCTATGATTTAAAAAAAAAATATTAAATATATTTTGTCACACGTGCACAATTTCTCTTGAATTATGGAATAACACTTGAGTGGAGTCTCGCATCGTAATTTTGAATTTGTGGTTGAGTTCATAACATCGTGTTCACCCTATGTGTGACATAAAGTTGTCTAGGAAAGGATTTTTTGCCAGAGGTGAGTTGGAGGGGTGTTATGTGGGGTAATTGTTAATAATATAAAAATTTAATTAATAAAATCTAACCAAAATCCTACATCCCCCTCTCACATTAAGCACATGACACAAGAGAAGAAGCCCTCTCCACCCTCCCCCCACCCCCTTGGCGATGATGTAAACAAGGCTAAATTGATGCAATGAATTGTTTTGGATCTCTATTATTGGTATTGATCATCATCATATCTAGGAGAAGCATGATATGGGCAGAGTTCTACCCCAAAAATTTCGACATTTCCCCCCCTAGGTAGGCGGTTTTGAGTTTTGGTCCTGATCCCCTTTTTCTCATTGTTTTAAAGTTGTAGATCCATATTACAATTCCTAAAGATCACTCTTGGGTCAATATTTTTGTTTAAGGGTGAATTGGGAATTTTTTAAGGTAATTCTTGACAAGAATTATCATCTGCATGGTGTGTAGTCTAGTGAGACACATCATGTAGTTCATCTTATTTAGGGAAGATAACTTTTGGGGTCTACACTCCTTGTACTAGAGTTACACTATGTGTAGTTGTAACAACCCAGGGATTTACAAATAAATATAGAATTTAATTTATGAAATACTGAGTCTCTGTGAAATAACACTTTTTTATTATAATAGTTATAACCTAGTTGTTAAACATAGTAATATGAATAGTAATAACTACTATTAAATTTTATTTATAACAGTTTCACATTAATGTTAAATATTTATAATAAAATGTATATTTATTTGTAAAATATACATCATTTTTTAATTTTCAATGTCTAAATTAGTTTAAGGTTAATTTTTACTATTTTTTTATAAGTTTTATTTTTTGATGAATAGAGAAAAATATTGCATTGTAGTTAAAAAATGTGTTTTTAGTTTAAATAACTATTATAATATTTATTGATTCGTAATGTCGCAATATATAAATTATAAATATATTAATAAAATTTATATCATTGGAATCATTTTTATATTAAATTTAGATATAAAAAATTATTGATCTTGTGAACGTCCTTTTCACCCCCTTCTTGCCACACCTATGGGATTATCATTAAACATAATTTTTCAATTTATGTAATTTGAATTTTGAAAAAATGGACATACACTTTTGCGATCAGTAAGATATTTAGAGTCTAATAGAATCAACATATTTTTTTAAGAATAGAAACATGACCCTTTGGAGTAGTAATGTTATCATTATCAAAAATGGTTAGTGTGAATTTTTTCTATTTCTCTGAAATACATGAATTTCTTATGCATAGTGAAATATTATAATTTACTGTATTTAAATTATAATATAAATACATGAATTAAAAAATCATGCATCATGTAATCACCCTTATTTGTAACTCGCATGCACATATTACTTTTTTATTCACAATAATCAACACTATTATTTTTTTGAGAAAAATAATAAAATAATGAATACAATAATGAGAAATCACCCCTCTCCTCCACTATAAAAACCACCCCTCACCATCTCTTATCCTCACTCCTATAATACTTGAAGCTTGTAAAATTTTATGCCAAATCCTCTTCCCTTGTATCTCCCCACATCCAAGAGCTTTTTTTCTTACCAAAAGATCATAACCCATTTCCTTAAAGAGGTTATCAAGGAGGATAGTTCACGGGGAAAATCCTCTTCCTTTTTCTTTTAATTTCATTTCAATTCATTTTCTTTTCTTATACTCTATTCACCTCCTCTATAAAAATTATCATGATAAATCCAATATCATATATTTATTTTAATTATATCATTTAAATTTAATACTTATTATCAATCTCCATACTCTCTTTCTATTTTATTTTCAAAATGAAATCATCATTTGAGAGGTGTCGATTTACAACCTTCGTGGATGACGAACTTTAGTTCCTTAATTTCTCCTTCAACACTGGTTATGAAACCATTTTTAAATTTGAAAAAAATTATAAAATATGTATTATATCTTATGTAATGTTATGGAAGCATTATTTATACATGATATTAATTAATAGAACAAAACTAGTTCGTTGTGATTGAAAACCCGCTAAAATAAAGCTAAACGATTATCATTAACATGTTATCTAATGATTCATCCCTATTCATTGAAAAACTATTGAATAATAAATTTACACTTCTGGATGTTCATAAATAATATTTAATTCCAATTATGTAGAATTAAACCCATTTTACATAAACTCCATTACTTATAATCAAGCGAACCGATCATGAAAAGCATGTAAATGAACACTCTAGAACAACATAATTCAATATTATAACTTATCAAAAAAGCCATAAATGAACTTAATAAAATAATAATTAATCTAATACTTGTATAAAAGTTTATGAATTAATTAATTAATGGATTTAATCTGATTATATAGTATATTAAGGTCAATTTTAGAACTCATTCGGACATAAGGTAAGGGTTATCTCATCCCACTTCCATTTTTATGAGATATTTATTTTTCATCACTATTTCGTGTATATGGTGTATGTATATTTCCATTTATTTACGATATCATTAATATATTTATTTTCATGTTATTAAATGTATCATTTTATGATTATTAATTTTGGGGCATATGATTTGATTGATTATAATGTGGTACGGGTTTCCAACTGAACCCCCATCTTTCCTTCGAATTACTCTTTCTCTACCTTTTCTCAGATGTAATGCTTCTTTATTTTCGTATATTTATTTTAAATTATGTGTATAGGTTATAAAAACATATATACATATCATATAAACCTTATTTTCTGTAGATATACATGTTTTAAAATGGTTCCCTTCTCAGTTCATCCCGATAAATAAGCTCGATTAATGGGAACTTCTTAAATTTTTACCCATTTTCAAGTGCACTTTATAATCTTTTTTAATCCATAATTATTTTTATAAAATCACATATTTTATCATGAAAAACTATATTGGTTCATTTCTTGTTTTATGGAAACAAACATGCCTTTTCTCTTTAAAATCTCTTTAATATTTTCTTTAAACAATACTAAAATGTTTTATTTCAAAGGTTTCTTAAAAACTCTTTTTACCTAATTTCACTTTAGTGGGACATCATTTATGCATAAAATATAATTTATATTTTCTTACCTTTTATTTTCTAGGATATACATGTTTACTATTTGATTTTATGGAAAACAAAAATGATTTTTCAAAAGAACTCTTATTTCCAATGTAAAAAAGGGATTTTCTCATCTCACTTTTACTTTTGTGAGATATATACCTTCTTTGCCAATTATTCCTTATATAGCAAGATGGTTCGAACTAGGAAAAACCTGATTCCAAAATTTATTAATAAAAATAAAAGGAAGAAAAATAGAGAAAAGCACAAGTCATCTTACATCACATCATAACCAAATTAATTCTTACCTCCATAGTCTGAAAACTCATCATCCGGTCCAGCTGACTCCCATTCCGAGGACTCGTACTTCCTCATCATCTCCAGATATTTCATCTTGCGTTGTAGCATTTCTTGGGATAACTTAGGTTTGGTTGGGTTATCCCCTTCACGATCTTTCTTTGTTGCCACTCTGCCCATGCCAGACCTGGTTGCCATTGGTTTAGGCAAGTCAGATTAATCTTTCTGAGGTCGTCGCATTATTTTGGTAGACCCATCTATCACTATTTCTGATGGCTTCATACTCCCTCTCTGAACAATATTACTATAACTAGGAATCAAATTTTCTTTTTCACTTTCCAAAACTTCTCCCCATTTCTCAGGGAGATTAGAGTCATGCATGGAATACATCTCTACCTTACTGTCCTTTGAAGAACCATCATATACCACTAGTGCAAGAGATTCAGTACCAACCGGGCATGCACTCTCATCCACCTCAACTTGCATTGATTCCTCATTCTCAAGAATATCAAAGCTGTTTTTTAAGCACAAAGAAGGTCCATTTTTAACATAATTTGCAAATAACTTACCATTTTCCATTTCCTCAAGATCTCCACTTGACATTTGACCTCTGCCTATATATTGGAAGCCTGTATTCATCATGTTCCGTTCCAAACCAGACACATGGGTGTCATTCCTAGCAGGGAAAGATAGTTCTTCAGCATCAATGATCATCTTGTCCCCTGCTCCCACCTTATATATGTTGTTTATGTACTAAAATTTTATATATCACATCAAATTTCTCTTTATTCTAATGAAATTTTATGGTATTACTATTTTAATGTTTCAAATTGGTAGGGGACACTTTGTAATTCTTAAAGATTAATTTCTTTGAGAATTCCTGAATGGTACCTCCATCTATGTCAACTTCCTTTGTTTAATATTGTACTTACTTGAGGTTTAACTCTTATTATACCATATACCTTATGATTTTTATGGTTTTATGATCAGTTTGACTGTGGACGTGCTATTTGATATCATTCATATATTATGGTCGATGTATTCACATTTGGTATGCTAGTTTTTCAATAAAAAAATTTGTGTGGATTATGTTTCACCCCTTTTCATATAAGGAATATATTGTACATATTCAATGATAGGAGGGGACGGTTAGAGCCCCATGATTAATAAGTAGGTATCATGATACAAAACAAAATTAGGTATTGGTTGAGGCCTTACCCTAGTATTTTAAGACCTCTTGGTCGAGGCGTTGGTGGTATGTTTATATTGTCCCACATTATGCATTCCCTTATTATGAAACTATCATTTGATAGTCCATGTGATTATTATTCTATTATAATATCCATGGTTTTGTTTTATTATGTCATTATTTATCCACCTTTATTACAACTATAGTATTATCAAAATTATGTTTTATTGATATGTGTTCTTTAGTTATTCACCATTCCTTATTATTTATGCTTTCATTGTACTACATACCCTTACTGAGAATCAGAGCTCACCCCTTTCTTATGTTTCCTTTCCCTAGGTAATGAATAATAAAACATTGAATAATCGTTCAAGGATGTAATTTATTTTATTTAATATTATATCAAGTTTTGTTTCTTTTTCCCAATATATTATGGGTATCATGAATGTATTCTAGTTTTCCAAGACTGGTACAATAATCAGCCCTTTTGGATTTTATTCCTCGTAATCATGCCAATGAAATAAAATAATTCATTGGATCTCAGAAACTAAGGTTTTAGTGTTACAGTTGGTATCAAAACAAGTTTAGTAGAATCCATGGAAACTAGATTTAGAAAAGTTAGATTAGGGAACAAAACCCTAAGATAGACTCCTGGGTGAGCATACAAAAACATCCAAGAATTTTGGTAAGGTATAGATCTGGTGGACCTTCCTATAAAATACATCCCTTTCTAGATACTACAAGTGGATGTGGTTATGGCACATATGTACCTAGGATTTATAACTTTAAAAAGGTGTTTCAGGCCTGACTCAAGGTAACCTGCTACATGACAATGGGCCTTACTTCATAAATGGTTTGACACTCCCTGGGGATATGCTTAAGATAATTCATATTTTCATTACAAACCATTATGATGGATTTAAAAGTAAATATAACCCTAATGAAACCATGTTAATGATTATGAGATTAGCTATGCATTCATTTTCCAATTTATGTTAATAATTTCACTAGTATTGGGATTATACATTATTTCTCATAATGTTATGATCTAATCTATTGTATACAGTGGTTTATAAATTGTGTAAACCAAAATTAATGAGAACTGGATCAATGCATATAATCCAATGAGTAGGAATGATCATTTCTTTGATGGGTTTGAGCTAGTCTTTCCAAGTGAACTAGTATCTCAATCATTATCATCATATGAGGTGCCAGTATAATGTCCATTAAAATAAGGAGAAATTTTTTTTAAGTAAGGAAGCAAGTGAAGAATAGTAAAACTAGGAAGAAGATAAATAAATTGAAGAAGGGGAAGAAGTATTTTCCCACATGTGATAATTTTGTAAGGAATCACCATGGTATATGCTTAAGTGGAAAACGAGTTTGCTTCAGGTGTGGAGAAAATTCCATCATGCTTGTAATTGCAAGATAAGGAAATAATTTTCCAATAATAAATGCTTCAACTATAAGGATATAGTGCACTACACAAGGGAATATCCCATCTATCAAGGAAATATTACTTTGAAAAAGTAAAGTTATCATGGTCAATATTATGATTTTACTATGTTTGAATTAGATTAATTAATGTATTTTTGTTTTTGGATTCCAAAACTATGTTATGATATTCTTTTTATATAGAATTATTGAATATATAAGTATTATACTATAATTCTAGTTCATTAAGGATTTGAGGTTATATGTTGAATGGTACTAATAAAAATTATTCGGTATCAAGTTAAACATTGGAAAACACATGGTTAAGGGAATGATAAACCTTAAAATATTCTTGGTGGTGAGATAATGATGTTTTATAGGGAGATGATTGATATGGATAATGTAAAATGAATAATACTAACTACCATGGGAATGATTCTAAAAATATGGACCATGATCTTTTGGAAAGGTTAACCATTTATGAAATGGTTTATGTTGATCATTGTATGAGGTTTTATAGTTTAATTTATTACTTCACCACATGATGAAACTTATTTTGATATATGATGTATAGATAGTTCAAGGTGTAATAAAAGTATATGATTTTGTTTTTGAAATAGAAGTGTATATTTATACTCTTATAGAGTGCCTCAAATCTAGGAAGAGATTCTTAAATAAAAAATATCCAATTATCATAATTTTATATAATATCAATGAAATTTTTCATAACTCTAGTTTAAGGTTTTGTGGTAATAAACTTTCATCTGAACATGTTCTCTATAAATTTCCATCGTAACTTCATAGTTTGATTTTTCATACAAGACTAAGTTTTCACTTCCCACTAATTTCGCCCCATTTGAAATCATAATTTTGTGGTGACCACATCATTTACCTTAACCTATTTTTAAGAGGATATTTTATTAACCCTCTTTCTGATATGGGCTTCCCAAATGGGAATTTTAAAGTATCAACAATTAACTTTCGAATTACAATTTCAAATTGTGAGGATGCAATTTATTGAAGGAGGAGAGAATATAACAAATCAAGGATTTAAAAATAAATATAGAATTTATTGCATGAAACATTGAGACTCTATGAAATAACCCTTTGTTATTATAATAGTTATATCCTTTCCCTTAAACATAGTAATACGAATAGTAATAACTACTATTAAATTTTATTCATTATTGTTTCAAATAAATGAAACACTTGTACAATTAAATGTATAATTTTTGGTAAAATATACATCATTTTTTAATTTGGAATGTTAAAATTAATTTAAGGTTAATTTTTTTTATTTTTATAAGAAGTTTCATTTTTTTATGAATAGTGAAAAATAATACCTTATAGTTTAAAAACTGTGTTTTTAGTTTAAATTGTTATTATAATTTATATTTATTTTTAATGTTAAAATATATAAATTATATATATATTAATAAAATTTATGTGATTGGAATAATTTTTATATTACTGTTATATATATAAACTTATTAAACTTTGGAATGTCCTTTTTACCCACCTTCTTGCCACACCTGCGGGATTAGCATTAAACATAATTTTACCGCTTCTATAAATTGAATATCAAAAAAAAGACATACATTATTATGAATGGTAAGATATTTAGAGTCTGATAGAATCAACTTTTTTGTTGAACAGTAACATGACCCTTTGGAATAGTAATGTTACCATAGTGAGTAGTAATATGATCTTTATGAATAGTAAACTGGCCAAATGAATAGTAACCACACCCATGATTGTATAAATAAAATCTATGAATCTTTTAAATAAAATTATGATATAATTATATCATTGTATAAGTAAATGGATATTTTAAAAATTATTAATTAAGTGTTGCTATTTTAATGGTTAATAAATATTTAATTACAATTTTATAATTAATAAATTGATCTAAAAGGTAATTAATTTTCATAAAATGTATTCATAAATCAATATTTTTTTCACTTGATTTTAGGATAATTTAATGAGACCTTAGTTAATTTTTCAGGGTATTAAAAAATCTGTTATAATTTTAAAAACTGTATTTTTCGAGTAAATGGTGATTATAATTAAAATTAAAATTTATCATATTTATAGATTTTTTTAAAAAAATGGAGTTCTTTTTTGAATTATACATTTTTAAAAAATGTTAGGATTAATATTTGGTATTTTTCTAAAATACTTGAATTTCTTGTGAATAATGAAATACGGTAATTTAAGGTATTCAAATTATAATAAAAATACTTGAATAAAAAAATCATGAATGATGTCAACACCCTTCATTATAAATCACATTAAACCATTACTATATTTATTCACAATAATCAAAACTATTTTCTTTTCTTGAGAAAAATAATAAAATAATGAATAAAATAATGAGAAATCACCCCTCTCCTCCACTATAAAAACCACCCCTCACCCCCTCTTCTCCTCACTCTTATAAGCCTTTAACCTTGTAGGATTTATTCCAAATTCCTATTCCCTAGTCTCTACCCACATCTAAGAGATCTTGGTATTATCAAAATACCAAAACCCATTTCTGTAAGGAGGTTCTCAAGATGGATAACTCAATATGTAAATCCTCTTCCTTTTTCTTTTAATTTCATTTCAATTCATTTCCTTTTCTTATACTTTCCTCGTCTCATATATCAAAATGATAATGATAACTCTAGTTTTATATATATAATGTAATTATTTCATTTTAATAGAATACCTATTATCAATATCCTTACTCTCTCTCTATTTTATTTTAAAAAAGAAATCAATGTCCGGGAGGTGATAATTTACAGCCTTCATGGATGATGAACTTTTGTTCTTAAATTTCACCTTCATATATGGTCATGAAATGATTGTTTTGGTTGAAAGAGATTATAAAATATGTATTATTTCTTATTTAATGTTCTGTAACCATTATATATACATGATATTAAATAATAGAAAAACACTAGTTTTTTGTGATTGAAAACCCGATATAATCAAGCTAAACAATTATGATTAACATGTTATCTAATGATTCATACTCATAAAAATAAAAAAATAATAAATAATACCATTTAAACTTCTATATGTTCATAAAAAACATGTAATTTTAATTCTGGATAATTATTGTAACATCCTAGGTAAATAAAGAAATAATACATTTTCATAATTATTAACATTTGTGAATTAAATATTAATTTTACTTTAAAGGGGTTGATATACTTGATGGCGTACCTGATACGCAACAAAGGGTTTCTCTGAAATATTACATTGCCCACTAATGATATAATAAAATTGTTTTAAATGGTAGTTAATGCATGGCCGTTGTATTGGTGGGAATTAATATAACTAACTACGATATTATTATACATGTTTTTTAAATGTTTTTACATTTATCCAATAAAATTTAGAGGCATAAAATGTGAATGAATCTAATTTTAAGCCTAATTTACCTAAAAAGGTTGATTAACCACCTTTTGATGGAGAACCCTCTTTAAATATATTTATAGTCACTTTTATATGCTCTATTGGAAAAAATAAAACTCTTTTTTAGATTTGGGACATCAAAATTCACTTTGGGTAAATTTTTGGTATTTTTCTGATAAAATTCATTTTAGTGAAAAATACTGTATTTTAATTCAAAAGTGCCTTTGAGTATAATTTATTTACATGGTTATATTATATTTTTAATTGGTTTTAAAGATTAATTATATTATTTTTTATCATTTAATCCAATGTTGGTCATTGGAATTAATTTCACTTTGAAATTTGACATAAACAAGTATCAATATTTTGATATTTATTGTGTCTTAAAAACATGCTATTTGTCTTGATAATGGGAATTTATTTTAAATTAATTAATTCAACTTCAATGTTTTTAATTTGGTAAAATAGACATAATTTTTGAATTTGGAATATCAAATATATCTTAGGCTGAATTTTTGGTAGTTTTCTGAAAAACATCAATTTTTAATGAATAGTGAAACCACAAAGTAATAGTTAAAAACTCTAACATTTTCATTTAAATGAAATTTTACCACTTATTTTAATTGAATTTCAAAAATCCGACATACATTATTGTTATTAGTAAGTAAAATGTTGTTCAATAAGATGAAAATAATTTTTGGTGAATAGTAACTTTTGACTTTTATTTACCGCGGTTAAATGTAAATAGGGTAATTCAAGGAAAAAGAATTGTATAATAATACAAAATTACCTTAAAACTTGTCATAACCTTATTGGATGAGTCATATTATACCATGTTCATCTTTGGGTCGATTTTGGGACCCCATGGAGCCCCTTAGGAGTGATAGTGACACTTTATTTTATTTAACTTAAAGTAAAGACAAAACTGAAAAAAAACAAATATCGTTTAGTAAATTAATTTTTACAAGGGGTTATATAAGTTATATTTTCGACTATAAATATTCATTATAAATATAATAAACTTTCCTACATCATGGTTTTTAGTTTATAATTTTTATACATCAAATAAATTAAATTATTTATGACAGAATAATGATGTAGTGTTTACCTCATTAATAAATGATATAAATAAATAAGATTATAAATATTAAAAATATATCCAAAACTTTTCCAATTCCCATTGGATGATTATATTTCAAAATTCAGTCATCTTATCTTCAACTTTAATTAGTTTTGGATCTTTATAAACCTAATATCATTATATAATAAAATAATATTTTCACACTTTCCTAAAGAGCCCCTCCTCTCCCTTATGAAAAGACCTCACTTATAACCCATTACTCACACCTCTCATGCCCCTTGGATCGTCCAAACCATGCCCCAATAATCTATAAAGATCCCTATCCTCCTCCTAGAAGCCTTACCTTATGTATAAGGCACTTCAAGAAGTCTTTTTGGTTCAAACCAAACGGAGTTACCCAAATTAAAGGTAACGGTTTCTCTTAACTTCTTTTCATTTATTTTACTTCTAAAACCCATAAAATATTTTTATTAATTTATTTTATAACAACACCAGTATCCTCAATATACTAGGATTTTGTTATGAGAATTATTCTAACTACACTTACACACACCTCTATCTAATGGGTGAACAACATACTGTTTCTGTGAATGGAAAACTAACACCTCAAGAAACAATGATTGATCGATTATCTCCTACTGCCTCTCATGGTGTCCATTAAGATGACAATATATTTATATATGATATATATTATGTTTATTTTTTCTTTATTTTTATTTATTTTTCATTTATATCATACCTTTATGGTTTCCATTATGGGTAAACATGATAATTTCATTTGAGGAAGTGAGGACTATCGTCCCCTCAAAGTGATATGACTCGTTAATGCCATATGTAGGTAGTATAAAGGATGGAGTTAATTATATTATATATGATATTATACTGGAATTATAATATACTTAAGTATCATTATGGTTTAATTCCATTAAAATAAGAAATATAAATGAAAGTAGTGTTTATGCGTACGTACGGCTTACCGTCTCCATGAACAGTGCTTTTCATTTCTTATCTCCAAATATTATGTAATATTATATATAGATGTATATATGATATATATGATATCTAAATCATTAATATAATTCTATATATAATGAACTTCTGACCATGTGAACAATTTGTACTTGAAGTCCATTTTTGACTCAAGTACCAAATATCGACAAAACGAACGTTATTAACTTAAATGATTACATAATGTTTATAACATGGTAATAAGTGATATAAAAAGAATAATAAACTTGAAAAAGGTTCTTAAGAAAGTATAAATTAACTTTAGTTTATTATTCAGGAGATTAAATAACGAACGGGTCAAGTCGGACATGAGGTAAGGGGATTCATCTCAATCTTCTTTCATTGAGGCATATTTTGTTTTAATACACGATTTTCCTTTATACGCTTTATAAACACCTTTGACTTTTACTTTTATTCAAATGGAATATTTTCTCTATGAAGCATTTTACTAAATGACAAAAAAATGATTTTTCTTTTTATCATACGTGGTGAGAATGACCTTTTTGCCACCGCGAGTATTATTTGTTCTTTTGGCTTCCTCAACAAGCCGTAATGTTTTTAAAAGGAAAATAAATACCATATACTATTTTTTATGTATTTTGGTATTTAAAATGGTTTTGAAAATAGAGTTTTTATGTCAATATATTTAAATTACATGTTGTTATTGAAATTTGGAAATGTTTTCTTTCCTTTATGTTTGTTTTATGTGTTATGAATATGTTATGGTTCTTGGAAATTATTTACATATACGAGTGGTTCAGTGATAAAACTTGGGCGACTAAGCCTGATATAGTTCTCCAATGTATTGGGTAATGTGACAGAGGTAAACGTGAATGTTTCTGCTAAGATATTTAGGGAATATACTGTGATGGGTATTCCAAATGTAACTCCCTACATAGTTGTGATAGCTAAAATGTAAGTATGATATGAATGCCACAAGTTACCTTTAGGATTTATGTTTTCTATGTGTTATTCATAAATCTTATGATTTAATGAGGTATGTTAAAGATCTTATGTTATGTATACAATGATGAACTAACATTTTCTTTCTATGTTTTATAACCCTTACTGTGTTTTTTAAGCTCATCCCATGTTTTGAAATGTTTTTCACAGGACCTAAAGATGAATAGGGTCAAGGATGGGATCAAGTAAAAGTCATGTTGTATAAAACATGGGACTAGACATGACTCTTTTTTTTCGAGAGTTTTTATTTTATGAAAAAAAAGTAAACTGAGTATAAGTGTCTACCTTTTAATTTTTGAGATGTAATGTAATAGTTATTGCCTAATTCTCTAAAACTCTAAACCTGAAAAGATCCTCGATGTGAATTATTCATTTAATTCATGAATATGTAATGTTTAAGACTAGGTCCTTATAGTTGGTGTTAGAGGTCAGTTTAAGTAACTTTAGGAGTTATTTTATTGTTAAATTCATATCCATAAATTACTTTATATTGAAATGATATAGCATTTACATATTACCATGTTGATTTGCCTAAGATATTTCTGTGTTCAGAATGCTTTTCCACATAGGAAACATGGTATCTATGTTGGAATTACATCAGGAGGAAGATAACCTTCCAAATCTACAACCTGAGATGGTCAGAATTAGAACTGAACAATTTGTTGCAGTGATGGAATAGTTGAATCAGGCTATAAATGGTGGTGGTATCCATGTATGAGATCAGTCAGATCAACCACAGAGGAACATGTCAGTAGTGGAGTATTTTATGAGGCAACATCCCCCATCATTCAAAACATAATCTGACCTTATTCTAGCCGAAGGGTGGATTAAAGCACTGGATAAAATTTTTGATGTCATGGGGTGTTTAGAACATCAAAAGGTTCGTATTTCTGTTTATGGTTTTTAAGGTGAAGCAGATCAGTAGTGGTCGATGGTGAAAAATATCTGGGATAGTGAGGAGATTGATGCTCTTGATTGGGATGAATTCAAAGGTATGTTTCTTTATAGATATTTTCCTAAGGTGGTTCATCTTAGTATGGAAAAACAATTCATCGAATTGAGGCAAGAGGATAACTCATTGGATGCTTATAAAGAAAAATTAACTCGACTGGCAAGGTATGAACCAAATTTCATACAAGATATTGATAGTAAAATAAACCGTTTTTACTTAGTATTAATGCCAAAGTATCAAAGGTCTTTAGCTTCTCATGAGGTCAAAAGTTATGAAAAACTTGTTCATTGTGCAGAGAAGGTGGAAATAGAGTATATCGATGATCAAGTGTTCTTTGAAAAACAACATAATAAGTGGTCAAGGTGGCAGGCGAAAGGGAAGAACTCTTCAAAAAAGTCTGATGGTAAGAAAATGAAGTTTATAGTTTGTGAAAATTGTTGTAAAAAGGATTTTGGGGAATGTATTTTGAATTCTGTTAAGTGCTACCGATGTGGTAAAATTGGACATAAGGCTCATAATTCCACTGAAAAAGATCAAGGTAATGGTAATACCAAATATGATTTACGGTTAGTAAAATGTTTTAAGTGAAATGAAATGGGTCATTATGCAAATGAGTGTCCAACGAAGAACTCAACTAAGGGAATGCAGCTAGACTACAAGCAGAAAGGGGTGGTGAAGTCCTTTGCAACTACTTCAGTAGATGTTGGTCCATCAAATAAAGTATTATCAGGTACACTATTTGTTTGTTCAGATTATTCCAATGTGTTGTTCGATTTAGGGTCTACACACTCATTCATTTCTGAGAAGTTTTCTTGTAAACCGGGAATTCCATCTTAGGATATGAATATGGAACTTATGGTAATAACACCTGGAGAAAATATTGTGACAAAAGAAAATTATAAGAACCTTCTTTTCCTTGTGTGCATAAAGAATCTACATGAAAACCTTATTTTTTATACTCTAGTAGAGTTTGATGTTATTTTGGGTATGGATTGGATTTATGTTTATCATGCTAATATTGAATGCAGATATAAAAAGGTTTTTTTCAGAAATATTTTCAGTTTGTGTACAAGAATGAACCCTTACATTTGATAACATATCAGGAAGCTGTGAAACAAGTAAAATATAGAAATGAATGTTACCTTGCACATATTTTTTAATACAAAAAAACTATTTAGATTAGTGATGTGCTAGTGGTAAATGAGTACCTTTATGTTTTTCCTGATGATTTTCCTGGTATTATACCTGATCGAAAAGTTGAATTTACTGTTAACTTAGTTCCTGATGCTAAGTTAATTTCAAAAACCCCTTATCAAATTGCTCAAATTGAACTTTTAGAGTTAAAGAAACAATTGTAGGAGTTATTAGATAAAGGTTTCATTTGACCCAACACATCACCATGGGGTTCTCCTATCTTTTTTGTTAAAAATAAATATGGTTCAATGAGACTTTACATTTATTATAGATCATTAAATAACATCACTGTTAAAAACAGGTATCCTTTGCCTCATATCGATGATTTGTTTGATCAGCTCTATGGAGATCTATATTTTTTGAAGATTGACATGAAGTCGGGGTACCATCAGTTGAAAGTAAAGAAATCAGACATTCCAAAGACTAAATTTTGTACTAGATATGGTCATTATAAATTTGTAGTTATGACTTTTGATTTAACCAATGAACCTGCTATATTAATGGATCTTATGAATAGAATTTTCTATGAGTTCTTGGATAATTTTGTGGTTGTTTTCATTGATGATATTTTGGTTTTTTCTAAAAGTAAAGAGGAGTATGAAATTCATTTAAGGGTTGTCTTTAAAATCTTAAAAGAAAAGAAACTATTTGATATGTTCAGCAAGTGTGAATTTTGGTTACAGCAAATTTCATTCCTTGGTCACGTTGTTTCAAAAAATGGAATAAATTTTGATCCTACTAAAAATAAAGTGGTCGAAGAATGGCCAAGACCCACAAATATAACTAAGATCCATAGTTTTATTAGTTTGGAAGATTATTACCACAGGTTTGTTGAAAATTTTGCACATTTATCTATTCCACTGACTAAGTTAACTTGAAAAGGTGTTAAGTTCGTTTGTACAAAAGAATGTGATGATTGTTTTCTGGAATTGAAAAAAATATTTGTGAATGCTCCAGTTTTGGCAGTACCTTCCAGAAATGGGAAGTTTTTTATTTACAGTGATGCTTCATTAAAAAGACTTGGTTGTGTCCTTATGCAGAATGATTAGGTAATTGCTTATGATTCACATTAGTTAAAACCTCATGAGTTAAATTACCCTACACATGATTTGGAATTCTCTTCTTTTGTTTTTGTTTTAAAAATTTTGAGGCATCATTTGTATGGATTAAAATGTAAAATATATACTTACCACAAAAGTTTGAAGTATATATTCACTCAGAAAGAATTGAACATGAGACAGAGGAGATGGTTGGAATTAATCAAGAATTATGATTGCACAATCCTTTACCATACGGGAAAAGAAAATAAATTGGCTGATGCTTTGAGTCAAAATATTAATGATTCATTGACCGTGCAACGTTTGGAATGAGATCCTTTGGTTTTTGATTTGTTGAAATTTGGAATATAAGTTTTTGTTGCAGGAAATGTTTCTGTTTTGTTCCATGTTTCAGTGAAATCATCTCTAACAGACAGAATAAGGAAAGCGTATAAGAAAGACAGTGAGTTATAGAAAAAGGTAGATTTGGTTTAGAATGGTAAGTTTCATGAATTTAACATTGATAATGATTGTTTTTTGAGGTTTGGGAAGATATTATGTATGCCTTGTGATTCATAGTTGAAGAATGAGTTGTTATGTGAAGCTCATAGTTCTCCGTTTTCAGTTCATCCTGGCAGTACTAAGATGTATAGAGATATTCGTGAGTATTACTGGTGGTATGGAATGAAAAGAGATATTGCTGATTTTATTGTGAAGTGTTTGACATTTCACCAGGTTAAAGAATAGCAGTAGTTACCGAAAGGGATGCTTCAATCTTTACCGCTTTCAGAGTGAAAATGAAAAAATATATCTATGGACTATGTTGTGGGATTACCAAAGACATCTCAAGATAATAATGCAATCTGGGTTATTGATAATCGGTTGACTAAATCTGCTCATTTCCTTCCTATTCGAGATACTTTGTCTCTAGATCGACATTCTCTGTTGTATGTTAAAAAGGTGGTCATATTTCATGAATTTCCCCTCTACATTGTATCTAATCATGATCTCAGGTTTACTTCTAACTTTTGAAAAGGCCTTCAGAAGTCGTTGGGTGCTGAATTAAATTTTAGTATAGCTTTTCATCCGCAATCAGATGGGAAGTCAGAATGAAAAATTCAGACTTTGGAGGATATGCTACATTCTTGTTCACTGGATTACCAGGGATGTTGGGACCAACATATTTCTTTGGTTGAATTTTCTTATAATAAATGTTTTCATTCTAGTATACTAATGGATCCATTTCTGGAATTATATGGAAAGCATTGTCGAACTCCAGCTTTTGGGGATTAGGTAGGTGAAAGGAAGATGATGGGACCGGAATTGGTAGAAGATATGGAAAAAATGATCAGTTGATTCGGAAGCACATGAGAATAGCTTGGAGGAGGCAGAAAAGTTATGTCGATAATCGGAGAAAGGATCTTTCTTTTGAGGTAGGTGATCATGTCTTTCTCAAAGTTTTTCCATGGAAAAGTGTGATGTGTTTTGGTAAGAAGGGAAAGTTGAGTCTGATGTTCATTGGACCTTATAAAATCCCAGAGAAATTTGGATTAGTTGCATACAGAGTGGCTTTACATCCAAGTTTGTCATAGGTACACAATGTTTTTCAAGTTTCAATGTTAAGAAAGTATATGCCAGATCTATCTCATGTTTTAAGTCCAGAGGCAGTTGAGTTGGAAGAGAATCTATTTTATAAGGAACAACCAGTCCATATTCTTGACAATAGAGAGCAATTGTTGAGGCATAAGGTAATTCACCAGGTAAAGGGTTTGTGGAAAAACCATAAGGTTGAAGAGGCAACATGGGAATCTGAAAATGCTATGAGGGATAAAAACCCCCACTTATATGATAAGTTAATAAAAATTGCGAGGATACAATTTTAAAAAGGGGGGAAGGATGTAACATCTTAGTTAAATAAAGAAATAATACATTTTCATAATTATTAACATTTGTGAATTAAATATTAATTTTACTTTAAAGGGGTTGATATGCTCGAAGGCGTACCCGATATGGAACAACGTGTTTCTTTGAAATCTTACATTGTACATTAATAATATAATAATATTATTTTAAATGGTAGTTAACACCTAGTCTTTGTATTTCCAAGAATGAATATAACTGACTAAAATATTATTATAAATTTTTTTAAATGTTTTTACATTTATCCAATAAAATTTAGAGGCTTAAAATGTGAATGAATCTAATTTTAAGCATAATTTACATTAAAAGTATGATTTACCGCCTTTTGATGGAGAACCCTATTAAAATATAGTTATAGTCACTTTCATATGTCCTATTTTACCGAATAAAATTCTTTTTTAGATTCGGGACATCAAAATTTACTTTCGGTAAATTTTTGGTATTTTTCTGATAAAATTCATTTTAGTGAAAAATATTGTATCTTAATTCAAAAGTGTCTTTGAATATAATTTATTCATATGGTTATATTGTATTTTTAATTGGTTTTAAAGTGTAATTATATTATGTTTTTACCACATAATCCAATTTTGGTCATTTGACTTAATTTCACTTTGAAATTGGACGTAAACAAATATCAATATTTTGATAGTTGTTGTTTCTTAAAAACACGCTATTTGTTGTGATAACAGGAATTAATTTTAAATTAATTAATGAAACTTAAATGATTTTAATTTGGTGAAATAGAAATAATTTTTGAATTCATATTATCAAATATAGCTTCGGCTGATTTTTTGGTAGTATTCTAAAAAAACGTCAATTTTTTATGAATAGTGAAACTGCAAAGTAGTAGTTAAAACTACCATTTTCATTTAAATAAAATTTTACCACTTCTGTGAATTGAATTTAAAAAATCCTACATACATGGTTATTATTAGTAAGTAAAATTTGGTTCAATAAGATTAAAATAAGTTTTTGTGAATAGTAACTTTTGACTTTTATTTACCACGGTTAAAGGTAAATAGGGTAATTCGAGGTTAAAATAATATTATAATAATACAAAATTACCTTAACACTTGTCATAACCTTATTGGTTGAGTCATCTTCGACCATGGTCATCTTTGGGTTGATTTTGGGACCCCATGGATCCGCTTGGGAGTGATAATGACACTTTATTTAAATTAACTTAAAGTAAAGGCAAAAATGACATAAACAAATATCTTTTAGTAAATTAATTTTTACAAGAGGTTATATAAGTTATCCTTTAGACTATTAATATTAATTGAAAATATAAAAATATTTCCTCAATCATGGTATTTATTTTATAATTTTTGGACATCAAATAAATTAAATTATTTACGACCTAATAATGATGCAGTGTTTACCTCATTAATAAATGATTTAAATAAATATGATTATAAATATTAAAAAATTATCCAAAACTTGTAAAATTATTATTGGATGATTTTATTTTGAACTTGAGTCTTATTATCTTCAAATTTAATTAGTTTTGGATCTTTAGAAACTGAATATCGTTATATAATAAAATAATATTTTCACACTTTCCTAAAGAGCCCATCCTCCCCCTTATAAAAATCCCTCACTTATAACCCATTACTTACACCTCTAAATCCCCTTGTCTCATAAAACAAAATACCCAAATAAGGTCTCAATATCTCTCTCCTCCTCCTAGAATCCTTACCTTAGCCATAGGGAACTTCAAGATGTCCTTTTGGTTCAAACCAAAGGGAGTTACCCAAATTAAAGGTAACGGTTTCTCATAACTTCTTTTCTATTATTTTACTTCTAAAACACATAAAATATTTTTATTCCATTCCTTTATAAAAACATTAGTATCCTAAATATACTAGGATGTTTTTATGAGAATTATTGGAACTACACTTACACACACCTCCATCTAATGGGTGAAAAACATATTGTTCCTGTGAATGGAAAACTAACGCCTCACGAAATGATGATTGTTCGATTATCTCCTACCACCTCTCATGATGGACATTAATATGAAACTATATTTATATATGATATATATTATGTTTATGTTTTCTTTATACTTCTTTTTATTCTTTTATAAAATACCTTTATGGTTTCCATTATGGGTAAACGCGATAATTTCATTTGAGGAAGAGCGGACTACCGCCCCCTCCAAGTGATATGAATCGTTAATTCCATATGTGGGATGTATAAAGGATGGAATTAATGATATTATCTATGATTTTATACTGAAATTATAATATACCTATGTATAATTATGTTTTAATTTCATTAAAATCAGAAATAGAAATGAAAGTAGTGTTCATGCGTACATACGGCTTACCGTCTCCATGAATGGTGCATTTCATTTCTTATCTCCAAATATTATGTAATATTATAAATACATGTATATACTAGATATATATGATATATATGATATCTAAATCATTAATATCATTCTATATATAATGAACGTTTGACCATGTGATCAAATTGTAATTATAGGAACTCCATATTTGACTCAAGTACCAAATATCGACAAAATTAATGTTATTAACGTAAATGATTATATAATGATTATAACATGGTAATAAGAAATATAAAAGTAATAATAAACTTGAAAAATGTTCTTAATAAAGTATAAATTAAATTTAGTTTATTATTCAGGATATTAAAGAACGAACGGGTCAAGTCGGACTTGAGGTAAGGGACTTCATCTCAATCTCCTTTCATTGAGTCATATTTTGTTTTAATACAGGATTTTATTTTATATGGTGTATAAACACCTTTGACTTTTACTTTTATTCAAAATCAATATTTTCTCTATGAACTGTTTTACTAAACGACAGAAAAATAATGTGTCTTTTTAGCGTATACGGTGACAACGTCCTTTCCGCTGTCATGAGTATTATTTGATCTTTTGGCTTATTTAACAAGTCGTAATGTTTTTAAAAGGAAAAAAAATAAGATATACACTTTTTAGTTATTTTGGTATTGAAATTGGTTTTGATAATGGATTTGTTATGTCAATATATTTAAATGATATATTGTGATTGAAATGTGTAAATGCTATCTTTCCTTTATGTTTGTTTTATGTGTTATGAATATGTTATGGTTCTTGGGAATTATTTACGTATACAGGTGATTCTGTGATAAACCTCTAGCAGGAGAGCCCAAGATAGCTCTCCAATGCATTGGGTAATGTGATGTAGGTAAACGTGAATGTTTCTCCTAATAGATTTAGGGAATATACTTTGATGGGTATTCCAAATGTAACTCCCTACGTAGTTGTGATAGCTACAATGTAAGTATGATATGAATGATACAAGTTACCTTTATGATTTATGTTTTCTATGTGTTATTAATAAATATTATGATTTCATGAGGTATGTTAAAGAGCTTATGTTATGTATGAAATTATGAACTAACATTTTATTTCTTTGTTTTATAACCCTTACTGAGCTTTTTATGCTCATCCTAAGTTTTGAAATGTTCTTCACAGGACCTCAAGATGAATAGGGTCAAGGATGGGATCAAGGAAAAGTCAGGCTATCTAAAACATGGGACTATACATGACTCTTTTCCTCTAGAGTTTTTATTTTATGTAAAAATGGAAACTGCGTAGAAGTGTCTACCTTGTAATTTTTGATATGTAATATAATATTTATGGCCAAATTCTCTAAAACTCTAAAACTGAAAGGATCCCCAATGTAAATTATTCATTTAATTAATGATTGTGTAATGTTTAAGGAGGGTTCTTTATAATTATACCCATTTTACATGAACTCCATTACTTATAATCGAGAGAACTGATCATGAAAATTAAGTAAATAAACACTCTAGAATGACGAAATTCAATCTTATAACTTATCAAAAATGCCATAATTAAACTTAATCAAAATATAATGAATCTAATAAATGTATAAATTTTTTTCAATTAATTATTTAATAGATTTAATATTATTATCTAAAACATTAAAGTCATCTACAGAACTCATTCGGACATAAGGTGAGGGATTTCTCATCTCATTTCTATTTTTTGGAGATATTCCTTATTCATCACTATTTACTGTGTATGGTGTATGTATATTGACCATTTATATATAATATCATGAATTTATTTATTTTCATGGTATTAAATTTATCATTTTATGATTATTAATTTTGAGACATATGATTCGATTAATTACAAAGTGGTAAGGGATTCTACCTAAACCTTCGTCTTTCCTTAGGGTTACTCTTTCTCTACCTATTCTCAAATGTAATGCTTCTTTATTTTTTTATATTTTTTATAAATTATGTTTATATGTTCCAAAATCATATATCCATATCATTTCATCCTTAATTTATGGGGATATTCATGTTTTAAAATGGTTCTCCTCGCAATTCATCCTAACAAACAAGCCTCATTAAATGAAAATTCTTGAATTCTTACCCATTTTTAAGTGCACTATATAATCTATTTTAATCCATAATTTTTTTATAAAATCACTCATTTTATCAAGAAAAAATATCATGGTTCATTTCTGGTTTTATGAAAACAAAAATGCATTTTCACTTTTAAATCTCTTTAATATTTTCCTTAAATAGTACTAAAATGTTTTATTTCTAATGTTTCTTGAAAAATTCTTTCACGTGATTTCACTTTAGTGGGACATCATTTATGACTCAAATATAATTTCAATATCCTTACCTTTTATTTTATGGGATAAACATACTTACCATATGATTTTATAAAAAATACAATTGATTTTTCAAAAGAACTCTTCTTTCCAAAGTAAAAAAAGGGATTTCCTCATATCACTTTTACTTCTATGAGATATATACCTTCTCCACCACTTATTCCTTATGTGTGTTGTGTGTATAATACCCTTTGATATATTACATCAATATTCTACTTAATCTCATTATATTTTAACATATTATGATTTGAATGTTTCAAAGTGTTATGAGACACTTTGGAGTTTTTAAAGATTTGTTTTCTCAAGAATGTTTCAATGGTACCTCCATCTATGTCAACTTTCTTTGTTAAATCTTGTAATTTATTGATATTTATCTCTTATGATACCATATCACATATGTTTTTGAAGGTTTTATGATTGTTTTTACTATGGATGTACAATTTTATACCATTCATAGATTATATGTGAAGTATTCACATTCTGTCAGTTAGTTTTTTAATATGAATATTTATGTTGATTATGTTTCACCCCTTTTAATATGAGTAATGTATTGGACTTAGTCGGTGATGGGTAGGGCCCTCTATATCCCCTTGATGCATTAGTGGGTCTCATGAGGCCAAAAAAATGGGTATTGGCCTAGGCCTTACCCTATTATTTTCAGATGTCTTGGTCGAGGACTTGAGGGTATGTTTATGTTGTCCCACATTATTAATTCCCTCATTATGAATCCAGTATTTGATATTCCATGTGATTATTAAACTATTATAATATCCATGTTTATGTTTTATTATCGAATTCTTTATTCATATTTAATTCCGGCCATATTATTCTCAAGATTAAGTTTTAATGGCATGTGTTATTTAGTTATTAACCATTCCTTGTTATTTATGCTTACAATGTACTACATACCCTTACTGATAATTTAATCTCAATCCTTTAGTATGTTTACTTACTCCATCTTTGGGAGAATAAAACATTGAATAAGATTTCAAGGATGCATTTTATTTCATTTTATATTGTATCAAGTTTTATTTCCTTTTCCCAATGTATTATGGGTGTCATGAATGTAATCTAGTCTTCCAAGACTACTAAATTGATCATTAATTTGGGATTTGATTCCTTGTAATCATGATAATGTAATAAAATAATGCACCATCTATGGGAAACTAGGGTTGGGGCATTATAGTAGTGACCCCATGTCATGTGGCCTTGGGACATGGATTGGGAAAGCCTTCTAATAGTACATGGCCATGTAAAAGTACACAGCCAAAGTAAATGGACATGGGATCCGGTACACATACACCGGCAAACCACATGGCCATATGGTATTTTATCCTGAACACGCCATGTATTATGGGATAACTGGCATGTGAGGAACACAGTTGGTCGGTTTTGTGGAAGAGGAACACGACTAGGGGCCCGGTGAAGTAGAACACGCCGTGTATGGGTTGTATAATCCATGTGTCCCTAAATGGGTTAGAAAACCTTATATACAAGATACACATCTAGGTTATTTGTGGGTTCACATATCGTGTGGATCCCAATACACATCGTGTACTTCATGATATCTTTATCCCTCTGTATCACTTTCTCTAGAAGTTAGATTTAGGCTTGAGAGTAGTTGATATTGAGAATTTGTTCACATATAATGCAGCAGTGGCCTTTGTTTTGTCCTATGATATGTGTTGGGGTGTGTTTTGATCATTAATCTTAAGTAACATTTCTTAAAATTTGGCAGTGATCAGGATGTATCACTAGGTTGACGTTAGGGTCAATACCCTTCTCTTACACTTTAGGATGTGGATCCCCTATACTCTTTGGACTTGTAGATTGGTGCTGTTCACAAATAGAGACACTATTGCTGGTACTCCCATGTGGAATCAAGTTTTGGGATTCCCTTACCTCTCTAATTTAGTTGATATGGGACTCCCCATGTGATGGGCGTAGGTTCTGTACCTTTGGGTTGTTCTTCCAGGGTTGGTACTCCCCTAATGTATTAGGGTTCAGATTCCTCATATAATTTATATAGTTGGAAATAGTCATCCCCTTCTATTTCAGGGTTTGGGCCCTCCATAATTTTTGGACATATAGATTTGGCACTCCCCTGTTGGGCAAGGATGTGGGTTTTATATCTGTGGAGTTGGTACTCCCCTACCATGTCTGCTCACGAGTCCTCTAGACATGATGTATAAATAGAGTGTGTACTCCACTATCATGTTAAGGAATTGGTCATCTATCCTTGGAGTCAGAACTATCCTATCGTTTCAGGGTGTGGGTCCTCCATATGTATTGTTCGAGAAGATTCGGTACTCCCTTGTCGTACCAAGGAGCGGATCCTCTAGCCTGGGGTGAGTACTCCCATGTCACGTAAGGTTGTGGGTCCCCAATACTAATTGTGCTGGTAGAGTATTACTCCCAAGTCATACCAGGGTGCAGGTCCTCTAGCCAAAAAAAATTCTCCCCACATCATGGGCACAATTTCTCTATATTTTTAGTGGTACTCCCATGTTGTTCTTGGATGTGGGTCCTCACCTATGTAGTTTTACTCCCTCGTCTTCGACTAGTACTGGGGAGAAGGTCCTCCATTGGAGTTAGATCTCCAACAACTATTGTGTATAGTAATGAGAAGTGATCCCCTACACAAGATTTGTGTGATACTTGTTTATGAATTATTGATCTCTCAACATATTTAGGTGAAGTCCACTCTATTATAGAGCGATATAAGTTTCATAGGTTGGTTTGGAGCTTGTACTCCCTCGACTGTGGGGTAGTGTTGAGTTTAGGGTCCCTTCATTATCTCTTGTTAGAGAAGATGCAAGTTGTGAATTGTCTAGAGTAGTGCTACCTCAACTATCTATAGTGATAAGAGGGGGGCCTCTTCACTTGGGTTCTTACATCCATACACAAGGCATAGGTTAGTAATGGTAGGACCTCTAGTGTTGTGCACTAGAGATGGACCTAGTGAGTTATTCCTGATCGATAATATCTCTCAGATGGGTTCCATTTGAGATAGATGAGCTCATGGAGTGTGTTCTCCTAGTTTTGTGTTACCTATAGAGCTTTGAGTTTAATTCTATTAATGGGTATGAGGTTGGAACCTAATGGGACTTGGATTCTGAGATGAGTATATCTGGGTGATTTCTGGGAGTCCTGGAAGTGTTGTCATGTGTCTTGGTTAATACCCCTTAGAGACTGAGTTGACTTTTAATGTTTATCCAAGGATGGTTCGAGATAGAGTTTCAATCTCAATTGTGTTCCCACTGGCTAGGTAGAGTGGATTGTTTCCTTTTAGTTTCACCCTTTTATTTTGGGGTTTTTAGAGAACCTACTGTGTATTCTAATAATTACCCCTATATAGGATTTTTCTCACATGTGTTAGGTCTTTTGCAGACCATAGGTCTTTCGAAAGAGTCCTCGGGTGGCCTGAGGTAGGCAGATCTTAGTGAGATAGACCGACTGTGGTGTTCACTAGAGCTGGGCAGAGGAGCTTTCTAGCAGTTTCATTTAAAATTGATCCCCACCTTCTGAGTAGATTGAATGCTTTTACAATTATTTTAGGGTGGGAATGCATTTTTTTCCTTTTTTTCTTTTAGTTCTTCTATTGTACTCTAGTTTGGGATATATGTATGCATGAATTTTAGTTTCTAGGTTTTTATATCATTGCACAATTTCATTGAGGTGTTTTTGGGTGCATGTGTATAGGTATATTAGGAAAAGGCATCCCATATTTGTGATATCCCTACCCAACACTACTTGTCAGCCCCTGGCCTATTGGAGGCAGGCTTGGGGAGTTGTTTCTTGGGCCCCACTAGGTTGAGTTGAGACAAATATATCTTTCCTATTACCAATTAGATGTTTATGTAATCTTTCATACCAATTATATAATATATCACTCTTGGATAGTTCATTGGACAACCCTTTACCCAATCCATCATATGGATAAACTCAACATTGTTCCTTCAATATCCATACCATGGGTTTTCTAGATAATTTTATTCCAAAAAACACTAGAAAAGGTTACATAAACCTATTAGGGTCCCTTATTACTTGAATTCCTTACAAATGATAAGTTAGGGGTAGCAAGAATTTTCATGAAAGACCTAGTTGGATGGTCGGGTCCTAACTAGTTTTTTCTTTAGAATGAATCAGATACTTAGTATTTTTAAGAGTATTTAGTCTCGCAATCTTATCTCATGTTATTTAAATTACATGTATTCATGCTTATAATCTTTATTTTTTTGACCAAAATAAATATTTTCAAACTATATTGATGTATAAATCTTTACACAACACAAAAAAATGTGTTACTAACATATAATTAAGCACATATATATTTACACATATCTAAGTGAATCTCATTCATAAGGTACATGAAATTATTTCATATAAAGGCTTTAAACCATATAAAATAAACCTACCCCATAATATTAGGCATGGAGTCATAGATATACAACCCCAACTTTTCTAGAAGAGGCATAAGCCTCCTTGATAATGAGTAATCGGACCCAAAGTTTCTCTACCCATGATTACATACTCAATATAGACTTTAGTTTCATAATTCTAACACCTAATATTGATATATGAAATTAACTTTTTAATTCAATCTAAAAAACATAGTATAACACAAATTCAAGGTATAACAAAACAAAATCAATTATCATACCCATCATTCAACTCCATAAATGAATATATGATGTCTTAAAAGCCGTTTAACACTTTAAACTAATGTATATATCAAAAATTCATAGTATCAAATTTATGTTCATGAATCTATAATGTAGGTAATATTACTAAATAAATAAATAATTCATAAATTTAGACATGAGATAATCAATTACAAAAAATTCATAAATAGAGAAAATTATAAACACTTTATAATATAGGCATTGATAAAAATGAAAAATTCATTTTTAAACAATATGAACATTTTATTTTATAATTTTCTAGATCTTAACTAAAAATATATCATATTTAAAATTAAAAGATATTTTATTAATACTATTGTTATTGAATAATAAACATTTTATTTTTTTTTGTAAAAAGTATACATAAATTAAAATATCTCACATGTGGTTTAATTTAACACATTAATCACAATATCTTAAAAACCTTTTTGGATTTTATTAAATATAATTTTCAAATAAGTTCATAATATAAAAAATTAGATTTATATTTATCAAATATTTAAATATAATGATATAAACTTTTATATTTTACATTATTTTATGATTTATAATTACTTTATAAATTATTCAACCATGTGAAACCAATTCTAACTGATATAAAATCTAGAAAAATGTTTTTGAATTTGTTTAAATCACCCCCTCAGGTTTGGTAGCGACTCGTTGGGTCTGTTCCAATCCAGAGTTTTTAGAATTTAAAAAAAAAATATTATTCTTTAAAAAAATTCCCAAAAGTAGCATGTGTCCTGACATGATCTTCCTCATAGTTACAACTCTTTCTATGGGAATTCCATAAAAATTTGGGTTATAGTGCCAAGTTATTTTAGACATGGACATAGTGTGGTGACTCTCCAAGGGAAATCCATTTCCATTAGAAGAAACGTGACCACTTAACAAGCATTCATTCTATTATGGATTGAAAAAATTTAAATTGGATAAGTTATATTAAGAAAGTTTTTTTCCCAAGATGTTTTATGAAAAGGGTTTTTGTCACATAAAAAAATGTGGTTTTTCACCTAGTGACAATGATTATGGTGTAGATATATTCTTACAGCTTCATGGTGGTGTCGATTAAGATGATATGTTTTTTCATATTTCCTTTCTTTATCCATAATGATTATTTCACATGTTCTATGGAATAGTGTTATGAGTTTTATAAGAATCATGACCATTTTGTACTAAACTTTGACATGGTCACACAAAATCAAGAACCAAAAAACTTATTTTAAATGGAATACACTTTGAAGAATAAAAATCATATTTTCAAATTTTTTCATTTATCCAAAAATCGATACAAACATTGAAAGTTCCACTCAGATAATATTTATGTGTTTTGGAGGGATGACACTCATGCTAAACACAATGAAAGAAAAAAACAAAAACACAAAAATAAATAGTATCTATATATATTTGGAATGTATAATAATACAATGAATAAAATAGTGTACCTTACACCAATTTATTTAACATATCCAAGCTTCACATGAGCTTAATCGAGAACACTGAGGATTAAATGATGATTCCCTCTATATTAAGGTATGCATAGGATATAAAATCATCCTGATGCTCAGGAAGGATTCTCCCTTATACATGGTTCTCTATAAAATTCAATTTAAATTATAATAAAGAGAAATATCAAGGGATTTATTTGGATGATAAGTTCTTTTGTTATAGATTGACACCCATGTCTATGGATTAAAATAGATTATATAGTCATCAAAGGAACTTCATTAGAACACATGAATTCAACAATATTGATAAGAAATTTCATAGAAACTAAAATGTTACAACTCCTTTTAACATAAAGATCAAATCCCATAATAATCATTTAATATCTAAATGATTATTCTAGTTATTCAAACTCCTTAGATCGTTATCTTATGATGATTGTAACCTATTTATGATAGCTATAGTGGAATAATTCTTAAAAGTAGAGTGTTATCACATAACACATGAAATTTAATACACTATATAATGTCATAGTGACACTCACCACATTATAGTTCACCCTATCATAGGCTACCACTTTTCCAAAACCACAACGTCATGGTTATACTTTTAGTGTAAAATTACATCATTTTTCTCTTTTTACTACCTTATTTTAACGGTTATCATACTTATTCATCATTGTTGATTTTAAATTCTTAATTTGGTGGTATATTTTATGTTTTATGATTTCTTTCAATTGGCGTAAAATTATTCAATGACTTATGATGAGTTGGATCTTATTAGTACGACGTAGGTGTTCCATATATTCTAACTTGGTTTTAAATGAGTTTTTTATACTGTGTGATTACTGGGTGTTAGTGATCATGTGAATATGACTCTAAATAGAATCTAATTAGCTTCCCTATAATATTTAGTGTTGGGATAGGGTTTTCTGACCTCTGATAAGTCCTATGAGCCATATATTTTAATAGTAATGCTTCTAATGACCATGTTTCCTAGGAAAGGTAGATATATACCTTAGAAGTTAGATCCCATGAGGGGTTTCCTTACATATTACATGATTTATAGGTACATAAGAGTAGCCTTGAGGGATAATTGATATAGGAAATATTTTATGTGTGTTAGGCTAGTAGTGGGTTAGCCTCCCAAAGGAATTTTGGTATAGTTACTAGTTGATATGCCTCAACCTTGGTGAATCGGGTTGTTGTATTAAATTATGATACATCCTAAGGTTTTATATGAAGGAAATACATTCCCTAAATCTCATTTTCATTTGATGCACTTAGGGAAGTTGTATTTTATAACTAGAAAAAATCATAGGGCATGAAGGCATGAAATTAGATTTCATTCCATAATTCACTTCCACCTCAATCATATTTAATGATTAGAGAAAATATTAAAAAATTCACTTCAAACATATCTTGTATATGATGAATTTATATGTCATATAATAAAATTGGTTTCATGTCATAAGTGTATAAAAAGTGTGTTTATTCTACTACCAATATCAAATCATAATGCATGATTGGAGCTATATCGTAGTGTATGGAATGAATTCTATTTTCCTAGATTTGTATGGAAATTTACACTTCCTTTCCACGAATCGAATGATATGATTCATTTGGAAAGGCTATGATATTGGTTTGGAATCTCAATGCTTATAGTTTATATTTTTTTATCTTTCTTGATTAATATTATTCAAAGAAGTGTTACAAGAGTTATAACATATATGAGATAGAAATTTTTTTGCATGTGATACTTGTGATGATTGAGGAATTAACTAATACGTTATAATGCATGATTTAATGGGTGAACTATCATGGAGTATACTTGAGGGATATATAATAACCCACTACCATATGATATATTTTTGGTTCATGTATGCATCATGATTAGCTGAGAATCCCTAGAACCTTAAATTTTTCTTCTTTTATGTCCTCTTTTCATTGAGGCACTATAATGCCATAGAGGATGAAGGGTTCCTTTTAAACATCAGATGATTTAGAATCCCATGGATACACCATGGAGAGAATATTTTTTATCATTCCTTTGTGATCATCATCAATCATTAAGATGGACAGGTAACTCTTTAGTGTTAGGTACACGATTTGTCAAATTTTATTATTAACAGTTTCATAGTTTTCATTATTCATACTTGAATATATTTTCTTTGTAACATCCCAGGATAATAAAGAACATGAAATTTTTCATATTTATTAATATTGGTGAATTAAATATTAATTCAACTTTAAAGGGGATGCTATGCTTGACGGAATACCCGATACGCAACAATGGGTTTCTTTGAAATCTTATGTTGACATATATAATATAATATTATTATTTTAAAGGGTATTTAAGGCATAGCCTGTCATGAACCAACCCTGGTCGACCCTGAACCGGTTACCCGAGCTGGTCCGCGACATGACCCGAGAGGCATTCCCGATCCTCCCGGGCTGGCGACAAGCACCAGGGCATCAACAGAGGTTGTGGGAATGATTTCGCCAAATATAAATAAATAAGACTGCAAAGATAATACAGAGCAGCGCAGAAAAGGTAAACCAAACAAAGTGACTAAACAGAAATAGGAGAAAAATAAAACTGACCAAACACGACGTCTGAACAAACTCTGTGCGACCTCGCGGGTCGCTCTCCAACTCAACGATCAAGCATCGCCCTAGGCGAGCGCACTCAAGCTATATCCTGCACAAACACTAAAAATAGAAAATAACTATAGGCATGAGTATTAAGACTCAGTAGGCTATCCTGATATCTATTCCCAATGCACTTCCTTTAAAATAAAATAAACATCATTTAAAGTTTGAACTACAATTTATAAAAGTATGTTTTTCTAAATATTCAACTTAAAAACAATGTACGAACCATTTCCATTAGCCATTTCCAAATTTGGGTTCAATTCATTAGTGTCAACTACATTTTAGGAAAAGGGAAAGTGATGTTTAAATTTTCAAATTTGTACAAAGAGGATTAAACACTTTCATTTGAAAACCATTTTTAGAAACCTAATCAAAAGAAATTTACCACTTTCCAAGGAAAAAAATACACCATAATGAACAAAGTAAAACACACAGCAAGGGAAATGTAGGTATACATGTGAGAATCATAATCACTACTGCAAGCAACAAAAGCTCAATAGACATGGGTGAACCTAGGAGATCGAGAATAAACCAAAAGACACCAATACATGAGAAATCATCCTTATCAACATGTCATGATGAAATCAAAATGCACAACACGCTCAACCATCCTTTCTTAGGCAGGTCGAGGGAAAATACCATAGTAATAAACCAAATATATCCACCTACTATGGGTCACTGGTCAGAACCATAACCTACCAGTGCAGCAATCATTCTTAGAATATTCTCTCAATATGCCAGATTCCCATGTCTCAAGTGTTTAAAAAGGGGGTGAGCCAACCGATGTCAACCGAGCATCCAATAAAATATATCTATATATAAAGCACAACATGAATCACCCCGAGCCACTCCATGGGACAACCTCTTTCCTTTAACTACTCAAGTACCTGGGATCCTCTAAATGTGGCCTCCCAAACAATCAATTGCAACCAAGGCATGAGAGTCTTCCTAAGAGGGTTTTTATCAAAACATTTTCATCAATTTCCATAAAGTGCCAAACGGGCATTAAATACATTTCACAATCACTACTCAAAAAAAAGTACAAATTCTTTATAAGACCAAACCCAGTTTAAAACCATTTAAAGAACCCCCAAAAAACTACTTCACGGGCTGAAAATATTTTTATAAAACAAACCAAACCAAAATATTTTATTTTTCCAAAAAAACTTTAACAGCCAATCAGGGAACTTCTCAAAAGTACCAAATTACTTGTTCACGCTTCAAAAGAAATCATTTCTCATTAAACCAGAACTCTATTTCACATTCTATGAATTATGTTTAAAATCCAAACGGGCATTCTTTCATTATTGGGTGTCCGCTCGTCAAAAAAATATTTCAAGTGTCCTGTATAAAATAAACGGCGCTTTTTACACTAAATAATCATTTAAAGATTAACTATCTTATATTAAAAATTAATTATCGTATATTATCCCACATTATTTAGAATTAATAAAATATTTATTTTGAACAATTAGTGTGCACAAATAGTAGGAAGTAATGTAGCTTAAATTTTAAAAGCAGTGCAAAGGGAACCTACCTCAGATAAACGACGCGATGAAACTACGCACGTTCGAAAATGCGCGGCAAAGTCCAACGCCCTACATAATAAATATCAAGGACTCAAAACACATCCAAAAACTCACTAGAGCATGTGAAACCAAGAGTTGGGGAGAAATTATCACCTCAAAACTGAAGCGTGATGATGAAGCAAACCCGAGACCTCTTTGCGAGGGTTTTAAAACATCAAAACCCTACCAAAATAATGTAATAAATGTTTAAAAATTTATAAAACACTAATCCAGAGGCACAAAAAAGTTGTCCCTAAAACACACTCAATTATACATAAAAAAAATATTTTTAAAGTTAACTGCACAATGAGACCATACTCGACAAGACTTCAAACATATACCGCATACTAAATGACTAACAAAAAGGTTGCACAAAAAATTTAATACGTAAGAAAAAAAAGAATTTAAGTTTCTTAAATTAAAAAAACAAGCACAGGGACATTCCTACCTCAGATACGTGGTGCGATGATAACGTAACCTCAGAACTGGTGCGAGATCTCGTTCACACCTCAACCACGTGCTCCAGTGGCTGAAACTAACCCGACACTACCCAAACGAACCCAGAAAAGATGATAATAATTTTCATATCTAATCAATTAAATACCTCAAACTGACTAAATGTAAAACAAATAATAAATATGATTATACCGAAGGGGTTGCGTGCACTGAAGGATTTTAGGCTGGAGGTGGCTTGCTGATGTTGTGCGCGCCGGCCAGAGGAGGTATGTCTAGCTAGAAGAGGGCCAGTCGGGGCTTCGACTGGCTGGGGGAGTTGTCGAAGGTGCACGCTGCACCAGGAGGAGGTCACGTCGAGTGAATGGGATGCACTGAAGATGCTTGGGTTTAGCGTAAGGGAGCTGTACAGGGAAGGAAGGGCCGATGAGGAGGGAAAGAAAGAGGGAGGCGGCTGGGACTTCGGCGTCGGCTAGCCAGAGGCTGGATGCCAGGGTTGAAAAGTGCACAGGGGGAGCGCGTCGAGTGTTGCAGCCTACATGATGAGAGGCGTTGGCTGCTGCTGCATAAAGAAGGGAGAAATAATAAAAAAAGGAATGCAGGGGGGATGTGCGGGGTGAACAGGAAGAGACGGCCGATGGGGCTACTGTGCAGGATGAAGGAGAGGAAGGCGAGAAGAATGTTGTGAATGGGTCGATTGAAAGTGGCGGACAGAGCGGGCTGCTTGGGTTACGCGTTGCACTGAAAATGGAGATAGGAGGTTGGGCACGTTTCACCGAACCGAATGGGGAAGGGTGGCAGCGCACTGCAAAAAGGGGGGCGCACATGGGGAGGCTGAGCAGGCTACTGCTAATGGGAGGAGGAGGCGGGCACTGAGGGAGAAATAGGTGCAGTGAGGGGAGGTTGAGTTAGGGGAGGTGACGGCGTGCGAAAAAATGGGGGGAGGGAGCAGGGGCATTGGCCGGAGGTGCTGCGCACATAGCGGGGGGGTCAGGAGGGTGTCAGCAGCAGGTTGCAAAGAGGAGGCCGAGCAAGGGGTTTGATGGCTGGACAGGTAGGGGGCGGAGGTGAGGCGCTAAAGGGTAGTATGGATTCCAGCAGCGGTCAAGAGGAAGAGGTGTGGGTGGTGCGGCATTCAGGAGGACAGGTGCCAGGATGCAGGAGGAGAGGCTTCGGGGTCCTGTGCTAAAGAAGTTTGGCGGCGCGCTGGGAAGAGAATAGGCCGCAAAAATTAGGGTTAGGGGGAAAGAGAAACAAATATATATATATATATATTTAAAATAAAAATAAAATTAAACAAAAATATTAAACAAAAAAATCAAATATTAATTCATTATAAAAATAATCATAATAATAATATTCATAATGACAATAATATTAATCACAACAATAAAATGATTTCCAACATTTTTAATTAGAATTAATTTTTAATTGTAATATTTAGAATGACAATAATAATAATAACAATGATAACATGAAGATAAAAATTAAAATAATAAAGGCAGTCATATTATTTCAATAAAAATAAAATTCTTAACACAATAAAATTTAAACGACACGACAATAAACACACGTTTTAAATATACACTCATTATTTCAAAACTCCGAAGACAACGGGATGCGCAAAAGTTAGGGCGAGGTCGTGCGACTCCAACTTCACGCTCTGCCCATGTGCCCAACGATATCGACGCCAAAAAGTGCATGTTTTAACATAACTCAATGAAAAAAATCACTCGGGACACACCTGAACCACAGAAAAAAATATTTAAGGCCAAAAATAATTAAATTGATCTATACTCACAGGTCGGGGTGTGACAATTCTCCCCACCATAACGCTTTCCACCCCTGGAAAGCCACAAAATTATCCAGCCGATCGATCAACACCTAAGGGTTCCACACAACACCATCCAACCTCTTATCTCAAGGACATCACACCGACTACCAACGGGACTAAACCTCATTGCCCGAAATAGATCACCAACAGAAGGGAGGCCTGAACGGGCTTCCCACCATAAGAACTCAACTAGCATTCGATAATGACTTAAGAGAAACCCCAAAGAGACTCATAGTGGGTCTTTCCACCCTAAAGGACCAAACTATTAGCGACCAACCAGAAATCCGACATAGGCCATAACCGGGCCTTACTCAAGCTATAAAAAGCTCACCAAAAACATTTAAACCACTCAGTATCATCCGAAAGGGATAAAAGTTCATCCGAAGAGTCTTCACTAACAAAAAATCCCTTACCCCAAGGGCGGGGAGGGAGGGCCCAAGGAATGGATCACTAAAACTTGGACAGAAAACTACTCATGACTCACCACTTAGGGATGGGCCCAAATCAGGGCTGCAACTGATTTACATCAGTGGTCCATGCAAGACCACTATTTAACACCTCGCATCTAAAAAAATGCACCATTAGAGATATTGTGCGAGGGATAAGTCCATCGCGCTCCTTGAGACAAGAGGAAAATTTATAATGACAATAAAACTACAACAGACACGCTAAAACTGTCTCACCCCAACAATAGAGGCGCAAACTTAACCAGACTCCTTAAAATTCCCTGGGGGTTCCTGACTGCGCGCCGGCTTCACTCCGAGACCTTTTGGCTAGAGCTCTGATGGATGAAGCATCTTCTGCCTCGCAGTCAGGTTCTGATAATCCCAATGAGAAATATACATCTTTTGAGTTGACAAAATAAAGGACAAGATTTTAAATTTTAAAAACAAATCAGCATTGAAATCCAGAGTTCGTCAAAAGACCCATGACATTCCCATACATTTCAAACCCAAAACACCATCAGTACAACTATAAAGATAAAAGATCCCTTAAACTAAAATAAAAATTAAACCAGAAACTTTGAACAAAGACCCAACATCACACTACTTCTGAGAACTTCCTCTGCGACGCTTTCTTGCAATGCCCCGACAAAATCGCCGCAAGTGACCCAGGCATCCACATGCCTAGCAGGGCCTCGGAGCGCTGGGGCACGACGACTTCTTATGACCCGGCTTGCCACACTGATAACACACGTGGATCTCTCGCTCCGAAGAGTTTGTTGAAAGATCCCGAGGCCTCTTGATTCCATGACCTGCTCCATCCACTTTCATTTGCGTACTCATCTCCTTTCCAGAATCTTCACCAGTGCTCATAAGGATCGAAGGAGGGAGAACTACTTCGAGCACTCCTACCATCGTGGCTTCCATATGAAAAGCTTGTCTTGTCACATCAACAAAAGAAGTTAGGTTGGACTATGACACCTTTGACTGAAGATCAGGGTGGAGACCCGCCTCGAAGCGTCGAGCCTTCATGGGGTCATTCGTGGCACACTCTGAATCATAAGGTACTAGCTCCACAAAGCACTGGAAATATTCCAACACAGATCGGTCACTCTGCTGTAGACAACACATCTCCATCCCATTTCTCACCCTTTCTTCCTTAGAGAAATACTGGCGAATGAATGAGCCCTTGAAGAACCCAAGTAATCTCTTGACGGGGTTTGTTCCGAGACACTGACTTTCACCACATCCAAAGTGAACCTTCAAGCATGAAGGTTGAAAACTTGACCTTCAACGACTCGGGAAACTCAATGAGGTTACGGTCCCTTTCAATCTTCTGCATCCACTCCTCCACTACAGAAGGGTCTTCTTGACCATAAAATAGAGGTGGATCCATCTTTTGAAACTCAATCATAAAATCCTTAGGTTGATCAACCGCACTACGATCACCCATCGAAGCTTCAAAGGGATAACTGCTGCACAAGGAAAAGTCAAAAAAACCCAATCAAGGCCAACTCAATGAGTGAATAAAAACCTCAAAATCAAACATTTCATAGGTGATAAGTTCAAAACACAAGGAAGCAAGTTATCACAATATAAAAACTTTTCTCTTCAAAAAAATCTTTAATTTAAAACAAGCTTAGTGGGTTAAACCCTCGCCATTGGTATCCCTTATAGTCTCACTCACATACATGTATTTGTGCCACCCCGAGCATCCATACACCATACCAGAAATCCATCCACATTTCCAACATACCATAATTCATGTGATCACTCATCGGAACACCAAGGCCAAAACAAAGCAACTTCATTTTCCAAAAACAAATCATTCATGCCACTTCTTTTAAAACAATTCACAAATTAAACATGTCATTTCAAACAGCCATTTTTTTTCAAAACCAACCTTTCTGATTCAAAAAACTTTCAGAAATCAAGGGAAACCCAAAACAACTCAAACAAGGGACTGGTATCGGTGGGTGACTTGACCATATGGTTGGAGTCCATGTGCCAAACACGTTATTGACACAGAGAGCCTTCTTGGACCATGCCCCTAGCTCTGCATGGCTTTCCAGGCCGTGTGGGTTAGGAGGACTAGTGGCCCAAGCTCCCTTTGTCATATCCCAATCACAAAACCTTTCCATAAAACCCCAAATAAACAAATTAAACCGGACTTCCCATGGAAACCTGAGGATCAGTACGGGCAAGAGTTCGTGATGCTCTTCCCGCACCTACCCCTCGAGTCTCGACAATCCTACTCCGTCTAACTTGACATCCCAAATAACAAAGGGCGCTCTGAATAGCGAGGTCTGCTAAGAGCCAACCTCCTCTGATACCATCATGTCAAGAACCAAACCAGGTCGACCCTGAACCGGTAACCCGAGATGGTCCGCGACATGAACCGAGAGGCGTTCCCAATCCTCCCGGGCTGGCGACAAGCACCAGGGCATCAATAGAGGTTGTGGGAACAATTTCACCCAATATAAATAAATAAGACTGCAAAGATAATACAGAGCAGGGCAGAAAAGGTAAACCAAACAAAGTGACTAAACAAGAATAGGAGAAAAATAAAACTGACCAAACACGAAATCCGAACAAACTCAATGCGACCTCGCGGGTCGCTCTCCAACTCAATGATCAAGTGTCGCCCTAAGCGAGCGCACTCAAGTTATAGCCCACACAAACACTAAAAATGAAAAAGAACTATAGGCGTGAGTATTAAAACTCAGTAGGCTAGCCCGATATCTATTCCCAATGCACTACCATTAAAATAAAATAAACATCATTTCAAGTTTGAACTAGAATTTATAAAAGTATGTTTTCTTAAATATTCTACTTAAAAACAAAGTATGAACCATTTGCCTTATCCATTTCCAAATTTTGGTTCAATTCATTAGTGTCAATGACATTTTAGGAAAAGGGAAAGTGATGCTTAAATTTTCAAATTTGTACAAAGAGGATTAAACACCTTCATTTGAAAACCATTTTTAGAAACCTAATAAAAAGCAATTTACCACTTTCCAAGGAAAAAAATACACCAAAATGCACAAAGTAAAACACACAGCAAGGGCAATGTAGGTATACATGTGAGCATCATAATCACTACTGCAAGAAACAAAAGCTGAATAGACATGGGTGAACCTAGGCGGTCGAGAATAAACCAGACGACACCAATACATGAGAAATCATCCTTATCGACATGTCACGATGAAATCAAAATGCACAATATTCTCAACCATCCTCTCTCAGGCAGGTCGAGGGCAAATACCATAGTAATAAACCAAATATATCCACCTACTATGGGCCACTGGTCAGAACCATAACCTACCAGTGCAGCAATAATTCTTAGAATATTCTCTCAATATTCCAGATTCCCATGTCTCAAGTGTTTAAAAAGGGGGTGAGCCAACGGATGCCAACCGAGCATCCAATCAGATATATCTATATATAAAGCACAACAAGCATCACCCCGAGCCACTCCATGGGACAACCTCTTTCCTTTAACTACTCAAGTACCTAGGAGCCTCTAACCATCGACTCCCATACAATCAATTACAACCAAGGCATGAGAGTCTTCCTAAGAGGGTTTTTATCAAAAAAAATTCATCGCTTTCCATAAAGTGCCAAACGGACATTAAATACATTTCACAATCACTACTCAAAAAAAAAGTACAAATTCTTTATAAGACCAAACCAAGTTTAAAACCATTTAAAGAACCCCCAAAACACTACTTCAGAGGCTGAAAATATTTTTATAAACCAAACCAAACCAAAACATTTTATTATTCCAAATAAACTTTAAGAGCCAACCAGGAAACTTCTCAAAAGAACCGAAGTACTTGTTCACGCATCAAAAGAAATCATTTCTCATTAAACCAGAACTCTATTTCACATTCCGTGAATTATGTTTAAAAGAAAAATGGGCATTCTTTCATTATTGGGTGTCCGCTCGTCAAAACAATATTTCAAGCGTCCTGTATAAAATAAATGTATTTTTTTACACAAAATAATCATTTAAAGATTAACTATCTTATATTAAAAATTAATTATCGTATATTATCCCACATTATTTAGAATTAATAAAATATTTATTTTGAACAATTAGTGTGCGAAAATATCAGAAAATAATGTAGCTTAAATTTTAAAATTAGTGCAAAGGGAACCTACCTCAGATACACGACGCTATGAAACTACGCACGTTCAAAAATGCGCGGCAAAGTCCAACACCCTACATAATAAATATCAAGGACTCAAAAAACATCCAAAATCTCACTAGATCATGTGAAACCAAGCATTGGGGAGAAATGATCACCTCAAAACTGAAGCACGATGATGACGCAAACCCGAGACCACTTTGCGAGGGTTTTAAAACATCAAAACCTTACCAAAATAATGTAATAAATGTTTAAACATTTATAAACCACTAATCCAGAGGCACAACTAAGTTGTCCCTAAAACACACTCAATTATACATAAAAAACTATTTTCAAATTTAACTGCACAATGAGACCATACTCGACAAGACTTCAAACATATACCACATACTAAATGACTAACAAAAAAGTTGCACAAAAAATTTAATACGTAAGAAAAAAAAGAATTTAAGTTTCTTAAATTAAAAAAAACAAGTGCAGGGGCATTCCTACCTCGGATACATGGCGCGACATTAACGTAACCTCGGAACTGGTGTGAGATCTCGTTCTCACCTCAACCACGCGCTCTAGAGGCTGAAACTGACCCGACGCTGCCCAAACGAACCCAAAAAAATGATAATAATTTTCATCTCTAATCAATTAAAAACCTCAAACTGACTAAAAGTAAAACAAATAATAAATATTATTATACCGAAGGGGCTGCATGCGCTGAAGGGTGTCTGGCCGGAGGTGGCTTGCCGATGTTGTGCGCGCCGGCCGAAGGAGGTCTGTCTAGCTAGAAGAGGGTCGGTCGGGATTTCGACTGGCTAGGGGAGTTGTCGAAGGTGGACGCCGCACCAGGAGGAGGTTGCGCCGAGTGAATGGGTTGCACTGAAGATTCTTGGGTTCGGCATAAGGGAGATGTGCAGGGAAGGAAGGGCCGATGAGGAGGGGAAAAAAAGAGGGAGGCGGCTGGGTCTTCGGCATCGGCTGGCCAGAGGCTAGAGGTCGGGGTTGAAAAGTGCACAGGGGGAGCACGTCGGGTGCTGCAGCCTATAGGATGAGAGGCACTGGCTACTGTAGCATGAAGAAGGGAGAAATAATAAAAAAAGGAATGCAGGGGGAATGTGAGGGGTGACCAGGAAGAGACGGCCGATGGGGCTACTGTGCAGGACGAAGGAGAGGAAGGTGAGAAGAATGTTGTGAATGGGTAGATTGAAAGTGGAGGACAGAGCGGGCTACTTGGGTTACGTGTTGCACTGAAAACGGTGATAGGAGGTTGGGCACGCTGCACCGAACCGAATGGGGAAGGGTGGCGGCACGCTGCAAAAAGGGGGGCGCACAAGGGGAGGCCGAGCAGGCTGCTGCTAATGGGAGCAGGAGGTGGCCGCTGAGGGAGAGATAGGTGCAGCGAGGGGAGGTCGAGGCAGGGGAGGTGACGGTGTGCAAAAAGAATTGGGGGAGGGATCAGGGGAGTTGGCCGGAGGTGCTGCGCACATAGCAGGGGGGTCTGAAGGGTGCCGGCAGCAGGTTGCAAAGAGGAGGCTGAGCAAGGGGTTCGATGGCTGGACAGGTAGGGGGCGGTGGTGAGGCGCTACAGGGGAGGATAGATGCCAGTCGCGGTCAAGAGGAAGAGGTGTGGGTGGTGCGGCATTCAGGAGGACAGGTGCAGGGATGCAGGAGGAGAGGCTTCGGGGTCCTACGCTGAAGACGGTTGGCGGCGCGTGGAGAAGAGAACAGGCCGCAGAAATTAGGGTTAGGGGGAAAGAAAAACAAATATATATATATATATATATAATAAAAATAAAATTAAAAAAAAGGATTAAACAAAACAAATCAATAAAATCAAATAAAATATTAATTCATGATAAAAATAATAATAATAATAATATTCATAATGAAAATAATATTAATCACAACAATAAAATGATTTCCAACATTTTTAATTAGGATTAATTTTTAATTATAATATATAGAATGACAATAATAATAACAACAATGATAACATGAAGATAAAAATTAAAATTATAAAGGCAGTCATATTATTTCAATAAAAATAAAATTCTTAACACAATAAAATTTAAATGACACGACAATAAACGCACGTTTTAAATATACACTCTTTCTTTCAAAACTCTAAAGACAACAGGATGCGCAAAAGTTAGTGCGAGGTCGTGCGGCTCCAACTTTACGCTCCGCCCATGCGCCCGACAACGTCGATACAAAAAAGTGCATGTTTTAACATAACTCAAAGAAACAAATCACCCGGGACACACCTGAACCACAGAAAAAAAATATTTAAGGCCAAAAATAATTAAACTGATCTATACTCACGGGTCGGGGTGTGACATAGCCATTGTATTGGTGGGAATTAATAGAACTAACTAAAATATGATGATACATGTTTTTTAAATATTTTTACATTTATCTAATAAAAGTTAGAGGCATAAAATAATTAAATAATTTTATTTTAAGCATAAATACTCTAATATTCACTAAAAGGCCGATTTACCGCCTTTTAATGGTGAGCCCTCTGTAAATCTAGTTTTTGTCACTTTTATTTGTTTTATTTGACAAAATAAAATTCTTATTTAGAATTGGGACACCAAAATTTACTTTGGATGGAATTATGGTATTTTTCTGATAATGTTCATTTTTTAATGAAGAGTGAAAAATACAGTATTTTAATTCAAAACTGTGTTTTAATCTAATTTATTTATATGGTTATATTATCTTTTTAATTGGTTTTAACGTGAAATTAGAATATATTTTTAGAATTTAATCTAATTTTTTCCATTAGAAGTAATTTCATTTTTGAAATTGGACATAAACAGGTGTCAATATTTTGATAGTTATTATTTCTTTAAAACACGCTATTTATTTTAACAGCGGGAATTAATTTTAAATTAATCTCTTCAACTTCTGTTTTTTGAATTTAGAAAAATAGATTCTATATTTGGAATCATTAGGTCCAAATTTTTTCAATAGGTAACTTTTATTTCTATACATTTTAAATATTTACTTCAGTAAATATTTTATTTACCATGATTAAAGGGTAAATATAGTCAATAAGGGTAAAATATAATAATATAAAAATATTAAATTACCCTAAAATGTGTCCTAATCCTATTGGATGATACATATCTGACCATGGGAATCCTTGTTTTGAATTAGAGACCCCATGGAGCCACATGGGAGTAATAATGACATTTTATATTAATTAATTTAAAGTAAAGACAAAAATAAATATAAACAAATATCTTTTAGTAAATAAATTTTCACATGGGGTTATATAAGTTATCTTTTCAACTATATATATTATCAGAATATCTAAAAATATTTCCTACATCATGGTATTTTTTTTATAATTTTTTTACGTCAAATAAATTAAATTATTTATGACACAATAATGATACAATATTTACCTCATTAATAAATGATTTAAATAAATAAGATTATAAATATTAAAACAATTTCGAAAACCAGTACAATTATTATTTTATTATTTTATTTCGACCATGAGTCATCTTAACATTGATTTTAATGAATATTTGTCCTTTTGAAACCAAATATGAGGTTATAATAAAATAATTGTTTCAAACATTCCCAAAGAGCCTCTCCTCTCCCTTATAAAAAGCCCTCACTTCAAACCCATTTCTCAAAATTCTCAAGCCTTTGACTTGTTCAACCACTGGTCAAATAAGCTCCCAAGATCCCTCTATTCATCCTAGATGCCTTAATATAGGTAGAAAGAACTTCAAGAAACCCTTTTGGTTCAAACCAAAGGGAGTTACCCAATTTAAAGGTAACATCTTCTCTTACGTTCTTTTGTTTTATTTTACTTCTCCAACCCATAAACACTTTTTATTAATTTATTTTATAACAACACCAGTATAATCAATATACTAGGATGTTTTTATGATAAGTATTTTAAGTACACTTATGCACACCTCCATCTAATGGGTGAAGAACATACTATTTCTGTGGATGGAAACTAACGCCTCAAGAAGCAATGATTGTTCAATTATCTCCTACCGCCTCTCATGGTAGCCATTATGATGAAACTGTATTTATATATAATATATATTATGTTCTTGTTTTCTATATTCTTCTGTGACTTTTATTTACAAACATACCTTTATGCCTTCCAATATGTGTAAACACGATAATTTCATTTGAGGAAGTGTGGACTACCGCCCCCTCAAGGTGATATAATTCGTTCTTGACATACATGGATCGTATAAAGATGGAGTTAATGAAATTATGTAATATATATATCATGTTATATTATATTTTAATTATAATATACCAATGTATCATTAATCTTTCATTACATTAAATATTAAATAAAAATGAAAGTAGCGTTCATGCGTATGTACGGCTTACCGTCTCCATGAACGGTGCACTTCATTTCTTATTTCAAAATGTTATGTAATATTATAAATATATATATATATATATACTAGATATATATGATATATATGATATCCAAATCATTAATATAATTCTGGAGATAATGGAGTTTTAACCACATGGACAAATTGTAATTATAACAAGTTCATTTTTAACTCAAATTCCGAACATCGACAAAATGTCTGATATGAACTCAAATAATTAACTAATGTTATTTCAAGTTAATAAGTGATATAAAAGTAATAATAAACATTAAAAAAATCTGAATCAAGTATAAATTAACTTAAATTTATTATTCAGTAAGAACAAGGAATATACGAGTCAAGTTGGACATGAGGTAAGGGATTTCTTATCTCACTTTTAATTCTGTGAGATTTCCATTGTTCACCACATATTTATTGCATGTGGTGTATTGTTTACTTCCATTTGATATATATTATCATGATTATATTTATATTCATGGTATTCTGTGATTCATTTGGTGGTTATTAAATTTTCTCATACGACTCGATTGATTACAATGTGGTAAGGGTTTTTCATCTCACTTTTTATTCCTGTGAAATTCATGATATATTATCCACTCTTTACTTTTGTGTGGTATATGTACTGCAAATGATTGTATTATTTTCATAATATAATTTAATTTATGGGTATTTACATATTCATTGTGTGATCTTTCTTTCATGGGGTGTATGTTTCATAAGTTACCAAATCGATAAGGGAACCTTTCACCCTCCTCTTTTTAAAAGAATTATTTTTGTTATGTCTTTTAATTTACATCTTATTATGTTGGGATATGTTCTTATATATCCTTATTGATGTAAATTTTATGTCCATGTTATGAGATATTATTTTCTCTCTCATCAACTTATTTTCTGAATTTTAAAGTGACGTCGTTAGGCTGTCGAATTTCTGTAAGAAAACTTCTGAACCCAATTTCAATTTTTGGGTAAAACATCTACTTCATAATTATGTCGTGCTATGAATATGTGTGAATAAACTCTGATTGTTTTAAACTTAATATCCACTTATATTGGGTGCAGTTATATTTTTCACACATAATTATGTAATTGATTTATCCTTAATCTAAGGATACCGTCTTTATAAGGGATCTCGTCTCAATTTACATTTCCATTGAAGCTTCATTGTTTATATGCACCAATTCACTCTTACATGGTGTATATAATGTCCTTTAAAATATTATATCATGAATACCTTTATTATCATGATATTATTAAGTTTTGATTAAATGTCATTCCTCAATTATTTGTATTCTAGGGTCTCTCATTTTGTTAAAAACTCTTTAACTAAAATATCCTTTTACATGTTTTAAAGGTTTATTCTTCTAAATCTTTCACATTAATGTCCATGTTTAATAAAAATTAAGGATTTATTCATATGGACATGAATATATTGAAATTTATATTTATTTCAAAATCTTGAAAGAGTTATGGGACACTTCGATTCAAAAATATCTTTATTTAATATTTTAAATGGTTTTAAAAATGGTTTGATAAAAGCTTTGATTTTTTCAATATTTTGAAATGATATATTGTGATTGTAATGTGGAATTGTAATCTTTCCATTATATTTGTTTTATGGGTTATGAATTTTTTATAGCTATTGGGCATTGTTAACTAATACAGGTGGTTCCGTGATAAACCTAGGGCGGGTGAGCCTGAGATAACTCTCCAATGCATTGGGTAACGTGACGGAGGTACACGTTAATGTTTCTCCTAATAGATTTAGGGAATATACTATGATGGGTATTACAAATGTGAATCCCTTCTATATCTATGATAGCTACAACGTATGTATGGTATTTATGTCATAAGTTACCTTTATTGTTAGGACCAAGCTGAAGGAAGAGATGGTTTGTCTTTTGTTGATCTTGAGGAAGTATTCATAAAAAAAATACACCTTGGATTTCTAAGAATTAAGTGTCTGGAATTCGGAGTCTAGAAATTGAAAAGTTCAGAACTGATAATATTGAACATTTGGAAGCTAGTGTTCGAAGAATTCGGGGTCTGGAATTCAGAGTCTGGAAATTGAAATGTTCGGAACCGGGATATTGCAAATTATTGAAAGCTGGCTGATAGGAGATGTGAAGGCCTTTAATCTAACGATGCTTTTCTGATCTTAAAGTTCTCAAAAATCATGAAAAATTTCATGTTGAAATCTGGTTTAAGATATGGTGAAGAAAAAGTTTGTAGCGAGAAGTTCGGAGTCGACTTGCTGAAGAAGAAGTTCGTAGCGAGAAGTTCGAAGTCGAATTGCTGAAGAAGAAGTTCGTAGCGGGAAGTTCGGAGTCGACTTGCTGAAGAAGAAGTTCGTAGAAAGAAGTTCCGAGTCGACTTGCTGAAGAATAAGTTCGTAGCGGAAATTTTGGAGTCAACTTGCTGAAGAAGAAGTTCGTAGTAAGAAGTTCGGAGTCGACTTGACGAATAAGAAGTTTGTAGGGGGGAAGTTCGGAGTCGACTTGCTGAAGAAGAAGTTCGTAGTAGGGAAGTTCGTTGTAGACTTTCTGAAGCATAAGTTCATAGAGAGAAGTTTGGAGTCTACTTGCTGAAGAAGAAGTTCATAGTGGGAAGTTCGGAGTCGACTTGCTGAAGAAGAAGTTTGTAACGGGAAGTTCGGAGTCGACTTCCTGAGTCAGAAGATCGGAGTGAAGATGTTCGGAGTCGACTTCCTGAACCTGAAGTTCATAGTCAGAAGTGCAGAGTCATGCCGAGATTTGGTGAAGTTGTAACCAGAAGTCGTATCAAGATCCAGAGAAGTCATACCGATAGTTCAAAATCATTGGTATTGATGAATCAAGAAGGGTGGATCCGAGAATATGATACCGAGAAGACAGATGAGTGGATCTGGGAATATGATACCGAGAAACTTGTGTAACAAAGATGGATCCAGAAAAGGCCAAAGTTCTAAATCAAGATAATAGGAAGAAGATTCAAGAAGTTTCTATAAGCATTGAAAAAGTCTTAATTACTCTGAGATTTCAGGAGAAATTAATATTTGGGTGAATTTAAGTGAGCGGGAAAATATTTTGGTTTCCCGCCTAAGCACACTTTGGAGCACCTATAAAAGGAGATCAGGGTGCTAAGTAAGGAAATGGTGACAATGTAGAGAGATAAGCTCTAATAATCTAGAGATAAGAAGAAGTGTTTGGCCGACATAGTTTCATTGCAGTCTCAATTGAAACAAGAATTTGATACTGGTTGACACCGTATTGAGTTTCTCGGATTGAGAAGATTCGAAGTGAAGAATTCGGAGTGGAGAATTCAGAGTGGAGATTCGGAATGGGGAATCAGTACTGGTTGTCACCGTATTGAGTTTCTCAGACTGAGGAAGACTCGGATTGAAGATTCGGAGTGAAGAATTCGGAGTGGAGATTCGGAATGGGGAATCAGTATTGGTTGTCACCGTATTGAGTTTCTCAGACTAAGGAAGACTCAGATTGAATATTCTGAGTGGAGAAGAATTCAGAGTGGAGAATTTGGAATAGATATTTGGAATGGGAAGTTTGTACTATAATTGGTCTATCCCATGTCCAAGGAGTCCTTGCCTTTCTTCTGAGTAATGAAGTGAAGATTTTTGTTGAATTTTCTTACACTTGTGTATTTGAAAGGAAGTGCAGGTAACATAAGTTGTTACAAGAAAAGAGACTTTTCCCTATTGTGCTAAGAGGGTGCACACGCACTAGAGTGATTATTTCACAGTGCATCATGAGTGTAAGGGTATATCCTACTCATTTTAATCCAAGGATTTTTTTTCTTAGTGGATTGTATGGTTCTGGATTGTTTCCAACCATACCAAGAACGTAGCTATTCTTATTGAATAGTGATCCTTGTAAATTGATGTGTTCCTTTGGATGTGTGTTTTTTTGTTTCTCAGCAAGTAAGTATATCATTAACAAGAGACAAAGGATGTTCTCTTTTTAAGGTTACTTAAAATAAGAAAAAGGGGTACCACTAATTCACCCCCCCCCCCTTAGTGGTTCAATACTCCAATTGGGTCCTTTCAAGTGGTATCAAAACGAGGTTGCCTGTGTTTTCCTTGCTGATGGAGAATATGAATTGTGTGAACAATAAAGGAATTCCGGTATTAAATGGGAAGTAATATCACATCTGGAAGGATAGAATGCTACCGTATCTCATGTCTATTAGTTATGAAGTTCTTGAAGCTGCAACAGTTGGGTTTCCCCCCATTGAAGACATTTTTCCACTTACACCTGTTGACAAGAAGTGTCTTGAGAATGATAGAAGAGCCAAGAATTATATATTGTCTTGACTTTCTTAAATTGAATTCTTAAGAGTGAAAGGTGTGTCTATAGCCAAAGGTATATGGGAAAAACTAAAAAACATATACGAAGGAAATACAAAAGACAAGAAGGAAAAAACTTCAAATCTGGAGATTGAAGTATGAAGACTTGAAGATGGGATAGCAAGAATTTGTTGGGGATTTATTCACCAGGGTAAACGATATTATTAGTACCATCATATGTCTTGGTGAAGAAATGAAAGACTCTATTGTGGTGGAAAATATCTTGAGGATTCTTCCTGATAAATTTGATGCGAAGGTATCTTCATTAGAAGACAGAGACCCAGAGACTCTATCTCTTGATGATTTTTATACTACACTCATTACTTATGAAATGAGAATGGAAAAAGCGATAAAGACCAAGACAAAGGTTGACAGAGAATTATCTTTCAAATCCATGAAGAAGGAGAGATCTAAGAAGATATTGACTGAAGGATATGGTGGTGACTCTGACTCTGAAAGTGAGGTGTGTAAAAATCGTAACTATATTTTATCCTAGTTTTCAAAAAATGTTAAAAGAGGCATAAGGAAATACAAGGGAAAACTTCCCTTGAAGTTTTTTGAATGTGGATGCATTGGTTACTTTGCATCTAACTATCCTTGAAGGGAGAATGAAGGAAATAGTGATGAAGAAGAAAGAAATCCAAGAAAGTTATGGAAGAAGAAGAGTGGTAAAGGAAACACAGGGAAAGGAAAGAAGTTCTTCAAATTCAAGAGAAAAGGATTCCTATCCATAAATGAAGAATATGAAGAAAGTGATGTTGAATCTGAAAAATAAGTTGAGCATTGTGTTGAGAATACTTTCATTGAAATAGTGAATGATGAGAATTTCGGAAGCAGCAACTCGGAAGAAGAAGAAACTTAGCTTGAGATGCATTTGAAAGAATAACTAAAGGAATGTTTAAGGAAGATCAGAAGGCTGGAGAAGCTTAAAAAAAAGTTGTAAGATGAATGTTTCTCAGCATCCAATCAAGAAAATGATAAAGAAAAACTTGAGAAAGATCTTGAAGACTTGAAAATTCTCTTAAGGATGACAAAAATCAAAATGAGCACATGAGAGTTGAGCTGAAGGAAAAAAAGGAAGAATTTGAACTCATTCAAAATAAGCTCTCTGAAGTTGAATCAAAAAACATTTGTTCTCAAAACTCAACTACTAACGTTGGTGAAGGCTCTCAAAAGCACATTCTGAGAAAATTCAATAGAAGAAAAAGGTGGTTGATGTGAAAAAGAAAGCTGAGAAAGTTACTTATGTGGCCAAGACCATCGTTACATGGAACTTTAAAGTTTCAAGGAAACCTAAGTCTAACACTGGTGAAAAACAAGAAAAATCATTGAAGGAAGAATTCCAGCAGAGCAATCTTGCTAACAAAAAGAATGATTGGTGGGGCTGAAGAAAAATCAACAAATAAGTATCAGAACAAAAGCTTTAGATGAAGGTACTCTTTCTATGGGTACTGTTGTTATTGTGGTGGATTCGGGCATAAATCAAATATGTGTTGGTTCAATCAACATTATTACCATCACCCCACAAGTTATGAAAGGCAAATATTGAGGGGGAGTCAATCTCCTCAAAGGAAGAAGAGTGAGAAGGTTTTCTTGAAGAAAGTTGAGAAGAATGAAGTCAAGATAGAAAATAGGTTCCAGCCTCTGGAGACCATTTGTGAAAGGTGTGAACAACCTGGACACCTTGTAAAAGGACGTCTTGTGCTGTTACCGGCTCAACAAAAAGTTCTTAATTTTTAGAAGCCGAAGGAGAAGAAAGAAGTGAAAGAAGAAAAAGCTCTTGTTCTTGAAACTTCTCTAAAAGTTACAAAGGAAGAACGACCTTGAATACTTGATAGTGTTTGTTCTTCACATATGATAGGGTACTTGAAGTTTCTAAAGAGTTTGAAGAAGTTTAAAGAAGGAACAGTGACATTTGGCAACGATGAATCTTTAAAAATCAAAGGTGTTGGATCAGCCATCATTGGAAAGGAAAAATTAATGTCCAAGAAAACTCTGTATGTTGATGGGATAAAGCACAACTTGTTGAGTGTATCACAACATTATGATGAGAGTAACAAAGTTATCTTCAAGAAAGATGTATTTATTGTGAAAAGTGAATAAGATGGGTATATTGTTACAAGAGTCCAATGAACCAAAGGAAATCTGTTTCAAGTTGGAAATTCACAAAACTCTTGTTACATGAGAATAGTGGAAGAAAATCAGTTGTGGCACAGAAGACATGGACACATGTGTTAGTGAAATATGAGCAAGTTATCTCAAAGGGACAGTGTTCAAGATATTCCAGATTTTCCAAGAAGAAGAGATTGGTATTGCACTACCAGTTAAAAAGGAAATATTACAAGTGTTGTGAATAAGAAGGTTCACATTTGATCTAAACAACCCCTTGAACTAATACGTTCTGATATATGCGGGATAATGATCAAACCATCAAAAAATGAAGACAAGTACTTCATCACTTTCATTGATGATTTTACTCGCATTACGTGTGTTATGTTTATTAAGCACAAGTCAGATGCCCTGAAAATGTTTAAAAGCTTCAGAAGGAAAGCTGAGAAAGAATGTGAGTACTATGTGAAGAAGTTGAGAACAGATAATGGTGGTGAGTATAGAATTGAATAATATGAAGACTACCTTGAGAAGAATGGAATTCAGCATGAATATAGTGCTCCATATACACCTCAACAAAATGGGGTTGCTGAAAGGAAGAACAGAAGCATGGTGGAAATGGGAAGAACCATGTTGCTTGAACATGGACTTACTCGTTACTTTTGGAGGCAAGCTACAAGTACAACTTTTTATATTCAAAATCGATGTTTCTACAGGCCTAAATAAAACAAGACTCCATATGAACTTTTTTATGGAATTAATCCAAGTATGAAGCATGCTAAAGTTTTTGGGAGCCCATGTATTATAAAAAAGAAAGGTGGAAGCAGTGGAAAATTTGAGCAGAAAGGAGAAGACATAATTTTTCTTGGATATGCTCCAGAAAGAAGAGGTTATAGATTCTTTAACAAATAAACAGGAAGAATTGTGGATGTAGTTGATGTAAAAGTCATTGAAACTCTAGGAAAAGATAAGCATGTCCAGACAGACAAGGAAGATGAGGAAGAGGAAGTTAACGATTCTGATAAGGATGCAATGAATTGTAATCCTAATCAAGATGAAGAATCAGATTCGGCCATATCAAGTGATGAGGAAGGCACACGAAAAACTTATCCAAGGCTGATGAAACAAGTGAAAGCTCAGAATATTAATGGTGATCAACGTCACATAGTTCAAACAAGAAGAACAAGTAATTCTATATCACATACTTCCTTGTATTCCAAAGTGGAACCAAATGATGTTAAAGAAGCCTTTGAGCATCCAGAATGGGTTCAATCCATGAATGAAGAATTGGATCAGATTGAAAAGAATGAAACATGGGAACTCGTACCCAAGCCTGAAATTAAGAACATTATTGGCACCAAATTGGTCTTCTAGAACAAGTTGAATGAAGAAGGATAAGTTATTATAAATAAAGCAAGATTGGTTTGCAAAGGCTACTCTCAGATTGAAGGAATTAACTTTGATGAAACTTTTGCTCTGGTATCCAGATTAGAAACTATCCGAATCTTTCATGTTATTGATGCACAACGAGGCTACAAAATCTTTCAAATGGATGTTAAATCTGCATTTCTTAATGGTGATCTCAAAGAAGAAGTTTATATTGAACAACCATGTGGATTTGTTGTCGGGAAGAATGAAAGTTATGTGTGCAGGTTGAAGAAAGCCTTGTATGGACTAAAGCAAGCTCAAAGAGCATGGTATTCCAAACTTGATACTTGCTTAAAGGAGACGAACTTCATGAAAGGAAGGGTTGAAAGCAATCTGTACATCAAGGAAATCCAAGATCTTTATCTCATTGTGATTTTCTATTTTGACGACATTATTTTTGCTGGGAATGATGAAAGAAGTTGTGAAAGGTTTGCTGAATAAATGAATAATGTCTTTGAGATGTCCATGTTGGGTGAAATGAGATACTTTCTTGGGTTACAAATTTTGCAATAGAAAGAATTCATTTTTCTCTGCTAAGAAAAATATGCTAAGGAACTTCTTAAGAAGTTTGGGATGGAAAACTCAAAACCTGTATCAACTCCTATCTCAGTGGGAACGAAGATAAGCAAAGATGATGAAGGAAAATAAGTTGATCGGAAATAATATCGAAATCTTATTGGAAGTTTGTTGTGCCTGACTACATCAATACCAGACATTGTTTTTTTTGTTACCTTATGTGCAGGATTCCAGAGTGCTCCTAAATAATCACATCTTGTTGCTGGAAAAATAATTCTTAGATACATAGAAGGCACAACAAAATTCAGAATCAAGTATAGAGGCTCAAATAACATTGATTTTTTTGGATATTCAGATGCATATTGGGAAGGAAATGTTGATGATAGAAGATCCACATATGGTGGAGTGTTCTTTATAGAGAAAAGTTGTGTTTGCTGGAACTCGAAGAAGAAAAACTTTGTGACACTTAGTACGGTTGAAGCTGAATATGTTGCTGCCTCCATGGCTGCTACTCAACTTATCTGGATGAAGACTCAGTTGGAATATTTTCTATTTGAATTGAAGCTGCCCTTCTCTTGGTCTGTGATAATCAAAGAAAAATTAATCTTACCAAGAATCCAGTCCAACATTCTTGATTGAAGCATATCGACATCAAATATCATTTAATCAAAGAGCATGTGAAAAATAATGAACTGAAACTTGAATATGTTTCATCTTCTAAACAAGTTTCTGATATTTTCACGAAACCTTTTCCAAATCAATCATTCTCAAGATTGAGGTTGAACATGGTTGTCCAACCTCTCTCTCTTCAAGGCTAAGGTATGTTTTTTCCCCTCTCTCTTCTTACCTTTGGATTGTTTTGTCAAGGGGGAGAAGTTGTTTGTATCATAAATCTATTGTTCAAAGAAAGAGTAATGGGTAAGCTATGAACTCAGAACTGCTTGTGTATGTGAACTATTCTAACTGTTTGTTGGAGTGGTTGTAGGAAAGAACATGAAGTTGTTTACAGGTTGTATGAAGCTGAAGATGTGTGAAGTTGAAGATGTCATTTTCACCACCTATGGACAGCAAGGTTTTGCTGTCAATGATTCTTGTTTCCTACAATGAGTTAGCTCACGTAGGCTTATAATTATTGATAAGTAACCCACTACTTAAGGTTACAAAGTTTGGTGATTTATGAAAACTTGGGTGACAACAAAATCCAAAGGGGAAGATTGTTAGGACCAAGCTGAAGGAATAGATGGTTTGTCTTTTATTGATCTTGAGGAAGTTTTAATAAAATAAAGACACCTTGGATTTCAAAGAATTAGGAGTCTGAAATTTGGATTCTGGAAATTGAAAAGTTTGGAACCGATAATATTGAACATTCAGAACCAAGTGTTCGAAGAATTCAAAGTCTGGAATTCGGAGTCTGGAAATTGAAAAGTTCGGAACCGAGATATTGTTAATTCTTGAAAGCTGGCTGATAGGAGATGTCAAGGAATTTAATATGAAGATGCTTTTTTGATCTTAAAGTTCTCACAAATCATGAAAAATTTCATGATAAAAACTGGTTGAAGATATGGTGAAGAAAAAGTTTGTAGCGAGAAGTTTGGAGTCGACTTGCTGAAGAAGAAGTTTGTAGCGAGAAGTTCAGAGTCGCCTTGCTGAATAAGAAGTTCATAGCGGGAATTTTAGAGTCGACTTGCTAAAGAATAAGTTTGTAGAGAGATGTTCGGAGTCGACTTGCAGAATAAGAAGTTCGTAGCGGGAAGTTCGGAGTCGACTTGCTGAGGAAGAAGTTCGTAGCGAGAAGTTCGGAGTCGACTTGCTGAAGAGAAAGTTCGTAGCTGGAAGTTCAGAGTCGACCTGCTAAAGAAGAAGTTCTTAGCGGGAAGTTCAGAGTCGAATTACTGATGAATAAGTTCGTAGTGAGAAGTTCAGAGTCAACTTGCTGAAGAAGAAGTTCGTAGCGGGAAGTTCAGAGTCGACTTGCTGAAGAAGAAGTTCGTAGTGGGAAGTTCGGAGTTGACTTCCAAAGTCAGAAGATCGGAGTGAAGAAGTTCGGAGTCGACTTACTGAACCAAAACTTCAAAGCCATAAATGAAATTTCATGCCGAGATTTGGTGAAGTTGTAACCAGAAGTCGTATCAAGATATAGAGGAGTTATACTGAGAGTTCAAAATCATTGGTATCGATGAATCAAGAAGGGTGGATCTGTGAATATGACGCCGAGAAGACAGATGAGTGGATCTTAGAATGTGATTCCGAGAAACTTGTGTAACAAAGTTGGATCTAAAAAGGCCAAAGTTCTAAATCAAGAGAAGAGGAAGAAGATTCGAGATGTTTCTAGAAGAATTGAAAAAGTTTTAATTACTCTGAGATTTTAGGAGAAATTAAGATTTGTGTGAATTTAAGTGAGCGGGAAAATATTTTGGTTTCCTACCTAACCACACTTTAGAGCACCTATAAAAAGAGATCAGGGTGATAAGTAAGGAAATGATGACAATGTAGAGAAAGAATCTTTGATAATCTAGAGATAATAAGAAGTGTTTGGCTGACAGAGTTTCATTGCAGTCTCAATTGAAACGATAATATGATACTAGTTAACACCGTATTGAGTTTATTGGATTGAGAAGATTCGGAATGAAGAATTCAGAGTGGAGAATTCGGAGTGGAGATTCGGAATGGGGAATTAGTACTGGCTATCACCATATTGAGTTTCTCATACTGAGGAAGACTCGGATTGAAGATTTAGAGTGAAGAATTCAGAGCGGAGAATTTGGAGTGGAGATTCGGAATGGGGAATTAGTACTGGCTGTCACCGTATTGAGTTTCTCAGACTGAGGAAGACTCGGATTTAAGATTCGGAGTGGAGAAGAATTCTAGAGTGGAGAATTTGGAATAGATATTCGGAATGGGAAGTTCGGACTGTAATTGATTTATCTCAAGTCCATGGAGTCCTTGCCTTTCTTCTGGGTAAGGAAGTGAAGATTTGTGCTAAAATTTCTTACACTTGTGTATTTGAAAGGAAGTGCAGGTAACATAAGTTTTTACAAGAAAAGAGACTTTGACCTTTTGTGCTAAGAGTTTGTATACGTACTGGAGTGATTGTTTCACAGTGCTACATGAGTGTAAGGGTATATCCTACTCGTTGTAATCCAAGGATTGTTTTCTTAGTGGATTTAATGGTGCTGGATTGTTTCCAACCATACCAAGGACGTAGCTATTCTTATTGAATAGTGAACCTTGTAAATTGTTGTGTTCCTTTGGATGTGTGTTTGTTTGTTTCATAGTAGGGAAGTATCTCTTTAACAGGAGACAAAGGTTGTTCTCTTTTTAAGGGAACTTAAAAGAAGAAAAAGGGGTACCACTGATTCAACCCCTCCCCCCCTCTCAGTGGTTCAATACTCCAACTAGGTCCTTTCATTTATGATTTATGATTTCTGTGTGTTGTTCATAAATCTTATTATTTCATGAGGTATGATTTGATTGAAAAGTATGGTTTCATTGTTTTATATTTATTGAAGGGATAATGTTTTCATTCCTTATTTTATATCCCTTACTGAGATTTTTATTCTCATACCAAGTTTTTGAAATGTTTTCCACAGAACTTAAAGATGAATAAGGGTCAAGGATGGGATCAATGAAAACTCATGTTGTCTAAAACACGGAACTAGACATTACTCTTTTTTTCAAGAGTTCTTATTTTATGAAAAAAAATAGAAACTGAGTAGAATTTTCTACATGTAATATTCATGTTGTTATGTAAATGTTATAACCTAATTCTCTAAAACACGAAACCTGAAAAGATCCTCAATGTGAATTATCCATTTCATTCAAGATTACGTAATGTTTAAGTCCGGGTCCTTATAGTTGGTATTAGAGGTCGGTTTAGATAACTTTAGAGGTAAGGGTGTTCTTTAAGCATAAGTGACATTACCATAATGGTTTGGATTTTAGAAAGATTCATAATTATTTCAGATAAACTTTATGAGTTTAAGATAACATGAATAAGTATATATTTTTATCTACCCTCATCATAAGATATTATATGATTATTTTACTAATATACTCACACTTACCTTTTTGGTTTTAGTAAATGGCTGGATCTAGCAGGCACCAAAGTAACAATGGATGTGAAGAAAACGGTGATGGTTTTTTGAATGAGAAACTGAATGAAATGGGAGCTACAATGAGAAATATTGTGGTTATTCTCAACCAACTATCTAAAGTCACAATTGACCACCCAAACCTTGGTGATTTTTATAAGTCATCATATATGTGAGAGAAAAAAACCCCCATGGAAGTTCAGATAATAATCATAAAGGTAAGTATATTCAAAAACCTATGTGTCAAGGATGTCGAAAGAAATGCATAGGAAAATTTTTCAAAGGGAAGGGAAGATGCTATTGATGTGGAAGTGAAGGTCATAAAGAAAGAACCTACCATTGAAAAAGGAAGCATCCAGTTGACTCTAAGAAAGGGAAATAATTTCTTTCTAAGGGAACAATCGAATGACTTAAATGTGGTGTGCATGGTCATTATGCAAACAGTTTTCCTATGATGAAGTTCCGGGAATGGGATCATCAGGATCATACAAATATATGTTTACCAATACCTAATGGCATTCCTATTGAGGATGAATAAACTGACAATGACCAATGAAAGGTATGAATTATTTCTTAACATATGTTTTGACATTATTTAATCTTAGAATATGATTCATGATTTTGTTTGTAGGAATGAAGTTTCTCTGAATAATTTGGTAAAGAATGGTTAATGGATCATTAAGAACGTTGAATGAGTAAGAAGTTAACATATAAGGGATTCAAGAGTTTTGGTAGATTTTAGGATGGTGAAATTCTTAAAAGTATTAAGGCTATTTTGACGATGGGATTACATTGGAAGAATTTTTATAGTATGTGTAACCCTGAAGTTTGATATATGAAAATGTTATTCAAGGAATAATTATCTTTTCATCTGATGAGTAATGGTGGAATTTTATTTTGGGAGAATATATTTTTTTATTATGGACATATGGTGGTTTAGGTTTTTTATAGAAATGATTAACCTATTATAGAGAATATGTTATTTGGTTAATTACACTTTAGTATGAGACATTAAGAGTAGTCAATTTTATTTGGAGATAAATGTTAATATTTATTGTGGAAGACTATGTGATAAAATCCTTCTGAGCTTTTGGTTTCAATCTTATTTTGGATTATTTTGAATAATTTTAAGGACAATTTTATATTGAATGGTCTTTCTTGAATTTTGGTTACTTTTGGTTGAATTTTGGAGATTAAGAGTAGTACTTCTTTTTATAAAAGATTATCCCTTTGGGGATTATCTGGTCACGTACTAACCAATTTTAGTTTTAGTAGATTTCTAAAGACAAGGGAAATATATAGTTCTCCTTTTGTTAATTATGTGATTCTCTAGAATATGATTCTTGTGCTTTTGATGTGACCAGGACTTTTTGAATTCTCATTGTTTGTATAAAAGATTAGTTTTCAGTAGAAACTTATTAAAGGATGAAACTCTACTTGAAGGTAAGTATATTTCTTTATGTTCTTATACTATGTAGAAAATGAATTCATCAAAATTATAAAAAGGAATGTAAAACAAAAATGTTTTTGGTTTACATTTCATACTAGGTAATAAAAGACTATTTAAAACATCATAATTTTGTGATTTTCTGGTCGTTAACTTTCTCCAAATCATGTTTTTTATCACTTACCATCAAAACTTGACCATTTGTTCTCTCATCCATATCCATGTTTTTCTACATTGAATCCGATTATGGGTTATCTCAGGTGACCTTTATACTTCTCTTTCATTCTTTTATATTGATAATTTTACTGACTCTTTTCCCGATGTGGGACTTTTTAAGAAGTTTTCAAGCCCAGTTTTAAAATTGCGAGGATGCAATTCCCAAAAGGGGGAAGGATGTAACATCCCAGGTAAATAAAGAACATGAAATTTTTCATATTTATTAATATTTGTGAATTAAATATTAATTCTACTTTAAAGGGGGACTCTATGTTCGATGACGTACCTGATATGCAACAATGGATTTCCTTGAAATCTTACGTTGCACACTAATAATATAATATTATTATTTTAAATGATAGTTAATGCCAAGCCATTGTATTGGCGGGAATGAATAAAAATAAATACAATATTATGATACATGTTTATTTAATATTTTTAAAATTATCTAATAAAATTTATTGGCTTAAAATAAGTAAAGAATTCGATTTTAATCATAAATACTCTAATATTCACTAAAAGGTCTATTTACCGCCTTTTAATGGAGAACCCTATTTAAATCTGGTTTTTTCACTTTTATATGTTGTATTTGACAAAATAAAATTCTTATTTAGAATTGGGGCACCAAAATTTACTTTGGATGAAATTTTGGTATTTTTCTGATAATTTTCATTTTTAATGCATAGTGAAAAATATTGTATTTTAATTCATAACTGTGTTTTAATCAAATTAATTTATATGCTTATATTATCTTTTTAATTGGTTTTAAAGTAAAATTAGAATATATTTTCATAATTTAATATAATTTTGGTCATTGGAAATAATTGTTTTTGAAATTGGACATAAGAAAGTGTCAATCTTCTGATAGTTATTATTTCTTAAAAACACGCAATTTGTTTTAACAGTGGGAATTAATTTTAAATTAATTTCTGCCACTTCTGTGTTTTTAATTTGAAAAAATGGATTCCATATTTTTAATCATTAGTTCTAAATTTTGTAAATAGGTAACTTTTATTTTTAGAAATTTTAAATATTCACTTCAGTAAATATTTTATTTACCATGATTATAGGGTAAATATAGTAAATAAGGGTAAAATATAATATTATAATAATATTAAATTACCCTAACATATGTCATAATACTATTGGATGATACATATACGACCATGGGAATCCTTGGATCGAATTAGGGACCCTATGTAGCCACATGGGAGTAATAATGACATTTTATATTAATTAATTTAAAGTAAAGACAAAAATGACATAAACAGATAACTTTTAGTAAATAAATTTCTACATGGGGATATATAAGTTATCTTTTCAACTATAAATATTTTTTTTAAAGATAAAACTATTTCCTACATCATGGTATTTTTTTTATAATTTTTGGACATCAAATAAATTAAATTATTTATGACACAATTATGATACAATATTTACCTCATTAATAAATGATTTAAATAAATAAGATTGTAAATATTAAAAAAATATCCAAAACCAGTCCAATTATTATTAGATTATTTTATTTTTTCCATGAGTCGTCTTAAAATTTATTTTAATGAATATTGTACCTTTTAAAACTCAATATGACGCTATAATAAAATAATTGTTTCAAAATTTCCTAAATAGCCCCTCCTCTCCCTTATAAAAAGTCATCACTTCTAACCCATTTCTCACACTTCCTAAGCCTTTGTCTCATGAAAAATCTACTACAATAAGTTCCCAAGATCCCTCTATTCATCCTATAAGCCTTACCTTATGCAGAAAGCACTTCATGAAACCCTTTTGGTTCAAACCAAAGGGAGTTACCTGATTTAAAGGTAACGTCTTCTCTTAAGTTCTTTTGTTTTATTTTACTTCTCCAACCCCTAAACTATTTTTATTCATTTATTTTATAACAACACCAGTATAATAAATATACTAGAAATTTTTATGAGAAGTATTGTAACTACACTTACACACACCTCCATCTAATGGGTGAAGAACATATTGTTTCTTTGGATGGAAAACTAACGCCTCACGAAGCGATGATTGTTCAATTATCTCCTACCGCCTCTCGTGGTGGCCATTATGATGAAACTGTATTTATATATAATATATATTATTATTTTTTCTATATTATTCTTTAATTTTTATTTAAAAAAATACCTTTATTCCTTCTAATTTTTGTAAACGCGATAATTTCATTTGAGGAAGTGCGTACTACTTCCCTCTCAAGGTGATATGATTCGTTCTTGACATACATGGAACGTATAAAGTTGGAGTTAATGAAATTATGTAACATATATATCATATGATATTATATTTTAATTATAATATACCTATGTATCATTAAGCTTTCATTCCATTAAATATTAAATAGAAATGAAAGTAGCGTTCATGCGTACGTACAGCTTACCGTCTCCATGAACGGTGCATTTCATTTTTTATCTCCAAATGTTATGTACTATTATAAATATATATATATATATATATATATACAGTGGATATATATGATATATATGATATCTAAATCATTAATATCATTCTGGAGATAATGGAGTTTTGAAAACATGGACAAATTGTAATTATAACAAGTTCATTTTTAACTCAAATTCCGAACATTGACAAAATGTCCAATATGAACTCAAATAATTAACTAACTATTATTGCAATGTAATAAGTGATATAAAAGTAATAATAGATATTAAAAACGTTATTAATCAGGTATAAATTAACTTAAGTTTATTATTCAGGAAGAATAAGGAACATACCAGTCAAGTTGGACCCGAGGTAAGGGATTTCTTATCTCACTTTTAATTTCGTGAGATTTCCATTGTTCACAACTTATTTATTGCATGTGGTGTATTTTGTACTGAAATTTGATATATATTATCATGATTCTATTTATATTTATGGTATTATGTGATTCATTTGGTGGTTTTTATCTTTTCTCATAAAACTCGATTGATTACAATGTGGTAAGGGTTTTTCATCTCACTTTTTATTCCTGTGAAATTCATGCTATATTAGCCACTATTTTCTTTTGTGTGGTGTATTTACTTCCCATGATTGTATTATTTGTGTAATATAATTTTATTTATGGGTATTTACATATTCATTGTGTGATCTTTCTTTCAAGGGGGGTATGTTTCGTAAGTTACCAAATCGGTAAGGGAACCTTTCACCCCCCTCTTTTTAAAATACTTCTTTTTTGTTATGTCTTTTAATTAACATCTTATTATGTTGGGATATGTTCTTATATATCCTTATTGATGTAAATTTTATGTCCAAGTGATGAGATATTCTTTTCTATCTCATCAACTTATTTTCCGAATTTTAATGTGACGTCATTAGGCTATCGAATTTCTGTAAGAAAACTTCTTAACACAATTTCAATTTTTCGGTTAAACATCTACTTCTTGATTATGTCGTGCTATGAATATGTGTCAATAACCTATGATTTTTTTACACATAATATACACTTATATTTGGTGTGATTATTTTTGTCACACATAATTATGTAATTTATTTATCCTTAATCTATGGATACCATCTTTATAAGGGATTTCGTCTCAATTTACATTTCCATTGAGACTTCATTGTTGATATGCACCAATTCACTCGTATATGGTGTATATACTGTACTTTGGAATATTATATCATGAATACCTTTATTCTCATGATATTATTAAGTTATGATTAAATGTTATTCCTCAATTATTTGTATTCTAGGGTCTCTCATTTTGTTAAAACTTTTTAACTAAAATATCGTTTTAAATGTTTTAAAGGTATATTCTTAAAAATATTTCACATTAATGTACATGTTTTAAAAATGGTTTTAAGGATTAATTCATATGGAAATGAATGATTTTAAATTTATATTTATTTGAAAATCATCGAAGCGGTATGGGAGACTTTGATTCAACAATCTCTTTATTTAATATTTTAAATGTTTTTGAAAATGGTTTGATAAAAGATTTGATTTTGTCAATATTTTGAAATGATATATTTTGATTTCAACGTGGAAATGTTGTCTTTTCATTATGTTTCTTTTATGGGTTATGAATATTTTATGGATATTGGACATTGTTTACATAGACGGGTGGTTCCATGTTAAACCTAGGGCGGGTGAGCCTGAGATAGCTCTCCAATGCATTGGGTAACGTGACAGAGGTAAACATTAATGTTTCTACTAAGATATTTATTTAATATACTGTGATGGGTATTCCAAATGTGACTCCCTATGTATTTGTGATAGCTACAATGTAAGTATGTTATTTATGCCGTAATTTACCTTTATGATTTACGATTTAAATTCATTTTTCATAAATATTATGATTTTATGAGGTATGTTATGATTGAAAAGTATGGTTTCATTGTTTTGTATTTATTGATGGCATAATGTTTTCATTTTTTATTTTATATCCCTTCCTGAACTTTTTATGCTCAACCCAAGTTTTTGAAATGTTTTCAAAAGGACTTAAAGATTAATAAGGGTCAAGGATGGGATCAAGGAAAAGTCATGTTGTCTAAAACATGGAACTAAACATGACACTTTTTTAGGAGTTTTTATTTTAGGAAAAAAATAGATACTGATTAGAATTGTCTACATGTAATATTCATGTTGTTATGTAAATGTTATGACCTAATTCTCTAAAACTCTAATCCTGAAAAGATCCTCAATGTGAATTATCCATTTAATTCAAGATTATATAATGTTTAAGGCTGGTTCCTTATAGGTTTGGGATTCATTTACTTATTCTCATTATCATAATCAGTGTTATTAGACTACCTATAGTTTTGGTAGTGGTATAAATGGTTCCCATGTTTTTTTTATTTGTAAAATAACATGGGAAAGAAATAAATTCTAAATCATAATTCACATCACCTATAAAATATGTCTAATCATTTGTTTTATGATGTACGTATAACGATGTACTATATGGGATATCATAAATCTTAATACAAATTAAATTATCAGAATTATTCTATTCATGTCATATTACATATTGATAATATAAAATATGATAGGCCTATACTGTTCTTCATACATAGAATGGATCTCTTATAAACTGAGGTCACTGTTGGTAAAAGATAAATCTTGTGTGATCATACCTAGAATGGATCTCTTATAGCTAATATGAAAAATAATAAATAGTTCAAAAAATTTAAATTAAATATTACACTTATTCAAAATATAAGCAATTACTAACTATGAATAAAAGAGGGAATAAAATTTAAATAAATGATCAATTAATGAATTTAAACATGAGATAAAAAATTTATAAACAATAAAATATATCTAATTTTAAACACATTATAATTTTAACCAATTAATTATGGATATTCCATAATTTATTATATAAAATATTTAAATTAATTTTATAATATGAACTTTTTATATTATTAATTTTATGTAATTTTCTTTAAATATATGATATTTATATGAATTATAAAAAATTTATAATCTAATATCTATCGAGAAAAGTTTTAAATAATTTTAAAATCACATATTAATATTATTTAAATATTTGATCATATTAGTTTACCAAAACTCTTTTGATAAGGTTAGTATAATTTCCAAATAAGGATCTTTTAATATAAAATTTTTAAATTAATCATTATGAATATTTCATAATTTTCATAAATCTAAACAGTATATATTAAGCCTTATTTTTTAATCTATAAACTCTTTATAAATTAATATACAATTTTTTATATAAACACTTTATATTTAAATTATATGGTGTGTCATATATATTTTAATATGATATTTTAATATCAACACTTAGTATTACAAGAATATTTAAAATAAATATTTCAAAGCACTAAATTAATCAATCTTAAACACTTTATAATTAAAGAATTATTAACACTTTTATAAATTAATAAATATTCATAAATAAAAATTTTCCATTTTTATAAAAATTTTATTAATAATTAAATTCACTTAATAATTGGAAATTAAGATAAATACAATTTTCTACTACAATTGTATTTTATGATTTAGATGGTATTGTATAATATGACTGACATGCCACAGTTATCTTTGTTATCGATCATAATTTATGATTGATAGTTTAATCATTAAAAATGGTAGACCAAAGATACATTATTAAGATGTATTTTTTAAAATATTTTCTAATTGAGAAGGTTATTTTCCTCAAAAATGTTTTAATGAAATTTTTATGGTATTTGAATTCATCAATGATAGAAACACTTTATTATAAATTTTATTCACTGGGGATATTATGCATTGATACAATCCTTATTATTTATTTGGATGGTTTATGATGAGTTTGACCATGGATGAATAATTTTATTACCTTTCCCCATTTTAATCTGGATGGTTTGTGACTATGTTTACCAAATGGGTTAAGTATTAGCATTTCATATGTTATTTTTTCAATAATTTTGTTTATGGTTATTATGTTTCACACTTTTATACGAGGAATTAATTGGAATTATTATGTGATGGGTGGGGCTTGAAATTATATAGTTCCTCGATGCATCACTATGTATCCTAAGAGAAATTAGTTAGACAAATTAAATGGGTTTTTAACTATAGATTTAAACTATCTTTAGAAAAGTCTTCAAAATATGTTTCATATGTTCAAAATTTTGAATTCAATCATTATGAAACAAACCATTGATGTCAATGCGATTATTTTATTAGTTATAAAATCTATTGAAAATGTTCAAGATCACGTGACTATTTATATGGCATTATTTGATCATTATTTATTCCTACCATATTATGCTCACATTATTGATTAAATGACAATTTTTTTGAGTTATTTACCTTTTCATATTAATTATGAATTATTTATTCATTGCTTCCACTATATTATAGAACATTTTATCTCACCCCTTTATTATATTTTATTTTCCCTATGATACTAGGAAGTGTTTTTTGATTTATATATAGGGATATGCTAAGAGTAAATATGGATTTTCTAAGAAAACGCTTTTTTTATTTTATGTTTTCAATTATAATGTGAATTTAAAGTATATATCTAGATTACCAAGAATACTAAACTATTTGGTCTTTTGGGATGTGATTCCATATATCTTATACCAATATAATAAAGTAACCACCAACTCTGGGCATCCAAGTCTGGGGTCTTTACTCCCAATCATGTTGAGTATACAAGACTAAAATTACTTAGTAAATTTTAAATATAATGACTATAAAATCTTAATTGAATAATTATATACTTCTCAAAAGCATCTAGATTCACCGATTGAAAAAATTCAATATTTGGTTACTCATGAATGAGTTTCCCTAAAAAAATATAACTTCTTCTTACCTAAACACTCTTATTAATTTTAAAATCATAGGAGTAGATTACATTAAGCTTACCCTTAAAATGGGATTGATATTAAGGATTAATGTTTATGTTTATGATGATATTATCTATAATAAAATATTTTATCATATAAGTACATTTTTTATTACCATTTAATAAAGAATTTTATTAAATGGTCTCCCACTAAAATCATTACCTATTTTTAACACATCATTACATTAGTGGAAAAGGATTCACATTTCATCATGAATTACACTGGTTTTTGCATGTAAATAATCCAGGGAAATATATGGTAGAAAATTTTCAATATTATCATATATGATTCTTAGATAGCTGAGTAGATAAATCATTATCCAAAGTAATCATATGAATATACTAAAATGGATTCCTATAATATCCAAACTATTAGTTTTTCCAAGATAACTATGTCCCAGAGAAAATGACAAGAATAAGGAAACCAATGGTTATAATCATGTCATTACTTACATTTCTTATATAATATAATCCTTGAGAACATAACTGTTAAGGCCACCCATATCGAATGATCAAGGTTTTAACAAGTTCTTCTTTGGAATAAATATAACACATAGTATTCCAAGTGAGATTTAATCTCAGTATCTTATCTCATGATATTACCATTATGTATGTATGATTTTAACAATTTTTTTGAATCCTATTCCTTAAAGAAAATCAGTATGTTCAATCCATATTGATCTGTAACTATTTACAAAACTCATAGTTTGTGTTACCCACCCAAAAATAGAACCCAAACATATTAAAAAATTATACAAATTCATTTCATGAATATGGTAAAAAAACTCATCATTTAATTGTATATAATTATATGAGATTGAAAATATTCACATGAGTATGACTAGTTCTATAGATATCTAATCCCACCTTTCTAGATAAAGTTATAATCCTTCAAGGTAGTGGGAACCAATTCCCCTCTACCTAGTGATACATTACTTAAGAGAGAACCAAATTCAACATAACTTAAAAACCTAATATGTATAACTAATATTTTATAATTAGCTTCAAGCATGTAACATTAATTATAAAATGAGGCCACTTTTGGTAAAAGATAAATCTTGTGTAATCATACCTAGAATGGAACTCTTATAAGCTAATATGAAAAGAAGGAAGTAGTTCAAAAAATTTAAATTTAATAATACACTTATTCAAAATATAAACAATTTATAACTATGAATAAAGGAGGGAATAAAACTTAAATAAATGAAAAATTAATGAATTTAAACATGAGATAATAATTTATGAACAATAAAATATATCTAATTTTAAACACATTATAATTTTAACGAATTCATTATGGATGTTCCCTAATTTTTTATATAAACTATTTACATTCATTATATTATATAAACTTTTCATATTATTAATTTTATGGAATTTCCTTTAAATATATGATATTTATATGAATTATAAAAATTTTATAATCTACTCTCTATCATGTAAAATTTTACATAATTTGAATATCAAAAATTAATATTATTTAAATATTTTATCATATTAGTTTATCAAAACTCTTTTGATAAGTTTAGTATAATTTCCAAATAAGGATCTTTTAATATAAAATTTTCAGATTAATCATTATGAATATTTCATGCTTTTCATAAATCTAAACAATATATATTAAGCCTTATTTTTTAATCTATAAACTCTTTATAAATTAATATTCAATTTCTTTATATAAACACTTTATATTTAAATTATATGGTGTGCTATATATATTTGAAAATGATATTTTAATATCAACACTTAGTATTACAAGAATATTTAAAATAAATATTTCAAAACACTTAATTATTCAATCCTAAACACATTATAATTAAAGAATTATTAACAATTTTATAAATTAATAAATATTCATAAATAAGAATTTTCCATTTTTATAAAAAAATTATTAATAATTAATTTCGCTTAATAATTGGAAATTAAGAAAAATAAATTTTGCTACTACAATTGTATTTTATTATTTCTATGGGATTGTATATTATGACCTACATAGAACAATTCTCCTTACTACCAATCATAATTTATTATTGATAGTTTAATCATTAAAAATGGTGGACCAAATACACATTGGAAGTGTGAATAAAGGAGGATAGGGGTGTACTTTTTTAATTGATGGAGGAAACACATAGATTTTTTGAAAAGACAAAGTGATACCCATGTTTTTCTCATTCCACAAACCTCAAAAATGGGTCATTATATAACCTTAGAGATGATGAAGTTGAAATATGTCTATAAAATGGGTGTTGGACAATTTTGAAGTCATTATTAACCCTTATCTTCTTAGTTTAATCTCCCTATAAACTAATTATTACCTCAACAATGATAATTAATATTTTACTATTTTAACTATTAATTGAAGTAAAAAATTAACTTTCCCATATTAGATAATATATTACTATAATTCCAAATATAGAAGTCATTTTTTCAAATTAAATTCACATGAGTGGTAGAATTTAAATTATAATGAAACCCACAAGCATGTTGAAAAAACAATTTTTCCAAAGAATATATTTTAAAATTTGAAAGTGTTTTTATGTAAGAATTAAATATGAAATTTGTTCTCATTATCTAAATTTATTAAATTTTAATATAATTAAATTAATTTGAATTAAAATCCAATTAAAAATATACTTTAAATTTATAAATAATTTAAATGAAAAGGAAATTTTCAATAAAAATCATTATTTTTCACTATTCATAATAAAATAATATTTTCATAAAATTATAAAAAATAAAACAAATTCAATTTTTACGTGAAGCATTTCATAATTAATTTTTTTTACAAATAAATAAAGTAAAAGTGTGAAATTTTAAAATTAAATTATGTGCACCATGTGAGACTAAACCACCATTTCAAACAAATAATTTTTTAGAAAACATTTCTTTTTCTTTCAAATGATTCTTATTTTATTTCTAATCATCATATATCCATTGAATTTATTTTATGAATGTGTAAACCATATATTTTTAATAATTTACTTATTAATATTCATACCCGCCATGTATCACCCATATTTTGAGGTATATAGCCTTTGTTAATTCCTTTTTATGTGTTTAAAGTGCATAGGATGAGTTATGAAGAATTTGGTAGAGTTTGGAATGGTTTTAGATAAGTTTGGAGGCTTTTCTAACGGAGCACGATTTGAGCACGGTTAGTGTAAATCGGGTGGGTTCTCCAAGAAACAGTGCAGGGGGAGATAGTAGGCTTTGCACGGCCTGTGCACGGTTTATCAAACCGTGTGAGGCAACCGTGCAGACCCTTGCTCTTGAGGCAGTAGCGTGCACACGGTTAGTGCACGGTTTGCCAAACCGTGCGGGCTAACCATGTGGCCACTTAAAAGTAGAGTTTTTAAATCTGTGTTCACTCGGTCTTGCCTCATTCCTCTCCAAATTCTCTCTCACTCGAGCCTCACTTGGGATTTCAGGTTCTCAGGGGTTGAGGGTGCTCTCCCACTCGTTTTAGAAGCATTTTGAAGAGGTTTCTTGGCGGTTTGAAGGTGGTTTCTTCCGAGTAAGTCTCTCCTCTTGGTTCCTTGTGTTTTCCTCTAGATCTATATATCTATCTCTCTTAGTTTTCTAGAACTACACCTGTTGTGTGTAGATCCAGGGCTTCGGTTGCCTTGGATGTTGATTTTAAGGCTTGTGGATGTTAAGGAAGGAGATCTAGAGAGGTTTTGGTGGTGCGTTCACCGATTTTGTGGTGTGGTTGCTTGTGGGTCGATTTCTCGGGAACCCTAAAGGTAGGTGGCTTCTCTCTCAACTCCACTTGGTTATAACTAGTGGTGTTTTGTTAAAATTAATTTTTTTTCTAAAAAATAATTGTGTTGTTGATGTGTGAAATCGGATGGAAATCCCTTTGGTAATGGTTTGGGAATTGTTGGGAAAAATGGCTTGTGGCGAAATTCTCACCATGTGATTTTAAAATGGGATTTTAAAACTAGTTTTTTTTGTTGATTAAGATGAACTGAGAAAATGGTTTTCAATAAAAAGGGTTGTTTTATTGAAATGGGGTTTGTCATGGAAAATGGTTAAAGTGACTTTTCAATAAATGTTTGATTTATTGAAGTGGATTGGCATGTAATGGAAATGGTTTATTACAAGTTATTGTGGCCTTGGTGGGTTATGTACTTGGTTATGGATTGATTGGAATTTTGTGTGTAAGTGGGCGGGAAGTATCACTATAAAAAGGGGATGGATAGTGGACGGAAGGGCCACCATCAAAAGATAAGTGGTCGAGAAGTACCGCTTGTTGTGAAAGGGTGAACGGGTTGGACAGAAGCTCCACCGTTATGGTTGCTTTGTGTGAATTACTTTGAAAGATACAAATTTTTGTGCTAATGTGTAAATGATGAAATGTCTTGTGGCATGTTTGTTTTTTATTTCCCTTAGTCACTTGGTTTGGGTGAGATGGCTTGGTAAGAGATTGTTTGGCTTATGTTAATGGATACACTTGTGATTATTTTATATAAACTATTTTATATAAATGTTCTAACAGTATTATCCTAGTGGAATGTGTAGGGAAGTTATTTGGGGAAATCCTACTGAGTAGTAGTATTCACCCCCTACTTTGGAACATTGTTGTCTTTGGAGATGTTGTGTATCGTGACATGGGAAATGGTAGGGAATCACCCTCCTTTAGTAGTGCATCATGATTTCTTGGTGGAACATGGAGATTGGAGCTTGGTGTGGAGCCATGGAGTGTGTATGGGCTTATTTTGGGTCTTTTGTTGAGTCTTTCGCATAGTAATCTAATATGGTATTGGTTGAATCGGTTTTGGGTTGTATTGTGGAACAACTTGGTTGACCTTTGGGAATACATGTTTGAATGTTCTGATTGACTTGCATCATATAGTGGTTGATAGTGGATGGTTTGGTTGGTTTTGTATTTAGGGAAAATTGTTCCCTAATTTGTTCTCGAAGCCGTCAGCATTTATTTCCAGCCTTTGGGGCCTTGGGAACTTCAGTTAAGGCCAAGTAACCCTCAATTCCTCCCCAAGACAATGAGGTAGGGTCAGGGTGTTACAAGTGGTATCAGCTCGTTCGGTCCTTTGGAGTTGATTCTCGGATTTGGAGTTGACATTCATTGTGGTATATTCCTTGAGTCAGGATGGTAGCAAGTCATAGGAATATCGGAACTTTGAATGTATAACATAAAATTACGTAGCTAAACCTTTTATGTTGAACTTCAATTTACCAGGGAGTTGGGTACATAAGTGGTTGGAGACACTTATAGGCATTGAATATCTCATTGTCGTGGGTGTAGCCAATGAGATGAGCATGGTATGCATGGTAGAAATGACTTCCCTCTAGGATGCATATTTCATTGGGGTATAATGATTTATGTTGTGATATGAATGTGTGGAATTTGAAAAAATCTAAATTGGGTTTCAAAACAGAAGGATTTGAAACATGAAAACTGGTGGTATTTTGAAATTGGTTTGATTTTCAAAAATGGTGAAACATGGAAAATATAGAAAGGTGGAAAGCCTCGTTGTGATAGTGTTGTGTAATGCAGTTTGAAATGGGAATTCTTGATGTCTACAGAAGTGAGACTCATGGTTGTTTGTTTTCTGTTTATAGAAATGGCACTGGGTAAGCGTCGTAGAGACCAACCAGAAGTGGCCGATGAGAATGTGGTTGCACCTGAGCCCCAGGTGAACCAGCAGTTAGTCCAGATCATATTGCAAGCTTTCCAAGTTATGGGAAGTGTGAATAGATAGGAAGAGCCAAATCATGTTGTTTATGTGGATCAGTTTCAAAGTCAGGATCCACCCGTATTTAGGGGTCATTCGGACCTGGAAAGGGAAGAGGCGTGGCTGTCCAGAATGAACAGAAATTTTGAATTCTTAGGGATTCTGGTATAGTTGAAAGTAAATCTAACGATGTATAAGCTAGTGTATCTTACCCTTTAGTGGTGGGAGTTGGTAGTCCAAGTGGGGATGGACCAGGGTATGACGTGTGAAGGATTTGAGGAATTGTTTAATAAAAAATTCTACCCACATACATTCAGAATTCATTGTACAACTGATTTCTTCAATATGAAGCAAGAGCATATGTTTGTGATCGAATATAGAGCTAAGTTTATGAGCTTAGTGAAGTTTTCACCCGAGGTGGTGGGTATAACATTGTTGAAGGAAAGGATCTTCGAAGCGAGGTTAAGGAAAGAGATCCATTCAAAAATAGTAGTGTTGTGTATTGGTGATTACACAGAGATGGTGAATCGATCATCGGTGGCTGAGCAGGATCTATGGGGAGCTCCGGGCGGAGGAAGCATAGTGGTACCCATGGGGAATAATGGGAAATCTAATTCTGGGTTCAAGCGGAGGAGGGACACTTATTCCCAGGGCGGGAGTATGGCACATAATCTGATGGTAGGATCGGTAAATCTTCCTCTGAAGCCCCAGAGCAAGACAGGATGTTTTCAGTGTGGATCTATGGAACAAATCAAGCGGGATTGTACGACACAACATCAAGCATGTCACAATTGTAAGCAGATGGGGTATCTGCAGCATTATTGTCGGAATGATTCAAGGTCGGGTGTGTGTGACACTCCTCAGGGATTGCATATGTCATATGCATCGATGGGATGGGGACAGCAGCATAACCCTCATCAGTAGAGAAAAGACAGTTATGGTTATTCTTGGAACACCACAACTCCTCAGCAAGGCAATAAAGGGAAAAGTGTGACAACTAATGCATTGTTTGGGGTCGAGCAGTTTGTTGGTGTATGATCAGTCGAGACCATCCAAGGTGCGAGGTACTATTCTTTTAAATTATACCTTGATTTAAGTTTTGTTTGATATGGGTTCCTCACAATCTTTTATTTTTTCAAGTGTGGTTGATTTGTTGGGTTTAGGGGTAGAAATGATGCCTTTGGTTTTGAAACTTCAAACTTTTCTGGGTCAAATAGAGTGTCAAGACTTCTTGTATATAGAATGTTGTATCATTGTGGGAAAGGTTGATCTAATGCGGAATTTCTCAGTGCTTGAGATGGATGGGTATGATGTAATCCTGGTAGTGGATTGGCTGATGGTGTTTAAGGCCCACATTGACTGTAATGCACGGACAGTGGCTTTTATGACACACGATGGTGTTAGACATCTATTTAGAGGAGAAGGCAAGAAAGGCATGTTGCAATGGGTTTGTTGGCACTAGCAATGGGCAAGTTATCATATTAGTTGGTAGTGTTGTCATTGGAATTGGTGGAGGGTGTTGAGAAGAGTGTTCTTCCACCAGTATTGGACCAGTTCATGGATGTTTTTCCCAATGAATTCTCTGGGTTAGCTCCGACAAGACAAGTGGAGTTTATGATTGATCTCCTTCCAAGGACCAGTCCTATATCACTTTTGTCTTATCGAATGGCACCAGCTGAATTGCAGGAATTGAAAGACCAGTTGTAAGAGATAGAAAACAAAGGGTTTATCTATCCTAGCACATCTCTATGGGCAACGCCTATGTTTTTTTTTGAAAAAGGCAGATAGAACTTTGAGGCTCTGTGTTGATTATCGTCGACTTAACCAAGTTACGATAAAGAACAGATATCCACTTCTACAAATTGATGATTTATTCGACTAGTTGAGGGGAGACCAGTGGTTCTCCAAGATCAACCTGATGTCGAGATATCATCTATTGTAGGTCAGAAAGAATGATATACCTAAAATAGCTTTGAGAAGTAGATATGGTCATTATGGATATGTGTTTATTCCCTTTGGTCTAATGAATGCACCAATGATATTCATGGAATTGTTGAATAGAATATTTCAGAGGTATCTGGATTCATTTGTGGTGGTGTTTCTAGACAATATTTTTGTTTATTCAAAGACAAGGGTGGATCATGAGAAGCACTTGGCAACAGTGTTGGGGATCTGGAGGGATCATCGGTTGTATGCCCAATTGTCAAAGTGTGACTTTTGGATACAAGAAGTCCATTTTCTGGGCCATGTGATTTTTGAAAAGGGAATTTTAGTGGATCCATAAAAGATAGAGGTTGTTATCTCGTGGCAACCGCCAAAGAATGTGTTTTAGGTACGGAGTTTCCTCATTCTAGCTGGGTATTATCGGCATTTTGTTCATGATTATTCACGTTTGGATTCGCCGATGACATATTTGACAAGAAATAATGTTCCATTCCAGTGGAATTAACAGTGCTAGTAGTGTTTCGAAGAGCTAAAGAGTCACCTTACATCAGCACCAATCTTGGTTTTTCTAGAACCAGGAAGAGGGTATGCACTGTATTGCGATGCATCGGGGTCAGGGTTGGGGTGCGTTCTCATGCAATGGAATCATGTGGTTGTGTATGGATCACGTCAATTGAGGGTTCATGAAAAGAACTACCCAACTCATTATTTGGAATTAGCAGTAGTGGTCCATGCTTTGAAAGTGTGGAGTCATTATCTCTTCTGTGAGAAATTTAGGGTCTATACGGATCATAAGAACTTGAAGCACATTTTCTCACAAAGGGCTTTAAACTTGAGGAAAAGAAGATGGATGGAATATCTCCATATGTTTGATTTTGACTTAACGTACACACCGGGTAAGGGAAATTCTATGGAGAATGCATTGAGTAGAAATTTATATGATTAGGTGGTGAAACAGGCATCAGACCAGTGGCAGTTAATGTCGGTTATAGTTGACATGCGGTTGGAATGTGAAGACCAGGGTGATAGAGCAGTATTCTTTCCGGTCTTTTTGACTCTTGAATTGGTTTCACTGGTTAAAGAGGTATAGATATATGATTCTGAGTTTGTGACCATGAGGTCCAAACTCAATGGAGGGAAGACCATAGAGGGTTGGCACCTGAATGGAGATTCAGTTTTGTGTTTTTAGAATCAGATGGTTGTACCAGTTTATTGTCAGGAGGATCTTATCAGGGCGTATCATCATTCCAGGTGGGATGTTCATCCTGGAATTCATAAAATGTATAAAGCATTGAAAGCGCAGTTCTTTTGGGATGGTATTAAAAGAATAGTGGTAGAGTTTGTTTAAAGATGCTTGACTTGCCAGCAGGTCAACGAATAGAATCAAAGGCCAGTGGGAATGTTGCAGCCTTTACCAATCCCTGTTTGAAAGTGGGAGAAAATAGAGATTGATTTTTTTATAGGTCTCCCAATAACGGTCAGGAATCACAATTCCATTTGGGTGATAGTGGATCGGCTATTGAATTCAGACCATTTCATCCCGATTCGTGAATCTCATATGGTGGAGGATCTATCCAAAATCTATATCTGGGAGGTGTTAAAGAGGCATGGTGTTCCAGTTTCTATTGTATCAGATAGAGATACAAGGTTTACATCTTTTTTTTGGAAATCCTTGCAGCAAGACCTTGGGACACAGTTGACAATGAGCACATCATATCACCCTCAGACGGATGGTCAATCCGAGAGAACGATAAAATCTTTTGGGGATATGTTGTGGGCCTGTGTCAAAGATTTAAGTGGCCTATGGGAGGATCACTTGTCATTGGTTGAGTTCTCATAAAATAATAGTTATCATGAATCCATACATATGGCTCTGTTTGAAGCATTGTATGGTCGGTCATGTCGTTATCCACTATGCTAGGTGGAAACGGGTGAGTCCTCGATGGTTGGACCGAGCCTTGTCTAGGAGACTACAGAGAAGATCAAATTAATCAGAAAGAGAATGGAGATGGCTCAGAGTCTTTAGAAATCATATGTGGATCATCGTTGATGTTCGTTTTCGTTTGATGTGTGTGATTATATTTTCTTGAGGATATCTCCTAGGTTGGGACATCATTGGTTTGGGAAGCAGGGAATGTTATCTTCGAGGTATATTAGACCTTTTGAGGTTCTTGAGTGGGTTGTTGAGGTGTATTATTGTTTGGATTTTCCACCTAGGTTTAGTGCGGTGCACAATGTGTTTCATGTGTTGCGGTTGAAAAATTATCAGCCGGATCTGGGCCATGTTATTCGATGGGATTATTTTGAGAAAGAGTCGGATGCTTCATTGGTTCATGTGCCAGTGCAGGTTGTGGATAGGAAATAGAAAGTCTTTCACAGTAAAATCATTGGTTTACTTTGTGTTTTGTGGCAACATGGTCAGATTCAAGAGGAGACTTGGGAGCATGAGAAATAAATGGTCGAGCAGTGGCCCGATCACTTTCAGCAAAGGGCGGGTTCACTACTTTCCAAGGACAGAAAGTCCAATGGTTGGGAGAATGTAGCACCCATGATTTGAGGTATGTAGCCTTTTTGTGCCTTTTTATGTGTTTAGAGTGAATGGGATGAGTTGAGAAGAGGTTGGGAGAGTTTGTAATGGTTTTGGATAAGTTTGGAGGCTTTTCTAAGGGAGCATGGTTTGAGAACGGTTAGGGGAAACCGTGCGAGTTCTCTAGGAAAATGTGCAGGGGGGATAGTAGGCTTCACACAGCCTATGCACGGTATTCCAAACCGTGCAATGCAATCGTGCAAACCCTTGCTCTCGAGGAAGTACCATGCACACGGTTAGTGCATGGTTTTCCAAACCATGCGGGCTAACCGTGAGGCCACTTAAAATTAGGGTTTTTAAATCAAGGTTCACTCGGTCTTGCCTCATTCCTCTCCAAATTATCTCCCACTTGAGCCTCACTCGGGATTTCGGGTTCTAAGGGGTTGAGTGTGCTCTCCCACTCATTTTAGAAGTGTTTTGAAGAGGTTTTTTGCCGGTTTGAAGGTGGTTTCTCTAGGGTAAGTCTCTCATCTTGGTTCCTTGTGTTTTCCTCTAGATCTATATCTCCCTCTCTCTCGGTTTTCTAGATCCACACCTGTTGTGTGTAGATCTAGGGTTGTGGTTGCCTTGGATGATGATTTTAAGGATTGTGGATGTTACGGAAGGAGATCTTGAGAAATTTTGGTGGTGTTTTCGCCAGTTTTGAGGTGCGGTTTCTTGGGGGTCAATTTCTCGGGAACCCTAAAGGTAGGTGGCTTCTCTATGGACTCCACTTGGTTGAAACTAGTGGTTTTTTGTTATAGTTAATTTGTTGTGCTAAAAATTAATTGTGTTGTTGATGTGCGAAATATAATGGCAATCCCTTTGGTAATGGTTTGGGAATTTTTGGGAAAAAGGGCTTGTGGAAAAATTTTCATCATGTGATTTTGAAATGGGATTTTAAAATGAGTTGTTTTGTTGGTTGATTAAGATGAACTAAGAAAATGGATTTCAATAAAAAGGGTTGTTTTATTGAAATGGGGTTTGGCATGGAAAATGGTTAAAAGGTGTTTTCAATAAATGTTTGATTTGTTGAAGTGGATTGGCATGTAATGGAAATGGTTGATTAAAAGTTGTTGTGGCCTTGGTGGGTTATGTGCTTGCTTATGGATTGATTAGAATGTTGTGTGGAAGTGGGTGGGAAGTACCACTATAAAAAGGGGATGGAGAGTGGACGAAAGGTCCACCATCAAAATATAAGTGTTCAGGAAGTACCGCTGGTTGTGAAAAGGGTGAACGGGTTGGACTAAAGCTCCACTATTATGGTTGCTTTGTGTGCATTTCTTTGAAAGATGGAAATTGTTGTGTTAATGTGTAAATGATGAAATGGGTTGTGGCATGTTTTTTTTACTTTACCTTAGTTACTTGGTTTGTGTGGGATGGCTTAGTAAGGGCTTGTTTGGATTATGGTAATGGATGCACTTCTGATTATTTTATATAAACTGTTTTATTTAAATGTACTAACGGTTTTATCCAAGTTCCATGTGTAAGGATGTCATTTGGGGAAATCCTACTGAGTATTTGTACTCACCCCCTTCTTTGGAACATTGATGTATTTGTAGATTTTGTGTATCGTGACATGGGAAAAGGTAGGGCATCACCCTCCTTTAGTGGTTCATCGTGATGTCCGGGTGGAGCTTGGATTATGGAGCTTAGTGTAGAGCCATGGAGTGTGTATTGTCATATTTTGGGTTTTTTTGTTGTGTCTTCTTCATAGTACTCTGATATGGTATTGGTTGTATCAGTTTTGGGTTGTATTGTGGAACAACTTGGTTGACCTTTGGGAATACATGATTGAATGTTTTGATTGACATGCATCATATAGTGGTTGATAGTGGATGGTTTGGTTGGTTTTGTCTTAAGGTAAAATCATTCCCCAATTTTTTCTTAAAGCCCTCGGCATTTATTGCTATCCATTGGCACCTTGGGAATGTTCCTTAAGGAAAAGTAACCCTCACTGCCTCCTCAAGACAATGAGGTAGGGGTAGGGTGTTACATGCAAACTTAATAGAATGTTTATAATGATCATATTTAAATAATAATATTTTAATAGATAATCATGTTTCATTTAAACCTAGTGTTGTGTGTATTGAAAGATATTGAAGAGATTAAATTTATTTAAAAAAATATATCAGAGTGTCTTGGGGTTTTACATTGTCTTCTATGCTTGGTGGTTCATGTCATATACTCTATGGAATATGGTGTCTCTCTTTTAAAATTTCAAGGTGTTACATTCTATCCCCCTAAATAAATTGCATCCTCACAATTTAATCGTGATCTCAATAATGAAGGGTTTGACATTTGAAAATACCTTTATTGGAAACTCAAATTTTGAAATGGGATAATAAAACTTTCTCTAGATAAGAGATATAGTAAATCACAAATATTATCCTAAATAACACATTTCTAGGATTCCAATTAAGAGAACATTGGTGGAAAATGAATATATGGACACAAAAATAAACTATAAATAATTATGGGGAGTGATAGATATCATTGATCATAATAAATTGAATGATCTAGAAAATTATATTACCATAAACCCATAAATATATGATGAGTTAAAATACCATTTGATTCATCATATATGAAGGTAATAAGATAACAATTTTGTTCCAATATCTATTTCATATAGTTGATGGATTATTTTACAATCATGATAGAGAACACCATAAAACATACTTAATATTTTATCCATTAGTTGTTCTTTGTTTAATTTCCAATTTATTTCTTACTCCAGGAAATGATTATCCAAGATGATATTTTTTATTCTTGAAGAACTAAAATTAAATTTTAACAGATTGTATGTTCCATAAAAGAGTAACCAGTTATTCCTCTTATATTTACTAAACCCAAAATGATTAGGAAAACTTATGGAATATAATAAATTAATCTCCAGTACCTTAATATTAACTCTCAAAATTAAAAAAAAATCCATTTCATAAATGGATGATGAAGAGACTCATCCAAAATATGTCTGAACAAATTCAAAGTCCAAAAATTTACAAGGAATATACATAAATCATCATTATATTCCCCAGATAATATAAAGTTGATATTAATGACAAATTACAAAATTTAAATACGTTTATCACTATAAAACCAAAATGAAAACATGAATTCTTCCAAAAATGATATTTCATATTGTTGAATATATTCTATAAATACAAAAATGAAGTAAACTCTTGCTTAAACTATCAGATCACTAACTAATTTCAATATCACCAATAATATCCCATAAAAATATATTTATCATTATTATCTCAGCATCAATTAAATATTAAGGTTTATCTTCCATCAATCATGTGTTTTCTATAAATTTCAACTTTCCAATGAATTGCTTTTTCTGGTCATTGGAACCATTCAACATATGCTATCAAATCCTTTAAGATAAAGTACTAAATTAAAATCCTTATATATTTCATAATTATTATAAACAGAATACTATTGATAAGTACTACTATAACATAATTATTGAATCAAAACACAAGAACATTAATCATTATAATTTCTATGTAGTAATATCATAAGCTTAACCTTGGTCCCTTAACTTCTTTTCAAGTATATTCCAATGAAACTTAGATAATTCAATTGTGTAGTACCCAGTCTAATTAAAATTGAATTATCTCACATTGGTAGATTATATCTTTCCCCTGAAATCATGATCATGGTGTCCTTTCTCTCTACAATATAGAAAACTCTCATTCCTTTCAAGAAAGCACCATGGTGATTTTTTCAACAATTATTACATGTGGGAAAATCATTATTTTCCTTCTTCCCCTAATCTTTTTGTCTCTGTTATTATCTTCTTATATTTATTCCCTTTTAATCCACAAAAATTGTAAAATTCTTTCTCTATAATGATATCACATGACACTATATCATCATATGATGTGAATTTTTAGGATTCTAATTCTCTTAAAAATATTGTCTTAATCCCATAAAATAAATAATCATTTTTATTCTTTCGATTATGTGCATTGAAGTTGTTCTAATTCCTTACAATAGGCACCACTTCTATAAAATTAAATACACTAAATTAGATCACAACATTATGAAACATAATGTATAATCCCAAAACTAATGAAACAATTAACATAAATTGAAAAAATTATGAATGTATTATCTAATATTCATAAACATGTTTTCATTGGGAATGATTTAAAATAATAAAAATATTTTCCTATCCTTTATAATGGTTTATAAAGAAAATGTGGATTATCCAAAGTAAATTCACCAGGAGTGTCCAAATAGGTGCATAGTAAGGTCTATTTTCATATACCAGATAACACTTGAGTCAATCCAGACACACCTTTTTTGAGTTATTACCCCTAGGTACATCTATTATAGAACCACATCCACTTGTAGTATCAAGATAGGGATATATTACTTGGAAAAACTGCATAACCTCTAACTTAAAAAAATAGAATGTTATTTTATAATTATCCTCAATGTCTATAACAGGGGTATGTTCTCTAATCTATGTTTTCTTAAATCTATTTACCAAGTTTTTTACTAAACTTCCACTAATACCAACTATAATGACCCCAAACCCAGTATCCTATATTTAGTGGTTACTTTATTAAATTTAATTAAGCTACCAGAAATCACATCCCTACGGACCCAATAGTTTAGTAGTCTTGGTAAACTAGATACATAATTGAAATTTACATTATAATGGAAAACATGAAATACACAAAGTGTTCTGTTTGATAACTCCACATTTTCCCTTAGTATATCCCTACATATCAATCATTAAACACTTCCTAGTATCATGGGAGAAATAAAACATAAGAAATTGGTGTTCTAAAATGCTCAAAAAGGGTATGAGTATAATGGAATATATGAAAAAATTAAGCATAATCAATATAGAAAGGTGAATAACTAAAACATGTTCCATTTAGTCAATAAATTGAGTATAATATGGCTAGAATATATAATGATAAAATAATTTTATATACATTATCACATGAACATAAAACTTTTCCATGGATATTATAAATAATCAAATAATCACATGGGAATAAATTACTAATTTCTTAATGAGGGAATTAATAATTTCATACATCTAAAACATATTGTCAAGTCATTTCACAATATATTTTAAATATATGGGTAAAAACCCATTTAATTTGGCCAATTAATTTTTCATATGAGACCTAAAAATGCATCGAGGGGATATATAATTCTAATCATCACCCGTAAATTAATATGTCTAATGAATTCCTCATATTAAATGGGTAAAACATAAAAATCATAAACATTGATATTAAAAAACTAACATATGAAATTTTAATACTTACCCCCAATCAATAAACATAATCACAAACTGTCTAGAGTAAAATGGTGAATGGTAATAAAATTGTACATCCCCAATCAAACATATCATAAACCATCCAGATAAATAATAAGGATGGTACCAATACAACATATTCCAAGTGTATCATAAGTAAAGTAAAAGTTTTATATAAATTATTAATAGAAATACCATAAAAATTTCATTAAATTTTTTTTTGAAAAAAAAAATAACCTTTTCACTTTGATTTTTTTTAACTAAAAGTTCACAAAATAGTTTGAAAATATTTTTTTTTAAATAATATTTGAAATTTATAAAGTATTCTTTAAAATATTGAGTGGTCATAACAGAGGTAAATTCTATTCATATCATAAATGTTTAAAAAAACTCCCTTTCACATTTTTGGTCAAATCCAAAGGTGTGTTGTTTTGAAACAAAATACGAAGATTATGTTAAAAATCATAAAAAAGTAAATAGTGGTAAAAAATTCATTTTTTAAAAGGTTAAAAAAATTAAAACATTTTTATAGAACATGTATTTTTATTTTCTACTGAATAGAGAAGTATAATCAAATTTTCTTAGAAAAAATCTATTAATTTTTTTAAGTTGAAAAGAATTGGAAAATGGTACTTTTAATTTAAAAATTCAAAAATATCCATAGGATAAGGAATTTTTTTTTATGATAGAAATACAAAATAATCCACCCAATAGAGACTTAAAGAAAAATAATCTTGAATAATAATGAGATAGTGAAATAAACCCTTACTACTTTGGTGACTTTTGAATCATAAGCCCCATGAATGAAGTAGCTTCAAATGAAACTTAAAATACCATGAATATAAATATATTCCTCATATAACATATTATAGTGGGTATTATATACACTAAAAAAAGGAATAATTTGTAAATATGGTGTATGTTTCACTGAAGTAAAAGTGAGATGACAAAACCCTTACCTCATGACTGATTTCATTTGTATTTGTTTAAAACTCATATATAATAAATATAGGTGTATTATAAAAATATTACATAAGAATACAAATATATTTAACACCATATATTATTTACTTATTGTAGAGACCCGAAGCTTAACGTACATGGACATTACATTACTTTTGCGGAATACTAAGTACATAACAAAAACATGCACACAAGGACCGTAATAGTTTTGTGTCTTTGGAAACTCGGAATATAATCTTTTAATCGTGGTAAAATATATTCAACATCTCCCATAAAGATCTTCCTTTTTTTACCTAAAACCTTTCTTTATTTACTGGGGAAAAGAAAACATAAAAGGGTGAGCTCAAATGCTCAGTAAGGGTAAACAAAAGAAATATCAATCACATCATATTCATAAGAACATAACATTTTGGAAATCTTAACCTGCAAAAGAGATCATATTAACATGGGATAAATCACAGTAGTGAAATTTAATCCCAATAATCATATCTTAAAACATTAAACTTTGTGCAATACACACATAATCATAGAGAGTCATTTCTTGTTAGTCAAGACTCAATGCCAAGACTATCTTAGTGGACAAAGTCCATTTCTGAACCGAGTTCACTCCTCGTTTCAGTCCTGTTTCACTGAACCAGTTTAACCTGCCGTTCCATCCATGTCTATCTCATTAGATATAAAATCATTACCCAATGAATTGGAGGGAGATATAGGTCCCACCCATCTCATAATGATACCATTCTTATGTGTGCCACAAAATCATAAACCACACATCATGGCATAACCCATGTAATAAAAATGGGAATCTTAAGAATCGTGACATCATAAAACAATTCATATAAGATAAAGGAATTCATAAAAATAATTCCATCACAAAATAATCAAATAAATTTAATAATAGGGATAAAAACAGAACCCTTTATTATCTTAGATGGAAAATAATTTTGATAAAACACTTGAACTCCATTCTTGAGGAAAATATCCTTTCTACTTCAAAAACACTTTTCCTTTCTTAACATGTCATAAAATTATAAACTAAAAGAAGTTGATTAAAAATAAACATGATAACTAGTAAAGTAATCTTCTTGGAAATAATGTTTTAAAAATCCATTCATGCCGTATAAGTTAAAAAAACATTCTTCCTACTTTTTTCAGAAAGGTCAAAAAGTACCTCGTATGAAAAACGACAAAAGATTCCATTCATATATTTTACTAAAAACACACCGAAGGGTAAAATTGGATTTAAAAAATTTTATGTGGATGGAAATAATATTACATATTGAGGAAATATGGATGTGGATGATAAAATACACCCCAGTAAATTTCAAAGTATAAACAATCTCGGATAAAAATAAGATTGTGATATTTTCCCTTACCTTAGGTCTGATTTGCTTTGTAAGTGTCCGAACCTCCTGTATAATGATTTAAATAATGTCATTGAATTATTCCAAAATCATAGTCATTGTTATGATATCATATATGGTTCACTTATGACTTTATTTTACCCGTTCTTTTGTAAATTTCATGTTAAAGAGCGTTTTGGGTAAAATCATTTCGTTTGTCGTCCGTGTTTTGACTTGTAATTATTCATATGATTAAGTAGATCATAATTACTTAATTCCAGAATATAAAACATGATTTATATATAATATATATTCAGAATATACAAATATATAATAGATCAGTAAATGGAAAGAAATACACCGTTCATGGAGACGGTAGACCGTACGTACGCATGGACGCTGTTTTTGTTTCCTTATTGAGTTGAATGGAATTAAGTAGATGACATATATATATATACACATAAATCCAGTATCATTATTATGTCATATATTTCATGATTACTTATTATATATACTTTATAATCATTCATGAATGGTTAACATGGAGAATGAATCTCATCGTGTCGTGGAGACGGTAGTCCGTACGTACGCACGAGCGATGATATCGTCCTCATGATCATGGAATTGTATTGGAGTGTATTTATACTATTTAAGAATCAATTTAACTTTAAAATAATCATATATAGTTATTATTTACACCATTATACCCATCCAAGTAAGGTGGTGGTGGAAAATAGATTACACCACGGCGTGGAGACGGTATTTCGTACGTACGCACGTGCGGTGATTTCGTTTTCCGTAGGATGGATAGATGGTAAAATAGAATTGTTTCATGAATATAATAACATATTAGTATATTAGTGATACTGATGTTATTACTTAAAAATGAAACAACCTAATAAGAAGAAGTGGAAGAAGAAATAAAGTTGAAAGAATCGGTAACGGACATTACCTCTTCTTTGAAGCGCCTCTTTGAGATCTCCTTTTAGGGCACTAAAATTGGTCTTTGAGGAAGAAAAGAACATCTAGGATGTAGTTATGGAAGTGGAGAAGAGAATTTGGCAGGGTTTGGCCGAGCTTGAAGGCTCAAAGTGGTGTGAGGAAGAGAGGGAGGAGGTGCCCTTTTATAAGGGAGGAGAGGGGCTCCTTTGGAAAAACTACAAATATTATTTTATTATAAAGTAAATTTCGGTTTTAAATAGCTCCAAATTGATTTATTTCAAATATAAGGTGGGTATGGGTCGAAATCCTCTCATCCAATAGAATTTATACAATTTTAGGTTCCTATTTTAACCTTATCATTTAGATTTAACATTAAGTTAAATAATTTTACTTTTACCGTGTCTTCTTGTGTTCTTATACCATAAGGTTAATAAAGTTACTATAACAAGACAAAAGAACCCCAAGTTGTTTATTATTAATATATATAATCTTATCTAAGTCATTTTGCCGAACCTTCGATTTTTAGAAATAAAATAACAATTAATAATATATTATTTGTTTTAAAAACTATTTTATGTCAATTTTGACACTATTCAAAAGTTGATTTTTGTGAAACTCATAACAGAATGATTACTTCGACAAAAGTTAATTAAATCAATCCTAACATGTCATATTAACCTATAAAATTAGTTTAATTCATAAAAAGTCTCAAATTATATTTATTTGGGTATTTATAATATCAATTTTTCTAATTTTTCACTATTATGGTAATTACTGCATCATCATTGTGTCATAAATAAATTAATTTATATAATGTCTAAAAATTATAAATAAAATATAATTATAGAGGAAATATTATTATATTTCTAATTAATATTTCCAATCTAATTTATCTTATGTATAACCCTATATTAAAAATGTCTTATTAAATAAACTTTGATTTTAACTCTTTTAACTCTTCTTTGAATTAAATAATAATAAATGTCCAAATCTAATCCAAGTGGGCCTAAATGGTCATATTTTATTCATAAGGTTGTTTTTGGTCGAATTACACCTATCCAATAGAATTAGTACATGTGTTAGGGTAATAATAATAACATTTTTACCCTTAATTACCCTATTTACTTTTAACCGTGGTAAAAAAAATAAAAAGTTACTATTCACCAAAAATTATTTTCATCTCATTGAACCACATTTTACTTACTGACATCAACTGTGTATCTTGGATTTTTGAAATTCCACTCACAGAAGCGGTAAAATTATGTTTTATGAAAAATTCATTTTTTTAACTACCACTTAGTGGTTTCACTTTTCATCAAAAAATGATAGTTTCCAGAAAAATACCAAAAATTAGGCCTAAGCTATATTTGATATTATGAAATAAAAAATGATGTATATTTTACAAAATTCAAAACATATCAGTTGCATTACTTAATTTCAAAATTAATTCTCGTCGTCAAAACAAATAGCATGTTCTTAAGAGATAATAACTATCAAACGATTGACACTTGTTTATGTTTGGTTTAAATGTGAAATTACATCCAATGACGAACATTGTATTAAATTGTAAAAATATATTCTAAATATTCTTTAAAAACACTCAAATTAATAATTTGTCACTATTAATTATTTCGATTAAAAAGGTTGTTTTTTATTAAAATTTAGTAATTTTCACTATTCATCAGAAAATGAAAGTTATCCGAAAATTACCAAAATTTCACCCTAAGCTATTTTCGATATTCCGAATCCAAAAATGAAGTCCATTTTGAAAAATAAAATTTACAAAATTTTAAAAAGTGGTTATTACTATTCATAACGGCTAGTTTTAGTAATATTTTAATAGCATATCAGTGTTTAGTGAAACTCGGTATTGTGTACTACACACACTATCGAGGAAGGTCGTGATTGTATGTAATGCAAGGCAAGTCAATGATGCGTGTTTTGCAAGATCCTTTTGGTGTAGCGTACAAAACAAGACATTAATAAAATTAAAAAGAATATTTTTCATAAAATCTCGGGGTGTTACACTTATAGTATTTATCACCTGTTTATTAACATTTCTTTGTTAAAATAATTATTTTGAGTCATTAGTGATTTATTTTTTCATGTTTGGTTCAGTTTAGTAATTTTGTTCTTTTTATTTTATCATGATTTCATGATATCAATAGTTTTAACCATGATTTAAATATCATATATATTAATTATATATATATAGTTATAGAAATCGATAAAATTTATAGATCGAAAATGGATTAAACCATTTATGGATACATATGAATGAATGATATTTCCATTTTTATCGACGGATGTAATGATAAGAAAATATGTGTTAATTAACTATTCCATAATTATTATTATTTTATATATATAATTTATTTTAATCAAATCCTTCCTTATTACTATACAGGTAAAAATAAAATGAAAAACATTTCACGTCACTATGTGGAGGCAGTAGTCCACATGTACGCACGAGTGATGTTATTATTTATCAACAGAATGAAATTTAATAAGTTATATGTGATATTATATTTTAAAAATTATTTTTAGGTCATAAATATCACATATGTTCATTAACATTATTTTTTCTACCTTCTATGAAAAGCGTAAGCGAAAAACTAATCACATCATTTCGTGAGGTACTAGTCTGTCGTACACACGAGTGACTTTATCGTATCCCCCAACATAATAGTAAGAAGTTATATTTGATATAATAATTATAGAAGTATAATAATTTCATAGATATCATACAAATATTTTAAATCCATCATTAAATCCATCATTGAAATGTGGTTATGGAAAATGATTTATATAGGTTCGTGAGGTCATACTTCATCATACACACAATCGATAGTTTAGTTTCCAATTTGATGGTAGTATATATTGATATAGGTTATTCCACTAACATAATAACATATAAATATATATGTGAAACTATTATTTTTTATTATCATATTTTTGGATGATTTTAAGGAGGTTTAAGAAAAAATAAAATAAATATGCACGTTCAATAATTTTACCTCTTCTTCGGAGAGCCTCTTTAGGATTATACCTAAAGCATTCATAGGATGTATTAAAAATAAAAATAAGGCCTATATTATATGGTGAGGTAAGTAAAGAGGGTATTTTTTTAAGGTATTTCATAGAACAAATTTTTTGGGAAGTGTGGTGATGGGAGGAGAGGGGTGGCCTTTTATAAGTGGGGGGAGGACACCATGGGAATTTTGGAAAGATAAAGTGATACCCAAGTGTTTCTCATTTAAAAAGGCTATAAATGGGTAATAATAGAACCTTATAGGTTATAAGGTCACAATATGTCTAGAAAATGTTTTTTGACAAGTTTTAGGTTACTCATAACCCATATCATCTTAGTTTGAAACTCAGAAAACCAATTTTTACCTTAACTACGGTAATTAATTTGTTACTATTTTTACTATTAATTATGGTCAAGAATTTATTTAAACATATTAGATAATATAAATTACACTTATTCCAAATATTGAATACATTTTTTCAAATTCAATTCACAAAATTGGAAAAATTCAATTTAAAATTAAACCTGTAGGCGCGTTGAAAAAATTATTTTTCTGATGAAAATATTTCAAATGATTAAAATGATTTTATGTCATAATTTAATATTAAATTTATTACCATGATATTAATTATTTATATTATAATATAATTGAAATAATTTTACTTTAAACATAATTTAAAATATAATTTCATATTGTAAATAAATTAAATGAAATGGGATTTTCAATAAAAAATATATTTTTCCCTATTCATCAAAAAAATAATATTTTTATAAAATTACTTAAAATTTACCCAAATATAATTTTGAAATTTATATTTAATAAGCATAGTTTATTTTTTAAAAAAATTCTAAAATTATTAAAAAATAATTTTAAATTATGCACACAAAATAAGACTAAACCACCTTTTTTAAAAATATAGTTTTTCAGAAATCATTTTTTCATTAAAATTACTATTATTTTATTTCTAATCAATAGATATCCATTGAATTTATTTTTGACATGTTTAAAACATATAATTTTTATAATCTAGTTATTACTTTTCATACCTTCCAACTTAACGGCTACGTTATAATGGTAATATTTAAATAATAATATTTTAAAAGAGTATCATGTTTTATTCTAACCTGATGTTATATGCATTATAAGATATTGAAGATATTTAATTTATTTAAAATATATATATCATAAAGTATTTGGGTATTGAATTCTATTCTATGATTTGTGTTTCAAGTCATGTACACTATCGAATATGATGTTCCTCATTTAAAATCTTGAGGTAATACAATGGGTATGTAAATTTTACTCAATATGATTGAGTATATTTATGAATTACTGAGACTATAGGATTCCTATAAAGATTATTATTATTAAGAAGTCCATTCTAATTTAATTAATGATTTTTTTTATAATGTGGATAATTACAAGAAAATTTTACCCAGTATTCTCAAGTGTTGAGAGTAAATGAAATGCACATATACTCTGTAGGTTTGGGTGTTTTGTAGATAATACAATAGTTTAAAACTTCAAAATGGAATAATAAATGTTTGTTGGAGAGTCCTAAAAAATTTCTTAAATCATCTATTGGAGGTCATTGAAAACATGATTTAAAATCAGGAAGAAGTAATGATTCTATAAGATGGTATTTTCATGGATACATGAAAGGGATTATGAAACTCTATGGAATGTCCATGTTATCAGTGTTATAGAAATAAATTTTTTTATTTATAATGGTATGTAATAACAAATGAATATTTTAAAAGTGTTTTAAATAAATAAAATTTTATAATGAGGTAAATATTTTATATATCTTATAGTATTTGTTTAAAGTGATGAAGTAAGGATTTGGTACATCTAATTTATGAATGTAAAGGAGTTTATAAATATTAGGTAGATCTTAAAAGTATTTATATCTTCATCTCATTTATCGTATGTGATAAAAGAACTTGTTCATTAAAAAGTTTTTATTGTGAAATAAATTCCATAATTAATTTTATACAAATGGTTTATGACTAATCATATTCTATAACATGTTTGGAAAAGAATTAAAAGATAAAAATGTTTTATACAAGGTAAAGTGTTTATCAAGAAGTTAGTTAAAATATAAGGAAAGATGTTCCCTCCACCCATCAATGGAATATTTTGATATATAAAATTCTTTTCAAGTGGAATTTTTCGAAACTCATAAAATCCAATATATGATACTATACTTCAAATTATAGTCATAAAAACGGTTTAAAACCATTTTTATAGTACTAGTAACCATTAATATATCATATACCAGTGGTTCCCCAAACTATTGGATCCTAATCTAAACCAAGGTGGACATACCAATAGTTCTTAGGGACTTTTGGTATAAATCAATTTTGATTGGATTATACCAATAGTTATTGAAAACCATTTCTATAGGAATGTACAATTGATTCTAAGGATCCTTTGGTATAAGCCTATCCCAATAGTTTTAAGGAACATTTCATATAGGCCCCCTCTAACAGGAAGTACTTCCCACCCAAAACCTATAAATAAAACGTATATATATAACTAGAACTATAGGAAAATTTAAGATAACCTCATTTTTTGGTTTTTTGGTGTTTTTAACTACCTCTAAATTTTTTTACATCTATTTTATAAAACCACCCTAAAATAGTCATTTGTTAAATATTTAATGAATATTTTATTTTTTTAGACAGATTAATTTTTCATTGATAAAATTAATTTTCATCAGTGGTTTTTCTTAGTGTGAATTTCATATGAGGTTTTCTTAATTTGAAGTTGTTATTTGTAGAAAAAATATTTAGTGATGATTTTTTTTGGTAGTTTTACCTAGAGAAAAACATTAGGGGTACTTTTAAATACCATAAAATATGGAAATTTACCTTATTTTTCGGTGGTTATAACCTCCATAATTTTATTCATGGTGCTCAAAACCAACAGAAAATAAATATAAGCGGTTAAAACTACCACCAGTTTTAAGGTTTTATAAACATTAAAATAAATTCCCACCTGATCCACAAAAAAAATAGTACAAAAAAATATAAAAATAGTCAGTCAGTACAGTGTAACAAAAATATAAACTTTCATACATTAATAGAAAATTTATTATATATATTACAACAACATTAAATTACATCAAAGTTATTAAAATGTCATGTTTAACAAAATTTCAACACAAACATGAGTCTTGGATACTCTACTGAGATGAATGCCTCTCACCCTCCATTACTCGGTATTGTTGTTTTCCATCACCTTTAACCCTAATTTATTCCTCTCATTCCTTTATTTAAAGTAGTAAACTTCACATCAGTAATGAGAATATTTAAGTTATAGTAAAAGAAATAAAATTCAAATGATATATTATTTGATAAAAATTTTGTTTAATTATTAGTTAAATAATGAAATGAATAATTGGTATCCATGGAAATACCCAAAATTAACTTAACATGTGATATATTTAGTTGATTTGGAAGATACATGAAATGATATGGTATAGAAAACAAGTATTGTATTATCATAACATATGATGGACTCTATTGATTTAGACATCCTATACTTTTAACATCCCCAAAACCAGTAACCCAGATTCAGTGTCTACTTTATTGCATTGGAATAGATATAAGGGATCTAATCTTTAAGAATAATCAGTTTAGTAGTATTAGAGATCCAGATACATACATGATAACAACTTTTCATTGGGAATAAAATATAAGACACAACAAAAGTGAGTGTCTTCCATCCATGAAAGTCATTCAAATACATCTTCTTTATAACCTAGGGAAACAAAAAAAATATGAGATAAAATTCTAAGTAAGGTTTACATACATTAGAATATATCATTAATAAATAATACATAATCAATATGGAAAGGTTAATAACTAAAAACACATTTTACTTAATTAATAACTTGGGAAATAAATGCATCCACAGATAATATCAATTCAGTAATCTCATTTATAATAATAATTTAATTCTATATAAAGGAAATAAAAAATATAATACATCATGGTCTCAAATATCATGATATTTATACCATCAAAACCTTTTACAATCAAATTTAATTGATGGTAGGTATACACCAAAAAATCATTTAATTTTTTCAACTGATTTGTCTCATTGGACGTGTTGATGCATCGAGGGGAGATATATAACTAATCCCCACATGTCACTACATGTAAAATGAATTTATCATTTATTTAATGATCAAATCAATTTATAAACAATGTTCCTTATATATAAATATCTGTATTGAGTAAATAAAATATATTTATCATAATTTTCACTAATCAATCAAATAATATTCATATAAAAACACCACATTTGAAAATGGTATATGGTTCAGGAAATAATTATATACAAGAAATAATTAATATAGATATTTTAGAGAAATATAATTTCCATGGATTACAAGAAATTGATTTTTTTAAGATAAATTTAATGACAAGAAAACTAATGAGAGATAAGTTATTATCGTCGATTCATCAGAAAAGTAGGTTTTATATAATAATTATGTACATTAGAAAAATAAATACAAAATAAGTTGAATATGAAAATAATATTTCCTTAAAGATTTTTATTTTTCAAAAAATTTAAAACATGTAGGGGAAGCTAAAAATATTAAAATTAATTAGAATAGCATGGAAGTCTCTTAACACCGTATATGTTAAAAAATAATTATTTTTGTCTTTTTGTAAAAAAAGTAGAAAAATCACTTTCATAAAACATTATAAAGATTCTATTTAAACCTTATAAAAAGTATAGTATAACTTAAAATTTCCATAATAAATCATTTGTGTAAATAAATTTCCTTTTTAAAATAATTTTTAAAAATATGCACATGCAAGAAAAAAATACCAGATCGAAGATAGAAATAAGATCATATTTTATTTATAATAATTCAGTGCTTAATTCAAGTACCAAATAGATTATAATTTGTAATAAAATATAGAAACTCCTTAAATATATAGATGATATGAAAATATCTATATTTTATGATGGATGTACTATGTAACTCCTTCAATGAAAATTATGGAAATCCCAAAAAAATGATTGTAAAATAATTACTTACCTCTTTGGTAACTTTTAAATTATTACCCCTTAGATGGATAAAATTTAATTGAAACATTAATCATAATAAACAAATAGTTAATAACGTTAAATATATAAAATTTTCAATATATACATCTAGTAAAATTAAATAGGTTTATAATATCAAATATGTATCAATAGAGTAGAAATTGAGTAGAAATATTTTACATCATACTTCTTTTTAGTTAAAAATTCTCTAACCTCATTTATAATATTTTTAAAAACGTTATTAAATTATATCATCAATTTATTCATATTTCTGGTATCATATATGACCCTATTATATCATTATTTCACCCATTCGTTAATAATATTTCATTATTACCATTATTTGAGGTGTCAACTGTTTCATTTTATTCAAGAGAATTTTATCATAGAAATTATGATTCTTGAGTATATTATATAGTTCCATATTCTCTATAATTATATAAATGTTATAAATATCATACTTTCTCATTATATTCCTTTTTATAATCAATATTTAAATTTGGTATGGGAAAATGAATCGCATCTCTTCGTGGAGATGATAGGTAATACGTATGCACGAGCAATGTTATCATTTTCTTAATGGGTGAAAGGATAAAAAAGTGCATGATATATTAATTTTATAGAATTAATATAATGTTATAAGTTTCAAATATTTTCATTATTTCAATAATTATGATTATCCATTTGATTCGATGATGGGAAAAAAATTGCATCTGTTCTTGAGGTCGTAGTCCGTCGTTCACATGAGTGATGTTTTTGTTTCCCTTTTAATGGATAAGGATATGGATAAATATTATTCCATCAACATAATAACATATTAGTATATCATAAATACTGGTTTTTTTATTTATCAATTTTTAAGACAATTAAATGTGGTAAAATAAAAAGTAAAATAAAGAAAGACAATAGTGAAGATATTACCTTCTCTTAGAAGAATCTCTTTCAGAACATATATTAAGAACTATAGGGTTAGTCTTTTAGGAATTATAGAAACTCTAGAAAGTGGATAAGTATTTTTTAGAGGGATTTTTATATGGTTTTTTTGAGATAAATCTCTTAAGGGTTGTTTAGAAATGAGGGGAGGAGGTTCCCTTTTATAATTGAGGTGACTGACACACATCAAATTTTTCAGTGTTATAAAAAAATGTAAAGTCGCTTTAATGGGAAAATAACTCTAAAATACCTCATATTAGAAGTATATAAGGATAATGTAGAAAATCAACAAACTAATGGAGTTTTATAAAGTGTTTCTGTCATTTTAATCCTTATCTTTTTTAGGTTAACCCCCGAGTAAACTAGTTTTAATCTTAAGCATGGTAATTAAAGTTTAATATTATTAATATTCATTATAATAAAAAAATTAAGTTGATATTATTAAATAATATTAATTATGAATATTCAAAATATGAAATCTATTTTATCAAATTTAATTTAGATAAGTGGTAGAATTTAATTTAAAAATAATATTACAAAACGTGTTGGAAAATGATTTTTCAAAAAATTCATTTTTCAAGCATAATACTATATTACATTAACTATTTTACTAATAATAATAATTTTGTGTATTTAAATTCATATATTCAGATATATAATCTATAAATTTAATTTAAATCATTATTAATTAATGAGTATTTAATTAATTAAAAAGGATAGACATTATAATTTTTTGAAACAATTTTCTAAAAAATATCCATTTTTGCCTCCAAATGATATTATTTTTATTTAGATAAACTTTATAGTCAATAGTTGTTAAATTCAAAATATTTTAACATATTATTATAAATAAAAGGGTAAATAGTTAAACACTGCATTTTTAATTATTCATAAAATTTTATTTCTAAGGGAATGTTTCAAAAAGTCATTCTAGACTTATTTTGACCTAGTAAGTTTAAAATCAATATTAATCCTATTAAATTAAAATATATTTTCCATGAAATATTAAAATGTTAATTTTAGTATAATATAATTTACACTTACTATAAATGAATTTCTGGTGTTACATTATTTTCTCATATAAAAAAATCATCCTCAAAATTTTCATGGATATCACATTATAAACAAATGAGGGTGGTTATTATTCATAAATTTATATTTTTCCTAAATTTATTCCTCCATTTTATTATTTATCTCAAATAACTTTATCAAAAGAGTCATCTAATTTTTCTCTAATTGATATCTAGTGTTAATAATCTAGAATATCTCTTCACAGTATAATAGATCAAGTTCAAATTCTATTTCTTTAGTGGTGATCACATGTGTTGGGCATGACATGTACTTCCTTAAAAATGAAATGTGGAACACATAATCTATTTTATAAATACATATAGTCCTGGAAAATGTTAATCCATAAATCAAATTATTTCCAAAATTTCAAAAAGGTCTGATGTACATGGGACATAAATTCTCTTTCATATTTGCTTTATAACACCCTTCCATAGAGATACATTCAAAAAAAACATGACCTCCCACATCAAATTTCAAATATTTCATATGTTTATCAGCATAAATCTTATAGTTTTTCAATAAAAATTTTTTATTTCCCATTAGTGTAAATATGATAGGTGGTGCTCAAATGAATCTTGGTGTCATGATCCTTCTACATAATCTTCCAAAATTTTGATGTAAATAATATATCATAGTTAGATACAATTGAAATATGATCACCATGAAATATTAAAACTTCTATAACATATATTCATTCTACGTTCACAAGAGTTAAATCTTATCTTATATCAATAAAAGGTGTATATTTGATTAGGCGGTCAATAATAACCCATATTTCATCATTATTTATAGGATTATTTAGTAATCCAAGGAAAAATTCTATAATAATTTCATCCCATTTTCATATTAGAATAGTTAAATTTAAAATGACTCCCCTAGGATCTCTTATCTCAACCTTGAACTATTGAAAACCCAATAATCTTGAAACATAATCAGAAATTCCCCTATTTATATTTTCCCAATAAAAATATTACTTCAAATCCATGTTCATCTTGGTGATACCATGGTGTATAGAGAAATTAAATCTATTAGAATCATCTAATAATTAACTTTTCAAAAATTAGTAATGTCTCCCCTTCCTTAATAATTCCCATATCCATATTTTCTAGATACATGAACAAATGATCCATATCAATCCTTATTTTCTCTAAAACCCCATGATCTTTCCTAATAAATGCATCTTCTACCTTTTTTTATTTCCCTAGGTTGTAGTTTATTTATAAATCATAATCATTGAGTATCTTGAGTCATCACATTTTCCAAATATTGTGTTATTTTTCTGAAAAGATGTATTTCAGGATCTTATGATCTATGTATATCTAAAATCTTGAACCATATTGATAATGTCTTCATATCTTCAGATATAATATTTACTTGAAAACTCGTGATCATGTATTTGATAGTTTTGTTAATTATTTTTTACTACCTTGATTCACATTCAATAACTTTTTCATTATATATAAGGACTCAATTATTTATCCTCTTTAATGAATCATTATATATCACAAATCCATCATTTCCTAATGGGTGATTCAAAAATTGAATCATTGACCAATATCTACTTAAATTATTCAAAACATTTATTACATTCCTTTACTCATATTAACATTACCCCCTTACATGTAGTCTTTTTTAACAAGTTATCCAATCAAGAGAAATATTGAAAAAGTCATTGATAGTAACCTACCAAACCAATGAAACTACATACCTCGGTTATGTTCATTGGTGCAAGATATTCTTTAACTACCTTTGTCTTCATAGTATCAAAAAATATTTAGTCCTTAGAGATAATTTCGTTAAGTAATGAAACTAAATGATTCCATAATTCGCACTTTTTAAATTTCCCATATAATAATTTTCCTCTAAGAGTATCAAGAATGATATGAAAGTGATTCTCATAGTCTGCATAGTTTTTAGAATACACCAAGATATCATCAATAAATACCACAAAAAAATATTAAAATATTATTTGAATAATCTATTAAAAAATCCTAAAAACATAGGTATATTATTGAAACCAAATGGTAATATTATAAACTCATAATGTTCACATATCTTTTTGAATATTGCATTTCGAATATCTTTATTCATTACATAAAATTGATTATACCCAGAATAGAGTTAAATATTTAAAAAATATTATGCTCTATGAAGTTGATCGAATAAATAATCATTTTATGGTATAGGATACTTTTTCATTATCATAATTTCATTTATTTCCCTATAATAAATGAAGAGGCTTATAGATCTTTCTTTCTTATTAACAAAATCAATAAGGTCTCTCCAAGGAGAAACACTATGGTGGGTAAATCCCTTAACAAATAACTCCTCAAGTTATTTATTCAAAACCACTAATTCCATAGTGTCTTTTCTATAAAGATACATTTATATAGGTCATGCATGAGGGATTAAATAAATGGAAAACTAAAGTTAATTCTCTGGTGTATATCTAGATAATTCCTTAGTAAATACATCAATTAATTCACTTACAATAGGTACATCCTTAATTGAAAGGTTACATTTTCCATCTATAGATTTGGTCTACTCTTCCTCCCTATGAATCTCATTCAAAATAGAAATTGGGGGTCGATCTAGATATGGCCCATATAATGAAGTCTTCACTATAAAGATAAAGAATTTAACATATTCCTCATGAATCATAATTTCCTACTATTTGAAATAATTTTTTCATAATATTTGTAAAGCCTATCCATACCAATAATTATATAAAATTCAACCACATATATAATAAAAAAGACTAAAAATATGAAACATTTATTTGTCATAGTGGTAATTAATGAACACATCCTTATTGTAGTGAGACATTGACTAGGTGTTTTACTGGTAACTCCCATATTAAGTTCCTAGAGAAATATCTAATTTTCTTAGAAATAATGGAAGATATAAAAGGCTGCAAGAATCCAAATTCAAAAAAATAATTTGATAAATTCTAATATATGATTAAATTACCTACCACCACATATTTATGAACTTCATCCTTGGCTGTAGTGATCGCATAAGTTGAGCCTTCTCCCATTTGTATCTTATATAGTAATCTCTCTTAAGGCTCAAAATATTTGTTTTAATAATTATAAATTTTAATAAAGTTAAGACATTGGATATTATTTGTCTCATTATTTTCCTCACATTAATTGGTTTAATTAACCTTATCTATATACTTGTAACCAACTCTGATTCCCTTCAAGTATTTTCTAGGATGTTTCTTCACATAATTTTTACATGATGGAAATTTCTTCATCTTCTTACTATTACATGATCCATACCATTTTTCTTTGTGTTTGGTTGACCTATTATTCTCTTGATTTAACTCTACTGTATGGGAACTATAAAATTCTTTCTCTGTTTTGATGTCACATAAAACAATTTCAGCATATGATGAAAAATCTTGAGAAACTAGTTCCCTTCATAGACTATACTTAATACCTTTTAAAAAATGGTATATCTTGTTTTTTGTATTATTTATGTCATCTAAAGAATACTTGGATAGAATTTTAATGGTTTCCACATTCCTTTCAACACTTTTTACTTACTTTTTCTTTAAGATGAGGAACTTCTGTTTCATTTTACTTTGTTTCCCATGGGGAAAATATTTGTCAAAGAATATTACTTTAAATACTCTACATTACATGTGTTGTATTTATTATTCCCCTTAGTACTCTAGATCAAAGAAAACCATTGAACATAATTTCCTTTTATAAAATATTCTACAAGTATAAATATTTCCCTTTCAACACATCCTGAGGCCAAAAATATCTTTTCAAGGGACTTACTCAATTGATCAACTATCACTGGATTGGTCATTATACTAAATGATATAGACTTCTATCACATGAAATGATCTAATATAGGTTTATCATGTCTTGTAAATTCATGTTTCCGCATATGTGAAAGGTTATTAGTCATAACCAGATTTAGCTACCCATATATGGTCATGATCTACCCAACTCCCACAACCATTGTATTGGATTTTCTAGTAGGGAAATTCTAACATTGAAAAAAAGTATTAATACCATTATTTCTTATTTAGGATATTCATAAATGATAGAATGTATTGAATTAGTTCCTTAGGAATTTTAAATCATAATATATAACATTAAATATAGTGTATCACTTAACACAAATTAAAAATTTATTCATTGTTTATATATGAATCCTAAAATTGGTTTCTTGGAGGATATCATTGAATCCTAAAAATATTTTTAAATATTTCATAACAGTTTCTAAAGAAAATGTGAATTAACGAAATAATATCCTCTATGGGTTTCAAACAATTTTTTTATTAAGGGAACCCTCATAATGAACCGGAATGATATCTGAGATATACTCGACCAATTATTTTTGGGGTTATTACCCCAAGATTCATTTATGCTGAAACCAAGTACATTTATAGTATCCTTACAGAGATATATTTATAGGAAAAATAACATAATCTCAACCTAACCTATAAATTTATTATAATATCCTACAATTATACATATTCTCATGTTCTTTCATAGGGTTATTTTCTGTAGTCTACGTTTTCCAAAATCTAGTTCCTAAGGTTTCAACTAAACTTCCTTTGATACCTGTTGTTACAACCCAGGCACCAGTAACCTAGATTCGGTGTATATTTTATAACACTATTATATATACAGAGGGTATAATCTTACATTACTGATTAGTTTACTAGTTTTTATATTTAGATATATAAATGATCCCCATTTTACATTAGGAATAAAATATAAAACATAAAAAAAGTGAATGTTTGACATCCTTGAAACACTTTCAATAATTTATTCTTCATAACCTAGGGAAAAGAAAAAAAATATGGGTGAGATAAAATTCTCAGTAAGGGTTACATATACGGCCAGATATCATGAGTAAATAATACATAATAAAAATGAAAAGGTAAATAATTAAAACACATTTCATTTAATCAATAACATGAGAACAAAATGCATATGTGGATTATATCAATTAAATAATCTCATGGATAAAAATAAATAAATTATCAACAAAGGAAATTCATAATATTTAACATCATGATCTCATACATCAATATATCTATATTTTCAATACCTTACATCAAAGAAAGTTTAATCGATGGGTATGTATACACCAAAAACCCATTTAATTTGGCCTACTGATTTGTCTCATGAAACAAGTTAATGCATTGAGGGGATATTTATAACCATGACCCACTCATGATAGCAAGTCTAATGAATTATTTATTTATTTAATGATTAATTAAATTTATTAACAATATTTCCTATCACTAAATATCTGTATTGAGTAAATAATATAAATTTATTATGATTTTCCGCATTCAATCAAATAAATTTTATAGTAAAACACCATATGTAAAAAATGGTATATAGTTTATAAAATAATCATATCCGTGATAAAAATAATATGGATATTTAAGATAAATTTAATGTCTAACTATCACAAGAAATTTAATGTTTTAAGAAAAAATTAATGACACAAAATTAATAAGCGATAATATAAAAAATATATGCTTTGTAAAAAATCAAGTCCATTGGAAAAGTAAATAAAATGGAAGTAAAATATTAAAATAATAATTCATTAAATAATTTTATTTGAAAAATAATTGAAACCATGTATAATAATCTAAATATTGTAAAACGGTTATGGTGTCTGGGAAGTCTATTAATTTCATATACATTAAAAAAATTCCTGTTGAATTTTTGTAAAAAAGTTGAAAATTAATTTTTTAGAAAACATTATAAATATTTATTTAAAACCTTTAAAAATACAATGATAATATAAAATTTCATTAATAAATTATTTACATAAATAAAATTTCTTTTATCATATAATTTTGAAAAATATGGAGATTGAAGAAAAATATACCTGATCAAAAAATAAATAGGATTGATTTTTATCTTAAACATTTATTTGATTGATTAAAATATATAAGAGAGTATAAGATGGAAAAAACCATGGAAACTCATTAAATATCCAATGTATGATAAAATAGAGAGATTTTATGATAGATGTATTATGATATTACTTTAATGAAAATTAGGTCAATCCCAAAAAAATAAATATTGAAAAACAAATCCTTACATATTTAGTAGGATTTAGATTGTAACACCTTGGAAAAATAAACATGTGTTTTGTCAAAAGTATTATTTTTTCTTTTATGTCTTTTGTTTTTCAAATCACAAAAGTCATTATACTCATTTCTCAAATAAATGACTTAATTGGTATAAATTTTTTCTGTCTATCGTATAGACTATGTTTATCATATTGACTTTGTCTATCATATGAACTTTGTCTATCATACTGACTATGTCTATCATAGTAACTCTGTCTATCGTACTAATTGTGTCTATCATACTGACTCTATCTATCATACTCACTTTGTTTATCATACTAACTATGTTAATCATACTCACATTGTGCATCGTACTCATTTTTCAACATATCAATACATTGCATACTCATGTTTTGATTTTATCACATGCATGCTTTTATTCATTCATCAAAACACATGTTCTATATCAATCGTACTCATGTTATAATTTTTATATATCTTTTTTTTAACCAAAACTATTTTGTGGAGTTAGTTATAAACTAATCAAAATGATGTTGTGTGTTCTGTTTCAATATGACTGTTACTATGTTAGGGGTCCAAGTCCCTCCGAGTTTTCTGGAGAAATATGACCATTGGAGAAAATATGACCATTGAAACCTGAGGCCTATAAATAGAAGGTCATTTGAAGCAGAGATAATAACTTGATCAAATTTAGCTACTTCCATGTCCTAGAGAGAGATTGTGTGACTTCTCTATGCTTCTTGTGAAAGCCGTTAAATTAAAGAAAACATGAACAACTTGTTCTTAGATTTTGTATTTCAATAAGTGATTTATTTTTTCTTTGTGCATCTGATGAAGTGCTAATGATCGAGGGTTGTCGGGGATAGGCAGATAGTCCAATCTATCATTGTATCGAGGGATTTTAAGTGCTTTAAAGACAGAGGTTCTGATTACCTATAAAATCTAGGGCTTGTGGGGGTAGAAATTTGGACATGATGATCATCGTATCGAGGGATTACCCTTATTATGAAGACATGCCTATTATCCTAGGTTTAAGGATACCCTACTCTTTGGGATAAAATAATTGTAATACCTTTCACTTTTCCAATATTATTTTAATTGAAAGATTATCCTTTTATTTCTTCTTTCTATTTGTATTCTCTTGTAATTATTTTAATTACAACTTATACTTTTAGTATTTATTCTATACGCTATAGGGTAGAATCATTTACAGTGTGTATTAATCTAATATTTGTATTCAATTCAAATACAATTATTTCATAACCTGTGGTATCATAACAATTTCATCGTATTGAGAGTTTTTCAAATTGTTTGTTTTGTTTTATAAGAGGCTTTGTGAATTTTTTTTGTTCATATTGTATTAAACTAAGAACATTCCATAAAGGTTTTAATAGAAATTTTAAAATATACAATTCACCCAGCCTCTTGTATTTGTGCCATCTCATATCCATTTTTATCCAACAACATGAATTGAAAAACTAATAATAATGAATAAATATTTATTCATGTTAAATATATAGTAGAGTTATTATATACACCACATAAATATAAATAGGTTTATAATAAAAAATATTTCTCCATGGAGTGGAAAGGGAGATGAGATCCACTATCTCACGCCTTCCTTTAGTTGAACGTTACTTAAACTGATTTATAATGTTTTTAAACATATTATTAATTTATATAATCATGATATTGATATTTATAATATCATATATGATCCAATTATAACATTTTATCATCTCTTTATTCATAATATTTCATTATTATAATTGGTTCGAGTGTTAACTACTTCATTTTTTCATGCATTTTTTATCAAAGAAGTTATTATTATTATAAATAGGATATATTTATATAATATATATAATGATATTAAGGTTATAAATATCATATTTTATCATTATATAAATTTTTAGAATCATTAATTATATTTTTACATGGAAAATGAATCACATCGCTTCCTGGAGCTTGTAGGTCATACGTACGCAGGAGTGAAGTTATAATTTCCATAATGGATGAAAAAATAAGTAAGGGGATGATATATTAATTTTAAAGAATAGATATCATGTAATAATTATCATATATATTTATTATCATCATCATTATGACTATCCATGTGAGTCAATGATGGAAAACAAATTACAACAGTTCATGAGGCGATAGTCCACCGTACACATGAGTAATCGATTTGTTTTCCATTTCATGGAGAAGGGTATGGATAAATATTATTAAAAAACATAATAAAAACACATTATATTGGATATATTTTTGTTATTATATTTTAATTTTTAAGACATAATTTAATTTTTTTTAAAGAATAAATAAAAAATAAAGAGCTTGGTGAAGACGATTAGCTCCAGTTTGAAAAACCTCCATTAGATATCTTATGAAGATCCTTATGGTTGTATTTTTGGGAATACTGGAAAATATATAACATGTATAAGGATTTTGGATATATATTATGGAAATTTTTTGGTGAGATAAATTGCTTAATATGTTTTGATATGCGAGGGGAGGAGGTGCCCTTTTATAATTGATGTGAGTGTCACACTTTAAATTTTTCAAGGTTATAAAATAATGTCAAGTAAATTTTATAGAATAATGGATATTAAATGTATAATATTTTAATTTGATAAGGTTAATTTTGAAATACAACCAACTAATTGGGTATCATCAAATTTTTTGGTCATTTTAACCCCTATTTTTTTAGGTTAGCCCCCAATAAACCCATTTTAACCATAACTGTAGTAAATAATTTTTTTTGTTTTTACGCTTCAATATGAAAAAAATTAAGTTGAAATTATTACATATTATTAATTATTCTAATTAAAAATATTTAATATATTTTATCAAATTCAATTCACATAATTAGTATTATTTAATTTAAAAATATACCCATAAAATTTTTCAAAAAACGATTTTTCAAGAAAATTGCATTTTTAAGAATAAAATGATCTTACATTAACAATATGACTAGTAATATTTATTATATGTACTTAAATTCATATATTCATATGTATAATCCAAAAATTTCATTTAAATCATTCATCATTAAATATTATTTGAATTAATTAAAAACATTATCCTCCTTTAAACAGTTTTCTAAAAAATATTCATTTTTTATCTAAATGGTCTTATTTTATTTATTTCATATTGATGTTAAATACATTGTTAATTAAATATATAATAATATATTATTATAAATAAATGTTGGAATAGTGAAATACTACATTTTCAATTATTCATAAAAGCTTATTTTTAAGGGAAATTTTTAAAAACTCATTCTATTCTTATTTCAACACAGTATGTTTAAAATCAATATTCATACTATCAAATTTGATTTTTTATGAAAGGAAATATTAAAATGTAGATTTTATGATAATATAATTTTTACTTACTATAATTGAAGCTCAAGTGGTACACTACTTTTTATACTATATATTTCTTTATTAAGCATCTAGAATTCATTAAAGATAATTTATTAATTTAAAATTAGATCTCAAATGTCCTAAAAAACTACTTCAACCTTTCCATTTCAGTTTCATGTTTTGGTAACTATATTAAATAAAAATTATATCCATGGTGATAATTAGATCATTGACCGAACTCTATTCACAAAATTCACATTTAGAGACTCAAAATATCATTTGGTTATTATTTAATTAATTTAAATTTTCAATGACCATGATTACTTTAGTTATCTTAATACTAAACATACTCCACATCATAATCATATTATTCACTTCAATCATTTTATAATAAATGATTTAAAGTATAATCATCAACTCAATAGTGTATTTCAAGTCAATAAACCATTTATAAATCATATTCTAATTTTATACCAATAATAAATCCTAAATAGAAATTTTGATATCATTAATAAATTATAAAATGTAAACAAAAGTCATCACACTGATAATAATAAAAATGAATATTTGGATAAATTATTATCTTCGAAACCACAAGCTCTTATATCACCTATTCTAATCAAAACCAATATTTATACCTTATAATTTAATGAACTATTGCAAGATTTCATTTTGGATTATTCAAATAATTTATGAACTATTTTTATGAGGGATAGTAAAGAAATAAGTAAAGTCATCTAAATTTGAATTATACTGAATAGAAAAATAAATAATAAGATGAATACTATAAGTGTAAATTTATTATATTTACCAATCATTATGTGACCTATCTGATTCCTTGACATCATCAGTATAAGTCATACCTATGGATAATATCATATTGGGATAAAATTAAATGGAATAAAAAAACATGTAAGGTATATGATGAATTGTACCTTGTGTCATATAGGGAGAATGAGATCAATGTGACATAGATAGGATACTGACACAAACCCTCTTCTGGAACAAAAAACATGAAAATAAATATTCTTTTCATTTATTAAAATAAAAAACATTCTTCTCATTATTTAACATCAAAAAAAATATCATTTAATTTATTAACATCAAAAAAAATAAAAAATCTATTCATGGTTGGTCATGTTTTAATCAAGTTCCATTGTTAACATTATTTATTCTTATCCAATTCATTCTTCCTGATAAATCTTCCTCAAAAGATTGAAATTTTAAATATAATAAGTTACATAAAATTCATTATATTATTTTTTATGGGGTTCACTATCACAAATTAATTCACTGTCATCCCTCATATCACACATGTCTCTCGATTTCATGTGGGAAAAAATACTCCACCCATTATCCACTATATAATTAATATAATATACTATCTTTTATTTGGAATACATAATATATGGATTGTATTATTCTTGATCATTAGTTTAATTTAATCAATAAAAATTGGCATAAGTAAATTGAAATGAATATATCTTTATACCTCCATTAATATTGGCCATGTTACATTTAAATAAGACAACTGTGAATTTCCCATGATAATTTATCTCAATAATATCAGCACACTTTCTACTATAACCTTGATATAAAACTATGAATATACCATTGTTTTTTACTTTCAAACCATCCTCATGATTAAGAGTACAAAACATGAAGCCACCAATATTTTAAGAATTGAATCACCTAATATGCTTCAAAGGACCTTAAGTTAAAAACATAAAATATTTAGAAAGTTCAACTTGATTATCATTATTAATTACCTATAAATGTTGATATAAAAAATTATTACATAATTTAGATAATTTTCAACATATTAAAACTATATATTTGATTAATAAATTACACGACATGAAAACCATTCAATAATTTCCTTGGTAACCACTTGGGTTATCTCTATCTTATTCTGAGTTTGGCTCCTAGGCATCTTTTCATTTTTTTCCTTAATTTTTCAACATAGGGAATAAAATATCAATGTTGATTAACACGTATCTATGTTCATATCTTAACTCAATATTTATCAATGAAAATGAATATATTTGTCCTACATCTTCATCAAAATTTAGAAAAAATGATGACTCTTTACTATCCAATAATTGACTTGGAATATCATTAACACATGCCACTCGATTGAATCTTGACTCTATAGAATAAAAATAATTTCAAAAGGAGGTTAAACACTATTCAACAAGGTAACATTCCATAATAAAACCTTCTGGATGATATTCCATATAAGACTTCAAATAACCAAGATACCTAATAATAAAATGTAATAATTTAAAAAATAAGTTTTTAAAATATTGACTAAGAATATTTTAATTTTTTCATGAAAAAAATATTTACATAAAATACATATTGAAGGGATAAATCCATTGTAAATGTACAAGCCATTGAATTTTATCTTTTTTAGATAATTTCACCATCATATGAATCATCACAGTGAAAATTGATAAGCGAAATAAAATCTCCAAATAACATAGTGTCCATAAAATTCATTCTTGAAGTTTAACCAATTCATTTGGGTTTAATGACTTCTCACAAACTTGTCTAAAGAATTTACAAAAGTCGGTTATAACGGTGGTTATTTTTTCAAGTAAAAACTTACGAATTTCCAAAGGTAAAAACTAAAAAATCAATACATGTGAGTCATGAATTTCCAATACATGTATCTCATAGAGATACAAATCAACACATTTTGAAATAATACTATAATTTCTATCAGGAACATGCAAATTTTTTAATATTTGAAAGAAAACATATTTTTAATGATTTTTTATTTTGATAATAGATGTTTAAAATTCACATTCCCATTCTTCCATAAATCACGTTTAATATTTATTGACACTAATTCCTTGTGAGAATTTAAATGATCCTTTGTTTTTTCCTTTCTCAATAATAAATGTAAATAAAAAATTATCACACACATTCTTCTAATTGTGAATGGTTTCAATATTATGATGTAACAAATTAGATTCCCAATATAGAAGTTTGGAAAAAAAAAATTTATTTTTATCCCATTGTTCTTCTCCAATTTAACTAATGGTTTTATAACTAATTTTAAACTTTTATTTAGCTAAAATAATTTCTAATCTATATACTACCATTTTATAATTGTACCAAGATTTGTGATCCTGATAATAATTTTGGTGGAAGCTGCAAATCAGTTTTTCCATTGAAACATGACTTTTTAACATAATAAATAAGTTATATCAAGGAAATGATGAAGACACATGAAACACCACTTCATGTTATAAGGTATCCATTGAGACTCAAAATCAATGTCACAAATTGGTAATTCCAAACTAGTGTGTGTGTTCCAACTAGAAAATCTTCCTATTTTAGTAAAATAACCAATGTTCCACATAAGGGAAGCATGAATTTTGAACATTTTCATTATAGATACATCATATGTTTCTAAACCATAATTTCATTACTCCTGTAATTCTTAAATAATCATATAAAGGTAGAAATCAATGTCATTTCAATGAATTTGATTTCAATGAATTTAATTTCAATGAATAATTATCAATATGATGAATGAATTATATTCTATACACATAAAAGGATCTAGATTATAAGGTGTTAAAATAACTATCCAAATGTTTTAACTTCTACTTAATGTCCCAACAGGATTTAATACATCGTATTCCAATCATAAATTTCCATTTATAGGATGATAAGAGAAACCTGGATATAATGAATCAAATTTCTTCCATTATTTTAAATCTATTAGATATCACATGAACACGTTGTTATTACTATCAATAGCATTCAACTAAATATGTTATGTTGTTTTAGATGACATTCACAATATTTGAAACCATGGTTTTAAAGTTTTGTAATGAAGAAACATCAATGAAAATTTATTTTTCCTTATATTTTTTGTAGGGAACATATTTAAACTAACATCACAATTTTTTGACTCCAATCTAGAAGTACAACATATTTTTCACTTTTCTCTATTAAAATATTGGTTATAATAAAGCATACAATCATTCAGACATATGTTTATATTCTTATAATTTATTCCATGATTTTAAATAATTTTATTTGTCTCATAAAATGATATGTGGATATTAACTTCAGAAAATTCATCAAAAAACAATTCCAATATCATATACATCACTTTATTTATCATTCCACATAAACATTTTATGTGGAACAACATGATTAGAAGAGATATTTTTTAATACTTGAAACAACCTTCATATAATTCCTAATTTCCATCTGTAACTAATTTATAAAACTCATTTGTTTACTTAGTTGAGTTTTCCATTATATTATTTTCCTTATCATCATCTATTAATATGTTATCATCTTGATAAGGTTGTCCTATAGTTTAAGATTAATCATTAATATCTGAAACATCAATAAATGAATCAAATGATGATTTACATTGTAGATGGTGTTTCTTTACTATTCCAAAAGCACTATTTATCATGTTTTGAATTTCATTATGCACTATCATAGAATTAACTTGTTCATTTTAACTATATAAAAAATTTCATGAATTTTATATAACATTAGATTCTCCATGCCAAATCCAACACACAGAACGTGGAGGAAATTATTTCAATATAAAGTTCTCAAATACTTCATCTCTCTTCAACCATTGTATAAATTTTCAATTAGTACATGAGTATATGATTCTTTCATCCAGGGATAGATTTTATAATTCCAAATCCAAAAATATGTTCAATCCCTTAGCATACTGAGATGTGTTTTGAGGTAATGTAATCCAAATTTTATCCATATGTACAAGAATTTATATAATGTCAACTTTAAAATATAATTTTATTTTCATATAAAAAATAAAATATATTTTATTTCAAAGAGAAAAAATCTATATTTTTTAAATCAGGACAAACATATTGTGACACATAATTTATTCATTCACATTAAATTTTACTTATGAAATTATATTAAAATATTATATAACTAATAGAGCATGAAATAAATATATTTTTATAATATATACACACAATTTATTCTCAAACAATAATTTCAATATTTGTTTCATCATTTATGAAAATGAATGACACTACAACTTAACCAAATAGCAGTAAAAAAATAATTCAATCACATATAAATTTATTATTAATTATTATAATAATGTTAAAATCAATTTCAAGAATTATTTCTCTATTTACCCAATTAAAAAAAATTATACGTTTAATTTCACTTTTTGATATATAAAAAATTCTTATAAAATTTTTATCACTTATCAATTCATGTTAAATCATTATCAATCAACTCACCTCAATTCTCAAATCATTAAGTTCACACTAAAAATTTAAACAGAAGTGCATTTCACCTTTTTTACATAATCATAGAAATAAATATCATACTTCCCAATAGGTTACCTATCTCAAACTAGATAAATAATCAAAACCAAGAATTGATCCCAAACTACCCCTTAAAAATTATTAACTCATAAATCTACTAAACTACGATCATTGGAAGAGAATTAGAATATTTAAAATACTAACCCTTGTTTTATTTCACAATCCTTCCCTAAAATGGAACATAAAATCAACTCCCTATGATTTGGCTAAAATGAATATAAGAAATATCTCCCCGAATCATAGTGAGGGTCTGATGGTGCATATTCAAAGAAATAATCGGAGGGGGTGATCAAAAAACAAGGTCGAGAGAGTAGTTGGTCTAGTGTCAAGCAACATCAAGGGGATCTGAGAGGGAGTTAAGCATCGAGCATTTTTTATGGGAAGTCCAAGAGAGGTCGAGTATGATGTAGTGAAAAGGGAAAGGATGGTATTAAAATAGAATTAAGTGATATTGAGGGGAAGTCTGAGGAGGTTCTAGTGGCTTCATACTATCATCTATCAGTGGTGAGGGGGAGATCGAGGATGAGAGTCTGAGACAATGATGAGTGGCAGTGAAGAAGGTTGATATTGAGTGAATGGGGATTCAAGTCTCATTGATTTTTTTCTAATATATCAATGATTATAAATTAAACCTTGCTGAAATACATTTTAAAATTATTTAGTAATGGTTTTAAATAAAACCATCACTAAATACTAATGATTTTCAAAAGCACCATTAAAAAAGGGGTGCATAATATAGTTTTTTTCATGAAGAAGTTATTTATAAACCCAGCACTATAAAAACTGCTACAATTTACAACATTTATTATAGTGAGTTAGAAATATGCAATCAAAATATGATATATTATTTAGATACTCTATATACTAATGGTTCTATGGAACCATTTTTATAGTCTTATACAACATTCCAAGGTAAATAGTTTTTTAATAGAAGTCCATAGAGGATGTTTATAAATGTGAATAAAAATATCCTTGTGATTTATGAAGTTATCATCTAACCAAACAGATTAAAATCATCACATGATATACCTAGACTGACATTATATATAACACCTCAATATTTTAGAATATATTTTCAATAAATAATATTATGTTTGATAGTGTTTGTTATACGCAACACCAAAAATAATGTGAATTATACTCCATTAAAATGAATGGTAAATATCAATACATTATGAACCTATAGTTTTAAAACAACTATATTCAAAACTAATTGGTAATTGATATGAAATAAGTTTAGGAACACTTAAAGTTTAAAAGATTAATTTTTCATTATTAATGGTTTTTCTTCACGTTTTTTATTTTCATTTAAAAGATAAAATTAAGAATTGTAAAATTTAAATTTGAATAAATGAAATTCATCTATAATATTAACATGTCAAAAATAATCTTATATTTAATTATTTTTATTTTTTCTAAAATAATTGATTTTTTGGTGAATAGTAAAAAATACCATTTTTACACTACCATAAATTTTATGACATTATCATGAAGTGATATTTGATTAAAAAATCATAAAACATTTTAATTGACCAAATATGTTTTTAATTGTTAAAATATTTCATTTAAAAACATTATTTTAAATTTTCTACCCATTTTTGAAATTTCAGAACTTTAGTTATCCTAATTAAAATCTATTTTTGATTATTTGAATTTAATAGTATGGTTGGAAGATTCCATTTTGTTTGGGAATATAAAAATTTCAAATGAATTTATTTTTTTAATTAAAATCTACTTAGATTCATTAGAATAAATAATATACATAATTTCAGTGTAAAGTAATTTTTACACTTCGAACGGGCATTTTTCTAAAAAAATCATACATTTTGTGTACTTATATTAAAAGTAATTTCTTCCAACTATATAAATTAAATATAATAAAATATATTATATATTTTTTATCATAATTTCAAAATTTATGAATAATATTCATTTTATTTTAGGTCATAAAAAAGTTACCTGGGTAAAAAGTTATGACCTTCGTTAAGGGTAAAAAGAGTCAAAAGGGGAAAAATAAAGGGAGAAGTATTAAAGATAACACTTGGAACTCACCTTAATCTCATTGTATGACTTTATTTCAACCATAATAATATGATATTCTAAAATATATAAATTTTGTGCCACATTTCTTTGATTATGACCTTTATATTGTTTTAAGTACAGAATAATTACAAAATGTCACTCTCTTTCTTTTAATATCTATAATATGTTTTCATAAGAATAAAACAAATTTATGACTGACTAAAAATTATTATATTTAATATTATTTAACTATATTTATAATATTAATTTATATCTAATTTTTAGTGATGGTATAACTAACTATATTTCTTATACAACGTCGATGCATCACATGTGCAAGCAGTAGAAAATCATGAAAATGATTTTAAGAACATTATAAGTAATATATTTTTTATGAGTTATGGTTTTACATAAATTTAATGGATACTATAAGTTATTATTTATTGTTAATGTTTTTATATTTTAATTAATTTTTTATGTTGAAGCCTTTAAATTTGGGATATGTGAATAGTATGGAAAATGACTTTAAATGATATTTAATATTTAAAAAATATTTTTTATTCATTATAAAATAAAAAAAATACTATATTTAATAAATTTTATGTTATATTTTTAAATATATCATTCATTATTCATGTATTATTCCTTTATTTTTTTTAAATTACATTCATGACCCTTTAATATTGAAAATTTAAAAAAAATGCCATCGTTTTTTTCTTGTAAAAAGTGTCTCACTTCAAACATTTCAAAACACAACTAAAGTTTAGTTTTATATAAATATTATTCCCAAATACCTCTCCAAAATTTCTATATCATGTTACAAATCCCATTTTATTACCATTATATTCTCTTCTAAAGGCCTTAAGTTCAATCAAAAGGAGGATATCAAATGAAGATGTATAATTCTTAACCAAATTCTTTCATGTGTATTTCTTCTTTTACCCCCTTAAAATATATTCTAACCATCCTAATATAATTTAATAGATATATTTACTATACTAAAATGATATTATTCTCATTTTAAAACTATTTTATACCTATTTTCCACACATTAAGAAAGGAAAACATTTTTGTGCATACGTGTGGACTACCACCTCCACGAAGCGATGTGTTTCGATTTTCATCATTTCTTAACATTATTAGATATATATATTTTATTAATGAATATATATATATATATGATATTTCTGAAAATATTAAGATTATATATAGATAACTTAATATATACCTTCTTACCCATCCATTCGTTGTAAAATGATTTTGGCTCTTATGTGTACATGTGGACTACCACCTCCACAAAGCGATGTGATTTGTTTTTAATTACCAACTCACATAGATGGAAAAATTAAGGTAAATAATTAATAAACATCAAATTTATTAAATATTTATGATTTTCTAAAAATAAAATATAATCAAATATATTTCTATTCCACCAAGTATAATAATGAAAATTTCATTCATTCGTATGTACGAGCTACTATCTCAATGAAACTATGTGCTTTATTTTTCATCATCGACTTACATGGATGGTTATAAAAGTATATTTAAATTATAAAAATGATATTTATAACATTTTTAATATTATGGAGATAATGGAATCATGATCAAGGTGTAAAGACTGAAATCGTTGAATGAAAATATGCATGGGAAACAGGATAGTTAAAACTTAAAAGATGATTTTAACAAATAATTATAAGTAAATGGGTAAAATTTAATTGTGATTGAATGGTATCTAGAAATTTAGATATAAATATTTATTTTATATGGATTTATAATTATTCTAAATTTATTATACAAGCGGTTATAGAATGTTCAACTAAGTGAAATTCATGAGGTAAGAGATATTTCTTTAAAACATTGCTTTAAATGTTTTAAACACTTTTTCCTCCATATCCATGTTATTTTAAATGTTTCAATAATATTATTATTATTACATAAAATATTTATAAATACTATTTTATACTAAAGTTTACTTTCTTCAAGAATAATTTCTTCAACGTCTTTTTTGTACAAGTTATCTTTGTCTTTCTTTACAAAAAAATATGAAAATAATGATTTCTAATGTATTCTACAAGAATTGATTTTCCCATTGTCATTTAGTTTCTTATTTATAGATATTTGTATAAAAGATTCTATTTTCTAAAAATAATATCAAATTTTCATTATTCTGTGAATTTTTAGTTTCAAAATGTTTTCAAAAGAAAATGGTATTTCTTATCATTTTTATGAGATTGAAAAAAGTGATTTTTCTTAAGAGATAAAAAGGAAATTATTATGAGTTTTATGAAGGTGATGTACTATTTTATGTTTTTTAAACTTTTTATTCTTTTTGTAAATTATTTTATAATTATGAGAAGGTCTGATATATCCCTCTAATGCATTGGGTAATGATATGTTCTCCATAGGAGACATATTTGAATTAACTATGTGGGTTATTACATTTGCAAGTGTGATTGTAAGTGTGTTTATAATAGTGACATAAAATGAAGTCCCAAAGTATCTATATTATTTTTTATTCTTGAAAATGGGTTTTATATAAAAAAATTGATTTTAAAATATAATAATATGGATTTATAATTTAAAGGAAGGAATTTGATTTTCTAAAGGTGAAAGGTTTATTTTAAAAGAAAAAAGGCGTTCATGAGTTATTATCTTTTCCCAAGGAAGTATCCTAGTAATTTTTTTCCTTATTCATTATATAATATTTTTTATTGAAAACTACAGGCAACATATTTTTTACATGATTATGTAAATGATTATTTATTCTCAAAGATTATTTTCTAAAAAAGTAACCTTTTTGATGGGTTTTAATGTTTTTAAAAAGGTATTAACAATTTTATTTTACTTTTATATCTCTTTCTATTATTTTATTTCTTATACCACATTTTAAAAAAAAGTCAGATGGTTGTGCAATAATTATATAAAGTTAAATAGTGAAAAGTATTGAATAAATAAAAAGTGTTAAAAATGTAACATGATTGTTATCATAAGAACCTGTTTTTTAGGTAAAAATATACACTAAATGGAAAATTCCACTTTTTTATGTAATTACTTATTTCCAATTATTTAAAAAACTAAACCTTTATTATCTTAGAATTGTTATAAAGTGACAATTTTGTTATAGATCATGTAATTATGGTTTTTTTATTTAATGGGGTGATATATGACATGCCTAAATTTCAAAATAAAGATATCATTCATCAAATTTCCACCATTATAATCTATCAGATGGATGAACCAACTCATCATTATCCTTAATTATCTTAGTATAATAACATCATATATTTTTTGAGATTTTATTTGACATGAAAATATTTTGGATATTATGAATCAATATAAATTTCTACATTAGTTTTTGTGGAACACGAGATGTTGTTCCATATACCACATTATGTATAATAATTTATGAATGTGGTTTCCTCCCACAATAAGATAAATATTTTGAGAAATCGTGGATTTTATTATGTTAATATCCAAGCTGATCAACTAACTTCCATGCAATATAATGATTAGAGTGAATATCTATATTATTAGGAAGTAAGTCCTTCAAAAAAGATAAGAATATAATTTATGCTATTATTAGAAATTTCATAAATGGTTTTCAAATGATACCGTAGAATTAAAAATTACAACTTCTTCATTTTACAACTTTCCAAAAATACAGGAGTCTATAAATCATCCCTAATTTTTTTTCTCTCATTAAACATCATGATTTTCATTATATGTATCATGTATAATTGTATCATTACCTTATTTTATAGGAGTACTTTATTTATTATGAATATGAATAAATGGAAACCAATCAAATATAAAACTCTTTATACCTCTCCTTTCATTCTGGTCATGAATAGTCTTGAATTTATTTGTCTCTCCATTTTGATACCAAACATAATATTTTCTTTGAAAACCATCATGTTATATAACAGATAACTTATTCCTAACTTAGACAAGGTCTTCTAATGAAATTATAACAATTGCAATGTATAAGTCCTCCATATAAATCATTATTAAGTGAAAAATCTAAAAAAATCATGTTGTTTTGTAAATCAGTTCATATTCAACAATATCATACATCTAACTTCTATACATTTTGTTAAAAAAATAAGTATTTATTAAAGTAAATAAATATACTATAATTAAAAAATTCATGAAATCCATGAATATTCTAAATGTATTTTAGGATAAAAAAAATAATTACGCAACTAAATACATTTTTCTTTCTCATGAAAAAAAATTTATTAAAGAATAATATTTTTCCACACAAAATAAAAAGTACCATATTTTATTGTAGCGACCCCCAAACCCAGGGTGCTTAATGAGACATGATATACTTAACATTTCATTACATCATCACAAATTGGATATCATGTCCCATTACTACAGAAGATCGCGAGGATCAGGATTCTGGGAAACCAGCTGCTTCTGATTAACTTCATTAGTACCAACCATGCCTGAAAATTTTTAAACAAAAACGTAGGGTAAGCAAAAAATTCCCAGTAAGAGGTTTTAGAAACATTTTAATAAAACTCTTCCTCAAAGTAGTCCTTTTGAAGAGAATAAAACACTTTTCTAAAAACGAGACATTTTCTTTTCATGAAATCCATCGTTTTTGAAAACCACTTGCACAGAGAGGTACGTACTTTAAATAAACTCTATAGTAAACATGATCAGAGAGTGCAACATAAGAAAAATAAACAATGCATAATATCCAAACATGGTTACTTAAATTCTAAAAATAATTCTGTGGCTAAGTAGGGAAAACGTTCATAACATAGTTCATGATAATATACAGTTCATCTAACAGTTTACCACATGAAAAACAGTTCTTGTCACATAAATTACATTTTCATAGTCATGGGAGCTTTCAACTAGGGGTTGTCCTATTAGTTGAACTAACACTTGGTTGACCTTTATCATTACATGCAGAGGGAATGTATAATACTGGACTTTGTCAAGACCTTTCGTCAAGACCGTATAACATACTTAATGGGTCAAGGCTCACTGCCAATCCCGTTTCCATGGTAGCACAAGCCAAGGCTAACTGCCAAGACCGTCGCACATAACGTCTCATGAGACTCTTACTTTACCCAATGCATTGGAGTGCTGTATAATTCCGGGCGCACCCGTCACATCATTCTTGTTGTGCTATATAATTCCGGGCTCACCCGTCGCATGTAAGTCCTATACATCCCTCACATATCTTGACATGGTCATTCATTCATAGGGTTTCATGCATTCTTAATCAACCCCCTTTTTTCATACTTATTCATAACTTGAAGACAGTTCAATCAGAAATAAACTGAGACATGCATGCTAAATTCGTACACATAATAAATTGGCTTAACAATTGAAACATGGGTTTTAAGGAAAAGAACATAATCACTTAACATTCCATAACATCATAATACCCAATTAAAGCATGGTCGTTCATAACTTACACATAAGATGATAAATGGATATTGTGGGTGTTTAATTAAAACTGGGAAAATATACATGCAGTTAGGGATACAATGGGCTAAATCAAGTCCATATTGGGAAAACCATGTACATAATTGTGAAAAAACTCTTTTATTAGCACTTTAAATAACATGAACCCTTATTGGAATAAACTCAATATTACATACAACACGGTCGATGTGTACATATACATGAATGCATGTATATAATAATTTAAGGAATTCTTTCCATTTTCTCAAAAACCAAAATCCTAATTTGTCAAGAATGATGATAAGTAAAAATTTAGAAGTGAAAGAACTATTTTGATAACAAACTAACCTTTAAACTTCATCATACATATAGAAATGTATATAATTGGTTTTTGGATACTTTTCTTGAGATAACATGCTTTTGAGTAAATAAATTATCATGTTATATTGTACAAAACAAAAGATCCAAATTCATCCCTTATGCATAGTGACGTACATGTACATCTATATTACTACATGTACATATACATCTTTGTGCTCCATATAATTGCATGATTTACATTTTCATGTAATCATTCGACAACTCCATTTTTCATAGGCGAAAAGAAGTTTAGGGTTATATACCTGTGAAAAAGATTGTATGTTTTCTTATCTCATCTTATACATATGTGTATATAAATGTGTATACCTATATACACAAAGTATGAATCATTAAAATCGAATTAAAATTAACACAAGAGAAGAAAAAGAAACTTCCTTTAACCCGGTTGAGTTCTGGAAAATAGGAATAGTGGTAACCGGTTCTTATGGCCATAATGTAAATTTATCTACACATATATATACATAAGGTGTTTATAAAGAAAATTCTGTGTATCAAAGCTGAAGAAAAATTGAAACAGAAGCAGGGGTCTTCCCTTACCTATTCGGAGGGGAGGAGTAGACGAGACAAGAGAAACCAAGAGTAAAAAAACACAGAAGGTTTGCATATACATATATTACGTATATATATATATATATATATATATATATATATATAAACCGAAACTTAAAAAAAACTAAGCCAAAGCTTGTCCCTTACCTTGCTCGGAGAGGAGGAGAGGAAAACACAGCAGCGACGAGGTCTAGAAGTCGGAGAGATCAAGGAAGCTCGGATGCAAACGTCCTGATTCAGTGCAACAGGGTTTTAAAAAAACGAAGGCTCACATGCAAGGAGAGTATCCAAGGGAGGGGGGGTCGGTGTCGACTCATGGAAAGCAGGGAGCAGCGCGGGTCCACTCTCCGGCCTAGATGAAGAAAACAGAGGCCTAACCCTACTGGTTAGACAACGCGAGGTAGAAGAAGAACGAGGCATCGGTGGAAGAAGAAGCCGCGGGGAAGAAAAATGCGAAAAACAATGGATGACTAGGATTTAAAGGAGGTAGATCGGGCGGCTTAGATTCAGAACGGCATTAAAAGGGATGGACAACAGTGATCGGAGGAGGCTGGATCGGACAGTCCAGGGCGATGTGGAGTTTTAAAAAAAACGTGGTTCACTGGGTTTTAAAACAAAAATCGTTTTATTAATATTATTATTAATTTATTATAACATTGTTTTTTTATATTATTTCATTCAATTATTAAACTAACTTTTATTATTTTAATAAAATTCATTGGTCAATAAAAATGATATATTTATTTAATCAAAACATGTTACTATATAAATATAGGTATATATATATATTTTATTCTTAAAACATCAATAATTCTTATTACCCTTATTATATTATCATTATTATTATTAAACCATAATTATCAATTACCTAATATTTCATTATGAAAATCAAAGATTAAAAACATTGGTTAATCAAAACATATCACATATATATATACATTTTAATTTCCTTTATTAGCAAATTACCTTAATTTTATTAATTAAAGATTAATATTAATTAAACATTAAATGTAACTACATTTAATTACACATAAGAGTGTGTTAATATAAATATCATCACCATGAAACACATAAGTAAAAGAAATCATAGTTTGACGTAGTTTTCAAAACTTTTTATCCAAGTTATAAACATTTGCATTAACATTAGCCCTTTAATTTAGAGAAAAATAATCATTTAATTTGATGAAATATATATATATATATATCTCAATGGTTAATACATAATTAGACAAAATAAAAAACCATTATCTTTAATATATTTACAACATAAAATTTTAATTTCATAAATTAAGAAAATAAGGGTAGTGAATAAAATATTAATTTTCATCGTTTTGAAACGTAAACATAATTCGCATTTTTGGGAAAACAAGAAATAAATTAATTAAGTTATCATTGATGTCATTCTTTAAACATTAAGGAAAATTACTTAATTAATATTCCAAACCTTTTAGGGAAATCTATTCTAATTTCCAACGGTCAAAAACAAAACATAGAAGATAGAAGAAACCAACGGTCATATTTGTAGCTGTTTGGGTTCAACGGTCGGATTGGTGTGCTTATAAAGGGTCTAATCTCGGGGGGTCCCTCACTCCAGGTGACTGAATAAGAAACAGATATGGTTCGTGTGATTCCCCTGGTGCTCAGCACGGTTGCAGTGGCTTCGGCAATCCTCATGTTCATTATGATGGATGGTAGAAACCCCTACCACATTCTTGGGCTCTTGGTGGTTTTAAGCGGTCTCCCCATTATTGTAATCGAGTTCTTATTTGGGATTTTTGGTTAATTTATCTTTGTTTTCGGTCAATGGAAGTTGTAGCCGAGATGTTGCTTATTTTAATAAAAGAAGTTTTCATTCATTTGATGCATTTATTATTATTACCTTATTAGTTGATTGTTGGTTCACTTAACGGGTGACATTGAAAAGAAAACTTGTCAAAAAAAAACATCGTTTTCTTGGGTCATTACATTACTTCCCCCTTCAAAGAATTGCGCCCTCGAAATTCTATCATAAAAAGAAAAAAAACTGAAACCCCAAACATAGAACACTACCGAAACAGTGGATCTGGCTCGGTTAACGGGATACCAAGGTTGGCGCATAGCTCTTCCGTTTCCCTATACCAGATGCACCTCGAACAGTACTCCTTGAACTCCTGTTTGTGCGTACTACACACGGGCTTCCAAAGGGAGGCTAGTGTGATGCAAATCTCGGAAACGTCTGAGTAGATAAACTACTTGATAACTCTTCTGGCCACATCACGCTCGAGGTAGTCGAGAGGGATGATGCGTTGAGGAGATTGAGATTCAAGACTTGGAACAAGAAGGCTGCACTAAGCTAGCCATTCTGAGCAGCCACGAGGAAGCACGCTGTGGCAGAAAAGTTCTGTGCCAGAGTAAAACACTGGAACAGGCCCTCATGGTACCTTCCCATTCGCCTATAGCAGGGGAGTTGAGTAGTGGAAACAAGGTGAAATACACGATTATCCTCTTGACATAAGTGAAGTATCTCTGGACCGTTTTCTAGATCAAGCAGACACTGACAACACCCTCGTAGGTGGAGAAAGGATGGAAAATCCACCGTGCATGCCTTGATCAAGATGACCCCTACTAGATCATCGGGTAGTGATGAGAAGTTCGTTTGACCAGCCATCTGAAAACAAACATCGAAAGGAAACTCTTAACAACATTGATAAGGTGGAGACATGAAAGGAAACAAGAAACTTCCATTTATGAAAAAGTTTACATGGAAATGCCTGAGTTTACAAGACGTACGCCACAAAGTGTGGCAAAACTTCCTAACTCTTCAAACCGCACACAGGCTGAACAGACAGGACTAAACTCATGGGAACATTTATAATGCCTCCTGAGTTTAGCGTGAGGGGTATGGAGTTGGGAAACATCGGTATACACTTCTTGACTAAGAGAGAATCAGGTGGACTCATTTTACAATGCTCCAAAGTCCATTAACTGGACCCATAAGCTGTAGTGCAAAATATGGCACAGGTAAGCCACTCGGAGGTCTCCAGCAGCAGTAGCTTCTTGAAAGGGGTTATCATGCATTGTTCCAAATTCCTCACCATTTGTGAACACTCAGAAGAGTCCTTCGTGATACCTTCCCCGATGTGCATGAGAGGGAAATTGGGTCATCATCATTAGGAGATAATACATCCCTAATCCCCAGTGAAGTCTAAGCACCCTAGGTGAGTTTGACACATCATACAGGTGCTTACACGTCATGTGAATTTGGGCATAATTTAGAAAGTTCTCATGGCTATCTAGAGATACAATGTTCTCTAGAGCCTCAGTGGGAAGTGAAAAAAGGTCGGTAGGTACATTTTCATCAGCCATCTAAAAGTTATAACATTTTATTTAGTCAGTCATAGTAATACATTTATATCACCTGGTTTTCCAGAGTTGCCTGAACTCATCCTCTGATACCAACTATAGCGACCCCTAAACCCAGGGTGCTTAATGAGACATGATATACTTAACATTTCATTACATCATCACAAATTGGATATCATGTCCCATTCCTACAGAAGATCGTGAGGCTCGGGATTCTGGGAAACAAGCTGCTTCTGATTAACTTCATTAGTACCAACCATGCTTGAAAAGTTTTAAACAAAAACGTAGGGTGATCAAAAATGCCCAGTAAGGGGTTTTAGAAATGTTTTAAGAAAACTCTTTCTCAAAGCAGTCCTTTTGAAGAGAATAAAACACTTTTCTAAAAACGAGACATTTTCTTTTCATGAAATCCAACGTTTTTGAAAACTACTTGCACAGAGAGGTACGTACTTGAAATAAACTCTATACTAAACATGATCAGAGAGCGCAACATAAGAAAAATTAACAATGCATAATATCCAAACATGGTTACTTAAATTCTAAAAATAATTCTGTGGCTAAGCAGGGAAAACGTTCATAACATGGTTCATGAGAATATACAGTTCATCTAATAGTTTACCACATGAAAAACAGTTCTTGACACATAAATTACATTTTCATAGTCATGAGAGCTTTCAACTAGGGGTTGTCCTGTTAGTTGAACTAACACCTGGTTGACCTTTATCATTACATGCAGAGGGAATGTATAATACTGGACTTTGTCAAGACCATTTGTCAAGACCGTATAACATACTTAACGGGTCAAGGCTCACTGCCAATCCCGTTTTCATGGTAGCATAATCCAAGGCTAACTGCTAAGACCGTCGGACATAACGTCTCATGAGAATCTTTCTTTACCCAATGCATTGGAGTGTTGTATAATTCTGGGCGCACCCATCACATCATTCTTGTTGCGCTATATAATTCTGGGCGCACCCGTCACATGTAAGTCCTATACATCCCTCACATATCTTGACATGGTCATTCATTCGTAGGGTTTCATGCATTATTAATCAACTCCCTTTTTACATACTTATTCATAACTTGAAGACAGTTCAATCAGAAATAAACTGAGACATGCATGCTAAATTCGTACACATAAGAAATTGTCTTAACAATTGAAACATGGGTTTTAAGGAAAAGAACATAATCACTTAACATTCCATAACATCATAATACCCAATTAAATAATGGTCGTTCAAAACTTACACATAATCTAATAAATGGATATTGTGGGTGTTTAATTAAAACTGGGAAAATATACATGCAGTTAGGGATAAAATGGGCGAAATCAAGTCCATCTTGGGAAAACCATGTACATAATTGTGAAAAACTCTTTTATTAGCACTTTAAACAACATAACCCCTTATTGGCATAAACTCAATCTTGCATACAACACGGTCGATGTGTACATACACATGAATGCATGTATATAAAAATTTAAGGAATTCTTTCCATTTTCTCAAAAACCAAAATCCTGATTTTTCAAGAATGATGATAAGTGGAAATTTACAAGTGAAAGAACTATTTTGATAACAAACTAACCTTTAAACTTCATCATACATATGGAAATGTATATAATTGGTTTTTGGATACTTTTCTTGAGATAACATGCTTTTGAGTAAATAAATTATCATGTTATATTGTACCAAACAAAAGATCCAAATTCATCCCTTATGCACAGTGACGTATATGTACATCTATATGATTACATGTACATATACATCTTTATGCTCTATATAATTGCATGATTTACATGTTCATGCAATCATTCGACAACTCCATTTTTCATAGGCGAAAAAAATTTTAGGGTTATATACCTGTGGAAAAGATTGTATGTTTTCTTATCTCATCTTATACATATGTGTATATAAATGTGTATACCTATATACACAAAGTATGAATCATTAAAATCGAATTAAAATTAACACCAAGATAAGAAAAAGAAACTTCCTTTAACCCAGTTGAGTTCTGGAATATAGGAATAGTGGTAACTGGTTCTTAAGGCCTTAATGTAAATTTATCTACACATATATATACATATGGTGTTTATAAAAAAAATTCAGTGTATCAAAGCTGGAGAAAAATTGAAACACAAGCAGGGGTCTTTGCTTACCTATTCGGAGGGGAGGAGTAGACGAGACAAGAGAAACCGAGAGTAAAAAAACACAGAAGTTTTGCATATACATATATTACGTATATATATATATAAACTGAAACTTAAACAAAACTAAGAAAAAGCTTTTCCCTTACCTTTCTCGGAGAGGAGGAGAGGAAAACACAGCATCGACAAGGTCTAGAAGTCGGAGAGATCAAGGGAGCTCGGATGCAAACGTCCTGCTTCGGTGCAACAGGGTTTTAAAAAAAACAAAGACTCGTATGCAAGAAGAGTATCCGAGGGAGGTGGGGTCGGTGTCGACTCGTGGAAATCAGGGAGCATCGTAGGTCCACTCGCCGACCTAGATGAAGAAAACGGAGGCCTAACCCTACTGGTTTGACGACGCGAGGTAGAAGAAGAACGAGGCGTCGGTGGAAGAAGAAGTCGCGGGGAAGAAAAACGCAAAAAACAGTGGACGGCTAGGATTTAAAGGAGGTAGATCAGGCGGGTTAGATTCAGCATGGCATTAAAAGGGATAGACGGAAGAGATCGGAGGAGGCTGGATCGGACGGTCCAGGGCGATGCAGCGTTTTAAAAAAAATTTCGTTCACTGGGTTTTAAAACAAAAATCGTTTTATTAATATTATTATTAATTTATTATAACATTTTTTTTATTATTTCATTCAATTATTAAACTAACTTCTATTATTTTAATAAAAGTCATTGGTCAATAAAAATTATATATTGATTTAATAAAAACGTGTTACTATATAAATATAGGTATATATATTTTTTATTCTTAAAACATCAACAATTCTTATTACCCTTATTATATTATCATTATTATTATTAAACCATAATTATCAATTACCTAATATTTCATTATGAAAATCAAATATTAAAAACATTGGTTAATCATAACATATCAAATATATATATATATATACATTTTAATTTCCTTTATTAGCTAATTACCTTAATTTTCTTAATTAAAGATTAATATTAATTAAATATTAAATGTAACTACATTTAATCACACATAAGAGTGTGTTGATATAAATATCATCACCATGAAACACATAAGTAAAAGAAATCATAGTTTGACGTAGTTTTCAAAACTGTTTATCCAAGTTATAAACATTTGCATTAACATTAGCCCTTTAATTTAGAGAAAAAGAATCATTTAATTTGACGCAATATATATATATATATATATATCATGGGTAAATATATATTTAGACAAAATAAAAACCCATTAGCTTTAATATATTTACAACATAAAATTTTAATTTCTTAAATTAAGAAAATAAGGGTAGTGAATAAAATATTAATTTTCATTATTTGAAACATAAACATAATTCGCATTTTTGGGAAAACAAGAAATAAATTAATTAAGTTATCATTGATGTCATTCTTTAAACATTAAAGAAAATTACTTAATTAATATTCTGAACCTTTCAGGGTAATCCATTCTTATTTCCAACGGTCAAAAACAAAACATAGAAGATAGGAGAAACCAACTGTCATATTTGTAGTCGTTTGGGTTCAATGGTCGGATTGGTGTGCTTATAAAGGGTCTGATCTTGGGGGGTCCCTCACTCCAGGTGACTGAAGAAGAAACAGAGATGTTCCGTGTGATTACCCTGGTACTCAGCACGGTTGCAGTGGCTTTGGCCATCCTTGTGTTCATTATGATGGATTCTAGAAACCCCTACCGCATTCTTGGGCTCTTGGTGGTTTTAAGCGGTCTCCCCATTATTGTAATTGGGTTCTTAGTTGGGATTTTTGGTTAATTTATCTTCTTGTTCAGTCAGTGGAAGTTGTAGCCGAGATGTTGCTTATTTGAATAAAAGAAATTTTCATTCATTTGATGCATTTATTATTATTACCTTATTAGTTGATTGTTGGTTCACTTAACGGGTGACATTGAAAAGAAAACTTTTCAAAAAAAACAAAACATGGTTTTCTCTGGTCGTTACATTTATACATATCTTTTTTATAAGGAAAACATTCATAATAATAGCATGAAATAACTCAATATCACATTTTTTCAAAGCATGTTCAATTAGATAATCCAAATTCAAATTTTAATATGAAATTCATTAAATCATACTAGTAGTTATACAAAACATATCTTAATAGATATAATATGATGCAATCAGTGGATACGATGAGAAACCCAAACAAAGTATAATACATAGATTAAGTAACAACTAATAAATACTAGTAGAAATCTAATCAAATCATAAGTCCTATATTAAGCTATAAGAAATTCATCCTAATAAAAAATGTGTTCTCATTATCCAAATAAGTTTTCAATGTTTTAAAACATAAATTTTTAAAACAACTATTTATTAAAATAGATTGTATACAAGTGAAAAAATACATATTGAACCCTTTTAACATAATAAATATTGCATTTATACCAAACATGTGTAGCCCTTAAGTCATACAAAAGGTCTCAAGTATAAATTAGAATATATAAATTTCATTAAGTTCTTAAAAAAATAAAAACTCAAAGAGGATATGTTTTTAAAAAATAATAACTTTTCCAATTCAAGTGTGGTTCAAGAACTAACTTATACCTAAACACTTTATTAAAGAGAATAAAATAAGTGTTCGTTCAATTTAATTTTTGGTTTCAAAAAAATCATACATAATAAATTTCCAAAATTAATACAATTAATGTTTATAATATTGAATTTTAGTTTAAAATTTAATTTTGTACTCAACAATTTTTCAAAGTAAATTAAACAAATATAGATATAGTGAATTATTTTAATAAAAATCCAATTCATTCTTACAAAATATATTAATTATGGAACCCCAAAAATGAAACATATTACCTTTATTTCTTGACCTAAAACAAAAACAAAGAAACATTTTTTATAATTTATCCAAGTACCAATGTGGTAAAAAAATAAACAGAAGAAATCAATTCCCCACTTTATATAACATAAACAGTTAGACATTTATTTAATAATCCAAAGAATAACATAATTAAATATCATAATGATGAATAATATATCCAATAAAATAATTATAATAAAAACTTTAATATGAATTTCGTTAAATAATACTACTATATTCCCAAAAAATCATAATATATGGTGTATTAAATAATCAATGCATACTACTAACAACCCAAAAAAGGTGTAAGACTTAGAATAAGAAATAAATAATGCATAATAGTATCATTCCAATAAATGAAAATGTTTTTTATTAAGAAACAAAAATACATTCTAATAGTAAAATAAATTTTCCTCATCTAAATAATTTTAAAACATAATGTAGTCAAACATATATTTAGAGAAATTGATGATGGCCAAAGAAAAGAAATTACACATTGAACTAACTCATACCTAAATTAAATAATTCCAAAATATATATTACAAAAAGATATTTTATAACATATCTCATTTAAACATAATTTTAAAATAATATCTCTTTTAAACATAATTAAAACCCAATATACATAATAATATAATATAATATTTTTGAAATCATGCTTCTATAACAATTCAATTTTATATAATAAAATCATATAAAATCCAATGGGTATAAAAAATAAAGTATTCCATCCTTCCTTTTGAAATAACCATATTAACATTATAATCAAAAATTAAAATTTATAAACCCAATAATAACAATATTCACATCTATAATATGTTTAATATAAACAATTAGTTATACAAATATCATCCTACTTATAAAAATAGTTGAAAATGTTTCCATGCAAGTAAAAGTTTTAACATATTCCATAATATTATTTTATTTCTCTTCCTTATACTCAATTTTTCATTTCATTATACCTACTAAAAATATCATTCAGACTATCAAACTCGTTACCAAAATGCTTAAAAAAAGATAATTATGGTCAATTAGTTTCAAAATAATCCATAAATATCATCTTTTTTAATTTAAATTTATTTTATATAATATCTTTACAATTTATAAAATATGTATTCAAACATTCAAACAACATTATATTGAAATTAATTATACCAAAATTTTGGTCATTCATTATTTTAAAAACTATTAAATTTATAATTTCATAAACCCATAATAGATTAACAAAAAAAATATTAAATGATTAATTATATAATCCCATAATATATATTATATAAAAAATATTTTCACATTGAATTTAGTTAGAGTTAGAGAGTAACTAAATTAAAGAAATGCATCAACTATGATCACATTTATTATGAAATACTATAACAAATATAATCTAAATAAACCACGGTTAAATGAATTGGGATGAATCTTGGCTTAATAAGATCTTGGTTGATGTTTGATACCTAGATAGAAAAAATTGACACTCAACTGAATTGATAATGGACCTGAAAATCATTAATTTGATATTGAAGATGAATTGAATCAATAAATAAAGGAATGGATATAGGTTCTCCTAGGGAAAATAAATGGAGACTATGATGCTAAGTGGGAGAAATTTGAAACCATGGTGGTGGGAGGTTATATCCAAATATATGAGAGGACTTTATACCAAGGTTTTAATAAAACCTTTAGTATATTCAACCATATACTAATGATTTTTTAAAACAATTGGTATAGTGTATTAGTTTTTAATCTATACCAATAATTTTATAAACCTTTTATATAGGGACCTCACTACCCATGGTTAAAGAAAACAGTGGGTGTAAAGGTATGGGTATATCCCACATTTCAAGTATTTAAATGGAAACAATTTTTTATTTGTCAAATATTCCTACTAAATGGAAATAAGTGTTATTTACTAACATATACGAGATTTTTTTTTTACCATGATGTTATGAAGAAAATATATTTCATAATAGGTTAGAGGGAGTATGATTTAGTTTATATAATTTCAAAGTTAATAAATAAAATATTATATTAATATAAATCTTAAAGTGATTTCCAGTTTTAGATACTGAAGAGTTTATGATATATAACACTAGGGAAAAATTTTAAGATGTATTTTTAGTTTTTTTGATAAGTGAAGATCAATATTTCATAAAATATTATTCCAGTAAAAATATAATTTTAATTACACCTTATATCCGAAAATAGTTTTAGGTTATAGTGGTAAGAGTAATATAAAAAAGGTTTATCCAGTTTCAAAATAACATTAATATCAGTTATCCTAAAGGGGTTTTTAATATTATAGTAAATAATAATGTATATAATTATATTTCTTTCAAGGGAAAGTTTGATATAATGGGTTCCATGATGATTTTAAACTTAGAAAAGTTTTAAGTGGACCAAAAGAGTTAACAATGTAACATCAGATGTTGTGGAGTTAAGGATTTTAGATATTTTCAAGGAGTTGAACATTATGAATATGATTCCTAAATATAAACATTATTCAAAAAAAATTATCTCATAGATGCTACCCACTAAAGAGTTTAGTGAGAGGGAATTTATTAAATGATCACATTGATATATGGCTGGAATTATATATAGATGTAATGAGTTAACAAAATTCCAGAGAGTGTGAGGTTCCTAAAACCCACACTCTTAAGTCCATGCTAAAAACACATTATTTAAATATTGTCTTTGATACCAAGTGAGATGACTCAAATAAAACTTATATATATATTTGTAATTTATACATTAAATCCTTGAATAATTACACAATCCCATAACCTAAAGGTTTATTTTATCTGGATATTAACAAAATTAAAATTATATTAAGAATATTCTTCTATAATTGCACTATACTAGATCCAATTCTAGATATCTCTTAGGATATAATAATCTCCATGACATGGAGAATGAAAATTATAAGAAAGGATTGAGCTAAAACACTAAGTAAGGGGAAATCTTATCAATGTTTCATAAAGTGTTGAATCATAGTCATATGTTATATATGAAAGTGGAAGAAAGAATTTATTAAAATAATCCTGGAACAAAAATAGTTTTATATAATTCATTATATAAGAACATGTAATTTAAAAGATTAAACATATACCATGGAAAATAGTGTAGAAACATTAGGTGATAAATGTGATCCATGGGGAATATTTATTGGCATATGGAATAAAATATGGATTATCATAACAGAAAAATATATAACAAACATAATCATAGTAATACATTACATAGTGGTTCTAGAATCAAAATCACATAGCCCTTTCTATGGTGTCTTAGGCATCACTTCCTATAACCCATTAGTTACTCAATAATCATAACCTATGGCCCATTATATAATTGAGTATAAAAAATCATGGCCCATTTTTATCTCATAATATATAGAACCATAACTAATTCATTTGAGTACTTTAACAAACACAATTCATCTTAGGGATTTAACAGACCCAACCAATCCTAGTGATTTAACAGACCAAACCTATCTTAGGGATTTAATAGGCCCGGCCCATATCATGGGTTTAATGAACTCAACCCATCTCATAGTCATAATACATACATATTCTTTTCACATACAAAAATCAATCCAATATCATATCTAAAATAAAACATGAAAATGGGTTTTATAACATTTCCAAATGTTATCATATAAAACAACTTCAATAATTCAATCAATCAATATAAAAAATTCAATATCCCAAAACATATATTTTATAAAATAATTAAAGGTTAATTCATAAATCCCAAATCCATAAGAGATATATCTTATAGAGATAATGATGAAAATGGAATTGAATTATTAAGGAGATATTTCACAAAACATTTTTAATAGTATAGTAAAAAGATGAAGTTACGAGTCCATTTCAAAAAATATATTTTTTGAGAAAATTAAATAATGAAAATTTTAAACAATATTGGGAAATAAATATTTTTAAAGGATTTTAAAAGAATATATAAATTTTATCCAAATTAAATTTTTAGTAGAAGATAAAATATGAAATCTTAAAGGGAAAAATAAATTAAAATTTTGAAAATAGATTTACTGAAAATCACATCATAAAATGAGTGATAAATCAAGAAATTTAAAATAATTAAAGAAAATTTTTATGATCTCAAGAAATAATAAATAATTTTATTTCAATATAATTAAGGATAAAATTAGTGAAAAAGTGAATATGTAAATTCCAAAAAGTTCTTATTAAGGGAGGATGTTAATTATTTTAACATCATTAAAATTTTAAAGGAATAAATTAGTCAAAGAATATGTATTTGGTTTTAAATTATAATTATTTGTAAGATAAAGAGTAAATAAACTGAAATATCATCAAAAGATTGAAGAAAATAATCATGTAAAATTATAGTCAAGAGAAATAATTATAACTCAAGAAAAGAAGATAGGTCCTGAATATACCTTATGGATTTAGTAACTTTTGGAGTGAAAGAACTTGAAATTGATGTGTAAATACCTGTTATTTCATGAATGGTAGGAAATAAAAATCCAAATGGAATTATATAAACTATACAAAATAAAACAAGTGATGAATATGGAATATGTATCAAAGAATAAAAATTGAGATGAGAAATCGCTTACGGCTTTAGTAAATTTTTAATAATAACCCTTTAAAAAATAAAACCTGCTATATAAATTTAATTACCAGGAATTAAAAATAATAATGATAAAATAATACATATATTTGGTACAAACACCATAAAAACAAAAATAGGTGCATAATACAAAACATGTCTTGAAGGATGTTGTTTGAAATAAAAAAACAATTAACATTACACTCAGTTTCCATAAAAGAACTGTAAACTTATATATAATAAATATAACCATAAAAATAAATAGTTTTACAAAATTATTCATCTCTATTATGTTTTCTAATCCGAAATTATAATCAATTATTATACATTTATTAGTTGGAGTTTATTCTCATCATCAAATGTTAACAATTTAAATTGTTTCATGAATATTTCATAATAGAGATATAAACACCATTATTTGATAAAAAATTTATCAACATGAGATTATTAAATTTTCTAGAATAATGGTTTTATAATTATTTATAAAGTTTAAATATCATTCCATGAGTGTTCTAGCTACGGTTTATAAAGATGAAACCGGTGATGAGCTTATTTCAGGTAAGTTAACTATGTTAATGGATTACATTGTAATGATCATTTATTTTTGTGTCATGTTTTCATAAAAATATTAAAGACATACAATATTACAAAATATCATATAAATTCATCAAATATATTTTTAGAATTATTAATGTAAGGTGGTGATGAAAAACAACACCCATCATCCACAGAAGAGGTAGTTTGTACATACATGGGCAATAATTTAATTTTTCAATAGATGGTTATATTAATAAAATGATTCATTTATCATTTCATAACATTAATAATTTAATAAATATCATTTATATTAATTAATTTAATTCTTATAACTATCCATTCAGGATGGTGATGAAAAATTAAATACATCATTCTGTGGAGGTGGAAGTCTGCACATATACAAGGATAATGTTTTCAGTTTCCATAGAGCAAGGGAAAGGTATAAAATAATTTATCTTTTAAGAATATTAAAAAAATTAGATATAATATTTATTTATTAAATACCTTTATCGAACCACATTGTGTGGAGGCAGTAGTCCACTTGTACACATGATTTATGTTCTAATTTTTCTAAGGGAGAGGGGTAGATAATGGTTATAAAATTAAAATAATAACATTTTAGAATAAAAATAATAATAATTTAATTATATTAATATGGGTTATAAAATATTTAATGATAATGATATAGAATTAAAAAAATTATGAATTTATTAGTACTCATGTTATGAATTTAAACCTTCTCTTAGAGGGACTCTTCATTATCAAAAGTAAGAATATTATTATAATTCAAGGGATCCTTAGAGATATAGGGTTATAAAGTAATGAAACCTGATAATTTATACCCTAAAAATATCAACACATTTGGGTGAGGGAAATTGTGCTAGTAAAAGAAGAGAAAGATTCATCCAGCATGTTCTGTGTTTCTAGGAAGTCAACGGCTTTGTTCCCTTCATGACATGTGTTGATATTACATATGATTTTCAATGAGGATCTTACATATCATTATGTGATAAAAATTTGAAAATTGGGGGGGTTGAAACTCATTTAAATATATTTTATGTTGATATAAGAGTCTGTTTTGATTGAGACTAGCTTAATACCTCCAGAGTGACATAGTTCAATACCATTAAGCACAGCGCAAACTTCTACTATACGAGAGTCACCACTGCCATAGAACACATTGAATGAAAATACAAACAATACATTGGGGTTTTGTATTATCCACCCCCCCCCCCCCACACACACACATGCGCGCGCATTCATGATACCAATATTGAAAAACTCATCAACATTTGTTTTCAGACCTCTTTTGGGTGGGTTTCATTTGATCTAGCGGCCTTGAGGAGGAGGGATCTGAATATATGTGGAGGAAACCATGTCATCCATTATCCTTATCAAGGTAGGGAATCTTCCAATTATTTTAATAATTTTTACAGTAATTCTCATAGATTCTAGAACTTATCACTAAATCCATCCTTGTGTCATGGGATCCTTAGATTCATTCCTTATTCCTCATGTTCCAAATTCACCGGTAACTCTCTAATAAAAGAATCACCCTCAACTTCTTCTCAATAATGTTGTCTCCCATTATATAGAACCAAAACTAGAGGAAGTAATTGACAATAATTTCATCAAAACTAAGCCATATGAACTCTCTAAATCAGTTCCAAAAATAATTTTCCTTCTCTCATTGAAAGAACAAGAGCAGGGCCATTTCTTTTTTGGGGTTCCAAAAGTATAAACACTTAGAGGCGAACATGATCCCCTTACACTTGATCTCATCATCCATTGATATACTAAGATTATTTATGTTACAAATAATAAAGTTTTACTTATATGGGGTTTCCCTAAACTAGAGAGTTCCACCCCATTCATCCATTTATTTTTTTTCAAGTAACACATGAAAATACTCCTTAGTTGAAAATATCCCCAATGAGGAGCCCATTAAGACACATTTATTTTGGTTATTTGTCATATTTAATTATTCAATGTATCGCATTATAGGTGGTTCAAAATATCGTGGAAGAATTTTGGATGTTTTCTGTCTTGATTTAATGTGAGGTCTTGTGTTGGGAAACCCAAGAATCCAAGTGTTACTCCAATCCGGTTATGATTCTATAAATTAATATCTATATGGACAATGATCTAATGAGAGTGACATTGGAGGTTAGAGATATGATCTAAGATAATTTTCCATAAACATGAAAATCTAAAAATATGTTGTTTTAGGTTACCCCCATAATTTATGATAATAAATTTCCCCTATAGGGACTTACCTTCTATAACCTCCCATTCCATCTTAGCCAACAAACATTTCATGGAAACTAAGATTCTTTTTAGGTTAACACATTCTTCTTCAACTAGATTAGACGTTCTATCCCATGAAGGTCAATGGAATATCCCATAAAAATGAACATCCAAAATTAATAAAGATAGAATATTATAAATATTTTTCTGGACTACCTTCATAACCTTAATCACACATATCACATTCAAGGGGATTAATGTGAGAACACAGTTAACAAGGGTGATTCTATCACCAGTGGAAAAGAAGTAGTTTTTATAATTTTTAATAAATTTTTAAATCATGTTAACCACACCAAAAAAAATAGTGCATTCATAATCTCAAAAGGGATATTAGAGATCCTAGGTAGTCTATGGGGAATCCCCACATGTGAACTCCCATGTTAGTCTTTATTCGACTTAACACACCACTCACAGTATAATTTTTGAAATGTAAACACTAATTTTATATTTGATAATGATCTTAACACTAAATTTTTTATATTCCTCAAGGATTTATGTTATACTACCATTAATAAAGAATATCATATTTTCTTAAAAGATAAGGTGGGATACTTCATTGAAGTGGGCCCTTCACTGGAAGGGGAGGATGCTCCCAATATGCATGCATCTGTTACAGAACCTTGTGAGGGAATCCTAAACCATGATAAATATTTTTGGGTGAAAATGGGTTTCCCTACCTCAACCCCTGAGTTTAATTGAAGAAACTAAATTTCGTACCCATAAAAGATATGGAGATCCAAATAATAAATCAATCACCCAGGTTGAGAATCCCATGCACTTAATCACATTGAGAACAAAACCCCACTCCAATCTGTCATATTCTTTGTCCATGTCAACCTTGAAGGTAATGTTAGATATAGGAGTTTTTTTATTTATGTAATAAATCATATATTTAGATATTCCTATGGAACACTGGGTGTATTGGCCTTTTATGAAGACGTGTTTCTCTTTAGAAACTCTATTTTTGAGATGTATAGAGGGCCTCCTATTAATGGCACTGGTAAAGACATTGCATGAGAATTTTTACATGTTGATGGGAATATATTTCTTTAGTGAATAGGAATATTTCACCCTAAAAATGATTATAATGTTGGTAGCACATTACATATGAAGGATACCACCTCCCTCGAAGTAGACTTGGATCTCCTCTATGAGCTCTCCTTTGACGAGGTCTCAAGAAGTCTTGTAAAATAATCCTATAAAGTCATAGAGGCTAGGAACATTATAAAGGTATAGAGAGGGGAATGCTTCCCATATTTACATTTCCCCTAGAATAATCCCAAAACAATAGTTTAAGTGATAATTCATCACATGTTTAATAGAATCCAAGAGTTTTTTATATCCCCTTGGGTATCCATCAAGCATAAAATGTTTAGATCCAATAAGTAAAGATTTGAAATGAGTCTAGGACATACCACCCACCACCTTGGGATCATTGGTGAATGATCAATCATCTATATGAATGTTGGGGATGGAATTTTGATCCATATTATAAATTAAATCTTAAAAATAATTGGTATTATCATTTCATTCTCCTATCCACATCACCTTGGGTGAATCTCAAAAAATTATTTCTTATTCAAGGATCATATCTATTAGCTAGTTTTTTATAGACAAGAGCACTGAAGATCTCATAATCCCACCCATATATGAATCTTATCTCATCTTGCTTGATGTCATATTTAATGGAGTCTAGATCATCAAAGCGTGAATATTTGTTAGAGTTCTAGAAAAAAAATACCCCTTCAAATTACTGATTTTACTATGAAATTCCGCTCATAGTCTATCTTTCATGGGTTTAAGCAATGAAATTCTCACAAATTAATGGTAATTGGGATCCAAATGACACTAATTAGAAAATAAGAAGAATCCAATATCATCACATCTAGGCATCAGGTTGACAAGTATATAGGAGTGATCATAGAGGGCCACAACAAGGTGATAGACTCTTGGATTCAAGTAGGCATATATAGAATGAAGGTTGGAAAAACATTGTTTCAAATGGCACCAAGTGTGGTTATGTTTCTTATGTTTATTACACCATGTAAATTTTTCATTTGAGAATATTATGTTATAACAACCCAATACTCAGTAACTAGATCCAGTGTATACTATATTACATTAGTATATTATATAAAGGATATAATCCTAAATGATTGACCAATTTATTAGTCTTGATGAACCAAATATATACATGACTCTCATATTACATTGTAAATATAAAATGAATAGCATAAAAACAATCCTTTATCATTTATATTATTCAGAATATCCTTCTCCACATCAAAGGGAAAATAAAAAAATTAATGGGTGATCTCAGATTCTTAGTAAGAGTTATGTACAAAAGAATTTATCATGAATCAATAAGGCATAATCAATATGTAAAGTTAAATAATTGAAACAAATTCCATGTAATCAATAATTTGAGAACAAAATTAGTCCATGGATAATATAAAATACAATAATTTAATAGATAATAATAATTTAATTTTCAATGATGGACATTAATATTATTGGGCTTTATGATCTCATACATCAAGATATCTCTACCACCATGGCCTTGTATTAAGATAGTTTAAAAAATGGGTATGAATTTATGAAAAAACAATTTAAATAGGGATAGCTAACTAGTTTGACTCATTAGATAGGTTGATGCATCAAGGGGCTATGTATAACTTGTCCCCACCCATCACTTCATATCCAATGTATTCCTCATATATTGAATGATCAATTCAATTCATAAAAAATATTTCTTTTTAACAAATATCTATATTGAGTAAAGAATATGTATTTATCAACTATTTACCTAGTCAATAAAATAACATTGGAAGTAAAAACCCACAAGAAAGAATGGTATATAGTTTAGTAAATAAGAATATTCAAGATAAAGAATATGGATTTTTAAGATAAATTTAATGTACAATGATCAAAATAAATTAAATGTTTTAATAGAATGTTAATTTCTAACAAATAAGAGGTGACCATCAAAAAATTATATTTTTTAGTAAAATAAATTCTTTTAAATAGTGTAAATGAAACATTTAAAATAATTTTTTATAAAAAAAATCGTTTCAAAGATCATTAAAACCATATATAATAATATAATGGGAGTAAAATTGTTATGGTGGTGTTAAATTCATTTAACATCATACACATTAAAAATAAAATATCAAATTTTGTCTTTTTTTCAAAAAAAAAGTTAAAATGACCCTTTTATGGAAAAAATTAGAAATTTTAATTTAAACCCATTTAAAAATATAAATATAACTTAAAAATTCCTAAATAAATAATTTTATTAATAAAAATACATTTTTAAAATAATTAATGAAAGTATGGACATGGAAGAAAAATATACGTGACCAAAAAAGAGAAATAAGATTAGTTTTTCAATTTAAACATTCTTCTTAAAAGAATAACTAGAATTGGACCATTAATAATCATGAATAAATATATATTCTTGTTAAATTCCTAAAATTGGTATAATATACACCATATATAATATTATAGGTGAATGTTAACAAATATGAATCAATGGAGTGAAAATTAAGATGAAATCCCTTGCAATGATCATAATGTTGAAGTGAGAATTAATAAGGAAATGATTATGTGTACCAAATTAAAATCCAAATAAAATAAAACATTAAATATGAAATAAATCAAAAAAAATGCATTTCACACATAATCTTATCATAATACAGTCAATAAAAAAGTCATTTAACCTAATGAAAGTAGATTGTGTTAAGAAACCTCTTACCTCGGGTGTGAATCATTATGTATGTTCCTTATCTTCCTGAAAAATAAAATTATTTTAATTATTTAATTTCTTAGGAAAATTTTAATTTTTATTATTACTTTTATTTTAATTATTACCATTTTATATTTAATTACTTAATTAATTAATTTCACATTAGACGTTTTGATGATAGTCAACTCATATGTCTAAAATTAATTCGATAGGTTAACTATGGTAAAAGTTGTCTTTATTTCATCACATAAATGATAATAATAATGAAATAATTATAATTTTTATAAATAAATTATACTTTCTAAAATAATCAATAAATATGGTTACAAAAAATTAACTATGTTGCAATCATGGAGATGATAGGTTGTAAATACGTAGGAGTAACGTTTTCAATCTTCAACAATCATGATAGAAAGAATGTAAGTATTGTTTTATATAAATAGAATTATAGTTATATAATAAATATAGTATTATTTATTTAAATAAACATACATATTCTATACATTTGATTCAATGGTGAAAAATTAATCTCATTACTTTGGGGAGGTGGTGGTCCACACGTACGCATGAACAACGTTATCATTTTTAAATGAAAGGAAAGGTAAGAAAATATGTGATATATTGATGATACATAGTGATAAATATTTCATGACTATAATATATATATATATTAAATAATTCATTATAACCATCTGTGAGAGGTAGTGATGGAAAAGGAATTACATCTTTTCACGATGTTGTTGTCCTCCGTATACACAAAAAACGGTTTTATTTCCAATTTGATGGAAGAGAAGATGGATATTGGTTATAAAATTAACATAATAACATATAATAATATGTAAAATATTTTATTATTATTTAATAATGGTTTAATAATATTTTAATAAGGTGTAATAATAAATAAAACACAAATTCATGGTAAGAACTATACCTCTTCTTTGAACTACCTCTTTAGGTTTTTACCAAAAGACTTCCTAGGATGGTTTTCTAATAAAACTAAGGACTCTATGTCAAGGGGATGGATTTAAGGAATGTATTTGGGTAGGTATTTATTAAATAAAATACACTTAAATTTTTATAGGAGAGGATAGGGGGTTTCATTTAATAAGTGGGGGAGACGAAACATTTGGAATTTTGAAAAGAATAAAATATATTAATAAATTACTTTAGAAAAATGGATCTAGAAATAGACCATATCAAAATATTAGATGATATAGGGTAACCATATGGCCATAAAATTAAAATTACAAAAAAAATAAAGTTATTTTAACCCTTATTCTATTAGTTTAACCCCTAGGTGAACCGGTTTTACCATTAATAGTTATAACATATATTTACTGTTTTTACTATTCATTATGACCAAAAATTAAGTTGAACTTATTAAATTATATTAATTTTCCCAATTTAAAATATGGAATCTATTTTATCAAATTTAATTCATATAACAAAAATAAATTAATTTAAAATTAAAACTAAATAACGTAATGAAAACAGTTTTTCAGAAGAAAAAATGACTTAAGTATAAAAATGTTATTATTCCAAATTCAAGTATAAAATTAATTTAAAAGACCAAAATTGAATTATTAATAATATAAATGATTATATTTTTCTATTAAACTATTTATCAAATATATAAATTTATAATTTCCTTAAATTAAAAGACCATTTTCAATAAAAATCAGTATTCCTTACTAGTAATTAAAAAATAAAACTTTTTAAAAAAATCCCAAAAACTTCTCCCTAATATAGATTTGACATGATGAATTCAAAAATAAAGTTCATTTTATAAAATTAAAATCCTAAAATTTCGAAATAAATATTTTAAATAAAATCAAATAATGCATGACAATCCAATTTGGTTAGAAATAAGGTATTTTCTTTTGGAATTAAAAATTACCTAATATTATTATAACTATATGAAATATAGTTAAACAATATTAATAATACATTAAAATTATATATTATAATATTTCATGGGTTAATACATTATTACATCCTATAAAAATTTCATCCTAAAATTTTTTATGGATATTAGTTTCTAAAAAAAAGTGGGTGGTTCATCATCATAATTTCTTCAGGTTCTCAAGTTGCTAAAACCATTTAATGATTTTTCCAAAGTACCATTACCCGTAAATTCACCTGATTCCTCATAACATACTCTATTATGTTAAGAATCTATATAGGATCTTCATAGTATAATAAATCATGTTTCATTTCTATTTCTTCATAGGTGATCAGTGTTGGGTCTGGAATATACTTCCTTAACAAAGATATGTGGAACACATCATGTACTTTAGAGAGGATTGGTGTAATTTTGAATCCATAAGGCATAGATTTTATTCTTTCTAGAATTTAGAAAGTTTCTATGTTACTGGAGATCAGTTTTATCTTCTTAATGAACCTTATAACATCATTCTAGGGGGATACATTCAAGAAAACATGGTATCTCTCATAAAATTTGAAATTTTTTCCTTTGGTTGTTGTTATAACTCTTTACCTCTTTGAGATAATTTTTTATGATCTTGAATAGTCTATACCTTTTTATCTCCTCTACAATTTGTGGGCCTACAATATTCTTTTCACCAACTTTATCCCAACATGTTGGAATATGAAATCTCTCCCCATATAATACTTCATACAGTGCCATTTGAATAATTGAATGGAAGCTATTGTTATACAAAAACTCTATCAAAGTTAAATGTTGATCCCATGTACCCTAAAATTCAAGTGATAATTACCTCAAATTTTCTTGGAATGTTTAAATAGTCCTTTCAGAATACCCATCTATTTGAGGATGATAGGTGGTGCTTAAATGATGCTCGGTACCAAGAGCCTTCTAAATACTTTTCCAATAGTTTTATGTAAACCATGGATTATGATCAGATAAAATTGGAATATGTGAACCATGAATTCTCACAAATTTATTAATATATATATCTTCAAGGAAATCAAGTGGTATTTCATCTATTATAGTGAGTAAATGTGTATATTTTATAAGGAAATTAATAATAATCTATATTACATCATTCTTTCTTAGAATATTTGGTAATGTGTTTAAAAATTACATAGTAATGTCATCCCATTTCATTATATAAATGGGTAAAGGTTGTATGACTCCTATAAGATACTGCATCTCAACCTTTATCTATTTAAAAACCAAGAATCTTGATATATAATCATCAATTTCCCACTTCGGTTATCCCACCAAAAATATACCTGCAAATCCCTGTATATTTTGGTGCTATCAGGGTGTATAGAGAAATTCGAGTTATGAGAATCATCTAATAATTACATTTTTATCTTATGTATAGATGAAACATATATTCTCTTTCCAAATTTCATAAAATCATCTTTATATACAAAGTATTTCAATTTCTCATCATTCAAAAATTTAATTTTTAAAAAAATTATCATCATCAGGATTCATACTTTTTATCAATTTTAATAAAGGTGTTTTAGAAATAATTTGAAAATGGAGTTATGTTTACCATTCCTTAGTAATTCCAAGATACATATTTTCTAAATCAATTAACATAGGATCCTTTTCAATCCTCATTTTGTCTAAAACTCCATGATCTTTCTTTCTCAATGTGTCTAATACCTAATTTACCTTCTCTGGTTGGTAGTGTATTGAGAAATCATAATCCTTTAGTAGCTCAATACATTTTCTTTGTCTTATATTAATATATTTATATGAAAATATTTATTTTATACTGTTATGATCTATGTATATCTCAAATATTTCTCCATAGAGATAATGAATTAATATTTTCAACGAAAATATTATAGCTGCTGAATCAAGATCGTGAGGTGGATAGTTCCATTAACGAGTCTTAGACTTCCTTGATTCCTAGGCAATAACATTATTATTTTTCATAAGTATACAACCATTTAATTTCTTTGATACATAACTATATATCAAAAATCCATCATTTCCTGATGGTAGATTCAAAATCAAATCATTTCCCAATATCCTATTTAATTATTCAAAACATTTTACACATTCCTTTATTTGTAATAACATTACCCCTTTACATGTAAGCACAGTTAATGGGTTATCCAATTAGGAAAAAATTTGAACAAATCATCAACAGTAACATTCTAAACCTATGAAATGGTATACCTTAATTAAGTTTATTGGTGTAGGCCATTATTTGACTAGCTTTGTATTTATAGGGTCAACTTTGATTCCATCTCTGGATATAATATGGCCAATAAAAGAAACATTCTGAAGCCAAAATTCACAGTTTCTAAATTTCTCATATAAATTTTTATCCTATAAGAGTCTCAAAAATGATCCTCAAGTAATTATCATGGTCCTCATAGCTTTTATAATATACCAATATATCATCAATAAATACCACAACAGAAATAATCAATATATTTGTAACGACCTCGACTCCAGTAACCTAAAGTTGGTGTCTACTTTATTACTTTGTAACTAGATAAAATGGGTAAAATCCAAAAGGAACAATCAGTTTAGCAGTTTTGGTGAACTAAATAAATACATGATGTCCATTTTACGTTTTGAAATAAAAAATACAATGAATAGTAATGGAAAACATTCAACATCCTTAAACTCATTCAGTGAATTCTTATTCATATCCTGGGGAAAACAACTAAGATAATGGTGAGATCAAATTCTCAATAAGGGTTATATATTGTATAATCTATCATAAATCAATAAGGAATAATTGATATGGAAAGGTAATTAATTGAACCCTCATTTCATTAAATCAATAACTTGACTATCATGATTACATAAGGCATAATCAATATGTAAAGGAAAATAATTGAACAAACATGTTGTTTAATTAACAAAATGGGAATGAAATTTATCAAGAGATAATATAAACGTGAAAATATCATGAATAATAATAATAGAAATTGAATTCTCAATGAATTAAATGCTTAATTATTGGATTTCGTGATCTCAAGAATCATGATACCTCTACTATCAAGACCTTTTACATGACTATTTAAAACTATGGTTAAAACCCCAATTAATGTAAGATTAATGATTCACCTTATAAGACTACGGACACATCAAGGGGATATATATAACTAGTCCCCACCCATTTCTTCATTTCAAAATAATTAAACTTATATCTAATATTCAATTTAATTCATGAATAATGTTTCTTATCATTAAATATCCATATTGAGTAAATAATACATAATTATAAAAATTTAACTTTCAAAGTAAACATAATATATAAAAATTTTATTATATTTAATAAATAATTATATCCATGATATAAATAATATGGATATTTAAGTGATATTTAATGTCTCGTGAAAAAGGATCACAAAAAAGTGATTGTCTCAAGAGAAAGTTAATAATCACAAAATTAAATAAGAAATGAGGGGTGAACATCAATTCATTAGGAAAATATATTTTTAAAATAAAATCATAAATAAATAATTATTTATGTTAAATACATAAAAAGGGTTTTTTATACACCATGTGAATGTGAATTGACTCGTATTAACAAATATGTCTCAATAAACTGGAAATTAAGACGAAATCTCTTACCTCATTTTTCTTTTTGGTTGAAAATGTTTTAACCTCATATATAATAGTTTTTTGAAATTTAGTAATTTATAAAATAACCATATTATTGTTTATAATATAGTATATTATCTTTTTTATAACATTTTATCATTTATTTGTTAATAATATTTCATTATTTTCATTATTTTGGGTTTTAATTTCCTTGTTTTCTCATGCTTTTTTTGTCATAAAACTTCTGGTTATTGTGTATAGGATATAAATAAATCATATCCAAAATGATATTAATTTTATTAATATCATATTTAATCATTATATATCTTTATAATCAATCTTTAATTTTTGACATAAAAAATGAATCGCATCGCTTCGTAGAGATGGTAGGTCGTATGTATGCACAAGAGACGATATCATTCCATTAAAAAGTGAAAGGGTGAGTAATTAGCTGATATATCAATTTACAAGAATCAATATCATGTAATATACATCATATATATTTATTAAATTTTTAATTATTATTTTACAAGTAAGTGTAATTGAAAAATGAATTGCATCGCTTCATGAGGCAGTAGTCCTCCATACACACAAGCGACGTTATCTTATTTTAAACAATATGGAAAAGAAAATTTTATATGTGATATTATAATTACAGAATTATTATAATATCATAATAATTATATATATATATATTAAATTATTCATTATATACAATCTTGAGATGTTTTGATAAAAAATGAGTATGTCAGTTCGTGAGGCGGTAGTCCACCATACACATGATCAACGATTTCATTTCCCATTTGATGGAATAGGAGATGGATATAGGGTATTACTTTAAAAACAATAACATATTATTATATTTAAGACAATGGTGTTATTATATTTTAAGTTTTGGGATGTGATTTATGGTGGAAAAATAATAATGAAAATGAAATATCATTGTTAAGATGATTACCTTCTACTAGAGATACCTCCTTTGGATCTACACTTAAGGAAACTAGGGTTAGTATTTTGGGTAAAATAGCTCTATAATGTTTATATGGATTTTGGGGATGGAGTTTTTAAGGTTTTGGTCCAGCCATAGGTCTCTATAGGGGTGAAAAACATAAGGGAAGGAAAGGCCTTTTATAAGTGGGGGAGAGTACACAAACAGAATTTTTGAAATGAATAAAGTGTATCCACATTTTTCACATGACACAAGGCCCCAAAATTATCTATTATTAAACCTTATAGGTTATAAGGTATATATATGTCCATAAAATGGTTTTTTGGACATGTTTTAGGTCATTTTAAACCCATATCATCTTAGTTTAAGCCCCAGGTAAACTCGTTTTCACCATAACTGTGATAATTAATTTTTATGTTTTCACTATTAATTATGGTTAAAAATTAAGTTGAACTTACAAGATAATATAAATTATTATAATTTAAAAAATTCAATCCATTTTTTCAAATTAATTTCACATAATTGGTAGGAATCAATTTAAAAGTAAACCTACCAATGCGTTAAAGAAATGATTTTTCCAAAGAAAAACATTCAAAAGTATAAAAAGTATTTTATAAATATTCATCATAAAATTGATTATAATAACCTATATTGGATTAATTATAATATAATTGAATTAATTTTTCTTTTACAACAGCTTTTTAACAAAATCATACTTGTAAATTAATTAAATAAAACGGAAGTTTTAACAAAAAACAGAATTTTGAACTATTCATTGAAAAATGAAAATTTTTAGAAAAATACATAAAATTCAAAATAACTTAATTTTGACATGATTATTTAAAAAATAAAGTTAATTTTTTCAAAAAAAGTTATCAAAAGTTTTTAAAGGTAATTTTAAAATGTGTTCTCAAAACACAATGAAGTCGCTTTTTAGGGAAAAAATTTATTTCAAATGATTTTTATTTTTATTTATAAATAATAGATAACCAATGAACATGTGTAAACTATATATTTTTATATATTAGTTATTAATATTCATACCCACTAACTTAATATCTATTTTATAATGGTAACATTTAAATAATAATATTTTAATAGAGTATTGTGTTTCATTTAAACTCGACGTTTTGTATATTGAAAGTTATCAAAGAAATTAAATTTATTCTAAAAGGAATATATTGTAAATAATTGAGGTGTTACATTCTACCATCCTTAATAATTTTCATCCTCAAAAATTCATATATATTACCTTCAAAATAAATTATTGTAGCTTTTCCTCATTACATCCTGTAGTTTCGATGTCGCTTCCTCCATTTTATGATTTCTCAAAAGTAGTAATACCAATAAAGTCATTTGATTTCTCAATAATTCCTCTCTAGTATCAATAATATAGATTGTTTATTCACATTAAGATAGATTAGATTCAAATTCTATCTTTTCATAGGTGAGAACAAGTCATGACCCCCTCCCCACAAAGTGTACCCCTCCTGGGTCGTCAATGTGAGAAGGGAGATAATGACCCCTGAGTCCCACCTCCATTAGGACCCGGGTTGGTGACTAGCACCGAGGGTATAGTAAACACACAAATGGGAAGCATTACCCTCTAAGAGAACACATGTGTAAGAGAGATAAGATAGACACCAACCAAAACCAACTCAACCAGTAAGATGAAATAAATCCCAAGAACACATACGAAATGTCATGAAAAACTACTACAACTAACAGGGGAAAATTTGAAAGTAGCCAAAAAGGAAGAAAAACAGCAGCAACCACAAGCCTGAACATCTCTAGAAACTACAAGCTGGTAGTATCCAGACTAATCTCCAACCTACTTCAAGAGACCTAAAAATCAGATTATATGTACATAGGGTGAGTATAATAATATACTCAGTAGGATCCTCCCTGAATCATCTCGTGAAAAAGTAAAGAAATCATGATAAAGCATAGTGAACAACAAGTGAAACTGACTCATCACCTAAACAGGTATAATAAGTTCCCAGCCTCACCATGGCTACTCTCGCCAAGTAACACATACAAGAATATATCATATAATAATGAATATCAAGGGTACCCTACTACTACTTCCCCACTGGTTTTCCGATTTTCCCCAACATCGCGCATCCTGAGCATATATCTCCAAAAAGGATTGTCCACAGACACCTGGGCGAAGCACCACAACATACACCTCATGCGACAAAACCACCAGGACCATGTAATCAAAGTAACCAGGTCGTTTTTGGGATCCACCACAGATCGCATAACGTGTATCATACGTTGGGTATTATACCTCAAGCCATTACAGCCCATACACTGAGTAAGGATCCTCAAGCCATCATAGCCTATACACATTACACCTATAGTAGTCCAAAGGAAACTATATCCAGAATATATGTATGTGAATTACCACAAGCCATTACATCCCTCCACAAACATATATGGGGAAAAATAACCACTGCGCCTACCAGCACAAGTAACTACCAAGAGAAGAGAGTGGGGCTAAAGGGGTTAGTCATCCATTCATCCTCCCACCGGAATGTTGGGGAAAGCACCCCCCCCCCCCCCCAGGGCTCAGAATACCTAGGTGTCAGTTTCCCTTACTGATAGGGTGGAGTAGCGTATAGCAACACAAAGAGTATAGAATATACTATAGCTCACAACCACAATATGGGCATAACCTAGTCTTATACTCAACTGAAACTAACGTCTCTTGGACTCCGGGCTGCCACTTCTAAGACTAGGTATCCTATAAGAACACAACCATTTAAAGAGATTTTGTACATTATTTTATTCCCTTTGTATCAGTTTCACTTTATCTTAATTAATTCTTTAAACATTAATTAACAAATTACAATTCCACATTAAATTTAATTAGTATCACACCAAAAGCACATTGTTCCTTCAAATCACAACCTTATCATTGCACCCCAGTAAGCTCTAAATCCCATGGGCTGACATCATTTACTCAATTATTTATTTATAGCATTACTTTCCCATATTCCCAGGTATTCTAGAAAATCATTCTATGATACTAAACACAAGGGGGGTCAACACGGTGAGTAGATAAACTACCTATCAAGTCTTTACCGCCAATTACAAGAGCATAGACCCATTATCCTTTGAGAATCTAAACACAGAAAGCATGTGGCATACCCTAAGAATATTCTCCCCTTTCGGAAGAAGGGTAAGTAAGACCAGCTTCCTTGAGCAGTGGGGAGAAGTAAATCACATAAACAGCCAATAATAATCAGCAAGCATCCAAACATTCACATCCAACCCATTCCATTGTCCCTTGTGTCCTCTCTGACACCCACATGCATAGATTGATGCATCTCGCCAATCTAGGCGTCAACTCCTACCACAATCAATAGGCCTCCCTACCCCAACATATCACAATATCCATCCAGGCTCACACCACAACACAAGCAGTAGGAAAAACAAACATCATATCAAATGGGCTCTTGGCCCTTAGACAACCAAGACGGTAATTCAGAACCCTACAAGGGATTATATTTTATCAAACCACCAGTTTTTTAATCCATATTGGGTTAACCGATTTATTAGTCATAGGCTCCAAAATTGGGAAGTAAGCTATCATAAATAATTGAGAATGCTTACTACACTATTTTGAATAACATAAAATTACAAAAAGAAGAACCAGATTCATTTACATGCCTCCTTATCTTTAGCCAAACCATTATCAATTAATTTCGTTTTATGTTCTTTACCAATTTCCATCAATAATGAACAACTCTACGAATCAAGCATAGATATCACACTATCTAGCAAAAATAGAGGCAATAACATATGATCGATATCAATTTATTTATCCAGTTCAAATATTTATTATGTCAATTCCATTGTGATACAATGGGATAAAACATGCTAATTATACAGTTTCACTTAAAATTAAAAAGTGAAGCAGTGAATCCCCTCCCTCAAACGGTTCGTATTGTTCTTTATACAAGAATGATCCACAAAAATAATCACGATCACCTCCTCCCATGACAACTGTTTCCACCCGAGGATGATGCGGTACGACCGCACCAATGGAAACCCAAGAAAACTCCATTAGAATTATAGAGATCACATAACATAATAAGGAAAGGAGAAATAGAAGGAGAAGAACCCAAAATAATGGTGATAGATCATACCTTATACCAAAGATTGATCGATACTTCTTGGTTGCATCAAAACAGAGCGGAACCAATCCTAGGAAGAAAGTTTGATTGCATAACCCCTACAAAATAGAATGAAAGGTTCTAGCATCTCATAGCCGAGAACAAGGAGGAAGGACTAGGGACGAAGATATATTGTCCCTTTAGAAGATTTAATGGTGCGGTGGTTTAAGATACGCTAGGTTTTCCATTAAAAGCGAATCGCATTAAACCATGTAGTTTGACAAAGTAAAAACGTCTTGATCCTTAGGATAAATTAATAGAGGAGTTATAGCCATTGAATCGGACTTAGAGTTTTTAAAATAATGTTTTAAATGCATTGTACATAAAAGGAAACGTTATAGGGGTGAAACTTTAGGAAGCTGGAAACACTGTTCATGAACTCAAAATTTGGAAAAGGAAATAGAGGTTACCGATAGAGGTTATCGATAGAGGTTATCGATAAACCTCACCATTCTAGAAACACTATTCACAAACGCAATATTTGGAAAAGGAAATTGAGGTTTCTGATAGACCTCACCATTCTGGAAACACTATTCACGAACTAAAAATTTGGAAAAAGAAAATAGAGGTTACCGATAGAGGTTACTGATAGAACTGTTCACTGATAGAATTTTTCATAGAATTGTAAATTTGGAAAAGTAAAGAGAGGTTACCGTTAGAGGTTACCGATAGAACTGTTCACCGATGGAACTGTTGATAGAATTGAAAATTTTGCAAAGGAAAGAGAGGTTGCCGTTAGAGGTTACCGATAGAACTATTAACCAATGGAACTATTAATAGAATTGGAAAATTGGTAAGGTGTTGGGGATAAGTCACTTTGACCTCCCAAATCACCTCATACACTTGATTTTCACAAAGGAATGGACCAAAGTGGTCAGGTCCATTACATCAGATTCCTCTCAAAACATACTCATCCTCGAGAATTAAAAACCCACCTAAAGGGAAAACGAAACAGGGTTCAAACAACCACCCATCAAGATACCTCTCAAAAGAGAGGAATCCACAAGAAGCAACAAAAGAAATTCATAATATAAACACGAAAGGTCTATAACCAAAAAGGGGACATTGTTACATGAAAAGAGTTAAATATCAAACAACTCTGGGTACTGGGCACGTATATGTGACTCACATTCCCATGTACTCTCTTTCATGCCACCGTGTCTCCATAAGACATGAACCAAGGGGATAGAACGCCCGTGAAAAACCTTCTCTTTGCAGTCTTGGATCTCCACAGGTCGCTCCTCGAAGGTCGCATCCTCATCAATATCAATCTCTCCTTAATCAATGACGTGAGAGTCATCATGAACATAACGATGGACCTGTGATACATGGAAAATATCATGTATCTGACTCATATGCGGGGGAAGTGCTACTTGATATGCCACATCTCCAACACGAGCTAACACCTTAGAAGTCCCAACAAACCGGGGAGAAATCTTACTTCCATGACCAAACATTCGCTGCCCACAATGGGGAGTCACCTTCAGAAACACGTGGTCCCCAACATCAAACTCTAAGGGCCTCATCCTTTTATTGGCATATGATTTCTAATGATCTTGCACTATCTTCATACTCTCATGAATCTCCTGAACCATCATTGTTGTATTCTGCACTAGTTCCGGTCAGATAATTGCAGACTCTCTGACCCCAGTCCAGTACAGTGGAGAATAGCAAGTTCATCCATACAAGGCTTCAAAATGCGCCATTCTGATGGTGGAGTGAAAACTATTATTGTAAGAGAACCCCACCAAGGGTAAGTGCCTCATCCATGAACCTCTAAAATCCATGACATAAGATCATAACATGTCTTCAAGAGTCTGGATGGTCCACTCTGTCTTCCCATCCGTCTGAGGATGAAAAGTAGTACTAAGGAATAGCTGAGAACCAAAAGCATGTTGGAGACCTCTCCACACCCTATAGGTAAAGCAAGGATATCGGTCAGAAATGATTGTTCTTGGGACTCCATGAAGTCTCACCACCTCCTCCAGATACTGCCTCAACAAAACTTCCACTGAGGTTGACTCCTTGATTGCTATAAAGTGGGATGATTTTTTTAAACGATCCACTACCACCCAAATAGCATCATGTCCTCCATGAGCTCAAGATAAACCAGTAAAAAAGTCCATTGAGATTTCCTCCCACTTACACTGAGGAATATCTAATGGCTGGAGTAGACCACTAGGAACACGGTGTTCGGCCTTCACCTTCTGGCAAACCAAACATCAAAACACAAACTCTGCAACTACATGCTTCATCCCAGGCCACCAAAACTAGCTCCTCAAGGCTCGGTACATCTTTTTCATGCCAGGATGCACTGCTAAAGGTGAACTATGGAACTCACTAAGAACCATCTCATGCATTTTCAAAGGAAAAAATATCCTTCAATGATACAACACTCGGTGTTGTTCATCCTCAGACCACCCATCTGGGGCCTCGCCACAAACAACTCGGTCTCTCCAAACCTCCACCTATAGATCCCCCAACTGGGACTCTTCCACCTTTGGCACCAGAGATGACTATACCGTCATCTTAAAAATACAAGCTCTGCCCCCAAATTCTCCCATATCAATATGTAATGCTGACAATTCTTCCATTACTCTCCAAGAATCATTGTATTCACGCCGAGCATCACTACGTGACTTTCAACTCGGCACATTAGCTACAACATTCCCATTTCTAGGTATATATGATATCTCAAAGTCATATTCCTGTAAGAACTCCATCCACCGACGTTGTCATAATTTCAAGTCATGCTGGGAGAAAACATACCTCAAACTCTTATGATGGATGAAAACCACAAAGCGTTCGCCAATGAGGTAATGTCTCCAAAGCATCAAAGAAAACACCACGGATGCCAACTCAATATCGTGTGTGGAATAGTTATGTTCATGGGGACATAACTACCGAGACCCATAAGAAAAAACCAATCTTTGCTACATGAGCACATAACCTATCCCTAGATTCGAAGCATCATAGAAAACATCAAACTGAACTCCCTCTGCGGGAAGACAAAGAACTAGAGCTCTTACTAACTTCTCCTTGAGATACTCGAAAGCTACTTGACAGTGATCAGTCCATATGAATGTATGATCCTTCCTGGTCAATGCAGTCAAAGGAGTCGTAACTCGAGATAAATTGGCTTCGAACCTCCTGTAGAAGCCTGTGAAACCGAAGAAACTTCGCACCTCTCACACAGTCTTAGGGGATTCCCAAGACATAACTGCTTCTATATTTGATGGATCCACAGTTACTCCCTGCTGGGATACAACATGTCCCAATAAATACACTTCTTGAGCCCAAAACTCAAACTTCTATGACTTCCCAAATAGCTGATGTTGACGAAGAACTCCCAAAATGGCGCGTAGATGTCTTGGATGCTCTTCCTCAAACGTGGAGTACACAAGTATTTTTTTGATGAAAACCACCAAGAACTTGTCCAAGAACTCACCAAACATAGTCTTCATCAATCCCATGAACAAAACTGGATCATTTTTCACACTGAGTGGCATTACAACGAACTCATAATGCCCATGATGACAACGGAAAGCAGTCTCCGGGATATCCTCATTCTTCACAAGCATCTGATGATATCCTGACCGCAAGTCGATCTTTGAGAACTAGATTTCACCCTTCATTTGATTTAATAAATCATAAATACTCTGAAGAGGATAGCGATTCTTTGCTTTCACTTTGTTTAAGCAATGATAATTGACACACAACCACAAACTGTCGTCAGCCTTCTTTATGAACAAAACTGGTGCACCCCATGGTGACACACTCGACCGAACAAAACCACACTATAACGGAACATAAAGCTTTATACGTATCTCTCATAACTCATAAGGTTCCATCCTATATGGATACATAGAGATAATATATTCTCTAGTTGTATCTCGATCCCAGACTCGATCTCTCGTTGAGGGGGTAATGCTACAACCTCTTCTGGAAAAACATCAGGGTACTCTTCTACGACCCTAGGAAACTCCAACTATTGAACCCTTGAAGAACTCAGCATCAGCTCACCCATCATGGATGATAAGGACGTAACATTCCTTTGACCCATCCGAGGGTCTCACTCGCCAACAAACACCATCGACTCTCTATCCACATCAAAGAAAACGACTTTATTTCTGAAGCAATCCATGATAGCCTGCACTGAATACAACCAATCCATGCCAAGGATGAAATCATATGGTTGTATTTGTAAACATAAGAAATCTCCCCAAGAGAGTTGCTACCCCAACACTAGCTCACAGTCTCTACATACTTCAAACAAGTCAGCTCAACCTCCAATCGGCGTAGTCAATGCCAAAAGGCACTGGAAGCCTCTCTACCTCTAGTCCCAAAACATGGACAAGGGTAGGTAATCTGAAGGAGTGTGTCACTTATGAATCAAACAAGGCATACACCAAGGTAGAAAACAAGTAAATGGTACCTCGAATGATGTCTGGATCGCCCGGCGCTAGCAATGCTAAAGCATGAAGCTGACCACGACCACCTGCACGGGCTCTCTGACCCTGATGACAACCACCACCACGGTCGTGCTCTGGTCTCTAAGAATGGGGAGAATCATGGGGCTATCCTATACCTACCCCATATACCCTCTACTAATCTATAGCTGGTGCAACCTGCTGTCTCTGCCTCGGCTGGAACTACTTCAATGGAAGAACCTAGAGCGGAAAACCTGGTGCACAATGACTGTTGTGAAAGGTCAGGCACTCTCATTGCTGATGACCTTGACCACTATAAGAAAAACAAGTGCCTGATCCCATGGCATAGTCCTGAGAGCTTCTACCCCTGGAGAAACGAGATGCTAAGGTCTGAGACCTACCCCTGGCTGAACGGAAACTCTTTTGACCTGAAAATCAGAACCCCAGACTACAGCTTTTCTTCGTGAGAAATCATGATGACTCCCATCTCGGGTTGATCTACTTCTGGCCAAAGTCCTCTCGATGAACTCTACCCTTTCAATCACCTCAAGATATGTCTTCAACATAAATGGGGTGACCTGGCACTAGATCTCTGGATGCAAAGCCTCCTCAAAATGCCTCTCCCTAGCCTCCTCATCTGGAAACATGTTCGAAGCATATCGTAAAAGGTTCCTTAAATGGATTCCAAACTATTGCACACAAGAGCTCCCTTATCAAAGGGTAAGAAGCTCCTGGAGACTTGATACCTTCGTGTTCGAAGAAAAAAACTAGCCCCTAAACTTGTCTCAGAACTCCTCCCATGATATCACTGACTCCTCGCAATCCATGAGGAACAAGACCCACCACTGCCTCGCTGCTCCCCGCAGCATCGTCACAACCAAGGACACCCAGTGCTCCTTCCAAGCACAGATCAAACTGAAGCCTATCTCAACCTCCTCCAACCAGTCTTCTGTGACTGCATCTAAAATAGATCCCTCTTACTTCTGTAGACTTTAACGCTAAAACTCTCGGAGTTTCCTCCTCTATGTGTCATCATCGTCAGCCTCTACCCGGCAGCGATCTACTGGCACATCCTGTTATACATCTTCTATGCGATACTGATGTGGACGTTGACCTGGATCCATTCCTAAAAAATAATAAATAGTTAGAGCTCCTAAACCTAGAATATGGAAGACTCGGCATTAATTAATTAATTGGTTTCTTTCATTGATTTTAGGTTAACCTATCCCAAGGTCTACCCATTCCAACACAGGCACAAAGAAGAATGTGGCATGATACTTTCCTAGGTATCTACCCTAAAACTAGTATCACCTTGTTTAATAGCCATTATAAACTTAAAGGTTCATATGTCAGATCATAGGGGTCCATAAACACCTATGTCTCATCCGGTCTATGGTGTTTACATCACTTCCTAAACATGAATGACATTGTTTCCCTACCAACCCATGCAACATCACCTGTGCCTAACTCCAAACTCCATCCTATCTCTCAACCTGCCTCAGATACCACTCTGTCACGACCCCCTCCCCACAAAGTGTACCCTTCCTGGGCTGGCAATGTGAGAAGAGAGATAATGACCCCTGAGTCCTGCCTCCAGTAGGCCCCGGGTTGGTGACTAGCACTGAGTGTATAGTAAACACGCAAATGGGAGGCATTACCCTCTAAGATAACACATGTAGAAGAGAGATAAGATAGACACCAACCAAATCCAACTCAACTAGTAAGATGAAGGAAATCCCAAGTACACATATGAAATTTCATTCAAAACTACTACAACTAAAAGGTAAAAACTGCAAGTACCCAAAAAGGAAGTAAAACAACATCAACCACAAGCCCGAACAGCTCATGCAACCGCAAGCTAGTATTAACCACCTGATCTCCAACTTTCTCCAAGTGACCTAAAAAAGAGTTCATATATACATAGGGTGAGTATAACAGTATACTCGGTAGGATCCTCCCCGAAGCCTCTCATGCAAAAGTAAAGAAATCATTCTAAAGCATAGTGAACAACAAGTGAAACAGACTCGTCACCTAAATAGGTATACTAAGTTCCCATCACCATGGATAATCTCACCAAGTAATGCATAAAATAATATATTATATAATAACTAATATCAAGGGTAACCCACTACTACTTCCCCACTGGTTTTCTACTTTTCCCCAATGTCGCACGTCCTGAGCATCTCTCTCTGAAAAGGCTTTCTCATAGACACCTGGGTGAAGCACCACAACATGCACCTCATGCAAAAAAACCACCATGTTTATGTAAGAAAATTAACCAGGTTGTTTCTGGGAGCAACCACAGCCTGCACAACATGTATCATACATCAATTATTATATCTCATGCCATTACAACCCATACACTAAGTAAGTATCCTCAAGCCATCAAAACCTATACACGTTACACCTACAGTAGTCCATAGGAAACTATATCCAGAATATATGTCTGTGAATAACCACAATCCATTACATCCCTCTACACACATATATGAGGAAAACTAACCGATGCACCTACCAGCACAAGTAACTACCAAGAGAAGAGAGCAGGGCCAAAGGGGGTAGTCATCCATTCATTCTCCCACCGGAATGTTGGAAAAAACACCCCCCCCCCCCCAGGGCTCAGAATCCCTGGGTGTCATTTTCCCTTACTGACAGGGTGGAGTAGTGTATAGAAACAGAAAAAGTATATAATATACTATAGCTCACAACCACACTATGGGCATAACCTAGTCTTAGACTCAACTGCAACAAACATATCTCGGACTCTGGACTTCCACTTCTAAGACTAGGTATCCTATAAGCACACAACCATTTAAAGAGATTTAATACATTATTTCATTCCATTTTTATTAGTTTCACTTTACGTTAATTAATTCTTTAAACATTAATCAACCAATAAAAATTCCATATTAAATTTCATCATCATCACACCCAAAGTATATTGTTCCTTCAAATCACAACCTCAACATTGCACCCCAGCAAGCTCCAAACCCCATTGGTTAACATCATTTATTAAATTATTTATTTACAGTATTACCATCCCATATTCCCTGGAATTCTAGAGAAACATTCTATTCTACTAAACACAAGGGGTTTAACACGGTGAGTAGATGAACTACCCATCAAGTCTTTACCACCTATAGCAAGAGCGTGGACCAATTCTCCCTTGAGAATCTAAAAACAGAAATCATGTGGAATACCTCGTGCATCTTCACCCATTTTGGAAGAAGGGTAAGTAAGATCAGCTTCCTTGAGGAGTAGGGAGAAGTAAATAACATAAGAAACCAATAAGAATCAGCATGCATCCAAACATTCACATCCAGCATGTTCCATCATACCTTGTGTCCTCTCTGACACCCACATGCATAAACTGATGCATCTCGCCACTCTAGGCATAAACTTCTACCATAATAAATAGGCCTCCATGACCCCACATATCACAACAGCCATCCAAGCTCACACCACAACACAAGCAGTAGAAAAAACAAACATCATATCAAGTGGTCTCTTGGCCCTTAAACAACCAAGAGGGTAACTCAGAACCCTACATGGGATTATATTTTATCAAACAACTATTTCTTTAATCCATCTTGGATTAAATGATTTATTAATCACAGGTTCAAACATTGGGAAACTCAAATCATAAGTTATCACAAATAATTAAACATGCTTACTACACCATTTTGATTAACATCCAATTACAAAAAGAAGAACCAGATTCATTTACATGCCTCCTTATCTTTATGCAAACCATTATCAATTAATTCTGGTTTATGTTATTTACTAATTTTCATCAAGAACAAACATCTATATGAAGCAAGCATAGATATCACACTATCTAGAAACACAAGAGGCAATAACATAAGATCGATATCAATTTATTTATCCAGTCTAAATATTTATTATGTCAATTCCATTATAATCTAGTGGGATAAAACATGCTGACTATATAGTTGCACATAAAATAAAAGAGAAGCAATGAATCCCCTACCTCAAACCGTTCTTTTCGTTCTTTATATAAGAACGATCCACACAAAGAATCACAATCTCCTCCTCCCGTGACAATTGTATCCACCTGAGGATGATACGGTACAACCGCACCAATAGAAACCCAAGAAAACTCCATTAGAAATATTGAGATCACATACCATAATATGGTAAGGAGAAATAGAATGAGACAAACCCAAAAGAATGGAGATAGATCATACCTTATACTGAATATTGATCGATACTGCTTGGTTGCATCAAAATAGAGCAGAACCAATCCTAGGAGAAAAGTTTGATTACACAACCCCTACGGAATAGAATGAAATTTTATCACATCGCATAGCTGAGAATAAGGATGAAGAACTAAGGAGGAATATATCTCTTCCATTTATAATATTTAACTGAGTGGTGGTTTCAGATACACTGGGTTTTTCATTAAAAGTAGATTGCATTAAACCATGTGGTTTGACCTAGTAAAAATGTCCCAAGCCTTAAGATAAATTAATATAGGATTTATGGCCTTTAAATCGGCCTTAGAGTCCTTAAAATAAGGTTTTAAATTCATTTTATATCAAAGCAAACGTTAAAGGGGTGAAACTATAGGAAGCTGGAAACACTGTTCACAAACTTGAAATTTGGAAAAGAAAATAGAGGTTACCGATAGAGGTTACCGATAGAGGTTACCGATAGAGGTTATCGATAGACCTCACCATTCTGGAAACTCTGTTCATGAACTCAAAATTTGGCAAAGGAAATAGAGGTTACCGATATAGGTTACCGATAGAGGTTACTGATAGAGGTTACTGATAGACCTCACTGTTCTAGAAACACCGTTCACGAACTCAAAATTTGGCAAGGAAAATAGAGGTTACCAATATAGGTTACTGATAGGACTGTTCACCCATGAAACTATTCATAGAATTGGAAATTTAGAAAAGGAAATAGATGTTACCGTTAGAGGTTACTGATAGAACTGTTCACCGATGGAACTATTCATAGAATTGGAAAATTAGAAAAGGAAAGATAGGTTATCATTAGAGGTTACCAATAGAACTATTCACTGATGGAACTATTCATAGAATTGGAAATTTGGAAAGTGTTGGGGATAAGTCACCCTAACCTCTTGAATCACCTCATACACATGATTTTCGCAAAGGAATGGACCAGAGAGGTCTGGGATATTACATAACATGTGTTGTGTCTGACATGTACTTCCTTAACAATGACATATGGATCACATCATGTACATTAGATAGGCTTGGTGGAATTTACAAATTATAATCCATATCTCTAATCATATCTAGAATTTTGAAGGGTCTTATGCACCTTGGGATCAACTTTCTATTCTTACCAAACCTTATGAAAGCCTTCCATGTAGATACTTTTATGAAAACATGATCTCCCTCTTGGAATTCTAAATCATTCCTTCGATTTATGATATAACTCTTTTTATAACTTTGAGTTAATTTTATATGAGATTGAATAGGATTTACCTTTTTTCTATTCAAAATGATTGAGGCCTACATGTTTCCTTTCACCAACTTCATCCTAATAAGTTGGAGTAAAACTTCTATTTCCATATAATTCTTAATACTACACCATTTCTATACTTTAATAGAAACTATTGTTATAGAAAAACTCTATCAAAGATCTATATTGATCCCACATACCAAGAAAGTCAAGTGAAAATGACCTCAAAATTTATTCCAATGTTTGAATCGTCCTTTGATACTATCCAAAAATTTGGGGGTGGTAGGTGGTTCTCAAATGAAGCTCATTATCAGGAACCTTCTGAAGACTCTTCTGTAATTTTTATGTAAAATGAGGATCTAGATTGTATCACCCCAAACATTTTATGGTATGTTTCTATTAAATAAATTCTATTTATAGCCTATATATCATGAATCAATGAGACTATATGGAATAAAACTTCTGTATTTATAAGATATAGTCATAACCTAGCCATAAAACTAAAATTTTCCAGCTCTGTGATTTGAATTTTTAAAATCTGACATACACGGTAATGTTCAGGTGGATATTTAGAGTCTGATAGAATTAACTTATTTTTTGGTGAAAAGTAACCTAAAATTATGAATAGTAACCTACCCTTATGAATGGTAACATTACCTTATGAATATAAATATGAATCTTATGAATGGTATCCAAACCCTTGAATGTATAAATAAATTTAGGCACCTTAAAAATGAAGATGAATATTTTAAGTAGTTGTACTTTTTGATTAAATATTTATTTTAATTAAAAATTAAATTTATAATATTTAGAAAATTATTTTTTAAAAATGGAGTTCATTGTTAGATTCTAAATGTTGAAAAATGGTTTGGGTGAGTTTTTTGGATTTTTCTGAAATACTTTAATTTTTGGTGAATAATAAAATACATTAATTTACCGTATAAAGACATTCTAATTTAAATTAACTATTCCTAGAATCATGAGTGATGTATGAACCCAAATCTCAATCTAACATGCATATATTACTATTTTATGTCAATTAATACTCACTACTTCTTTTCTTGAGAATAAATCATAAATTAATGATTATAATATTAAGAAAACTATCCTCCCCTCCACTATATAAATCGCCCATCACCCCCTCTTCCTCCCACGCCACAAAATCTTCAATACTTGCCTAAATTTTTCTCAAATAGATCCCCAACATCTTCACCCATGTCCAATACCTGTTAGTCTCACCAAAAGGCCAAAATCAAAGTTCTTAAGAAGTTTTTCAAGGAGTAGTACTCAGGAGGTGAACCTCTCTACTCTTTTCTTTCAAATTATTTTACAAGTTTTTTTATTTTGTTGCTCTCTTCTCACCTCACCTCATACAAATGCCATGATAATTCCAGTACCTTACATGTACTTAAATTTCATTATGATAATGAAATATTTTATCATAATCTCTCTTTTCCCCTCCTTTTATACAATAAATGCAAACACCATCCGAGATGTATTAATTTATCACACTTAATGAAGATGAGTTTTTAATTTGCATTACTATCTTAAATACTGGTCATGAAACCTTTTCAATGGTTGAACCAGATCATAATATATATTTTTTATCTTTTTTAATTTTTTTTAATCCTTACGCACTCATAATATGGAATAATAATACAGAATAGGTTTATTGTGCACAAAACTGCCAAGCCAAATCCAAGGGTTTATCATTAACTCATCAGATGAGGCATCCTCATGGTATATAATCAGAATCATTATAAGATCATTTATATCTATATAATTTCATTAATAATATATAATAAGGATTCTTTATGTTTAACCACATTTCAAATGAACTTCCATTCATGAATACAAGTAAACGAATCATGGAAACCAAGTAAAAAAATGTTTCCAAAACAATAAAATTGAATCTCTTAAACCCATAAAAAAGCTATTACTAAACTTAAAATGGTTATACCATATCAATTACATATTTATGAGGTTTTTTAATTATTAATTAATGAAGCTAAATTTGATTATTCAGGTCGTTAACAACAATCAAGAACACCTTCGCGCTTAAGGTAAGGGATCCTCTTTCTCACTTTTGTTCAAGAATCCCCCTTATGTTGTGCTCTTTTATTTTCAATACCTAATGATGGGGAATGTTTTTGAACCTCCCCCATACTGCCCTTATAATATATAAATAATGGGATACCCCGTTACCTCTCATTAATCCCTCGCAAGAAAACTTTTTACCATGCCGAAATGTTTGTAAGGGGTTTTCTCATCTCACTTTCAATTTTGTGGGATTTCCATTGTTCACATATTATTTCTTATGTGGTATAGGTGTACTACCATTTGATATATATTATCATGATTATATTTACATTCATGGTATTTTGTGATTAATTTGGTGGTTATTAACTTTATTTCATACGGATCAATTGATTACAACGTGGTAATGAGCTTTGTCTCTATTTTCACTTCATTGTGACTTGCTTAGTATTTTGCACCTCTTCTTTCTTATGTTTTGTACCTACTGCCCATTTGAGATCACAATTCAACTAAAATTATATTCCATTTAAATTTACATATTCTCATATCATGGATATTATTATTGTCTAAGTCTTATACCATTTTACATATGGTATTCATTTTGAATTTTGTTTTGACTGTGGAAATATTGATGAATCTGTATCCTCTATTCTATACGGATAATGTAAAAGCATATTGATCTTATGTTGAATCTATGTATAAATAATTATTTGTACATGAAGTGGTGGTTGGGGCCTGCTACAGCCCCTCGATGCATCATTAGGTCTCATGAGACAAATCAATTGGCGAAAAACCCTTTTAGTTTGTTTCCAAAAATCAGATGGGTTTCTACCCACATAACTAAACCATTTTTATGGTATTATGGTATCATGTTCCAGATACATGACTTCCAATTAATAAGAATTTTCTTTATTCATTACCAGTTATTACTATCCATGAGGTTTTCATTATGACAAAATCTATGGATGCAGTATCATTCTCACTTTATTAATGGCATGAGTTTTTCATTTATTCACCATGCCATATTGATTATGTCAAATTGTTTATGATTTTCTTATTACTGAATTCATGATTCCGCTATTTTTAACCCTTACTGTGCATTTGATCTCACCCCTTTCATTGTTTACCTTCAACAGTTGATGAAGAGGAGATCATTTATTTAGTTCATGTGGTTGTAGTTTTTAGTTTTTGTTATGTATTGTATTTTGTAACCTTATCCAGTGAAATTTGAGTTGCATCTATGTATCTAGTTTATTCAAGACTACTAAATTGATCGTTACTTCAGTATTTTCATTATTTTTAACCATGATAATGTACTTAGTAATTCACCGACTCTGGTCTAGAGGGGTCGGGGTGTTACAGTTGGTATCAGAGGAAGTTCAGTAGAAAACATGGGAACTAGATTAGAAAATGTAGATTAGGGAATAAAGCCCTAAGGGGGTATTTGAGGAAAAACATACAAGAATGTCCCGGTATTTTGGTAACAGAAAGATTATGTGGATATTTCAATAAATAAATCCATTTCTGGATATGAGTACGTAGAGGTGGCTCTGGAACAGATGTACCTAGGAGTGAAAGCTCCGATAAGGAGTTTCGGGCTTGACCCGGGGTATCCTAGTACACGACAACGGGCCTTGCTGCACTCTTGGTTATGAAACTCCTAGGAGATATGCTTAGGATAAATCATATTTTCTTTACAATCCATTATAATGGATTGAAATGTAAATTTTTCCTCTGAGAGACAATGTTTATGATATTAACTATGCATAGAATTTCAATCTATGTTAAGTTATTTTATATTTTAGATTCATAAACTAATCTAGTGGATGCAATTATTTAGAAATGGCTCCAAAGGGAAGAAGGGGAATCAATACTCATGGTAAATGTAGGGATTTCCCCACTGATCAAGTCAACACAGTCAATGTTAGAGCGGATTAGATCATAACCATATTGGGAAAACTTACTCGGGTTGTGACGAATAACCATGATACGCCTGTGTTGGATCGTTTCATAAAGCAGAAGCCCATAACTTTTAGTGGGACTACTAATCTGATGGTAGATGAGCAGTAGATCAAGTCACTTGAAAATATATTCATGGAATAAGATGCAATAAAAATGAGAAGGTAATACTGGAAGTATATTGTATCAAGGGTGACACAGATCAATGGCGGTCTTTGATCCAGAATACCACGGAGGAAGAAGAAATAGAAGATATGAAATGTAGGACTTTTAAGGAAATATTCTTTAAAAAATATTTCCATCGTGAGCAACAAACTGAAATGAAGAGAAAATTCCTTAGATTAAAATAAAGGGAAGAAGATACTATTGCAGAGTTTGAGGCTACCTTTACAAGGCTATCCAGGTATTCCATAGATTACGTACATGACTCGGTAGACAAAATTGATCATTTCTTTGAATGTCTTAAGCCAATTCTTCGAAGGGCACTGACTTCTCAACCATTTTCATCATATGATGAAATTTTATCAAGTGCAATAAAAACAGAGAAGGAATTTTTTGGATCAATTTTTTTCAAAGGAAACCAAGATAAGAAGCGATACTCTAGAAACCAAGGAAAATGAGAATCACCAAAGAAGAACAAGGGGACGAAGCAATTCCCATTATGTGATAACTGTGGAAAGAATCATCTTGGGAAATGCTTGAAAGGAATGAGAGTCTACTATAAGTGCGTAGAAAAGGGTCATCGATCTGATGAATGCAAGGGGAATAAAAAATTCAATGATATTAAATGCTATAATTGTAGAGATATGGGACACTGTGCAAATGAGTGTCCTAAGCTCCAAGGAAACTTGCCTCAGAAAAGGCCACGAGAGCAAGGAAAAGCATATGTGATTAAAACTGTGGAGGTTGAAGATCCTAATGATATAGTGGAAGGTACTTTAATTGTTTCCTCAAACTTATCCAACACTTTATTTGATTATAGATCATTGCATTCATTTATATCTTCCTAGTTTTCCAAGAAAATTAGACATGTCCAATTTGATTTAATAAAGGAGTTATCAGTCAAAACTTCTAGGGGATGCATCATTGTAACAAAGTCATGTCCACTAATCCCCCTCATGATACATAAACAAGATTTAGTTATTAACCTTATCGTCATACTAATGACTGAATTTGATATAATTCTCTATATAAAATGGCAGTCAAATTATGATGTGAAGATTTATTGTAAGAAGAAGGAAGTTACAATTTTTGAAAATGGTGTATAATCTCTTATATTTAGAGAAAAAACCTCACCATATGATTATTATCTGGACCCACCCCCAATAGCACTACTAAATGAAATTATTGGAGAGGAAGATAACCTAATATCTATGGGTGGGGAAAGAAATCATTAGTTTGAAGGTGTGAATATAATGCAAGAATACATTGATGTATTTCCAAATTATTTACATGGACATCCTCCAGAGCGAGAAATTATGTTTTCCATTGAATTAATTCCTATTGAAAGACGTATATCAATGACCCCCTGTAGAATGGCCATTGTGGAGTTAGTGGAGATAAAGAATCAACTAGAGGAGTTGAGTGACAAAGGATTTATTCGACCTAGTGTTTCTACATGGGGAGCCCCGGTCCTGTTTGTTAAGAAGAAATATGGATCCATGAGTCTATGCATTGATTACAGGTAAATCAATGTTATTACAATAAATAATAACCATCCTCTTCCATGGATTGATTTATTTGATCAACTTCATGGAGGTCGATACTTTTCGAAGATTGACCTTCGATCTGGATATCATTAGCTGCGTGTGAGGAAGGAATATATTCCTAAGACATCATTTCAAACCAGGTATGGGCATTACGAGTTTACAATGATTCCATTTGGATTGAAAAATGAACCCTCTATTTTCATGGATTTAATGAATAGATTTTTTAAGGAATATCTTGATAACTTTGTTATGGTATTCATTAATGATATCCTAGTTTACTCAAAAATCTATAAAGACCATGAGAATCACTTTTGGATTATTCTGAAAACTCTTAGAAGAAATGAATTGTATGGGAATATTAGCAAGTGAGAATTCTAGCATCAATCTGTTTCTTTTCTAGGCCATATAGTCACTATGCATGGAGTCCTAGTAAATTCAGTTAATACAAAGGATATCCAAGAATGGCCCATGCCAACAAACATAACTGAGGTACGCAGTTTTATTGGATTTGTAGGTTACTATCGGCATTTCGTTCAGAATTTTTCCCGGCTGGTTAACACGCTAACAAATATCACACGTAAAGGTTTTATGTTTGTATTGACAAAAAATGTAAAAAATACTTTGAATAATTTAAAATAAGATTGTCCAATGCTCTAATTTTTATTATTCCATCTAGAAATTATAGATTTGTGATATACACTAATGCATCAAAGAATGGACTGGGTTTTGTTCTTATGAAAAGAGAAAATTTTATTACTTATGCATCAAGACAGTTGAAGACCCATGAGCAAAATTATCCAACTCATGATCTTGAGTTATCAGCTGTAATCTTTGCTCTGAAAATAAGAGAAAGATGTGAGATTTATATAGACTACAAGAGTTTGAAATACTTTTTAACCCAAAAAGAACTCAATATGAGGCAAAGGAGATGGAATGAGTTATTCAAATATTATTATTGTTAAATACACTACCACCCAAGAAAGGAAAATAAGGTGGCAGATTCATTAAGCCGAAAATATCACAGACTCCTGGCCCAAATTAGGATTGAAAGATATCCTATATTCATGGAACTACTGAATATGGATATGGGAATTGTTAAAGAAGGGGAAACATCTTTCCTCTTTCAAATTATTTCTAAACCATCTTTACTAGAGAGGATAAAAAGCTCTTGATCTGATGATGAGAATTTTCACAAGAAAATTAATGTTGTCAAGGATGGGAGATTGGAAGACATCGTGTTTGAAAAAGGAGTTCCGAAATTTGGGAAGAGGATATGTGTTCCATCAGTACCTGATCAAAAAAAGGAACTATTAGACAATGCTCATATATCAAATTTCTCTATACACCTAGGTAGCACAAATATGTATAGATATCTGAAGGAATATTTTTTTTGGGCTTTATAAATAAAAAATTTTGAGGACAAAATTTCCGAAGGAGGGAATAATGTAGCACCCCAAACATTTTATGGTATGTTTCTCTTAAATACATTCTAGTTATAGCCTATAATTCATGAATAATTGTGACTCTATGGAACAAAACATGGGTATTTATAGGATATAGTCATAACCTATCCATTAAACTCAAAGTTTCCAGATCTGCGATTTGAATTTTGAAAATCAGACATACACAGTTGTGTTTAGGATGATATTTAGAGTCTGATAGAATTAAAATATTTTTTGGTAAATAGTAACCTACCCTTATGAATAGTAACGTAACCTTATGAATAGTAACTTACCTTTATGAATAGTAATATGAATCTTATGAATGGTATCCATACCCTTGAATGTATAAATAAATATAGGCACCTTAAAAATGATGATGAATATTTTAAGTGGTTGCACATTTCGATTAAATAATGATTTTAATTAAAAAATAAATTTATCATATTTATAAAATTATTTTTGAAAAATGGAGTTAATTTTTGTATTCTACATGTCGAAAAATGGTTTGGGTGAATTTTTGGGATTTTTCTGAAATACTTGAATTTTTGGTGAATAGTAAAATACATTAATTTACCATATAAAAACATTATATTTAAATTAACTATTCCTTGAATCGTTAGTTATGTTATCACCCAAATATATAACTCACATTCATATATTACTATTATAAGTCAATTAATACTAACTATTTCTTTTCTTGAGAAGAAATAATAAATTAATGATTAAAATATTAAGAAAACTCTCCTCCCCTCCACTATATAAACCACCACTCACCCCCTCTTCCTCCCACACCACTCAAGCTTCATGCTTCACCTAAATTATTATCAAATAGCTCTCCAACCTCCTCCCCCACGTCGAATACCTACTGGTCTCACCAAAAGGCCAAAATCAAAGGTCTTAAGGAGTTTCTCAAGGAGGAGTACTCAAGAGGTGAACCTCTATTCTCTTTTCTTTCAAATTATTTTACAAGTTTTATTATTTTGTTTCTCTATTCTCACCTCACCTCATAAAAATGCCATGATAATTCATGTACCTTAAATGTAATATATTTTAATTATTCTAATTGAATATTTCATCATAATCTCTCTTTTTCACCCCCTTTTATACAATAATTGCAATGTGTTAATTTATCACACTCAAGGAAGACGGGTTTTCAATTTGCATTACTATGTTCAATACTGGTCATGAAACCTTTTAAATGGTTGAACTAGATCATAATATATGTATTTTATCTTTTTTAATGTTCTATAATCATTACACACTCTTAATATGGAATAATAATACAAAACAAGTTTATTGTGTACAAAACCGCCAAGCCAAATCCAAGGGTTTATCATAAACTCATCACTGAGTCATCCTCATGGTATATAACCAGAATCATTATAAGATCATTAATATCTCTATAATTTTATTAATAAAATATACTAATGATTCTGGATGTTTAACCACATTTCAAATGAACTTCCATTCATGAATACAAGTAAACGAATCATAAAAATCAAGTAAGAAAATGCTTCCAAAAAAAATTGAATCTTTTAAACCCATCAAAAGGACATTAATAAACTAAATAAGGATATACCATATCAATTACATGTTTATAAGGTTCTTTAATTATTAATTAATGATTCTAAATTTTATTATTCAGGTTATTAAGAACAATCAAGAACACCTTCGAGCTTAAGGTAAGGGATCCTCTCTCTCACTTTTGTTCAAGAATATCCCTTGTGTTGTGCTATTTTATTTTTAAAACCTAATGATAGGGTATGTTTTTTAACCTCCCCCATACTTCCCTTATGGTATATAAATAATGGGATACATATTTACCTCTCATTAATCCTTTTCAAGAACACTCGTTACCATGCTTAAATGTTTGAAAGGGGTTTTCTTGTCTCACTTTCAATTCAGTGGGATTTTCATTGTTCGCCTCTTATTTATTATGTGGTATAGGTGTACTTCTATTTGATATATATTATAATTATTATCTTTATATTCATGGTATTTTGTGATTCATTTTGTGGTTATTAAATTTTGGTCATACGACTCAATTGATTACAATGTGGTAACGAGCTTTTTCTCTATTTTCACTTCATTGTGACTTGCTTAGTATTGTGCACCTACTCTTTCTTATGTGGTATACCTACTGCACATTTTAGATCACAATTAAATTGAAATTATATTCTATTTAAATTTCCATATTCTCATATCATGGATATGATTATTGTCTAAGTCGTATACTATTTTCTATGCGGTATTTATTTTGAATATTGTTTTGATTGTGGGAATATTAATGAATCTATATCCTCATTTTTGTATAGATAATGAAAAGCCATATTGTTCTTGTATTGAATCTATATATAAATAATTATTTGGACATGAAGCGGTGGGTGGGGCCTGCTACATCCCCTCGGTGTATCGGTAGGTCTCATGAGACAAATCAGTTGGCGACAAACCCTTCGAGTTTGTTTCCAAAAATCAGACGGGTTTCTACCCACAGAACTAAACCATTTTTATGGTATTGTGGTATAATTTTTCAGATTCATGATGTCCAATTAATAATCATTATCTTAATTCATTACCAGTTATTAAAATCCATGAGGTTTTCACTATGACAAAATCTATGGATGTAATTTCATTCTCAATTTATTAATGGTGTGAGTTTTTCATTTATTCACCATGCCATATTGATTATGCCAAATTGTTTATGATTCACTTATTATTGAATTCATGCTTCTGATATTTGTAAGCCTTACTGAGCATTTGAGCTCACCGCTTCATTGTTTACCTTCAACAGTTGATGAGGAGGAGATTATTTATTGAGTCCATGTGGTTGCAGTTTTTAGTTATTGTTATGTATTGTATTTTGTAACTTTTTCCAATGTAATTTGAGTGGCATCTATGTATCTAGCTTCATCAAGACTACTAAACTAATCGTTAATTCATGATTTCCATTACTTATAACCATTCCAATATACTTAGTAATGCACCGTCTCTAGTCTAGAGGGGTCGGGGTGTTACAATGATCAAACACAATTGAAAGAGGTGTGCCATGAAGTCTTAAAACATTGTTAATATAGATCCTTGTAAGGTGATAAAGTGCAAAATATTCTATTATAGTGAGGAAATTTGTATATTTGGTTAATTTATCAATAATAACCTATATTTTATCATTATTTCTAGGAGTCTTTGGTAAACCTGTGATAAATTCCATATTAATGTCATCTCATTTCCACACCATAATAGTAAAAGGTTGAATGAATCCTCTTGGATGTTTTCTCTAAAATTTTTCTTGATATAAAACCAAACATATGGACACATAATTTGAAATTTCCCACTTCATTTTATCCCAAAAAAAATGCAATATCAAGTCCTTATACATCTTAGTGATAGCAAGGTGTATAGATAAATTCATGTTGTGAGAATCATCCAATGACTCCCTTTTTAGTTCAGGTATATATGGAACACATAATCTCTTTCCTCACTTTAGAATTTCATCTTCACAAATGAAGTCTTCCAGGATACCATCATTCACATCTTTAATTTTATTCTGAAAATTCTCATCATCAAATTGAAAAAAAAAATATATTTTACAATAAAGTTGGTTTCACAATAATTTGAATGGGATTGGTGTCTCCATTTTATAAATAATTCTAATATTTGTATTTACTAGATATATTAACATAGGGTCCCTCTCAAACCTCATTTAGGTCATATTTCCATGATCCTTCCTTCATAATGCATATACTACCTAATTTTTTTTCTTTGGGTGGTATTTCATACAATAATCATAATCTTTTAGTATATAGATCCATCATGTTTTCCTCATGTTGAGATCGTTTAGCAAAAAATGTATTTTAGGCTCTTATGGTCCTTTTATTTCTCACATAACTCACCATAGAGATAATTTTTCAATGTATTTTAGGAAAATATTACAGCTACCAACTCAAGAACATGGGTTAGATAGTTCAATTCACGACTCTTCAATTACCTTCATGTATATAAAATAACATTATCATTTTTTATAAGATCATATCCCAACCCTTTCATTGATGCATCACTATATATCACTAACCCATCAATTCCTAATGGCAGAGTCAAAATTGTAGAATTTTTTGATCTCCTATTCAATTCATCAAAAAATTCTTCACATTACTTTCTCCAAATTAACTTAACCCATTTACATGTAATCTTGGTTAATGGTTTATCCAATCTATCAAAATTATAAACAAATAATCAATAGTAACCTTCCAAACCAATGAAACTATATACCTCAGTTATGTTTTTTGGTGTATTCTATTCTCTAACTACCTTTGTCTTTATAGTAACAAATAATATTACATCTTTAAAGACAATATTTAAAAGAAAAGAAACTTCTTGAAGCTAGAAATCACACTTTCTAAACATATCATATAACTCTTTTCTTCTATGTTTCTCAAGAATGATCTTTAATGAATTATCATGGTCCTCGTAGCACTTATAATAAACCAATTTATCCTCAATGAATACCAAAACAAAATCATCAAGGTATTCCTTGAATAATTTGTTCCCTAGGTCCATAAAAATAAAGGATGTTTTAGTTAATCCAAATGGAATTATTGTAAACTCAGAATGTCTATACCTCATTTAGAATGGTGTCTTTATAATGTCTTCCTTATTTACTCACAATTGATGATACACAAAATTAATTTCAATCATTAAAAAATATTTTTCTTCATTAATTTGATTTAATAATTCATCAATGTGAGAAAGAGGATACTATTTCTTTATCGTAATGGATTTCATTTCCCTGTAATCAATGAAAAGCATCATGAATCTATATTTCTTCTAAATGAAGAGAATAGAGGATCCCTGTGGTGAAGCAATAAGGTGAATAAATACCTTATCACATGACCCCTATAGATTTTTATTTAACTCCACCAATTCATTAGTGTCCATTATATTGGGATTATTTGATATCTATCGTGAATCAGGGATTAAATCAATGGATAACAAAACTTCACACTCTGGTGGATGTCCAAGTAATTCCTCAAGAAATACATCAATGTATTCATGTACAATAGGTCCATCCTCAATTTGAAGATTAACTTATCCATCCATAGATTTTTTTTCTTATTCATCCCCAAGAATCTCATTCATAAGTTCTACTAGGGGTGGATCTAGACATGACTCAGATGATGAATTCTCCACTTTAAAGATAATGAATTAAACATCTTCATCATGAATAGAAATTTCATTCCCTACATAATTAGTTATTTAATCATATTTTGAAATACCTTCCATACATAGGATTTTATAACATTCAACCATAGGTATGATAATAAATTACACAAATAAATAATTTTTATGTCTCATAATGGGGACTTCCTGACATATCCTTGTTGCAGTGAGAGTTCCACTCAGAGTTTTGACTGAAAACTCCCTTTTTATGGTTCTAGGGAAGTATCTAATTTTCTTAGAAAATATGGAAAATATAAAAGATTATGATGTTCCAGAATAAAATAAATAATTTTCTAAATTGGTGTCTATTATTAAATTACCTTCCACCACTTTATTGGGTACTTCCACCTTAGTTTTATTAATTGTATAATCTTGGACTTCTCCCCTTGGCCTATTCTATGATATATTCCCTTGATGATTGAGATATTGATATGAATAATTCCCCATTTATTTTCAGTTGATGTTCTAGAAATCATTAATTTTTTTCTTCCCCAAACATTCATAATCCAAATGACCCTTATCTACACACATATAAAAAACTCTCATTCCCTTAAAGAATTTACTAGGAAGATTATTTCCATAGTTTTCAAAAGATGTAAATTTATTTGTTCTCTTCTTCTTATTTGAAACATTGTTTTTTTCTTGGTGCTCGATTAACCTCTTATTTTCTTGATTTTACTTGAACATATAGCATCTAGTAAACTTCATTTTCGTTTTGAGGGAACATAAAACTATTTCATTATATGACAAAAAAAAATGAGAGACTAGTTCCCTTCAAAGACTTGGATTAAGACATCAAATGAAATCTTCAATATTACATTCCATGTTACATATACAGTCTATAACATACTTGGATAATTGTGTAAAGGTAGCCTAATACTCTAAAACACTTTCTTCTTCCATTTTATTTATGATAATGAACTTTATCTTAATTTCAGTTTATTTCTTATTAGGTAAATATTTTTCAAAAAGAATCCTTAAAATATCTATATTCTATTTGCTAAATTTTTCCATACTCCCTAATATTATAGTTTAATGACTACCATTGATCCATATCACCCTTAAGACAGCATACTACCAATATAACCTTTTTATTTTCATCACATCCAAATTCCATAAATATCTTCTCAAGGGAAATAATTCATTACTAATATACCACTATATTAGTAGTCCCACTAAATTAGTTGGGATTATATTGCATTAAGATATCTAACATAGGATAATCACTCTATGGAATAATAGGTTTCTTTATTTGGGGAGGTTGTTTTTTATAACCAAATTAAGTTCCCCTAAAATAGCTATGATCTGTTCAGTTCTAATACCTGCTGTATTGGCTTGCTTAGTAGGTAAATATCTAAATTGTTCATGAGCATTAATACCCTTCTTTATTCCATGCTATATTTCTAAAAAAATGAAATATACTGTGTTAGATTATAAAATTATGACTTTTAAATAATAATATTTTATTCTGAACATAGTGTAACACTTAACATAAATCAAATTTTTATTCATTTTTAATATTAGAATCCCAAACATGGTTTATTTATAGGCATCTTTAATTTCAAATCCTTCATAATGGTTTTTAAATTAAATGTAAATTATCTAAAGAATATCCCCCATGAGTTTCAAACCAAGTGTGTTATAAGGCCTATTTTGTATACCTAGTAATGCTCAATTCAAACCTGAGGAACCTTTTTTAGATTCATTACCCCTAGGTACCTCTATTCTAGAATCAAATAAACTTTTAGTATCCAGAAAGGGGTTTAGTTCTATGAAAAAACACATAATATCTACCATATAAAAACATTATTATGTTCTTCTATACTTATCCTAAAAAAAATTATTGGGTTATGTTACCTAATTTATGTTTTCCTAATATAGTTCTCAATGTTTCTACTAATATTCATTTGATAGAAATATTAAATACCCTGAATCTAGTAACTCAAAGCCAATATCTACTTTATTACATTAGAACTAAATATAAGGGGTAAAATCATGAAGTGTCGATCTGTTTATAAGTTTTCGTGAACCAAATAGATACATGATACCCATTTTATATTGGGAAATTAAAAAAATAAAAAACATAGTAGTGTGAAACATTCAGCAACCTTGAACTCATTAAGTGAATTACACTTAATATCTTAGGAAATAGAAACAAGATAAGGGTAATATATAATGATCAGTAATTTTTACATATAGTGGAATCTATCATTAATCAATAATGCATAATCCATATGGAAAGGTAAATAACTAAACATATATTCTATTTAATCAATAACTTGACTATCATGATTAGATAAGGCATATCCAATATGTAAAGGTAAATAACTGAACAAAATTTCCATTTAATTAATAAAAGTAAAATGAAATGAATCAAGAAATAATATAAATGAAAAAATCACATGGATAATAATAATAATAATAACTAAATTTTCAATGAATGAAATTCATAATTATTGGATGTCATGATCACAGGGATCATGATACCTCTACTGTCAAGACCTTCCACAATACTATTTAAAAATATGTGTAAAACCCAATTTAATTATAGTTTACTAATTTTTCTGATGAGACTATAGATTCATCAGGGAGATATATATAACTAATCCCCACCCATAACTATATTTCCAAATAATTCCTCATATATTGAAAAATCAATTTAATTCATTAATAACATGCCTAATCATCAAATATCTGTATTGAGTAAAGAATACAGATTTATCAATATTTCCCCATATAATTAATTAACTTTAAAATTAAAAATACTATGTAAAAATGGTATACACTTTAATCAATAATAATATCCATGATATAATGAAAATTAATATTTAATATAATTATAATGTCTGATAAAAAATGATCACAAGAAAGTGACTGTCTCAAGAGAAAGTTAACAATAAAAAAATTAAAAAAGGAATAAGAGATAACCATAAATTCATCAAGAGTGTATGTTTTTAAAATTAAATAATTACTGGGTAGGTATTTATGTTAAACACATCAAAGTTTCAATATATACACCACATGAAATTTAATAGATACATATTAACAAATATGACTCAATGAAATGGAAATTAAGATGAAATCTCTTAACTCGTGATTTATTTTTGTTAAACATAATTTAACATTTTGTATAATGGTTTTAATAATTCTATCAATTTATAAAATAACCATATTTATATTTATAATATCATATATGATCTTCTTATAACATTTTTCCACCCATTTATTAATAATATTTTTGTTTTTTCATTATTTCAACTGTTAATTGCCTTATTTTCTCATGCATATTTCGTTAATAAAGTATCAGTTATTATATATAGGATATAGAAACATCATATCCATATTTATATTAATGTTATAAATATCATATTTACCCATTATATATATTTTTATAATCATTCATGAAGGTTGGATATAGAAAATGAATCGCATTGATTCGTGGAGATAATAGGTCGTACGTACACATGAGCATGTATATCATTGCATTAATGAGATAAAGGGTAAGAAATTAAGTGATATATTAATTTTAGATAATCAATATCATATCATAAATATTACATATATTCATTAAATTTATCCTTATTACTTTCCATGTAAAGCATCAGTAAAAAATAAATCATGTCGTTTCATGAGGCAGTAGTCTGACGTACACACGAGCGATGTTATAATATTTTAAATGAAATGGTATGTAAGAAATTATATGTGATATTATAAAAAAATAATTATAATAATATCATAAATATTATATATAAAAAATATATCCATGATTATATACAATTGTGATATGTGATGATGGATAACTAGTTTCATTGGTTCGCGAAGAGGTAGTCCACCGTACACACAATCAACAATTTCATTTAACATTTGATGGAAGATTATATGGATATAGGTTATCAATTTTACATAATAACATCTAAGTATAAGGGATATATTGGACATAATTTAATGTGGTAAAATAATAAATAAAATGAAAGAGATTCGTTATGATGATTACCTTCTCTTAGAGAAACCACCTTTGGATCCCCTCTTAAGGACACTAGGGTTGGTATTTTTGGAATACCATAAGATCTATAATTTTTTAAGGATATTTTATAGTATTTCGATAGTTTTGGATTTATAAAAAATGGATTTATAGGTGTGATGAAGTTAAGGGATGGAGTGGCCTTTTATAAGTGTGGGAGAGGACACACATAGAATATTTGAAATGAATAAATTGTACCCATATTTTTAACATGCCACACGGATCCAAAATGGGTAATTATTGAAAATTGTAGTTTATAAGGTATAAATATTGTCAAAAAATGGGTGTTGTACAAGTTTTAGTTTATTTTTAACCATTATATTCTTAGTATAACCCCCAGTAAACCTATTTTCACCTTAAACACAGTATTTAATTTTTACTATTTTCCATATTCATTAACGTAAATAATTAATTTTAAGTTATTATATAAAAAAAATTATAATTATTCCAAATATTAAATCCATTTTTAAAGATTTAATTAACATAATTGGTACAATTAAATTTAAAATTAAACCTGCAGATGCACAAAAAATATTGTTTTTCCAAATAAAAACATTCAAATGTATAAAAAGTTTTTTTATAAAAATTGATCATATAATAGATTAAAATAACCTAAATTGAATTAAGTATAATATAATTAAGAAAAATATTCTTAAATAATATTTTAATGAAAATCACTTGTAAATTCTTTAAATGATAATGTATTTTTTAACAAAAAGCAGTATTATTCACTATTTATTGAAAAAATGATAGTTTTCAGAAAAATACCAATGATTCACAGGAAGATAATTTTTACATGATGATTTAGAAAATTAGTTTAATTTTTCTAATATTTTATTTAAAATTAGAAAAAAAATTATTTTAATATTGGTGCACAAAATGCAATGAATCCCCTTTTTAGAAAAATGCAGTTTTTTAGAAAACATTTCCTTTTCTTTCAAATGATTTTTATTTTTATTTTTAAAAAATAGATAAACAAAAAATGTGTAGACCATATATTTTTTGAAAATTAGTAATTCTTATTCATAACAACCAACTTAACATCTAGGTTATAGTGGTTACATTTAAATAATAATATTTTAATATATTATTGTGTTTCATTTAAACTCAGTGTCGTATATATTGCAAGCTACCAAAAAATTAAATTTATTCTAAAATTAATATATTTTAATTTCTTGGGGTGTTAAAATATTCCTTGAATAATATTTTCATTATAAACATAAAAATACAGGGTGAATTAGTCAATATAAATGGAAATAATATAAATTCATAGTGTATATACCTCATATTATATGTTATCTTTAGAATATATTATTTCTTTACTCATAATTGATGATACCCAAAATAAATACCAATCTTTGAAAAGTATTTATATCCATGAATCTGATCAAATAAGTCAAAAAATTAAGGAATATTATACTTGTTCTTTATCGTAATGGCATTTATTTCCCTATAATCAATTCACAACCTCATAGATCCATCTTTATTCTTAACAAAAATAATAAGGGCTCCCCTAAGTGAAAAAATAAGGCATATAAATACATTACCACAAAACTCATATAGTTTTTTACTATTCTATTTCATCATGTTACTTTGTTCATGACCCCATCTTGATAGGGTGCGATGGATTCCATTACATTTTGGATCGTATTAGTGGCTTCAGTGAAGGTGGGTCTATTGGGGTACTCTTTTGGCTTAGTGGCATCGTTTGTGGTGGAATTCCAGTTCATTGGTTCCTCATTCAGAATCTCTTTTATTGAAACCCTCTCCATTGATCATCCTCTTTCAAAGTTTTCTATACTAAGTTTTTATTTTCCTTTAGTTTCTATGTCTATTTTGATTTTTTTCAATTCTCACTTAACCTTTAAGTGATTTTATTTAAAAAAAAGAAATTGGTGGTATTCCTAAAATATATATATATAATCTCAATTTAAATATTACTTTTTCTATATGTAGGTTGTTTTTATTCTTCTTCCTTAAGAATATCATTGAAAAGAGCTACTGGGGGTGGATCTAGCCATGAATTAGATGATGAATCCTCCAATCTAATGATAAATAATTATATATATTCAACATGAATTGTAATTTTATTCTCTTTTTAATAAAATTTTGCATCATATTTTAAAATAAAATCCATACCAAGTTTTATATACAAATCAACAATAGGTACAATAATAAATTCCATAAATAGGGTTTTTTATGTGTTAAAATGGGAACTAACTCATGCATCCTTGTTGTAGTGAGATCTCCACTATGGTTTTCTCCTAAAAACTCATTTATTAAGGTGTTATGGAAATATATAATTTTATTGGAAATCAAAAAAGATATAAAATAGTGTAAATATCAAGAATAAAATAAATCATTAACTAAATTTGAGGCTATGATTAGAGAACCTACCACTACATCTTTAGAAACTTCAACCTCAGGTATAGTGATCGCTGAATCTTGGCCTTCTCCCCTTGGACTCTTCTATAGTTTATTCCTAGGATGATTAGTATATTGGTTTGAATAATGCCTCATTTATTTATATTTAAATCACTATATAGTTGTGGTATCTTTCTTTGGCTTACATTCATTATCTAGATAACCCTTTCCTCTACACTTGTTACAAAAACTCACGACCTTCAAGCATTTTCTTGGATATTTATTTTCACAATTTCCACATGATGTAAATTTCTTAATTCAATCCTTATTAATTGAACTATTCCCTTTATCTTGGTGTTAAACCGACCTCTTATTTTCTTGATTTCCTTTGAAGATATAGGATCTATAAAATTCTTTCTCCATATTAATGGAACTTGATACTATATCATCATATGATGAAAAAGTTTTAGAAACTAGTTTCCTTTAAAGGATTAGCTTAACACCATCAATGAAATAGTCAATCTTACTTTCTAGATTACATATATACTCCAAAGAATGATTGAATAATATTGTAAAGTTATACTCACACTCTTCTGCACTTTGTTCATAATTTTTCTTTAAAATGAGAAACATTCTCTCTATTTTAGCTCATTGTTCTTTAGGGAATTATGTCTCAATTAAAATAACATTAAATTTTCTCCATTCCGTGATTTCTAATTCATCAACCTATTTAGTTTTTTGAATTAATAACCACCATTGATCTGTATCTCTATTCAAACAATACGCTACCTAAATAACATTTTCACTTTAATTAAAACCCAAATTGGGGAATTGTTTTTCAAGAGTTAATATATTGTCCATCTACCAACAGATTAGTAGTTCTATAAAAATTTGGAGGCTTTTATCATGTTAAGTGGAATAATATAGGATAATCATGCCTTATAAAAACATGTTTCTCCATTTGGGCAAAGATATTCATCATAATTTGAGTAATTTACCCTAATATAGTCATGATTGTCTTAGTTCAAATACCATCTATATTGGATTGCTCGGTATGGAAATGGTTACATTATTTGTGGGTACATATTCCATTTATTCTTTTAGGTTCCATTATTGAATAATGGAACACAGTAAGTTAGCTTATTACCATCATGAATATTGGTCTATAGAATAAAATCTTTATAATGGTAAAAGTTATCAAATATTATATGTGATTATTATAATTTTCGTGTTAGCTATCTTCATTTGAAATCTATTTCCCAAGGTTTCTACTAAACGTCATATAATACCAACTGTAAACCCCCAAATCTAGTAACTCATATCTAGTTTCAAATTTATTACATCAGTATAAGATACAAGGTATCTCATCCTGAATTATCGATCGGTTTGGTATTCTTGACAAACCATATACATACATGATTCCTATATTACATTGGAAATATAAAACACATAGCATAAAAATATTCTTTCAACCTTGATATTATTCATAATATCCTTCTAAAAATATGGGGAAAATAAAACAAATAAAGGGATATCTTAGATGATTATTTATAGTTATATACAGTAGAAGATATCATGGATCAATAAGGAATAATTAACACATAAAGGTAAATAATTGAAAAACATTCCATTTAATCAACAATTTGAGCATGAAATGCATCCATGGATAATATCAAATTCAATTATCTCTGGGATAATAATAACATAATTCTCATTGAAGTAAATGAAAACTATTGGACATCATAATATCTCTACATTTAAGGCCTTGCACCAAGACAGTTTAAACTATGGGTAGGCATACACTAAAAACCCATTTAAATAAGGGTAACCAACTAGTTTGTCTCATGAGACCTATTAATTCATCGAGGGACTGTCTATAATCATGCCCCAACCATCACTATATGTCGAATACATTCCTCCTATTTTTAATGGTTAATTCAACCTATATAATATATTCCTTATTAATAAATATATTTATTAAGTAAATAATATGGATTTATCATGTTACCTCGTTTAATAAAATAACATTCATAGTAAACCACTATATGTAAAATGATATATGGTTTAGAAAATAAGAATATACTTGATAAAAAAAATTTATATTTAATATAAATTTAATGTTCAATGGACAAAAGAAATTGAATGTTTCAAGGGAAATTTAATGTCTAAAAATTAATTTATAGATGAGAGATGACCATCCGAAAAGTAGATTTAATATTAAAATAATTTATTTTAAATAACAGAGATGAAATTTTTAAAATAAATTTTTATAAATATTTGTCTTGAAAATAATTTAAATATTATATAAGAATATAAAGGGTATAAAATGGTTATGTTGGCGGTAAGGTCCATTAATTTCGTATACATTAAAAAATAAAACATTACTTTTCACTTTTTTACAAAAATAATTGAAAGAGAACCTTTTGGGAAAACATTTAAAATATTCCTTTAAATCCATTTAATAATTCAACAATAAATTAGAATGGCCTTAATAAATCATTTTATAAAAAATAAATAATTTTATAAATAATTTTAAAAAATATGTACATGAAAGAAAAATATACCAGATCAAAAAGAGAAATAAGATTGGCTTTTCATATAAAAAATACTATTAAAAGAGTAAATTAGATTGGATCATTAATAATAATGAATAAATATATCTTCATGTTACATAACGAAAATGTGAATTATATACAACACATAAAATTAAATAGGTGTATAATTTCAAATATGTCTTAATAGAGTGGAAATTGAGATGAGATCCCTTACAATAATCAAAACATTGATGTGAAAATTAATCAATGAATTGATTACGTGTATGAAATAAAAATCCACACAAAGAAAATTTAAAATACAACATAAATCAAAAAATAATAATTTCAAGCCTAATCTTGGCATAATATTGTCAATGAATAAGTGATTTAGCCCAATGAAAAAAGATGGAGTTAAGAAACCCCTTACCTTAGGTCTGACTCATTACGTAAGTTCTTTATCTTCTTGAATAATATACATATGTAAATTATATTACTTATTAATAACCTTTATCAAGATTATTATTCCTTTTGTTTTATTTTTTAACATGTTATATTTAATTACATAATCAATTAACTTCATATCGAACATTTTGATGATATTTGGTTCATATGTCTAAAATGACTCTAGTAGGTTAACTGTGGTAAAAGTGTTATTTGTTACATCATATCAAGAATAATAACCATGAAATAATAATCATTTTATACATCAATTATAATTTTAAATCCAATAAATATATATGGTTTTGAAAAAATAACTATGTTACAATCGTGGAGATGGTAGGTCGTACGTACGCATGAGTAGCATTTCCATTTTTCAAGGATCTTGATGGAAAGAAGGTAATTTTAATTTTATATTTATATAATGATAATTATATCATAAATACCATATTTTTTATTTAAATAAATTTATATATACCATCCATGTGATGTGGGGGTGAAAAATGAATCACATATCTTCATAGAGGTTGTAGTCCACACGTTCGCATAAACAACATTATCATTTTTTAATGAATGGAAAGGTAAGACAATATGAGATATATTACTTCCAAAAAATTAAAAATATTTCATTAATATAATATTTATACATTATATCCATAATTATAACTATCCTTTATAGGTTGGGATAGAAAATTAATTACATCAGTTTTCAAGGAGTTAGTACGTCGAACACACAAACGACGGTTTCATTCCCCATTTGATGGAATAGGATATCGATACAGGTAATTACATTAACAAAATAAAATATAATTATATGGAAGGTACTGGTTTTATTATTTCATAATTGTTGAATAATATTTTGAGGAGGTGTAATAAAAGAAGTAAAATAAAAAAATCATGGTTGAGAACTATATCTCTACTTCAAACAGCAACTTTAGGTTTAGAACTAAATCCTTCTTAGGATGGTTTTCTAATTAAAAAAGGAACTCTAGATAATGGGTAGGGATTTTAGTAATTTATTTGTTAAATAATTGGATAAACCAAAAGGATCTTGAAGTTTTTACATGATAGGATATGGGGTGTCCTTTTATAACTGTAGGAGAGGACACACTTGGAATTTTTTAAAAGAATAAAATATATTAATATCTTACTCAATCCAAATGGATCCAAAAAGGATCATTTCTAAATATTAGATTATATAGGGTTTAAATGTGTTTATATTATATAAATTAAACAAAGTTTAGGTCAATTTAAATATTATCGCATTAGTTTAATCCCTTAGTAAACCGATTTTAACATTAATTGTGGTAATAGATTTTTACTTTTTTTATTATTCATTATAACTAAAAATTAAGTAGATAGTATAACCTAATATTAATTATTCTAAGTCAAAATAACATAATTATATTATTATTAATATAGTTGAATAAATTTTTATTTGAATCCATTTTGAAACAAAATTGAACTTTGTAAATTTTTAAAATGAAAAGACAGTTTTTAATTAAAATGAGTATTTTTCATTATTCATTGAAAAATACCAAAAAATATCCCTAAGATAATTATGAAATGATGAATTCAAAAATTATGTTAATTTTTTAAAATTAAAATTATATAATTTTTAAATCAATATTTTAAATAAAATCATATAATACATGAAAATCCAATTTTGTTAGAAATAAATATTTTTCCTTTAGACTGATAAATTACTTAGTATTCATATAATAATATAAAAATAATTCAGGAAAATTAATAAGACATGAAAATTATTTATTATAACATTAAAAAAAAATTTACACATGTCCAATAGCTCATCTCAGAAAGCAAAGGAGGCAAAATCTTGTCTAGACTTCATGAAGTAAACCCCTCCTCTTTTCTCCTCCAAAGAATCTAGGGTAGTGTTGAAATCACCTCCTATGATCCAAGAATAATTCCAAAAAAAATATGAACCAAGGTCATGATAAAAATATTCTCTAGCCACCATATCTCACTTTTCATAAAGGAAGAAGATGATACAACAAAAATATTCATAACTGACCTTGGTGGTGATGTATTGATTAGAGACTTCAACCTTCTCCACTGTGATATTGTTTTTCCAAAAAAAAGATAAATATATTTATTAGGTTTTTCCATAAATGAAATAACATATCCCCATTATATTAATTAATTATAAAATTATGGAAGGGTGTTTTTTATGTTCAGACATTGTAATAAGTGAGAGTCTATTATTGAGAAAATCATTAGAGAGAAAATCAGTCTTCACCCAAGATCTCGAACTATGGGCATTCCAAAAGATGAATGGGATGATTATAAAAGGAGATACTTGGATTTGGAACCCAGTGTCAACGATCTACTTATATTGGATTAAGATAGGTAATCATTTCACTTTTAGTGAGATTGATTACAAACACCACTGGGAATAGAATAACGATCACTGATGTCTTTAATTGAAGTGGTCAAGTCTAACTGAGCTGAAATTAGGTCTGATAATGCACTAAAACAATTTGAAATGGGTATTTGTGAATATATAGAGGGTCATGTTATGATGGATTAAGGGGTAATGGGGAATCCTATGAGAGGTATATTTCCTTACCAAATAAGGATAAATTTCTTAGCTTTGATGAGGGATAGAGATATCGATGGACCACATCCCTAGCTGCCAGCTTTGGCATAAAGAGCACCATATTGAGAAAAGGTCCTTCCTTGGAAAAGAAAGGAAACCATATAGGAAGATTTACCTTAGGAGGAGGAGGAGAATCAACTGGCATAGGTAAAGGTGGAGAGCCCCCAATCCATGAAGTAGGATAATCTGGTTGATCTATGGAACACTAATCAACAATGTTTAGCATCATGATGAGAAATATCGAATCAGGACGAAATACAGAGAAGGAATACTTGAACCCAAAGTATTTATTCAAGAAAATTGGAAGATTGTGACCTTTGAGAATATAATTTAATTATAATATAGTTGGGGAAATTTAAAAATTTGTCTTCCACCATGAGATTCCCTCGCTAGCTTGGAAGAGGATGTGTGATGGAAGAGGTTTAAAAATGTAATATTTTAGTGGCAATATTTTTTCCTTTTAAGACTTTTAAATAAATTAAGGTATATTTTCATATCTAAACGTTGATAAAACGCGTGATTATAAGGCCCAGTGATCTCATAATTGACATTATAAAAAAAATATTAATATAGTACATGTGTAGTTTTCCTAAAAAATGAATAACTTATGAATAGAGACACAAATCATAAATCCCAGAACATGGTTGATTATGGGATTCAAGTTTTACCATAATTGCGACATAAGTTTGGTCGATGACATATGTCTAGTTGAGATAGCTATTAGTAGGTGTGTTTAGTTATAATAAATAAATAAATGATTTTTTTGTTTGTTTTATTAAATGAACTAATTAAAATCTTCTATAAACACCCAATTATGATATTTTTCCAAGGTTTATTCACATAACACTTTCTGGATCTGATATGAGTAAGAGATCAATCTTTATTGGAGGACCAAAATTTAATGATGAATAATGATCAGATCGAGGTGGATCTATGGGTATTGAATGCAATAGGTTTTCTTTATCACTGGTGAACGCATAATTCAAAAACAATAAATTCATAATCAATTTAGGGCTCTTCAATTGTTTTTTTTCCACTATGATTAGAATTTTAAGCATTGATTTGTATTTCATGTTCTTGATAGGTGTTTTCACACCCTTTTCATGTTCCCATTAAACGAATTAAATTTTTTATTCTATTTTTTCTAATTATTCTGTGACTTCACCCTAATCATCCCTATTAATGTGATTTTTGTCTATGAAATCTTGGAAAATAATGGTTTCACTCTTTTACTTGTGCCTTTCCCCCATTTTTTCTTCATTTTCTTTATTATTGACCTATGGGGTCACAGTTCAACTTTGAAGGGGCATGTTTAAGCATGATCAGACACCGAGATTCATATTGGATGTGAGCATGATGACCAAAAAAATGATTTGAAGTTAGATAGACATTATTTTTGGGTGATGATTCATGGAGCTTCAAACCATAATGGAAATAGGGAGCAACACGACATGATACCAGAAACGAGAGGTAATGAGGACTTCAAGAAGATCATCATATTCTGATTTCCAATCATCAAAGGCTAGGAATCGATGGCTGGAGTTGTTTCCCATCAACACAATGAAGTAAAATAATAGAAATCACAGTAGTGGTGGTGGATCTAGAGACTCATAAAAATTAGGTTTTTCAGCCTGTGGAAAACTTGACTAAATAGCTTCAAGTATAAAAGAACACACGTTGTGTAGTCCCCTGGCTATAGAGCTAGGGTTTTGGGAAATGTTAAATATGACACACCAAATAGGTAGACCTACATTCCATGTGAACCTAACCAGGTTTCCAATTAATTTACCATACTCACATGACCAAGGCCTGTGTGGATGAACAAGTTGTGTATAGGAGTACACGTGCATGGTAAAAAATACATGGCATGGACTAAGATGTATATATAGGACCCCAAGTTATCATACAATACATTTATCCCAAAGGGAAAACCATGTACATATAATTGGATTCCTGAGACATGTCCTAGGAGAACACGAATAAGCAGTGGAGTGGAGTCACATGTCATGTGTACCCCATACAAACCATATACTCCTATGTGAATATTATATCTCTTTTATCTCCTTTATCATAACTCATATTTTGGCCTGAGATTACCCTATATTGAGTGCTCTTTCATATTGAATGTGATGGCATATTTTCTAATGGATTTTTAGGTACTATGAAATATATTACAAGTAGGTTGTTTCCTTAGGCGATGCTTGAGAATGGAAGTGATTGGGCAGGATCATCAGATAGATTCGAGGTTGAGATCATACTCTCCAATTTAGGGAATGGATCCTATCTCTATGGGGATGGTACTCCCCTATCCCACTAGGGTGAAGGAACCATACACTCTTTAGTCATCTAAAGATTGTACTACCCTATTTAGTATGTGGGTCCTCTATCTATGGAGATGGTACTTCCCTATCGCACAAGGGAATAGGTCCCCTAAACTCTTTAGTCGTGTAAAGATGGTACTCCCCTATTCAGGGTGTGGGTATTATATCTATGGGGATGGTACTTCTCTTTCACACTAGGTAATAATTCTCCCATACTCTTTACTAAGTTATAGACAGTACTCCCCTATTCAGGATGTTGTTCCTCTATCTACGAAGGGGTACTCCCTCATCTTTGAGCTCCAATGAGGTGCAGGTCCTCCATGAGGTGTAGGTCCTCCATGAAGTGTGGCTACCTCTATTTTGAAGTTCAATGGTCAAGAAAATGCCCCTTCAAACATATTATGGTGAGGTTACATTTGATTTGGTGCATCAGTGATAGACTACTAGAGCTACAGGCTTACTCATCGATTTTGGATGGGATTTGAGAAAGAGATCCCCTTTATCTCTCATTAGGGTTTCTATCTGAGTATTTATATATATTGATTTTCATTTCCCTCTTTAGTTTGGTTGAGATGATTATTTTTGTATTTATTTATCACTATATTTCAGTTTTTGGGGTGTCCTATTGGGTACCTATATACTCACCCCTACATGGGATTTTCCCCCACGTTATATAGATGATGAAAAGATCGGTGGTGATTTTGGTGGATCATAGTAATACCTAATTGCATTTACCATGTATGGTGATTGGTATTGGAGATCATGAGTCGAGAACTCTTGTCATTCATTTTTCCTAGTTGTTTTCATGTTGGGATATCTTTTCTGGTTGGTTGTGTATTTTTCCCCTTTACATTTTGGATTACATTATCGTACAATTTTTCATTCCCTAAAGGTTATTGTATGAATGGTTTATTTCTAGATGTTATAGTATTTACATTATATTCATCTATAGTCCTACATAGATATTCTTGTAAGAAATCATATAGGTTCATTAGGAAAAGGCCTCCCATTATGGTTATGCCTTCTCAACACTTGTCGCCAGCCCTTGGCCTGTTGGATTATAGTGTGGGGTAGTGACGGATAAGCCTTCTGAAGGCTTGGTGGGCTATGGTGGGTTGGTTCATTACAAAGTGGTATCAGAGGTGGTACATCCAAAGGACATTGTTTAAATTTTTTTAACTTATGATGATTGGTTGGGAACTTAGGGATACTATGTCGTATTGTCTCGACTACGGATTTTAGACCAAGGAAACCAATGTTGGTGCAGCGGCCAACGTATCTATACACCAAGACTATTATTATATTCTTGTCAACATGACATATTGAGACATTGGTTTTAGGGAATGCAGTACATGAATCATATAATTTTTATTTTTTTGACTATCCTTCTTGAGTTGGCTCCCCATGTGTTTATTTTCATCTTACTATGCTACATCTTGATCTCTTTCAGGATGCCTCTACGAAGAAATCTATCCAGGTTACTGATTAGAGATCATGAAAATGATCTAATGAGTTATGAGGCCTTGGTTTAGGGTCCATATCATGATATCTATCCTCTGGGTGGGGAATTATAAGCACCCCTTTCTATCGAGTAGTAGATTATTCTAGTAATATGGGTTGAGGATGGACATAGGATTATCAAAATTCATGAGTACCATCATCATATATTGTTGAGGATCCATGTTGATCTAGATCCCTAGGCAGCGGAGGATTGTCTTGAGTAGGTGGTACAAGTATTCAATCTGGTTTGGACCCTAAAAAATCAGATGGTTGTGCTGGAATCCATACATTTCAATGGAGTAGCATGGTGTTGGTGGGTTCTTGTCACACAGACACATGAGGAGTTTTCACTCTCATTTTAAAACTTCCTCCAGCTATTTCACAAGGATTAATACTCCATGTTCTTGTGATTAGTTTGTATTAAGAAGCTTTTAGAGCAACAATAGTGTAGTATGTCTGTAGCTGAGTATGTCATGAGGTTCACTAGCATTATGATGTAGTCCCTCAACATGTTGTGATATGGATTCTTCCTAGTGAGTAAGATTGAGAAGGGTCTATGTAGAGACATCTAGGACATTGTGGTATCCTTTTGATTCCATACCTATGCAGGAGTTTTGGAGTGAGCACTAATTATAGAGATATTTCTAGTTTAGGGATGTCAAGCAGCTGGTTCCAATAGTGGGAATCACAGGTCTGAGTCATCTGTATTGGCTGGTAGATGAAATATGTTGAGTTCTCAATACAATAATTATACCCATGCACGAACCCATGCATGTGGTCATGTTGCATAGGGACTATGAGGAGGAATAGGGAATCCTAGATAGGGTCGATGTTTTTCATTTGATGTGTGTGGTCACATGGACCATGACTGATCAACCCACTATGTAAAAGAGTGTAGCTAGGCAATGGATGGACCACCACAGCAAAGATAGAGTCATGGTCAAGGTTCTACTAGGTATGTCTAGGGAGGCCCCCAAGGAGGTGGAGTTGGCATAAGAGAAAGTGGGGATCTAGGAGGAGGATCTTATGGTGGTTGGTGATGTTATGAGCTACTTCCACCACCACAACCAAGTGGCCCATGCCGAGCTTAGGTAGATAGTGGATAGGCCCATGGATAGTAGCTGGGCATTGAGGCTTATGACCTTATAGCTCATGAGATGATATGAGGTACAATATATGTTTATTCTATAGTTTCTCCAGTACTTGTATAAATAGGTTTGATTCACTCCTTTATTTTGGTATCCCTTGTGAGAGATATAGATCACCTATTGAGGCCTTAGTACATCAAGTTTTTCTAGAGGTTCTAACTAGGTTAAATTCTTTGATATCACTTATCTACCGTCAGTGTGAGCTATCTATTAGTGGAGATGGTTTCATGTAGGATCTTTTTTTCATCATGATGAAACCTTGCGACATAATATTGGGTATGGACTAGTTTTCCACAATTTTATCATAGATCATGTATCATCACAAGAGAGTAATATGCATTTGAAAATATTGGATGATATTCTCCTTTATGGGTGTAAGATACCATATGGATGAGTGACTGGGCTTTGTGAGAAATAGGATTCATCCCATTACCCATCAGTTGGTGAGTTTATCCCTTAGTGAAGTGGGATCTTTAGGCATCCAGATTCCTTTAGTAGTGGTGATTTTATGGACGCATTCCCCAAGGATGTTCTAGCACTACCTATGAGGTGGGAGATAGACCTCTTTATTGACTTTTTCCCCTGAACCATGCAGATATCTTATGCGGAAAATATGATGACCCATACTGAGCTCCAAGAGATGAGGGTATATTTGGATAACCTCCTAGAGAAGGGTTTTATCTGACCTAATGTGTCCTCCTAGATAGAAAATATTTTTTTATGAAAAATAAAGATGAAATATCAAGTATTTTGTGGATTATCATCATCTGAACTAGGGAACAATAAATTAAAAGTACCCCAAGATGAGGATTTATGGTCTCCTTGATCAGTTGTGAGGCATGAGTTGGTTCTCAAAGTTCGATCTCAATTATGACTACCACCTGTTCAGGGTTTGAAATACAGATGTTCTGAAGCTGGAATTTTAATTTCACTATAGACACTATGAGTTCCTAGTGATGACTTTTGGTGTGAAAAATGTCCCAGTTGTGTTTATGGCTTTGATGAACCTGGTCTTCCATCCATCCTTTCATTGATGAAAAAATCATCTGCTCTACATCGTAAGAGGATCATTAATATAACTAAATGATGGTTCTCGATTTACCATGAGAGAACTAGATTTATATTAATCTCCCAAAGTTCCAGTTCTGGATCTATGAGTTTCACTTCCTAGGGCATATCATTTTTGTGCATAAATTAGTTATGGACCTGATGAAGATTGATGCAATTCTTTCTTGGTAGCCACCCAAGAGTGTGTCATAGGTGCATAGTTTTCTTGGATTAGTGGGGTACTATAGGAGGTTCATGGTGGAATTATCTATTATTTCATCCCCTTTAACCTATATGATATAAAAAGGGAAATTTTTTACCTAGATTGGAAAATTTTATAGAGCCTTAGAGTAGTTCAGGATAAGATTGACCAGTACTCTTATGTTAAGACTACTAGAGGAGGGTGTTGAGTACATAGTGTATTGAAATTCCACTATATTTGGGATCAACTATATGCTAATGCAAAAGAAATTAGTGATTGCATATGGGTTAAGGCAGTTAAGACCCCATGAGTAGAACTATGTGACTCACAACTTAGAGTTGGTATCAGTATTCTTCACTCTAAAGATGTGGAGGCACTATATTCAGGGAGAGAGATTTATTTTTTACTTGTACCATCAAAGTCTTAGGTATATCTTCACAAAGAGATATTTGAACCTAAAATAGAGGAACTAGTTGGAGTTCCTATAGGACTATGAATTTGAGATAGTCAACAATCCTAGGAAGGTCATCGTGGTGGAATATTCCCTTAGAAATAACTCTCATTCATGTCTGGTGAATGAGGCATCTATGTAGTTAGATTCTTTATAGATAAACTTGATAAAGGGGAAGGGTAAATATTTTCTTCATTTGATGGTGGTGACTTCTCTTCCTCTTCAGTGTGTAAAGGGGGTCTTTTGGGAGACATTGGTTATGATGTTATTCATTAAAAAATATCTTCAAGAGATTCATTAGACGGATTTTTTAAATGAGGGGAACAAATCATCTTTTTCCATAGATGGATAGTGGTTTTGATCATGATGTGAGAGGTTGTGATGAGGGAGTTTCACACTTATTCTTTGGATTTACATCCTAGTTTATGGAATATTTATATATACTTTCAGTGGCATTTTTGGTCATCTAGAATGAGATGGAGTGTGGCTGACTTCATCTCTCAATGTCTCACATGTTAGTAGGTGAAGTCTAAGCACTGGGTTCTAATGGGTTTGATATGTCCCCTTTATATTCTATAGTGAAATGGGATGGTATAATTGTGGACTTTGTGATAGGGATTTCCTGGATGATGAGAGGCTACAATCCCATTTGGTGATTGTTAACCAAATCATGAAGTTGGATCACTTCCTTGATATTTGGGAGCAGTGTTTGATATAGAGTTTGATAGTTATATGTGTGGGAGATTTTATGACTCTATGGGGTACCCTAAAATATTTTCTTTGACCGCAATGTGTGGTTTATATCACAGTTGTATAGAGGCCTACAAGAGGCATTCAAGACCCAATTGTGGATGAGTACGGTGTTCCACCACTAAATGGATCGAAAGACCAAGCACATTATCCAAATGTTGGAGGATATGTTGGGATTCGACATGTTAGACTTCAACTGAAGCTGGGGGATCATATTCCATTGGTAAAGTTTTCTTATAATATTATCTTTCACTCTAATATTAGCATGGAACCTTTTGAGGTTATGTATAGGTGACCTAATAGGTCACCCCTATGTTGGAATTAGACTGGGGAGGCATATCTTGTTGGGCCATAGATGGTGAATAAAGATATGGATAAGTTCTAGGTGATCCACAATCAAATGAGGACAATCTAGAGCTGATATAAATCTTATGAAAATTGACGTCATAGACCCTTGGAGTTTGAGCAGAGACACCATGTTTTCTTGAGAGTCTCCCTATGGAAAGGAATGGTATGATTTTTCTAGGGAGGCAAGTTATCCCCAAGGTTCATCAGGTCATTCGAGTTCATGTGGGGGTTGGGGAGGTTGCTTACGGCTTAGTCCCACCACCACATTTTGAGTGGATTCATGACATATTCCATGTTTTATATCTTAGGAAATATGTGTAATATTTTATTCACATCATAGACTAGGAAGATAGGGTAATTGAGGATGGATCCACCTTTATGGAGTACCCAGTGGAGATCAAGGATTGAAAGGATAGGATCCTACGATGATAGACCATTCCCTTAGATAGTGTGTTGTGGTATCACATGAGCGTTCTGGAGAGATCCTGGGAATGGCTGAGCCAGATTTTGTCTTAGTATCCCCACCTTTTTTTAGCTTGTGCTTTTTCAGGGATGAAAATACTTGAAGTGTAGAATAATGTAGTGACCTTATTCTTCCTTTTAAGACTTTGAAATATATTGAGGAATATTTTTCAAGATAGGCACTGAGGCATTGTGATATTCTGAGACCTGGTGAGCCCATAATTGATATTATAAAAATATTAAATATATTAACATTGTACATGTATAGTATCCCTAAATAGGTGAAATAACTCTTGAATAGAGACTCAGATTAGAAATCTAATACCACAGTTTATTTCATTTCATTTGGTTTACCCTAGGCATGACCTAAGGTTGTTTGGAATCGAATGTCCGATTGAGGTAGTTGTTAGTGGGTGTATTTAATTAAAAAATAATAATTTATTTATTTGATTTATTAAATGACATAATTAAAATCATCTCTAAATACCCTATTATGAATATTTTCCAAGGTTTATCCACATAACCCTTTCAATATCTTAAAGGAGGAGGAGAGCATTCTTCATTGGAGGATTGACATCGAATGACATACAATGATCAAATCGAGGTAGATTGATGGGTAGACCATGAAGTCAGTATTTTTTATTACTAGTGAAAACATTCCTCACCAATTATTGATCCATAATTGAGGTATAGATCATTAATTTTGGTTTTTTTTTCCTTTGAATAAAAGTTAAAGCATATTTTTTCTATTATTATGAATATACATTTTCACACCCTTCATATGAGTCTATTAAATAAATTAAATTATTTATTCAATTTATTATTATTATGCCATGATTTCACCTTGATTATCCCTTTTCAAATGATTATTGGCCAAGAATTATTGTCCAATAATGGTTTCACACTTATTCTTATTCCTTTCTCCTATTTTTTCTTTTTATTCTTCATCATTGACCAATGGGGTCATGGTTCAACTTTATTGGGGTGATTTCAAGTGTTATTGAACCCTAATATTCATATTTTATGTGTTAATGATAAAAGGATTAGTGAATTTTGTATAAATAAAGATGATTTTTGAGTGATTCTTTATGGATATTGGAACTAGAGCGGAGGAAGGTGGACACATGAGGTGCTACAAGTGACGAGAGGCGATGCAGACTTCGAGTGGATCACTGGATTTTGATTTCCAGTCATCATAGGTTAATAATTGATGTTTAGAGGTGTTTTCTAAAAATATTGTTTGGTAAAACAATGGAAATAACAAAGGTGGTGGTATATCTGGATATGCATAAAAATAAGGATGTTCAGCCTGTAGAAAACCCGACTACACAATGTATAATCTGGAAGAACACATATTGTGTTGTCCCATGGCTGTAGTGATAGGGATTTTGATTGAGTTAAAATATTACAAATTGTGTAGGTGGGATTTCAGGTTATGTGACCATGCCCATGTGGCCAATCTGTGTGCCAACTGCACATGTTTAGGGCCCCATGTGGATGGACACATCATGTATCGAAGTACATAGTCACGAGAAGAGATACACGGGACGGGATGAGATGCACAGTCAGGAATCAAAGTGGTTATAAAAACCATATATCCCATAGGGAAAATTTATTTATAGATACATGGATTCTTGATCCATGTACAAGGAGAATATATCTAGGCAGCGGAGCAGGGCCACACATTTTGTGGGCCCCATACACACCATGTACTCTTATGTGAATCTTCTACCTCTCTTATCTCCTTCAGAACTAGGAATTTGGACCATGAGTATCCTATAATGTGTTTTTTTCTGTATATAATTTTATGATGGACTTTTTAGTGGATTTGGATGTATCATGAAACATTTTCAAAGAAGAACATTTTCTTAAGAAATACTCAACAATGGAAGTGATCTGGTGGGATTGTCGAAGAGATTCTAGATAGAGACGGTACACCCATATTTAGAGCACAATCCCTATATCTATGGGGGAAGTACTTCCCTATCATAAAAGGGGAAGTTTACCCCCCCCCCCCCCATTCACTTTTTCTAGGTAGAGGCGGTACTAGCTTGTCGCATCAGGGTGTGGTTCACCCATACTCTTTAGTTAGGTAGAGACGGTACTCCCCTATTCAGGTTGTGTGTCCTTTATCTATAGGGAAGATACTCCCCTATCACACTAGGGTGTAGGGATCCCATACTCATTAGTTAGGTATATATGGTACTCCCCTATTTAGGGAACAGATCCTATCTATATGGGGATGGTACTCCCCTGTCCCATCAGAGCATGGGTCCCCCATACTCTTTAGTCAAGTAAAGGTGGTACTTACCTATTCAATGTGTGAGTTATAAACTGAGGGGTAATCCCCAATCTTCTAGCTCTGATAGGGTGTAAGTCACCCATAGAACATGGATACCTTGGATTTAGAGTGAAATGGAAAGGAGAGGGTACCTCCACACATATTTTGGTGAGTTTACATTTGATTTTTGGCATCAATGATGGATTACTAGAGTTGCAGGATTACTCAACAACTTTGTTTTACCTGTGAGATGGAGATTCCATTTATATCTCGTTTGGGTTTCTTTTTTAGTATATATATATGAATTTCATTTTTTCCCAATTACTTTGGGTTGATATGACTATTTTTTTATCTCTATATGGATCTCTTTTGGTTTTTGGGGTATCCTACTATGTATGTATATACTCAACCCTACATGGGACTTTCCTGCATGTGTCGTGTCTTATACAGACGACGAACAGATCGGCGGTGATTGCAGTAGAGCATAGTGATACCCTATGTATTGACCACGTATGGTGGTCATTCTTGGAGATTATGATTCGGGTTCTCCCATCTTTAATTCTTTCTAGTTATTTTCATTTCAGGGTATCTTTTTCGATTGGGTGTGAATTTTTCCCCTTTACATATTAGATTACATTGTCATAATCTATTGTATTCCCTACAGGTCATTACATGCATGGTTTATCTATAAATGTTATGGTATTTACTTTATATTCCTCTACACTATTGTATGGATATGGTTGGGTGTTCATACAGGTTCATTGTCACGACCCGTCCTCGGGGCCCGTGCCGTGACTACCCCAAGCCCGCCTTCCATAGGTCAGGGGCTGGCGACTAGCACCAAGGCGTAAATCCCAACAAAAAAGGAAGGCATTGCCTTTGAAAAGTAAACAAGCACTACAGAGTAAGCAAGCGGAAAAGTAAACACTAAGTAAAACTGTACAAGCTGTGCTGAAAGTAAAAAGGGGCCGGAAATACAAGCCCAACTGTACAGTACAACTGAAAGGAAAAACAGCAATTGAAAGAAAAAAACTGCAGCGTCGAGCCGTCCACTGGAAGTCCCACCTGAAGGGTGGGCACAGATAGCCTCCACTGCTCCTCGGGTCCACCTAACCGCTCCGAGTACGTCCCGCCCAGTGGTACACCTCCAAGTACTGTCCTGCTCCGCACGCCTCATCCACGATCAGCGCTGTCCGTCGTCTGCAACCAACACCACGAAGTGCGGGCATAGCCCGTGCAGGGGTGAGTATAAGCTACTCAGTAGGGACCCCGAGACCCCCGAAGGTCTCCCGAAATCCACAAAGGATAAATCACGAAAAGAGATGCAATCACGAAGTAACATCTGACACGGCTTAGGTATATGCCCATACATATACCTAAGTCTGCAATTCCTCGTTCGGCTCCAATGTCCGAGCCCAAGCACAACCCAGTCCACACAGGAAAGCAAAACGCATACCCACGCAGGATAGAACAACACAATCCACAAAGGAGAGTAAACAGTAAATCCACACAGGATAACTCAACACAATCCACAAAGGAGAGTAACACAAGATTCAGCTCACAAAGGTATACTTCTTCGGATGACGATAAAGATGATCATTGAACCATCTAAGTCGTCGGATCCACGAAGGATCGATAGGTACTAACCTTGCAGTGACCCACACAGGATCGGGCCCACGCAGGACCTGTAGGAGTTGGCTCACACAGAACCGCTGAGAGATGACCCACACAGGATCGGACCCACACAGGATCGGGCCCACACAGGACCGGGCCCACGCAGGACCTGAAGCACTGATCCACGTAGGATCGCTGAGTGCAGTAGTCGTCGCGGTCCGCTGAGGATCTCTGCACAGTCGTCGCCGCAGTCCACTGAGGATCTCTGCACGGTCATCGTCGGAGTCCACGGAGGATCTCTGCACAGTCGTCACCGCAGTCCACTGAGGATCTCTGCACGGTCGTCGCTGTCGAAGTAGCAGTCGCAGCCAGCACTAGGGTTCCCGCACACAGCAAGCTCGTTCGGGAGGGTCCGCTCCACGAGCCGAGAGGCTGATACATCAACTGACATGAAGTCCGAAGTTGATGTATCCAAAAGTTCCGTATCGTCAACAGGAACTCAACGTCGCAGACGGTGCGTCAATCGGACGCCCGGTCTGATAGATATTAGCATTTTCGTCCCAGGGGCCCGGTTGGTTTTTAAGGAAAAACCAACCCGACCGCACTCCACCTGTGTCCAAACCTCGGGCGGAGCATGCTAAAAGATCCGTCTCACTTAGAGGAATTCAACAAAGCTGACGGCACGTCAATCGGACGTCCGTAGCTTAAGATATGAGCGTTTCCGCTCCGAGGGCCCAGTTGGTCTAGTGTACGAACCAACCCGGCCGAACTCAAAGTATTCCGAAACCTTGAGTGCGATATACCGAAACGACCGTCTCGATCCAAGGATCGCGTTTCCACTGACGGCGAGTCGTTTGGAGGCACGAAGCTCAAGATACGGGCGTTTGAACGAAAACGTCCGAAGATGGGGGGTACGGGCCCGGGCCGACCCGGCCCGACCCCCCCTGGGTCGGCCTGAACCGGGTCGACCCGAACCGGGTCGGCCTGACCCGGGTCCGACCCGGTTGGCCCGGCCCGGCCCGGCCAGGGCCGGTCCGGCTCGGCCGAGCGGCGCGGGTGGAAGCCGCGGGCGCCAACCCGCGGCCTGAGAAGAAACCGCGGCCCACGTGCGGGCCGCGCTGGTGAACCGCGGACGCGGCTCTGCCGCGTCCCGCCTGGACGAACCGGACCCGCGCGGCCGCGGGTCCATTGGCCGCCGCCGTCGCGGCTTCAGCCGCGGTGGACTCGTCCGGCGGCGCGCCGGGGCGCCGCCGCCTCCGGCCGCCGGCGTCGCTCCGGTGGCCCGTTTTCCTTCTCGTCTGCGTCGTTGCTCCTCCCGGGATCCGTTCTTTACTGTGGGATCGTCAAACGTCCGCTGCGGCACGTTCCATCATCGACCGTCAAATCCGCACAAAACGAAGAACGACGGAGGGTCGTCGGGCCGTGTTCGTTTGGCCCGCACCCTCCGCGTTAGAGATAAACAACCGGGAGAAATTGTTCAACACATGAATCGACAATTTTAATTAAAATAAAATTGTTCATTTGAAACCGACTTTTTAATTTTCAAAGAACGTTCACGGGAAAAATTAAAAATGGGGGGTAATTTTCCAAAATAAATCCCTACCTCGTCGATCGCCGCGCGCGGGCGTTCTTCGCGGAAAGGATCGTCGCGGAAGAGAGGGATCGTCGCGTCGTCGCGGGGAGGCGTCGCGTCGTCGCGGAAACCGGTGTTGAGTCGGCGAACTCAACGAACCAAGAACAACAGATTTAAATTATAATTAATTAAATCTTTGTTTAAAACTAAAAGAAAAGAACCTTGAGCGGAAATCCGAAATCACTCACCTCAAATGGTCGGTGATCGGAGATCGGAGATCGGAGATCGGAAGAACGTCTCGGGCGAAGGCGTCGTCGATTTCCGGGTTCGGCGTTCTTCGCGTTCTTCGCGTTCTTCGCGTTCTTCGCGAGGGAGAAGAAGTTACGAGGGTTCTCTCAAATCTTCTCAATCGCAAATAACCAGAGGTTAAGCGTTGGCCTTATTTTATTTTTACGCCAACGAATTTGAAAAACTGGTTAAGAAACGATCCATCAATTCGTTGAATTAATTCAACGAAAGAAACAACCCATTTAATTCACGAAAAAAACAGCCCATTTAATTCACGGAATAAACCGCCCAATTAAATGGTCTGTTAAGAATTTAGAAAACGCGTCGGTTGACTTTCATTATGACGGGTTTTCACGGGTGCGTTTCTTAGCGGAAAGAAACGGCGGGGCTCGTGCGGGCCCCACCTCACAAATATCCTACCAAGGGGGTAGGATATTTCTGGATAGCATCCTATCCAGTTCAACTCAGTTCAAGCCGCCTTTAAGTGGCTTCAAGTGGCTTCCAAGTGGCTTAAGTGAAATAAAATAAAGTTGTCGCAAAATTATTTTATTTCTTAACCTTAAGCCCGAAAATTAAAAACCACACCTGAGCAAACGCAACTCCGGAAGAGGCGTTTCTAAGCGAATACCGGCGCTGCGATTTCATCGGTGCCCTCAGAATTCGATTCCGGGCACCGGTTCAAAAGTTAGAAAAACCCGCTCGTCCGTTCACTGAACGTACATGAGCCAAACTTCGGAAAATGATTCCGGGCACACCGGGCCTCGGAATCAGGCGCCGTCAGAAACTGCGTTCTTGTAAAATTCCAAAAAAAATTAAAAAAAAAAATTCCTTGAAATTTATGGGTCTTTACATTACTCCCACCTCAGGACTTTACGTCCCCGTAAAGATACATCAAAAACTAGGGAAACAAATGTGGGTACTGAGCATGCATCTGAGCCTCCCGCTCCCAAGTGCTCTCCTGGAGGTTCCCGTGCTGCCATCTGATGCGCACCAGAGGAATCGATCGCCCACGTAGGACCCGCTCCTGTCGATCCTCTATCTCCACTGGGACCTCCGCAAAAGTCGCTCCATCATCCACGTCTAGCTCCCCATAGTCAATGATGTGTGTCGGGTCGTGCACGTATCTCCTCAGCTGGGATACGTGGAAGACGTCGTGCACCCGGTGCAACTGAGGTGGCAGAGCCAGGCGATAAGCCACCTCGCCAACCCTGCTGAGGACCTGGAAGGGTCCGATGAAGCGTGGAGACAACTTGCCGCCTCGGCCAAATCTCCTCAAACCACGTCGAGGTGAGACCCGCAAGAAGACGTGGTCGCCATCCTCGAACTCTAGTGGCCTCCGCCTCCTGTCAGCATATGACTTCTGCCGGCTCTGTGCTGTCCTCATCCGCTCCTGGATGACCTGGACCTTCTCTGTCGTGGCCCGGACCATCTCTGGTCCCACAAGTGCTGACTCTCCAGGGTCTGTCCAGCACAAAGGAGATCTGCAAGGCCTTCCATACAACGCCTCGTAGGGTGCCATCCCGATGGTGGAGTGGTAGCTGTTGTTGTACGCGAACTCCACCAAGGGTAGGTGGTCCTCCCAGCTGCGACCAAAGTCGAGGACACATGCGCGGAGCATGTCCTCGAGAGTCTGAATGGTCCTCTCCGTCTGACCATCCGTCTGAGGGTGAAAGGCGGTGCTCAGACGTAGTCGCGTCCCGAACGCCTCCTGCAACCCCTTCCAAAGCCGGGAAGTAAAACGAGCGTCCCGATCGGAGACGATAGTCGATGGCACACCGTGAAGTCTTACAATCTCCTGAACGTAGAGACGCCCCAAGCTCTCCACTGTGCCCTGCTCTCGGATGGGTAAGAAGTGTGCCGACTTGGTGAGTCGGTCAACAATCACCCAAATGGAGTCGTGACCTCTGGAAGTGCGTGGAAGTCCAGTCACAAAGTCCATAGATATCCCATCCCACTTCCACTCCGGGACCTCCAAGGGTTGTACCAAGCCTGCTGGTACCTGATGCTCTGCCTTCACCTGCTGGCAGGTGAGGCACCGTGAAACGAACTCTGCCACAGCCTTCTTCATGCCCGGCCACCAGTGCTGTCATCTGAGATCCTGGTACATCTTCGCCACTCCAGGATGTACCGCCAAAGGAGAAGTGTGAAACTCTCTCAGAACCTCCTCTCGTAAGGCGACTAGTACCAAGGTACGTCCTCTGAAAAGGAAATTGTGCTCTGCTCCAAGGGAGAAACCATCAGGTGCCTGTCCCAAGGATATCTGTGCACGCCGCGTCTCACAGTCAACGTCCCCATGCTGTGCCTCTCTGACCCGCTGAAGAAGCGGAAGAGAGACTGTGAGAGACTGAAGGAAGGCTGCTCCGTCTCTATCCACGAAGGATATCTGCAAAGCGGCTAGCTGCTCTGTTGCCTCCTCAAGTAGCTGGATGCCCGTCCTCCTGCTGAGGGCATCAGCCACTACGTTCCCCTTCCCAGGAGTATAGACTATCTCAAAGTCATAGTCTTGGAGGAACTCGAGCCATCGCCGCTGCTTCAAGTTCAGGTCCTTCTGAGAGAAGATGTACCTGAGACTCTGGTGGTCAGAAAAGACTGTGAAGCGCTCTCCCATCAGATAGTGTCGCCATGTCTTCAGGGAAAAGACCACTGCTGCCAACTCCAAGTCATGGGTAGCGTAGTTCTGCTCATGAGGCCTCAACTGACGTGATCCGTAGGCAATCACGGCCCGTTCCTGCATCAGGACACACCCGAGTCCGGTCCCTGATGCATCGCAGTAGACTACGTATCCAACTCCCTCCTCAGGCAACCTCAAGATAGGTGCGCTGGTCAACCTCTGCCTCAGCTCCTGGAAGCTCTGCTGACATCTGTCTGACCACACAAAGGGTTTCCCCTTCTTCGTCAACGCTGAGAGTGGGGCCACAACTCTGGAGAAGTCCGGCACAAATCTCCGATAGTATCCAGCTAGGCCCAAGAAACTCCGCACCTCTGTCACGCTCTTGGGTGGCTCCCAAGATAGCACTGCCTCGATCTTTGCGGGATCCACTGCAACTCCCGCCTCAAAAATGACATGCCCCAAGAAGTGGACCTCACGTAACCAGAACTGACACTTCGAGAGCTTTCCATAAAGCTGGTGCTCTCGGAGTGTGTCTAGTACAACACGCAGGTGGTAGGCGTGCTCCTCCTCCGTCGTCGAGTACACCAAAATGTCGTCGATGAAGACCACGACAAATCGATCGAGGTATGGCTGGAAGATCCTGTTCATGAGTCTCATGAACACTGCTGGAGCATTGGTCACGCCGAAAGGCATAACCAAGAACTCATAGTGGCCATACCGACACCTGAAGGCCGTCTTCTGCACATCCTCGTCTCGAACTCTAAGCTGATGATAGCCTGACCTGAGGTCTATCTTCGAGAACCACCGTGCTCCCTTGAGCTGGTCGAAGAGGTCATCAATCCTGGGTAGCGGATACTTGTTCCTCACTGTCACCTGATTCAGGCGACGATAATCGACACACAGTCGCAAGCTCCTGTCCGCCTTCTTGGCGAACAAAATCGGGGAAGCCCAGGGCGAAACACTGGGTCGGATGAACCCCTTGCCCTGCAAGTCCTCCAACTGTACCCGCAGCTCTCGAAGCTCAGCGGGGGCCATCCGATATACTGGAGTGGATATCGGGGCTGTCCCGGGGTATAGTTCAATATAAAAGTCTACCTCTCTGTGAGGAGGTAGTCCTGGAACGTCGTCGGGAAAGACGTCTGCGTACTGATCCACCACTGCAGGAAAACTGGGACTCTGCACGTCAACTGCTCCCAGGATGAGGCTAGCCAACTGATGAGTGATGGGCTGACCTCTCCTCTGCGTGAGTCCATCCTGTGCTGTTAAGGCTCCCCTCTCGCCAGTGAAGGTGAACCTGCTCCCGTTGGTGCGCACACATCGCACCTTGCGCCTAATGCAGTCAATCTGAGCATGGACCGTAGATAACCAATCCATGCCCAAGATGACGTCGTAAGGCCTCGACGCTGCTACTAGAAGATCCCAGCTGAAGCTATCGCCTCCTAGAGTAAGCTCACACTGCCGGCACCAGTGCGTAATCGTCGAGTCTGCTCCCGTGTGAGTCTCTAGCCGTAAGGATCGAGCCAACGGCTCCGTCGGAATCTCCGAGCTCTGAACAAGGGCAGTGGCTATGAAAGAGTTACTCGCTCTTGTGTCTATCAGAACTGCAGAAAGGGTGGAATAGACACAGATCGTACCTCGAATCATCTCTGGCGCGCCGTGGTCGTAGGCCTCCGCTGCCTGGAGCTGAGCCTGTCTCTGCCCGCCAGCTCCCTGTGGTCGGGGCGGGCCTCCTGGTGGAGGTGGTGGCAGAGCCTCAAAGCGTCGCCCACCACCTGCTGCTCGGCCAGCTCCTCTGCCTCGTCCGCCTCCTCCCTGCGGACCGCCACGGTCGACCCTCTGCCTCTGCCTGGGTGGTCCCTCCACCGTCTGTTGCCCCTCGGTACGACGGGTCGGGCAGTCACGAGCCATGTGGCCCTGCCCGCCGCACTCGTAGCACTGTCTGCCTCTCGGAAGGCTGGCTCCGGGCCGGGTGCCCTGCACTGCTGAGCCAGTGTCCCGAGGTCGCCTGCCGGAAGGTCTGGTCCGCCTGGAACCCTGAGTCATCCGCCGGCTACCAGCTGCCGAAGACTCCGCTATCTGCCGCCCTGCGGCAGGTCTCGCTGTGGACTCATCCAGGAAGCTCTCGATCAGGAGGGCTCGCTCCAGTACTCATGCCTGGGTCGGGATGCTGAGGGGGATCAGCGATGCCCTGATCTCGTGTCTCAAACCCTGCTCGAAGGTCCGGGCCCGGAAGAAGGGGTCCCGTACCATGTCTGTCGAGTACCGAGAAAGGTCGGTGAACCTCGTCGCGTACTGAGCGACCGTCAAGCTGCCATGCCGCAGCTGAAGAAGCTCCTGGATGCGCACCGCTCGGAGGGTGGCCGGGACGAACTCTGAGCGGAAGAGGCTCTCAAAGTCCGTCCAGATGAGGGTGGCCTCATCGTGTACCTGGAGCATCAGGCTCCACCAGCGTCCGGCTGCGGCGTGCAGTAGGCTCGCCGTGAGGATCACCATGAGGTCTGCTGGCGTCCTCACTAGCCTGAAAACTCGGACGACCGCCTCCATCCAGTCCTCGGCTGCCTGGGGGTCCGACTCCCCATGGAACCTGGGTGGTCGCTGGCGCTGGAACTCATGCAGAGCTCCAAGGCGTCGTGCGTCGTCAGCTGCCAGTGCTGGAAGCATCGGGGGCTCGGCGGGTAAAGGTACCGCCGGTGCCTCTGCTGTCAACGGGACCTGTACCGAGGCCTCGTCGCTCGGCGGGCTGTCGTCGCGCCCTACTCTGGGAACCCTAGTTGGCTGCTGTCGTCGTGCCATCCTGAAAAGGAAACAAGTATGCCACGGTCAGAACAGTATACCTGGTGAGCTGACACAAGTAATCACAAAGAAAACTTGAAACACACATGCAATCAATGTTTTCGTGCATTAAGTCGGAAATCAGAAGTCAGGGTCCTGGTGTATGGATACGTCGGCCGCCGCACTAACACTGGACTCCCTGGACTGATAACCACACTCAATACACTAAACACTATTGCTTCACATAGAAGAAAGATCAGAGTCTGCGGTAGAACCGACCACCTCTGATACCAATTTGTCACGACCCGTCCTCGGGGCCCGTGCCGTGACTACCCCAAGCCCGCCTTCCATAGGCCAGGGGCTGGAGACTAGCACCAAGGCGTAAATCCCAACAAAAAGGGAAGGCATTGCCTTTGAAAAGTAAACAAGCACCACAGAGTAAGAAAGCGGAAAAGTAAACACTAAGTAAAACTGTACAAGCTGTGCTGAAAGTAAAAAGGGGCCGGAAATACAAGCCCAACTGTACAGTACAACTGAAAGGAAAAACAGCAACTGAAAGAAAAAAACTGCAGCGTCGAGCCATCCACTGGAAGTCCCACCTGAAGGGTGGGCACAGATAGCCTCCACTGCTCCTCGGGTCCACCTAACCGCTCCGAGTACGTCCCGCCCAGTGGTCCACCTCCAGGTACTGTCCTTCTCCACACGCCTCCTCCACGATCAGCGTTGTCCGTCGTCTGCAACCAACACCACGAAGTGCGGGCATAGCCCGTGCAGGGGTGAGTATAAGCTACTCAGTAGGGACCCCGAGACCCCCGAAGGTCTCCCGAAATCCACAAAGGATAAATCACGAAAAGAGATGCAATCACGAAGTAACATCTGACACGGCTTAGGTATATGCCCATACATATACCTAAGTCTGCAATTCTCCGTTCGGCTCCAACGTCCGAGCCCAAGCACAACCCAGTCCACACAGGAAAGCAAAACGCATACCCACGTAGGATAGAACAACACAATCCACAAAGGAGAGTAAACAGTAAATCCACACAGGATAACTCAACACAATCCACAAAGGAGAGTAACACAAGATTCAGCTCACACAGGTATACTTCTTCGGATGACGATAAAGATGATCATTGAACCATCTAAGTCGTCGGATCCACGAAGGATCGATAGGTACTAACCTTGCAGTGACCCACACAGGATCGGGCCCACGCAGGACCTGTAGGAGTTGGCTCACACAGAACCGCTGAGAGATGACCCACACAGGATCGGACCCACACAGGATCGGGCCCACACAGGACCGGGCCCACGCAGGACCTGTAGGCGCTGGCTCACACAGAACCGCTGAGCGCTAATCCACACAGGATCGGACCCACACAGGATCGGGCCCACACAGGACCGGGCCCACGCAGGACCTGAAGCACTGATCCACGTAGGATCGCTGAGTGCAGTAGTCGTCACAGTCCGCTGAGGATCTCTGCACAGTCGTCGCCGCAGTCCACTGAGGATCTCTGCACGGTCGTCGTCGGAGTCCACGGAGGATCTCTGCACAGTCGTCGCCGCAGTCCACTGAGGATCTCTGCACGGTCGTCGCTGTCGAAGTAGCAGTCGCAGCCAGCACTAGGGTTCCCGCACACAGCAAGCTCGTTCAGGAGGGTCCGCTCCACGAGCCGAGAGGCTGATACATCAACTGACACGAAGTCCGAAGTTGATGTATCCAAAAGTTCCGTATCGTCAACAGAAACTCAACGTCGTAGACGGTGCATCAATCGGACGCCCGGTCTGAGAGATATTGGCATTTTCGTCTAAGGGGCCCGGTTGGTTTTTAAGGCAAAACCAACCCGACCTCACTCCACCTGCGTCCAAACCTCGGGCGGAGCATGCCAAAAGCTCCGTCTCACTTAGAGGAATTCAACAAAGCTGACGGCACGTCAATCGGACGTCCGTAACTTAAGATATGAGCGTTTCCGCTCCGAGGGCCCGGTTGGTCTCGTGTACGAACCAACCCGGCCGGACTCAAAGTATTCCGAAACCTTGAGTGCGATATACCGAAACGACCTTCTCGATCCAAGGATCGCGTTTCCGCTGACGGCGAGTTGTTTGGAGGAACGAAGCTCAAGATACGGGCGTTTGAACGAAAACATCCGAAGATGGGGGGTACGGGCCCGGGCCGACCCGGCCCGACCCCCCCTGGGTCGGCCCGAACCGGGTCGACCCGAACCGGGTTGGCCCGACCCGGGTCCGACCCGGTTCGCCCGGCCCGGCTCGGCTCGGCCGAGCGGCGCGGGTGGAAGCCGCGTGCGCCGACCCGCGGCCTGAGAAGAAACCGCGGCCCGCGTGCGGGCCGCGCTGGTGAACCGCGGACGCGGCTCTGCCGCGTCCCGCCTGGACGAACCGGACCCGCGCGGCCGCGGGTCCGTTGGCCGCCGCCGCCGCGGCTGAAGCCGCCGCGGACTCGTCCGGCGGCGCGCCGGGGCGCCGGTGACCCGCACCGCCGGCAACTTCCGCGGGCCGCCGGCGTCGCTCCGGTGGCCCGTTTTCCTTCTCATCTGCGCCGTTGCTCCTCCCGGGATCCGTTCTTTACTGTGGGATCGTCAAACGTCCGCTGCGGCACGTTCCGTCGTCGACCGTCAAATCCGCACAAAACGAAGAACGGCGGAGGGTCGTCGGGCCGTGTTCGTTTGGCCCGCACCCTCCGTGTTAGAGATAAACAACCGGGAGAAATTGTTCAACACATGAACCGACAATTTTAATTAAAATAAAATTGTTCATTTGAAACCGACTTTTTAATTTTCAAAGAACGTTCACGGGAAAAATTAAAAAGGGGGGGTAATTTTCCAAAATAAATCCCTACCTCGTCGATCGCCGCGCGCGGGCGTTCTTCGCGGAAAGGATCGTCGCGGAAGAGAGGGATCGTCGCGTCGTCGCGGGGAGGCGTCGCGTCGTTGCGGAAACCGGCGTTGAGTCGGCGAATTCAACGAACCAAGAACAACAGATTTAAATTATAATTAATTAAATCTGTGTTTAAAACCAAAAGAAAAGAACCTTGAGCGGAAATCCGAAATCACTCACCTCAAATGGTCGGTGATCGGAGATCGGAGATCGGAAATCGGAAGAACGTCTCGGGCGAAGGCGTCGTCGATTTCCGGGTTCGGCGTTCTTCGCGTTCTTCGCGTTCTTCGCGTTCTTCGCGAGGGAGAAGAAGTTACGAGGGTTCTCTCAAATCTTCTCAAGCGCAAATAACCAGAGGTTAAGCGTTGGCCTTATTTTATTATTACGCCAACGAATTTGAAAAACTGGTTAAGAAACGATCCATCAATTCGTTGAATTAATTCAACGAAAGAAACGACCCATTTAATTCACGAAAGAAACAGCCCATTTAATTCACGGAATAAACCGCCTAATTAAATGGTCTGTTAAGAATTTAGAAAACGCGTCGGTTGACTTTCATTAAGACGGGTTTTCACGGGTGCGTTTCTTAGCGGAAAGAAACGGCGGGGCTCGTGCGGGCCCCACCTCACAAATATCCTACCAAGGGGGTAGGATATTTCTGGATAGCATCCTATCCAGTTCAACTCAGTTCAAGCCGCCTTTAAGTGGCTTCAAGTGGCTTCCAAGTGGCTTAAGTGAAATAAAATAAAGTTGTCGCAAAATTATTTTATTTCTTAACCTTAAGCCCGAAAATTAAAAACCACACCCGAGCAAACGCAACTCCGGAAGAGACGTTTCTAAGTGAATATCGACGCTGCGATTTCATCGGTGCCCTCAGAATTCGATTTCGGGCACCGGTTCAAAAGTTAGAAAAACCCGCTCGTCCGTTCACTGAACGTACCCGAGCCAAACTTCGGAAAATGATTCCGGGCACACCGGGCCTCGGAATCAGGCGCCGTCAGAAACTGCGTTCTTGTAAAATTCCAAAGAAAATTAAAAAAAAATTCCTTGAAATTTACGGGTCTTTACATTCATTGGGAAAAGGCCACCTAATATAGTTATGTCTTCTCAGTGCTTGTCAACAGTCCCAAGCCTATTAGAGGTGGGATTGGGGTTGTGAAGACTCAGTCTTCCACATGACACATGGTCCCTGGTGGGTTAGATCATTACAAATATCTTTAATTTTTAATGATAATAACACCCTCTTTGTTACTAATTTATAATCATTTTTATGTGAACAATGTAGTTTTTCAATAAAAATCACTTTATAAGTGATTTATTTAAAAGGATTTATGTAAGTTTAAAATCCCTGTTAACACTTGGGAATATAATATGAAATATTTTCCGAGTTAAGCGGTTAATTGGAATGAGATTTTGAGTCTTGTGGTGTCACTGTATTGATATAATAAAAATATTAAATATACCTTATCATGATCGCACAAGTTTTTTGAAATAATGAAAAATAACCCAAATGATGTCTCAAATGAGAAATCTAAGACTTCCATTAAATTTGAAAAATGGGATTTACCCTAAGCACGATATATTATTTTCGTGTGTTGGTTTCTTGGTTATATTGCACGTGAGGGTCAATATATTATGTTACACACAGGAATTTTTTCAAAATAATGAAATTTCTCCAAAACGGTGTCTCATATGAGAAATATGAGACCATTGTTATGTCTAGAATGTAATATTTACCCTAGGTGTGACATAACATTTGTTTTTTTTTGGTGATTGGTTAAATAACACATGAGGATAAATTTTTTTAATATATTTTATAATAATTTTTTTATTAAATTTGTTTTTTATTCCATCTTCATCTTCTTCGTGCCCTCCACCTCTATTATTACGCGGGCTTGAATCCAAAACCTTGAAATCGACTATTTTTTACCAGATAAAAATATAACAATGCCTTAATATGATGAATTTAAAGACTCCACATACAAGTTTTGTTTGAATCGTAGATTTAAAATGGGGTTTTGATTTTTTTAGTATGGAAATGTTGAATGTTTATGTGGTGGTTTTTAAATAGCTAAATTTTAAGTGTTGGTTAAACCTATTGAGATTGAGTGACCCAGACCACCTCGAGTGCAATCATCCAACGATCCATTTTTATTTTTCCTCTCTGATTATAGGCATTCAATCTCCCCTTCCCCTATGTACAGTTCCTTTTTGCTACCATGTTGGTTTTCTTTTTTTCTTTTTTTCTTTATTTTCTCTATTTTCATTCTAACTCAAATTTTAAAAAATGGATGATTTTAAATAAAAAAACGATATTACTGAAATTATCAAAGGATAATTCCATAAAAATTATCAATGTATATTCTAATAAAAATTATAAACAGATAATTGTGTACGATTATCAAAGATAATTATAAAAAATTATAAAATGATAATTTCACCGAATTAACCAAAGATGATTATAAAAGTTTAATCTCATCGAATTATCAAAATATAATTACATGTATTATTAAAATATAATTTCCAAGAATTATAAAAAGATAATTAAACCAAATTGAAAAGTATAATTTATAAGAAATTATCAAAAAAATAGTTATAAAAGGTGAATTTATAAGAATTTATCAAAAAATAATTATAAAATAATAATTTATGATAAATAATTAAGATATAAAAAAAAGGTTAATTTATAAGAAATTATAAAAAAAATAATTTATCATAAATTATCAAGAGATAATTAATAAGGGATAATTTATAAGAAATTATCGATAGATAATTATAGAAGGATAATTTCTAATAAATTATCAATAGACAATTATAAAAGTATAATTTATAAAAAATTGTCAAAATATAATTATAAAATTATAATTTATGATAAATTATCAAAATATAATTATGAAAGAATAATTTGTGATTAATTACCAAGATATAATTACAAAATGATAATTTATAAGAAAATATAAAAAGATGACTATAAAAGGATAATTTATAAGAAATTATATAGATATAATTTTAAAAGGATAATTTGTGATAAATTATCTATAAAAATTAAAAGGATAAATTATAAGAAATTATAAAATGAAAATTATAAAATGTTAAATTATGATAAATTACCAAGATATAATTATAAAAGGATAACTTATAATAAATTATCAAAAGTTAATTATTCTTGAGGATAATATTATGAGCCCATGTGTTGGCCTAAAATGATAATTCATAAATTATACAAGGGAGATAAATTATCATACCATGTGATATTTTATTTTGTTTTTAAATGATATAGCTATTTTTTGATCTAGAAACCCTTGGTGAACCTCGAGTGTAAACATTTCAATGACTACAATAATAAAACCATGAGGAGGTGTTGGTGACTATTGATTTTTCTTCTCTAGCTATCAAACCACACAAAGTTATTTTTCCTTATTGTTTACATCGATGAATTTAAGTTAGAAAGGTCCTTACCTCTTGGGATTTTATTACATACGATTTCTTAATATGATTTATGTGTAGGAATATTTGATGATCATGCTAGACTATGATCACATGTGGGTGTGTGTGTAGCCCTAGGAACCTAATGTAACACTTTTTTCTTTGAGTACTTCATAGATTATTATTCATTTTCAATGTAGATCACATAGATTGTATGTGCTACTTTACTTATGATGATGTGTTATTTTTTTTCTTGTGTATCCTACCATGTTATTTATTCTTTTGTGGTATTGTTCTTGGAGCCCAAGGAAAGTGGTTCATTATGACATGTTTATCCCTTAAAAGGGGAGTGCGCATGACTTACAATAGTATAAATGAGAGACATATGCATAGGTTTGGGATATTACAATGACTCATGGATGTATTATGATATGGTTGATTCTTAGTAGATGCCAAGGGGTATGTTACTCAATTACTAGAGAATTTTGAGTAGCTCAAAATGCCTAGTGGATGTTGAGAATATGACTTCCTTAATTTCTAGTGTATGTCGAATTGCATGATCACACAATGATCAGAAACATAATTAATTATCCATATGTATATTCATTGATAATTATAACACCTTTTTTATCCTTCTAGTGTAGAGATGAAGATGGTATGGTTAGGTTTTTTGGTAATTGGTTAGTGCATGATCTATTGGTTTTGGATTGTGTGTCATACTCATTGTTCTTTTATTATTATTATAGAATACACTTGTTTTACTTGAGAAAACTTGGTTGAGAACGCATTGTTGGTGCCCTATTCAGTCTTATAATTACACCCAACTTAGGCTTTTCAATGAACTTGTAGGTTTCATAGATAGATTTCTAGTGTAGGGAAAGGGCCCTATAGTAAACAGTTGAGTAGTGGAACACAGAGCTGGGGTGGGCTTGGAAGACTCTGGAGGACCCCACCATTATTTATCTATTTATTATTTGTCTAATTCTTATAATATTAACTAGATTACCACTTTGGGAACTAATTTTATTTAATATATGTATTCCATCCTTTTAGTTCCACATGATTACTTTGATATTTATTTTCTATTGTTAGTGTATTTTTTTTTATTATCTAATTCTTAAAATGATATTAATGGTATAGTATCCCCATAGAAGAACTCAGACCCTCACTAATATTCAACATCTTCTTGCGTATAGGGAGTAATGGATGAGTTCATGTGGAACATCGATTCAGACTTGGTAGTTTGGGTCAGGATGTTATAGGATATATCTATTTTAACACATAGCAGAACCAAATATGTATCTTAAAGATGAAGTGTGAGGTTATCCTCATAAATAACCCCATCATACCACTAATAATTAAAAGAAATGATTGGTTTTGGAATGGGAGAGTGGATCCTAGAATAATGATCCACACCATCTCTTGGGAAGAATCATAACCCAAGGGGGCCTCCGTCAACTATCTAAAAAGGTCAAACCTCTGTTTTCCTAGAAATCTAGAGCTATGAGACCAAGACTTCATGAATAATTATTATGAGTAAATAATCTCATAAAAGGCCTTATGATTCATCACTGAAACCATTGTTAGGGAGGAGAACCCCCAAAAACCAACAGTGTTCTGAAATAGTGATAGTGGGAGGTTTTCCAAGCCAAATCTAGCCACTAGGGTCCATATGTGGAAGGAAACCACTGTCTCGAAGGCCCCTGTTGGAAAGATGAGAATCTAGGATCCCTTAAACAAAGTATATTGTAAAGAATCAAATAGGAACTCAAGAATCTATGGAAGCACTTTATTTTAGAATGATTGAGGGAGAAGAAGGGTGTTATTGAGTGAGGGGTTGTCTAATTCCACTGATATGGTTAGATAAGGGGAAAGGGTGGTTATAATGGGTGAGAAACCTCTAAAATGATGATGAGGAGGAGGAGGAGGGGGGGAAGAGGTAGTTTCCCAAAAACCATTATGGAAGAGGAAATAATTTGATTTGATAGGGGTAGAAACATTGCAATGAACAAAAAAGTATGATTATTGGGTGGAACATAAGGCATGTTTTCTGGAGGCAAAAGACAAGACATCCATATCTCATTATTAAAATAAAAATATTAGAGGCCCTATTAGAAATATATGACTTAGTAATTTTACTTGTATTACGTTAATAGTGTACCAAACCTTAAACGCGCCTTAATTAATGAATTAATATATACTTTCCTAAAAATACAATCTTGGTATCTAGAGGTCTAGTGTATTTAGAAAATTATATACATAAATACATCATCTTAAATGTTAGAACATCATCGTTATTTAAAAATCTATGTAGTGATTCCTGAAGTTACTAAGGATCATTAAACCACTATGAAGTTGGGTTTAATCAATGGTTTTCTTTTTATAAATTTCCATCATTATGAAATTTAAAACCTGAAACATGTAAGTGTTATTTTCCTTATCAATTTTTATAAGAAAATCACAAGAATTAAAAGGTAGGAAAGTAATAAAAAAAGAATAAAATATTTACAAGGTTTATCATGAATGTGGGAACCAACATCCTTTTCATGTCCACTACTATGGGTATATAGAAATTCACTGTTAGAAATAACTGGATACATCTTTTGAGCCAACTCCCATTGGTCTCCTTCTATGTCCTGATTGGTATGATTATACTGAATCGTGTCAATTTACAAATTTTTCTTACAAAATTTTATCCATATAAAAAATTAAAGAACATTGGATCTTTATTATCGATAAAGGTTTTTCTGGAATTATATGTTCAATCTGCCTTTGCCTGGTCTTCTTCATCCAAAAATACCCAGTCTTGTGTGCCTATATCTAGTGGCCTCCATCTCTTCCACCCCTTCTTAGTATATTCCTATTTTAAAATTTATATTCTTTCCATTTAACAAAACTTTTTCCTCTCAAACTCCCTATAGAAAATCAATGTTCATTGCCTTTGTTTGTTTCTCTATCCATTAGAAATCTATCTGGTGATATGAACTTTCCTTTGTCTGATCTTCTGATCAGAAGACTCTACTTAGAAAATATTTTTAATAAGAAAATTTTATTCGGTTGGAAACTCAACTCTGACACAATTATTTCAGGGTCTTTTCTTTTTTTTAGTTAATAGTTCTCTATACTGACATACTTTTCACCTCTATTTATCGGTTCTCTAAAAATAAAAAAGGCAGGAAAGCAATTTTTTCTTACCCAATGAAATCCATAAATATAATTTTTATTTTAATGTGTCTCAAGTATTCTCAACTCATATGTAGTATTCTTGAATCTTATTGAATTCTACATAACTTTATCATTTTCAACATTTATTATCTTTATAACTTTTTAAAGATCTAAAAAAAGTTATATCTATAAATTGATTGTATGGAGATTCTCTTTTCATAAGTATCTATCTGAACTTCTCTGGTTCTATTGAACCAATTTAAATAAACATCTCTTTAATAAGACTCATCTCAAACTTCAATCTTCTTACAAATATTCTGTCTAAAAATATTTTTCCAAATTCATTTTAATGAAACTTATGTCATATCATTGTACATCCCTCCAAACTTTATGAAGATGGTCAAATAAATTGTTACAACTTATAAAGACTTTAGTTTCCTATAATGACAGTCTGGTGTCATCTTCAACATTTCTAAAATTTTATTTTTTTTAATGATTCATATGCCTCTATCTGATGACCTTATTTTTGGGGAATATTTCCTCCATGAGAATATGATAATTTCTAACATAAAACTCTCTGTCAGTTTAAAAACTATATCTGGACACAAACTTGATATTATCTCACTTTTTGTATTGTTTTCATCTGATTATTTTATTTCTAATGATGAAAATTAAAATCTGATATCGGGGCTCTTTCTAAAATACTTAATCTAGAAATCTATATTAGGAACCACATATGATCTACCAATTTTTATTTTCTCAAAAATTGTATTTATTTTCTCATTTTTATTTCCCCCTTCTATATGATTATGTATGTCCAAAAATTTTCATCATGTAAATTTGTGAAAAAATATTTTTATTAAAACATAGAAACACCTCTTATCCCACTATCTAACTTCTTCTTTATACAAATTGTTTATTTGAAAACAAAATTATCAACAAGGTTGTACTTATTTAATGTTCAAAAAATTCATACCATCATATTTCTTGAAGTTTCTCTATCTGGATAAATGTGTCTAGAAATCTGAGTCTAGAAACATTAAATTTGAACAAAACTCCATATGAATTTTTTATTTCCGGTAATCTGTGTCCAATTTTCAATGTATATCAATGTATAGGTCTTCATTCGGATCTATGTCTGAAGCTTTGTATCTAAAAAGTTGTGTATGGGCCACTATGTCCAGATCTATGTGTCCAAAAATAATTCATCATCCTTATTTCTTCAAAATATTTTATCATGTGGATTTTAAGATGTAAGTAAATTTGAGATCGGTATAGAATCTTCTGAATTACTTTGGAAAGTTCTTATCTTTATAACTTTACAAACTTTATGAATTTATAAATTTCTTTATCTTCAGAAACTCATCAAACATTATTAACATGATTTATAAAACTTTTCTTTTCTGTTTTTACCAAAACATACTTTAACAAAAGTTATTTTTCAACAAAAAAACTTTTTCGAAAGGATCTTCAATTCTCCTTCTTTGGATTTATTGACAGATCTCATTAACAAGTTTTTCAACTCATCCTTTTTCATCACTTAGACAATTTTCAACTCATTTTTATAACAACTCAAATTTTTAAATTTTACCAAACATAGCCTTTCTTAAAAGATAGTGTTCTGAAACTACACTATTGGATAAAATAATATTTTTTAAGAAATTTCATACCTCAGTGAAAAGAAAATTTGTGTCCATATTAAGATAAAATCTCCCTCTCTTTGATCTTTTCTATATATTTTTTAATCTCAATTTCTTCACTCTCACCCTTTTATGTTTACTCCACCATTTTATGATAACCAAAACATCATATTCATTATAAAAATAAATATAAAAACATATTACAAATTTTTTTACTTCATCTACCCCTTTTTCAAAATAATCTAAAGCATGGTGGTGGACTTCCTTAGTATGTTTAGAAAGGATTTAGTGGAGGATTAATATGAAGTAACAGATTCAATGCTTCAAATATCTTCCTTGGAATGGATTTTTTGAAAACATAAGTAATTTGATATTTTGAATAAATATATTCCATTAAAACAACTCCACTAGAAAAATTCTCTTTTATTATGTGAAACTTAATATTAATGTTCTTTGATCTTGAGTGTTGGATGGAATTTTTAGAAAGTCAAATTGCACACTGATTATCAAAAATTATCTTCAATGGTGTAGCAACTTTCACATTCAAGGGTTCTATCTTAACATTCACCAACAGAATTTGAGTTCAAGCTTGGGTAGTAGAAACATATTTTGATTTCAATGTGCTTATATTGAACTCTTTTTCTTACTATGTCAACTCACACAACATTATCCTATGAAAAAGTTTCCACATGAAGATTATTTTCTATCATTTTAATCTCCAACCCAATAATCATCAGTATAACCATGCAAATTTATATCAAAACTTCTCTTGTGAATCATACCAATAAATATGTTCCTTTTACATATCTTATAATTCTCTTTACTACCAACATATGAGATTCTTTTAGATCACTCTGATATTTGGAAAATAAAATCATAGCACAAAAAAATCAGGTCTTGAGGTTTTAATTCAAATACAACTTCATACAAGATTCCAAAAATATTTCTAGTTTACAATTTTTTTAGTTTCATATTTAAACAAATTTGTGCTTATTGAAATTAGAGTAGAAACTTATTTATAATATGTCATTATAGACTTTTTAAACAACTCTCTAGCATACTTTTCTTGAGATAAGAAAATGTATTTTTCATTTTTTTGAACTTTTAACCCTTCAAAAAAAGTTAATTATCATAACATAGACATCTCAATTATTCATCATTTCTTCAGAAAATTATTTACAAATATTTACTCTATCCCCAAAAAAATTACATAATTCGCACAAAAAATTAAAATTAGGGTACATGAATTCACTTATTTCACATACATGTTATTTTTAACTTTTACTTTAGAAAAATTAAACATTTTCAAACAACTATCAAATTTTGAGTACCATGGACATGGAGTTTATTTTAACCCAAACAAGGCTTTCTTCAATTTAAAAACCATTATTTCATCATTTTCAATTAGAAAACCACATTTTTATCTATGTACACTTCTTCCTCAATATCCCTATTTAATAAATATTATTCAACATCTATATGATAAAATTTATAACATCAACATGCAGCTACTACTAAAAACATTCTAATAGTTTCTAATATTGAAACTGTGGAAATTTTATTCAAAGTACACACCTTCCACAAAAGCATAACCTTTTCAAAAAATTTATGGTGTTTTTATTGAATATTCTCCAAGTTTATTCAACTTGTTTGTGTATGCCCATTTTGTTCCATTAACATCTGTATCTACTGGAAAAGGAAAATTTTCTCACGTTTCATTTTTTCCAATTTGATCCAACTCTTCCTTCATTGTATTCTCCCATTCTTTGTTTTTTATTTATTCCAAAACTAAATATGCTTCAATCTATGAAATAAGTTATGCCTGATTTTCTAATCTCAACCTTCTTTTAGTTTGAATCATAGATTTCAAATATCCAAGTATATTTTCAGTTTCAAACTATTTCTATAGGGTTAAAAATTTAAAATTTTCTCTTCAACTTCAATTTCCTCATCACATGATTTCTATGAGTCTTGACATATCAATTTTGGATCACTTTAACTTTCTTTAGAAATATTCATTTTGTATTCCTCAACATTTTTAGTTCCCTTTATTACGAAAATTAGATTTTCACTAACATCCAAATTAGATGAATTCACTAAATTTTGTAAAACTTTGTTTCAACATTTCTAAATTATTTTTTTGGGTGAATATATAATAAAAATTCCTTCCCCATATTTTTAATAAAATTTTCAAATATCGGTATTTTTGGAATTTATTTAACAGAGAATTCCAAAAACCTTGAAATATTTCACTAAATGTTTTTTATTATAACACATTTCATAAGAAGTAATTTTGGATTTCAAACATAGAAAATGTCATTTTTGTACATGTACAGCAGTAATAACAACTTATCTTTAGTATAACTTTAAAATTTTGTATTATGATAAGATGATTCTTCCCATTTCCATCAAATTTCTATTTTTTCTTTATATTACACCATTTATTGTGGGTTTTATAAGGCACTATATTGATGTTTGACTCTATGACTCTTTAGATAAGATTCAAAATCATTTCATGTGAAATATTTTCCATTTTTAGCTATCAGATTCATTATATATACACCCATTTCTCTCTCAACTTCTCTTTTGAATAATATAAACATTTCTCCAGTATCTGATTTTTAATTAAAAAACATAATGTTGATCATCTGGGTGAAATCATTGATAAATGTTATAAATTATAAATATCCTTCTATTGATTTATGTATCATCGGTCTACATAGATCTAATTAAATAAGTTCAAGAGGTTTGGTAGACTAAATCTCAACATTCTTAAGGATTTTACCAACTATCTTACATTTCTAACATTTTATACAAACATAATCATCCTTTCTCTTCAAAATTGGAAATTTCCTAACTGTATATACTTTAGAATGTTTATTCATAATTTTTTATCCAATATTCTTGACCCTATGAAGCCAAAAAATAATTTCATATTATTCACTCAAATAATAGGAGTTACAAATTTCTCTTACAATAAAATGATTTACACTGGTTATTTCTCCTTTGGTGACAACTTTACCATATTCCACACTTATAATGTTACACCAATCTTTTCTGAATATTAATTTTTACATAATCACAAAGTTAGATCATACTAAGTAGGTTATATTTGATCCAATAAAAAAATATAACTTCCTAAAATTTTATTTTTTCTACTTAAATATTAGCTTTTCCAATTACTCTGATTTTTATAGAGCTATCATTCTCAAAGGTAACTACTCTGACATCACGATTTTCAATATATTTCAATATTTTTCAATAACCTTTCATATTTGAAAAAAATCACTATCAGTAATCCATTATTTGTTTATTTTTATTGCTTTCAGGTTTATCTCAAAAATATAATCTTTTTCTATAACTTTCTTCTTGCATGCCTCCTCTTTTCTTGCATAATCAGTTTGTCTCGAGAGAGTTATTATAAATTCTTAAAAAAAGTAACCTAGTCAGTCACATATTCCACAAACTTCCTCCAAGTAGGCATACTTATTTTTCATTGGAAGTTTTCTAATATCTTGAGATGTTGTTTTCCCAACTTTCTAGGACTTAGGAAATATAATCACTTTTGTTTCACTATCCCTCCCACCTTTGTTCCTTCCTATTTTTGGGTAAAGACATTTAGTTCCAATAGTTTTAATATTCATTACGATAAATTTCATAACACAAATAGAAACCACAAAACCTCATTTTTCTATATAAATACAATCTTTCCCTATAATAATATTTTCTAGGTTTATAATATTTTGTGACTTTAGTTTCCTCTGGGCATGTGGAAATTTTCTTATGGGTGTAATTTTCAAAAAATATTATGTGATAAATTTTCCACATCATTTCTCAATCTAATATTTCCCAATATTATTCCTAACGCCTAAATTGTTAGTAAAATCAGATAAAAATATATATTTAGTGGGTGAATATTTCACATTATTCTTGGAGTGAGTTTTTTCTGAAGCTTTAAATGATTCATCTTTTACTTCTAAAGTCTTGTTGAAATTTTAATTTATCTTTATTAAGGTAATTTCAACATTAATAAGTTTTTATTGATTTTTAAAAACCTCATAATCCTTAGAAGAAACTTTCTTATGAAATATTCTTCCATCTTTTCTTGTTATGAAACTTTCATCTTGAGGTTATTTATTTCTTAAATGCACACATATTCTTTTTTAAAAGGATATTCTTTTCTATAAGACCTTTTCTCATCATCTTTTTTCATTATTAAAATTTATTACTTTATATTTTTATTTTTCTCAAGAAATAATTAAAGTCTTTATCTAAGCTCATATTCTCAGTAAGTTTATTCACCTCCTTCTTCTTCTTCATTATCTAAAGAATATTTCGTTTTCTAAAAAATTTCAATGAATGTTCTAAACTTTTCTAAACATTCATTTTCTCAAGAATTTTTTTCAATAGAGTAAAATTCATATTTCTTACTCAGAATACTTAATTTTTTAATGAACTTCTTCTTATATTATTTGGAGTATTTTTCTTCCGTAGAAATTTTTTTCGACTTCATCCATCGATACTTTTCTTTAAGATGGTATTAAAATTCACAAACATTATTCTTATGGAAATTCAAAGAAATGTTTCTGATTCCACCATACTCAAAACATTTGATTGGAATTTTTCCCCCATACTTTCCTCTTCCTCTTCGACAATTCTTAGAGATAAGATAAAAAAATAAAATCATTTTACTCGTTATTTTTATAATCACATAGATCAATATATTCAACATCTTGAATTTTCATCTTTTAAAAAGATTCAAAATCCATTTCATATTTTTTTATTGTTCTTTAATTCTAGAGATTTTCTCATTTCATATGAAATAATAAAGTTATCCAGTTCATAAAGAGATAAATCATCTTTATCTTCTAAAGATAAGATTTTAGAATCAAACCACTTAGGGAACTTTCTCATAATATTACTTCTAATTTTATAATATACAAAGACATATCAAAAAACTCTAATGTTTCATAATAATTCATTAAATTGGGTGAAAAACTCACCAATAGTTTCATCATCTCTCATTATAATATCTTCAAACTTGCTTCTCTAGATTTTTAACTTCTCCTCTTCACACAAGTGTTTTATTCAAAGTACTTTCATGATTGTACCATTTTTCATGGGCTATTTTAAGAGTCATCACCTTCATGAAATCATTTTATAATAGATATATAAGAATAGAGGTAATAAATTTTTCATCATGTTAATGTTTCTTCTATAAGTAAAATTTATAGGGGAATACTTCTCAATGGGTTGGAAACCCAATTATAGAATTGTTATCAGCTTCCTTACCAAGTGACTAAATATATAGAATCATTATATTTTTTCAACCATGATAATTTTTTATATTGTGGTTAGTAATAACTTAGTTTATAACAAAATTAAAATTTTCCATGATAAGGATTTAACAGGGGTACCTTTTCTCTGATACCAGTTGAAGTTCCTAAGTATCATTGAACCGCTAATAAGGGGGTTTGAATCAGTTGTTGTACTTTTACAAATTTACAACTTTATAAAATTTAACCCTTGTAACTTGTTCAGTTTTTATTTCTTATAAATTAATATAATAAACTCACAAACATGAAAAATTAGGATAGTAAAAAAGTCACACAAGATTTACAAGGTTTTGACTCAGTGTGAGAACCTACATCCTTTCCATGGCCACTCTTAGGTATCTATGGAGATTCACTCCTAGAAAGAAGTGGATACACCTTTTGATCAAACTCCTATTGGTCTCTTTCTATCTTTCGATAGGTATTATTATACTAACTCCCAGTAGTTAACAAATTTTTATTACAAAATTTGATCCACAACTAAAGTTAAAGAACTTGAAAACTTTCTTCTCCACAAATGTCCATCTTAAATTTTCTATATATTCTAGATCTGTTTGATCTTCTCTATTCAAAAATAATTCATCTGGTGTGCCAACATCTAGTGGTATTAATCTATTGAAACTCTTCTTAATCTACACATATTTTAAAATTTCTATTATTTCTTTTTAACCAAACAATTTCCTCTCAAACACCTTGTATAAAAAAACTTTCTATTTCCTTTATCTAGTTCTCTATCTATTTATATGAACTTTCCTCTATTCGATCGTTTAATCAAAAACATTTATCCAGAAAAAATTATTCAACACAAAATTTTCTTCAGTTGGAAACTCAACTCTAACACAATTCTTTCAACATATCAGCTTATTCTTAGGGAACAATCATCTATACTGATGTACTTTCCACCTTTATTAATTGGTTCTCTCGTAATATAAAATGTAGGAAAACAATTTTATTTTCCCACTCACTAAAATTCATAAATCCTAATTTCTTAAATATTTAAATTTCATTTAAATTATTCTCATGTCATCTCAACTATTATGGGTTATTATAGAATCATATTCAATTCTCTAGAACATAAAATTTCCAAAAAAAAATTATCTTTATAACTTTTCAATGTTCTGTGAAAAGTTATGTGTAGAAATTAATTTTCTAAAACTTCTCTATCTAGAAGTATTTCTCTGAACTTTCTAGTTATCTTAACCCACATAAAATAAACATATCTTTAATAAGACTCATCTAAAACTTCAATATTCATAAAAAGAGTTTATTCTAAAATATTTGTTCAGAATCATTTTCATGAAACTTATTTCATGCCTCTTTCCATTAACCCAAACTTCATGAAGATGGTTGACTACATTATTACAACTTCTAAAGACATTATTTTTTTACAACAACTATCCGGTATCATCTTCAAAATTTATAATTTTTTTTGTCTGGATACTCATCTTCATATGTATGATGATATTTTATATAGTGAATATTTCCTCTATCATAACATTACAATTTCAAACATCAAACTACCGATCTGTCCAGAAATCATGTCTGGTCACAAACATGAACTTTTCTTAGTTTTTGTATCGTGTTCATCTGATCATTTTATTTCTGATGATGCAACTTAAAATTTAATTATAAGACTCTTTCCAAAATATTTCACCCAAAAACCTTTCTTTGGAACTATAGATGATATCCCCCTTTGTCTTTGATCATAACTTGTATTTCCTTTCTCATTTTTATTTCTTCTTTCTTTCTAATCATATCATTCTGAAGATCATCATCTTAAAAAATTTTGAATACTTATTTTTCTTTAAACAAATAAACTTTTCACATACCAACATCGAACTTCTTCTATATACAAAATTTCTTTCCAGAATTTTTTCAGATCATAAGATTTGTACTTATTAAATCTTCATCAAATTAATACTTCCATCTAGAAATTTTTCTATAAATCTGAGTCTGAAAACATTGACTTTGAAAAAAAACTATGTATGAAGTTGTTCTATCTATAAATATGCATCTGAAGATTTGTGTACCCCATGTTGCTTCCAAATATCTATATCCAGAGTTACTTCTGAAGCTTTTCATTTAGAAACCTATGTCTGAACCATTGTGTCCTGATATGTCTGTCCAAAAAAATTCAATATCCTCATTTCTTAAAAATATTTTATCCTGAGATTTTCAAGATGTAAGTAACTTTGAGATTAGCATGGAATTGTCTAGAATACTTTATAAATTTATTATCTTTCCAACATTCCAAACTTTTTCAATTTATAACTTTATTTATCTTCAACAACTCAAAAAACTTTCTTAACTTAATTTCTAGAACTCTTCTTTTCCTCTTTTATAAAAAATATACTTGAAAAAAAGTTTGTTTTAAAAAAAATAAAAAATATTGTTAAAACAGCCACATAAGATCTTCACTTATAACTCACATTGATCTTCTAAAACTATGTAGGATGTCGTGGGGGAAATACATAAGTAAAAGGGTGACCAAGAAATCTTAGTAAGGGAATAATTATGGAAATAAAGCATAACATGAAAGTTAAGAGTCATAACCCAATATCATAAAGAGAATGATCAAAATCATAGAAACATGGCATAAGGAAATGAAATCATAAGATAAAAGGATCATAAATATGTGGAAAAATTATAATCATATGTCAAATCTAACCACCAATAAAATATAAAATAGGATAAAAACCATCATAATCATCATATTATTAGGATAATTTCCATTATAACATAGTGTTCTTAGGCTAACCACCATCATAGTATAGTGTGCTTAGGCTAACCATCCATGAACAATACATGGTATCCCATGAAATATTTACATTACCCAATGCATTATAGGGATATAAATGACCCAACTATAACATCATAATATGTACATGAATATGTGTTTCATAAGATAAATAATATCCATTCATAAATCAAAATCATTCTATAACCCAGAATAAGAAATTCAGATTCATAATCTTGTCTTATGACATAAAAGAAGTCTATATAATATAGAATATCAAGAAAAAAGGAAATAAATCATTTTCAAATTTAATTTTTTTTTTAAACGTAGGATTTTAACATGGAGTTCCATTTAAGGAAATATTCATAAGAAAAAGTGAGTGGTAAGAATAAAAACATACCACTTAGGTGAACCTTTTTTAAATGAGAAAATAATATTTAAATACATATAGTTTTCTTTTATAAAACATAATTTTTCCAAAAATTATTTTTATAACATGATAATTTATTTTTGAAAATATATATGATAATAAAGAAAAAATTATGGGGAGATACTTGACAAGAAATTAGGCATAGAGAAGTTCCCCTAAATCAGTTTCACTAAAAAGAGTTCAAAGGGTACTTAAAATTTTACATTCAACAACAAATAAAGGTAAAGTAAACTAGTTATATATGTAAATATCACATATCTATATAATATGGATGACATACTTGATAATAATATAAATTAAAAGGGGTAAAAAAATATACAATGTGTGACTAAATGGTAACAAGGGTGATTTGAAGGCTCCCATACATCTTAAGAAACATTATAATAAAAACCCCTTGAAATAAAGAGGGATTGAAGTTGAAGTTAAAACACAACGAATAAATATAATACATGGTATTAAATATATATATCTTGTATAATACACACAATTTAAAATAAATTAGCTTCATAAAATATAATGTGTCTCAAAGAAGTAAATTTTGAGATGAAACCCTTACAGCTTTAGTAATTTTTGAATCAAAGGTCATTGTCAAATTGAAGATCATAGTTTTATATAAATAACAATAATTATATCATGTATTATGAAAAAATACATTCTTTTGAAGTATATTCACCATATAAATAAGAAGTGGGTGCATAGAATTAAACTTGTCTCAATGAAGATAAATTGAGATGAAAAATCCTTACAGCTTAAGATACATTCTAAAAAAACCATAAAAGAGATAGAGTGATTGAATTAGAAGTTAAAATATCATGAATAAATGTAATAAATGATATAAAATATCCAATTGTAATTATACACAGCATTTCAAAAGAATTAAGTGCATAAAATATAATGTGTCTCAAAGAAAAAAAATTGAGAAGAAACTCTTACCTTGAATCTGAAAGTGTTCTTAAATTGCACTTAAATTTATGAATAATTAAATTAATTTCATTAGATATATACCCAAAAACATTATTAATCTATATTTAATTTTCTAAGGTCCATTTATTATCTTTTTGTACTTATTTTTAATATATTTATTTCTTACATCGGTTACTTAGGGTTGTCGGGTTAACCTCTTTGTAACACTTTCAATCATTTGACCATGATCGAGGTTGTTGTAAAATAATGTCATGATCTACAAAATATTTTATTTTTATTTCCTTTATCATTCCACTATTAAAATACTTACACATTTTAAAAGGTTATCCCAAAAAGGTCCAATTAAAAAAGGTACCTTGAGATGTTTATTAAGGTTGTTAAAGTTACCATGATCATTTATTATTAATAAAACATATATAATACCTAATATTATTATTAAATAACAATAATAGTTCCAAAAATATCATATTATTTAATTAAATAACCTTTTTTAACCTTCTATTTAAGGTGGTGATGGAAAAGTGAACATTTCATTCAGGGAGGTGGTAGTTTACACCCACGAATGATGACGTTTTCCTTTTTCTTAATTATTTTGGAGGAAGTTATAAAATTGGTATTAAATTAATATAAAAACATTGAAGAATATTAAAAATTATTTTTTTATCATACCACCGGGTATAGAGGGGATTTGAGGGGTGTATAATAAGAAAAGATATAGAGAAGTCAAGTTGAGAGTATTACATTTCCATTGGAAGTTCCCCATTGGTTAACTCCTTAAGAATATTTAGCTTGGTATTTTGGTGAAAATGAGGATTAAAAGGAATATGTATGGTGTTTAGTAGATTATTGGGTAGAATTTTGGTGAATCTAAGTCTTTTGAATGGGTGGATAAATGGGGATAAGGTAGTCTCCTTTAATAAATAAAGAAAATGGAACTTTTATAAAAAATCATTATTTCTCCATAATATCAGTCAATTATTCAAGTAAAATGGCTCCCAAAATAGAAAATTATTGTGTGTATAAATATATATAAGGTCTATCCGCCCTCCACCATCCAATATAAAACATTTTTTTCACATGTTTAAGCATTTTACACTACATTAAACCACTTTTGCCCAAATTTACCCTTACTGTGGTAACTCCACATTTACCCTTAGAAGCTAATTTTAATGTAAAAATCTTAAAATGAAATTATTTAATAAATTGAAAATTATAATTTCAAATATTTAAACCATTTTATAAAATAAAATTTCTAAAATTTAGAGAGATTAATTTTAGTATTAGCACACATAACGTGTAAAACCTGGTTCATAGAAAAAGTTCTTTTAAGATTAAAATTTATGTGTGGGATAATATTATTAATTTTTATGATTTTTAAGGAATAAATTAGTTTATTATAAAACAAATAATTATTTTGTATCTTTCAAATCAATCTATAATTAAATTCACTAAAATATTAAATACAATCGTTTTATTAGAATTAAAATGTTATTATTTTAATATGGTTAAACATAGGTTTTATAAATTTAAAAATATATCTTTAATATGAATAAAGTTATTCCTTAAATAAATATTTTATTAATTAAAACGTTTTACAAAATTATAGGTCTCTCTTATATATTTATAAAGAAATAAAAGTTGTTTTTTAGTAAAAAATGTATTTCTTCACTTTTCATCTCAAAATAAATTATTTTAGGAAAAACAAAACAATTAATCATAAAATTATATTTAAATGATAAATCCATAAATTAATTTAATTTTATTAAATTCATATTATTTAAACGATAAAAAATAATTTTAAAGTACTAAATGTATAATATATTAAAAATAATTTTTTTTGAGAAATATAACTTAAGTTCTAAAATGTCAAACATGTGTTTGTAAATTAAAACCATCATTTTTAAAATCATAAATTCATTTGTAAAACATATATATATTTCTTATAAAATGGTTTCATAAATTTCCAATTCATAATTATATACTAAAAAATATATGTTCTTAATAAAAATGGTATTTTTCACTATTCACCTGAAAATCAATCTTTTTTGAAAAAATAAAAAAAATCTTCTTAAAAAATATTCATATTCTAAATCTGAAATTTTTTTTTATTTTTTAAAATTAAATTTCTATAATTTCATATTTTAACTTTTAAATAAAATCATAATTTATAATTAGAAACAGTTTTTATAGGAAAATGATATTTAAAAAATACCAGTTGTTCTTATTCTTAATTTTAATAAAAAATAATAAAGATAGAAGTAATCAATAAATATTATATTTTATTAAAATAATTATTTAATATTAATATACTTAATTTTCTTTAATAAAAATTACAATGCGTAAAAATATAGATTCTTAAACTCAATAATTAATTAAGTAAATTTGTATAAAATAACAATAATATATAAATATATAAATTAATATATTTCATAATTCAGTTACTCATATTCATATCTACTAATTCAATGGATAGTTTTTAATAGTCTAAACATATCAAAGTTTGATTTTAGTTTGGTTTTTCATGTGGAGAAAGTTATCGAACATATTTCACTTAGTTGGAGGAAAACATATATTAAAATATCAAGTCATTACATTCCCCCTAAATAAATTGTGTACACACAATTTTAAAACCCCAATGATGGGATTAATTTCTATAGTGATGTCCAAATTAACCATGTAATGGTATTTGATCATGGGTCAATTTAGTATATGAAGTTACATTTTCCTATAAGAAATTTGATATAATCCCTTTGTAAAAAATGATAATCAATTCCTAATAGAATACTAATAAGTGATGAATAGATAAATATATAAGGTGTAACTTTCCTAAAACCTTAAATATGTTTTATAAACCATGAATATAATAAGTACACCACAAAATATTTTTTATTTATATCTCAATACCTAATAGGTTAAATCTTACATGATACAAGACATTGATGAATCTAGATTGAAAAATCACTATCTACCTCAAAAGTAGTTGTTGCATAGGATTTTCAATGTTATCAAGATATTGGAGTTGGTAAGTGTGTTTTTTCTGCTTTAACCCTTGGATTATTGCATTGGGTTGTATAGTGGCCAAATTCCTCACATCTAAAACATCAAATCATTAGTGGATCCCAATGAAAAACATTATCTTCCTTTATTGAATTATTGTTTTCCCTCAATATATTATTGTTTGATGTCCTAATTTATAATAAGTAAAACATTTTTTATTCCCCTTGAGTAAATTGCCTTGGTCCTTCATCCAATAATTTTGATATTTAGGTTCTTAAATATCTTTTCATTTATCATCTTTATTGCCTAAATTTCCATGGGTCTTCATCCTTCTCTTCTTTAGTGCACTTAGAATTTTAACTATAGTTACATTATTAATCATGTTTTGTTATAGTTGTTTTGGAATAATCACTAGATTTCTTAATCCATCTCCCATTTCAATGGTTTGATAATTCAGGTAATCAGCATGATGTCCCTCACACCAAAGTTTAATTCAGTTCCTTCTAGTTTCATCCATCACTAAAACAAAAAAGGGTTAACATGAGTGACTAACATTTAAAATCATAGGGGGATTATCATAATCAATAACATATAAGGTATTAAAATTTAAAACCTTTTACCCTTTTAAAATATCATTTTATCTCTTAATTCCTTTAGCTCTAACTATATCAGTCTTAGTTTATCCTAGGTTACTTTTTGTTGGGTTGTATTATACTTCTCAAAATCATACCTCAAAGTAAATAGGAAATAAATCATTAACGGTTTAGAAAGTTAATATGATTAAAAAATAATATCCATAAGGAGTGTCTATTCCGGTCTATAGTTAGGCCTCTTTTTCATGCACTAGGCCTCAATTGAGTTAATACCCAACATAACCTCTTTGAGGTTATTACCCCTAGGTTCAACTTTTCTAAATCATGCATCTGATTTATAGTATCCATATTGATATGTATTTACTAAGAAATATACATAACATATACTTTACCAAAACTTCAAGATGTTATCATATTCTTAGTCTCATCCCTTAGACTTTTCCCTAGGGTTTTTACTAATTTTATCTAATCCTGATATCTATAAATTACTAGACCCTCCTATGATGCTAACTAAAACTACCCAAGCATTAAACTCACTTTAATTAATTAATTAATACATACTTCCCCAATAATACAATCCATGGATCTAGATTTCTAGTCTCTTTGAAAGATTAGATACATAAATATATCATCTTAAACATAAAAACAATATATTTATTTAAAAATCTATATAGTTATTATAACTCCCATAGATCCTCTAAAACTGCATTAGATGCCCTAGGTAATGTAAATAAGGAAAATGGTGATATAGAAATATCATTAAAAGAATAATCATGGTAATAAATTATATCATGAGATTCAAGAGGCATAACATCATATCATAAATAGAATGATCAAAATTTTAGAAACATGGCATATGTAAATAAAACCATAATATCAAGGGATAATAAACACGTTGAAGCATCATAAAACATAACACAATAAGAATATGTCAATTATAAACACCAAGACATCATAACATAGTCTAACTTCAGTTATAATCATCATATTCTCAGGCTAACTGCATCATAACATAGCATGCTTTTGCTAACTTCCATCAAAACATAGTGTTCTTAGGGTAACCACTCATCCACCACACATAGTGTCTAATGAGATATTAAAATTACCCAATATAGTGGAGGAATAAAAAAAATCCTCTTTCATGTCATAATATGTACATTCATTTGTGTTCTTTAAGAGAAAAATAATCCATTTATAAATCATAAGCATGATATAACTTACAATAAGGAAGTGGGTTTCACAATCTTGTCTGAAGACATTAGTGATGGCTATACTGTATAGATTCTCAAGAAAAGAACGAAATAAATATTTTTTGAAGTAAATTTTTTTAAAAATAAGTTAGGCTTTGAACACAAAATTTAATTGAAGAAAACTTCCATAAAAAACATAGTGGTAAAAATAAAAACGTACCACTTTGGTAAAGATTTTTAAATGGGAAAAAGATATTTAAATACATATTGTTTTCTTTTATAAAAAATAGTTTTACCAAAAATGGTTTTCATAACCGAATTATGGATTTTATAAGATATATTTGAAAAGCAAAAAAATTGATGGGGATATACTTTTCCTGAAATTATATATAGGGAAGTTCCCTTGAATTAGGTTCACATAAAAGATAAATTTTCAAATGGAACATAAAAATTTACTTTCCCTAACAAATAATGGTAAATTAAACTAGTTATATTTGTAAATATCACATATATAGATAATTTGGATGATATAATTGAGAATAAGATAAAGGAAAACGTAGAAAAATAAAGGCAAAGTGTAACCAAAAGTTAATGAGGGTGGTTTGAAGGATTCCTTAAAGCTTAAGAAACATTGTAATAAAACCCCCTTGAATGAGATTAGGGTTTAATTTGAAGTTAAAATACCATGAATAAATATAATACATGATATTAAATATATAAATTTTTTAATACATACTATTTAAAATAAATTTGGTGCATAAAATATATTTTTTCCCAAATAATGATATGTTTATACCAAACTCTTACGACATTAGTAATTTTTGAATCAAAATTCTTTGTAATATTTTAAATAATATAGTTCTATAAATATAATTAATTAAATAACTGAGAAATCCAAAATACATTCATGGGTTTTATGTACACTATAGGAAAAATAAATTGTTTTATAACATTAAACATATATAAATTAAAAGAAATTGAGACAGAAAAAACCCTTATGGATTAAGATACATTCTAATAAAAACATATTAAAAGTGAGATAAATTAATTTGAATTTAAAATAAAATGAATAAATGTAATACATGATATTAAAAAATCAATTTCTAGTATAAATACCAATTAAAATAAATTATGTTCATGAATGATAATGTGTCCCAAAGAAATATATTTTGAGTCGAAAACCTTACCTCATGTCCAAAAGCATTCTTCACTTATAATAAACTTCCTGAATAATTAAATTAATTTTATTATATATATTACCAATAACCTTATTCATATATATTTAATTATATATGGTTCATCTATAATCTTTTGGTACTTATTTTTAATATATTTTATGCGTATATCGGTTACTCGGGGTTGTTCGGTTAATATTTCATAACATTTTCATATAATTGACCATAGTAAAATATGTTTTAAAATAACTTCATGATATATAGAATTATGTATTTTTATATCCTTTATTATTTCATTATAAAAATACTTATAAACTTTCAATTTTATCCCCAAAAGTCCAATTAAGAATAGTATGTTGATAAGTCCTTTTAAGGGGGTTAAAATTACTACGGTCATTTATTGTTAATCACACATATAGAACGACCAAAAAAATTCTTACAAAATATTAATGGTGTCAAAAATATAATATTATTTAATTAAATAACCTTTCTTAATCATCCATTAAAGGTGGGTATGGAAAAGTGAACACGTCAATCATGGAGGTGGTGGTTAGCACACTCACATGACAATGCTTTCTTTTTTCTAAATGATTTTAGAGGAAGGTATAAAATGGATATTATATTAGTATAAAAAATATTAATATTGGTATAAATTATGATTTTATCATATCATCATGGATATAGAAGATTTTATGGGTGTATATGAAGAAAATAGCTTGAGAAGTTGGGTTTAAAGTATCACCTTTCTCTTATAAGTTCTCCCTTAGGTAACTCTTTATGAATCCTTCGCTTGGTATTTGGTAACATCATGGATTAAAAGTCACGGGGAGGTTTTTTATGATATAATAGGGAATATTTATAGTTAATACAAGGATTTTTAATGGGTGGAGAAATGGGGAGAAGGTGGTTTCATTTTATAAGTGAAGAAAAATGAACTTTTGAAAAAACTCATTATTTCTAAAAACATATCACTCTATTATTCAATAAAGAAGGCTCAAAAATGTATAATAATGGTTTAGTTAAAGATATAAGGTTTACAATTCCTTGACCATCCAATATAAAATATGTTTTTACATGATTCAACCTTTTCACTATGTTATACAAATTTTAACCTAATTTACCCTTATTATGTTAACTCCACTTTCACACTTAGAAAATAATTTTAATTAAAAAAATTAAAATTTAACATACTTAATAATTTAAAAATTAAGATTTTAAATATTTAAATAATTTTATAAAATAAAATTTCTAAGATTTATATAATTAACATTAGTATTGTCATATAAAATACGTAAGAAATGTTTCATAGAAAAAGTTCATTTTAAGCTTAAAATTGTAGTATCAGAAAAGATTATCGATGTTTATGATTTTATAGATACAAATTAATTTATTATAAAAAAATAAAAAATATGTGGCTATCAAATAAATCCAAAACTTAGTTTGCTATAATATTAGAAACAGTTTTTTTATTAGGATTAAAATATTACTTTATTTAGGTTAAACAAAGATTTTATAAATTTAAAAATATATCATTAAAATATATATAATTTTTACTTAAATTGATATTTTATTAAATAAATGTTTTTATAAAAGTCACACTTATATACTGATAAATCAATAAAAGTTATCATTTTGGAAAAAACAATATTTTTTCACTTTCCAACTAAATATATTTTATTTTAGAAAAAACCCAGAAATTAATCATAAGTTTATTTTCACATGATGAATCCAAAAATGGTAGTAATTTTATTATATTAAACATATATAATTGATAAAAATTAATTTAAAAATATTAAATGTATAATATATTAAAAATATTTTTTTTGAAAAATATAACTTAAGCTCTAAAATGAAAAATATGGGTTTTTAAATTAAAACCAACATTTTTAAAATCATAAATTAACTCATAAAATAAATAATTATTCTTATAAAAATGTTTCATAAATTTCTAATTCTTACTAATATTCTAAAAAATTCATGTTATTTATAAAAATGTTATTTTTCACTATTCCCCTAAAAATAAATATTTTTAGCAAATACCAAAAAAATTATCTAAAAATAATATTGAAATTATAAATCTCAAAATTAATTTTATTTTATAAATTCAATTTATATAATTTTCTATTTTACTTTTTAAAAAAATAATTAAATACAATGAGAAACTCTTTTTATAGAAAATAACTTTTTTAAAATACTAGTTGTTCTTATTTATAATTTATATAAAACATAAATAAATATATAACTAATTAGAAAAAATTATTTTTTACTAAAATAATCATTTAATAATAATAAACTTATTTTTCTTTAATAAAAAGTAAAACACATGAAAAGATAGATTCTTACACACAATAATTAATCATGTAAAATCATATAAAATAACCATAATATTTAAAAATATAAATTAATATATTTAATAATTCGGTTACTCATATTCATTCTTATTAAATCAATTTAAGGGTTTTAATGGTCTAAACATGTCACGGTTTAATTTTAGTTCGGTTTTTCGTGGGTAGAAAACTATCAAACATGTTACACTTAATTAGAGTAAAATAAATATTAAAATATTGGTTTGTTACAAAGGGGCTACAAAATTTGGGAGATGGGTCTAGGGGAAGTAAAATTGGTAGGTATTCATGAGGAATTTAAACTTTTATAGTGAATTTTAATGGATGGTGGAAGGATACTTTTATAAGTTAAGGGAGTGGAACTTTTGTAATAATATAAAATAAAAAGTCACTATTAAATTTATGTGACTCCAGAATTTGGAAATAAGAGAGGTGGGATATGTTTTTTTCATGAAATTACTAAAACACACATTTTAAGAAAAGTGTTTATGAATTTTAATCTATTTCTCCTTCGTTTTAAATTTTACCACGATTTAATTTTTCCATGGTAACTTATTTTTTAATCTTGGTAATTTATTTTAATAACCAATATCAAAATTTACATTATTACCCAATTTGAAAATTCTAATTTAAAAAAATAAAATCATTTTATCAAATAAAATTTTTAAATTTTTTAAAAATTATTTTTAATATTAGTTCACATAACTCGTAAAAACCATTTTTTAGAAAAATGTATATTTTTAAGCATAAAATTTTTTATTTGGATAAAATTATCAATTTTTTTTATTTTCATAACATTAATTGGTTTATTAATAAAAAATAATTGTTATGTTTCTTTAAAATAAATCCAAAACAAAAATAACCCATGTGAGTATTTAATTAAAATAAAATATCAAAATATTTTTTATGGGAATAAAAATATAACTTGAGTTGCAAAATGTTGAACGTAGGTTTTATAAATTCAATATAGTTTATTTGAATGAATCTTTTTTAAAGATAAATACATTTTTTATTGATAAAAATTATGTATTATTTTTTTATTTATGCTTATATCATAATGAATTTACAAACGTTGTAGTATTAGTGAAAACTGTATTTTTTACTATTTAATTTGAAAATAAAACATTTCAAAAAAATCCCAAACAAATTGTCCTAAAATAATATTTTCATTTTAATTAAAAATTGAAGTTAATTTCCAAAAATTAAAATTTTAAAAATTCATAAATTTATCTTTGAAATGAAAATAAAAAATATATAGAAAAGTGATTTTATAGAAAAAAACCCCTTTTTAAAAATTAAGTTTTATTGATATTATTTCATATCATTTACTAATTAAATAAGTGTTAATATATTTTTTCATACATTGAAATATTGAATATTATCATAATCATCCTTAAAAATTGATCAATTTAATTTATTAATATTAAATACAAAATACTTTAAAAATAGTTCTTTGAAAAAAATAACATTAAATCATATTAATTATTTGTCTTCTAAATTTAAGGATTTTTAATTGATTACTATCTTTTTATTTAAAAGGGATTTTATTATTCTTATAATTTTATTATTAATTTTCATCTAATATGTTGTGGCTCATTTTATTTTGGTATTGTGTGAAAAACAATCTATTCAAAATTGTATTTGTTTTAAAGGGAAATTAATACTAAAATATTAGTGTGTTACATTCTCCCCCCTTAAATAAATTTCATCCTAAAAAATTAAATTATCACCTATTAATAAAAATACATATGCATATTTAAAATATATAAATAATTCAATACATAATTTATAATGAGATATCCACCTCATTGTCCTTAGTAAGACTAGGAAACAATTTATTCTGAATATGCTTCTTTATGAATTCCTTAGGACATACCTTTCACAAATTAATTCTCATGATCCAATTTCTTACAAAATATTGAAACCAAAATGGCTATGATAATATATAATAAAAATATATTAAATGATCTTATGAATATGTAAAATCAATCCTAAGATAATTTCTCCTATGAAACCTTCATTTCAGGTTATGATACTTTTGATTCAACAATAATATAATTGGATATACCTATAACTCCTGTAGTTTAACCTAGATTTTTATTTTTCATATTCCTATTTGTTTTTTTAACCTAAATATATTAAAATCCCTCATAATGGTTCATAAAAAATATGCGAATCACCAAAACATATCCCTCAGGAGTGTTTAACCAGGTGTGCAGATAGGCCCTATTTTCATGCACTATGTGAAGATCAAGTTAAAACATAACCATCATTTTCATGGTTATTACCCCTAGTTTCATCTATTCTAAATCCTATATCAACTTATTTGTATCTAAACAAGTTTTCATTACTAAATAAATCACATGATCTCTATTTTACCAACATTTGAGGATGTTAACCTATACTAATACTTATCCCTAGGGTTTTCAATAAATTTCACTCCTCCTAATGCCCAAAAATAACCAAACTGATCTCCAAAAATAGTTAAAACCCACATTAATAAAAACTAAAGTTCCACAAACCTTCACTCATAGGTCCAATGCTAAAAGGATATTCTCTAAAAACTAACTTTGCTTCTAAGTGAGATGACACAAATTGAACTTACATATATTTCCATAAATCAAACATTAAATCTCATAATAATCATAATATCCCAAAACCCAAAGTTTAATTATCATTCTATATTAGCTACATAAGAATATTGTTGTGAAATTTCTCAATAATCACTCCATCCTAGATCCCCTTCAAGATAAATCTTAGTTTATACTCATATTTATAACCTAGGTAGAGGAAAACATAAGAAATAGGTGAGATCAAATGCTTAGTAAGGTAAGAACTTATCGATGTGTCATCAAGGGTAAGATTATAAGCATATGAGATATATGATCATGGGGGAAATATCAAATTAAAATAATCATAGAACAAAAATATTTTTCAATAATTCGTTATTAAAGAACATGTAATTTCAATGATAAAACATACATCATGTCATAAGATTATAGAAACATCTGAAAATAAACATATTCCATGAGGAATAATCATAGGATCAAAATATAAAGAAATTTTCATTAAATAACAAGTAACTGTGACACAAACTTAATTATAGGAACACATTACATACTGGTTCAAGCATCAAAATCTTGTGACCCATTATATGGAATCTCATGTGTCATTATTCGAGTTGGTTTCTAAGAACTAACTATATTATAATTTATATTTCATGTATATTCATGGATTTGAATATTAATAAATACCTTATCACATATTGTTTTTTATTATGTGTGACATTAATGTGATAATATCCTAGAGTATATATCACACTAAAAAATTCATAGTTATCTGCTACTATTATGGGAACCTTGAATTTCTATGAATATTTTCTTAAATATTATTATATAGTTATATAAAATTATATGAATTTAAATATATAATTTTAGCTATCAATAGTGAGTAATTGTAAGTATATGAGACTTTATCTCATGAATTACACATTTAGTAATCTCTAAGATGGGATATTATGAGAAAATACCCACCTGTATCAATTCCAAAAGATTTTATGTCATTGGATATTCCTATCTACAAGTGTGTGTAATGATCCATAGACTTTAAGATTATTATTAATACATATCATGAATCATGTAATTTGATGAATTTCCATAATTCTTGATGACATATACTCATGAAAAATTTGGGTGTATTGGATTCATCAAGAATGATATGTTTTTAAATAACTAGTCAAGAATGGATTTTTCCTTCCCATATTTATGTACATTGATGTCTCAGACCTTTTATTGGAATTAAACCATCAAACTAAATTAAATGGACATGAGGTATTTAAAGGTTTATATAAAATAGTCAAAGAAATACATATCAAGCACATAGATTGATGACATGGGTGTGCAAAATTCTTTATGTGATATTGTGATAAAGGGATTATATTACACGGTGAGTGTTCAAAAAAAATTCATTATGGTGAATTTTCTTCCATTGTGGGTGTTATGAGCCATTGTGAGTTGGTAATATTGTGTTTGTTCAGAGAAATGGAAATAGTGGGGGTGAATTTCCATTTTAAAATTTTAATCAGGTAAATAAATTGATGTTATAAATGAAATGATGATGTCAATAAATAAATTGATATAATTAAAGAAAATTATAGTGGAAATTAAAACAAGTAAATAATTAAAGAGTGATACATAAAATAAATGCATCAATTAAATATCCAACACACACTTTGATAATGGATTTCGATAATAGTAACATAAGGTAACCTTATGTATCCTCCCATTATGAAGGCTTGAGAGTTTATATAACCCCTTAGTTTTAATGGGAATCAAGAACCAAAGAAGACCCTTAATTTTTAATGAAAAAACAAGAAACCAAAAACCCTTGGTTATAACAGGAACTAAGAACCAAAAAAGGAATCCCTTAGTTTTGAATAGAAAAAATAAGAACCCAAATGAACCCTTGAATTTAACGGGAAACAAGAACCAATGAGAGATAAAGGGAGAAAATATATGGTTTTCCTTTTTGTAAAACTCATTGCAATGCAATATCAAATCTCACTGAATATAATAAGGTGAGTGGAGGTGATAAAGAGATAAATTATAATTGACATCTTAGGGGTTATATAAGAAAGAATAAAGGCTCAATAGAAGATAAAGAAAGAATAAGAAGGCATAAATAATGAATAGATTAAATGAATCTTAAAGTAACTTGGAGAAATTCATTGAAACATATGTCACCTTAGATTGTGACTTTGAAGAATATGCTCAATTCCCTCAAATGATGATCACTTGAGCTTCTTTGGGAATTTAAGGATAAAATATGAAACTTTGAATCTCATGAGGATTAAGGAAGTGTTGGATAATGATGACTTTTTTTTATGATTCACAACACAATTAGATGATGAGTGAATCCTCCCTAATCCCCCTTTTATAGCCTCTAAGTATGTCTGGGTTCTAATGAATTGATCCAAGTTAATTAAGACCCTAAAAACACTTTTTAAATATCATAAATGTCTCTTTATATTAACAATCCTAATTCCACCAGATACTTGGTAGCCACCACTATATAGCTTATGGTCTCCTTGGTGGTATCTATTTCTATACATCTCCCATTAGCAAATCAGTGGACTCCTGCTAGTTGGGAGTGTTCTGGTCATGCCACCATCTATCCAATGGTAGTACACTGTGTAGTTGGTGCTTCCCTGCTACAACATAAGTTTAAGAGGCCTTTTAAACCCTATTTTAATCAATCTTTAGGTTTAATTATTTCTTTCCTTTGAAGATGTTTAGAAAAAATTAAAATAGACTTGAAACAACATGACAGAAGTTAAAATAAAATGGAAATTTTTGGGATCATTAAAACAATTATTCTTAAGGGTAAAATAATCTCCCCTTTTTTTATGATAAAAAATACTTGATATTAAAATCAATAAAATAAAGATAAAAAGGAAAAAATGAATGAGTTTACTAAACTTTCAAAAAATTACATCTCCCACTTTGATATATTTTGAGTCAAATTTCTCCCCTTTGATGAAATAATATTTGAAACGAACATTATTTTATCTTTTACCTCCATCAAAAACTTCTACCCCTTTGATATTTTCAAAAAGGAACTTTTGAAGTAAGCTGTTAGAGATATATGATAAGATAAAATTATTATGCTCAAGAATCCATATATATATTAACAAATAAGATCATTCTTAATAAAAAACAAAAATAATAATTATTATTATAATACATAAAAAAACTCCTTTAAAATAGAACTTTTGAAAATAAGGATTTTTGAGCCATATAAAAATATTTTCAAAGACCCATAAATGGATTTTCATTGAACTAAAAAAGAGATCATGCAAATAGATAGACAATTAAAAACATTATTTTAATAAAACATATTCAAGATAGAACATGATTAATCATAATATAGAACTTGATAAGATGATCTAATTAGAGAGAGCGTAAAGAAAGAATATCATTAAAACAACTCCCCCTTGATAAAACATATAAATAATATAACTATTAAATACTTCCTAGATTTTAATTTAGATCTAAAATCCATGGATTTTCTTTTTGGCATTATCCTTCATTAAGCAAGATCATCCTTTTATCATATGAAAACCAAATTATAGATCAATTAAATACAACAATGAAGGCTAATATGTTATAAAGAATTATTTCTTTTTGGTACCCTTGAGGGTCTGAAAATGTTATCACAAGGTGATTTAGGCAGGTAAACAATTTTAGGCCCATAAATATTGGAAAGTAAAGATTTAAGGATAAATAATTTCTTATATTTTTTAATAATATAATAAGAAACATGGATATACTTAGGGATTCCATATATGAGGTTTTTCAATCACATTCATATATAATATGCCCATATTTATGAAAAATTTGGAATAAATTATTTTGAGAAACACCTTTCTCAAAAGTAATGGGTTTTTAAGAAGTTTCATTATTATTTGAAAAACTAAAACCATAATTATTTCTTTATATTCATTGATAACTAAGGATTATATCAAGATTTTGTTCATATTATGTGAACTTAGAATGATATATTTTGAGATCCTTGATTTTGGTTTTGAAAACCTCAAAATTAGGTTGATTTTTTAATTTCAAAATCATGTCAAAATTTTCATTTAGAAGAATATATTTTTCATTTAAAACTTGTTTGTATTTTTTTACCAAGATATTTAAAAAAAGAATAAATTTTAAGATAAAAATTTTGGATTTTGTCACAATAATATTCTATATATTTATAAATTTAGTGTTTTGAATAAGAATATGAGTAAGAATAAGAAGAGGTAGAAGAGAGTGGGAAATTGGAGTACTGACCTAATACCTTCCTTGAGATGTTCCATAAAAAATTTTGGACTTTCATCACTTAATGAGAATGAATCACACAATGTTGAAACTTTTTTATATTTGTAACCTTTTTTATTATCTTTTGACATCTTTTTTATATTGGAAAATATGGTCTTATGCAACCCTTTTTGTTATAATCCTAGAACTTCACTTCCGGAACATCGATTGGATCTATCTTTTTAGCATGCTGGGATAATTTATTCTTCTTTAGGAGTTTGTACACCATTTTGAAATTTTTTTAAAGCTCTCATTCATCATTCGTGTCACTTTTGGAAGAATTATCATCTTTAATTGAAAAAAATAAATTTTCTTCTTGGTTTCCTTGACCTTCATTGATTTTTTAACCACATAACGTTTCATAGTTATTTTTATATCATTAGAGATCCAATGAGTTCTTCAACCGCTAGAGTTTTGATTTCCTTGTCTTCTTAGATCACTTTGAATTTGGGATCCCATGAACTAAGTAAAATCTATAGTATTTTCTTCAAAAAAATTTATATAGACAAGTTGTCATTGAGAGATTTTATACCATTGAAAATGTTAGTAAAACAAGTAAAAGTGATAGTAATATATTCATTTTCATGCCTAGAGAAACTTTTGAAATCTTGATCATATATCTATAATCTAGTGTCCTTTACTTTATTCATGCATTCATGTTTTACTTAAAATAATTTTCATATTTCATAAGAAGTTTTATAAGAAGAAACATGATTAAAATAATTATGATCATGAACATGATGTAAATCATTCAAAACCTTTATATCTAATTCAAAATATGCAATGTATTAGGGATTCCATATATCTATTAGTTCAATTGTATGATTATATCAATGAATTAAAATTTTACAAATACAAAATATAATAATTCTACGAAAAATAAACATGTAAACAATCCAATATGAATAATCAGTGTCATCTAAAACTAGATCATGTGAATAAGAATGAGATTCCATAAAAATGGTACTTTGAAATTAGTAAATAATTTGAAAATCATAAATAATTTTTGAAAATGAGAATTTTAAATAAAAACAAAGGTCTCCCTTTAACACAAAATGCTGGTATGAATGTAAAAATATTTTCAAAAAACAAATTTGAAATAACTTCAATGGTACCCTTTGATTCAAATTGTTGGGTTGGGGAATGGAAAGAGGGGGTGAATTGAAATTTTTAGAAATAATGTGGATAAATAAATAAATTTTATAAAATAAAATATGATTTAAGGTAATTAATTAGTATAATAAATATATATCATAATGGAAATTTAAAAATGAAAGAATGTGAAAGTGATGTAAAAAATAAATGTATAGAGTAAATTGACAAGGAACACTTTGATAATAGAGTTCAAAATTAGTACCCAGAGGTAACCCTATGTCTCCTCCCCTCAAGAAGTCTTGAGAGGGTATATAACCCCTTGGCTTTAATGGGAATCAAGAATAAAATAAGACCCTTGATTTTGGATGCAAAAAAATCAAGAAACCAATAACCCTTGGTTTTAATGGGAACCAAGAACTAAACAAAGAATCCATTACTTTTGAATGAAAAAAGTAAGAAACCAAACTACCCCATAGTGTTAAAGAGAACCAATAACTAATGGGATATAAGTGGATAAAAGATATGGTTTTCCTTTTTGGAAAATTCACTATAATGCAATATCAACTCTCACTAAAGATAAAAATGTTTATGGATGTGAGATAGAGATAAAAATTGAAATTAAGATACAATGGCTTATACAAAAAAGAATAAAGGATCAATAGAATATAAAGAATGAATAAGAAGACACAAATAAATAATATATCAAATGGAGCTCCAAATCACTTAAAGAAATTCATTGAAGATTGTGTCGCCTTTAGTTATGCCTTTAAAGAATATATTCAATTCCCATAGATGATGATCTCATAAAATTATTTGTGAATTGAAGGAGAAAGGATGAAACTTTGAATCACTTGAGGATTAAGGAGTTTTTAAAGCATGAGGAGAATTTTTCTTGACAAACACCATAATTAGATGATGATTAAATCCCCCCTAATACTCCTTTTATAGTATCTGAGGATGCTCGCGGTCTAATGAAATGAGATTTGGAAATTAATACCTAAAAGAGACACTTTTTTTCTATAATAAATGCCTTATAAAACTAGAATTCCTAACACCATTAAGTTCTTAACAGCCTCCATCGAGTAGTTGATGGTCTTCTAGGAAGCAGCTACTTCTGGACATCTCCCATGGGCTAGCTGGTGTACCTCCTCCATCTAGTCGGTGGACTCCTTCTGGCTGATAGTGTTATTCACATACCACTATAAATATGGTGGCACTATATCAAGTATCCATTGTTTCCCTACTGCAACATAAGTGGAAAATTCCATTAAAACTAGATTTAAATCCGTCTTTAGGCCAAATGAATTGTTAACTTTAAACTTCAACAGAAACAACCAAAATACACTTGAAACAACATGAAACAAGTTAGAAAAACAAGGGGGTGTTTGTTATCATTAAGACAATTACACTTCGGGGTACAACATCTTGGAATTTAGGCCAACTTTCCTAATCCCACTAAGGAAGAATCCTAAAGGATCACATACAAAGTGTTTTAATTTATCTCAATTAAATATTATTTATATCTAATGTGTATAATTAGTATTAGTATCCAAATCATTAAGTAATATTCATTCATAATTTATTGATCATAAATGTTAAATAAATATTTATTCATACTTTAATTATTTAATTAAGAAAATATATAATATTAATTTACTTCATATTATTCATAAGGTAATACATAGATATTTATATATAAATAATTTATTTAATTATAAAGATATTAAAATAAATATTTTACTTGTGAGACTGATAATATAATCTAATATTTATTTATTTATTAAAGTAATAATATTTAATTAAATATTTATTATAAAAAATAAATTATGTCAAGTAGGAAAAGTATGCCTCATTACTGGTCCCGTGATATATTTATTTACCATAAGATAATATAATATTGATCATTTCAATGTTTAGCATACGCCATTAAATTAAATATTATTATTATTATTTTGAGGGGAATGTGGTATGTTATGGGTTTGATATATTATTAAGAGCCTTTAAGAAATTAATAAAATTAAATCTTATCCTATTATCTATATATATATCTAATTATTAGAATTGTTCAATGTTGGTTATTGCACACATCATGCTCCTCCCTAGATAATTCTCTCTCAATAAATAACTTCTCGATGGTTTTCTCTCAAGCTCGAGAGTATCTCATCCTCCTTTCTCCTCTCAAGCTAGAGAGATCAGGATATGATCCTTCTAGAATGAAGGGATCATAGTAGAGATCAAATGAGCAATGAAAGATGAGTGTTACTTCCATGCTATCACATGAAGTACCATTATAAACATTTCAATATCAAAATAAAAATGTGTAGATCATCGCTAGAGGGAATCTTGTTTGGATACTCATTGGTGAAATGAAAGTGAAACTGAATGGATTTCTAATGATAAAAAACTACATCAAATATATAACTGAAGGATGAGGTATTTCTTCTTATTATTAAATTAATTATTAATTGAACATGAAAAATATCATCTCTTGGTTCTATAATTATTTATCAATATTCTTTAGAAAATTTTATTGGCTATGATGTTCGCTATCCTATACATTGTGGATTATTCATGAATCCTACAAAAGTCAATTTGGTCATTATCTCAAAAAGAAATTATTCTGTATATATAACCTATAATTAGTATCAATGTGGTCACATTTAAATTTATATTTATATATTAATTATTGATCGTTATATGCATTTACTGATAGTTTTTCATTTTGAGAAATTTATTCCTTAATCCAAAAGTCAATATTTATTCATATTCTTCATTCACCTTAATATGACCAAGAAAGATTTAATAATACAAAAAGAAAATTAGAAGAACCCATCTAGAGGTGAAATGTGATTTTCAGAGTAACATAATGTGTTATTTTCCTTCACATTTACATGGCATGGTGTTCATGTGGTAAATAGATAATATAAATTAATTAATTAACACATACATAGTATATAATTAATACACACATGATATGTAATTAATTAATACACATGTTTTTTATAATTAATACACATGATGTGGTAATCATGCAATTAATACACATACAGTGTATTTATTTCATCAATGGATGCATCCTGTAATTAAAACACATGTGGTGTATTTAATACACATGACATGGTGGTTGTGTAATTAATATACACACAATGTATTCAAAATACATGACATGTGTTTATTTCCAATCACGTAACCCATCACGACCTAGTGGTCATATAATTAATTTACATGAAATATAATGTACATGATGTCTAATTAATTCACTTGTGATGTGTAATTAATTCAAACCTAATGTGAAATTAATTCAAGCATGGTGTACAATTTATTCACATGTTATGTAATTAATTAATTTACACATATTTTATTTAATTCACATAAAATGTAATTAATTTAATCACACATGGTGTAATTAATTTATATTCAGTGTAATTAATTTACATGTGGTGTATTATTAATACAAATGTGGGGATTTCAATATTTTTTTGATTAATTTGTGCCCATTTGTGTGACGTATACACCGATCTAGGCTATACACATATAAATTAATTTAAATAGAAAAAAATAATTGTAATATTAGACCTTATAATCATGTATTTGTGTGCTATTTATTGATAGTACACTCCATGTGATAGGTTTAATAAAATACTAAATGGTTATTTAATTTCCACATAAAATTTGAAACTACAAGTCGTGTATAGTCATCACACACTATGTACTCCAAATGCATTAAAATAACTATGCACCAATTAACACAACAAATTTACCTATGTCATTTATTGATAGTAAATTCCATGTAATTACATAACAAATTTTGTATGCTACATGTCATGTGATTATACATTACATGATAAATACCATGTCGGTTATTTCATAAAATCACATGCCTATCAAGTACTAAATTATTTTTATTTGAAATTAATTTATTTTCATGAAAATTGTATTGGGTGGGAACCTCCAAGATAGTTCAGATGGATAATTAAGTTAAAATGAATTAATTTATTAATAAGATAATTAATTAGATTGATTTGGGCATGTTTTATCTAAATAAAGAATGAATCAAAATGAATGATAACAAGTTATTTTAAAATCATATTCATTATACAAGTGGATGATCATAATCTTATACCAACATATGTATGAGTGTGTTTTCTTTAAATATAATCATTACATAGATTTATGAAATTATTATTAAATTGAATTGATGGTTTTGAAGTCATCCCTCCCTTCAAATTATGTATGGTCTTGTGTGACCACCTTTTTTTGTAAAATCCCATTTATAGTTCCTTTCACCTATATGTGAAGTAAATGAACTATATTTATAGATATCCTAGGTATATGGAGTTGGTTCAAGATAGATCCAAGGTGAACCAAACCTAAGAGATACACAGGACAGAGGTGGAATGTTGTAACTCAATCCCAAACAGGGTCAATTATTTTTATTTCCCCTAGGGTCAATTGGTTTTTTATTTTACACTTAATAATCAAACCTCCAATTAAAGCTCATGATCATTATATGTTGTATTTATGTTATTTCTATTATATTAATGATTAATTTCATAGATTAAATACCATGATAACATAAATAAATATATTAACATAAAAATATGGAATTAAAATAAAAGGTTCATTTGTAAAGGTTTTATCAATACATGGTTAATTAATTAATTAAAGTCCAATTAATATTAACAAGGAATGTAAATAGATAAAATAAGATAATTTATACATAATAAAAAAATCACTCAATAATATATTAAGTTAGACAAATCCTTCCATTACTTGATTAAGAATGCAACCATAGAAATATGTTCTTACATGTCTATAGTCTAGAAACTTACTATTATCAAGGAGTTATTGTGAGGGTTTTGGGTCGACATAACTAAACTTTTTTTAAATTTAATGGTCATAGTCTATTCAAAAAAAATTAGAGGTAAGTGTTGATGAAATCTAAGTATATATTTTATGATTTTGGAGTCCGCTAAATAGAATAAAAAACCGCAATCCCACAAGCAATATTGCCTACCTAAAAACCATTTTATGATTTTTATAGACATAGTCTAGATCATAAATTTGGAAATATTAATCATTTCCATATATAAACCCACACTTTTCATACGTATATGTTGCATATTATTAGATTAATATTCATTTAATTTTACAAAAACACACATGAGGTCTGTAAAGGTTTAGTTTATTTAGAAACATAGATACATAAACAATCAGTTCATAAGTTAACTACATCATCTCCCGCTAAGTTGTTCATAATTAGAACCCTTGTTAGACATACCATACATAATACCATTCTTTATAACATGGTGAAATGAAACCTAAGAAAGGGTTATCTTAGATTCTCATTATGGGTAAACAAGGGATATATTAATGATCACATAAGCATAATATGAGCATAAGGGTAAGAGAACATGATATTAACATTTGAAAATCGTAACTTAATATCAAGGATCATAATCATAAGTCATGGAATAAATCATAGAAGTTAAGAAGACATGAATCAAAAGGGTATTAAAGAACATGACCCATGAGGGCATAACATATGCATAAGAGGAAGATTTTTGGCATAAAAAAAGAATGAAAATCATTTCCTTAGTAGATAAGGCTCATTTACAAGGCTATTATTGTGGAATGGGTTTGCTCCCAAAACCATAAAATTAGTAAAGGTACACTCCCAATACTATCATAGTAGATAAATTCCCTTAATAATTTGGTTTTACTTCCCATTCCAGTCTTGTTTATCTCAAAAGATACCGATATTTACCTAATGCATTGGAGCGAGATATAGGTCTCACCCATCTCATAACAGAAATCATACATATGTGTACCACAATAACATAAAACATTCACTATATTAGAAACCATGAAAATAAATTTTTTTCATAAACATTTCATCATTACATAACCCATTGAAAATAAATAGGTTTCGTAAACATTTTATCTTTTCATTAAAGAATAACCTGTGGAAAAGAAACATGATTCCTAAACATTTCATATTTTCATCATTGAATAACTTGTGGAAAAGAAACATGTATCATAAAAATTTCATCATTTCACCATATTATAAACCATGTAAAGGTAATTTTTTTTAAAAACATGTCTTTTTTACATCATAGCATAACCCATGGAAAAGGAATGGGTTTCATAAACATCATTTCATCGTAAACATTAACCATCCAGAGAAATAATAAGGATGGAATCACTAGATCATATCCATATTAAATATTAAGTCACATAAAATCATAAAAATTTATTTAAATAATCATATTATAATACTAAAAACATTCTTGAAATTTTTTTCAGAAAACGTGGATATAAAATAAAAAGGCTTTTTGACCAAGGAGATAAATAAAGTTGATTTTCCTTAAAAATATATTTCCAATATCTTGATTACATAAAAAGATTAAAATGAAATAAAAACATGTATTGTCCAAAAATAACAATATTATAATAAAATTCATGATGTTATTTAGAGATATATCATAAAATTTCATCACTAGAAACTTATTTATAAAAAAATCATGATAAACAATGAGATTGCAACATAAACCATTTATCACATTTGTAACTTTCAAATAATAAAACAAATTAAATAAATAACCTTATATAGATATTTATATCCATATAATTTTCATGATAATAATAATAAAATACATTCAGGGGACATATATACACCACAAAAAATGAAAAAACTGGTGTATAAGGCATGTGTCCCACAGAAACAAAAGTGAGATGAAAATACCTTACCTCATGTGTCAACTTTCTGTATACATGTTTTAACCTAATGTATAATAAATAAAGGTTTATTATAAATTTATTATTTAAAAATAATCAAATATATCATACCATATATGATTTACTTATGACCTTTTATTCCCCTTTTATTAACAATTCCTTGTTAAAATCATGTTTCGGGTAACAACTTCTTCATTTTTCATGTATGTTGTGGTTTGGTATTTTCGGTCCTTTTAATTTGATAATGGTTACATAACCTTAATAATGTTAACCATGATATATGTATCATATATATTCATTATATATTTATTTATATTATCAATAAAACTTATATAAAGAAAATTAATTACATCGTTCATGGGGAAGGTAGGTCGTACATACGCATGAATGCAGTTTCCATTTTCTCGAAGAATGGAATGAAATAAAGGTAAATATTAATTCAAATTTAAATAATAATTTTTATATCATATATATTAATTAAATCTATAATTATTATTATTCATTTTAAAATAAAATGTATAATGTATCACATTTTTTCATGGAGGTGGTAGTCCACGCGTACACATAAGCGACAGTTTCATTTTTCAATGGTTGTGAAGATAAAAGGGTAGATGTGATATTATAATTAAATAAGTATAATTATTTAATAAATATAATATATATATATATATATACTTTAAATACATCATTATATCTATCAGTGATAGGCGGTGATGGAAAATGAACTGCATTGTTTGGTGAGGTGGTAGCCCACCGTACACACAATCGATGGTTTCGTTTCCCATTTGATGAAAGAGGAGATAGATATGTGTAATTATACTAACATAATAAAATATAATTATATGAGAGATACTGATATTATTATATCATCATTTTTTAATATTATTTTAAGGATGTGTAATAATAAATAAAATAAAACCTCTCGGTTAAGAGCGATACCTCTTCTTCGGACAACCTCCTTTGGTTAACAACGAAATCATTCATAAGAGGGATTCCTAATCAAAATAAGGCCTAAAAGACATGTAGAGGAAAGTAAGAAAGGTATTTGGTTAGGTATTTTCTAAAAAAATATATTTAATTGTAAAGGAGAGTGGATAGGGGGTTTCTTTTTATAAGTGGGAGAGAGAACACACTTGGAATTTTTAAAAAGAAAACGTTATGACCAAATTTTACACAAGCCAAAAGTCTCATAAATGAGTAATTTTCTAAAATTAGATGATATAAGGTCAAAATAACACCATAAAATAAGAATTGGATAATTTTCTAGGTTATTTTATCCATTATTATTTTATTTTAACCCCTGGTAAGATCGCTTTAACCTTAATTGCAATAATTAATTTCTACTGTTTTTACTATTCATTTCACCCAAAAATTAAGTTAACATTGTTATATAATAACAATTATTATGATTCCAAATATGTGCTCCATTTTTTAAAATTAAATTCACAAAAATGGTAGAACTTAATTTAAAATTAAACTCGTAGATGTGATAAAAATCAATTTTAAAAAGAAAATGTTTTCATAAGTAAGGAAATTTTTAATATCAAAATTCAACATAAAATTGATTATAATAAACTAAATTTTATTAATAACAAAATAATTGAACGAATTTTAATTTTAAATCATTTTAAAACAAAATATAAATTTGTAAATTATTTAAGATAAAAGGAAGCTTTTGATAAAAATTGGTATTTTTTAATATTCATTAAAAATTTAAACTTTTCATAAAAAATCCCAAACATTTCACCCTACGATGATTCTGAAATGTTGATTCCAAAATGAATTTAATTCTTAAAAATAAATTTTTTGAAAGTGGAAAAAATTAACTTTATTATTTTCTCACAAAAATCAATAAAAATCATTTTTTGAGAAAAACATATTTTCAAAGCATATAAATACTTTACTAAAATAATTAAGTACTTATTTATAAATATATTTTTATTTATATAAACATTTTATAATTAATTTTTATAATATGTTTATTCCTATTATAAAAATAATTTTAACAGTAATTTTATAATGGTTATGTTTAAATAATAATAATAATAGTATATCGGGGTTCATTAAAACTCGGTGTTGTGTGTAGCACAAGCTATCGAAAAAATTAAATTTTTTTGAAAAATATTTATTTCCTGAAATCAAGAGCTATTACATTATAACCCCTTAAAATTAATTTCACTCTTGAAATTCCATCTCTTTTATACATACAACTATGGATACTTATGCCTAATCATATTCTCAGGTTCCCACATAGCTTCTTCAAGTTTGTAGTTTCACCCAAAAACTTTGACCATGTGAGTGGTCTTGCTTCGTAGAACATTATCTCTAAAATTCAGAATATTCATAAGCTATTATATATAATAAATATAATTATCTAGTGGTATTACCTCTGAGTTTAGTACATCTGAAGGATTGTGCATGTACTTCCTTGGGAGAGATACATGGAACACATTGTGGACATGAGAGTGGTTCGGTGGAAGCACCAAAAGAGAAGATATAGTTCCTACTTGATCCAGAATGTTGAAGGAGACATTATACCTAGTGATCAACTTTACTTTCTTACTGAACCTCATAACCTTCTTCCGTGGTGAAATATATATTAAAACTATCTCACTAATTTCAAACTTCAGATCACGTCGATGATTGTCATCATAACATTTCTATCGACTCTAAGATACCTTGATGTGTTGTAGAATTGATTTGACATTCTCTACCCTTTCCATAGCTAACTCAGTTTCCAATAGATTTATTTCTCCAACTCTAACCAATCATGTTGGATTTATACACTTCTATCCATAAAGGGATTCAAAATGAGCCATATGAATACTCAAGTGAAAGAAATTGTTGTAAGAAAACTCTACTAGAGGAAGGTGTTGATCTCAATCACCATTGAAATATATAGAATAATATCTTAGCATAACCTATATGATTTTAATTTTTCTATCATACTAAACATATATATGAGGATGATACATAGTGTGGAAACTCAACTAAATATCCAGATCCTTCTAAAGACTTCTCCATAACTTCAAGGTAAACCTCAAATCTCGATTGGATATAATGAAATGTGGAAATCCATGTAACCTAACCACTTACTTAATTTATATCTTATAAGGTTGATCAAGGGAGAAGTCTTATTTGATTTCAATGAGGTATTGTAACTTTTAATTCAATTTAATACTACCCAAATGGCCTTTAGATGTTTTGGGGACTCTGGAAACAAAATCCATGGTGATGTTTTCTCATTTCTATTTTGGTATGGGTGGTGGTTGTAACGTCCCCTTAAATATTATTCTCTTAGCCTTAACATACTCACATACTAAGAACCAAGATAGAAAATTTTCAATATCTATCTTCATTTCATCCTACAAAAAAAATATCTTTTATGTCTCTATACATATTCTTACTTCTTATATGAATAGAGATGAATAAATATGATCCTCCTTCAATATCTCCTTCAAATATGGTAAGGATGTAACATATAAATGGTTCCTATACCTTATCATTCCATCATAACCAATGTTAAATTTAGGGAAAAATTACCTTCTTTTATAGCTCTAAATATTCATTATGTGCCTCTTTAATCTTAACTTGGATAGATGATTGAACACTCATTTGAGAAAGACAGTATTTCTTCCCTTCCTACAGGATTTGAAATTAATTCCTTTACAAATCCAAAAATATTGGATCTTTTTTATCCTCATTATATATCATCTATAATGGTCCTTTTGACTCAAATCATTTACCACCTTGTTACTTTCCCAGGGTGATAATGTATTGAGAATCTATAATCATTAATCATTTATAACCATCTTTTCGGTCACATATTGTAACGCCCTGACCCCAGAAGCTCAGATCCAGGGCATTATTTTAATATATTGGCATGATTACAAGGAGTCATGTCCCGAAGAACTGATCAGTTTATCAGTCTTGTAAAATAGATTACATACATGAATATTACATTACACATTAAAACATTAAAAACAATATAAATAATATTTTTATAACGCTATTATTCCCCTATCTTAAACCTGTATATCAATCATAATACACTTCATGGAATCTTGGGAAAACAAAACATAAGAAATGGGTGAGCTTAGATGCTTAGTAAGGGTAAATAATTTATAAAAATCTATAAACTTTTAAGGAAAATGTGTAATAAAAATAGCAGCCTTTTAAACATAAAATTGAACATAATATGGCAAAAAATAAATCAAAAATTACCATATAAACATGCACATGGAAATTCTACTAGTCGAATAATCACATGTAATAAATAATTTCATAACGATGGAATGCATAATGTCGGACATCATAACCACATAGTCAAGGAATCGTGCCAAGAATACAAATAAAAAAATTTCAAGGAATTCTGCCAAGACACTAGTTTGTCTCATGAGACCTACAGATGCATCGAGGGTCTATATAGTGCCCCTCCCGTCACTTACTAATTCCAATGCATTCATTATATGAAAAGGTTGGAACAAAAAATAAACATTCTTATTAAAAATAGCATATGAAATTTCAATAATTTAACCAGAAATCATGAATGGTATAAAAACAACACATCCATAGTCAGACATATCATAACTCATTCAATACAATATAGAACATTATATTATAATAAATAAACCTCAATCATGAATAATATTCAGTAAAGGATGTTCACATAGTTGAAAATGATTAGTAAAAATCTTTAAGAGAAATATCCATTTTTCATGAAATCATTTAAAAGTAACACAATTTAAAAAGGAATAAATTTAAAATATATTTTTGAATCAAATTTTCCTATACCACTTTAAAACTTTTTAAAGGAATTAACATTTTAAAACATTTATGTCCATATAAATAAATCCATAAAACCATTTTGAAAACATGGACATTAATAAGAATGATTTAGAAGAATAAATATTTAAAACATTTAAAATGATGTTTTAGTTAAATATTCCCTTAAAAAGAATCATTTTGAAAACTCTTTTATGAAACATGGACATGGATAATAAATATTTCCTAGTACAAACTTACACATAAACAATCTCATATAATAATGAGATTGAGTAATTAACCCTTAACATGTACTTTCCTTTGGTCGAGGGTAGGTTTAACCTCTTGTATAATGACCATATTATGTTATTAAATTATAACAGAACCATATTAATATTTATGATATCATACTAGATTCATTTATGGTTTTATACTACCCATTTAATAATAATTTCTATGTTAAAATAACATTTCGGGTAATAATCGCTTTCTTTATCGTATTTGTTTTAAATTTTTATTCTTGATCGTATCACTTATATCATGATTTAATTTCTTCTAGAATATAAAAAATTATTTATGTATCATATATATTTAGAATATAAATATGTATAATAGATAGATATATGAAATGGAAAACACAGTTTATGGAGACGGTAGGTCGTACGTATGCATAAACGCCGTTTCCATTTTCATATCGTATTGAATGGAAGTAAGTGAATGAGATATATGTAAATACATATATATATATATATATATATCCTATAGCATTATTATGTCATATATTGCATACTTATTAATAATATATATTTTTATAATCATCATTGAATGGTGAACGTGGAAATGAATCTCATCGCATTGTGGAGATGGTAAGTCATACATACGCATGAGCAACGATATCATTCTATTTATGGTTAAATAATATGTAATTGGATGGTATATTATATATACATAATAATTAAAATTTTATATTTATTACTTACATCAATTATACCCATTATTATAGCCATCCAAATAATTAAGTGTTGAATTACAAACTACACCACAACATGGAGACAGTAAGCTGTATGTACGCACGTATGGTGACTTTGTCATTCATAGGATGGATAGAATAATGAATATAGTTGTACCATATTTATAATAACATCTAATTATTTAGAAAGTTCTAGATTTATTATTTTGTTATGTAAACAACAAAGAAATAGGAAGTGGAAGAAGAAAATAACTTTGAATGTGGTGATGAAATAATTACCTCTTCTTTGGGTTCTTCCTTTTGATTTGAACAAAAAAGATCCTTAGGTTGGATTTATGATCAAATTAAGGAATCTATGTTGAATTTAGGGAAGTTTTGAGGAGATTTGAGTAGGGTTTGTCTGAGCCAAATGGCTTTGGAGGTGTGAATTTTAAGAGAAGGGTAAGTACCCTTTTATAAGAGAGGTGAGGGATACTTTAGGAAAATCTTGAAATATTAATTTATTATAAAATAATTTTCGGTTTCTAATACCTATAAATGGATTTATTTCAATTATATGGTGGTTATTGATCGAAATAATCTCAACTAATAGGTTTTAGACAATTTTATGTCACTATATTAACCTTATCTTTTAGATTTAACTCTTAGTTAAATAGTTTATCTTTTACCATGTCTTCTTGTATTTTTACATTACATGGTTAATATAGTTACTATAAAATCTCAAGATAACCTGAATTGGTTCATTAATTTTATATATAACATTATATAAGTCCTTTTTCTGAATCTTATATTTTTAGGAATATTAAATCATTTAATAATATAGTATTTTTTTTAAACTCATTTATGTCAATTTTAACACTATTTAGTATTTGGTTTTTTTAAAAGTTATAAAAACTTTATTATTTCAAAAAAAATACATTAAATCATCCCTAACATGTCATATTCACATATAAAATTCATTTATGGCATAAAAAGTTTCAATTTGCATTTATTTTAATATTTATAATATCAATCATTTTAATCTTTCATTCATAAGGTAATTACTGCATCATTATTGTGTCATAAATAAATTTAATTATTTAAATCTAAAAATTATAAATAAAATAAAATGATGTATGAAATATTATTATATTTCTAATTAATATTTATAGTCAAATTTATCTTATGTTTAACCCTATATTAAAAATGTTTTAGTTATTAAACTTTGAATTTAACATGTTTAACTCTTCTTTAAATAAAATATAATAAATGCCCTAATCTAACCCAAAAGAATCAAAAGGATCTTATTATGGTCCTAAGGTTTATTTTGGTCAAAATAAAATTATCCAATATAATTAGGACATGTTTTGGGGTAATTGTAATATTATTTTTACCTTTGGTAACCTTATTTACATTTAATCATGGTAAATAAAATTCAAAAGTTACTATTCGCCAAAAAATATTTTCATACTATTGAACCACATTTTACTTAATGATGTAAACTATGTCTCTCATATTTTTTAAATTCAATTCATAGAAGTGGTAAAATTATGTTTTATGCAAATTTTCAAATGTGCCTAGAAGGTGCCTAAATGATCCTAGAAGGTGGGTAAAGAGTCGTTAAAAAGGTTCAATAAAATTTCATATATCTAGTATTATTATAAAATGAATATAATGACATAAATTGTACTAATATATTTATTATGTATCTATTTTGACTTTAAAATAAATTTTTAATGAAAAATAATTATTTAAATAATAAAGTCTTTTTTTATGTACTATGCAGAATTTTTCACTATTCATCAAAAATTGAATGTTTTCAGAAAAATACCAAAAATTTAACCTATACTAATTTTGATATTCCAAATTCAAAAATGTATTCCATTTTACCAAATTCAATTTTTATAAGTATATAAAATTAATTTTATTATTGTTCACAAAAGGACGTAAAAAGTAGTTCTTTTAAGCAAATAGCTTTTCAAAATATATAAATATTTTAACAAAACATGTATATTTCATTATAAATATGTTTTATTTATGTGAAAACATTATAAAAAACATTTAAAATTTATTTTTTACAATTCATATTACAATATTTAATTGATAAATAAATATATCATTCAAATAATTATAATACTAATGTGTTGTTTCGTAGAAACTCAATCTTGCGTATAACACAAGACAAGTCAATGTTATGTGAAATATAATATATTAAACTAATTTAAATAGATAATGTGATATAAAATCTTGGGGTGTTACATTCTCCCCTCCTTCAATAAATTTTGTCCTCAAAATTTGAAATTTTTCTTTGAAAATAAAAGGTTGAATATAGAAAATACCTTTGTGGAAAACCCAAATCAAAAATAGGGTTAATAAAAGGTTTAATATAAAATAAAGAAATAGAAGTACAAAAGTTTTTAGATATAACACATATAATGATTCCATTTATTAAAACTTGGACATGGAAGAAAAATCTAATTTTCATGTTCTGATAGATAACATGATTAGGAAGAAATTGAGCAATCATAAGGCTAGAAGTTAGTGATGATCTAATGAACCATTCGGTTCATCCAAAAAAGTACTAGGATAACATTTTTGTTTTCAAGATCCATTAGAGTTGAATAATTAAGTTTACTTTATAGAATAAGAATAGAAGGAATCATACTTACTTGTCTACTTCTAACCACAAGCTCATATTTCTCTTCAATATATAATAAAACTCAAAAATATTCAATTTATCCTAATCATATAGGGTTTAAAAAAACAATTTATACTTCAACGGTCAGAATTATTAAAAATAAATTATGTTATAAAAACAAGGACATCATGTAGGCCAGTGGTAGGTAATTCACCCTAGTCGCCCTTCGGTTGCGGGTTCACCTTACTGGACGTGACGGGTTGTCGCCCGACCGACGGGTTGTCCTTTTCATAAAATTATAACAATATAAAAATAATCTTAAGAAATTTTTAATCCTTAAAAAATAGTATCCAATTTCTATATTAATCCATTCCATCCTTTAAGATTATCTAAAATACTTCTTTCCAAACTCACAGTCCAAAAATGTATAAGGAAGGTCACATAATGGAGATCTCTTTTTTCCACATAATAACATGTAAATACCTTAATCACATATTCTCTTAAAACATAGAAAACCCCTAAATTACCTTAAAACCTTATTGAATACATTCATGCTCCCTTCTTCCTTATAGAATACTGGATATACTCCTTAAATTCATAAATGTTGTAAACTCCAACAATGATGGAATCATTAATCAGTTTCAAGGTAGTCAAGAATATCCAATATAATTTATCCTAATAAATCATATCTTATTCAAAAATCACTACCTCATTATCAAAACCATATTAAGGTTTATATTTCCTTAAACCATGTATTTTTTAAAAATTTAACTTGTTATTTAGTCACTTTTCTTAGAACCATATAATCTCAAATCCTTAATGAAATAGTACTGCAGTATAATCCTTATTTATTTCCATAATTCATATAACCAGTACATCGTTGATACAACACTCAAATGAAATAATTATTTAATAACAACATAAGAACAATATTTATTCCTCTTCATCTATGATAGTATCATAACTTGATTATTATCTAATAGCATCATTTGGGGCATACTCTGATTATTTGGACATTGATTCATGTAGTGTTTCAACTCCTTATAGATTAAGCATTGTACATTTGAAAGTTTTTATTACCCTTGAAATCCTAAATGTGGTGTCTTTTTTTTCCACACTTATAACATACTCTCATTCCTTTCAAGAATTTACCAAGGTTATTATTTCTACAGTTATCACATGTGTGAAAATCCTTATTTCCCTTATTCCCTTTATCCATCTTTTTTTTCATCCTCTTCTTTTCTTTCATGCCTTAAAATCCATAGGACTCGATGAATTATTTACTTATCTTATTAACACATGATACTATTTCTTCATATGATGTGGATACGTGGGAGAAGAATTCCCTTATAAATGTTGGCTTAAGACCATTAAAGATATAATCCTACTTACTCTTTGGATCATGCATATTGTTGGACTTTGCATTCCTTCTACTGGGTACCATTTCTAAATGAGGACATACACTATGTTAGATCATATCATAATGTACAATCCAAAAAACTATAAAAATTCTCAACATTAATTGAAGATTTTTACACATCTAGTCTCATAATCACAAAAATGGTTTCTTTTCTGACATATTTACTCATAAATCCTTCATAATGGTTTGTAAGTAAAATGTGAATTATTCTAAGCATATACCTCGAGAGTGTCGTAACCAAGATCGCAGCAATGCCCTTTTTCGTGCACTAGTTCCCGTTTAAGTCAAGAGAAAAGCGGTATTTTTGGGGTTTACCCCTAGATACATCTATGCTAGAGCTGCCTCTACCTTCTCGTATCCATACATGGATGTATTGCTTTGAAAATTCACAAAATCTTTGTATTACCAAAATTCTAGGAATTTATTCTATACTAATCCTTAGAGTTTATCTTAGGGTAATGTTCTCTAATCAAAGTTTATCTAAATCTATTTCCAAGGTTGTTTCTAAAATTCCTATGATACCAATTTTAATGCCCCAAACCCAGAAGCCTAGATCCAAAGCATTATTTTAATATAATGGCATGATTACAAGGAATCAAGTCCCGAAGGACCGATCAGTTTAGCATTCTTGGAAAATAAATTACATACATGAACGTAACATTACAAATTCAAACATAAAAAAAACATAAATAATCCTTTGAGAATGTCATTATTCCCCTAGATTAGACCTAAATATCAATCATAATACACTTATTTTAATACTAGTAAAAAATTGTAAGAAAGGGGTGAGCTCAGATGCTCAGTAAGGGTAAATAATTTAGCAGAAGTGAAAAAAATTTAAGGAAAATTGTGTAATAAAAACAGCAACCATTTAAACATAAAATTGAACATAATATGGAAAAAATAAATCAAACATTACCATACAAACATCCACATGGATATTCTACTAGTTTAATAATCACATGTAATAACTAATTTCATAATGAGGGAATGCATAATGTCATACATCATAACCACATAGTCAAGGCCTCGTGCCAAGACTACAAAAAAAAATTCAAGGCCTTGTGCCAAGACACTAGTTTTTCTCATGCGACCTATCGATAGATCGAGGGGCTATAGCAAGCCCTACCCATCACTTACTTAGTCCAATTAATTCTTCATATGAAAAGGGTGAAATATAACATAAACATTCGTATTAAAACTAGCATACGAAATGTCAATACTTTAACCATAAACCATGAATGGTATAATAACAACACATCTATATTCAGACATATCATAACTCATTCAATACAATATAGAACATTTTATTATAATAAATAAACCTCAATCATGAATAATATCCAGTAAAGGATATTGATATAGTTGAAAATGATCAGTAAAAATCTTGGAAAGAAATAACCCATTTTCATGAAATCATTTAAAAGTAACACAATTTAGAAAGGAAGACATTTAAAAGAAATTTTTGAATCAAATTTTTCTCATACCATTTTGAAACTTTTGTAATTAATTAACATTTTAAAACATTTATGTCTGTATAAATAAATCCTTAAAACCATTTTGAAAACATGGACATTAATGAGAATGATTTCGAACAATAAATATTTAAAACATTTAAAATGATGTTTTAGTTAAAGAGTCCCATAAAAATAATCCTTTTGAAAACTCTTTTATGAAACATGGAAATGGATAATAAATATTTCCCAGTAAAAACTTACACATAAACAATCTCGGATAATAATGAGATTGAGGAATTAACCCTTACCTTGTACTTTCCTTTGGTTAAGGGCACATTTAACCTCTTGTATAATGACCATAGTATGTTATTAAATTATACCAGAACCATATTAATATTTATTATATAATAATTTATTCATTTATTGTTTTATACTACCTATTTAACAATATTTTCTATATTAAAATAACATTTCGGATAATAATCGCTTTCTTTATCGTACGTCTTTTAACTTGTTATTCTTGATCGTATCAATTATATCATGATTTAATTTCTACCAGAATATAAAACATTATTTATGTATAATATATATTCATAATATAAATATGTATAATATATAGATATATGAAATGGAAAACACTATTTATGGAGATGATAGGTCATACGTACGCATAAACACCGTTTCCGTTTTCATATTGTATTGAACGGAAGTAAGTAAATGAGATATATTTAAATACATATATATATATATATATATCCAGTAGCATTATTATTTAATATATTAAATACTTAATAATAATATATATTTTTATAATCATCATTGAATAGTGAACGTGGAAATGAATCACATCACGTCGTGGAGACGGTAAGTCGTACGTACGCACGAGCGACAATATCATTCTATTGATGGTTAAATTGTATGTAATTGGATGGTATATTATATATAAATAATTATTAAAATGTGATATTTATTATTTACATCAATTATACTCATAATTATTCCCATACAAATAATTAAGTGTTGAATAACAAACTACACCATGATGTGGAGATGATAAGTCGTACGTACGCACGTGTGGTGACTTTGTCATTGATAGGATGGATAGAATAATGAATATTTTTGTAATGTATTTATAATAACATATTATTATGTATAAATTACTGGATTTATTATTTTGGTATAGAAACAACAAATAAAGAGGAAGTGGAAGAAGAAAATAACTTTTAATGAGGTGATAAAATAATTACCTCTTCTTCGGGTTCTTCCTTTTGATTTGAAAAAAAAAAGGCTCCTTAGGATAGATTTCTGATCAAATTATGGCCTCTAAGTTTAATTGAGGGCAGTTGGGAGGATAGTTTATCAGGGTTTGGCCGAGCCAAATGGCTTTGGAGGTGTGAATTAAAGAGAAGGGGAAGTACCCTTTTATAAGAGAGGTGAGGGACACTTTAGGAAAAGCTTGAAATATTAATTTATTATAAAATCATTTTCGGTTTCTAATACCTCCAAATGGAATTATTTAGAACATAAGGTGGTTATGGGTCTAAATAATCTCAACCAATATGTTTTAGACAAGTTTAGGTCACCATATTAACCTTATATTTTAGATTTAACTCTTAGTTAAATAGTTTAACTTTTACCATGTCTTCTTGTATTTTTATATTACATGGTTAATATAGTTACTATAAAATGCCAATATAACCTAAATTGGTTAATTAATGACATATATAACATTATTTAAGTCCTTTTTCTAAATATTATATTTTTAGGAATATTATATCATTTAATTATATAGTATTTTTTTTAAACTCATTTATGTCAATTTTATCACTATTTAGTATTTGGTTTTTTTGAAAGTCATAACAACTTGATTACTTCTAAAAAATACATTATGTCATATTCACCTAGAAAATTTATTTACAGAATCAAAAGTTTCAATTTACTTTTATTTTAATATTTATAATATCAATTATTTTAATCTTTCATTAATAAGGTAATTACTGCATCATTATTATGTCATAAATAAATTTAATTATTTACTGTATAAAAATTATAAATAAAATACCTTGATGTAGGAAATTTTTTTATATTTTTAAAAAATATTTATAGTATAATTTATCTTATGTGTAACCCTATATTAAAAATGGTTTAGTTACTAAACTTTGAATTTAACACTTTTAACTCTTCTTTAAATAAAATATAATAAATGTACTAATCTAACCCAAAAGGTTCAAGAGGATCTTATTTTTGTCCTAAGGTTGATTTTAGTCGAAATAAACTTATCAAATAGAATTATGACATGTGTTAGGGTAATTTTAATATTTTTTTTACTTTTAGTTACCTTATTTACATTTAACCATGGTAAATAAAATTCTAATGTTACTATTCACCAAAAATTATTTTCATCCTATTGAACCACATTTTACTTATTAATGTCAATTGTGTCTCTTGGATTTTTGAAATTCAATTCAGAGAAGCGGTAAAATTATGTTTTATGCAAATTTTCAAATGTGCCAAGAAGGTGGGTAAATGTGCCTAGAAGGTGGGTAAAAAGACGTTAAAAAGGTTCAATAAAATTTTATATATATAATCTTATTATAAATTGAATCAAATGACTTACATTGTACTAATATATGTATTGTGTATCTATTTTTACTTTAAGATAAATTTTTAATTAAAAATAATTATTTAAATGATAAAGTCAGTTTTTATGTATTATGCAGTATTTTTTACTATTAATAAAAAATTGAATATTTTCAGAAAAATAAAAAAAAATCACCTTAAGCTAATTTTGATATTCCTAATTCAAAAATGAATTCCATTTTACCAAATTCAATTTTAAGAGTCTATAAAATTAATTTTATTATTGTTCACAAAAGGTCATAAAAATTAGTTCTTTTAAGAAAATAGCTTTTTTAAATATATAAATATTTTCACAAAACTTATAGATTTCATTATAAATATGTTTTATTTATGTGAAAACATTATAAATAACATTTAAATTTTATTTTTTACTATTAATATTACAATATTTAATTGATAAATATATATATCATTTAAATAATTATAATAATAATGTGTTGTTTCGCAGAAACTCAATATTGCGTATAATGCAAGCCAAACCGATGTTGCGTGCAATATAAGATATTAAACTTCTTTTAATAGATAAAATACTATGAAATCTTGGGGTGTTACATATATTCATCTCTTTCTATATGAATATATGCTTTAGAATTTTATGATCAGTATATGTATCACACCTTTCTCCATAATTATAATGCCTCCATATATTTAATTCAAAAATTACCATAGCTAACTCAAAATAACGAGTTGGGTAATTATTCTCATGAACCATCAATTCTTGTGAGGCATAATCTATCACCGTATCATTTTTTAAATCAAATGGTTGTCTCTATCATAAATATATATTCCCAAAATAAAAAATATATTTATCTATCACATCATTTAAAAAATATTCATAGTAACCAAGAAATCATGTAGGCCAATGGTATTTGTTTCACCCTTATCACCCTTCAGTTGTGGTGTTAAGCCCTATGACATTTTTGGATGTAACAGGTTTTCCTTATTACTGAAACTGTATTAATATAATTAGTATAACTCTTATAAAATATTCTAAAAATCCTTTAAACTAACCTTAATCATAAAATTTCATATAAATATTGAAGTTTATCAATACCTTTAAACATATTAAAATATCATTCTTCTTCAAATAATAATTCATGTTTAACCGAAGAGTTATATATACCATATTCCAATAAAACCTCTCCCAAAATGTCATTATGCACATTAAAATCCCATAACCTAGAGACTAAAAAATAGGTTTCTAAGAATTTGAACTTATTATTAACCTTAAACTCATAAACCTATGATGGTATCCATAACTTTTAAGTTAATCATAAATGAAGTCATATATTCTTCCAAAATTAACACAATCCTTAGATGTTTCATGATTCTTATAACCCAAATATCATTAGTAAAAAAAATTATAGAATAATTCTTAAATTATAATACATAAATTATTCAACCATTTTAAATTAATGATTTTGTATAACATAGTTCATTCCATGGTCTAAGGTATAACCCTTAGTTTAGTGAATTGACTCAGATAATTCCTAAGTTCCCCACATATAAGACATCAAATTTTTTGGTAATTAATTTCTTTATGACCTTTATTTCCACATATAAAACATCCTCCCCTACATTTGATATATTCTTCTAGGTGATTCTTCCCACCTTCTTGACATTTAAGAAGCCAAATATTCTTTCCTATATGTTAATTACCTCAAGAACTTTTATAAAATTCCATCATCCTCATATTTGATGCATTAGGAATCTCACCAAAGTTAACTTTTTTAATCATATATCATGATATATTATTAGGAATATTTATAATATCTTTCTCTCCATTAATTGTCAAATTTGGTTTACCATAATCATATAATTGTCCATCACATTCGATGTTAACATGATTCCTTCAAGTTCCAATTGTTGACTAAAACCACAAAGCATAGTATGAGCAACAATAATAATAGTGTAAAACAACATTATTATTTATAGGATATCATGAAATAATATTTCCAATCTATAACACCTTAGGTTTAACCAAGGTCATTCATGGTCATCATATATTCAAATCCTTCATGATGGATTTTAAATAGTTTGTAAATTCCCAAAACAAATCCCTAGGGAGTGTCAAATCAAGTGTGCAACAAGGCTCATTATCATGCAATGGGTGATGATCAAGTCAAATCCCAATGCACACTTTTTAGAGTTATTACCTCTAGGTGAAACTCTCCTAGATCCACATCCACTTGTAGTATCCAGATAGGGATGTAATTGATTGGAAACCACTTGTTCTATTCTTCTCCAAAATATTAGGATATTTTTCTATAGTTAGACTTATCCTTATGGTTCTTACTAAAGTTTTATCATCCTAGTTTCAAAGTTTAACTAAAATTGAAAACTAATACCAACTATAGTGATCCACACTTTTTCATACATAAATATTACATTTTTTTATAATAATATTCATTTCATTTTACAAAAACATACATGTGGACCGTAAAGTTTTAGTGTCTTTGGAAACATGGATACAAAAACAACTGGTTCATAAGTAAACTACATCATCTCCCACTAATTTATTCATAACAATAACACTTCTTAGACATATTTTAAGTTCCCTATGCCGGATTTGGTCCCACTGAGAGGGGTGATTCAATGGTACACACTTTTATGAATTCTTTTACTTTTGAATTCATCCTATTGAACTAGTTATGGTTCTCTATCTACTCAGTTAAATATCTCAATATGACTTCATGTGCAGTAATAATAATAGAGATAGTAGCACATGGTATTTATAAGGTTTGGATGGAAGGCCTAGTCATTTCTATGTTGGTTATCCCCCCAACATTGATTATACACTATAATATTATAATAAATTACAATGGTTTATATAGAGACACATTGTATCTCTCTGAAATCCACATAGGAGGTTCTTGATACTGTATCACATGGTGTTACCAGAATCCACACTGGCCTACTCCAAAATCTTCACAAGATACTTTTGCCCCTAAATCACATAAGAGAGTTCACCTACTCCCAAATCCAATTGAGATACTTCCTCCTTTATTCAAGGGTAGATCCACTATAGGATGATTTGTTGTTCTTACTCCATGATCTTTCTATATCACAATTTCTCATGTACACTTCAAGTGACATTGAAAAGCTGCTAGTATTTCTCAATAAACCCTAATCAATTGTATCTGATCAATTTCCTTAGTGAAACTATAGTCAAGATGATTCTTCCATCTATTGAAGTCCCAGTATCAATTAATGTGTGAAATTAATGCACAAAACTTTTCCAATAATATTTATATGCAAGAATGGACTTTCAAAATCACAATACACTATCAACTTGGATATAATATCTTTTGATATTCTACCTGACTTTATTCTTGATATTCATTTATCCATACATGTGATAATACATAGTGCATGAAAATTGCACATAACCTTTTATCATCTAATTATTTTGTGTTATTTATCAAAACAATTATTTATTCTTAAATATTTAAAACACCCCTTTAATCTTCTTATACTTTCCTTTAAAATCACATGATGTTTATCAATGATGGTATGTGGGATGCATGGATTTCATTCCTTGATTATCCCCTTCTTATTTCACATGACCAGGAAAGGTTTATGTGATATTTTTTCCTTCACATATAGACTTATCATGATCAATTGAGGTTCACGTGATATTATATCCCTGCCTTCACATAAGACAAGTAAGGATTACTTCCTTCCTTCATGTGAAGAGTTCATGTGATATCTTAAGGGCTTCAGTTATATGATTCACATAACCAGTCACTTTTTGTGGGTTCCTTCATGTGACAAGATTCTATCCATGGGTTCCTTCCAAATACCTTTTCACAGTAAATATTTTCATCACATAATGGATTTTTGATATCTCCTTCACATGATGTAGTTTGTTCGCAAGTTCATCTCAAGTGTATTTGTATAAGAAATAGGTGCTTTGCGGTATGACCTTCATGTAACACTAGTTAATTCTACAGGTTCCTTCTCAAATCTATTCGTGGGATCAGAATACTCATAAGATACTCATTCATGTAAATAGAGTTGTTATCGGAATCTCCTTCACATGTTTGGATCATATATTATTATTTTCCTTCATGTGAATATATCACAAGAATAATCTATTTTCACAAGAGGTATCAAGATATTCAGTAGATGAACTCTCGATCATGCCTCAGTTTATATAGTCAATTTTATACTGACAATATCTTATTTTTAAGACATTTCTAGGACTCATTAAAATTCTAAATTATATTAGCATATCCCAATGAATGTTGAAGCTTTCAACTTCTCCATGCACTGCTAGAATGATCATGCAGTCACATGATTTATTAGCATGGTCTCTTTTTTGAACATGTGATACCTCGGTGGACATCCTCCTAATAATATTGAATAATTTATACAATAATTCCTATTAAATACATAAGCTTCTCATGATTGAAGATATGTTCATCTTTAAATTCACCCTACTGTCACATGATCCATAAACATTACATGGTGTCACAATGATTTTCATTTGTTCTCATGACACCTTATCATGATGGATAATTGATTATTTCAATTCGGTTGCATTATCTAAGGATCATCACATGATGGGTTGTATTTCATGTGATGGATTCATGTGACATAACTATTCTTCAAACATTCAACATGCATGAAAGATGAAGTTGCATTCATGAATTCTGTTTGTTCTACCTTGTCTTGATCCTTCTACATATTGATTAGAGATTTCCAGTTTCCTAGAGCTCACATGGACTCTATTCAATGGATGAATGTTTAATAAAATTGTCTTATTTTAATACATGTTGTGTGGGATCCAATAGATGGCGAAGATCACTCAAATCGTGTGGCGCATGTTATTTCCATCATTTTAATTATAGAGAAATAGTGTATTCTACTCATGTGTCCCACATAAAACATGCACTTTATAATGCCTTTGGTATATCATTCAATCCTCACTAATACACCATTTAAGATAACTATTAGGGATTAACACGCATCACACCTTGGAAAGTATTCCACATGGGTTACACCTCACCTATACAGGATCACCATCACCCTACATGACAAATGTGGTCTACCTGAGTTCCCTATACATGGGTGTGAACCTTTGATAATATACATGGACCACCCACTCCTTATCCTCCATAGTACCTCCTTTGGTAGGCTCTCCCATGGGGATTGACCCTCAAGTCCCCCTAAGTGTGGTTGAAGGATACCCCTTGGGGACTTGTGGTTGGCCCCCATATTTTATGTGAGTCAAACTAAAAATACATAAGGAATTCCAAGTACAAAAATAATGCCTTTCTAAAATAATATTCTAATCCAACTCTTTATCTTTTTCATAAAAAATGTAAATACAGTTTCCATTACCTCTTTCAAATCCCCCTCATGCAATTACCTTACATGAAAATATTCTTCTTCATCTTGTAGTAAAAAAAGTGTCAATAACGATTCAATTATTTGGTACTTAAGATCACTTCAAAAGAATTCAGAGTTAAACAATTAGAATTTTTCAAGCATGACATTCAATTCCATTACATCAATCTATAAAAAATTTCAAATAATTCCCTCTTCATCCACTAATATATATTGAGTAATTAACAATAAATTCAACTTAAGCTTAATACTATCCCCCTTTTTATCTTGTTTTTAATATCACAACATATCAATCAAGTCAATATGTGGTGAAAAATTTCTCCCCCTTATTAACAATAAATATAAAAATGTTAAATGGGGTCTTCTCAAATAATATTTCTTATCAAAAGCATGATTGTCTCCCTTATATGAAAATTTCAAGATCCTTTTAAGAGATGAATGATATAAAATGGTTCTCTTATCAAAGAGCATTTAGTTAATAAAATCTAAGTTTATGTGTGCTAACTTGATATATAAAACAAGGGAGATACAACCAAGGATGTAAAATATATCCATGAAGGACCATGAATGTGAGATCATGCTCATAAATTCTCAAACCTCATTTAAGGAGTTGCTAAAAATTAGATCTTTCAATGAAATAAAAAATATTTAACACATTAAAATGTTCAAGTGAAAATATATAGTTCCCCCTTTGTATCATCTTTTCATCAACTATGAACTACCCCTTAATTTATATGAATAATATAATCAGTGATGAAAGTGTGTTGGAATACCTCAACGTTCTATTTTACCAGGCTATCCAAAAAATTCCAGATCATGTTTCAAATTTTTTTTGAAACCTCATTTCTTTACATGGATCCTCCTCAATGGAAACACTCATCAACATCTTAATGATGGTGAGTATCTTCAAGAATTAATTTCAATATATTCTAATTTTGGAACATACTAAAATGGAATTATTTATGTATCTATCAAATTTTGAAAAATTCCACACCTCCTTACTATCTAGGATATGACAGCACTCATTAAATATTAGGTTATTCCCCTAAGACCTTTATACACCTTTAATTCCCTACATTGAAAGAACAAATAAATTAAAAAAATATATAAGGTAATAAGGTGGAGTTACTTCTTTCTTAATGTGAACAGAAAGGTTGAGATGGTTTTCTAAACCAAGTTTCTCCACTTTCTCTAGTCTTCATGCTTCCACGTCTGATTTTAAAATATGATTTAACTTTTAGTAACATGGATCTTATCACTCCTACCACTTAATTGGGTGTTATGGTTCTTCTATCATTATCCACGAAATCATATGCATCTCTTGATGCAAGATTCATTCTCTTAAAGTCTTCTTAATGTACTAGAAATGTGGTTGAACATTTTATTTCACTATGTTGGGCTTTATTTCATCTCTCACACAGAACTTATTCAAAAAAAGAGTTAATTTGTTGAAAACCTCTCATGAAATTCGTTTTCTTTGAGTGGAATCTTAATTTTTTCCTTTAGAACTAACTTTTTCTTGTGATTTTTCTAAATTTATGTATTTCTCAAAAATCAGTAGGAAAAATCAAAACAATTTATTTATGAATGTTGAAATATTATTTAGAGTTTTCACATGTCTTTACATTAGTCCATTTATTCACATATTTCTTCTGATATGTATCACTCATGTTTATCTTCTTTTGAAACTTTTTGGGAGTAATTTGATCTGCAACATTTTTCATATTTCTACCCAAGGGTGACTCTTCTTCTCATTATGGTCTTTTCTTCCCATTATTTCTTAATATAAATTGATATGTAAATGCATCACTTTTTTAACCTTTATAATTATATCTACCACAAGCATCTTTTAAGCATTCATATTTGTTTTTCCTTGGAATCTTGAATTATTTTTTTGTCACATAATTCTTTCTATGAGAGTCTATTCTCATTTGTTCATCATGAATCACCCTTAAATAATGATTCTTTTCTAGATATGACATGGTATACCTATAAGAGTAAGCTTTATGCCCATATTTTTTACAGAACCAAAAAAAATTGAACTTGTAACTTTCACATTGATATGTATTATGTCTAGACACCTACTGTTTCTATACTTCATTAAACTGAGCCTTCCTTTTCCTAGGGTTAGTGATTTTATTTACTCATTTATTTCTACATTTTATATAGGATATAATATCTCATTACTCTTCTTGGTCATAGTATGTTTAATAGTTTCCTTTTTTCACATCTCAAGACTAACTTTTCACCATGTTTTTTTACCTTCCCTCCCTTTTGTTGTGGTTTTATCTTCACATCATCGTATTATTTGTTCATGATAGGTTAATACCATCACTCATCAGAATAGTGACCACTTATGTTGTAGTACTCATAGAAATATTCAACGCATTCAAATCTATTCTTTATAGATAGTTTCATTTTCTGTGATTTTTTATTCTTTGGGCAATGTTTTCTCTTTTCTTTAATATTTCTCACCTTACATGCAGGACTTATTTTATTTTCATGAATTTTCATTTCATGAAAACATTTCAATGCTCCATTCCCAAACTTCCAAAAACACCAACAATAGCCTATGAATATTCTTCTATTCTTTTGTGGTGTAATATATTAATTTTTCATATATTTGGAACATTGTTTCTTTTGAGTGGAACCACAACTCTTTAGAAAAATTATTGGGGAATAGTTCCTCATGCTTCTTTTCATATACTCCCTTGATGTGGTGGATTTAAAAGAATTTTTTTACCATCCATACTTTCCCGTAGTTTGGTTAAAAACCGGTACCAACACTTCAAACATCATTAGCACATAAAACGGTTTTTGGGTTATGGGATACTACCCCCTTGTAGAATTGTGACATTTGATTAGAGGATGATCACATATTCTTTATAGAATCATGATTATCAATTAAAAATTGAGTGAAGATATCTATTATTTTAGTTATTTGAGAATTTATAGCTTGTGGTGATTTCTAATGTTTCAGTCTCACCTCCAGCACTAAAAAATCATGTTGAGGGAGTTCTCATCCTAAACTGATCACGTATTGGCTCCCAACACTCCTTTGACTTCTTCATTTGTTCTTCATGCATGCTTATTGATTATTCCAAATAATTTTCCATCTTATTTAACCTCTTATCTTTATCCTCTATTTGAGAAATTTTGATAACCATATAAATATTGTGAAATTTTTTAAATGCTTGGAAAGATTCTAAAAATTCAATCTCAAAGAAATATTTATCGCAATTACTTCCTTGAAATTATTCAATAGACTCGTCATATCTTTCATTTCAAAGAGAAATTGCATCTTACTTTTCTTTCACAAGTTCTATGAGAGTGTTGGATATCACAACCCTTTTATCCAATGCCTCTTCCATAGCATTATCCTCTTCTTACAGTTTTAATTTTTCATCATAAATACCTTTTATGGATACAAAAATACAATTTACCACTTATCTAGGGATATTTTTTAGATTTTATTTAAATGCAAAATAAAGGTCACTAATTGATCTATTATCATCACCACTTAACAAGGATTATTCAGAAGAATCAAAATTGAAAGAATTATTTCAACATATACCATTTTTATTAACTTCGGTTGATATTTTTTTAATAGGTAGGAGGGAAGACCCTCCTTTTTTATTAAATTAGGAAACACCTATTTTTTATATTAAAATGGATCCCATTACATGGCCTATAGGCCCAACATGCATTAAGACTCATAGCACCATAGGTCTTAGGCCTAAGACCCTTTTTATAATTCAATGGCCCCATCACTGTAGGTGCCTGACACTGATCTTGTTTCACAACATGAGGTTGAAAATGTCATATTAAAACCACTATCTCCCCTAACCACCACTACCCCTGAGCCACCTCATTTTTCACTATTGATGTGGTCGACAAAGCTGTTAGCCTATGATTTTAGTCCAATGATCGAGCCACCAAACCGGCCTGACCTTTATCACAGCCACAGACTTAAACCCACCTAAAACAGTCATCCATCATCATTTGTTACACCCTCACCACCTCACACTCATATTTTATTTCCATCCACTGACAATGATTAACAACTGAATCCCTAACCACCATTGTAGTCCTGTAGTGATTCCCATAAATCCCCAAATTTTTGGGGCATCTAGGTTTTGATCCCGGGTTAATACAAAATTATAAGGTAGGCTTAACAACTAGGTCTTTATCTTTTTTATATTCTTATGAGTATTTATAGAAATGTAAATTTATGGTAGTTCACCCATTTCATGTAATATACAATTCATAACTACTCTATTGGGTCTTTATAGGAAACCTACACTCCCGTACCAGTTTTAGTTTACAAAGTCAGATTAGGACCCGGTGAGAGAGGTTGGATTAGTGGTACACTCATTTTATGAATTATTTTACTTTTGAATTCATCCTGTTGAAATTTTTAAGGTTCTCAATCCACTAAGTGACATATATAAATATCACTTCATGTGCAGTAGTAATAATAAAGAGAGCATCACACTGTATTTATAAGGTTCAGCTAAAAGGCCTACTCTTTTCCATATTGGTTATTCTCCCCAACATGGATTCTCCATGATAATATTATAATCAATTATAATGTTTGATACAAAGTCTCAACATATATATCATGAATCCACATAAGAGTTTATTTATACTCCATCCCATGATGTTACCAAAATCAACACTGGACTTCTTCAGAATCCACACTAGAGACTTCTGCTCCTGAATCACAAAAGAGACTTCTCCTGCTCCCAGCTCCAATTGAGATAATTTGTACTTTATTTAAGGATTGATCTACTATAGGATTATCTTTTTATCTTCCTCCTTGATCATTTTGGATTACACTTTCTCATTTATACTTCAAGTGCCTTTTCAATGTTGTTGGTCTTTCTCAATAAACTCTGATCATCTGTATTTAATCAGTTGCCTTAGTGCAGCTATGCCCGGGATGATTCTTCCTTATGTTGAAGTCACAACATCAACTAATGTGTGAAAGGGATGCACAAAACTTCTTCAAGAATATTTATATGAAATAATTATCTTTCAAAATATCAATACAATATCAACTCAGATATAATATCTTCTGATATTCTACCTGACTTCATTATCAAGTTTTATTCATGCATGCATGTGATTATGCATGGTGCATAAACATTGCACATAACCTTTTAACATTGTCATTATTTTGGGTTCTTTATAAAATCAATTATTTAATCTCAAATATTTCAAATACCCCTTGAATCTTATTCATAGATTTTTTTTAAAATCACTTGGTGTTTATTAAGGATAGTGCATGGGGTGCATGGCATGCATGGGTTGCATGCAAGGCTTGTCCACTTCTTCTTTTGCATGACCAATAAAGGTTTATGCGATCTACCTTATTTCATGTATATAATTCATGTGATTAATTAAGGTTCATGCGATATTCCTTCCCTTCCTTATCATATTCCAAGTAAGGGTTACCTCCTTCATTTTCATGAAGAGTTCACATGATATCTCAAGGACTTTTCATGTGTGATTCTCATGACTAGGAAACCATCTATTGGTTACTTTGCATGAAAATAGTAAGTATAAGGGTGCCTTCCAAATACCTTTTCTCAAGAAATATCTATCTTGTGTATTGGATTCATCGGATCTCCTTCACATGACATAGGTTTTCCATGGTTTCAGCTCAAGTGTCTTCATGTAAGAAATTGTTGCTTCACAGGATAACCTTCATGTGACACCAGTAGTGTCTATGGATTCCTTCCCAAATTTATTCATGATATTAAAAGACTTGAGGGATACTCATTTGCATAACTAGAGTGGTTCGCAGAATATACTTCACCAGATTGGATCACACGGGATTCTTTTACTTTATGTGAATGAATCATGCGACTGATCTGTTTTCATGATATCTCTCAAGATATTTATCATCCAAACTCTAAATCATGAATTGGTTTATGTAAGTGATTTTACACCACCAATATCTTATTTTCAAGGTGTGTCAAGGAATCATTCAAAAACCATAGGAACTCATCATATCTTATTGAATTTCAAAGCTTTAGGCTTCTCTTTCTATTGCTAGAATGATCACATGGTCGTTTTATTTCTTTACTCGATCACGTTATTGATCATGTGATGCCTCAATGGGAATCCTCCTGATAATCCTAAATAATTAGTGAAATAATTCCTTCAAAATACAGAATTTTCTCATGATCAAAGATACATTCATCTTCATGCGACAGCTTCATGGTTTTCTCCCTACTATTTCATGATCTATGAACATCATGCGATGTCATGGATATTATATTTTTTCTCATGAAACCTTCTCACACTGGCTCATTGATTGTCTCATTTTGGTCATGTGATGAATTTTTCTTCGTGTGATTGCTTCATTTGACATCACTACTCTTTAAACATTAAACATGCATGTAAGATGAATTTTCATGCATGACTTTGGTTTGATCTACCTTATATAAATCATTCTATATGTTGTGGTGAGATGGTAGGTTGTCTCAAGATAGTGCGGAAACCCTTCAATGGATGAAGGTTAAAGACAATCATCTTAATTGAATATGTGTTGCACATAATCCAACAGAAAACAGAGATCACTCAGAGCATGCGGTGCATGTTATTTCCATCATTTTATTGATGTAAAAATAGTGTCTATTTCTCACACATTGCAGATTAGAATTGCACTTCATCATGCCTTTGGAATATCATTTAATCCTCACTGTTACACCACACTACAAAAAACTCAAATTAGCAACATTTTGTTTTTGAATTAGCGACGTATTAAAATATCTCTAATTCATTTATCAACATTTCTAGAAAACATCTCTAAATGATGTGTCATTAATTTAGAGATGTTTTAAACCGTCGCCAATTAGTGATGCTTTAAAATGTCTCCAATTAGTGATCCTTTAAATTGTTGTTAATTAGTGACATCTCAGTCACTAACATTTTCTAGAAATGCCAGTAAATAAATTTTTTCTAAATTAGCGACATATCATTTTATGACATTTTCTAAAAATGTCGATAAATATATGTCGCTAAATTACATTCCATTTACTGATGTTTTTTATGGAAACGTCGATAAATTTTTTGTTTAAAATTAATGAAAGTGTTTTTTTTAATAAAATCTTTATTTTTCCTTTTTCTCCCCCTCCCTCCCACACCCCCTGATGACCCTCCCATCCTACTTACCTGCACCCCCGACGACCCTCCCATCCCATCCTATTCCCTGCCCCCGCGTCTGTCCCCCTCCTATTCCCCTCCCATGCCCCAGCCCTAGTGTCCTCGCCTAGTGTCTGTCAACCTACACCCTGTCTTGTTCCCCTCCTCCCCTACCCTAGCCCCCCCTCCTCACCTGGCGTCTATCACCTCCTCGCCCAGTGTCTGTCACCCCTCCTCTGCACCCCACCATCCCTCCTCGTCATATTCCTTGCCCCCGTATCTGTCCCCACCTCGCCTAGCATCTATAACCCCACACACCCTGTCCTGGTCCCCTCCCCCACCCCAGCCACAGCGTCCCTCGCCATTCTGTTCCCCTACCCAATCTAGTTCTTTACTTTCTCACCCATCCCCTACCACTGGTCTCCCACCCAAAAAAATTGATGCCAACAGAAATCAAACCAGGGACCTGCTATCTTTAAGGAATTAACTCTGCCAACTCACCCAATTGAACTATTGATATATAATTGTGTTTTGTGGTATATATATATATATATTTATATTTATTTATTTATTTTTTATATTAAAATATATATATATGGTTATATTTTATATATATTATATGTTTATATTAATTGTATTATGTTATATATATATATATACATTTCAATATTTAAAATTTAATAATATATATATTTTATATTTTATATTTTATATTTTATATTTTATATTTTATATTTTATATTTTATATTTTATGTCTATATATGTATATAAATGTTTTATATATATTATTTGTGTATATTTTTATATGTTTATATTTTATATTTTATATTTTATATGTTTATATATATGTTAATATTTTATATATGTTATATATTATGTTTATGTTATATATATATTATGTATATATATATGTGTGTGTGTGTGTATGTGTGTGTGTGTTTATATTATGTTGTATTTATGTTATATTTATGTTATATTTATATGTTTATACGTTAATTTTTTTTATTTTTTTATTTTTATATTTTTTTATATTTTTATATTTTTATATTTTTATATTTTTGTATTTTTATATTTTTATATTTTTATATTTTTTTTATTTGTTTTTATATATCTATGTTTATTATATATTTATATATATATTATTTGTTTATATCTATTTTTTATATTTTTATATGTTTTTTTATTTTATATATTATGTTTTTATCTATGTGTTATATGTATTATATGTTTCTGTATGTTTTTATTTGTGTTTATATCTGTGTGTGTGTGTTTATCTATTTTTTTATGTTTTTATATATTTTTTATTTATTTATTTTTATGTATTGTATTTTTTCTTTGTTTGTTTACTTTTATGTTATTTTATCTATTTTTATATTTTTTTTATATGTATTATGTTTTTATCTTTGTGTGTTACATATATATTTTTGTTTGTTATATATGTATTATATGTTTTTATTTTTATATTTATTATTTGTGTCTCTTTTTTTATGTTATATTTATGTTTTTATGATTATATGTTTATGTTTTTATCTTCTTTTTTATCTGTTTTTAAATATTATTGTATTTTTATTATTTGGGTTTGTTTATATTTTATATTGTTATTTGTGTGTGTTTTTATGTTTATATATATATTTATATATATGTGTGTGTGTGTGTGTGTGTGTGTGTTTATATACATGTGTCATTGTTTATATATATATTAATATATATATATATGTCGCTAATTTAGCGATACTTTTTAGGAAGCACTGCTAATTTAACAACACTTTTCAAGAAGCACTACCAATTTAACGATGATTTTCACAAATCCTCGCTAATTTAGAGACGCTTTTCATTAAGCGTCACTAATTTGGTGACCCTTCATGAAAAGTGTTGCTAAATTTAAAAAATATATACATTTTTAAAAGTGTTGTTAAATTACAGCTTTTTTGTAGTGACATTCAAGTTGGCTATAGTGGATCATCACCAATCACACCTTGCATCGCACACCACATGGGTTGTGCCTCACCTATGAAGGCCCATTGAAACCCTATAGGCCTAATGTGGCCTACCCATGCACCCTATACATGGGCGTGCACATGTGGGTTTATACATGACCAACCCACTTCTTATCTGTCATGTGGCCTCATTTGGAAGGTTCTCCCGTGGGGTTTACCCTTTGGTCCCCCTATGTGTGGTTGAGAGATATCCCTTGAGGACTTGTGGTTAGACCCTATTTTTTTTGCGGTGAACTAAAAATACTTGAATAATTCCAAGTATAAAAAGAAATCCTTTCTCAAATAATATTCCAAGTAAAATATGCATCTTCTTTATAAAAAATGTAAATACAATTTTCATTACCTCCTTAAAATACCATTCACACAATTACCTTGAATGAAAATATTCTACTTCATTTTGTAGTAAACAAAGTGGCATCAATGACACAAGTCATTAGAACATAAGATCACTTCAACAATCATCATAGTTAATCAAGGATAATTGTTCAAGTGTGATATGCAATACCATTACATGAATCCATAACAATATTACAAGAATCACCATTTTATCCACAAATACATATTGAATTATTGACAAAAAATGAAACCTAATATCAATAATATCATATATAATACCTTTATTCATATCCTGAGTAAAGAAAACTTGAGAAAGGGTGATCTCAGATGCATAGTAAAGGTAAAAAAGGGAGATATCAATGATAACATAAGCATAATATGAGAATAAGGGTGTGAGAACACGATCTTAACATTTTAAAACCATACCCTATATATCAAAGATCATAATCTTGAGACATGTTATAAATATTGATACTTCATAAGACATGAATCGTAAAGGAATCAAAGAACATTAGCCATGAGAATATAACATAGTCATAAGACATGGATTTGTGGCATAAAATAAACATATAAAATCAATTCCTTATTAGTCAAGGATCATTTACAAGGATATAATTGTAGAATGGGTTCACTCCCCAAACCATAATAGTATTCAATTTTCTCTCTCAAGACTATCATAGTGGACAAAGTCCCCTAATGAACTGTGTTCACTCCCCATTCCAGTCCTGTTTATCTCATGAGATATCAAAATTTACCCAATTAATTGGAATGAGATATAGGTATCACCCATAAAATAATGAAAATCATTCATATTTGTGACATAATATCATAAAACACTCATCATATCATAACACATGAAAAGAAATAGGTTTCACAAACATTTCATCATGGTATAACCTATGGAAATGAAACATTTTTCATAAACATTTCACCTTTTCATCATAGAATAATCCATGTAAAAGGAATGGGTTTCATAAAAATTTTATATTTGAATCATATTATAACTCATTTAAATTGAATTGGTTTAATAAAAATATCATCTTATCATCATATCATAACCAGTGGAAAAGTAACGAGTTTCATAATCATTTCATCTTTTCATCAAAGCATAGACAATGGAAAATGAATGGGTTTCATTAAAATATCATCATCATAAAAATAAAATATATATGTAAATAATAAGAGTTGAATAATTTGATTATATATCCTATAAATCTTAAGTAACATCAAAGAAATTCATCTTATATGGAAACGGATTTTGAAAGATCACTTGGAACTTTTCTTGAGGAAAATATCCATTCCCCTTTGAAAACACTTACTTAAAATATAAACATTTCTTAAATAATAAAGGAACCATTTTATATAAAAATAAACTTGTAAAATTTTAAATTAATATTTAAATCATTGATTTCTCATGGCGGTGGAAAATATTGTTCATGTCATATGAATTAAAATACAGATTCCTTTCATATTTTTGGTAAAAATTAAAAATTTACTCATCCAAAAAACGAAATGATTGTTCCATTTAAAAAAATTAAAATTAAAACATGGGTAAAAATTTCATTAATCAATCATAGGATAATATTAAAAATATTCTTGAAAACATTTTTAGAAAACATAGATATGGAATAAAAAGTTTTTCGACAGAAGAGAGAAATAAAGTTGATTTTACTTAAAATTTTAATTTTGATATTTTGAGTACTTAAAGAGAGGAAAATAAAGTTAAAATATTTTATATATATAAATAACAATAGTATAATAAAATTAGTGATTTTATTGATCGATATGTAATAATATTTTATCATCAGAAACTTAATCATAATCAATCCTGATAAACAATAAGATTGTAACATAAAACCATTACCACTTTAGTAACTTTTGAATCATAATACCCATAAAATAAAGAACCTTATATGTATATTTATATCCCCATAATTTAAATTATAATAATAATACAATAATTTCATTTGTATTGTATACACCACACAAAAATAAACAAGTGGTGTACAAGGCATGTGTCCCACATAAACAAAAGTGAGACGAAAATCCCTTACCTCAAGTATCGAATTTCTTCATACACATTTGAACCTCATATATAATAAATATAGTTTTTTATACACATATTACAAAACAATAATCATGTATATCATATAAAAAATTACTTACTTATGACCTTTAATTAAACTTTTATTAATAATTCCTTATTAAAATTAAATTTCGGGTACCAACTAGTTTGTTTTTCATATAAGTTTTGGTTTGGTATTTTCAGTATTTTTAATTTGATAATGGTTCCATACTATATATAATTTTAACCATGATATAAATATTATATATATTCATTATATATTTATTTATAGTAATCCATAAAAGTTAATGAATCACACCATTCATGGAGATAGTAGGTCGTACATACGCATGAACGTTGTTTCCATTTTCTCAAAGGATGGAAAGAAAGAAGGTTAAATATTAATTTACCTTTCTAGAATCATTTTTATATCATATATATTCATTAAATATATCCTTATTACCATCCATACCAAATCAAAATGAATAATGTATAACATCGCTTCAGGGAGGCGGTAGTCCACATATACACACCAGAGACATTATCATTAAGTTATATGTGATATTATAATTATGTATGTATAATTATATCATAAATATAATATATATACTTCAAATACATCATTATATCCATCAATCATTGGCAGTGATGGAAAACGAATTACATCAGTTCATGAGGTGGTAGTTCGTCGTGAACATGATTGACGGGTTTGTTTCTCATTTGATGGAAGAGTAAATGGATGTGGGTAATTAAAATAACATAATAAAATATTAGTATATTGAAGATACTAATTTTATTATATTAGTATAGTTGAATAATATTTGCAGGAGGTGGAAGAATAAATAAAATTAAAACTCTTAATTAATAATGATACCTCTTCTTCGCACAACCTTGTTAGCACCAAAGACCATCATAGGAGGGGTTTAGAATAAAAATAAGTCCACTAGGACATGGGTATGGAATTAATAAATGGATTTTGGTATGAATTTTCTGAACCAAAATTCTATGAAAGTGTTAATAGGAGAGTGGGTTTCCTTTTATAAGTAGGGGAGTGGATGCACTGGGAAATTTTGAAAATAAAAAGTTATACCCATGTTTTAAAAATACCACAATGATCAAAATTTGGATTAAGAAATTCCAAATTTATTATATAGTTCTCTTTTATTTTTTTTAATATGAATAGTAACTTTAGTAATTTCTTTATCCTGGTAAAAGGTAAATCGGGTAAGTAAAGTTAAAAATAAAATGATAAGGACTAGAAAATGACCCTAACACTTTCTAAATTTTATTATATGATTAATATTCATACATAAAAATTCAAGGTTCAGTTATATGATCATTTATGGACATTTGGATGAGATTATGACCTTTATAATATTTTATTTGAAGAAAAGTCAAATATGTCACATTCAGGTTTTTAATAACTATTACATTTTTATAATGGGGTTATCCATAGGATATATTTGACTATAAATATTTTTTTAAAATCTAAAGAATTTATATACATAATTTTAATTTATTTTTAATTTTTATATAATAAATGATTACCATAAATTCTTACACAACAATGATGTAGTAATTATTCAATTAATAGAAAAATCAAATAAATGATATTGAAAATATTAAAAGTAATATAATTTGAATTAATTATGGTGATCCAAGAATTTTATAGATTAATATAACATATTATTTATGCATTAAAATATTTTTTTTTTGAATTTATATTATTTTATTGATATTATTAAAATCAAAGTAATGAATAGTGTCAAAATTGATAATAATGATATTTCATGAATATAATATTTTATTAAATAATTTAAAATCATAAAATTATTAAATATTTCAAAAGGGGATAATATATGGTCTAAAAATTCATAAAATTTTAATTTATAGTCCATTTGTAAGTATTTACCTCTAGAATTGTCTTAATATATTTTAATCTTTTGAGAAATTCCAAAATGTGCCCCTCACCTCAATTATAAAAGGGCACCCCTTCCTTCAATTATTTACACCACTTTGAGCCATCTATATTGAAAAAACTCTATACATTTATCTTATAAACATAATTATCCAAGTTATATAGTTTTTGTTTCTTCCAAAAGATCAACTCTATATCCCTTTATAATATATCTAAAGGAAGTCTTTTGAAGAAGAGGTGATTGTCTTTACCAACACTTTCAAGTTTATTTCTTCTTATACTTACTATTAATATATTTTTTCCATACTAATTTAATAATTATAGTATCATATATATACTAAGATATTATTATTATTATTATAAAACCATATTCCACCTCTTATCCATCTTATGAAGAAAAAAAAATCAATGCACGTGTGTACGTACAGCTTACCGTCTCCACGTAGAGGTCTAATACGTTTTCAATTCCCACTTTACTTGGATTGAGATAATTATAGAAATAATGGATATATATGATACTTATGAAATGATATTTATTTTTTAAAATTAATATATCATCCATTTCTCTACCCATTCACAATTAAGGTAACGATATCATCGCTCGTGCGTACGTACAACCTACCATCTTCACGATTTGATGTGATTTATTTTCCATGGGTAACATTAAATAATGGTTTTAAAAATTTATTTAATGATTAAATATCATATTTATAACATTAATATCATTCTGGAGATGATTTATATATATCCTAAACAAAATATCTAGGACTTTATGACAAAACATGCATGAGAAAACAAGGCAATTAGCACCCAAAACAATAAAAATAATGAAATGATATTAAGGAATGGGTGGTAAGATGTTGTAGATGTAAGATCCCAGGTAAATGAATAATAAGACATATTTCATATTTATTAAAATTTGTGAATTAAATATTAATTTTTATTTAAAATGGTTTCTATGTTTGATAGCGTACACGATACGCAACAACAAGTTTCTTTAAAATATTACATGGCACACTAATAATATAATATTATTATTTTAAATGGTAGTTAACTCCCAGCCGTTGTATTGGAGGGAATGAACAAAACTAACTATAATATGATTATACATGATTGTAAAATGTATTTACATTATCCAATAAAAGTTAGAGGCTTAAATTGTGAATGAATCTAATTTTAAGCATAATTTACATTAAAAGGTCGATTTACTACCTTTTAATGGCGAACCCGCTTTAAATATAGTTTTGGTCACTTTAATACATTCTAATTGACAAAATAAAATCCTTCTTTAGAATGGGGACATCAAATTTTACTTTGGGTAATTATTTTGGAATTTTTCGGATAAAGTTCATTTTTTAATGAATAGTGAAAAATATTGTATTTTAATTCAAAAGTGACTTTTAATATAATTTATTTATATGGTTAGATTATATTTTTAATTAGTTTTAAAGTTAAATTAAAATATATTTTTACCATTTAATCCAATTTTGGTCATTGGAATTAAATTCACTTTGAAATTGGACATAAACAAGTGTCAATATTTTGATAGTTATTGTTTCTTAAGAACACGCTATTTGTTTTGATAACGAGAATTAATTTTAAAATTAAATAATGTCACTTATATGTTTTGAATTTGGAAAAATAGAAATAATTTTTGAGTTCGTAATATCAAATACAGCTTAGGCTGATTTTTTGGTATTTTTCTGAAAAACTTCAATTTTTGATGAATAGTGAAACCACTTAGTGGTAGTTAAAAAATTGAATTTTTCATTTAAATGAAATTTTACCACTTTTGTGAATTGAATTTATAAAATCCGATATATGTGGTTGTTATCAATAAGTAAAATGTGGTTCAATAAGATGAAAATAATTTTTAGTGAATAGTAACTTTTGGCTTTTATTTACCGCGGTTAAAGGTAAATAGGGCAATTCAAGGTTAAAAATAATATTATAATAATTTAAAATTACCTTAAAACTTGTTCATATCTTATTGGTTGAGTCATTTACAACCATGGGAATATTTGGGTCAATTTTGGGACCCCTTTGAGCCACATGGGAGTGAAAATGACAATTTAGATTAATTAACTTAAAGTAAAGACAAAAATGACAAAAGCAAATATCTTTTAGTAAATTAATTTTTAGAAGAGTTTATATAAATTATCTTTTAGACTATAAATATTCATTAAAAAGATAAAAATATTTCCTATATCATGTAATTTTTTTATAATTTTTAGACATCAAATAAATTAAATTATTTATGACACAATAATGATGCAGTATTTACCTCATTAATGAATGATTTAAATAAATAAGATTATAATGATTAAAATATTATCCAAAACATGTCCAATTCTGATTGGATGAATTTATTTCGAATATGAGTCATCTTATCTTTGACCTTAATGATTTTTGGACCTTTAGAAACCGAATATCATTATATAATAAAATAATATTTTCACACTTTCCTAAAGAGACACTCCTCTCACTTATAAAAGGTGACTATTTCTATCCAATTCTTCACACCTCTCAAGCCATTTGTCTCATCTAAACTCTGCCCAATTAAGCTCACTACATCCCTCTCCTCCACCTAGAAGCCTTACCTTAGACAAAAGGCACTTCAAGAAGTCCTTTGGTTCAAACCAAAGAGAGTAACCCAAATTAAAGGTAACAGTTTCTCTTAATTTGTTTTCTTTTATTTTACTTCTCCAACCCTGTTAGGTCCACTAGGCTGGATACCCTGAGAGGGGGGGTGAATCAGGGTATGACTAATTAAAAATTAATGCCCGTTCTGATCTTGTTTCGCTGTTAAGAAAAACACTCTTCTCTCTTTTTCCTGCTGCACGATATAAACAGAATGTAAAGCAAGCACAGGACACAACAATTTTACTTGGTTCACCGCTAAGGGCTACGTCCAAGGAGCATACGCCGACAGGTTGCCGGTCGTACCAAATTCCACTAATCTTCACTAGCTGTGGATTACAAGGTTCGGGCTAGATCACTTCTATGCCCAGGCTCACTGCCTTTACAATGTTTAGGGTCAGCTCACTGCTTTCCCAAGGGTCACTCCCTATTTCTCTCTCTCTGGATCACTGCCGGTGGAGAGGATCACCTTCTTCCTCTTCCTGAGCTCACTGCTCTTGGATGGAATCCACTCACAGTTTATAGACCTGTAGGTCTCTTCATTTTCCTGAAAGAATGCATCTTCTCTTGTATGTAGATGCTCTGATGAAGTTTAACTTTCACCCGTTGATGAATATCTCTTTGCACCGAAGGTATCGGGCAAACTTCCAGCTTCCACACAGTCTGAAAATCACTGCGGGAACAAAACCTTACTTAGCACGCAAGTCAACCTCGGCGCACAAGTATCGGCGCGCAAGTCACAACGGGCGCGCAAGTCTTCCTCTGACACTTGCGCGACACAAGCTTCCTCAACTCTAAACTTGCGCGACTCTCTTCCCTTTACGCCCAAACCACCATTGGTGCGCAACTGCAAACCGGCGCGCAACTTCTGACACCGGCGCACAACTTCAACCACTGGCGCGCAAGTCCCACCTGCGCGACCACACACACCACTTGCGCGACCACCACACCTGCGCGACGGGAGCTCTCGTCTTGAACTCCGGTTAGAAATGAGGAGGGGTGGTCCGGTATTTATAGGCAATCTGACCACCCTGCGCGACGGCGCGCAAGTCACCTGCGCGACCCAATCTCGTCGCGCAAGTCTTCTCTCCTTTAGACACTTGCGCGACCAACTCCCAAACTTGCGCGATCCTATTTCCTTAGCCATATTTTGATCTTCTGATCTTGAAAAACATGTGGCGCGCAAGTTTCCTGTACACCATGTTTGCGGCGCGCAAGTCCCTTTGCCAAAAACACTTTTCTTCATTTGCCGATTTTCAGGCCCAAAAATTTGGCAAACACTGGAAAACGGCGCCACCTTGTATCTGTTCTTTTGTACCACCTCCAGATCATCCATTCCTTTTATCGACGTTCTTGAATCAAACATGGATCGTTGACCTCAGCTCTTGAACTCGACATTCCACCATGAAATCCTCTTTGTCAACAATCACAACTCAGATGTCCACTTTGTCAACAAACACAATCACCTCAAAAATGCTTCAATGATACCTTGAGGGATTTTTGCCCAACAATCTCCCCCTTTGGGTTTGTTGACAATTCTTCCAAGACTAAGATACGTCGTTGATTCTTCAGTCTCCATTCGCCTCATTGCGATTCTGATAGCGATCAAGGATTTACTCAACACATACTCTAAGCCCACATGAGCAATGCTCGGCGTGAGAAACAAGAGTAAATGAAAAGTTCATCAATGAATCACTTTATCTCTGACATCCACTGTTGACACAAAACTGATACCAACACCACTCTTCTGCTTTTATCACGATCCTCAGCTGTCGTGATATCTATTCTTTGATCGATCACTTCTAGCATCGTCAGATTTAATACACTCCCCCTTTCTGCTCACAGCTTCAACACCTCTTTAGCCATATTTCCTGTGTTGTCCAAGCTAAGCTCTGGCTAAGCACGTTCAACTAGCTTCAACTCCCCCTATCTGGCTACTCCACCTGTCAGCTTCTCCCCATATCATTCATGATATATCAAATCTCCACATTGTCTCCCCCTTGAACAATCACTATTTTCTCCCCCTTTGTCAACGAACCCAAAGGTCACGCCTTTGTAGTCTGTAACATAGTAGAGAACACATTAGCACAGTAGGGAAAACACAGCATACCTCGGGGAGAGGGGGTGGGGGTCCCACATCCACACTAATTTAAGTGCGGGGAATCGAATGAACTCCCAGAGTCAGTCGATGCCTCTCAAAAGCTTCCTTGGGTAAGGCCTTTGTCAGAATGTCTGCAACCTGTAGCTCTGTAGGCACATACTCCAACTTCACAATGCCCTGCTCAACCTTCTCCTTGATGAAATGATACTTGATCTCAATGTGCTTTGTCCTGGAATGATGGACAGGATTTTTGCTAAGATTTATAGCACTTGAGTTGTCACACTGGATTCCGATCGGAGACTTCACTTTAACTCCCATATCTTCAAGCTGCTGTTTCATCCACAATAACTGTGTGCATGCTTGAGTGGCTGCAATATACTCAGCTTCTGCGGTGCTTAATGAAATGCAATCCTGTTTCTTGCTCAACCAAGCAATACATAGTCCGCCAAGATAAAATGCACCACCAGACGTTGATTTTCTATCATCCGCTGAACCGGCCCAGTCTGCATCAGTGTACCCCAATAACTCTGTCTGGGATTTGTCATTGTAGGTCAAGCCGAAGTCCACCGTGCCCTTAATATACCGAAGTATTCTTTTCACTGCGAGCATGTGACTTTCCTTGGGATTACTCTGATATCTCGCTGCTTGGCATGTGGCGAAAACAATATCAGGCCTTGTTGCGGTTAAGTACAACAGACTTCCAATGATTTGCCTGTATTCTGTGATATTAACTGCCTTTTCATCCTCATCTTTTGATAATTTCATCCGTGTAGCCACCGGAGTCTTCATCTCCTTGGAATTGTCCATTCCAAACCTTCTCAGGACCTCCTTGGCATATTTAGATTGAGAAATGAATGTTCCATTCCTTCCTTGTGTTACCTGTAGACCAAGGAAAAACGTTAGCTCTCCAATCATTGACATTTCAAATTCATTTTTCATGAATTCGGAAAACTATCTGCACTGAGCTTCATCTGATCCACCAAATATTATGTCATCGACATAAACCAACACCATCATCCTTTGATTACTGTCATTACTGGAATAGAGATTGTAATCAACTCCTCCACGCTGAAAACCAAGCTTCTTCAAGTACTGATCAAGCCTTGAGTACCATGCCCTTGGTGCTTGTTTCAGCCCATACAATGCCTTCTTCAACCTGCAAACTTTGTTCTCATCCTCATGAATGAGAAAACCATCTGGTTGCTCAATATACACCTCCTCTTCCAGAACCCCATTCAAGAATGCGGATTTGACATCCATCTGGAACACTTTGAACTTCCTTTGCACTGCGATGGCTAGGAATAATCTTATTGTCTCCAGCCTTGCAACCGGTGCAAATGTCTCATCAACATCAATTCCCTCGATTTGGGAGTACCCCTTGCACACTAGACGTGCTTTGTTCCGAATCACTGTTCCATCTTCATTCATCTTGTTGCGATAGACCCATTTGGTCCCAATGACATTCTTGTCCGCTGGCCTCGAAACAATCTCCCATGTCTGGTTCTTCTCAATCTGATCAAGCTCTTCGTTCATGGCCTGAACCCAGTTTTCATCTTCAGCTGCATCAGAAAAACATTTCGGCTCCACTTGAGACAAAAACTATGCTTGCTGTGATGATTTCATTCTTCGAGTCTGAACTGGAGCTGTTTGATCACCAATGATATTCTGCCTATCAATCTCAGCTCGACTCTTTGGCTTCCTCGCAGACACCGACTTGACACTTTCCTCTTAATCATCAGTATCTTCTTCTGAGTCAGCTTCTGCCACTTCTTCTCCCCCTGGGTTGCTTATCTCATCATCACTTTCATCCAGGAACTGTTCACTGGGTCGTTGAGCAATCTGTTCATTTTCGACTATAGTGACATCATTACTCTCAACAATTTTTCCCAGCCTCTTGTTGAAGCATTTATATGCTTTGCTTTTCCCTGAATAGCCAAGGAATATCCCTTCATCTCCTCGTGCCTCAAACTTCCTATGATGTTCTTTGTTGAGAATGAAACACTTACTTCCAAAGATTCGAAAGTATTTCAACGTTGGCTTCTTTTCGTACCACAGTTCATACGGAGTCTTCCCTTGCTTCGGACATAACAGGGACCTGTTTGAAACATAGACCGATGTCAAAACTGCTTCCTTCCAAAATTTCTCTGGTAGGTCCTTATCAATAAGCATTGTTCTGGCCATGTTGTTAATGATCCGATTCCTCCTTTCTACTACTCCATTCTGTTGGGGAGTTCTCACTGATGAAACTTGATGCCTTATCCCATGTTTCTCGAGATAGTTTTCAACCTGACTGTTTGTAAATTTTGTACCGTTATCAGTACGGAACTTCAGAATTTTCTTCCCAAGCATCTTTTCTGATTCCCTCCTGTACTGCTTTATGCAACTGAACACCTCTGTCTTATGGGTAATGATGAATACCCAGGCCATTCTGCTGTAGTCATCAATGAAAAGAACATAGTACCTTTGCCCATCTATAGCTCATGGTGAGATAGGTCCACATACATCAGCATGCACCAATTCGAGCACTCGAGTTGCTTTTTGTTCCTTTGGCCTGTATGTCTTCCTGATGATCTTCCCTTGTTGACAAGAATCACACATATGAGTGCGATCACGTGATAGTTTGGGAAGGTCTCTAGCAGCATCACACTTTACCAGATCTTCCATAGATGGTTGACATAGATGACCAAGTCGCTTATGCCACAACTGATTTTCTTCTTCTCTGGATAAAAGGCATGAATCTTCTTCCCCACCTACCAGGTAAAGATTCCCCTTTGTTCGTTTTCCCTGAAGAATGACTATTCCATCTTTTCCTTTAATAATACCCATCTTCTTGGTAAATAGTATAGAGTGCCCAGAGTCACATAGTTGACTGACGCTAAGCAAATTATGACTGAGACCCTCTACCACCAAGACATCAGCATGTCTCATTTCTTTGCCCCCAAACTTGGCTTTTCCTGAGCCAACAATCTTCAGGCCTTCATCATTTCAAAACTTGACAACTCCTTCTTTGTCATATTTTATGCCTGTAACCAGATCCTTATTACCCGTCATGTGGGATGTGCAACCACTATCAAGGATCCAAACACCATAACGATCTGATGCTTTAAGGGCAATTTCAGCAACTACGGCCTTCTCAGTTTTCTTCTTCCTAGTCCATACTTTTTCTTTCATACTCGGCATGGATTGAGGCTTCTGTTCTTTCTCAGAGTATGATGGACCAGCTTCATCTTGCAAAACTGCAAATCTGTTCTGAACTTTTAACTCACTTGTCAGTTTACTGATCTGCTGCTTGCGATCATTTTGATTCTTCTTTGGCACATTTTTCTGAATGGTCGGAGTGCAGTACCTAGCCATGTGTCCAAATCCTCCGCACCAAAAACAGTGTCCTTCAAAAAATGTTCTGGAAAACCGTTCTCTGTTTGGCTGCCATCTCTGTTCTTGTTCCCTTCGATATCTTTTGGCTATGGAACACACATACTGTGAATGTCCCATCTTTCCACAACAATAACACCTGATATAAGGTGCATTCCTTCGTGTTACTTCAGCACTACAAGTTTCCCCTTTGGATCTCTGAGTATTCTGATTCTGCTTTGTGCTCAAATCCACTTTCAATCTCGGGACAGGTGCTTGCGGTCTAACTTCAACTGCCGTAGATTTTTGTTTCTGATTAAGCCATGAATCAGCCTTAACATCTGAGTTCAATTGCTGCTTCTTTCCTGCTGAACTACTAGGCTCTTCTTTCTTCTTTTCCGTCTTCGAAACGACCTGATTTCCCAAGAATGTGTTGGGATTCAAAGGTTTTTCCTGGTCTTTAACTTTTCTCCGCAGACCGACAACTTCCTCTTCAAGCTCTTCAATACGCTTGACGTGATCTTTCACTTTTCGACTCAAGCAATCGATCTCCCTTTTCTGCTCTTCAATCTCGAGCTTATGCTCATCAACCTTTTCTGTGCGCTCTGGCCTGGAAGACTTAAGTTTTTCAATTTCTTTTTCAAGCTCAGACTTCTCTTCTTCTTGTTGTTGCATGTAGAGTTTGGCATCACGTACTATCTTATTGGCTTTCTTTGTTTTTGCTCACCAAACATCTATCTCTTCAAGAGCTGCTTCTAATTCAGCTTCCATGTCAACTCTCCCTTCAATTTCTTCTTCTTCTTCATCAGTTTCAGTTTCTTTCTTTTCTAGAGCGCTACTAGCAACAGCCACCATCGCATTTTGACCACGATCTCTAAAGTTTTCTATCTCTTCAACTTCTTCACCCTCAGACTCAGCTGAACTGTCAATTTCTTGGGAAAGAAGATTCTTCTTCTTAAAGAAATTTCTCTTGAACTGCTTCTTCCCTTTCACATAGGCTGAAGATTTTTTCATGGGAATCTCAACTTCATCTTCATCGCTTTCTTCTTGAAACTTTTTGGGGCATCTTGCAGCAAGATGACCAACCTTTCCGCATCGGAAGCATGCTAGTGGAAGTTTCCCTTTAAACTTTCCTTTTCCTCTTTGCAGATTTGAAGAAAGGAACGACATCACCTCATCTGACTCTTCTTCCTCCTGAGAATCTTCAATAGTGAGCCTCTTCATGGCCTTAAATGCCACCTCTTTGGATTTCCCCTTTTCCACAGCATCATTGTCATCATTTCTCATTTCATATGCAACAAGAGTGCTGTGTAGGTTATCCAATGTTAGCTCTTTCGGATCTTTATCTTCCAACACAGAAACTTTCGGATTGAACCGAGGTGGAAGCTTTCTCAAGATGCGCTTTACGATTTTAATGTCTTCGATAATTTCTCCAAGACCCCGCATGTCTTCTACCACAGCATTTACCCTGTCAAATAATGCATCAACAGACTCATTTGGGTTCATTTTGAGATCTTCATACTTGTTCCACAACACTTGCAGCTTTGCCTCTCTGACTTTTGTATCCCCTTCATAAATATTCAAAAGTTTTTCCCACATGGCATGTGGCGTTTTGCATGACATCACCTTTGTATAAATGGGATTAGAGAGGGCTCCCCCTAAGGCATTTATTTCTTTGGAATCAGCATCCAAATCTTTGTGCTCAGCTTCTGATAATGCACCACTAGTAATATCAGCTGTGATACCATGCATAGCTGCTGAAAACACATCCATTCCCAGAGATCGGAAATAGTGTTGCATTCGATTCTTCCATATCTGAAAATTACATCCGTCGAAGATCGGAATCCCTCTATGATTAGTGACCTCCATTGAGAGAAGACCAACTGTTAACCTTTCCCTCTGATACCACTTGTTAGGTCCACTAGGCTGGATACCCTGAGAGGGGGGGGTGAATCAGGGTATGACTAATTAAAAATTAATGCTCGTTCTGATCTTGTTTCGCTGTTAAGCAAAACACTCTTCTCTCTTTTTCCTGCTGCACGATATAAACAGAATGTAAATCAAGCACAGGACACAGTAATTTTACTTGGTTCACCGCTAAGGGCTACGTCCAAGGAGCATACGCCGACAGGTTGCCGGTCGTACCAAATTCCACTAATCTTCACTAGCTATGGATTACAAGGTTCGGGCTAGATCACTTCTATGCCCAGGCTCACTGCCTTTACAATGTTTAGGGTCAGCTCACTGCTTTCCCAAGGGTCACTCCCTGTTTCTCTCTCTCTGGCTCACTGCCGGTGGAGAGGATCACATTCTTCCTCTTCCTGAGCTCACTGCTCTTGGATGGAATCCACTCACAGTTTATAGACCTGTAGGTCTCTTCATTTTCCTGAAAGAATGCATCTTCTCTTGTATGTAGATGCTCTGATGAAGTTTAACTTTCACCCGTTGATGAATATCTCTTTGCACCGAAGGTATCGTGCAAACTTCCAGCTTCCACACAGTTTGAAAATCACTGCGGGAACAAAACCTTACTTGGCGCGCAAGTCAACCTCGGTGCGCAAGTATCGGCGCGCAAGTCACAACGGGCGCGCAAGTCTTCCTCTGACACTTGCGCGACACAAGCTTCCTCAACTCTAAACTTGCACGACTCTCTTCCCTTTACGCCCAAACCACCATTGGTGCGCAACTGCAAACCGGCGTGCAACTTCTGACACCGGCGCACAACTTCAACCACTGGCGCGCAAGTCCCACCTGCGCGACCACACACACCACTTGCGCGACCACCACACCTGCGCGACGGGAGCTCTCGTATTGAACTCCGGTTAGAAATGAGGAGGGGTGGTCCGGTATTTATAGGCAATCTGACCACCCTGCGCGACGGCGCGCAAGTCACCTGCGCGACCCAATCTCGTCGCGCAAGTCTTCTCTCCTTTAGACACTTGCGCGACCAACTCCCAAACTTGCGCGATCCTATTTCCTTAGCCATATTTTGATCTTCTGATCTTGAAAAACATGTGGCGCGCAAGTTTCCTGTACACCATGTTCGCAGCGCGCAAGTCCCTTTGCCAAAAACACTTTTCTTCATTTGCCGATTTTCAGGCCCAAAAATTTGGCAAACACTGGAAAACGGCGCCACCTTGTATCTGTTCTTTTGTACCGCCTCCAGATCATCCATTCCTTTTATCGACGTTCTTGAATCAAACATGGATCGTTGACCTCAGCTCTTGAACTCGACATTCCACCATGAAATCCTCTTTGTCAACAATCACAACTCAGATGTCCACTTTGTCAACAAACACAATCACCTCAAAAATGCTTCAATGATACCTTGAGGGATTTTTGCCCAACAAACCCCTAAACTCTTTTTATTTATTTATTTTGTAACAACACCAGTATACTAAATATACTAGGATTTTGTTATGATAATTATTCAAACTACACTTACACACACCTCCGTCTAATGGGTGAAGAACATAATGTTTCTGTGGATGGAAAACTAACGCCTCATGAAACGATAATTGTTCAATTACCTCTTACCACCTCTCATGGTGGCCATTATGATGGAACTGTATTTATATATGATATATATTATGTTAATTTTTTCTTTATTCTTCTGTATTTTCCAATTATATCACGCCTTTATGGTTTCCATAGTGGGTAAATATGATAATCTCATTTGAGGAAGTGCGAACTACCTCCCCCTCAAAGTGATGTGACTCGTTAATGCCTTATGTGGGATATATAAAGGATATAGTTAATGATATTATATATGATATTATACTGTAATTATAATATTCCTATTTATCATTATGTTTTATTTCCATTAAAATAATAAATAGAAATGAAAGTAGCGTTCATGTGTACGTACGGCTTACCGTCTCCATGAACGGTGCATTTCATTTCTTACCGCTAAATGTAATATTATAAATACATGTATATACTGGATATATATGATATATATTATATCTAAATAATTGATATCATTCTGGATATAATGGACTATTGACCACATGGACAACTTGTAAATATAAGGTGTTCATTTTTTGACTCAAGTACTAAATATGGACAAAATGAACATTATTAACTTAAATGATTATGTAATGTTTATAACATGGTAATAAGTGATATAAAAGGAATAATAAACTTTAAAAAGGTTATTAAGAAAGTATAAATTAAATTTACTTTATTATTCATAATATTAAAGAACGATCGAGTCAATTCATACATGAGGTCAGGGATCTAATCGCTCTCTTTCTTTTCAAGTACTCTCTTTTATGTCATTTCTTTAATTCTCCATGTTCTTATGTTGGAGGTTGTTCTTTTATATTCACCATACTGTAATTTTTATTTTCATATGATGATATACCCCCTCTTACTCTCATTAATTCATTTTAAGAATTTTTAAGTGGCGTTGTTAGGCTGCCGAATTTTTGTAAGGGATTTTCTTATCTAACTTTTAATTCTATGAGATTTCCATTGTTCACCACTTATTCATTTCATGTGGTGTATTGTGTACTTCCATTTGATATATATTATCATGATTTTCATTATATTCATGGTATTATGTGATTCATATGGTGGTTATTAACTTTTGTTCATACGACTCAGTTGATTACAACGTGGTAAATGGTTTTTGTCTCACTTTTTATTCCCGTGAGATTCATGCTATATTTGCCACTATTTCCTTTTGTGTGGTGTATGTACTTCCCATTATTGTACTCTTTATGTAATATAATTTCATTAATGAGTATTTACATCTTCATTGTATGATCCTTCTTTCATGTGGAGTATGTTTTGTAAGTTACCAAATTGGTAAGGGAACTATTCACCCTCCTCTTTATAAAAGACTTCTTTTTGTTATGTCTTTTAATTTACATATTATTATGTTTAGATATGTTCTTCTATATCCTTATTTATGTAAACTTTATATCCAAGTGATGAGATTCCCTTTTATCTCATCAACTCATTTTCTAAATTTTAAAGTGACGTTGTTAGGCTGTCAAATTTTTACAAGGGAACCTCTTAACCCAATTTCAATTCTTCGGGTTCAACTTGTACTTCTTGAATATGTCATCCTATGAATATTTGTGAATGACCTATAATTATTTTACACTTAATATCCACTTATATTGGGTGTATTTATATTTTTCACACATAATTATGTGATTGATTTATCCTTAATTTAAGGATGCCATCTTTATAAGGGATTTTATCTCAATTTACATTTCCATTAAGACTTAATTGTTGTTATGCACAAATTCACTTTTATATGGTTTATATACTGTCCTTTGAAATATTATATCATGAATCCCTTTATTCTCATGATATTATAATTTTCTGATTAAAATTTATTCTTCAATTATTTGTTTTCAATCGTCTCTATTTTTGTTAAAAACTCTTTAACTAAAATATCATTTTAAATGTTTTAAAGATTTATTCTTCTAAATATTTCTCATTAATTTCCATGTTTTCAAAATTGGTTTTAGGATTTATTTATATGGAAATTAATGTCTTCAAATGATAATTCATTTTAAATCTTCAAAGTGGTATGGGACACTTTGATTCAAAAAATCTATTTTTAAATGGTTTTGAAAATGATTTGATAAAACATTGTTTATTTCAATATCTTGATTTGATATATTGGAATGTGGAAATTTTATCCTTCCTTTATACATGTGTCATATTTTATGATTATGTTATGGTTATTGGTCATTGTTTACGTATACGGGTGGTTCGGTGATAAACCCAGGGCGGGTGAGCCCGAGATAGCTCTCAAATGCATTGGGTAACATGACGGAGGTAAATGTGATGTTTCTCATAAGAGATTTAGGGAATATACTATGATGGGTATTACAAGTTTAACTCCCTGTGTTTCTTTGATAGCTACAATGTAAGTTTGATATGTATGCCATAAGTAAGCTTTATGATTTATGATTTTTCTGTGTTATTCATAAATCTTATGATTTCGTAAGGTATGTTATGATTGAAAATTATGGTTTCATTGATTTGTATTTATTAATGGGCTAATGTTTTATTTTCTTATTTTATAACCCTTAATGAGCTTTTTATGCTCATCCAAATTTTTTGAAATGTTTTCCACAGGACTTAAAGATGAATAGGTTCAAGGATGGGATCAAGGAAAAGTCATGCTATCTAAAACATGGAACTAGACATGTTTCTTTTTAAGATTTTTTATTTTATGAAAAAAAATGGATACTGAGTAGTAGTGTCTACTTTTAATATTCAAGTTGTAATGTAATAGTTATGGCCTAATTCTCTAAAACACTAAACCTGAAAAGATCCTCAATGTGAATTATTCATTTAATTCAATATTATGTAATGTTTAAGGTCGGGTCCTTATAGTTGGTATCAAAGGTCAGTTTATACATTTTAGGGATTAGGAATTTTTGTTATACATATGGTTAGTCCCTATCTATTATTTTAGTTAAATCCTTGTTTTATAACTTTTTCAGATCAAGGAAAGTCAGTTACAAATGGAAGGAGGAGGATCTCAAATGATATTCTTATCTCTTCCTGATGACATGATAGCAATAATTATTGCAAAGTCATGTTCGGATGATTGTGAAAATTTTTCTAGCATACAACTCACTTGCAAGAAGTTTTTTGAGATATAAAACACCTCCACTATACCTCGTTATCATCGTGGATCATGGGTTGTATTTAAAAAAATCCTATTTTCATAATATTCTAATATTTTCAAGAAAGGTAAATATTATCAAGGCATTTTCAAATATTTTACCTTATCACAAGATTTTGAAGCATATTATGATTTTAAAAACGGTGATGAAGAAGGAGACCCTTGCGCAACCTATTTATATTTGATTTTAAAATATAGTCTCTCAGAACATACTTATGGTATTTTAAAAGGACCGTTAATTGAAAGTTTCAACTCAAATTTGGTTCGACTATTTTTTAGAAATCATGTTTTATCATATGTTTTGAAATTATATGTCATACATGATTATTTTCTAAAACTGTTTTTCTGTAAACACCCATATGACCCATGTTGTACAAGGTGTATTTGGATGGAGGAATAAAATTAATTTTAAGGATCTCTAAATCATTGTTGCAATGCATGGACCTTCTACCTATGTGAACAAGATGACAATGAAACAAAATGGACACCATGATCAAGGTATGATGTTCTTCATTTTGGGGATTGTTTTATTTTATCATATGGTGGTGAAATAAGACATCAAGAATTAAGATGTTGAGATCATAATGAATTTGGATGAAAATTAGAGGTATAATAAAACCATTGAGGTTAAAACATGTTAGGGTTATTTTTGAGTTTTATAAAAAGGACAACCTGTAGGATGGGTGACAACCCGTCACATCTGGTAAGTCCGCAGGAATCGAATCCACAACCAAAGGGTGACAAGGGTGCATCACCTACCACTAGCCTACATGAAGTACCTGGTTAGTATAACTTATTATTTTAGTAAAATGTTTTTATTGAACAAGAATAAGTTGATTTTTGGAACTTATGTTTTATCAAATGGATATACTTTGTATAGAAAAATTATTTAGTGATTAAGTGATAAAGGTGGTTGTGGAAGACATTATCTCTTTTGAGGAAACATTATATGCCTAAGGAAGATAGAATACTATGGGATTTAAATTGTGGAATAATGGTTGAAATTTTAGTTTGGAAGAATCTATGTTTTTATTATGGACACATGATGATTTGATTTATTTATGAAAATAATTAACCTATCATGGAGAATATGTGATTAGGTTAATTAATTTTCAATATGAGACTTTATGAGTAACTGGTGTTACTTGGAGATAAATGTTAAGATGTATCTTGGAAGTCTATTTAATTAGATCCTTTTGAGATTTGGGTTTCAATATTAGTTTGGATTACTTTTGAATAATTTTAGGGACAGTTATTTATTGAATGGTCTTTGTTAAAATTTGGGTTTTGTTAGAAAAATTTTGGAGATTAAGAGTAGTTTTTCTTTATGTAAAAGTTTAACCTTTTGGGGGATTATCTGATCTTGTACTAAACGTTTTGGTTTTAGTTAATATCTAAAGACATTGGAAATATATAGTTCATATTTTGTGGACTATGTGATTCTCTCAAATTTGATTATAGTGATCTTAATGTGAAAAAAAGTCATCCTGAATACTCATCGTTTGGAGAAAATATGAGTTTGTGTTAGAAATCTAGTAAAGGATGAATGTCTACATGACAAGTAAGTATATTTCCTTATGTTTTTATTTAAGCTCATAAATAAATTCCTCAATGAAAAGTAACATTAAACAAAAACCTTTTCTGTTAACTTTTCCTACTAGGGAATCAAAGACTGTTTAACCCATCACAAGTTTGTGATTTTCTAGTGGGTAACTTTCTCCTAAACATGTTTTCTATCACTCCCCATCAGAACTTGATGGTTTTTTTTCTCCACCATAACCATGTTTTCATGGAATCCTAGTATCTGTTGTCTTGGGTAACCTTTGTACTTATCTTCCTTTATTTTAAAGTGATAGTTTTATTGACTCTTTTTTCAATGTGGGGCTTTCAATGAAGTTCTTGAGCACAATTTTAAAATTGCGAGGACGCAATTCCTAAAAGGGGGGAAGGATGTTACATCCCAGGTAAATGAAGAATAATACATATTTCATATTTATTAATATTTGTGAATTAAATATTAATTTTTCTTTAAAAGGGTTTCTATGTTCCATAGCGTACCTGATACGCGACAACGGGTTTATTTGAAATCTTACGTGGCACACTAATAATATAATATTATTATTTTAAATGGTATTTAACTCCTAGACGTTTTATTTTTGGGAATGAAAAAAACAAACTCTAATATGATTATACATGATTGTTAAATGTATTTACATTATCCAATAAAAGTTAGACGCTTAAATTGTGAATGAATCTATTTTTATGCATAATTTACATTAAAAGGTCGATTTACCGCCTTTTAATGGCGAACCCACTTTAAATATAGTTTTGGTCACTTTAATACATTATAATTGACCAAATAAAATCCTTCTTTAGAATGGGGACATCAAATTTTACTTTGGGTAATTATTTTGGAATTTTTCCGATAAAGTTCATTTTTTAATGAATAGTGAAAAATATTGTATTTTAATTCAAATGTGCCTTTAATATAATTTAATTATATGGTTATATTATCTTTTTAATTGTATTTAAATTGAAATTAAAATATATTTTTACCATTTAATCCAATGTTGGTCATTGGAATTAAATTCACTTTGAAATTGGACATAAACAAGTATCAATCTTTTGATAGTTATTGTTTCTTAAAAACACGCTATTTGTTTTGATAATGGGAATTAATTTTCAAATTAATTAAGGCCACTTCTATGTTTTTAATTTGGAAAAATATACATCATTTTTGAATTCGGAATATCAAATATAGATTTGGCTAAATTTTTGGTATTTTTCTGAAAACCTTCAATTTTTTATGAATAGTGAAACCACTTAGTGGTAGTTAAAAAACTGAATTTTTCATTTAAATGAAATTTTACCACTTCTGTGAATTGAATTTCGAAAATACGACATACATGGTTATTATAAAGAATTAAAATTTGGTTCAATAAGATGAAAATAATTTTTGGTGAATAGTAACTTTTGACTTTTATTTACCGCGGTTAAAGGTAAATAGGGTAATTTAAGGTTAAAAAGATTATTATAATAATTTAAAATTACCTTAAAACTTGTACAAACCATATTTTTTGAGTCATTTACGACCATGGGCATCTTTGGGTCAATTTTGGGACCCCTTTGAGCCACATGAAAGTGAAAATGACAATTTAGATTAATTAACTTAAAGTATAGACAAAAATGACAAAAGCAAATATCTTTTAGTAAATTAATTTTTAGAAGGGGTTATATAAATTATATTTTCAAATATAAACATTAATTATAAATATAAAAATATTTCCTATATCATGGTATTTTTTTTATAATTTTTAAACATAAATTAAATTAAATTATTTATGACACAATAATGATGCAGTATTTACCTCATTAATGAATGATTTAAATAAATAAGATTATAATGATTAAAATATTATCCAAAAAATGTCCAATTATGATTGGATGAATTAATTTCGAATATGAGTCATCTTATATTCGACTATAATGATTTTTGGACCTTTAGAAACCTAATATCATTATATAATAAAATAATATTTTCACACTTTCCTAAAGAGCCCTTCCTATCCCTTATAAAAGGTGACTATTTCTATCTAATTACTCACACCTATAAAGCCATTTGGCTCGTCCAAACACTGCCCAATTAAGCTCCCTACATCCCTCTACTCCACCTAGAATCCTTACCTTAGGCAGAAGGCACTTCAAGAAGTCCTTTGGTTCAAACCAAAGGGAGTTTCCCAAATTAAAGGTAACGGTTTCTCTTAATTTGTTTTCTTTTATTTTACTTCTCCAACCCCTAAACTCTTTTTATTCGTTTATTTTGTAACAAAACCAGTATCCTAAATATACTAGGATGTTTTTATGATAATTATTCTAACTACACTTACACACACCTCCATCTAATGGGTGAAGAACATAATGTTTCTGTGGATGGAAAACTAACGCCTCACAAAACGATGATTGTTCAATTACCTCTTACCGCCTCTCATGGTGGACATTATGATGGAACTATATTTATATATGATATATATTATGTTTATGTTTTCTTTATGCTTCTGTATTTTCCAATTATATCACGCCTTTATGGTTTCCATAGTGGGTAAATACGATAATCTCATTTGAGGAAGTGCGGACTACCGCCCCCTCAAAGTGATGTGACTCGTTAATGCCTTATGTGGGATATATAAAGGATAGAGTTAGTGATATTATATATGATATTATACTGTAATTATAATATAACTGTGTATAATTATGTTTTATTTCCATTAAAATAAGAAATATAAATGAAAGTATCGTTCATGCGTACGTACGGCTTACCGTCTCCATGAACGGTGCATTTCAATTCTTACATCTAAATGTTATATTATAAATACATGTATATACTGTATATATATGATATATATGATATCTAAATAATTAATATCATTCTGGATATAATTTACTATTTACCACAGGTACAACTTGTAAATATAAGGTGTTCATTGTTTTACTCAAGTACCAAATATCGAAAAAACGAATATTATTAACTTAAATGATTACGTAATGTTTATAACGTGGTAATAAGTGATATAATAGGAATAATAAACTTGAAAAAGGTTATTAATCAAGTATAAATTAACTTGAGTTTATTATTCAGGAGATTAAAGAACGATCGAGTCAAGTCGGACACGAGGTAAGGGATCTAACCTCTCTCTTTCTTTTCAAGTACTCTCTTTTATGTCATTTCTTTAATGCTCCATGTTCTTATGTTTAAGGATGTTCTTTTATATTAACCATACTGAAATTTTTATTTTAATATGATGAGATAACCCCTCTTACTCTCATAAATTCATTTTAAGAATTTTTAAGTGGTGTCGTTAGGCTGCCGAATTTTTGTAAGGGATTTTCTTATCTCACTTTTAATTCTGTGAGATTTCCATTGTTCGCCACTTATTCATTGCATGTGGTATATTGTGTACTTACATTTGATACATATTATCATGATTCTCATTATATTCATGGTATTATGTGATTCATTTGGTGGTTATTAACTTTTGGTCATATGACTTTGTTGATTACAACGTGGTAAATGGTTTTCGTCTCACTTTTTATTCCCATGAGATTCATGCTATATTTTCCACTATTTGTTTTTGTGTGGTGTATGTACTTCCCATTATTGTAATCTTTATGTAATATACTTTCATTAATGAGTATTTAAATCTTCATTTTATGATTCTTCTTTCATGTGGTGTATGTTTTGTAAGTTACCAAATCGGTAAGGGAACTATTCACCCTCCTCTTTATAAAAGACTTATTTTTGTTATGTCTTTTAATTTACATATTATTATGTTGAGATATATTCTTCTATATCCTTATTGATGTAAAATTTATATCCAATTGATGATATTCCCTTTTTATCTCATCAACTCATTTTCTGAATTTTAAAGTCACGTCGTTAGGCTGTCAAATATTTACGAGGGAACCTCTTAACCCAATTTCAATTCTTCGGGTTCAACTTGTACTTCTTGAATATGTCATCATATGAATATGTGTGAATCACCTCTGATTTTTTTACACTTAATATCCACTTATATTGGGTGTATTTATATTTTTCACCCATAATTATGTGATTGATTTATCCTTAATTTAAGGATACCATCTTTATAAGAGATTTTATCTCAATTTACATTTCCATTGAGACTTCATTGTTGTTATGCACAATTCACTATTATATAGTGTATATACTATCCTTTGAAATATTATATCATGAATCCCTTTATTCTCATGATATTATAATGTTATGGTTAAAATTTATTATTCAATTATTATTTTTCAAGCATCTCTCTTTTTGTTAAAAACTCTTTAACTAAAATATCGTTTTAAATGTTTTAAAGATTTATTCATATAAATATTTCTCATTAATGTACATGTTTTAAAAATGGGGTTTAGTATTTATTTATATGGACATTAATGTATTCAAATGATAATTCATTTTAAAGATTCAAAGTTTTATGGGACACTTTGATTCAAAAAATCACTTTTTAAATGGTTTTGAAAATGATTTGATAAAACATTGTTTATTTAAATATCTTGATTTGATATATTGGAATATGGAAATGTTATCTTTACTTTATACATGTGTCATATGTTATGATTATGTTATGGTTATTGGGAATTGTTTACGTATATGGGTGGTTCCGTGATAAACCTAGGGCGGGTGAGCCCGAGATAGCTCTCCAATGCATTGGGTAACATGAAGGAGGTAAACATGATGTTTCTCCTAAGAGATTTAGGGAATATACTGTGATGGGTATTCCAAGTGTAACTTCCTACATAGCTATGATAGCTACAATGTAAGTTTGATATGGATTCCATAAGTAACCATTATGATTTATGATTTGTGTGTGTTATTCATAAATCTTATGATTTCGTAAGGTATGTTATGATTGAAAAGTATGGTTTCATTGATTTGTATTTATTGATGGGATAATATTTTCATTTATTATTTTATAACCCTTATTGAGATTTTTATGCTTATCCCAAGTTTTTGAAATGTTTTCCACAGGACTTAAAGATGAATAGGGTCAAGGATGGGATCAAGGAAAAGTCATGCTATCTAAAACATGGAACTAGACATGTTTCTTTTTAAGAGTTTTTATTTTTTGAAAAAAATGGATACTGATTAGTAGTGTCTACTTGTAATATTCAAGTTGTAATGTAATAGTTATGAACTAATTCTCTAAAACTCTAAACCTGAAAAGATCCTCAATGTGAATTATTCATTTAATTCAATATTATGTAATGTTTAAGGTCGGGTCCTTATATTAAAAGGATCGTATATGATTTTATAAATACAAATATTTTACTTTTATAAATTTATAACATGTTTAAAACCATTATACAGGATATTTGAACAAATTTGAAGGAAGTCAAACCTGGGGTAAGGGGATTCATAACTCAATTTCTATTATTTAGATTAAACCTCTACCTCATTGATTATGTCATTATGAGATTTTGTGTGAAATGAATTTTTATTATATTATGTTTTATTTCCACTTTTTGTGTGGATTTATAGTTGATACACATAATCGATTCTTTTTATTAACACTCACATAAATGATATGATATTTGTAATGGATTTTCAACTCACTTTTATTTCTGTGGGACACATGCCATAATCACCACTTGTTTCTTTTTAGTGGTGTATATACTACCCATGAATTCATTTTATAACACATCTTATTATTTTTATGGGTATTTATATATCCATTTATTTTTATTTCCTTCATGGGGTTACAAACCATAATTTACCAAAGATGTAGGGTTTACTTCACAATCTCATCAATATTAGGTATTGTTTATGCTTAAGCATCCAATGGGAATATTTATTTTCCATGTACATGTTTTATAAAAATGTTTTCAAAAAGGTTTTTAATATTATCTTAAAAAAATTAAATAAATTTTACCCGTGTTTTAATTTTTACAAAATGGTTTTAAAAGAAACTTTTTGTTGTTTTTTAAATGAGGTTCTTTGTGAATTGTTTGGGAAAAAAATACATAAAGAATTTTTTTTAACTTATATGGAATGAGAGTATTTTCTTGTCATAATAACGCATTAATTTTGTGAACTTTCTTTAAAATATTATAAGGCTCTTTTCAAATATAAATTTTTCCCTTATAATTGTGTGTCTTTTAAAAATGATTTCAAAATGGAAATAATACTTTCCTCAAGAATTATTTCAAGTGATATTTAAAAATAATTTTCCATATAATAGAAAATTATTTTATGTTGCTTAATAATTACTAGGAATATAATACAAGGATAACATCCTTGATATTTCTCTAGTTGTTTAATGTTTATGATGGAATGATATTTATAAAACATGTTCCTTTTCCTCAAGTTATGTTGTGATGAAATGTTTATGAAACCCATTTCTTTTCATGGGTTATGATATGATGAATTATTTATGTTATTTTGGCACAAATATGTATGATTTTCATTATATAGTAGGTGGAAACTATATCTCCCTCCAATGCATTATGTAATGATTTATATATCATGAGATAGATAGGATTGGAACGGGGAGTGAACTCGGTTCAATAAGGGACTTTTTCTTATTTGATGGTATTGGGAGTGAATCTTGACTACTATGATGGTTTGGGGAGTGAACTAATTCCACTATGAGGAAATGTATTCCACTTGGGATGGTGGTGTGTCCCTCCTAGGAGTTGTAGCTACCCATGGATTTTTTATGCTTATGAGTATGAAACAATTTAATATTGTATGCCTATGTTATATTCTCATGGCTCATATTCTTTACATCCATTATGATTCAAATTTTATGAACATTCAAGATTTATGTCATCACTCAATATTTAGTTCTTTGATTGTCATGGTAATTCTTTCAAATGATAATCTCATTTTCCCATACCTTTTTTATGTTATGCTTATATGATCATTGATATCTCACTTATTTACCCTTACTAAGAATTTTATCTCACCCATCATGTGTTTCTTTTTCCCTAGGTTATAAGGAAAGAGGTTAAATTTATTATTTATATAAGGATTCCACATAGATTATGTTTATGACCTATTTTAAAATAATAAAATTTGGGTATAGGGGTAGATAATGTTGATCTTTATAAGCAAGTTGTTTATGAATCCAAGTCGTTAAGAATTTTTCCTAATTCTATGAAACTCTAAATATTAAAGGTCCTAAGGTATGCAAGTGATCCAATATTTCCTTTTTATTTCATAAGGTTTATAAATAAATGGAAAAATTGTGTCACATTTATCGATATCAAATCCAGAAATATAAATTTTATGTTTTTAGCATCGAATCTTGAAGTGTAGGTTTGGGGCGGTTATAGTTGGTATCAGAGCAGGGTTTAAATAAATTTGGAGATTATGATGTTTTCATGTGATGTTATCTTAAGAGTAATATATGTCATCTTAGGCATATAATTTTTAATTTTATCATAAGTTCATATTCTTAGACACCCCCTTTTTAGGTTTTAATTTATGTAATTTTAAGGTGAAGAATGATATTTTTGGGAGATGTTTTTATTTAGTTTGAGGTATATATAACCCTTAAGTTTATCATGTTAAATAAGTTATTTAAGGAAGAATTTTCTTTTCATTTATTTAAAATAAGTTTAAAGGTATGGATAACCATTAGGGTTTATATGATCTTTGATTTTGAGGTAATTATGGGTTATTAAATTTTGGGATGAAAAATAAAATGTTAGAGTTAAACTTTGAGGTTAAAAAATTTCATTCATACTGAATATATTAAGGTTGTTTTTAAGATTTATTTCACATTTATTATGTTATAAGTATTATAGTATTAGAAAAATTACAACCCACAGTCTATATAATAACCTATCACATCTGGTAAGGCTGCGAGACTTGAACCCACAACCAAAGGGCGACAAGTGTGTAGTACCGAGCAGTATACTATGTGATGTCTGGGTTAGTATGACATTATTTTTATAATTATGTTTATTTTGGGAAAAATATTTGATTAATTTAAATATAATTAATGGGATTTTATTTGAGGAATAATGGATGAATTATCTTTTGGAATCATATATGATTTAAGTGTGGTTTTATGGTGATTCTCATCATTGATGGAAAAGATAATACTATGTTTGAGATTATATATAGCATATACAGTTTTTGGTATGAGAAAATAAGATTTGTAGATTTTATTTAGAAATAAATATTAGATTTATCTTGTAAGAATGTGTGATTAAATCCTTCTAATTTTTTTAGTTTTCAATCTTAGATAGGGATATTTTGAGGACATTTTAAGGATAGTTATATATCGAATGATCTAAGTTATTCTTTGGGTAAAACTATTGAATTTGGTAGATTAATTAATTTTTTGAATTATATTACCTTATGCTAAAAAATTTTGGTTTCTACTTAAACAAATATGGAATAAATTTTTATTTTTTTATGGATTATGTGATTCATTAAAAGTTTATTTTAGTGCTTTAGGCATGAAAATTTCAACTAAAACACTCATCGTTTAGGGAAAAAGATAAGATTGTGGTGGAAATTGAAGGATGAAATTATAATTTTCACATAATTATGCTTCCTTACCCTTTTAGTAATTATTAAACTCTAGGGAAATGGTTTTGAAATAAAAACATTATTCATTTAATTTTTCTATCGATAAATCAATGGCCTTTTATCCCATCATAAATTTATGGTTGTGTGATGGTTAACTTTCTCATGACCATGTTTTCTATCACTATATAACCATAATTTTGAGTTATTTTTATCCTCCATATTCTTGTTTTCACTTTCCAACAATTTTTTTATATGGAAACCTAGAATGTGTTATTTTAGAATACCTTCATATATCCCTTTATCTCTTTTCAATATGAAGTTTTATTGACCCTTTTTCTGATGTGGGATTTCAACAAAGGTAGTTTGAATATTTAAACCCCTAGCTACTGATATTGAGTTAAAAATTCAAGTATAAAATTTATTAAAGGGTGAAAATTCAATATCCCAATATATTAAAAGTAAATACAATGTTTGATAGTGTTCAAGATACAAAACACCAATAGTAAACGAACCATGAAATATTATTATTTAAATTTGACTATTATAATCTAGAAATTAAATTGGAGGGTGTGAATAGGAATAATTATACCTCAAAATATTTATAAATTAAATATTAAATAAAAATTTATTTATTAATTTATAGTAATTAACACACAATTATTAATAAGGCAAATTTATTCTTCAAATAAATTTTTCCTTCAAAAAGTGATTTTTATTTCTTTCTATGAGAAAATAAATATAAGTAATTTTTTACATTTTTATAAAATTTATTTGATAAAATTAAATTTATATTTTAAATAATCATATTGAAATTATCTTATGGTGAAATTTTTTCATTCTTCTAAAAAGATTTACTTTCAGTGAATAGTGAAAATACTATTTTTATTGAAAATTGAATTTTTTTTTCAACCATTTGAAAAAGCTCCATTTTATTTTAAAATAGTTTAAAATTAAAAATAGTTATATTTTAGTATTAATAATTAAATTAAGTTTATTTTAATTAATTTCATGATTTAATTTTTTATAAAAACATATTTACACTTAAAGAGGCATTTTCTAAAAAAATCGTTTTTCATTGCGTTTATTACATTTAATTTTAAATTAAATTCTTCCAATTCTATGCTTTTAATTTTTAAAAATGGAATCAATATTTTTATTCATGAGTTCCAAATTTATTAAATAGTTCCCTTTTATTTTCTGTCAATATGAATAGTAACTTTAATAATTTTTGTTACCACAGTAAAAGGTAAATTGGGTAAGTAATTTTTAAAATAAAATAATAACGACTAGAAAATGAACCTAAGACTTTCCCAATTTTATTGTATGATTAATTTTCGTACATAATAATTCAATGTCTGGTTATATGGCCATTTATGTCAATTTGGATAGGATTATGACTTCTATAATATTTTATTTAAAGAAAAGTCAAAGATGTCACATTCATATTTTTAATAAAAATAACATTTTTAATATTGGGTTATACAAAGGATATGTTTGACCATAAATTGTATTTTGAAATTTAAAATATTTATATTCATAATTGAATTTTTTTTTCAATTTTTAGTAAATAAATAATTATCTTAAATTCTTATACAACGATGATGTATTAATTATTTAATTAATGGAAAATAAAATAAATTATATTGAAAATTTTAAAAGTAATTTAATTTGAATTAATTAATATGATAAATGAATTTTATAGTTGAATATTACATATTATGGATGTATTAAAAGATTTTTTTTCTAATTTATCTTGTTTTATGGATATTATTAAAGTCAATTAATGAATAGTATCAAAATTGACAATAATGTTATTTCATGAATGTAATATTTTATTAAATTATTTAAAAATCATAAAAAAATTAAATAATCACAAATGGGATAATATATGGTCTAAAAATTTATCCTCCATGCATTTATAGTCCATTTGGAATATTTTGGATCTAAAATAGTCTTAATATATTTTAATATTTTGAGAAATTCTAAAAGTGACCCTCACCTCAAATATAAAATGGCACCCCTTCCTTCGCTTATTTACACCACTTTGAGACATATATATAAACAAAAATATACCCATTTATCTTATAAAAATCATTATCTAACTTATAGAGATTTTGGTTCTTCCAAAGGACTAACCCTAGATCCCTTAAAAATAGATCTAAAGGAAGTCCACCGAAGAAGAGGTAATCGTCTTTACCAACTCTTTCAAGTTTATTTCTTCTTTTACTTCTTATTTATATGTTTTTTTATAATGATTTAACATATATATCATCAAATATATACTTATATTTTATTATGATTATAATAAAATTATATTCCGCCTCTTATCCATCCTATGAAAAATGAAAGCATCGCACATGCGTACGTACGACGTACCATCTCTACATAATAGTGTAATTCATTTTTCATCACCACTTTACTTGGATTGTTATAATTATGGAAATAATGGATATATAAGAGAATTATTACATTTTATTGATTCTGTAAAATTAATATATCATCCATTTCTATATCCATTCTCCATTAAGGGAATGAAACTGCCGCTCGTGCGTACGTACGGCATAGCATCCCCACGTCGCAATGTAATTCATTTTCCATGGTAAACATTTAAGAATGGTTACAAAAATGTATATAATGATTAAATATGATATTTATAACATTAATATTATTCTGTACTATATGTATCTATATCCTATTCAAGAGATCCATGACTTTCATGACAAAACATGCATGAGAAAATAAGGCAATTAGCACCGAAACCAGTGAAAATAATGAAATATTATTAATGAAAGAGTGGTAATATTTTATAAAATGATCATAAAATATGTTATAAATACTTATATGGTACTTATATAAATTAATAACATGTTTAAAACCATTATACATGAGATTTTAAAATGTTTCAAGGAAATAGAACATAAGGTAAGGTAATTCTTAACTCATTTTTTATTCTTTGGGTTAAACCACTACTTCATTGATTATGTCATGATAAGACTATGTATGAAATGAATTTTTATTATATTATATTTTATTTACACTTATTTTATATGTATTTATATTTAATACACATAATTTTTTCTTTTTATTAACACTCACTTTAATTATATGATAATTATAAGGGATTTTCATCTCACTTTTATTTTTGTGGGACACATTCCATAATCACCAGTTATTTCCTTTGAATGGTGTATATAATACCCATGAATTCCTTTTATGATATATATTATGATTTTTATGGTGATTTACATATCCATTTATTTTTATTTCCTTAATGGGGTTACAATCCAAAAGTTACCAAAGCGGTAAGTGTTTATTTGACAATCTCATCAATATTCATGGTTGTTTATGATTAAGTATACACTATGGATTATTTATTTTACATGTCCATGTTTTATAAAAATGTTTTCAAAAAGGTTCTTAATATTATTCTACAATTTTTTAAAATCATTTTTACACACGTTTAACTTTTTACAAAATGGTTTGAAAACAATCATTTTATATTTTTTAAATGAGGTTCTTTGTTAATTTTCCAACAAAAATAATTTTTTTAACTTATACAGTAGCAGAGTTTTTTACCACCATCATGAAACCTTAATTTTTTTAATCTTAATTTTAAAAATTACATGTTTGTCTTCAAATAAATTTCTTTCCTTTATAATTGTGAGGCTTTAAAAAATGATTTCAAAATGGAAAGGATGCTTTCATCAAGAATTATTTTAAGTGATCTCTCAAAATAATTTTCCATATAATATAACATTATTTTATGATACTTTTGATTTACTAGGAATATGATACAATTATATCATCCTTAATCTTTCTCTTGTTTTTTTTTATGTTTATGATGTAATGATATTTATAAAACTTGTTCTTTTTCCATGGGTTATGCTATGGTGAAATGTTTATGAAACTAATTTATTTTGATGGGTTTTGATATGATTAAGGATTTATGTTCTTGTATAAAACATATGTATGGTTTTTATTATGTGATTTTTGGTACCTATATCTCCCTCCAATGCATTGGATAATGATTTATATCACATGAGATAGTTAGTACTGGAATGGGGAGTGAACTCAGTTCTGTAAGGTACTTTGTCCGCTATGATGGTCTTGAGAGTAAACATTGACTACTATGATGGTTTGGGGAGTGAACTCATTCCACTAGGAGGAAAGGGTTGTGACTAGTGATGGTGGAGTATCCCACCCATAAATTTTATCCACCCATGGATTTTCTATTCTTATGTTCCACAATTTAATATTTTATGCATATGATATATTCTCATGGCTCATGTTCAACACTTTATTTATAACACAAATCTTATGAAGTGCCAAGCTTTATGTCATCACTAAAGATTAAGATATTTTATTTTTTGGGTAATGATTTCGAATGATAATCTCATGTTCTAATACCCTTTTTTAGGTTATTCTTATATGATCATTGACATCTCACTTATTTTCCTTTACTGAGTATTTGAGTTCACCCTTCTTATGTTTACTTTTCCCCAGGATATGAGTAATTATGTTAAATTAATTGTGAGTATAATAATTCCACATGGATGATGTTGATGGCTTATTATGAAATAAGAAAATATGGTATAGTGGGATATAATTTTTATCTTTATGGTCCATTTTTTTATAAATACTAGTGATTAATTGTTTGTCATAATTCTTTAAAAATATAAACCTAAAAGGTCCTAGTGTATGCAAGTGATCCAATATTTCGTTTTTATATTGTAAGGTTTGGATGGAAAGGGGGGAAATTGGGTCACATTTATTGGTATCAAATCCATAAATGTAAAGTTTATGATTTTTTCTCTGAATATGGAAATGTGGGTTCAGGGTTGTTGCATACATACTTATTCTTCATCACATGAGATATCTGATTCATAATCTTCATCTTAAGATGCTTCAACATTGTTACTATCATTAATAAATTTTTCATGTTGTTCAACTTCAACCACTTCATCTTCCATTTCTCCCATATCTTTAATTATTTGTGAAACTTTATTATCATACTGGTCTAGAATTTTCACATATGTAGAGTAAAAAATCTTTCCCATCTCTTTATTATAACACATATATCATCTACCATTAGGAATATATCCAAGAAAGATTTTATTAGAACCTCCCTTATCAAACTTTATAAGATGATAAACCATGACTTTTATGATGCAAGGATTGTAGAATGTCCTTAGGTGTGTCAAATTTTGGGTTTCTTTGTAATACATATCATAAGAAGTCATATCAAAGTTCATCCTATAGAAACATTAATTTTTAACATAAACTACTAATTTGATAGATTACCTCCAAAAATATCAAGAAGTATCATGTTTGATTAACTTTGTTCATGCAATATCAGCCAAACTTCTATTTCTTATTTCAAAAACACCATTTTTTGTGGTGTGTATGGTGCCCTAAACTCATGAATAATTCCATTAATTTTAAGATAATATTTAAAACTACCACTTGTATATTCTCCACCATTATCATTTATAATATTCTTCATAGAATATCCATATTATTTTTCTTCACATATCCTAAAACTCTTAAACATTTTTAGAGCCTCTAATTTTTGTTTCAAAACAGAATACATGTGATGAAAGTAAATTCATCACTAAAATAAATTAATTAATTATCTTAATTTGTTTATTACTTACTCATGGTCCCACAAATGTAAAAATGAATCAAATCTAAGGGACGGGTTGAATGTATATTAACATTCATATTAACTGAGTTTGTAATATTCCCTTTCTACCATATAGAACAACACCAGTATATTCTCATTATCATGTTAGGAATATTATGGATACTTTCTATATTTTTATCTTTATCATAATCATCTGAGATATGAATTCTATCCTTTTATTCCAAAAATGATTTTCTTCCATCATGCTTAGGTACCATGAACTCTGTATATCTCCAACTAGAAATAATTTTCCATTGGTTTGTTTACCTATTATAATTACATAACCATATTCAATTAATTTAACAGCTAAACAATCTCTTCTAAAATCAAATTTTTTACCGTCATCACAATGGTTTAAAATACTCAACAGGTTGTGTTTCATCTCATCAATAAACAAGGCTCTTTTAGATTTTATCTCTTCTTCCCTAATGATAAAAAATCAAATACCTTTTATTTTGAGTGAATATTAATTTAAAAAAGTAATAGTACCCTCCTTATAATATTTCACATTCTTTAACAACTTCAAATATCCAGTCATATGTGAAGAATTACCACTATCCAATATCCAATTATGTTCTCATTTTGTATCTTTTAGAGAAGTTTCAATAACTAAGCCATACTCTTTGCCTTTTTTTCTCATGCGGTGGTTGATATTTTTTGTATAAAATTTTTTATTTTTGTAACATAACAAGAAGTAATTATACAAGATTTATAGGTTGATTATATATTTCACAAATATTTTCCAAGGGTTGAAATATATTTTCAATCTTCACACTAAATTTCTCTGGTTATCTTCTTTGAGTGGGTTGACTCACCCTCTACCTATATCACTAGCTTCTCCTAGATTCATTATAGCATTCATAATTGAACCAAAATATCTTTATTTTATACCCAAAGTCTCCAAAATATCAATAGTAACCATAGAGATCATTTTTTCATTTTTAAATTAGAAACTATCTGGAGTTGTGAACCTGCTTTTCATCAACTTTCTTACTTTCACATTGGCATTTTTTTATACACCAAATTTTTGGTTTCCTCGTAATATTTTATTATTTAGCATAGATTTCTTATAAAACTTAATAGAATCTTTAGTAGTATCATCTTTTGATTTGTACATTCAAACCTTGGAAACTTTAATTTTGTCAAATCTTCATTTTTTGGTTACATACATGGTCTTTTTATCTTTCTTTTTCATCTGAATATCTTCATCCTTCTTATCAAACATTGATGATGATTTTTATTGATCCTAAATAGGTTTAAACTACTTAAAACTTTAACCGAATTATATAAGTAAGTTTTATAAATTTATAATTCCTTTATTAGATTTAACAAGTTTTTATTAAACAAGTTATAATTCTTCCTCCTCCACCTTCAAATTCTATTCAAGCATGATGTTGAGGTTTTTTTATCATAAAGAAACTTCTTCAAATAATCAATATATTTTAGAAACATTGAGTTCTATTAAAGAAAATATTATTGGTTATTTGAGGACAGGTTTTCTTTCTTCAACTTCGTATTCTCTTTTTTAAACCATACAATTTTTTCAGACATTATTTCAACTCTCTATTGAGTATAAATTCTATATAAGTCTATTCTTTTTCTTCAGATCTACTACTTTCATAATTTGTGAACTTCTCACTGTTAAATTTTTCAATAAGAAGTTTTTAGTAGCTTCATCACTGGAGTTAACATCTTCTTCTTCAATGTCATCATATTCTTCATGCTTAGATAAAAAGTTTCTATTTTTTATTAAGGGTAGTTTTTATCATTTCCCTTAAAATAATATTTAAATTTATCTTCCTTATTCTTGAATATATATCATATTTATTACTTTCTTCATTATCTTTTAATCAGGTAAAATTTGTATAAAAATGTCTAATATCTCCACAAGTAAAGAATTTCAACAGAAACTTTCCTTTATAATTTCTTCTTCCTATTATCACATTTTTATAAAATAATGAAATAGATTCATCAAAAAATTTACTAACATTGTATTTGTTGTTATATTAACTATATTATTCCTTGATAACTATCTTATACTTTCCTTTCCTGGATACTTTGGAAGAAATTTCCAAATCAACCTTATATTTTTTTATAACCTTTTATCTTATAATTTAATAACTGATGTGAGTGCTATGTAGATCATCCATAGAAATAGTTTCAAGATCTCTATATTTTTAGGATGATAATTTTCAATCAAATTTGTTAGGAAGAATTTGTAAGATCCTTTCAATAATGATTCAATCTTCCAACTTCTCACCAAGACATATTATGGTGCTTAGAATATCATTCACCATTGTAAAGAAGTCATCAATAGATTCATTATCACCCATATGAAGATATTTTTACTTCAATATCCAGATTTATAGCTTTTATTTCTTCACATTTTATTTACATCGTAGATGTTCTTAAACTTATCCCAGATGCCTTTAAATATTTGAATTACTTTAACTCTAAGAAACTCATTTTCATAGAGTAAAGAGATAATATTATTTATGTCTTTCCTATCATTCTCCAAATTCTTCTTATCAAAAACTATAAGAAAAATATCCTCATCATGTGGAGGTAATCCATATATAAATTCCTCATGAACTTCATAACTAATGGACATAATAAATGGTAAAATACTATCTTTCTAGATATGATATCTATTTCCACAGAAAATAGGAATTCCCTTACTACTAACTGAATTATGAACATCCATGTAAGATTTTATTTTCTTAAAAACTTCAATAAAGATTCAGTAAAGGTAATCCTCAGTACAGTACCACTTGAATGGACCAATCAGTATTTGTGTGACCACTGAGAGAGGTAGGGGTGAATCAGTGATCTTTTCTTTTTTATATTTTCTATCTTATAAAATAACCTTCAACTCGTGTTAAAGGGATATGAATTTGTTGAAAACAATTATAGAATAACAATCGTAGGAACACAAGTATTTATATGGTTCACTGATCAGTAAGAGTAGTTAATCCTTGGCATGGTTTGGAAATAGTACAAGACTACACACTCTACTAGAAAAAAATTATTTTTATATGGTTACAATAAGTAGATATTATCCTTACACTTATTTTATACTATAAATGATTAATAGTTCATGTTCTATTTGCACAAGTATATGATATAACAGTGATATTTGTAACAAGTCTATATACCTTCACCAGTAGTATTTAGTATGTATTCTCTATGCTTCTTGATACATTTCCATAATTGGTATTCTTGAAATAAATTTCTCTTCACTTTATTTCCTAACATTAGGAAATAAATTATTTCAGTCTTATGGTTATTCTTATGATAGGTTCATTCAATTGTTTCTTCATATGGGTTCATTTGATGGGTTTATATGGTATAATCTTCCTAGAGCCTTCTATAAAACCGAAACTAATACTATCACATTGTATGTTTGATCACCTCAACATATTATCTATCTAATACTATTAGATCAAAAAATCTATTTGGTATCCTTAAACCAATGTCAATTTAACAATTTCATAGTATCCCTTTTTTTATTTCATTGACTATTTCTTTATACTGTCTATTTGATTCCAACTGATGGTAATTATTCCTTCGATAATAATTTGTTTAATGTTTCTTCAAAAATTATTTATGATAAACTTTCTAACACTTTAGTGGTTCTCCTAACTTATTCATGTGTGAATAGTATACTTACCCCATACAGTACTTGTTTCCCCTATTTATAAGTGTGTGAGTAAGAGTAAAGGCATGAAACTAAATTTTATTTTCTCGCTCAACAAAAACTCAAATATGAAAACTCCCACTCATATCTATTTTTTTTATTATTTTCAACACTTATATAATATTATTGAAGCTTTTTGTAAACTATAGAATCCATGTACTTTAATGAAATTACTCAAACTTAGCTTTAAGGAAATTCTTCACTCTTACAAAAACCTTACAATCATTCATCTCATAAACCATTGTAGTAATAATTTTGACTAATGAGACATTGTCTGATGTTTCTTCAAAACTTTGTAGGAACATTTCGGAAGTCTTTAACCAGATACTTTCACTATATGATGATTTTCATAAGAACTCTTCATTAATTTCCTTCACATACTAACCTCTGACTGATAAACTTCATACAGAAAAATTTTTCTAGTAACATTAACTAGAACCTTCTATCGATGACTCTAATAATTTCATCTATTTATCTTGTAACATCTTCACTATGCAACTTCATGAATGTCCTTCTAATAATCATTGTACATAAGAAAAAATCTTTCAATAATTCAAGTTGTTCATTTGATGGACTCCATCTGATTACATTGTGAGAGATTGTATAATGATATTCATTCTTTGGTAACTCGTGTTTATTCTTCAACAACTTTCCTCTAATCAAAAATCTTTAAACAAATATTGTCTAATAACATTTTACATATTTACATGAACCCTTACACATAATATGTAAATTGGATGTTATCTTTATGCAGCATAATCAGATACTTTTACGTAGTGTATAACTTCTTATAAACATTCTTTGAAAACTTCATAAACTTTGAACACAAACTCTACTCAATCAAACCTCTGACTAATAGGTTCTATCTATGGAAATTCCTTATAAAATCATAGTATGAACTTTGTATATACAAATTATTTTCTCCCCCTTTAGACTTATCTTGGATCATTTGGTATTTCAATACTCATGATGTTAGTAACATTAAGAATAGTAAAGCATCACCATATTTTCTTTATCGAACACTTTGTCTGATGAAATATGTAAGAAACATAGAATAACATTTTGCACAAATCTTTGGCCAATAACCTTAGTCTAATAACATCTTCCTAATGGGATTGGTCTAGAAAACTCAATATGGTATTCTCCATTTGATGATCTTTATTACATAACTTTATTAGGCAGATTGATTTATGCTTGGACAACAAAATACATTACTTTTTTAATAGTCTCCATAACAACTTCCAACTTATTTGAAACACCTTCAACTATCTTGGTTGTAGTAATTGGTAATGATAGAGGAACCTCCGAGATTTTTTGTTAGATAAAATATTATCAAATTAATAACTGATCATATACATGTATAGTAAAGGTATTCCCAAACTCAAATTTACTTATATAAATCAATATAGTGATGGTAGTTTAAGGAATATTAATGATGAGTCTAATATATATTGTGAATATTCCATAATTTCTTCTAATAAAAGGTTTGTAAATAAAATTTCATAAACAAACCATATTCCAACTATATTGAATAATGGATATCATATCAATTTTGAAATAATAAAAATATATTAGTTTGCAGCCTCAAGTATTTGTTGAAAACTATTTTTTAAAATATTGTTTTAGTTACAAATGAGCATCAAACACTTTATGCATCTCAGTTAATAATCCTATTGTAACATCCCAAGTAAATAAAGAATTTGACATTTTCATATTTATTAATATTTTTGAATTAAATATTGATTTTACTTTAAATTGGATGCTATGTTCGATGGCGTACCTGATACGCAACAACAGGTTTCTTTGAAATCTTATGTTGCACACAACGTTGAGTTATACTAAAAAATAATAATATAATATTATTATTTTAAATGGTAGTTAACACCTAGCCATTATAATGGCAGGAATAAAAAGAACTAACTAAAATATTATTACACATGTTTGTTAAATTTTTTTACATTTATCCAATAAAAGTTAGCGGCTTAAAATGTGAATGAATCCAATTTTAAGCACAAATAGTCAAATATTCTTTAAAATGTCAATTTACCGCCTTTTGATGGTGAACTATTTTTAAATATAGTATTTGTAAATTTTATATATTCTATTTGACAAGATAATTTTCTTCTTTAGAATAGGGATATCAAAATTTACTTTGGGTGAAATTTTGGTATATTTCTGATAATGTTCATTTTTTAATGAATACTAAAAAATATTGTATTTTAATTAAAAACTGACTTTTAATCTAATTTATTTATACGATTAGATTATCTTTTTAATTGTTTTTAAAGTGTAATTATATTATTTTTTACCATTTAATCCAATTTTGGTCATTGTAAGTAATTTCACTTTGAAATCAGACATAAAAAAGTTTCAATCTTTTGATAATTATTATTTCTTAAAAACGCGCTTTTTATTTTGACAATGGGAATTAATTTTAAATTAATTTCTGCCAGTTATGTGTTTTGAATTTGAAGAAATTGATTCTATATTTGGAATCAGGAGATCCAAATTTTTTAAATAGGTAACTTTTATTTTTATACATTATGAATATTTACTTCGGAAAATATTTTATTTACCATGGTTAAAGGGTAAATTTGGTAAATAAGGGTAAAAAAATATTATTATAATAATATTAAATTACCCTAACATGTGTCCTTATCCTATTGGTTGATACATTTCCTACCATGGGTATCATTGGGTTGATTTTGGGACCCCATGGAGCCACTTGGAAGTGATAATGACACTTTATATTAATTAATTTAAAGTAAAGACAAAAATAACATAAACATATATATTATACTAACACAATTTTTATATGAGGTTATATAAGTTATCTCTTCAAATATAAATATTCATTTGAAATATGAAAATATTTCTTACATCATGGTATTTTATTTATAATTTTTAAACATCAAATAAATAAAATTCTTTATGACACAATGATGATGCAGTGATTACCTTATTAATGAATGATTTAAATAAATGAGATTATAAGGATTAAAAAATATCCAAAACCTATAAAATTCAAATTGGATGATTTTATTTAGAATTATATACACCTTATATTATAATTAAATATGTTTTGGACCTTTTGAAACAGAAAATTATTTTATAATAAAATAATACCATTAAACTTTCCTAAAGCGCCCCTCCTCCCCCTTATAAAAAGCCATCACCTCTAACCCTTACTCACACATCTCAAGCCCCATTGTCTCATCCAATCCCCACCCAAATAATCTCCCAACATCTCTATCTTCCACCTATAATCCTTACCTTATGCATAAGGCACTTAAATAAATCCTTTCGGTTCAAACCAAAGGGAGTTACCCAATTTAAAAGTAACGTCTTCCCTCAAGTTCTCTTCTTTTATTTTAATTCTTCACTCCGTATAATATTATTACTATCTGTTTACATAAAAACACCATTATACTCAATATACTAGGTTGTTTTAATTTTAATTATTCTAACTACACTTACACACACCACCATCTAATTGGTAAAGAACATATTGTTTCTGTGGACAGCGAACTACTGCCTCATTAAATGATGACTGTTCAATCTTCTCCTACCACCTATAATGGTGGCCATTAATATGGAACTATATTTATATGTGATATATATTATATTTATATTTTCTCTATAATTATTTATTTTTCATTTATATCATACCTTTATGGTTTCCATAATGGGTAATTACGATAATTTCATTTGAGGAAGTGCGGACTATAGCCCCCTCAAAGTGATATGAATCATTCATGCCATACGTGGAACATATAAAGGATAGAGTTACTGAAATTATATATGATATTATAATGGAATTATAATATATCTATGTGTCATTAAGTTTTCATTCAATTAAATATGATATAGAAATGAAAGTAGCATTCATGCGTACGTACGGCTTACCGTCTCCATGAACGGTGCATTTCATTTCTTACCTCCAAATGTTATGTACTATTATAAATACATATATATACTAGATATATATGATATATATGATATCTAAATCATGAATATAATTCTGGAGATAATGTACTTTTGACCACAAGGACAACTTGTAATTATAAGAAGTTCATTTTTGACTCAAGTACCAAATATCGACAAAACGACCATTATTAACTTAAATGATTATATAATGTTTATAATATAGAAATAAGTGATATAAAAGGAATAATAAACCTGAAAATGTTTTGAATCAATTATAAATTAACTTTATTTTATTATTCAGGAGATTAAAGAATGAACGGGTCAAGTCGGACACAATGTAAGGTAACTTTTTAACCCAATTTTCATTCTTTGGGTTGATCTTCTCTTTCTTGTTTAGATAATTCTTTGATTATGTGAGAAATAATTTTTTATATCCTATCTTGTATTTATAATTGATTTATGTGTACTTATATTAAATACATGTAATCTATCTATTTTATTTACAAAAGGATCTTTGTAAGGGACTTTGTCTCAATCTCCTTTCATTGAGGAATATTTTGTTTTATACGCAACTTTATTTTATACAGTGTATAAACCCCTTTGAATTTTCATTTCATTCAAAGGGAATATTTTTTTTACGTGGAGTTTTACTAATTGAAAAAAAGGAATGTTTTTTTTAATGTACATGGTGATAATGACCTTTCCGTCATTGCGAGCATTATTTGATTGTTGGCTTCCTTAACAAGCCGTAATGTTTTTTTTAAGGAAAATAAATACCATATACTCTTTTTACATATTTTGGTATTGAAAATGGTTTTTATAATGGGTTGATTATGTCAATATATTTAAATGATATATTGTGATTGCAATGTGGAAGTTTTATCTTTCATTTATGTTTTTTTATGTGTTGTGAATATGTTATGGTTCTTGGGAATTGTTTACATACACGGGTGGTTCCTTGATAAACCTAGGGCGGGTGAGCCTGAGATAGCTCTCCAATGCATTAGGTAATGTGATGGAGATAAAATTAATGTTTCTCCTAAAAGATTTAGGTAATATACTGTGATGGGTATTACAAACGTAACTCCTTATGTAGTTGTGATATCTACAATGTAATTATGATATGGATACCATAATTTACCTTTATGATTTATGCTTTCTATGTGTTATTCATAAATCATATGATTTCGTGAGGTATTTTAAAGATATTATGATTGGTATGTATTTATGGACTAATGTTTTCTTTCTTTATTTTATAATCCTTACTAATATTTTTATGCTCATCCCATGTTTTTGAAATGTTTTCTATGGACTTAAAGATGAATAGGGTCAAGTATGGGATCAAGGAAAAGTCATGTTGTCCAAAACATGGAACTAGACATGACTCTTTTTTTCAAGAGTTTTTATTTTATAAAAAAAAGGATACTGAGTAGAAGTGTCTACTTTGTAATATTTGAGATGTAATGTAATAGTTATGGCCTAATCCTATAAAACTCTAAACCTGAAAAGATCCTAAATGTGAATTATTTACATAATTCAAGATTATGTACTGTTTAAGGTTGGGGCCTTATAGTTGGTATCAGAGGTCAGTTTAGACAACTTTAGGAGTTAGAATATTGTTAAATTAATTTCCATAAATTAATTTATGGTAAAATTAAAATGGTATAGAATTTATAGATCACCATATTGCTTCGCCTAAGATATTTCTGTATTCAGAATGGTTTTCCGTAGAGGAAACAAGGCAGCTATGATGGGATGACATCAGGAGGAAGACAACCTTTCAAATCAGCAACCTGAGATGGTCAGAATCGAAACTGAACAGTTTGTTGTAGTGATGGAACAGTTTAGTTAGACTATAAATGGTAGTGGTATCAATGCACGAGATCAGACAGATCCACCACAAAGGAACATGTTAGTAGTAGATCATTTCATGACACAGCATCCCCCGTCATTCATAGGATCATCTGACCATGTGCTAACTGAAGGTTGAATTAAAGCACTGAAGAAGATTCTTGATTTCATGGGGTGTTCAGAACATAAAAAGGTTAGTCTTGTTGTTTACCATTTTGAAGTTGAAGCCAAACAGTGGTGGTCAATGGTGAAAAATATTAGGGATAGTGAGAAGATTTATGTTCTTAATTGGTATGAATTTAAAGGTATGTTTCTTGAGAAATATTTTCCAAAGTTGGTTCGTCTTAGGATGGAAAAACAATTCTTTGAATTGCGGTAGGATGATGAATTAGTGGCAGCTTATGAAGCAAAATTCGCTCGACTATAAAGGTATGCTCCAAATTTCATACGAGATCTTGATCGTAAAATCGACCGTTTTTACTCAAGATTAAATCCAAATTATCGAAGGGATTTAGATTCTCATGAGTTCAAAAGTTATGAAAAACTTATTCGATGTTCGGAGAAGGTAGAAATGGAGTTTTCCAATGATCAGGTATTCTTTGACAAACAATATAATAAGAGGATGAGGTGGAAGATGAAAGGTAAGAACTCTTCAAAAAAGTCTGATGGTAGGAAACATAAGTTTATAGTTTTTGAAAATTTTGGTAAAAAGCATGTTAGGGAATGTCTTTTGAAATATATTAAGTGCTACTGATGTGGTAAAATGGGACATAAGGCTTGTAATTGTACTAAAAAATATCAGGTTAATGGTAAGAAAAGATATGATTTATAGTCAGTAAAATGTTTTAAGTGAAATGAAATGGGTCATTATACAAATTAGTGTCCAACAAAGAACTCAACTGAGGGAAAGCAACCGAAATACAAGAAGAAAGGGGTGGTTAAATCATTTGTAACTACTTCAACAGATGTTGGGACATAAAATAAAGTAGTATCAGGTACACTATTTTTTTGTTCAGATTATACCAACATGTAGTTTGATTCAGGATCTACACATTCATTCATTTCTGATAAATTTTCTAGTAAATTGGGAATTCCATCTCAAGATATGAATACTAAACTTATAGTAAAAACACCTGGAGAAAATTTTTAGATAAAAGAAATTATAAGAACCTTCCTATCCTTATGTGCGTAAAGAATATACCTACAAACCTTATTCTTTTCTTCTAGTAGAGTTTTGATGTCATTTTGGGTATGGATTGGCTTTCCATTTATCATGCTAAGATTGACTGCAGATCTAAAGAGGTTTCTTTTCATAAAAAAATTTAGTTTGTGTACAATAATGAACCTTTACTTATGATAACATATCAGGAAGCTGAGAAACTAGTAAAATATGGAAATGAATGTTACCTTGCACATGTTGTTGAAAACAAAGGAACTATTCATATTAATGATGTGCCAGTGGTAAATGAGTACCTTGATGTTTTTTCTGATTAGTTTTCTGGTATTATACCTGATCGGGAAGCTAAATTTAATATTTACTTAGTTCTTGATGCTAAGACAATTTCAAAACCCCCTTATCAAATGGCTCAAATTGAACTTTTAGAGTTAAAGAAGGAATTTCAAGAGTTATTAGATAAAGGTTTCATTTGACCTAGAACATCACCATGGGGTTCTTCTGTCTTGCTTTTTAAAAAGAAAGATGGTTCAATGAGACTTTGCATTGATTATAAAGCATTGAATAACATCACTGTTAAGAACAAGTATCCTTTGCCTCATATCAATGATTTGTTTGATCAGCTCCAGGGGGCTCAGTATTTTTCGAAGATTGATTTGAGGTCGGGGTACCATCAGTTGAAAGTAAATAAATAAAACATTCCAAAGACCACGTTTTGTACTAGATATGGCCATTATGAATTTGTATTTATGCCTTTTGTGTTAACCAATGTACCTGTTATATTCATGGATCTTATGAATATAATTTTCCATGAGTTCTTGGATAAGTTTTTGGTTGTGTTCATTGAAAATATTTTGGTTTATTCTAAAATTAAATAAGAGCATTAAATTCATTTAAGGGTTGTCTTTCAAACCTTAAAAGAAAAGAAACTGTTTGTAAAATTTAGCAAGTGTGAGTTTTGGTTACAAAAAATATCTTTCCTTGGACACATTATTTCTAAAGAAGGCATAACTGTTGATCCAGCTAAAACAAAAGTTATTAAAGAATGTTCAAGACCCATAAATATAACCAAGATCCATAGTTTTCTTGGTTTATCAGATTATAACTAGAGGTTTGTTGAAAAATTTTCATGGTTATCTAGCCCACTGACTAAGTTAACTCGAAAAGGTGTAAAGTTCATTTGGCCAAAAGAATGTGGTGATTGTTTTCAGGAATTGAAAAGAATATTGGTGAATGCTCCTATTTTGTTATTACCTTCTAGAGATGGTGAATTTGTTATCTATAGTGATGTTTCATTGAAAGGACTTGGTTATGTCCTTATACATAATGATTAGGTAATTGTTTATGCTTCACGTCAGTTTAAACCTCATGAGTTAAATTACCCTACACATGATTTGGAATTAGATACTGTTGTTTTTGCTTTAAAAATTTGGAGGCATCATTTTTATGGAGTAAAGTGTGAAATATATACTGATCACAAAATCTTGAAGTATATATTCACTCAGAAATAATTGAACATGATACAGAGGAGATTTCTAGAATTAATCGAGGATTACGATTGCATGATTCATTACCATCCAGGAAAAGAAAATAAAGTGGTTGATGCTTTGATTCGAAAAAGTAATGCTACATTAACCTTGTTACGTTTAGAACAAGATCCTTTGATTAAATATTTTATGAACTTTGGCATAGAATTTATTGGTGCAGGAAATTCCTCTATTTTGTTTCAGGTGTCAGTGAAATCATCTCTATCATGCAAAATTAGAAAAGCACATAAGAAAGACAATGAGTTGCAGAAAAAGGTATATTTGGTTCAGAAGGGTATGTTGCTTGAATTTAACATTGATAATTATTGTATTTTGACATTTGGGAAGTGATTATGTGTTCCTTGTGATTCACAGTTGAAGAATGATTTGTTATGTGAAGTGCATAGTTCTCTGTTTTCATTTCATCCTAGCAGTACAAAGATATACAGAGATCTTTGGGAGTATTACTAGAAGGATAGAATGAAAAGAGATATTCTTGAATTTACTGTGAATTTTTTGACTTGTCAATAGGTTAAAGCAAAGAGGTAGTTACCGAAATGGATACTGTAGTCTTTACTAGTGCTAGAATGGAAATGGGAAAATATATCCATGGACATCATTATGGGATTACTAAAGAAATATTGAGGTAACAATACAATTTGGGTTATTGTTGATCAATTGACTAAATCTTCTCATTTCCTTCCTATTTGAGATACTTTGTCTCAAGATCAACTTTATTGGTTGTATGTTAAAGATATAGTCAGGTTACATGAAGTTACCCACCCCATTGTATCTGATCATGATCTGAGGTTCACTTATAACTTTTGGAAAGGCCTTTACAAGTCATTGGGAACTAAATTAAATTTTAGTATAGATTTTCATCCTCAATCAGATGGGCAGTCAGAACGAACAATTCAGACCTTGGAGGATATGCTACGTGCTTGTTCAATGGATTACTAGGGAAGTTGGGACCAACATATTTCTTTGGTTGAATTTTATTATAATAATAGTTTTCATTCTAGTATACAGATGGCTCTTTTTGAGGAATTATATAGAAATTGGTGTCGAACTCCAGCTTTTGGGATGAAGTAGGTGAAAGGAAGTTTATGGGACCAGAATTGGTAGAAGAGATGGAAAAAATTCAATTGATTCAGAAGATCATGAGAAAATTTCAGAGCATGCAGAAAAGTTATGCAGATAACTGGAGGAAGGATCTTTATTTCAAGGTATGTGATCATGTCTTTCTCAAAGTTTCTCCATGGAAAAGTGTGATGCATTTTGGTAAGAAGGGAAAGTTAAGTCCGAGGTTCATTGGACCCTATAAAATCCTAGAGAAAGTTGGATCAGTTTCCTACAGAGTGGATTTACCTCTAATTTTATCCCAGGTACACAATTTTTTTCATGTTTCAATGTTGAGAAAGTATTTTTCAGATCCATCTCATGTTTTGAGTCTGGAGGTAGTTCAGTTTGAATAGAATCTCTCTTATGAGGAACAACCAGTCCAGATTCTTGACCGAAGAGAGAAAGTATTGCAGAATAAGGTAATTCATCAGGTAAATGTTTTGCGGAAAAACCATATGGTTGAAGAGGCAACGTGGGAATCTGAAAATTCTATGAGGTATAAATACCCACATTTATTTGATAAGTGAATAAAAATTGTGAGGATGCAATTTCCAAATGGGGGAAGGATGTAACATCCCAAGTAAATAAAGAATATGACATTTTCATATTTATAAATATTTGTGAATTAATTATTAATTTCACTTTAAATGGGATTCTATGTTCGATGGCATACCTGATACGCAACAATGGGTTTCTTTGAAATCTTACATTGCACACAACGTTGAGTTATACTAAAAAATAATAATATAATATTATTATTTTAAATGGTAGTTAATTCCTAGCCATTTTAATGGAAATAATGAACAAAACTAACTACAATATTATTATACATGTTTGTTAAATGTTTTTACATTCATCCAATAAAAGTTATAAGCTTAAAATGTGAACGAATCCAATTTTAAGCACAAATAGTCTGATATTCTTTAAAAGGTCGATTTACCACCATTTGACGAAGAACCATTTTTAAATATAGTTTTGTCACTTTTATATGTTATATTTGAAAAAATAATATTCTTCTTTAGAATCGGGATATGAAAATTTTCTTTGGATAAAATTTTGGTATTTTTCTGATAATGTTCATTTTTTAATGAATACTGAAAAATATTGTATTTTAATTCAAAACTTCCTTTTAACCTAATTTATTTATATGGTTAGATTATCTTTTTAATTGGTTTTAAAGTGTAATTAGATTATTTTTTTACCATTTAATCCAATGTTGCTCATTTTAAGTAATTTCACTTTGAAATTGGACATAAACAAGTGTCAATATTTTGATTGTTATTATTTCTTAAAAACACACTTTGTTTTGACAATGGGAATTAATTTTAAATTAATTTCTTCCACTTATGGGTTTTGAATTTGGAAAAATGAATTCCATATTTGGAATCAGGAGGTCCAAATTTTTTAAATAGGTAACTTTTATTTTTATACATTATGAATATTTACTTCGGTAAATATTTTATTTTGCATGGTTAAAAAGTAAATATGGTAAATAAGGGTAAAAAAATATTACTATAATTATATTAATTTACCCTAAAATGTGTCCTAATCCTATTTATTGATACATTTCCGACCATGGGTATCCTTGGGTCGATTTTGGGACCCCATCGAGCCACTTGGGAGTGATAATGACACTTTATATTAATTAATTTAAAGTAAAGACAAAAATGACATAAACATATATATTTTTGTAAAACAATTTTTATATGGGGTTATATAAGTTATCTATAAGGCCCCAGCCTTAAACCATACTTAAACTTGAGTTATTACAAGATTACACATTGAGGATCTTTTTAGGTTTAGAGTTTTAGAGAATTAGATCATGAAACTTGCATTACATTCCACATTTAAACAAGGTGGTTACATAAAAGACAATATTCATTCTTCCCATCAATGGAAACCTATTTAAAATAAAACATGAATTCTTTCTTGACACATCCTTGACACTATCGTCACATCATGTACCTTTCCCTTGACCTGTGAAAAGCATTTCAAAAACTTGGGATGAGCATAAAAAAACTCAGTAAGGGTTATAAAAATATGGAAAGGAAACATGAGTTCATATATACATAAGAATGAAATTATACTTTACCCATAAAACATAGGCATATCAAATCATGAATAAATAATAGAAAACATAAGACATAAAGGTAACTTGAGGCATTCATAACATTCTTACGTAGGGAGTAACCCTCTTGGTTACGTATGGAATACCCATCACAGTATATTCCCTAAATCTCTTCGGAGAAACCTTAACGTTTCACTCCTTCACGTTACCCAATGCATTGGAGAGCTATATCGGGCTCACCCGCCCTTAGTTTATCACGGAACCACCCGTTCTTCATAACAATGCCCAAGAACCATAACATAATCGTATCACATAAACATGAATAAAGGAAACATAACATTTCCACATTTCAATCACAATATAACATTTTATGATATTGAAATAATGAATCCATTCAAAAAGAAACCATTTCCAAAACCATTTAAAACATTTAATAAAGAGATTTTTGAATCAAAGTGTCCCATACCACCTTGAAGCTTAAAACTTTAAACCATTAATATCCATATAAATAAATCCTTAAAACCATTTTGAAAACATGGATATTAATAAGAACAAATAATTAAAACATTTAAAACGATATTTTGGTTAAAGGTGTTTTACCAAAATTAGAGACAATTGAATACAATAATCGAGGAATAACATTTAGTCAGAACTTTATAATATCATGAGAATAAAAGGATTCATGATATAATACTCCAAAGGACAGTATATACACCATATAAGAGTGAATTGGTGCATAACAACAATGAACCCTCAATAGAAATGTCAAATGTGATGAAATCCCTTATAAAGAAGGTATCCTTAAATTAAGGACAAATAAATCTCAAAAATATGTGTGACAAATATATATACACCCAATATAAGTGGATATTAAGTGTAAAACAATAAAAGTTCATTCACACATATTCAATGGATGACATATTCAATGACTATAAGTTGAACCCAAAGAAATCGAAATTGGGTTAAAAAGTTCCCTTGACAGCCTAACGGCATCACATCAAAATGAGTTGATGAGAGATAAAAAGTGTATCTCATCACTTGGACATAAAATTTACATCAATAAGAATGTATGAGAACATATCCCAACATAAAAATATGTAAATTAAAAGACCCAATAAAAGAAGTCTTTTAAAAAAGAAGAGGGTGAAAGGTTCCCTTACCGACTTGGATATCTTTCAAAACATACACCCCATGAAACAAAGACAATAGGTCATTGATTTAAATACTCATAAAAGAAAGTATATTACACAAAGAGTAGAATAATGTGAAGTACATACACCACTAAATGGAATTTATGGCGAATGTAGCATAAATCTCACGGGAATAAAAGTGAGATGAAAAATCCCTTACGAAAACTCGGCAGCCTAACGGCGCCACATAAAACTTCCGAATATGGATTGATGAGATCAAATAGAGTATCCCATAATATTACAATAGAATTTACAGCAAGTGGAATATAAAAGAAAATCCCCCAACATTGCAAGGAGGAGTTTAAAAGAAGTGACATAAAAGAGAGTACTTAAAAAGAAAGAGAGAGGTTAGATCTCTTACGAAAGTTCGGCAGCCTAACGGCGCCACTCAAAACATCAAAAATGGATTGATGAGAGAGAATAGGGTCTCTCATCACATGAACATAAAAATTATAGTAAATTTAATATAAAAGATCATCCCAATCATAAGAAAGATGAGCTTAAAATAAATGACATAAAAGAGTGTACTTAAAAAGAAAGAGAGTTGTAGGATCCCTTACCTCGGGTCCGACTTGACTCGATCGTTCTTTAATCTCCAGAATAATAAACTTGAGTTAATTTATAATTCCTTAAGAACCTTTTTCAAGTTCATTATTACTTTTATACCACTTATTACCATGTCATAAACATTATGTAATCATTTAAGTTAATAATATTTGTTTTGCCGATATTTGGTTCTTAAGTCGAAAGTGGACTTCTTACAATTACATGTTGTTCGTGTGGCCAAATGTTTATTATATCCAGAATTGTATTCATTATGTAGATATCATATATGTCATATATATCCAGTACATGCATGCATTTATAACATTACATAATCATTTAGAGGTAAGAAATGAAATGCACCGTTCATGGAGACGGTAAGCCGTAGGTACGCATGAACGCTACTTTCATTTCTATTTCATATTTTATAGAATGGAATAATAATGATATAAAGGTATATTATAATTCCAGTATAATATCATATATAATATCATATTTCCATCCTTTATACATCCCACATATGGTATTTAACGAATCAAATCACTTTGAGGGGGCGGTAGTCCGCACTTCCTTAAATGAAGATATCGCGTATACCCATAATGGAAGCCATAAAGGTAAGACAAAAATGAAAAATACAGAAGCATAAATAAAATATAAACATATTATATATCATATATAAAAATATTGACATCATAATGGCCACATTTGAAGGTGTTAAATGAGTATTGAACAATCATCGTTTCGGGAGGCAGAATTTCACCATCCACGGAAACCGTATGTTCTTTAACCATTTGATGTAGTTGTGTGAGAGTGTAGCTAGAATAAATATTATAACAACATTCTAGTATATTTAAGATACTGGTTTTGTTACAAAATAAGTAAATAAAAAGATTTTAGGGGGTTGGAGAAGCAAAATAAAACAAATGAACATGAGAGAATGAATTACCTTTAAAAGTGTAACTCCTTTTGATTTGAGCCTAAAGGCTTCCTTTGAAAGGATTCTGCCCAAAGGGAATCCTCTAGGATGAGGATAGGGATGTGGAGAGAGTACATGGGCAGGGTTTGGCCGAGCCAAAGGCTTGAAGAGTGTGTTAAATGAGGTAGAGGTGGGGGCCTTTTATAAGAGGAGAGGAGGGGTACTTTTGGAAAGTAAAGAAATATTACTTTATTTGAAAATGTGTTTCGGTTTCAAAAGGTCCCAAATTGATATAATCCGTGTATAAGGTGATAAGGCTTCGAAATCCACTCATCCAATAAGTTTTGGACATGTTTAGTTCATAGATTTTACATTATCTTTCCATTTTATTTAAATCGTCAAATAATGATGTCATCGCTGCATCATTATTATGTCATAAATAATTTAATTTATTTAATGTCTAAAAATTATAAAAAAAATAATATGATGTATGAAATCATTTTAGATTTCCAATGAATATTTATAATCAAAAATATGACTTGTATAACCCCACTTAAAATTTGTTTTAGTAAAACATATCATGTTTGTGTCAATTTTACTTTTACATTAAATAAAATGTTATTTGTGTCATTTCCCAACCAAAGTGGATCCATGGGGTCCCCAAGTTGACCCATGGCTTGTCTTGGTCGGCCATGATACAACAAATGAGGGTAATACATGTGTCAAGCTCATCTCATTTTATTAAAGCATTATTTTTACCTTAAACTACACTAATTACCACTAATCGCGATTAAAAACTTAATAAGTTACTATTCACCAAAAAATTATTTTAATCTCATTGAACCACATTTTACTTCTTAATGACAACCATGTATGTCGGATTTTTGAAAATCAAAACACAATGATGGCAAAATTTCATTTAAACGGAAAATCAGTTTTTATAAGTACCACTTAGTGGTTTCACTATTCATCAAAAATTGAAGTTTTTCAGAAAAATCCCAAAAATTCACCCTAAGCTATATTTGATATTCTGAATTCAAAAATGAAGTCAGTTTTACAAAATTCAAAACATATAAGTCACATTAATTAATTTAATAATTAATTCCCACTGTCATGACAAATAGCGTGTTTTATGAAACAATAAGTATCAAAAGATTGACACTAGTTTAAGTCTGATTTCAAAGTGAAATTGATTCCAACGACCACTATTGGATTTAATGGTAAAAATATTTTCTACTTTCACTTTAAAACCAATTCAAAATATAATCTAATCATATAAATAAATTAGACTAAAAAGTGGTTTTGAATTAAAATACAACATTTTACACTATTCATTAAAAAAAAGAACTTTATCGGAAAGATACCAAAAATTTACACAAAGTAAATTTTGATGTCCCGATTCTTAATAAGAGTTTTATTTGGTCCAAAAGAATGTTTAAGAGTGAACAAAACTATATTTAATGACGGTTCTCCATCAAAAGGTGATAAGTGAACCTTTAGTGAAAACTAGGGCATATACACCTAAAATTGAATTCTTTCCGTATTTTAAGCCTTTATCTTTTATTGTACAAATGTAAAAATATTTAAGAACATATATAATCATATTTTAGTTATTTCTATCCATTCCCGCCATTACAACGGCTACATGTTAACTACCATTTAAAATAATATTATTTTATTATTAGAGTGCAACGTAATATTCCCAAGAAACTCGTTGTTGCGTGTTGGGTACGCCATCGAGCATAGCGTCCCCTTTAAAGTCATATTAATATTTTATTCACAAATATGGATAAATATGAAAATTTCATATTCCTTATTTACCTGGGGTGTTGCATCCTTCCCCCCTTTTGGGAATTGCGTCCTCACAATTTTAAAATTGCGCTTGGAAACATCCTTGAACGTCCCACATCGGAACAAGAGTCGGTAAAACAATCACTTTAAAATAAAGAAAGATAAGCACAGAGGTCACCCGAGTTAACCCATACTGGGATTCTAAGTATGAAAATATGGACATGGAGGAGAAAACATAGGGTCATGTTCCGATGGAGAGTGATAGAAAACATGTTTAGGAGAAAGTTAACAATAAGAAAATCACAAACTTGTGATGGGTTAAACGGTGTTGGGTTCCCCAGTAGGAAAAGTTAATAGACAACATTTTTGTTTTAAGTTAATTTTTATTGAGGAATTTATTCATAAGGAAGCGTAATCACTTATCATGTTGACTTTCAACTTTTACTAGATTCCTTAGTCAAACTCATATTTTTTCCAAAAGACGAGTATTTAGGGAGACTTGTTCGCGTTAAGAGTACTATAATCAACTTCTAGAGAATCACCTAATCCCTAAAAGAGAACTATATACATCCCATGTATTTAGGCTTTAACCAAACCAAAACCAAAAAGGTTAGTACAAGATCAGATAATCCAGAAAAGGATAACCCATTATAAAAAGAAAATCTATTCTTAATCTCCAAAATTTGTCCAACAAAACCCAAAGTTCAACGAGGACCATCCGATAAACAATTTGTCCATAAAATTCTTCAAAGTAAACCAATATAAGATTGAAACCCAAATATTTGAAGGATTTAGTCACATAGTCTTCCAAGTTAAATCGTAACATTTATCTCCAAACAACATCAGTTGCTCCTAAAGTCTCACATTGAAAAGTAATTATCCTAATCACATATCCTCCAAAATCAACTTACTCTTAATTCATAAAATCATATATCTAAAAAGAATCAGTCAAACTAACCAGGGACTTCACGTAGTCCAATGGTAGGCGATAAATACCAGTCGCACTTTGGTTGTGGGTTCGATTCCCGCAGCATTGTCCAACGCGACGGGTTGTCACACGGTCTGCATGTTGTCCTTTTTCCAAAACTATATAATTCTCAAATCATTACCCAAAAAGGGATAAAATCATCAAAAATAACCATAACATAATTTAACCTCAAATTTATCTCATGCCTTTCACTTCAATCATAACATATGGTAACCCATAATTACCTCAAAAGTAAGGATCATATAAACCCAAATGGTTCTTTATAACTATGTCCACAAAAGAAAAGATAACTATTACTTGAATAAAATTTGCCTATATTAAACATCAGGGTTACACATAATATAAAAAGTCTTCTAATGTAACCCCATCATCAAAAGAGACTTAATACTCTTAAGAATTTCACCCTAACTCTTGAAGCCCTTATATGTTGACATCTTACTCATTCAACATTCTTCATGATCCATTATCCATTCCTTTCCAACTTATTCCGAAATACCTCTTTCCTACAAAAAAAATCATGAATCATATCCTAAGATTCCAAAATAAGAAAACAATAGTCATGAAATAGTACATACCTTTGATTGGTCATTGTCAGTTTCTTCATCCTCAATCGGAATGGCATTAGGTATTGGTAAACGAATATTGGTACGCTCTTGGTGACCCCATTCACGAAACTTCTTCATAGGACATGTGTTTGCATAATGACCATGCACACCACATTTAAAACATTCAATTGATCCCTCAGAAATAACTTCTTTCCCTTTCCTCGAGTCAACTGGATGCTTCCTTTTTCCATGGAAGGTTCTTGCTTTATGACCTTCATTTCCACATCTATAGCATATTTCTGTCCCTTTGAAACATTTTCCTAGGTGTTTCTTTCCACATCTTTGACACATAGGTTTTTGAACACACTTACCTTTATGATTATTACCTGTACTTCCGTAGGGATTTGTTTCTTGCATATATGATGCCTTAGAGAAATCTCCAAGGTTTAGGTGGTCAATCATGACTCCAGATAGTTGGTTGAGGATAATCAAAAGAGTTCTCATTGCAGCTCCCATATCATTCAGTTGCTTGCTCAAAAAACTGTCACAGTTTCCTTCACATCCACTGTTACTTTGGTGCCTGCTAGATCCAGCCATTTACTAAAACCAAAAAGGTCAGTGTGAGTATATCAACAAAACCATCATGTACTAATGAGTAAGATAGACAATAAGATATACTTACTCATTCACTTTATCTAAAACTAAGACTCTTTCTGAAATCCTAACCATTATGGTAATTGTCAATTATGCTTAAAGAATACCCTAACCTCTAAAGTTATCTAAACCGACCTTTGATACCAACTATAAGGCCCCAGCCTTAAACCTTACTTAAACTTGAGTTATTACAAGATTACACATTGAGGATCTTTTCAGGTTTAGAGTTTTAGAGAATTAGATCATGAAACTTGCATTACATTCCACATTTAAACAAGGTGGTTACATAAAATACAATATTCATTCTTCCCATAAATGGAAACCTATTTAAAATAAAACACGAATTCTTTATTGACACATCCTTGACACTATCGTCACATCATGTACCTTTCCCTTGACCTGTGAAAAGCATTTCAAAAACTTGGGATGAGCATAAAAAAACTCAGTAAGGGTTATAAAAATATGGAAAGAAAACATGAGTTCATATATACATAATAATGAAATCATACTTTACCCATAAAACATAGGCATATCAAATCATGAATAAATCATAGAAAACATAAGACATAAAGGTAACTTGAGGCATTCATAACATTCTTACGTAGGGAGTAACCCTCTTGGTTACGTTTGGAATACCCATCACAGTATATTCCCAAAATCTCTTTGGAGAAACCTTAACGTTTCACTCCTTCGCGTTACCCAATGCATTGGAGAGCTATATCGGGCTCACCCGCCCTTAGTTTATCACGGAACCACCCGTTCTTCATAACAATGCCCAAGAACCATAACATAATCGTATCACATAAACATGAATAAAGGAAACATAACATTTCCACATTTCAATCACAATATAACATTTTAGGATATTGAAATAATGAATCCATTCAAAAAGAAACCATTTCCAAAACCATTTAAAACATTTAATAAAGAGATTTTTGAATCAAAGTGTCCCATACCACATTGAAGCTTAAAACTTTAAACCATTAATATCCATATAAATAAATCCTTAAAACCATTTTGAAAACATGGATATTAATAAGAACAAATAATTAAAACATTTAAAACGATATTTTGGTTAAAGGTGTTTTACCAAAATTAGAGACACTTGAATACAATAATCGAGGAATAACATTTAGTCAGAACTTTATAATATCATGAGAATAAAAGTATTCATGATATAATACTCCAAAGGACAGTATATACACCATATAAGAGTGAATTGGTGCATAACAACAATGAACCCTCAATAGAAATGTCAAATGTGATGAAATCCCTTATAAAGAAGGTATCCTTAAATTAAGGACAATAAATCTCAAAAATATGTGTGACAAATATATATAAACCCAATATAAGTGGATATTAAGTGTAAAACAATAAAATTTCATTCACACATATTCAATGGATGACATATTCAATGACTACAAGTTGAACCCAAAGAAATCTAAATTGGGTTAAAAAGTTCCCTTGACAGCCTAACGGCATCACATCAAAATGAGTTGATGAGAGATAAAAAGTGTATCTCATCACTTGGACATAAAATTTACATCAATAATGATGTATGAGAACATATCCCAACATAAAAATATGTAAATTAAAAGACCCAATAAAATAAGTCTTTTAAAAAAGAGGAGGGTGAAAGGTTCCCTTGCCGACTTGGGTATCTTTCAAAACATACACCCCATGAAAGAAAGACAATAGGTCATTGATGTAAATACTCATAAAAGAAAGTATATTACACAAAGAGTAGAATAATGGGCAGTACATACACCACTCAATGGAATTTATGGCGAATGTAGCATAAATCTCACGGGAATAAAAGTGAGATGAAAAATCCCTTACGAAAACTCGGCAGCCTAACGACGCCACATAAAACTTTCGAATATGGATTGATGAGATCAAATAGAGTATCCCATCATATTACAATATAATTTACATCAAGTGGAATATAAAATAAAATCCTCCAACATTGCAAGGAGGAGTTTAAAAGAAGTGACATAAAGGAGAGTACTTAAAAAGAAAGAGAGAGGTTAGATCTCTTACGAAAGTTCGGCAGCCTAACGGCGCCACTCAAAACTTCCAAAATGGATTGATGAGAGAGAATAGGGTCTCTCATCACATGAACATAAAAATTACAGTAAATGTAATATAAAAGAACATTCCAATCATAAGAAAGATGAGCTTAAAATAAATGACATAAAAGAGTGTACTTAAAAAGAAAGAGAGTTGTAGGATCCCTTACCTCGGGTCCGACTTGACTCGATCATTCTTTAATATCCTGAATAATAAACTTGAGTTAATTTCTAATTCCTTAAGAACCTTTTTCAAGTTCATTATTACTTTTATACCACTTATTACCATGTCATAAACATTATGTAATCATTTAAGTTAATAATATTTGTTTTGCCGATATTTGGTTCTTAAGTCGAAAGTGGACTTCTTACAATTACATGTTGTTCGTGTGGACAAATGTTTATTATATCCAGAATTGTATTCATTATTTAGATATCATATATGTCATATATATCCATTACATTCATGCATTTATAACATTACATAATCATTTAGAGGTAAGAAATGAAATGCACCGTTCATGGAGACGGTAAGCCGTACGTACGCATGAACGCTACTTTCATTTCTATATCGTATTTTATAGAATGGAATAATAATGATATAAAGTTATATTATAATTCCAGTATAATATCATATATAATATCATATTTTAATCCTTTATACATCCCACATATGGTATTTAACGAATCAAATCACTTTGAGGGGGCGGTAGTCCGCACTTCCTTAAATGAAGATATCGCGTATACCCATAATGGAAGCCATAAAGGTAAGACAAAAATGAAAAATACAGAAGCATAAATAAAATATAAACATATTATATATCATATATAAAAATAGTGACATCATAATGGCCACCTTTTAAGGTGTTAAATGAGTATTGAACAATCATCGTTTCGGGAGGCAGAATTTCACCATCCACGGAAACCGTATGTTCTTTAACCATTTGATGTAGTTGTGTGAGAGTGTAGCTCGAATAAATATTATAACAACATCCTAGTATATTGAAGATACTGGTGTTGTTACAAAAGAAGTAAATAAAAAGAGTTTAGGGGGTTGGAGAAGCAAAATAAAACAAATGAACATGAGAGAATGAATTACCTTTAAAAGTGTAACTCCTTTTGATTTGAGCCTAAAGGCTTCCTTTGAAAGGATTATGCCCAAAGGTAATCCTCTAGGATGAGGAGAGGGATTTGGAGAGAGTAAATGGGCAGGTTTTGGCCGAGCCAAAGGCTTGAGGAGTGTGTTAAATGAGGTAGAGGTGGGGGCCTTTTATAAGAGGAGAGGAGGGGTACTTTTGGAAAGTAAAGAAATATTACTTTATTTGAAAATGTGTTTCGGTTTCAAAAGGTCCCACATTGATATAATTCGTGGATAAGGTGATAAGGCTTCGAAATACACTCATCCAATAAGTTTTGGACATGTTTAGTTCATAGATTTTACATTATATTTCCATTTTATTTAAATCGTCAAATAATGATGTCATCGCTGCATCATTATTATGTCATAAATAATTTAATTTATTTAATGTCTAAAAATTATAAAAAAAAATACTATGATGTATGAAATCTTTTTATCTTTCCAATTAATATTTATAATCAAAAAGATGACTTGTATAACCCCACTTAAAAATTGTTTTAGTAAAACATACCATGTTTGTGTCAATTTTACTTTTACATTAAATAAAATGTTATTTATGTCATTTCCCAACCAAAGTGGATCCATGGGGTCCCCAAGTTGACCCATGGCTTGTCTTGGTCGGCCATGATACAACCAATGAGGGTAAGACATGTTTCAAGCTCATCTCATTTTATTAAAGCATTATTTTTACCTTAAACTACACTAATTACCACTAATCACGATTAAAAACTTAATAAGTTACTATTCACCAAAAAATTATTTTAATCTCATTGAACCACATTTTACTTCTTAATGACAACCATGTATGTCGGATTTTTGAAAATCAAAACACAATGATGGAAAAATTTCATTTAAACGGAAAATCAGTTTTTATAAGTACCACTTAGTGGTTTCACTATTCATCAAAAATTGAAGTTTTTCAGAAAAATCCCAAAAATTCACCCTAAGCTATATTTGATATTCTGAATTCAAAAATGAAGTCCGTTTTACAAAATTCAAAACATATAAGTCACATTAATTAATTTAATAATTAATTCCTGCTGTCATGACAAATAGCGTGTTTTATGAAACAATAAGTATCAAAAGATTGACACTAGTTTAAGTCTGATTTCAAAGTGAAATTGATTCCAACGACCACTATTGGATTTAATGGTAAAAATATTTTCTACTTTCACTTTAAAACCAATTCAAAATATAATCTAATCATATAAATAAATTAGATTAAAAAGTGGTTTTGAATTAAAATACAACATTTTACACTATTCATTAAAAAAAGAACTTTATCGGAAAGATACCAAAAATTTACACAAAGTAAATTTTGATGTCCCGATTCTTAATAAGAGTTTTATTTGGTCCAAAAGAATGTTTAAGAGTGAACAAAACTATATTTAATGACGGTTCTTCATCAAAAGGTGAAAAGTGAACCTTTAGTGAAAACTAGGGCATATACGCCTAAAATTGAATTCTTTCCGTATTTTAAGCCTTTATCTTTTATTGTACAAATGTAAAAATATTTAAGAACATATATAATCATATTTTAGTTATTTCTATCCATTCCCGCCATTACAACGGCTACATGTTAACTACCATTTAAAATAATATTATTTTATTATTAGAGTGCAACGTAAGATTCCCAAGAAACTCGTTGTTGCGTGTTGGGTACGCCATCGAGCATAGCGTCCCCTTTAAAGTCATATTAATATTTTATTCACAAATATGGATAAATATGAAAATGTCATATTCCTTATTTACCTGGGGTGTTACATTATCTCTTCAACAATAAATATTAATTTGAAATATAAAAATATTTCATATATCATGGTATTTTATTTATAATTTTTAGACATCAAATAAATAAAATTCTTTATGACACAATGATGATGCAGCGATTACCTTATTAATGAATGATTTAAATAAATGAGATTATAAAGATTAAAAAATATCCAAAACATGTACAGTTCATATTGGATGATTTTATTTAGACTTATATGCACCTTATTTTTGAATTAAATAATTTTTGGATTTTTTTAAACTGAAAATAATTTTATAATAAAATAATACTTTCAAACCTTCCTAAAGATCCCATCATCCCCCTTATAAAAATACATCACCTCAAACCCTTACTCACACCTCTCAATACCCATTGTCTCATCCAAACCCTTCCCAAATAATATCTCAACATCCCTATATTTCACCTAGAAGCCTTACCTTAGGCATAAGTCACTTCAAGAAAGCCTTTTATTTCAAACCAAATGGAGTTACCTGATTTAAAGGTAACGTATTCCCTCAAGTTATCTTCTTTTATTTTACTTCTTCACTCCCAATTATCTTATTATTAATTGTTTATATAACAACACCAATATCCTCAATATAATATGTTTCTATTATTAGAATTATTCTAACTACACTTACACATACCTCCATCTAATGGGTAAATAACATATTGTTTCTGTGGACGGTGAACTACTGCCTCACAAAACGATGATTATTCAATCTTCTCCTACCACCTCTTATGATGACCATTAAGATGGACCTATATTTATATGTTATATATATTATATTTATATTGTCTCTATACTTCTGTATTTTTCATTTATAGCATACCTTTATGGTTTTTATAATGGGTAAATACGATAATTTCATTTGAAGAAGTGCGGACTACCGCCCCCTCAAAGTGATATGACTGGTTCATGCCATATGTGGAATGTAAAAAGGATATAGTTACTGAAATTATATATGAAATTATAGTGTAATTATAATATATTTTTTTATCATTAAGTTTTCATTCCATTAAATATGAAATATAAATGAAAGTAGCATTCATGCGGACGTACGGCTTACCGTCTCCATGAACGGTGCATTTAATTTCTTACCTCCAAATGTTATGTACTATTATAAATATATATATATACTGCATATATATGATATATATGATATATATGATATATAAATCATTAATATCATTCTGTAGATAGTGTACTTTTGACAACATGGATATCTTGTAATTATAAGAAGTTCATTTTTGACTCAAGTACCAAATATCGACAAAATGACCATTATTAACTTAAATGGTTATATAATGTTTATAACATGGTAATAAGTGATATAAAAGGAATAATAAACCTGAAAAAGTTTCTTAATCAAGTAGAAATTAACTTTACTTTATTATTCAGGAGATTAAATAACGAATGGATTAAGTCGGACACAAGGTAAGGGAACTTCTTAACCCAATTTCTGTTCTTTGGGTTGATATTATCATTCTTGTTTATGTCATTATTTGATTATGTGAGAAATGAATTTTTATATACTATATTTTATTTATACTTTCTTTATGTGTACTTACAGTGAATACACATAATCAATCTATTTTTTTTACAAAATGATATTTGTAAAGGACTTCGTCTCAATCTCCTTTCATTGAGGAATATTTTGTTTTATACATGACTTTCTTTTATATGGTGTATAAACCCCTTTTACTTTTCATTTCATTAAAAGGGAATCTTTTTTTACGTATAATTTTACTAAACGACAAAAAATGAATGTTTTTTTAACGTATGCAGTGACAATGACCTTTCCGCTGCCTCGAGCATTATTTAATCTTTGGCTTCCTTAACAAGCCATAATGTTTTTTTAAAGTAAAATAAATACCATATACTATTTTTATGTATTTTGGTATTGAAAATGGTTTTGATAATGTATTTATTATGTCAATATATTTAAATGATGTATTCTGATTGCAATGTGGAAGTTTTATCTTTTCTTTATGTTTGTTTTATGTGTTGTGAATATGTTATGGTTCTTGGGGATTATTTACGTATATGGGTGGTTCCATGATAAACCTAGGGTAGGTGAGCCTGAGATAGATCTCCAATGAATTGGGTAACATCATGGAGGTAAACATTAATATTTATCCTAAGAGATTTATGTAATATAATGTGATGGGTATTCCAAACGTAACTCCCTATGTAGCTGTGGTAGCTACAACGTAAGTTTGATATGGAAGCCACAAGTTACCTTTATGATTTATGATTTCTTTGTGTTATTCATAAATCTTATGATTTCATGAGGTATGTTAAAGATCTTATTCTTGGTATGTATTGATGGACTAATGTTTTATTTCTTTATTTTATAATCCTAACTGAGCTTTTTATTCTCATCTTAAGTTTTTGAAATATTTTTCACAAGACTTAAAGATGAATAGGGTCAAGGATGGGATCAAGGAAAATTCATGATGTATAAAACATGGAACTAGGCATGAATCTTTTTTTTCAGAGTTTTTATTTTATAAAAAATAGGATACTGGGTAGAAGTGTCTACTTTGTAATATTTTAGATTTAATGTAATAGTTATGGCATAATTATCTAAAACTCTAAACCTAAAAATATCCTCAATGTGGATTATTAACTTAATTCAAGATTATGTATTTTTTAAGGTTGGGTCCTTATACCTATATCCACTAGGGATATTAACTTCTAGTTGAGATTAACTAAGTTTCTATAAGGGATTCCTATCTCTTTTAATATTGTTGGAGTAGACTTAACTTTTATGTGTGAAGGATCTAAATGTACATGAGTTGGCAGAGGAATAGAGGTCTCCATTAATCTTGGTGGAAGGAGTAGTTTCAAAGACAAATATTGCATAGGATTTTATAAACAAATATGTTTTTTTATGTTCACCATGGTGGGTGATACATATTGTAACGTCCTAAATTTTTGGATTGGGTTGAATTCCTTAACCCGTTTGAATTTTTTGAGTTTATTTTTCAGAATAACTTATTTCTTTATTATCATGACCTAATTCTAAGATTTTCTTCGACACAAGGTGTTTTTTTAGATGGGTTTTAATCCTTGGTAAGTTCCTCGGGGTTTTGAGTGGGTTTCATGTGCTTTATAGGTCAAAAACTCAATTTTGGGAAAGTGAAAACTATGGTGAACAGTTCAAAAAAACCGTGCAGTCTCCCAAGAGAAATTGTACGGCCCTCTATGTGTATTATACATGGTTTTAAAAATCATGTAGGAGGGGGAGAACAACTATAAAACACCTATACAATTTTTAAAAGAGGGATCATGCATGGATTTCTCTTGGTTTGTAAAACCATGCGGGCCAACCGTGTGTGATGTGGTGCCTAGACAGTGGGTACCACATGGTAAAAACATGTTTATCCAAACTGTGAGGCCAAATCATGTGGGAATTTTAAAAGGGGGAAATTAAAATTTTCCCCCTCCATTTTTTTAGAATCTTTTCCTCCTTCCTCCTACATTTCTTGTACATAGCAAGGGGATCTCCTCTATTTTTCTTCTTCCTAGTCATAGAGCCAAATCCCTCATCCAAGCTCTGATCTGAGCTCCTTTGATCTTGTTAGAACCACATCAATAATAACTTTAATCCATTATCATCTTTTTCCATTTTCTCTTTTCATATAGAGTGATAAATCCATGTGATTATTTTTACCCTGTTGTTAGGTTGTTCTTCTAAAATGCATATTTCTTCCAAATCAGCTAAATTTAGATGTTGATATCAGGTAAACAAGTTTATACCAGTATAAGGTAGGCGGTTCCTAGATTCTCTTTTATTTCACTTGTGTTTTGGGGCTGTGTTCTTGAGCACATCATTGGGTTGACTAATAGTATCCCAATATAATTTATGCTACTTTTTAAATTAATTAATTGATCATATGAGATGACTTTGGAAATTCTATTGCTTCTATAAAATGGTAAAGCTGGGTAAGGGCCTTGGAACATATTGGAAAGATTAGTCCATGCTTATTTATTAATTCAAATTAAATTTTTTATATTATTTTTTTGAGTTCCATGGGATCGAGCTGGGATAGGCTTGAGGATTGAGGTGGTGATGACCACCTAGCATGAAGAAACATTGGTTGTTATATTGGGATTGGACTGAATATTTGACGTGATATTGATCACCATGTTGGGTAACATGGTCGTAAAATTGAGACAATGTGGTTGTTAGGTTACAGGCATGTCCCAAGTGATTTAAAATGGTGTTAACCATCTGAATGAGTGACACAATCATAGGGTCATGAGGTTTTGAGGTGGTGTGGATTTGGTACTATGTTTGGTGATTTCTATTCACCATTATTTTACAATGAACCATTGGATTCATGTGCACACAGATAGGACTCATATGATAACGTGGTGTTGACCAATAATGTGGGTAGAGGCCTCCATTAGTTGTGGATTAGGATAGTGTTAACTATCATTGAATTTGGATGTGATTTCCCTAGAAATACATAGGGATGTTGAGGAGTCATCGGTTGATAATAATGAGACCTTCAGTTGGGGGTTAGTGTTCACCATATATTGAGGTTGTTGGCCCAAGATTATTTTGGAGGATGAATATTATAATTCCTTGGGACATATGTTTTTTATCCAAAAATGTTTATTTTTTCAATGATAGACATCATTTTGCCTTATACGTCAGGTTTTAAGTCGATGGGGATTTCCTAATTTGAGTTTCGAGGGACCAGGTACTTATTGGTCGTGCCTTCGGGATGCTAGATATTTTATTATGACACGAAAGGTGTCAGTTGTCATGAGGTTTTGATGATAATTTTAAATGAGGTGCCTAAGAGATCTTCATATTTTTACTCTTTAGAATATTCCTTGGTATTTATGATAAAGATCATCTCCATTATAGTTATATATATACAGATGTGTCATCGTATTCCATATATATTATAGGGGGGATGTGGATTACCAGTGATTTTTGAAGCATGTGATCATTTATAGTGGTTTCTTAGCATAATGGAGGTGGGTATTTACATATTATTCATGTTCCACCATTCATTTCATATTTTTGATACACCTTCTTTATCAAAAATGTAATATAGAAACAAATTGGTGGTGGCCTAATGGGATTATTCTCACACACTACATAGGCCCTTCAAGATGCATATAGACTTTATGATTATATGATTAGGTAAAGGTTTAGGCTCAGGAGATGGAACTTAGTTATCATATCATATTTCTTAGCATGGGATGGATGTAAAGGACCTTGGGTTTCTGCATCACCTGGAGTTTACTTTTGAACTTTCTTTTTGTTTTAGCATTCCTATTATATGTATGTACTAAGGTCGGCCAAGGGTGGCCCTTTCTGTTTATTTTCATGTATGAACTGACTTGTATGCATGCTTATAAAAATGGTAACATTTTTTTAGTAGCTATAAATGGTATTTTATCCTATAAATGGTTTGTTTGAGCTTGTTTATTATTATTGTTTTCTGTTTTTTTCTTTTTCTATGGTGGGTTACTAGTCCAGTGTTTTATATTATTTGTTCTTATATGTTATATACATATAGAGTATTATTATCATCATCACTATAGGCTATGGTCTCCCAATTATCTTTTCTTTACACCTTTGCCACTATTTAGTAGCCTTTAGCGTATGGGTAGGTGCGCCAAAGGCTTTGCGGCACATTGGCCCTAAGCACTATTTGGGTGGAAAGATGAGACGGGGTGCTACAAATGGTATCAAAGTAGTTCATAACTTAGAATTATTGTTATAATTCAAATGGATACTAATGATATCAAATTGTTTCCTTTTCTTATTTGGTCTTACTATTTGTCCTATGGTAGACCAGAGACTATGATGTAGTTTCAACTCGGTGCAGAGCTTGTGTTTAGGTGTCTGCATCCCCATGCATGGGGGATAGACCAAGTTTTCAGGGTGGGAATTTATGTTCTATTTTTCCCTTTTACATTTGATTTGATTTCAACCTAGAGTGGTATTTTTGGGTGTGATTATTATTTATTATGATATGTGACCCCTGGAACAGTATATAAAGGGATGATTGTTTATGATTTCTTAATAAGAATATAGGATTTGATATATATGTATATGTGTGTGTGTGTGTGACTGTGATTAAATGATTGTGATTTTCATTGGGAAACTAGATTTAACTAAGAGGGGTTTGGTTGTTTAAAGTGTCAATAAAGTAATCTAAATATTGTTTTTCTGATTAGCATCTATTTGGTGGCATTCAACTCGGACATCCCAGGCATGTGGTTCCAATGAAATTTGTGTGTGATGATATGTAATATGTGGTGTGTGGGGGGGTCTTGGATATAATATAAGCAGGTAGAGATGATGATAGGGGTGAGTTGTTTATAATGTTCGTAAAGAAGCTAAATGGTGTTTTCCTGATTAGATTCTTTTGTGGAATTCTACTCAACTACCTCATATTTATTTGTGATGACTAACTCAGTTATGGGTAAGTGAGGGGCCATGAGGTCAAATATCATGTGACAGGGTTCCAGTAGGGGAGTGTAAGGGCTATGAGATTTCACTTCTTATTACATATTTCATTATCAATGATATATATATTATTTTGGTTGTCTCTCCATGTTGTTGGTATTCACTGGGATACCACCTAGGTGGATTTTGATGGAGAGTCAGGCGGCCGGTGATTTGGTTCTGCATGATCATGCATAGGTTGAGGCCCTAGAGGGTCGGGATGATGACTTAGAGGGTCGAGAAGATAATGATATGTAGGTACATGCATGGGTACAGGCTCTAGTATAAGCAGGACAACCACAAGATATGGGAGATTTTAGGCCATGTCTTGGAAATAATCTCAAGGAGATATTGGTATGTATCATATAGGTAATCAATAGGGGGTCTTAGGGAGAATATCCTTATATGGTGTACTTTACCCATGAGTTCAATCATAGCACCCACTACTTTTTTAGGTTGAGGTTGGACCACAGGAGGCGGAGAACTAGATCGATTTAGTACAGACCATCTCTGAGTAGCGTGAGACACCCCCATTCTAGAGGGTGAAGCTGTAAATGTACATTCTTATAGGACCTACAAATCCATGGTGGGATGTACAAGTTTGGGAAGGTAGACATGATGGATTGTCCTGGAAATATTTTGTGGTCAGTTTATTCAAGAACTTCTTTCCAAAGAAACAAAGGGTGGAGAGAGATCGGGAGTTCTTAATCCTATAGTATGAAGTCTTTTCCATCATGGACTATGTATCTAATTTCATATATTTTTTTAATTTTTCACCCAGTATGGTGGGAAATGACATCTCTATAGTGAGGTGTTTTGAGGATGGCTTAAGGTATGCCATCAAGGTGTAGGTAAACATCTTTAAGTTGGACTCATTCTCAGATGCTGTGAATCAGGCAATGATAGATGATAGAAATTTGATGAATCTGTCATATTCGAGCCGAGTGATGGTGTCTGGTGATTTCAGTAGCAATCCTTCAGATAGTAGGAAGACAGGATATGAGGAATCTTAGTAGGGTGTTCAGGACAAATATTTGGCTAGACCGTCGAGGAGTGGGTCTTTGATGGTGTTCTTCTAGTGTGGATAGTAGGGACATTTGTGTATATAGTTTGATCAAGCACCGAAGGAGTTCTGAGCATGAGTCTAGGTGGGGAATCTCAAGAGGTTCTTCATGAATCCTTATTGTATAGTTCACAGTTAGGAACCGAGATAGACTCAGGTGTCTAAGTTCGGATCAGGAGTGGTACCAAGAGCTGGTATTTAGGATTCAGCTATATATAGTGATTTTGGTAGTGATAGTGGGGCCTAGAAGTGTGTCCAGTGGCTGGTTGCTGGTGTAGCTCCATAGGGAGGCTCGGCCTCTAGTGGTTCGGTTTCAAGCAAGGTCCATATAGAGGAGATTCTAGGTGTAGATCAAGATGGGGAGCCAACTATAGTTAGAGGTATACCCTGGACATGATCGGGGTTCTTTTTATTTTATCATGGACTTATTATATGGAATTTAAGTTTTTGGTTCATGAGGTTCATGGGTTGGTTTGGACTAACTAGGCGCTAGTCAGTATATTGGAATCAGTTTGGATGTGTGATATATATATATATATGAGGTGTGTGGAAACAGGATTTATTATGAGAATTGATGGATGTGGGTCTTGTATGAGGTGCATTGGAATTTGGGCATTGATTCGATGTGGAATTTATGTGATTTGAAAGGCACCAAGACTTATTTTGGGCATCTGATGAGATGTGGGACCTCATAGGTGTCATGTGTGACATGAGAAAGAGGCAGAAATATGATGAGATGTGGTACTTGATGGGTATCAAGTATTACACGAGCATGATTTGAGAACATAATGAGTTGTGTGATTGATTATGCATCATGGTAGGACTTTTCATCTCAGGGATGGTTGGTGGACCATCGTTTTCTTTATTTTTTGTGTCGATATGTTATTGGGTTAGGTAACTCCTAAGGTGGAGAGTGACTTGAGGTAGTTGACTTGTGAATTTATGAACAGGGTATACTGGGTTGTTTTATAAGATATGGGTATTTTTGGTACCATATCTAGATAAGGCTTGATAGTTTAGGAATAATCAATGTTTAGGTGGGGAGATTTTAATATCCCAGTTTTTTAGAGCATGTCGAATTCCTCAACCCATTTGAATTTTTGGAGTTTAGTGGTCAGACCAGCTTCTTTATTTATTATGGGAACCTATTTTTAATATTTCATTTGACTCAAGGCGTTTTTAATATTTTTTTTATCCTCATAAAGTTACTTGGGGTTTCGAGTGGGTTTTGGGTGTGTTGGGGGATGAAAACCCAGTTTTGGGAAAGAACAGACCGTGGCACATTGTTTGGATAGACAATGTAACCTCTCAGAAGAAATTGTGTGGCCCTCCAGGTTCACTGAACACAGTTTTAAAAACTTTGAATGAGAGTGTTTATGGACATGTAGAACCTCTGTATTTATTAACAGAGGGCTCACACATGGTTTTCACATGGTTTGGAAAAACGTGTGGGCAAACTGTGTGTGGTGTGGTTCCTAGATAGTAGGTTCCACATGGTTGGTGCACAGTTTTCCAAATCATATGGCCAAACCCTGTGAGTCTTTAAAAATGGGAAAATTACCATTTTTACCCTCCCTGCTTATTATATTTTTATCCTCCTTCCTCTATCTCTTACACATAGAAAGGGGTACTCCTCCATTTTTATACCACCTAGGCTTAGAGCCAACTCCCTCAACCGAGCTTTGATATGAGATCTATTGGTATTTTTAGAACTGCATTGGTATGACCTTTAATACACTATCCTCTTTTCTATTTTTCTCTCTCTATACGGAGAACTAAATTTTTACAATCCTTTTTACCCTAATTTCAATTTGTTCATCTAAAACATATATTTCTTCCAAATAGTCTTGAGTTTAATTCCAACATCGGGTGAGAAAGCATCTACCGGTATGAGTTAGGTGGTGCCTGAATTTTTCTTTTGTTTCACTCGTTTTTTTTGGGGTGTGTTCTTGAGTATGTCATTAGGTTGACCAAGAGTGTCCCTATATAGTTTATTCTAGTGTTTTTAATTAATTTATTGATCATATTATATGCCTCTAGACATGCTCTTACTCCTCTATAATGGTCAATCTAGGTAAGGGGCTTGGACCCTCTTAGGCATATTAGGCCAGGCATATTTATTAATTCAAATTAAATTATTTATATTATTTTTCTGATTTTTGAGGGAATTAGATGGTCTTATCCCAAGGATTGAGGTGGTGATGACCACCTAGCTTGAGGGTACATTGGTCGTCAGGTTGGGCTTGGCCTAGATACTTAAGTTGATGTTGATCACCAGCTTGGGAGACATGGTCGTCAGATTGAGTTGACAAGGTTGTCAAGTTTTGGTAATGTCCTGAGTGATTTGAGATTTTTTTGACCATTAGAATGAGAGGCATGGTTTTAGTGGAATGAGGTGAAGGGATGATTTTCATTAGGTAATATGTTTAGTGATTTCCACTCACTATGATTGGCTAATGTGTCGTTGGAGTCGTGTGCATAAAGATAGAAGTCAGATGATGAGGAGGTTTTGACCACTCATGTGGGTAGAGGCCTCTTATTGTTGGTATTAGGATGGAATTAACCATTAGTGAGGTTGGAGGTGGTTTCCATATAAGTACACAGGGATGGTATAGAATCATTGGTTCATGGTGATGAGATTGTCAGTTAGGGTCTGATAATCATCATATATTAAGGCTGTTGGGATGGGATTATTTGGGAGGATGGGTATCATTGTTCCTTTAGATGTCATTTTTTTATTCGATGGTGTTTATTATTTAAAGGGAATACATCTTTTTTCCTCGGACTATAAGCTTCGAGCCAATAGATATTTCCTAAGATGATGTCAGATGGGGTAGGTACTTGTTGGTCATGCCTTTGGGATGTTAGATATTTGATAATGACACGGAAGGTGTCGGTTTGAACAAGGTACTGAGGATAATTTTATAGGATTTTTCTCAGGGCTATCCTTCTTATTACTCATTAGGGGATACCTTTATAAGGATCCACTCCACTAAAGTTATATATATGCAGATGTGATTCCATATTCCATGTATATAAATAGGGGCATGTGGATTACCAATGATGGATGAAGCAAGTGATAATTTCCAAGTGGCTACTGAGCATAAGGGAAGAAGTTATTTATTTATTGTTCATGTGCCTCCATTCATTTCATGTTTTATATACACCTTCTTTATCATAGATGTAAGATAGGAACACATTGGCAGTGGCCTGATGAGATTATTCTCACACCCTACACAGGCCCTTTGGGACACATGTATACTTTATGATACTATTATTAGGTAAAGGTTCAGGCTTAGAATCTAGACCTTAGTGATCATGTTGTATTTCTTAGCATGGGATGGATTAAAAGGACCTTGTGTTTCTACATCAGCTGGAGTTTAATTTTGAGCTTTATTTTTGTTTCAGCATTCCTATTATATGTATATACTGAGGTCGGCCAAGGGAGACTCTTTCTGATTGTTTTCATATATTACCTGACTTTTATGCATGCTTCTACAAATGGTAACATTTTTTTATTAGCTAAAAAATGTATTTTACCTTATAAATGGTTTTTTTGAGCTTGTTGACTATTATTGTTGTCTATTTGTGCTTCCGCTATGGTGGGTTGTTGGTCCAGTGTTTTATAGTCTTTATTATTCTATGTTATATAAATATAGACCATTATTATTATCATAACCAAATGGTATAGTCACTCCACTATCTCCTCTTTACACCATCTCTACTAGTTCTAAGCCTTTGGTATATATGGCGGCATGCCTAAGTCCCAGTGGAACACCATCCCTATGTACTATCCAGGTGGTAATATAGGTCGGAGCACTACAAATATATTATTCTTTCATAATAATACAAAGAAGTTGTAAATAGAAACATTATAAGAATGGAAAGTAACTATGAATTAAGAAATTCATTCCTTATATCATGATTTGGGGAATCTGTATTTTGGATGTGTCTGATACTTAATACTATAGTTGAGTATTAAAGAGAAACTAGACATGGATGGTAAAGGTTAGTGGGATTGTTATAGTTTTCATGATAGATATGTTGATAACATATGGAAAAAAAATTATGCCTTACCTTTTTGCTAGGAATGAGGGATTAATTTCTCCAAGAATGACTTAAATTAGAAACCAAGTTCTAGGGAAAAAGATCTATAAAATAGATCTATGGGTTTTCTAAATATATTCATAGAACATATATTGAAAAGTATTAAACTACATGTTTGAAAAATCCAAGACTAAATTTTTGGTGGCATATAATATTTACAATAGAAATTGTGCAGGCGTAGGAAAGGATTATTGAGATTAAATAATTTCATAGGCTTAAGTGATAGAAATTTATCTCATATTCCATTATATATACTATCATTTTATATTATTGATGCACTATTCATAGTGGGTGAATATCAAATAGATCTAATATAACTATGCTGAATTCAAATTAGAACTATCTAACAGTACTTGAAAAAGTAAAATTGTATGAGTTATAGGTGTTTAGAGAAGTGGGAATACTAATGATCAAGGGAATTGAACACTTTTCTTCATTTAGTTTAATTTGATATAGTATCATATTAAAGCTTGGGTAATTTTCAAGACAAACTTATTATAGCTATTGGTTTCATATTTATGATACCTAAGTACATTGTGGCTTCTAAATCACCTTAAGAAGCAGTATAGAAATGCATTGTTTATATTTTGGGTTATGCTACAAGTACTAGGTTTATAATTATTATGATAATATTTGACTATAGACTTAATCAATATGTATGGTTTTTGATAAGGTAAAAAGAGGTGGATAATCAGTAATATAACTACTTGAGGTATTTTCTCAAAGATATCAAGTCATTGTAAATAGATTATCCACAAAGGCATGTGAAAAAACAGACAATAGATACAAAATTAAATGGTAGGCCTAACAACTATATTTATACTCAGCAGAAGCTTGAATAACATGTGAAAACTAATGAATTAAAAAGTCATTAGTGATTAGATGTATTATAAGTTGTATTATATTGGAATTGGTGACCTAGAACCAAAAACATTGTGATTTAGATTTCATATATATTCATGTATTTTAATATTAATTAATATTCTATCACATATCAATTATTCTTCTACATAACATTAATTTGATAATATCCTAGAATATTTATTTCACTAAAACAGTCATAGCTTTTCTCTGCTATGATGTAAACCTTGAAGTTATATGATGATATTCTTAAATATTTTTAGATGGTTGGAAGAAATTCTATGATAGGACACATAACTTGTTGACTATTAGGAGATATTACTCGTAAGCAGATTCAATTTCATCTCATGAAGTTCAAACTTTGTGATCTCTAAGATGGGAGATTATGAGAACATTCCCACTAGTAGGGATTCATTATGTTTTTAGGTCATTGGATATTCATTTCGACAACTGTGTGTAATGATCCATAAATTTAATATTATTATTAATACATATCATAAATTGGGTACTTTGATGAATTATTGTAAACTTTGACAACATATGAATATGGTAAAGTTGGGTGTGATGGGTGCATCATGAATGATGTCTTATTAAGGAATAAGTCAAGAAATAATTTTTCCCTTCCAACTTTATTGGATTTGATATCCTATAAAATTGATTGGGGTGAAACTTTTAAATAAATTCCATAGTCATGGTGTATTGACAGACTCATTTCATATAGTTAAAGACAGATGTATCAAGAATATAGGTTGATGACACGAGCGTTCAACCTGATTGATGAGATATGATGAAAATGGATTATATTACATAGTGAGTGTTTGTAAGTGATTCTTTTCATTATGACATATCTTTTTCTTCTATGAGTGCCTTTACCCATTACTAGATAGTAATATTAGACTTTAGGCTAGCCCTCCTAATTCCACCCAAGAAGAATCCTATAGGGGAGTACACAAAGTGTTTCAATTGATCGTAGTTAGATATTATTTATATTTAACATTTAGAATATATATTATTATCTAGACCAAGAAGTAATATTTATTCAAAATTTATTGATCGCAAATATTAAATAAATATTTATTCATAAGGTAATTGTTTAATTACGTAAGTATATAATATTTATTTATCTATTGTTATTCACAAGGTAATAAATATTTATTTATTTATAAATAATTTTTTTAATTGAATGGATATTAAAATAAATATTTTATTTTCCAGAGGATGAACATGATATTTATTTATTTATTGAATATTATTAAATTAAATATTTATTTGGGAAATAATTAAATGTCAAGACAGACAATAGAACCCATTTATTGGTCTGATGATAAATATTCATTTACAAGACTATAAAATAATATTTATCATTTTGTTGTTGCTCACATGCCATTAAATAAAATAATAGTATTATTTTTATTATTATTATTTTACATGGCATGGGGTATGTTATGGGATTAATATATTATTAAGGGCCTTTGTGCAATTAATTAATATTAAACCCTAGAATCTTCTGTATATATATCCAGTTTTAAGAATTGTGAGATATTGTTCGCTCTACATATCATTATCCTCATGATATAATTTTCTCCTAATGAATAACTTCTCTAGGGTTTTATCTCAAGCTAGAGATAATCTCCTTCCCCTTTATACTTCTCTTTAGTTTGAGATATCAAGAGTCAGTCATTCAAGACTGAAGGGATCATGGTAGAGATCAAGGGATCGATGCAAGATGATCAGTACCATCATACTAGCACCTGGAATACCATTAGCGACACTCTAAGATCAAAAAGAGAATGTGTCTATCACCTATAAAGTGGATCTAGTTTGGGTCCTCATTGGTGCAATGAAAGTGAAACTTAGTGGCGTTCGGACAATCAACACATTAATCATAGAAAGAACTCAAGACATATTTATTTATTCTTTTTATTAAATTAATGATAAATTTAATATGAAAAAGTTCATAATGGTTATGAAGTAATAATTCAGTATTATTTACAAAATTTCAATGGTTTTGACGTTCACTATCAAGTACATTTTGAATTACCCATTAAATCTGAAAAAGTCGAGTTGTCCATTGAATTAGTAGGTGCTTATGCTATATCTAGAACCTACAATCACTTCCTACGACCCATTAGTGACTTGATTATCCTAACTTGCATCCCATTAGTGACTAGATTATCATAAATAGTGGACCATTTCTATATGATGTGATATAGAAACTTAACTAAATAATTATAAGTCATTAACATACCAAACCCATCTTGGGTATTTAATGTACCCAACCTATATTAAATATTTAATAGGCCCAACCCGTCATAAGGAATTAATGGACCCAACCCATTTTCAGGATTTAACAGACCAAAAATATCTTGTAATGATAATATATAAACATTTGTTCTACACACAAAATAAATCCAATATCATATCTTAAAGAACCCATGGAAATAAAATGGGTTTAATAACATTTCTAAATGATATCACGTAAAGTAAATTCAAGAATTAGATCAGTTGATACCAAAAATTTAATCACCCAAAAGACACATTTCATAAAAGTATTTATAGGGTGATTTATAAAACACAAATCCATAGGTGATAGATATTTTAGAGATATCAGAAAATGCAAGTGAAGTCTTAAAGATAGATTTCATAAAACATTTTTAATAAAATAGTAAAATTACAAAGTCATGAGTCTCTTTTAAAAATATTATTTTTGATAAATTGAAATAATGAAATTTTCAAACACTATTTGGAAAGAAATATTAATAAATTTTTATTTAATAATACATAAATTTTATCCAAATTAAATGTGTATTAGAAGATAAATATATGATCATAAAAGGAATAAAACTTTTTTATATTTTTAAAATAACTTTATTAAAACCCACATCATAAAAAGAGTGATAAATAATCAATTTGAAAAGATCTAAAGATAATTTTTAAGATCACTAAAAATAATAAATATTTGGATTTCAAAATAATAAAAGAGAAAATTTTCAAAAAAAAATGAATATGGAAATTAATAAAACTACTTATTATGAGAGGATGAGAATTATTCTAAATGTCATCAAATTTTATGAAGAAAGAAATCTGTCAAAGAAGAATTAATTGATTTGAAATTTTAATTCCCCATAAAAGGAGGAAAGGATATATAATATCATTATATGATATAATAAGACAATCATGAAAAACCATAGTCAAGAAGAATAATTATGATGCAAGAAAAGAAGTTGAGTCATGAAAATCCCTTACATCTTTAGTAAATCTTGAATTGAAATCCCTTGAAATTATAGCTTGAAATGGATGTTTAAATACCTTTAATTTAAATAATGGTAAAAAAATTCATCCCTAGGGAAGTATATACACTGTATAAAATAAAACAAGTGGTGAATATGAAATGTGTCATAAAGAATAAAAATTGAGATGGGAAATCCCTTAAGCATTTGGAAACTTTTGAGTCGTAGACCTTTGAAAGAGAAAACATGAAAAAGAACTTTAATTACCATTAATAAAAGAGTATAATAATAAAATAATCCACATATTTAGTATATAAAATATAAAAAAATAGATGCATAATACGAAACATGTCTCAAATAAGGTTGTTTGAGATGAAAAAACCTTACCTTTACTCTTAGCTTCCATGAAAGCACATTAACCACCTGTATAATAAACATAACCATATTAATAAAATATTTAAAAACCTTATAAATAATTATATCCATTTATAATATTTATTTATAATCGTCTATTATACATTTATTAGTAAGTTATATTTTATTTTGATCATTTAATGTTAATAATTTTGATTGTTTCATGCAAGTTTCGTAATGAAGATGTCAAACCTCATTATTTGATAAAATTTTCATCATTAAAGTATTATTAAATTTACTATAATAGAATTATCCTAATTTTTTATAAAGTCCCTATATCAATCAATGATATTTTTAGTTATGATTTAGGAAGATGAAATTGGTGACGAGATTATTTTGGGTAATTTACCGATATCAATGGATTACTTTATAATGATTTGTTGGTTTTTGTATCATAATTTCATAACCATGTTAATGAATTTTATTACTCCTTGATATCATATAAATTCATCAAATATATCTTTTATATTCAATCATATAATGTGGTGACGAAAAACGAAACATGTCATCCATGGAGATGGCAATCCACACTTAACACAAGCGATGATTTTATTTTCCAATGGATGTGGTTATTAATAAAAGGAACCATTTATCTTTAAAAATAATTAATCATGTAATAAATATCATATTTATTCAATAATTACATTTTTTATAACCATCCAAGTATGGTGGTTATGAAATATGAAATACATCATTCCATATTCCATATATACCCACGAACGCTGTTTTTGTGTTCCATAGAACTGGAGAAAGGTACATTATAGTTTATATTTTAAGAATATAAAAAATGTAATAAATATAATATTTATTCATAAAATTAAATTTTATATCCATCCATGTATTTTTTGTTATGAAAAATTAAATACATCTCTTTCTAGTGGCATTAGTCTGCACGTATGCACAAACAATATTCTGGTTTTCCTAAAGAATGGGGAAGGGTATATAATAGTTAAACCATTAACATAATAACATTTAATTATACTAATAATACTAATTTAATTATATTATAATTGTTAATATATATTTTTGAGGATAAATATAGAGAAGAAAAATGGTAAAGAATTGATTAGTACTATTGTTGAGAATTTGAACCTTCTCTTAGAGTGCCCCTTGGAAATGGAGGATTTTGGTATTTTCCTTAGATAAATGGAATACCAAATGAGGGATAGGAATATATGGGAATTAAATTTGGTATAAATTCAATATAAATTCTAATTTTTATAGTGTCTTTGAAAGGGTTGTGGAATTCTCCTTTTATAAGTGAGGGGAGTGGCACTTTGTAATAATATAAAAAGACAAGTCACTATTCAAGGCATGTGTGTTAAAATTTTGACAATAATGGATTTGGGATAGGTTTTTGGTTGATAAATACCTCAAACATAAATTTTAATACAATTTTTGATGAATTTTAGGCCTTTTTTTCTTAGTTCTAACTTTTACTATAATTTTCTTCTTCCACGATAACTCATTTTTTAACCATGGTAATTTATTTTAATGAGAAAAATTAATATTGGATTTAGTACCTAATTTGAACATGATAATTTAAAATTTTAAAATCATTTTATTATATAAAATTTTCAATGGTGATAAAAATTAATTTTAATATTAGTGCACATAATGCATAAAACCATTTTTTAGAGAAGGTATATTTTTAAGCATAAAAATTATGTTTAAAATAAAATTATCAATGTTGTTGATTTTTATAAAATTAATCTGTTTAATAATAAAAAATTAGATTCATGTGTTATTAAAAGTAATCCAAAACTAAAATCCACCATGTGAATATTTAATTAAAAGAAAAGACCAAAAAACAGTTTTTATTGGAATAAAACATTACTTATGTTGCAAAATGTTAAACATAGTTTTTTTAAATTAAAAATAGTATATTTAAATGATTAATTTTACTCCTTTAATACATTATATATTTATGAAAAAAAATTAAAGGTTTTAATCCATACTTATATCATGATTAGCTCATAAACACTACAGTATTAGTGAAAACTGTATTTTTTAGTATTTACCTAAAAATCATCCATTTCAAAAAAAAACCAAAAATCATCCTAATCTAATATTGAAATGATAAATTAAAAAATTAAGTTCATTTCATCAAATTAATATTTTAAAATTTATAAATTTATCTTTTAAATGGAGATCAAAAATATAAAAATAACTTCTTTTATAGAAAAAAGACCTTTTAAACTTTAAGTATTCTTTAACTCTTCTCATATCAATTAAAAATTAAATAAATGTTAATGTATTAAATAATAAATTAAAATATTACATATTATCATAATCATATTTTAAAATTGGTCAATTTAATTTATTATGATTAAATACACTATGCTCAAAAAGATAATTCTTTTGAAAAAAACCGTTTTAACATTAAATCATATTAATTATTTATCCTTGAAATATAAGATTGTGTAATTGATTATTATATTTTTATTTATTATCATTTTTTTCTTCTTATAATAATCCTAATAATTTTCATCTAATATTTCTTAACTTGTTTTAGTTTGGTGATTCACGTGAAACAAGTTATTCAATAAAGTATTTGTTTTAAATGGAAATTAATACTAAAATCTCAGGGTGTTACAGAGTGTAGCAACCATAAGGTTCATAGTGACCCTAGTCTTTTACACATATTATTACATGATTTTAAGCATAATTATCCATTAAATAAAAATCAATTATCGAGCAGTCGAGTGTTGGAATACTAGATACATAATTAGAAAATATGAAACCAGAATAAAACATCTTTTTATTAATCATCCATAATGAGATCCTAACTTCATTTGAGTTTCTACATCTGTATAGGATAACTTGGGAAATACATAGACAAATTTATGATATAAAAATACCAATAAGATAATAATCATGTAAAATAATCATAGTAAAAGAGTCAAAGTAATAACATGACAACATAATAGGCATGGCACATAAATAAACATATTGAGGCATAACATAGAGAACATGGAATCATATGATTATGGAAATATAATAATGTGGTGGTAATACATAACATGACATAAACATGAGTCAAGGATAACTTCCAATATGGTATAACATGGTGGGAAAAGTCCCATAATGGATTAGGTTTACTCCCGAATCTCATACATAATGTCTCATGGGACAAAAAAATTACTCAGCGCATTAGAGAACTATCTGGGAACACCCATCATAACATGTTTATAGATACCCTACATTTTATTACATTATTATTAAATAATTTTAATGATAAACAGCATAAAATAATTATACAACCAAGATCAAAAGGTTTCATGTCTTGGGAAAACTAGAACCATACATAAAATTTATAAAATAAAACATAATCATTTATTTAATTCCTTCTTCTCTAGCTTCTTATAGGCCTTCAGATTCTCCTCAGTACAAGTAATCACATGAGGATATACTTCAAAAATAGTGATCTAAAATCCCAGTAAGAGGATATAGAGATATATGAATCAATAAAACATGGGTTTTACATAATCATTATCAACATATCAAAGGAATAGGATCATAAAAATGAGAGGAAGCTTTAAGAAAAGGCTTGAAATGTGGAAATTCATAAAAATGAAACCTTATGTCTCAGTGGTTAAATACCACACATAGTTGTGAACAGAGATAGAATCATGTTCATGCATATTTCAATTTTCTCATGAGATACATAACATTACCCAATTCATTGGAGCACTATATAATTTCATGTGCACCCATCACATCATAATATTTACATTGCACTATATAATTCCAAGTGTACCCATCACATCATAACATTTACATTATCATGAATTCCATATAGAACATATATCAATAATGTACATAAAATAACCCATGGAAAGGAATGGGTTTCATTTAATAATCATATATTCATAAACTTTTGGTTCCCAAATGAAATAGGTAATAACATACTTGAATCGTCAACCTTGAGTGAAGAAGAAACAATCTCGAGAAGTAAAAGGTGTGTTTTTGAAAGAAGAGTTCTTTTGGAAAACATTGTGTTTTTCATAAACTCAAGTAGAAAACATGTATACCCAAAAAAATTAAGATAATTATGAAGAAATTATATTTAAGTAATATCCATACTAAAAATGGGGTGAAAGAGGTAAAACCCAAAGAAAGAGAGTAGGGTTTGATAATTCCCCTTACCTTGTATCTGAATGCTTTCTTCACTTTAATATCTTTTATAATAACATTAGATTCATTAATTAAAAAATAAATAACATTTTATACATGAATTTGATTCATTATGGTTTTATTAAGTTCATTTATAGGCTTTTTTATGATTTATAGAGTTTAATTTCATCACTCAGGAGTGTTTTTTTCTTAGTTTTCATGATTGGCTCACTTATATACATGAATGGAAGTTCGTGTAAAATACGGATAAATATCCAAAACTATTATTATATGTTATTAATGGTATTAAATAAATTTAAATTATATTATAATGAATTTGGTTATGTGTAATGATGATGAATCAACAGATAAAAGTTAATGGTGATCGTTTTAGGTTAATTTTTGGTGGTTTTTCAGTCACAATGAATACGCTTTGTTTTATCATTCAGTATTATGTATATAAGTTAGTTCCAGAACATAAAAGGGGTTATAACATACATATTACAATTTTTTTCAACAATTGAATCATTTTATTAACATCCTTGATGGAGTTGAAGGAAAATTAAAGTGAATCTCCCACGATGTCGGTAAAGTGACACATCACGGGCAACGATTTCATTTTTAGAATAAAAGAGAGAGAGAGAGAGGGGGGGAGGGATGATTTTAATGAGTGATATTACATTAACATGATATAATTCCAGTATATTTCAGTTAATAGAGTTTATCATTCCATTTTGATTAGGATATGTGAGGATGGAATTATAAAAAAACAAAATTAAGAGAAATTAGAAGAAAAAGAAAGAAGATTTTACCTCTTAATCTCTCCTCCTTGAGAACCTCCTTAGGGAAGAGGTTTTGGTATTTTTATGAGACCAAGAGAACTTTTACGTGTGGAAGTGGCTAGGGAAGAGTATTAGGAAGAATTTGGGGAAGGATCAAAGCTTGAGAGGTGTGAGGAGAAGAGGGTGTGAGGGGTGGTATTTATAGTGAAGGAGAGAGGGGTTTTCTCATTATTTTATTGATTAGTTTATTATTTTGGATCAAGTCTATGAATATTTTGAGAATTATCACCAAATATATTAAAATAATCAAGTATAGTTAATATTATGATGCTTAAATCAGATATGACTCAATGAATAGTGTATTTAACTTATAATGTATATATACTGTAAATTACCATAATTTACTATTCACAAAAGATTAAAGTATATTAAAAAAATCCCAAAAATTCACCCTAACCATTTTTTGAAATGTAAAATTAATTAATTAACTTAATTTTAAGAGAATAATTTTCTAAATATGAGTAATTTAATTTTTAATTAAAATCATCATTTTCTTGGAAAATACTGATTTTGAAATTATAACTGATTTTATAACACTTTGAAAAATTACTTAAGGTCTCATAAAATTATCTTAAAATCATAATACATAAAAATATTATTTTATGAATACATTTTATGAAAATATATTTTATTTTAAATTATTAAATTAATCATAAAATTGTAATTAAATATTTATGACATATAAAAATACCAACACTTAATTAATAATTTTTAAAATATTTATTTACTTATATTATGAATAATTATATCACATTATCACTTATAAGATGGATAAATTTTATTTATAAATTCATTGTTAAGGTTACTATTCATTGGTCGGTTTACTATTCATAAGGTTCATATTACTATTCCTATGGTCAAGTTACTATTTCATCGATATTGGTTCCTTAACTTATAGAAATGCCTTTTATTTAATTAATTCATCATTTATAAAGTTTTTTTTGTGTTATTAATGTGGTTTTATGTGATTATACATAATTATAAGAAGGTAATTTCATTGATAAAGTTTTTGGGTCGTTACATTCTTCCCCCCTTTTGAAATTCCGCCCTTGAAACTTTATTTTATATAAACAGGTGAGGGTAGTTCTCCTCCATAGCCTCCTATGGTTCCCAAGTTTCTTCTTCATACTTATGGTTCCTTCACAACACTTTTACAAGGTGGTATTTCTGTGTAGAACCGTATCTCTTCAGTCCAGAATCTTTACCGGTTGCTCCTCATAAGAGAGATCATCTTCTAGTTGTACCACCTCAGTTCAGTACATGTGAGGGATCTGGTATGTACTTTATTAGGAATGATACATGGAACACATCATGAACTTGATCCATATTTGGTGGAAGTGAAATTTGATAGGCCACTTTTCTTATGTTATCGAGGATCTAAAAGGGTCCAATGTACCTTGGTCTTAGCTTCCCTTTCTTTCCAAATTTCACGACTCTCTTCCATGGTGATATTCGAAGGAAGAATTTATCTCCAACATCAAAATCCAAGTCCCTTCAACATTTGTGAGGATAGATCTTTTTTCGACTCTGAGTAGTTTTGATATGTTGATGGATGACTTAAACCTTCTCTGTCATCTCTTGCACAAGATCATGTCCAAGTAGATTTCTTTCTCCAACTTTATCCCAATATGATGGAATTCTACATCACTTTCCATACGAAGCTTCATATGGATCCATATAAATACTCAAGTGGAAGATATTATTGTATGAGAACTCAACTAATGGGAGATATTGATCCCATCAACCTTTGAATTCTAAAGAGTAATATCTTAGCATATCTTTGAGCATCTGAATTTTCCTTTCAGATTTTCCATCAGTTTAGGGGTGATAGGTCATGCTGAAATTTAATTCAGTACTCAAATCATGTTTAAGACTCCTCCAGAATTTAGATGTGAACCTAGGATCACGATCAGATATAATCGAGAGTGTAACTCCATATAGTCTCACCACTTACTTAACATATATCTTTGCAAGTTGTTCAAGTAAAATATCTTCCCGAATAGCGATAAATTGGGTAGTCTTAGTGAGTCAATTCACCACAACCCATATCACATTATTTCCTTTGGATGTCTTTAGGAGACCCATGTAAAAGTCCATAATGACATTATCCCATTTCCACATTGGTATGGGAAATGGTTTAATCATCCCTTTGGACTTATTTTTCTCTGATTTAACTTGATGACATATCAAACACCTTGATATATACTCAGTAATCTCCTTCATCATGTTGTCCCACCAGAAGTGTTCTCGGAGATCATGGTACATCTTGGTACTCTTGGGAAGGATAGAGAAATTTGATCTATGTGCATTATTCAATAGATCCTTCTTTATCACAAGTGATAATATAACACAAAGCCTTATTCCAAACTGAATCACACCATCATCATCGATATGTAACTCTTGAAGATTCCCTTCCTTTACTACATTCACCTTATTTTGTAACTTCGGATCATCCCTTTGTGCCTCCTTAATATTCTATTTTATAGATGGTTAAGTAATAATTTGGGAAAGGTATGATTTATTCCCTACCATTATGATTCTTAAATCCATCATTTTCATATCCATGAAGATAAGGTCTTTCTCAATCCACAACATGGATAGGGTATCAAGTTGTTTTCTGTTAAGAGCATCATCTACCTTGTTCACCTTTTTGGGATGATAGTGAATAGATAAATTTTAGTCTTTTATTATCTCTAACCATCTCTTTTAATGCATGTTGACCTCATTTTCTGTGAATATATACTTTAATCTCTTGTTATCGGTATATATGTAACACTTCTCACCATAGAGGTAGTGCCGCTATATTTTCAAGGTAAAAATCATAGTTTCAAACTCCAAATCATGTGTCGAGTTGTTCTACTCATGGATATTCAACTGTAATGAGATGTAGGCTATCACATTATAATTTTCCATGAGTACACAACCTAAAATTTCTTTGAAGAATCGCTATATATCACAAAACATTCTCCACATTTCGATAATGTGGTTACATGTTTAGTGATCAGTCATATCTTTAAGTCCTTGGAGATTTCCTCACATTCTTCCATCCATACATACTTTACTCCTTTTCTTGTTAACTTTGTTAGCAGTCTTGATAATCGTGAGAAATTTCTCACAAAACGTCGGTAGTACCTAGATAATCCAATAAAATGGAAAATTTATATGACACTAGAGGGTCTCTTCCATTCCTCAATTGCCTTTTTTTAAGGGTCCATAGAAATTCCCTCACTTGTAATCACATGTCCCAAGAATGTGACTTTTTGAATCCAAAAGTTAAACTTTATAAACTTTTCATACAACTTCTCCTTACTTAATTTCACCAACACAAGCCTTATATGTTCTTCATGTTCCTCCTTTATCTTTTAATAGATGAAAATATCATCAATAAAAACTACCAAACATTTGTCGAGGTAATATCTAAAGACTCTATTCATCAAATCTATAAAGATTACAGGGGCATTAGTAAGTCTGAAGGGAATCACCAAAAACAAATAGTGCCCATACCTTGTATAGAATTCAATCTTATGAATATCTTCCTTATTCACCTTTATTTGATGATATCCAGAATGAAGATCCATATTTAAGAAGTATTGATCTCCTTGAAACTGATCGAACAAGTCATCAATCCTTGGAATAGGATACTTGTTCTTTAAGATGGTCTTGTTGAGTTCTTGATAATCGATACACATCTACATTGATCCATCCTTCTTCTTAACAAAGAGAATTAGCGCATCCCAAGGTGATGCATTAGGGAATATGAACCCTTTGTCCAAATTCTCTTGAAACTTCTTCTTTATCTCATCCGGTTTGATAGGATCCATCCTATAGGGACACATTGAGATAGGGGTAGCTCCAGGTATGAGTTCTATTGAGAACTCTACCTCACAATCAGGGAGAAGTCTGAGTAACTCTTTGGTAAATACATCATTGTACTCCCTCATGATGGGAATTTTTTTTAGGTTGACACTTTCCTTAGACTCAACCATTTGAGCAAGGTATGATTCTTCATAAGGAATAAAAACCCACACTGTTGAAGTATTTTCAAGAGGAGATTCATGATCTTCCTTGAATTTTTATAAGATCATGGGATGATTCAGAATATGAAAATATATTTCATTTTCATTATAGTTGATATGTGCTCTATATAATGAGAGCCAATTCATCCCCAGTATAGAATTGAATTCCACTAAGGTAAGTATTACAATATTTTATGTAAGAATATTCCCACATATTCCAACAGGAGAATAGTCTAACACTTGGGTTGCAATGATTTCACCACAAGGTGTTTTTGTGGATATCTCTACTTCAAGGTTTTGGGGATTTGGTTCTAGAAAACTTGCAAGATATAAAGGAATTAATAGAACCAGAATCAAATAATACCTTTTCCATTTATGAGTGAATGGTAAGTTTACCTTGTATGACTTAATTTTATTGATCTACTTCAGTATTAGTGATGGCATAAGCCTTTCCTTGCTCCTTTTTATTTTTTGGCTGCTAATGCTGATTACCCTCAAGGACTCGAGGTTTAGTGCACTGTATTGCATAGTTATCTTTCTCCCTACAGTTGTAACATTGGACTATGGGTGGTTCTCTCCTTTATTCCACCACATTATCCTGATTCCTCATGTTTTTTTGATATTCATGAGCTTGGTGGCCTTCTCTTCCACACTTGAAGCATTTCCATGTCCCTTTGAGGTAGTTCTCATTATGCATCTTCCCACATTTTTGATATGTGGGTGTTTGAGTTTTCTTTCCACCTTTCTCCTTAGATCCTCCAGCTTGAAACTCCATATTTCATTTCTTATCACTATATCCATGGGAACATTTTCCAAACTCCTTCTCTACTTTAATATCACATTGAACAAAATATTTATAACTCCTAAAGTCTCAGATTTCTATATCCTTTCAAAGGTTTGGTTTTAATCCAATAATGAATCTATCAATTTTTCTATCATTGTTGATAACAAAACCCAAAGCATACCTTAAAATACTTGTGAAATTTTCTTTATAGGTTGTGATAGATTCATCTTCCTTCTTCTTAAGCTCTATGAATTCTATCTCTATATTCGTACAAATAGTTCAAGGGAAATACTTGGTAATAAACATTATCTTAAAGTTCTTCCACTCCATCTCATCAATTTTATCCCTCATCTTGGTGTTTTTAATCAATTACCACAATTGATCGTCCTCTCTATATAAATGTTAAATGACCAGAGTCACCTTCTCTATCTCAGAATAGTAAAATATAGAAAAGATATTCTCCATGGAGTTGACCCACTTTTTCACAACTAGTGGATTGAAAGATACACTAAACGTCGGTGTTTGTTGCCACATAAAACACTCGATAGCTAGTTTCTCCCTTTTAGGTGAAATCATTTTTCCAAATCATTTAGGTTATTATTCATAACCTGATATAGCTGGGTAAGCATCGCCATAAAATTTTGAACTCCACCATCCAAAGCATTAGGAATGTCATTTGGGAAATTGTTGCACTATCCCTCACACAGGTTTTTTGCCTGGTTTCTCCTGGTTCCCACCATTTTCTAAAATAGAAAAGGTTAGAAAAAACCTAAGTAAACAGGTCATGAATAAATAATTTATTCCTTTGTGAAATTAATTCTAAAGGCATATATTGTGGGATCCCTATGTTTATCATTTTCAAAAACAAATCTTCTTGGGTTCTTACTTATATTTAGTATCATACTAAGGGTTTTCACTATGTTTCTTTAATCCTAATTCTCAAATTAATTAAATTTTTCTCTGATACCAACTATAGAGACCTTACTTTTTATTACATTACTATTACATAATTTTAATGATAAAAAACATAAAATAAGTATACAACTAGGATCCAAAGGTTTAGTTTATTGGGAAAACTAGGTCTGTACATAACATTTACAAAATAAAACATAAACATTTATTTAATTCATTCTTCTCTAGATTCTTATCGGCCTTCATATTCTCCTTAGTACAAGTAATCACCTAAGGACATACATCAAAAAGGGGTGAGGTAAAAGCCCAGTAAGAGGATAGAGAGAGACATGAATCAATATAACATGGGTTGAGAATAATCATTATCAACATAACATATTCATAGGATCATAAAAATGATAGGAAGCATTAATAAAATGATTGAAATGTGGCAATGCATAAAAATAAAACCTTATGTCTTAGTGGTTAACTACCACACATAGTTGTGAACAAAGATAGCATCATGTTCATGCATATTTCAATTTTATAATAAAATTCATAACATTACCCAATTAATTGGAGTGATATATAATTTTGGGGGCACCCATCACATCATAACATTTATATTGCGCTATATAATTTTGGGCACACTTGTCACAACATAACATTTACATTATCATGCATGCCACATAGAACATATATCAATATTGAACATAAAATAACCCATAGAAAGGAATGGTTTTCATTTAATAATCATACATTCATAAACATTGGGTTCCCAAATGAAAGAGTGAATAACATACTTGAATCGTCAAACTTTAGTGAAGAATAAACAATCTCGAGAAGTAAAAGGTGTGTTTTTGAAAGAAAAGTTCTTTTGGAAAACATTGTGTTTGTCAAAGACTCAATTAGAAAACATGTATATCACAAAAAATGTAATATAATGATGAAGAAATGATATTTAAGGAATATCCATACTGAAAATTGGGTTAAAGATGGAAAACCGAAAGAAAGAGATTTGGGTTTGAGAATTCCCCTTACCTTGTATCTGAATTCTTTGTTCACTTTAATATTCTGTATAATCACATTAGATTAATTAATTAACAAATAAAAATATTTTATACATTAATTTTATTCATTATGGTTTTATTAAGTTCATTTATTTTCTTTTCGATGAGTTTTAATGTTTAATTTCACCACTTGGGAGTGTTTGTTTTCTTAGTTTTCATGATCGGATCACTTGTATACATGAATGGAAGTTCATGTAAAATGAGGATAAATATCCAGAATTGTTATTATATGTTATTAATGATATTATATAAGTTTAAATGATATTATAATGAATTTTTTTATATGTAATGAGGATTAATCATTAGATAAAATTTAATGATGATTGTTTTAGGTTAATTTTTAGCAGTTTTTTGGTCGCAACGAATACGTTTTGTTTTATCATTTAGTATTATGTATATAAGTTAGTTATAGAACATAAAAGGGGTTACAATATAAATATTATAATTTTTTTTCAACCATTAATTTTTTTTATTAACATCCTTGAAGGCGTTGAAGGAAAATGAAAGTGAATCACCCACGATGTCAGTAAATTGACACATCACGGGCAACGATTTCATTTTTTGAATAAAAGAGAGGGAGGGAGGATTTTAATGAGGGATCTAAAATTAACATGATATAATTCTAGTATATATAAGTTAATTGAGTTTATCATTACATTTTGATGAGGATATGTGAGTATGGAATAATAAAAGGAAATTAAATTAAAAGAAATTAAAAGAAAAAAGGAAGAAGATTTTACCTCTTAAATCTCTCCTCCTTGAGAACCTCTTTAAGGAAGAGGTTATGGTATTTTGATGAGACCAAGAGCTCCTTTATGTGGGGAAGGGGATAGGGAATATTATTTGGTAGAATTTGGGCAAGGAAAAAATCTTGAGATCTGTGAGGATAAGAGGGTATAAGAGGTGGTATTTAAAGTGGAGGAGGGGGGTTTCTCAATATTTTATTAATTAGTTTATTATTTTGGCTTAAGACTATGAATAGTTTGAGAATTATCACCAAATATATTAAACTAATCAAGTATAGTTAAGGATTATGGTTCTTACATCAGCAATGAATCAATTAATAGGGTATTTAACTTATAATGTATATATACTGTAAATTACAGTATTTTACAATTCACCAAAAATTCAAGTATTTTAGAAAAATCTCAAAAAATCACCCTAACCATTTTTTGACACATAGAATTAAAAAATGAACTAAATTTTATGAAAATAATTTTATAAATAAAATTAAATTAATTTTTAATTAAAATAATCATATACTTTGAAAATACAAATTTTAAAATTATAACTGATTTTATAACACTTTGAAAAATTACTTAAGGCCTCATAAAATAATCTTAAAATCATAAGACATCAAAATATTAGTTTATGAATAAATTTTATGAAAATATATTTTATTTTAAATTATTAATTTAATTGTAAAATTGTAATTAAATATTTATGAATTATAAAAATACCAACACTTAATTAATAATTTTTTAAAAAATTATTTACTTGTACTATGATATAATTATATCACATTGTCACTTATAAGATGGATAAATTTCATTTTTAATTTAATTGGTGGGGTTACTATTCATTTTTCCAGTTTACTATTTATAAGGTTCATATTATTATTTCTAAGGTCATGTTACTATTTCATCGGTATTGGTTTCTTAACTTCTAGAAATGCCTTTTATTTCATTCATTCATCATTTATAAAGTTTTTTTTGTGTTATTAATGTGATTTTATGTGATTATAAATAATTATAATAAGATAATTTCATTTATAAAAGTTTTGGGTCATTAAAATGTTCGTGAATATGTTTTCCACAAAGAAATAAAACATAAAAAAATAAACATAGGGTTTACCCATAGAAGGAAATGGGTATCTTAATCATGACACAAGGCATAACCAAAGGTCGTGTCATAATGGTATCAATGAAATAAGGAATTTAAATCATTCTTGTATATTAATAAAGGAAATATAAGAATTTATCATGAATAATTATGTCCAAAAGATGTGAAAATTTTAAAAAGAGTGGTTAGTAAATTTTAGAAATGTGCCTCTTAAGCATAGTTTTAGGTAAAAGAATTAAGAGTCTTTAAAGAAGGTAAAAGCATAATTATTTCCATAAAACCAGAAATTAATAAAATGTGTTTTACATGATAAAATGAGTAATTTTAGATAAAAATTAGTGGATAAAAATATTTTATGTAGTGTACTTGAAAATGGATAAGAAATAGAGAAGTTCCCATTAATTGGGATTGCTTATTGAGAGGAATTGAGAAGGGAACCATTTAAAACATGTATTTCCCCATAAAATAAGGTTGAATTGATCTAGATACATAAGTTTGTAACATATTCATAGAATTTGTAAAATTATATAATAATAATTAAGAAATTAATTGGGGTAAAGATAGAAAAAGTGTATCCCAAAGGAGAAAAATGGAGGTTTGAAGAGATCTCTTACCTTATGTTTGAATGTGTTCTGCACTTGCACTTAATGTATTGGATAATAAAATTAGATTAATTAATAATATAATTCAGAATATATTACACATATATTTGATTTATTATAATTTTATTAAGTTCATTTATGGCCATTTTGATGAGTTATAAATTTTAATTTCATTGTTTTGAGAGCGTTCGTTTCACAGTTTCATGGTCGGTTAACTTATGTATATTTATGGATGTTCTTGTAAATTAGTAAGAGTAATACATAAGTGAAATTATAAGATATTAATTTTCTTGAAATTCTTTAAATTTTACCATATATCATTTTTCTTTCTGGTATGATGATGATTCATTTGATAAAATGTTCATGATAATTGTTTAGTTTATTTTGGCACTTTTTTTTACCATCATGAACTAGTTTCTTTTTATTTAGTATAATGGACATATATTAATTCAAAAATGTGATAACATATATAATATATATATTTAGTTCATGTGAAACAATTATAAGTGAATTTAAACCTACCATGAAAGAGTTAATGGGAAATGAAAACTCATCTTCCACGAAAGCAGTGAATCAACACACCATGGACGATGTTTCTATTTTTAAGAATAAAAGGAAAAGAGAAGATATTTGATGATGGATATTCCATTAACATGGTAAAATTATATTATATATATGATAATTTATTTATCATGAAAATTTTTATAAGGTTCAGGATAAGGTATAAGAAATAAAGAATTTAAAAGAGAAAGAAGAAGGATTTTACCTCTTGAATATCATCTCCTTGAGAACCACCTTAAGGAACTTAGAATTGGTATTTTGGTGAGATGAGAAACACTAGGACGTGGGAAAGAGACTTGGGAGAGTAATTTGGAATAATATTGGAAATATCAAAGGCTTATAAGGTGTGATGATAAGGGGTGGTGAGGGGTGGTATTTATAAGGGGATGAGAGAGGTGTTTTTGATTTTTATATTCATTGGTTTATTATTTTAGAACAAGACTATCAATAGTATTGATTATTTTGACTATATTTAGTAAATATTTTATTTGAGTTATAAATAATGGGTTATTATATCAGTCATGACTCAAAAATTTATATATTTGTCTTAAAATGTTAAATACCATAAATTATCTTATTTCACTATTCACCAAAAAATCAACTATTTTAGAAAAATCCCAAAAATTCAAACAAACCATTTTTCAATGTTTTGATTTTAAAAATGGAATCCATTTTATGAAAATAATTTTTTAAAGATGATAAATTTTATTTTTAAATAAAATTATCATTTATTCGAGAAAATACTGATTTTAATATTATAATTGATTTTACGGGACTTTGAAAAATTATTTATGGTATAATAAAATTATATTATCATTATAATACAACATAATATGAATTTTTAGATCCATTTTATTTAAATAAAATTTATTTTATATCAGTATATTTATTATAAGTGTGATTAAAACATTTATTTTTTATAAAAATATAAACACTTAATTTATCATTTTTAAAACATTTATTTACTTGTACCATGATATTAATATATCATATTTTCATTTATAAGATATGTAAATATTATTTCACATGTTCATAAGTGAGTTTAGTATTCTAAAGGACAAATTACTATTCTTAATGGTCAAATTACTATTCTAACAGTTAGGTTACTATTCTAATGGTCGGATTTATAATGGTCATATAGGTTCCTTAATTTATATATATACCTCTTATTTAATTCATTATTAATTTACTTATATTTCTACTAATGTTTATATATATTTTCATCTTCAAAATGAATATTATATTATTAAAATTATGCTTTATTTCTACATCTTTGTTTGTGAGTGCGGTCATTCTAGTGGATCGAGTAAATCCAAATTTTCCTATTCTTATTATCATATTTTCTATTTATTTCCCCACTGTAACATTTGGAATTATTATTGGTTTATTTGATCACTAATGTATCATTCTTCATTTATGAGAATAATGTTTTTCTGGTTTATTTATTTTATTTTTGTCCTTTATACTGCATATAAGAAGGGAAATTTCATTGATAAAAGTTTGGGTCATTACATTATTCCCCCCTTAGGTAATTTCACCCCCGAAATATTTCTTAAAATACTAAGGTGGAAACAGGTGATGGTACTCTCCTTCATTTCTTCCTATGGTTACCATATCGCCGCTTCATATTTATGGTTCCTCTATAGTACTTTTACCAGGTGAGCAGTCTTGTTTCATAGAACTTTATCTCTATAGTGGAAGATATTCACTAGCTACTCCTCATAAGATAGATAATTTTCCAATTGTACCACCTATGAATTCAGTGCATGTGAGGGATTTAGTATGTACTTCCTCATAAAGATACATGGAATACATCATGTACTTGAGACATCGTTGGTGGAAGTTCTAGTTGATAGGCCACTGGTCTGACACAGTCAAGAATCTCAAAGGGTCTGATGTACCTAGGATTTAGCTTTACCTTCTTCCTAAATCTCAAGAATCTCTTGCTTGGAATCCAAGAGACCCAGGTTCAAAACTGGGTGGAGGAAAATTTTCTGGGGTACTATAGCAGTTACTGGAGCAGTACTGTAGCAGTTACTGTAGCAGTTACTATTTGGTACTGTGGCAGCCAGAACTATTCACCAGATTTGGGCCTTCGGGCCACCGGTTTGGGCCTATGGGTCTCAAGGGCCTTCGGTCCATCAAAGGCCTTCGGGTCATAGGGCCTCCAGGACATTTGAGACCATAGAGTATCCCAATTTACACAGATCAAGCCCCATAAGAGGATAAGAGCAACAAGAATAGCAGTCACTTGAAGCAGAGCTAACCAGGTTGGAAGAATGAGAGGGTATGGCAACCGCCATCAGGACCAGGCACCATGCAGCTTTGTATGGGGAAATACAAGATGATCAGTAATGCAAGGTGTGGAGATAGGCGATCAATGATACAGAAGCTGGGGAGGGGCAGTTCTAGTGGGTTGGGCATACAGGTCATGTATTGGGCATGGTATGCCTCTGGGCTTTCGGGTCATGTATTTCAAGTCATATAGGGCCTTGTGCCTTGGGACTACGGGTCATGTACGGGTTCCCCTTTAACCCTTAAAAGGGGGATTATCCATAATAAAATAAAAATAAGGCCTTCGGGCCATTCGGTCGGTCAAATGACATGTCTCTATCATCAAACTTGAGGTCTCATCGATGATTGTCTGCATAGATCTTCTGTCAAATTTGGGTTGGTCTGATGTGTTACAGAATGGTATTCACCTTTTCTACTATTTCTTCAACCATTTTAGGACCCAACATCTTATGTTCACTGACTTCATCCCAGTATTTCATTGTTCTGAATCTTTTCCCATAAATGGTTTTATATGGATCCATTTGGATGCTTTAGTGGAAACTATTGTTGTAAGAGAACTCGACCAGTGAAAGATGATGATCAAATCCCCCTTTTAAGTTAGTTGATAATACTCTCAACATATCTTCCAATTTATGAATATTCCACTCAGACCGGCCATCAGTCTGGGGGTGATAGGTCATACTGAATTTTATCTCAGTGTTTAGATCATGTTGAATACTTTTTCGGAACTTGGAGTTAAATCTCAGATCCCATTCAAATACAATCAAAAATGGTACTCCATTTAGCCTCACCACTTCTCTGATTTATATTCATGCAATTTGATCGAGTGAGAAGTCCTCTCAAATTGAAATAAACTGATTTTTATTTGTAATATTATTCACAACAACACATATTTCATTATTTTCTCTGGATTTCTTTGGAAGTTTAGTGACAAAGTCCATGGTGATGTTTCCTCATTTCCATGTTGGTGTAGACAATAGTTTCATAATCTCCTTATAATTTTTTATTACATCCTTAACTTACTGACATACCACACACTTTGATTTATATTCAGTGATATATTTCTTCATATTTTCCTACCAATAGTTCTCTTGGAGATATCAATACATCTTTGTGCTCCCTAGGTGGATCAAGAAGGTCGAGCAATGTGCATCATTCAAAATCTACCTATTTATCTTAGTATTTTATGGTATTCATAGTTGTGAACCAAATATTATGACTCCATCCTCATTAATTTTTAACTCTGAGGATTTCCCATTTTTGATCGATTCCACATTCTTCTAAATTTCCACATCATTTCTTTGGGAATCCTTTATTTTCTCCTAAGGGATAATTGAGCAATCATTTGAGAAAATAATGATTACGTTCCTTCCCTTATGATTATCATGTCCATACTTTATAAGTATAAGAAGAATGGATCCTTCTCAATTATCATTATTGATAATGTTTCAGGGTCCTTTCTACTTAAAGCATCTACCACTTTATTAGATTTACTAAGATGGTAGTGGATTGAGTAGTAATAATCATTAATGAGATATAACTATATTCGATGGATCATATTAAGATCCTTCTATGTGAATATATATTTTAGGATTTTTTTATCATCATATGTCCCACACTTCTCCCAATAGAGATAATGCCTTCATATTTTCAATGCAAAGATCACATCATCCAACTCCAAATCATTTGTGGGGAATTTCTTCGCATGAAATTTTATCTACCTTGAGGTGTAGGCTATAAATTTATCATTTTTAATCAGTAAACATCTTATACCTTCTTTAAATCATCATTTTATACCTTAAATAGTTCCCCACTTATCAGTAGTGTAAGTACTGGTGTAGTGATAAGCCTCTTTTTCAACTCTTTGAACTAGTCTTCTCATTCACCAGTATAGAAAAACTTTAATCCTTTAAAATTCATCTTGGTTAGTGGGTTTTATAATCATGATAATTTCTTCACAAATCATCGGTAATACCCAACCAGGCTGAGTAAACTATAGATTTTTGTTACAGATGCTGGCCTGGGCCACTCCTCAATTGCTTTTGTCTTAGAGGGGCATACAGATATACCTTTTTTGGTGATAACATACCCCAAGAATGATACTTACTCTAACTAGAACTCACATTTACTATACTTTACATATAGTTTCTCTTTTCTCAAAGTCTTTAGTATAGTATTCAAATACTCATTGTGCTTCTCCGTGCTCTTGGAGTATATTAGAATATCATCTATAAAGACTATCACAAATTTTTTGAGGTAATATCTATAGAGTCTATTCATTAAGTCCATGAATATTACTAGAGAATTAGTGGGTCCAAAAGGAATAACTATGAACTCATTATGTCAATACCTTGTTTGAAATGTATTCTTGGGAATATCTTCCTTATTAACCTTTAATTGATGATATCTCGATCTAAGGTCTGCCTTTGAGAAATACTTATCCCCATGTAGTTGATCGAAGAAGTCATCTATCTATGGTAGGGGAAACTTTTTCATTATCATGGTTTTTTTGAGCTCATTATAATCAATGTAGAGTCTCATTGATCCATCCCTCTTCTTGATGAAAAGGACTGATACACCCCATGGTGAAGCACTTGTGTGTATAAAACCCTTATCCAGATTCTCTTGTAACTTATTCTTCAATTATTCTAAATCAATGGTGGCCATTCTATAAGGAATATTTTATATGGGTAGGGTTCCAAGTAAAAATTCAATAGAAAACTCAACCTCTCAGTTATGAGGGATATCGATCAATTCTTTAGGGAACACATTAGTGTATTCCCTCACAATGAGAATGTCTTCAAGCATGATCATCTACTTTGTCTCAATCATTTGATCTAGATATGCTTACTTGTAAGGAAATAGTATCCATGCCTAAGAAGAATATCCCAAAGGTTATCCATCCTCCTCCTTACATTTTTAAAGAATTATAGGATGCCTTGGGATGTGAAGAGTGATCTCCCTTTCCCAATAGTCGATGTTAGATTTATATAAAGATAGCCAATCTATTCCCAATATAGCATCAAAATACACAAAAGGAAGTAAGATTAGATTTTTCTAGAGGTTTAGTCCACAAACATTGACCGGGGAGGAGTCATATAATTTGGATGCAATAATTTCCCCAATTTTTTTTCTCACAGATAATTCAACTTATGTATTTTGAAGTGGTGTTTGAATAGTTCTACTAAAATTGAAATATATGAAAGAATGACTATAACCAAAATCAAAATGTACATTCTTTATTCTTGAATGGATAACCAATGTACCTATCACCATATCATTGTTGAGATCCACCTCTATATTAGTGATAGAATATTCCCTTTCTTACTGCCTTGGAAGTTGTTGTCATTGATTGTCTCTAACAACCCTTGGCTTAGGGTATTAGCTCGCATAATTTATATGTTCCTTATAGTTGAAACATTGTACTACTAATAGAGTATTGATGTGAAACTTATTTTCTTATTCCGCATTTGTGGGATTCTTTATATCCCTTCAGAAATTGTTATCTTAATTCCCCTCTTTTCCATATTTGAAGTATCTCATGTTTCCCTTTAGACAGTTCTCGGGATTCTTCTTCCCACACTTTTGACATGTGGGATGCTGGGTTTTATTGCCTCAATGGGATTTATTTATTGACCCTACCATATTAAACTCATTTTTACTATTTTTATCTTGGATACCATGAGACTAATGTGAGTCTCCAATCTCCATCTCAACCATAAGGGAATATCGGATAATCTCCTCATAGCTTTCAAAGTCTCAAATTGCCAATTCTTTTCATTGAATTTAATTTAATCCACTAAAGAATCAATCCACCTTACTTTCAGTGTTCATGAAAAATCCAGAGGCATAACATGCAAGACTTTTAAATTTTTCCTCATATGTATTGGATCTTTATAGATGGAGAATATGACTAGAGGGAGTGATTAGTCCCATTAAAAATTTAAATACAAAAGCAATCAAAGTTTATAAAATATTAATCTGTAGTGACTGTAGTGATCATAAGCTGAGATGCTATGGAAATAAAAATAAAATAATACAATATTTATAGTGATTTGGATCAAAAATTTCTTAGTCTACTCATCAATATCCTCTTCCCCTATAGTATATTGGTAAACACTAGGAAACTCACTTTTAAAGGTGTGAGAACCTTGTCACAAACCATTCCTTTTGAACAACCTGAAGGAACAACCTAGTTTTGATATAGGAGACCATCCTATTCTGCTTACCTGAATTTTTATTGGGAGTCACAACCTTGACTTTCTTTTAGGAGGTAGAATAACCATAGAAAGGAAAGACTTGATTTTTATGGGAAAATCATAAACTAGACATGAATAAATTATAAATTAAAATAAACTATATTACAAGAATAAAAAAATACAATAAATTTATCATATGATTAGAATTTCAAAGAATTTTAAGATCGATGATCATTGATCAATTGGAGGAAAAAAATATTGAAGATGGAGTCCTTCGGTTATCACATCTAAAGTGCAGAAGTCGTAGAAGTTCATGAAAATTTTTGAGAGCTGCAGAATATTGAAGATGAATCTCATGTTATATCGGATTAAAGGATCTACACTAGAATGTATTTTTATTCCTTAAAAAAATATTACAGGTCATTAAATCCAAGATCCTCTAGGATTGGGTCCATGGAAAATATCTTCACAACACTTTTTATTTCATAATAATAGAATATTATGACTGTTAACTTAGTCTATTAAAGCCTCACTTCAAATAATATAATAACAATTGGGCTTTATATTTCATCATGAATAATTATTATAAAACAATTAAAATTAAAGAATAAATTTTTTAATAATTTTAAAATTTTAAAATAATTGAAAAATAAATATCTTCATTTGGATTATTTTTATAGAAAAAATTGAAAAAAAATAGAGCATCACGTGAATTTTAAATCTATATGTACAAATATAAATTTAATAAGATTATAATTATTTTTTAACACCCTAAAAAATTTATTTAATACTAAAATAATAAAAAAAATAATTAAAAGAATTTTTTTTGAAAACATTAATTGAAATAAGAAATAAAATTTTAAAAACATAAAATTTTAACTAACAGTGGTTCATGACCCACCACTGAAAATAGAGAGCGGTGGATAATGACATACCGTTGGAAATGTCCAGCAGTGCTTAAACAGAGCATGGCCTACCATTCCAATTTTCAAGCAAAAATAAATGAATCCAAGAAAAAAATATTCCATGCATATTAGAAGTCAAAGGATTCATATAAAGTAATAAAAATTTTCTTACCATTGGAAGTAAAATATTGACTCATGACCCACCCTTGCATGAAGCCAATGGTGACTGATGAACTACTGTGGGAAATGCCCAATGGTGGCTCATTGAAAAAATTTCCAAAAAACAAAACAAAATAGCAGATGAATAGTAGATTAATAAAAATTAAAATCTACTAAATATTAAATGGGAAATAAATTTCATACATAAAGAAAACTAACTTAAGAAAAGTAAAAAAACTACTATATCTATTCAAATAAATGAGTATAGTTCATGTTGAAGCTTGAACATGCTTCTTCTAATAAAAAGAAAACTCAAAGTCAATTAGAAAGAATAAAATACCCAAATAAGGAATAAAAAAATAAAATATAAACAAAAACACCCTAAGAATATGCAGAAATACAGAATAAAAATATAAGAATAAATAATCTTCTGATAAAATAAGAAATCAAAAAACAACAAGAGATAACCGTTGTATCCAATAGAAGAAGGAGAATTGTATGTGGGAGCTTGAAAACCCTAATTTGAAGACTTTATACAAAAAAGGAAGAACCAATTGGTGGGTAAAAATAAACAATTATTGATGTATGGCAGCAGGTCACTGACCCAACATTGGATTCCAATGGTGACTCGTGACTCACCATTGGTATCCAATGGAGACTCGTGACTCACCGTTGGGTCTAATGGTGGATTTTAGAGCATCAACAGGTAAAGAAGATTCTAACTAGAATAACAGTTTAAGGAATAGAAAAGTGAAGAATGAGATACGAAGGATGACCTTAGAGAAGAAGAAGAGAAGCTAATAATACAAAAACCATGAAAAACAAAGAAAAAATAATAATAGGATATTCCAAGATGAAAACAAGTAAAGATATCCATGCTTGAAGAAATATTGTAAGATTCATTAGAGTACAATATATCGAAGGTCGGTTCACCGGAGAAGATAAATGAAAGTTAAGGAATAAGGTTAATAATTGCATATGGTTCAAATAAGAATGGTTGGGAGTTAAAAAATATATGTGTGGGATAGGAAGATGGAATAAATGGATCATGGAAAAGTTATCCTATGGGTGAGCATTTATCCAACTTTTTAAGTTTGGATGAATAGTAACACTCAAAAGAGCATCCCACATCGAATTGAACATAAGGAGGCCGAGCGGTATATCAGCCAGAGCATGTTGATGTGGGGTTCATATTAAAACACAAGCACACAGATGAGGGTCGTAGCCCAGCGAGTGACCTAGCCCAAACAAGGCACCTGTGGGCACGCTCTGCGGGCCTTATACACAAGACTACATGCAACAATCATGCACTATACACAACAACCAAAACATATCCTTCTTATGAGGATTCCTTAGGCAGGCCTACCCATGAGGTTGAACTTAAGGTTTCCCCCGTCTGGTTGAGGTCTAGACAAGGTCCACACCAAGGATGACATAATTTTTTAATTAAACTTAAGTAAATAAATATAAGTAACATGAAGTTACATTATAAAAATTACATAAACATCATTTAAAAAATACATAAATTTTATTATAATTAGTAATCATAATAAAATTAATTAACTAACACATTTGAGAATTTTTTAAATTGGTAATAGAGTAATTTATCAAAACAAATAATATATAGAAATTATTAAATCTCTTTCAAATACTAACAAACTCGTCCTTTTTGTAAATTAAAAAACAAAACATTTATTAATTTTTCAACAAAAATATCCCCCTTTTTGAAATTTTTCAAAAAGTGAATTAAAATTAAAATATAAAATAGACTCCTTTTAAACAAAATTAATTACATTAAAATATAGAGAGTAAAAAGATAGATAAAATTTTCATAGAAAGTATAATTAAGAGAGTATTATTTTTTAACAAATAATTTTTAAATAGAGTGATCTAATAATTATTTAATCAGATCAAGAAATAATATTTTCAAGTACATAATATATGTAAAAAAAATTAGGGATAGTGATTATGCTAACTACTATTTTAATCTTATAACATACCTAATTAAACATTCATTTTCTAAAATTTAACTAAATTTGCGAGTTTTTTGAAGATGTCAGCTAATTTTTTCTTAGTAGGAACAAATTCAAATCATATATAACCATTATTTACATAATCCCTTATAAATTGAAATCTTACATCTATGTGTTTAGTTCTAGATTGTTGAAGAGGGTTTTCAGAAGGTGAAATAGAACTTGAGTTATCATAGTAAATAGGAATTTTATCAAAACTGATATTGAAATCATACAATGTTTGTTTCATCTAGATGCTCTATGAATAGAAACTAGTAGCACCTACATATTTTGTCTTAGCTATTGATAGTGATATTGAAAGTTGTTTCTTAGAGCTCCATGAAATTTAAAAAAAATCCTAAAAAGTGAAAAATACATGTAGTGTTTTCATAGTCAAGTTTGTAATCTCCAAAGTCAAAATTAGAGTAAGACAGTAAATTAAAACATTTCTCATTTGAATAGAATAGTCCATTACAAATAATAAACTTGATGTATCTTATTACTCTTTTAACATAATTAAGGCAATTTTATTTAGGGTTTGACTAAAACCAGGAACATAAGAAAATTGAAAACATGATGTATGTTCTAGAATTAGTGAGATATAGTTGGCTACTTATCATGCCTCTATATTGTTTAATATCAACTGAATTTACATATTCATCTAAGACCAATTTAGAATTTTTGCTCATGGGTTTTTTCTTTTTTTTATTAGTATCAAGTCCAAACCTCTTTACAAGTTCTTTAGCATACTTTTCTTGATTTAAGAAAATGCCTTTTTTCTTTGATTAATTTTTAAACAAAGGGAAAAAATAGTTCTCCTGTTAATCTATTGTCAAGTTCACTTTTAATTATCTTAGAAAAATCATTACATAGAGAATCATTTGTTGAGATAAATATTATATCACCAACATATATCTGTATAATCATTATATTATTTGAAACTCTTTTTATAAACAAGGTTGGATAAACCTTTCCTTTTACAAAATCATTTTGTAATAAAACCGTGTAAGTCTTTCATACCAAGATTTTGGAGCTTTTTTAAGGACATATAAGGATTTATTAAGTTTAAAAACATGATCTATAAAATTATCATTTTCAAATCCATAGGGTTATCTTACATATACTTACTCTGAAATAATTCTATTAAAAAGGAACTTTTTACATCCATTTGAAATTATTTGATGTTTTCAAATCTATAAAAGGATAATATAATTATAATGGATTCCATCCTAGAAATAATAGTAAAATTAAATTTAAATTAAGTTCCCCATTACTAAGAATAACCTTGATCTACTAGTATTTCTTTATTTTTAACTATGAATCCAACTTCATCAAGTTTATTATAAAAAATCCATTTAGTTCCTATAATAGGTTTATATTTTGGAAAAGAAACTAAATCTCATACTTTATTCCTTTCAAATTAATTTAATTCATCATGCCTAACATTAATCCAATTTGAATCAATTAAATCATTTTTAACATTGTAAATAACAAATTTAGCAACAAAAGTAGAATTGGTATAGTAAAGCAAAATACATTTTTTAGTTTGAATTCCAAATTCAACATTACCAATTACTTTTTCAATAGGGTGATCTTTAAGAGTTTTTCATTCCTTATAATTATTTTGAGAAGAGATATACTCCCCCTTAAATGATGTGTTATCATTACTTTGGTCATTATCTTCACCAAAATTAAATTCTATAAACTCATCATTTTATGTGAATGATTCAAAATCCTTCTTATTATAATTTCTTTCATTAAACATAACATGCACAGATTATTCAACTAATAAAGTTTTCTTATTGAAAACTCTATAATTTTTACTAGAATTGGAATATCTTAAGAATACACCTTCATCTAATTTGGAGTCAAATTTTTCTAAATTATCTTTAGTATTTAAGATGAACACTTTACATCCAAAGACCCTGAAATAACCAAATTTAGGTTAGAATCCTTTTAAAAATTCATAAGGGGTCTTATTTAGGAAAGGTATAATTGAAACTTTTTTTAAAACATGGCAAGATTTATTTACATTTTTTGACCAAAAACATTTGTGAACACTAAATTCCATTAGCATAGACCTAGCCATTTCTTGAATTGATCTATTCTTTATTTCCATCACACCATTATGTTGAGGTGTCCTAGGGGATGAGAAAAAGTTTTTATATCCATTTGATTCACAAAATTTATCAAATTATAAATTCAAAAAATCACCACCTCTATCACTTCTAATAGATATGATTGATATATTTTTGAAATTTTTAATAAGATTACTGAAAGCATAAAATTTGGATAATGTTTCATTTTTATGACATAATAAATAAATCTATAAGTATCTATTGTAATCATATTAAATTATAAATACATATCTTTTACCACCAAAGCTAGCATGTTTAATTGGTCCAAACAAGTCAAGATATAGTAATTATAAAAATCTAATATTACTAACATCATTTATAGATTTAAATCTTTATTTGTATTGCTTAACTTTTAAACAAGTGTCAAACATGAAGTACTTACTTGTATGTAACTTGGACAGTTGCAGTACCTGTTCATGCTTTGATAGTTTATGAAACAATATGAAGTTTTCATGCCCAAGCCTTCTATGCCACATAATTTCATCTACTTCTATAGCATTCAGACACTTAACCTTTTTTGGTTAGATTAGAAAATTCAATAGTATATACATTTTCTTTTCTATTTCTAGAAAATAAAACTAATTTATTTTTAAAAATAGTACACTTATCATTTTCAAAAATAACATTTAGTCCATCAAATGGCCTGAAGGCCTTAAATTTTTTTATTATAAGATAATCCCAATTTTAAGGGAATAAGGGGGGTCGGACTTCATGGACATAGGACATCACATGACCCGAAGGTCAAAGAGAGAAAATACAAGACATCAACATGGATCAACCCCACCCCAGCATGTGATCATGATGAATCCCTCCCCCTTTGCATGACTGATCAGCAAGCAAGTGTACTATGTCAAAGCACAGGCCTGATCTGACGACTGACGCCATACCCTCTCAAACAACAAAATCCAAAAAGCCCTACAAAGATTAAATGCCATCTATGAATCCACCTCTAGGACTAATTCATATGGTAAATCTAGTTGCATCACCACCAATCACGAGACCATGTCACCACCATCAACTACTATCCTGGACGAATCTCGTCGCACTCCACAAGACACCTCACCACCATTATTGTAGAGGCCCAAAAGACATTACAAGGGACATGAATTCAAACCATCGTCTCCCAGGACTAGATGGACCAACATCACGTTGAGGGAACACTGTCGATGAGAGGATCTGGGTTATCCTGAACCAGAAGCTTTACTCTGGGCATGAATCATCTTCATTCAAACCATGAAATAACCCTCATCAGGTTTCGAAGCAGGCCAGACATGGTGGCAAGAAATCAGTGTGAAGATGCAGAGAAGAACCAGTGACATCAAACCAGGAACCCAAAAAATCCAGATTCATAGTCAATTGAACGAATCCAAATCATCAAAGCCAAAACCCTGCAAAAAACTAAGAAGTAGAGACATAATGACTCCCCTCTTAAGAACTATATATTGACACAAAATCTCCCTGGAAACTCACTAGAACCACTTTTTTTGTCACCAGAATGTGCTAGAAACTCTGAGTTGGAACCACCCTCAGTTCCAAACTGACGAAGATATCGAAACCGTGCCAATAAGTTTCTGATGAAAGGGATGTTGGGCCAAATGTCGGTGCATGTCGAGATGTCATTACAGACTCCGTCGAGGATTGACGCCAAGCCTCTTATCATAGCACCGCCAAACCATCAACAATGGGAGCAGGAGCCGAAGAAACAACCCCAAATTCCAGATGTGCTGCTTTGAAGCCCGATCACGCCCATGCCGAACCAAAACCAAAAGAAGCTAAGCCAATAAAATATGGAGGGGGAAGGGGGAGGAAGAAGAGTGGAAATCCTAGAAAAACCAACTTCACTTATACCTTTAATATAGCCTTTAGAGTTGTCTCCAAAAGTGAAAAGGTTAGCATCACATGAATTAAATGATGAAAACTTTGAAACATCACCTATCATGTTCTAAGAGAATCCACTGTCTAAGTATCATGAGTCATTGATAATTCTAAGGAAAACTTCCTAAAATTAAAAAATCAAGCGTACTATTTTGGTAACCATTCCAACTTGGGTCCAACTGGATTAGTAGCATAAAACTTTAGTACCCAAATAGATTTATGGCGTTTATTAGTGGTATGTTTAGAGATTAAATCATTAGTAATGAAAGTTATTATATGCCCAAAAGACCGTGTAAATAAAATTGAACACTCATTGGCATAATTCCCTTTCATTCCACATTTAAAACAAGTTACACTTTGAATTATTCCTTTTCAGATTTTGAAAAAGTTAGTTTTATTAAAACATAGAGTTATACTATTATAACCAAAAACCATTATTATTGGTGTTTAGTTTCATTAAGTACATCATCTTATAATATTGTTTATTTATTTTTACAAAAGTATATAATTCCTCTTTAAGAATGAAAACCTCATTTTTCAATTCCATATTCTTCCTTTTTAGAGTTTCTAAATCTGTAAATACCTTTCATTGGATCTAGAAGTTGTGTTTCTTAATTTTTTATTATTTTGATTTAATTTCTTGCATTCATTTTATAATTTATTTGGTTATTAACAACTATATTAAACCTCATATCTTGATCTTTGTCATTTATATCCAGAAATGTTTTGATCATTTCATTTTAATCTTTTATTTTTAGTAATTCAAAATTATAATCTTATTTAGATTTATCATTCTGAAAAATAAAGATTTCATATTATCACGTTCCCTTTTCATTTTCTCATTTTCATTGATCAACTACTTTTATTATTCAGTATAATGTTCAATTATTTTGACTCTATCATTATTTAATTCTTCATTTTCTTTGAGTAGTTGCTTAAGTTTAGAATTTACAGAATCAGAATTAGAACAATAATTAGAAAGAAAAAATATTAGTTTAATTTCCATATAAATAATTATGATCAAAATTTGTGGGAGTTATTAATTAAGTAAATAGATAATCATTTACCTCAAAATTAATACCGATCAAGAAAGATTTTTTGTCTTATATTTACTTCCATAATCACTGTAAGAGTTAGAACTATCTGCGCATTCCCAACCTCCAAACAAATATTGTTTTTTCTTTCTACTTTTATCTTTGTCTTTCTTTGGATGTTTGAGTTTAGGGTAGTCATTCCTTATATTCTCTTTGTTCTTGCACTCAAAAAAGGTTAATTTTGAAAAGCCGTTATTTTTAGTAGTATTACATTTCTTATAGTCCTTTCTATACTTCCTTTTGAACTGCCACTTTCCACCTTTGTTTTTCATGAACTTGAAAAACTTATTAATAATGTGAGCCATATCTTTGTCACTTTCATGACACTCAGATTCAGAGTCATTAGAAGTATTAATAAAATTTTATTTAAATTCAATACCTTTTATTTTAGTAGACTCCTCATCAACAATATTCATCATCTATAACTCATACTACAGCAAAGAGCCTATGATTTCATCTAAAGTATACTCCTTAAAATTATTACTCTCATAGATGGAAACCTTCTTTTCATGCCATATTTTTCGGAAGATCTCTCAATACTCTTTCCATTTGAGTAGTGTTTTCTAAGACCACTCCAATATCATTCATGCCATTGTTGATACTTCTAAACCGATGGAACATCTGATTTAAAAATTCTTCATATCCCATCTTGAAGTCTTGGTATTCTACTCAAATCATTCCAAGCATGGTTCTCTTCATCTTTTCAGTTCCATAATGAGTCTCTTGTAGTATCCTTTATATTTCAAGGTTGTCTTATAATATGAAACATGGATATAGACACTTCTACTTATATATCAATATAAAATATTTTAAACTTTGTAATTCAAAACATATTTTACCATTTATTTACTAACCAAAGTCTCTGGATCTACCTTGGGTAGCTCATATGGATTTTCCATGATGGTTCAGTGATCCATAATCAGTGGTTTCAAGAAGGATTCCATTCTATCTTATCAGTATCCATAGTCACTCCCATCAAAGAATGGGGGTTTTGTGGTATCCAGTCATCATTGGAATTACAACCTTCAATCTTAAAAGAAAACTTTTCCTTTGTTCCTTATATTGTTAATTCTAGGATTCCATATTAGTACAGAGTTAAAAATAAGTATCAAAAATAATATTCTTATAGATTAATACAGATAAAGATGTTAACTAATCATATTTGTGGCTCTGATACCAATTTATGGATCGTTATAGATGTAAAATATTACTAGAGGGGGATGAATAGTCTCTTTGAAAATTTAAAGATAAAATCAATCATATTTTATAAAATATTAATCTGCAGTGAGTGCAGTGATCTTAAGTTGAGTTACAGCGGAAATAAAAATGAAATAACATAAGATTTATAGTGGTTCAAAATAGAAATATCCTAGTCTACTCCTCAATATCCTCTACTCCTCAAGGAGATTGGTACCCACTATGAAACTAACTTTTAAAGGTGTGATAACCTTGTTACAGAACCTGCCTTTTAAACAACCTAGAGGCATAAAATAGTATTGATAAAGGAGACCAACCTATTCTGTTAACCTGAATTTTGATCAGGAGTTACAACCCGAACTTCCTTTTAAGATGTAGAATAACTAGATAAAGTAAAGTCTTTATTTTTATGGGAAAATAATAAACCAGATATGAATAAATTAAAAATATAAAGAAACAATATTACAAGAAAAAAACAAATAAAAAAATGCAGTAGATGATCATAATTTAAAAGAAGTTTAAGCTCGATGATCGTTGATCACTTGGAGGAATAAATATCGAAGATGGAGTCCTTCGGTGATCACAGCTAAAGTGAAGAAGTTTTAGAAGTTCGTAAACAATTTTGAGAGAAGTAGAATGTTAAAGATGAATCACAATTTATCTCTAAATAAATAATCTACATTGGAATGTGTTTTTATTCCATGTCAAAATCTCTCAGATCATTAAATCCAAGATCATCTAGGAGTGATTTGTGGCCAATATATTCACGACACTTGTTAGTGCATAATAATATAATATTGTGACTATTACCTTATTCTATTAAAACCTCAATGAAAATAATATAATTACAATTGGGATTTATAATTATTCATGAAAAAATAATATAAAACAATGAAAATATAAGAATAAAAATTTTAATCATTTTACAATAATAAAATAATTGAAGAACAAATATAATCATTTGAATTTTTCATATAGAAAAAAATTTGGAAAAACATATTTTCACTTAAATTTTAAATCTTCATGTACAAATGTACATTTAATAATGATATAATTATTTTTTAACACTATAAAAAATAAATTTAATCATAAAATAATAAAACAATAATTAAAAAAATATTTTTGAGAATATTAATTGAAATGTGAAATAAAATTTTAAAAACATAAAAAATTAACTAACAGTGCCTCATGACCCACCACTGAAAAACATAGAGCGGTGGCTAATGAAATATCATTGGAAATGTCCAATAGTGGCTAAATAGAGCATGACCTACCATTCTAATTTTCAAAAAAAAATATAGCCCAACAAAACAAAAAATATTCCACACAACTTAGAAGTTAAAGGCTTCATATGGAGAAATAAAAATTTCCATACCACTGGAAGTACAACGATGACTCATGACCCACCGTTGCATGAAGCCAACAATGAATCATGACCTACCATTGGAAATGTCCAATGGGGCCTCACTGAAACAATTTCCCAACAACAAAATGAGACAATATATGAATAATATATTAATAAAAAAGTAAAAACTACTAAATATTAAATGGGAAATCAATTTCATACATAAATAAAACTAACTGAAGAAAATAAAAATAAAAATATATTGTATCTAATCAAATAAAGGAGGATAGATCCTATTGAATATTGAACATGCTTCTACTAATAAAAAGAAAAATAAAACGGAAGAATAAAGAATAAAATACCTGAAGAAGGAATAACAAAAGAAAAAATAAACAAAAATTACTGAATAAGATGAAAAAATACAAAAGAAAAATATCAAAATAAATAATTTTCTAATAAAATAAGTAATTAAATAAAAACAACAAGAGATAATAGATGTATCTAATGGAAGAAGGAGAATCTTTTGTAGGAGCCTGAAAAACCTACTATTAAGACTTTGTACAGCAAAGTAAGAACCAATCAGTGGGTAAAAATAAACCATCATTGATTTCTGGTGGTAGGTCATTGATCCACCATTGGGTTCTAATGGTTACTCATAACTCAGCATTGGTATCTAATAGTGACTCGTGACTCATTGTTGGGTTCAACGGTGGATTGTCAAGAATCGACAGCAAAAGGAGATTTGAACCATAAGAATAATTCATGGAAGAAGAAGCTTAAAACCGGTGAAGGATGAGAGATGAAGGAAGGCCATAAAGAAGAAGAAGAATATAAGTGCCTAAAATAAAAACCACTATGATCAGAGAAAACAAAAATAAAAGTAGATTCCAAGACCAAAACAAGTCAAAATTTTCAAGCTTGAAGAAATATGGTTATATTCGTTAAATTATAGGATTTCAAAGGATGGTTCACTGGGTAAGAAGACTGAAAGTTGAGGAAGAAGATAGATAATCATGGGGGGTTCAAATAAGAATGTATGGGAGTTCAAAAATATGTGTGTGGGATAGAAAGATGGATTGAATGGATCATGGAGAAATGATTCTATGGATGAATATATATATCTGTATTTTTATGTTCATATGAACATTAATGCTCAAAATAGTATCCCACATCGAATCAAACATAATCCAGCTGAGAGGTATATTATCCAGAGTGCGCTGATGCTTATACATGGGCCCACACATGAAAGGCATGCATGTAATATTCTGACTTTTTCTAGAGTTTTCTCAGGTATTATTTTAGGTAATTTTTGTTTTTTTAAGTACCTTTGATTAGAATTATGACTTAGGGTACCTTTCGGTGGATTTTTGAGAAAATTTTAAGAAAAATGGGTTAGAAACGGTCAGCACACGGTTAAAGAAAACTGTATTCCCAAACCCAGGTAATCGTGTGACTCTGGATAGGGAGGTCCACATGGTTGATTAATAGTTTACCCTAACTATGTTCCCCTACCTAGGAAACTATGCACGTGGTTATTAATCACCCAAAAATTAGTTTTAAAATCCCCTGAACCCCCAAATCACCTCTTATACGACCTTGGCTCGGACCTAGACATTTTAGGATGATTTTAGAGCTTTCCAAAGGGGTTACAAGGTTTTCCAACCTCCATTATTTAAGATTCAAAGCCCGAATCGATGTTCCACTCTTCTCCCAGTAAGTGGATCTCATCCCAATGTCTATCCCATTAATTATTCTCTCTTTACTTGATCTTTTGGTGAAATTTATCCTCTTTTTCTTTAGATCTAAACCTAATTAATGATATCTAGATCTAGGATTGTATATCTAGATCTAGATTGATAAGATCTCGATATCCTTGATCTTGATTTAGGGATTTAGATCCGGAACTCAAAACTACATCATTGTACTGCTCGGATTTTGGGGTTTTCTATTGAATGAATTTCTGACAAATAATTGAGGTAGGTGGTCTAAAATTTAATTCCCATAGTCATGGATTTGATGCATGTATGAAAAATTGTAAAATTGATATAATTATTTAGCAATTTAATTCCTAAATTGGGTTTATTAGGTTGACCAATTGATTTATCAAAGTATTGTTGAATTAAATAACTAATTGAAGAATTGATCATGAGATTAAGGGGAAGTCCTATTGGATAATTAATTTGTGGAAATTGATTATGAGATTTAGGGGTTCTAGTCTAGATAAATAATCTAGGGATTAATTATGAGATATTGAATTGGCTAAATTGACATAATTAATTGTGAATTAATTATGTTCTTTTGATATTATGATCTATATAATTAATTGTGGAATTAATTATGAAGAGTTTAGATTTAAAATGAGATAATTAATTCTGTAAAATTAATTATGGGATATTAATTGTGTAATTTATTAATTAATTGATGAATTAATTATTGGGATTGGCGTATTTAATTAATTGGGGAGTTAATTAAGGATGTTTATTTATTTAAATAATTTTGGAATTAGTAATGGGGTTGAGGTGGATAATTAATTATGAATTAATTATGTGTGAAAGAATGGGAACATGGTCATTCAATTGAGAATTATAAATGGTAACATGGTCATTGTACTTGTGATTAAATGAATGGGAACATGGTCATTCAAATGATAAGTATACATGGTAACATGGTTATTGTACTTATGAGTAAAAGAATGGGAACATGTCCATTCTATTGAGAAGTAAGAATGGTAACATGGTCATCTTACTTATGAATTTTTTATTGGTAACTTTAGAAATTATGTGTGAATTTAAATAATGGTAATAAAGGTACTCAGAGATATGGCCTCTCATGATAATACTTCAAACTATGGCATGAGTTGAATCAGGTACTGAGATATCATATCACCTTTGAATACATCGATCTCCAACACAAGTCGAAGCAATTATTATGATATGATATTACCTAGGGAACACTTCGGGCTCCAGCATGAGCCGAAGCTAGTATAGAGGTACGAGTATCCCTAGGAATCCTAGAGTTAATATGATCAAATAAAGAATAAATGATAATGTGATAACTGTTTATTTATGCATTGTCTTCATTTCTTTATAGAACTGCTTACAAAATCTTTTGACTGGACTTGTTTTAGACATCATTGGTGGTGGCCTACTGAGTTGTACTCACACCCTACTTGGGTTTCCTGATCAGTACCCGAATAGACTTTATCATTGAAGGACAAGTTAAGGGAAATGTCTCTATGTTAGATTAAAAAAAGATATTGGATCTTGGACGAGGGAACCATACGTGGTTTAAGACCTACTTGGGATTTGTTAGTGTCTTTATTTTCAGTTGTGTTTTTAGGTCATTTGACACTTATATTGGCATAGCATGTTTTCCCTTTCATTTGAATATTGTATTTGATGTTTTTGTTATCTTATGGCAATGGTATTATCCTGGTTATATATGATTTAACATTTTGTTATCCATTTTTGTTGGTGTTTTACTTTGATAAAAGAGGGTATAGTCTCTCCATGACTTACTTACCATACCCTCGTTACTAGTAAGTAGCCTCTGGTGTATGGGGAGGTGCGCTTGAGGTTATGTGACTGACCGGATCGGGGCACCATTGCATGTAACCCGGGTTAGGACATTACAAAGTGGTATCATAGGTCTAGTTTTCTTTCTTCTTATTTTGTCTTACTATTTGTGGAAAGGTAGACAGGAGACTAGGAAGAATCAAATCTTGGTAATGAGATTGTTCAGGGGAGTTGCAGACCCATGTACGAGAGAAAACTCGAGTACTCATGGTGGGATTGTTGTTATTGTTTTTTTCTATTATAATTGGATATTATTTCACCTTGGGTGATGCACTTGTGGTGTGATGTGATTATTGTTTCTGAGAATTTTTTTGTTTATTGATTCATGGCCTGAAATGGCACGATATTTGAGTCTACATGCATCATTCTAGGAACTCAGGGTTATTGTGACATGCATCATTTTAGGAATGCACAGGAAAACGGGTTATGGGTAGGTTGTAGAACTTGAACTGTTTTCCTTGTTTGTGAGATTAAAATGAAAAATGGTGCCTAACATGAAATGATAAATATTGTAAAATGATGTAAAATGAGAATAATCAACTGTCTAAATGATAAAATTGTTTATGATAGTGTGTTTACCCTTGTTAACCAAAACCTAGGACTAGGATGGTTAAGGGTAGTGATAGTGCCTTGGTTTTGAACATGTGACAATATTTGGGGGAAAAGACATGTTGTGACCTATTGTGATTATTCCTCTTATGTAAATGTTATAAGGTTGTGTTATGAGACCTAAGATGCATGTTTTTAATTGTAGATAAAATGGATCCATGACGCTTGTTGAGGGGATGACCAAGGGGAATGGCTAAGAATGGTCTTGTAGTTAAAGAACTTGAGGAACTGATAGTGCCAACTAAAGATGAAGGGGAGCAGTTCTAAGAGAAATTTTCTTGCTTCATACAATTCATGGAAAGATAACCAGGGTGGGTTGTGAAAAGCATGTCTGAGTTGATAAGGGAGTTTCAGTCGTATCACCCTCCAAATTTTATTGGAGAGGGTGGACCCGAGGGAGATGAATTATGGGTTGAGTCCATAAAGACAATACTTTACCATTTAGAGACTCTATCTTAGAGGAGGTTCAAGTTGGATGCTTATATGCTATGGGGATCAGTGAAGCACTGGTGGGAAATTCATATGCGAACTTGACAAACAAACGGTATGTTATGGAATGACTTCTTGGAGAGGTTCTTGGAGCACTTCTATCCATAGACACTGAGACAAGAGAAAGATACAGATTTCATGCATTTGAATCAGGGGAGCATGTCTGTGATGGATTATTTTGGATGCTACACCGAACTACAGCACTTTTCTCCAGTGTTAGTAGGAGATGAGGCAGCTATGACGGAATGCTTTTAGAATAGACTTAAGTGAGAGATTAATTCCCAAGTAAATCTTTTCTGATTAAATAAGTTTGATGAAGTGGTGGATAAAGCTCTCATAGCTAAATGGAATCTGAGGGGGGATTCCAGTACAGGACAGGTAGTTGTTACTGGATGATCAGGAAGTGCAACTTCCGAGAGCAGGAAGCACCATTATGACAACTTTACCCAGGGAAGTGGGAAGGAGAGTACATAGACAGGAGGTTTAGTTGGATAGGACCTTACTAGTGTGATCTATCATTAGTTTTGTAGGTTGATACACTATCATCGACACTGTCCCCAACTACCAGTAGAGTGTTGGTCTTGCGGCAAGATGGGACACCTACAAAATTTCTGCAGGTCGAAGCGATAGACTGGACTTGAGGGAGCAGTTGGGCAGAGTTAGAGTGTGGGAAGGGGTATTCTACACCATATTGGTCTGGAAGATAGAGTTCTATTGGCTGAGGTAGTAGAGGTAGTTGACATGGTGCTTCAGGGCTAGAGCACCCTTATCAGCAGAGTGGTGCTACTCAGGGGAGTCATACAACATCATAGGGAAGTGGGGCAGGATAGTTAAATGTAGTGTAGCCTACACTTGTGGAGAGCGAGGTTGGGACATCAAGAGTGATTGGTACTATTCTAGTAGATTCTACTTTATCTAGTTCCTTTTTTGATACTGGTGTCTCTCATTCCTTCATATCTGCAAAACTTTTTAATGGTTTGAGCCTAGAGGTGGAGTTCTTAAGCGGAGTAATGACTATCGATAAACTATTGGGAACACAGTCTAGAGGCATCTATCTATGTAAGGTATTTTCACTAGAGATCAAAGAATATCGTTTTCTATGGGATCTATATATTCTTGATATAGTAGGCTTTGACCTGATTATGGGTATGGACTAGATAGTCACATACCGAACCCACATAGATGGTTACCGTAGGAGAGTTAAGTTTACAACTCCTAAGGGTGTCCTTTACATTCACCACTAAGATTGGGATATCCAAGTGGGCTAACCCGGGCCAATTACTCAGAAACTGGGAGATCTCGTAGCCCAAGTTGCTATTATTCTACTAGATAATGGAGGTTTTAAGCATGATGTCTTACCACCGGTGGTGGAACTATTTCATGATGTCTTTTCTAAAGACTTCTCAGGGTTACCACCTGAGAGATGTGTGGAATTCACCATTGATCTCATATCGGGGGTTGATCCAGTATCTATTCCACCATATAGAATGTCACCAATTGAGCTTCAAGAGCTCAAAACTCATTTTTAGGAGTTAGAGGATAAGGGATTTATCTATCCAAGTATGTCACCTTGGGTATCACCTGTTTTGTTCGCAAATAAGGATGATGGGAGTTTATGTTTTTGTGTCGATTACAGAAAGTTAAAAAAAATGAATGTAAAGAACTGATATCCTCTTTTGAGTATCAATGATTTATTTGACCAGTTGAAGGGATCTTGTGTGTTCTCATGTATCTACTTGAGATCAGCGTATCATCAATTGAGAGTATGGACTTCTGATATATTGATGACTACTTTCAAGAGTAGGTATGTCCTTTATGAGTTTTTCTTAATGCCATTTGGGTTGAAAAATGCACGAGTAGTGTTTATGGATTTGATGAACATGATATTTCATCCCTATATAGATTAGTTTGGGTGGTGTTTATGGATAAAATCTCCGTGTACTCTAAGACTCATGATGATCATGCCCAATATCTTGACATCGTCCTGAGTATACTAAGAGAGAATCGATTATATGCCAATCTATCTAAGTGTCAGTTTTGGATTAAGTAGGTACACTTCTCGGGCCACATCATCTCAAAGGAAGGTGTTTCAGTGGACCTAGATAAGGTTCAAGTAGTGGTTTCTTGGGAGAAACCCAAGAATGTTTTTGATATTCGAAGATTTCTAGGATTAGATGGATATTACAGGAGATTCATCCAAGACTTTTCCTATTTGGTAGTGCCGCTTTCAAACTTGACCAAGAAGGGGATAAATTTTTAGTGGACTGAAGCATATGAGAATGCTTTCTAGGAATTGAAGAATCATTTCACATCAGCACCAATTTTGATCCTACCTGAGTCATGTGAGGAGTACACGGTGTATTATGACACTTTTGGGATCAGTTTTGGAGATATGCTAATGTAGGGATATTGAGTTGTTCCATATGGGTCTCAGAAGTTGATACTACATAAATGGAACTATCCTATAATTGACCTTGAGTTGGCAGTAGTGGTTTATTCTCTTTAAGTGTTGGTGACACTAACTTTTGGGAGAAAAATTTACAATTTATACAGATCACAAGATCTTGAAGTATATCTTTTCACAACATGATTTGAATATTTGGTAGAGAAGATGGGTAGAGTATATGCAGTATTTTTATTTTGAACTAGCATATACGCATGGAAAAGGAAATCGTGTGGTTGATTCCTTGAGCGGGGAGACTCAGACTCAAATGGTTCAGGATTTGAGTGCAGAATAGAAGATTATAACTTTTCTGGCTAAAATTCATGTGGTGGTTCAGGAGAGTCATGAGCAGATGACTCTAGTTTCAGTTGCAGTGGAGTCTATACTTTTGATATGGATTAGGGATAGACAGTATGAGGATCCATAGTGATTATCCTTAAGGGAAAGCTTTGAAGGTTGGAATGCACCTTTGGAATGGTTGATAGATGAGGATGAGATCATCTATGTGAAGAATCAAGTGGTCATACCTATGATCATGCGGGAGGAGCTCATGCGATAATTTCATGCCTCTAAGTGGGCAGTACATCCAGGTGTGAACAAAATGTATCATGATATATGATGATAGTTTTAGTTGTCGGGGCATGAAAAATGATATATCCAGGTTCATGACATGATGCTACACTTTTCAGTAGGTGAAGGAATAACATCAATGACCTAGAGGTTTACTGAAGTTGTTACCTATTTTGGAATGGAAGTGGGATGACGTGAAAATAGATTTTATGGTGGGTCTTCCAAAGACACTTAGTAAGAATGATTCTATTTGGGTCATTATGTATCGACTGAAAAAGGTAACGCATTTCTTTCCTATAAGTTAAACCTTTACAGTATATCACTTAGGATAACTATATGTTCGAGAGATAGTTTTTCTACACTGGGTGCCACATACTATAGTTTCATATCGTGATTCACGCTTTACTTCACGCTTCTGGAAGGGATTGCAGAAATCACTTGGAACATAGGTTTTATTGATTATGATTTTCCACCCACAGACAGATAGGGCGTTGGAGCATACTATACAGGTGCTTGAGGATATATTGTGGGCATGTGTGCTTGACTTTGGCGGGTCTTGGGAGAATCACTTGGCTTTAGTGGAGTTTGTCTATAACAACAGTTATTAAAAAACTATACAGATGGAACCATACGAAGATATTTATGGTAGGCCATGTACATCACCTCTATACTGGATGGAGGCTGGTGAGTCGGATTTATTGGGACTGAGTCTCATGTAGGAGATATCGAAGCAGGTGCATTTGATTCGAAAATGTATGGCTATGGCTCATAGTAGGCAGAATTTGTATGCAGATAGATAGAAAACCCCTAGAGTTTATAGAGGGTGATCATGTGTTCCTTTGGGTGTTTCCTAGGTTGGGTCACCACATGATATAGAGGCAGGGCAAGTTGGCTCCCATGTTTGTTTGACCATTTGAGGTGGTTGAGAGAATCAGGTCGGTGGAATACTGATTGGCTCTTCCATAGAAATATAGTGTTATGCATGATGTCTTCCATGTGTCACAACTATAAAAATATCACCCTGATCCTTATCATGTGATTGATATGGATGAGGTTTACTTAGAGATAGATGCATCCTTTGAGTAGCATCTGATATGTGTGCTGGATCATAGTGAGAAATTGTTGTGGGAAAGACCATGGTGATAGTTCGTGTGTTATGGAAACATGGATGCGTACAATGGAAACATGGGAAAGGGAATCAGATATGTGGGATCAATGGCCCGACCTTCTTGGCTCAGAATCTTAGAAAATCTTGGACGTGTAGCCTAGGGATGAGTTGTTATAAGGTGGGGAGATTGTAAGATCCTGACCTTTTTCTAGAGTTGTCTCGGGTGAAATTTTAGGTAATTTTTTATGTTTCTAAGTACCTTTTATTAGAGTAATGACTTGGGTGCATTTGGGTGAAATTTTGAGACAACTTTAATAAAAAAGGGTTTTGCACGATTGGTGCCCGATTATAGAAAATCGTGTGCCCAAACCCAGGTAATCATGCCACCCTAGATAGTGAGGTTTTCATGGTTAAAGCACAGTTTACCCTAACTGTGCGCCCCTACCCCGGAAACTGTGTGTGTGGTTATTAATCACACTAAAATTAGTTTTATAATCTATCAAACCCCTAAAACATCACTTATTCAACCTTTTCTTGGACCTAGACGTTTTTGGATGATTCTATAGCTTTTCGGAGGGGTCCCAAGTTCGTATGACCTCCATTCTTCAAAATTAAAATCTTGAATCGAAGTTTTTCTCTTCTCCCGGTAAGTAGATCTCATCCTGATGCCTATCTCATTCATTATTCTCTCTTTACATGATATTTTGGTGGAATTTATTCTCTATTTCTTTATATCTAAACCTAATTCATGAGATCTAGATCTAGGATTTTATATCAAGATCTAGATTGATAAGATCATGATATCCTTGATCTTGATTTAGGGATTTAGATCCAGAACTTAGATCTACATTGTTGTGCTGCTCAGATTTTGGGATTTTTTGTTGAATGAACGTCCATCAATGAATTTAGGTAGGTGGTCTAAAATTTAATTCCCATAGTCGTGAATTTGATATGTGTATGAAAAATTATATAATTGTTAGCATTCTTTAGTAATTGAATTCCTGGATTGGTTTAATTAGGTTGACCAATTGATTTATCGAATCATTTCTGAATTAAATGATTAATTAAAGAATAAATCATGATATTAAGGGGCAGTCCTATTGGATAATTAATTTGGAGAAATTGATTATGAGATTTAGGGATTGTTATCTAGATAACTAATCAGTGGATTAATTTTGAGATATTGAAATGGCTAAATTGAGATAATTAATTGTGAATTAATTATGTGTTTTTGATATTATGATCTAGATAATTAATTGTGGAATTAATTATGAAGAGTTGAGATTTAAAATGATATAATTAATTCTGTAAAATTAATTATGGGATATGAATTGTGTTATTGATTAATTAATTGATGAATTAATTAATGGTATTGTCATATTTAATTAATTGGGGAGTTAATTAAGGATATTGATGTATTTAACTAATTGTTGAATTAGTAATGGAATTGAGATGGATAATTAATTATGTGTGAATGAATTAGAACATGGTCATTCAATTGATAAGTATAAATGGAAACATGGACATTGTACTTGTGAGTAAAGGAATGGGAACATGGTCATTCAAATGATAAGTATACATGGTAACATGGTCATTGTACTTATGAGTAAAAGAATAGGAAGATGGTCATTCTATTGAGAAGTAATAATGGTAACATGGTCATATTACTTATGAATTTGTTATTTGGAAATTTGGAAATTATGTGTGAATTTAAAGAATGGTAATAAAGGTACTCTAAGATATAGCCTCTCATGATAATACTTCGAACTCCGGCATGTGTCGAATCAGGTACTGAGATATCATATCACCTTTTAATACTTCAAGCTCTGGCATGAGTTGAAGCAGGTATTAAGATATGATATTACCTAGAGAACACTTTGGACTTCGGCATGAGTCGAAGCTAGTATAGTGGTACAGGTATCCCTGGGAACCCTGGAGTCAATATGATCAAATAAAGAATAAATGATAATTTGATAATTGTTTATTTATACATTTTCTTCATTTCTTTATAGAACTGCTTACACGGTCTTTTGACTGGACTTATTTTAGACACCATTGGTGTTGTCCTACTGAGTTGTACTCACACCCTACTCGGGCTACATAATATGTACCCAAATAGACTTTATTGTTGCAAGAAAAGTTAAGGGTAAGGGCCCTATGTTATATTGTTGAATGGGATTGGAGTTTGGGTGAGGAACCGGTCATGGTTCGAGACCCACTTGGGAGTCTTTAGTGTCTTTATTTTCAGTTTTGTTTTTAGTAACTTTGACACTTATATTAGCATAGCATGTTTTCCCTTTCAGTTGAATATTATATTTTTTGTTTTGGTTATCTTATGAGGTATTGTTCTGGTTATATATGCTTTCACATTTTTTATCCATTTCCACTGGTATTTTACTCAGATAAAAGAGGGTATAGTTTCCCTGTGACCGACTTACCATATCCTCTCTACTAATCAGAAGCCTCTAGCATACAGGGAGTCATGCCTGAGGTCATGTGACCGACCGAATTAGGGAACCATTGCGTGGCACCCGGTTCAGTACGTTACAATGCACTATGCACAACAATAATAAAAAGCATAGCCTCTTTATGAGGCTTCCTTAGGCGGTCCTTCCCATGGGGTTGAACCTAAGGTGTCCCCTATGTGGTTGAAGGCTATCCAAGGTCCTCACCAAGGATGGCATAATTTTTTACTTAAACAAAAAAATAAACTTATGTAAATAAATATAAGTAACATGAAGTAACATTATAACAATTACATAGACATAATTTAAAAACAATTACATAATTTTTATTAGAATTATTAATCATAAAGAAAATTAATTGACTAAAAAACTTGAGAATTTAACATATTTTCAATAGAGAAATTTATAAAAACAAATAATATAGAGAAAGTATTAAATCATTTTCAAATACTAACAGTATTCCCTAATAGACTCACCTTCCTTTTGCTTTAGTATGAGGAACTCCTTATCCATCTTAAGACAAAGATTTTAGGAAAAATATTTATTGAAAAATATTTTCTTGAATACTTCACATTCCGTAGAATCAATTTCCTCTTTAGACTTCGTGTTTCATATCAGTTTCCACCACTGATCAGCTTCCCTATCAAAACAATAGACCGCAAGCACAACTTTATCTTCTTCTAAGCATTGGATGATTGAGAATATCTTCTCAATGAATTTTATCCATTATTCCATGATGATGGGATTAGAATATCCACTAAATATAGGATTCCTTTATTGTATAAAATATTTGATTGTAACTTTCTCTTTATTAGGAGAAGGAGGGTGTTCCACATGATTCAAGTTATTATTCTTAACTTGCTCCAACTGATCCAATACTATTATGAAGTGTTAAGCTCCCATTCCTATCAGGTTTGGAATCTCATTAGGGAAATCATCACATTGTCTATCACATTGGTAGTTGGCATGGGTTCTTCTATTTCCAGCCATTAACTAAAGAAGAAATATAAAATTAGGGGGATTGAATACTTAGCTAATAATCATATAAAAAGGAAACTATAAACATAGAAGGATAAACTTATAAATGAAAAATATATTCTAACTTTTGATTCCCTAAGTTTCAATGTAGGTTATTCATGGTGATATAATATCCCTAGGGTTCTTACTATAGTTTTTTAGTCTTAATCTGAAAAAATAACTAGACTGTTCCTTGATACTAACTATAGTGACCCTAACATTTTACACATATCGTTACATGATTTTAAGCATAATTATCCGTTAAATACAAATCAAGGATTGATTAGTCTAGTGTCTTTGGAAGACTAGATACATAATTAGAAAACATGAAATCAAATTAAAACAACTTTTTATTAATATTCAATAATGACCTCCTAACTTCCTTTGAGATCCTACATCTGCATAGGATAACTTTTGGAATACATAGACAATGGGATGATCTAAAAATCTTAGTAAAAGAATAAACATGGAAAAGAATCATAGCAGAAGATTCAAAGGCATAACACGATAACATAATAGGCATGGAAATGAATAAAAATATAGAGTAATTTCATACAGAACATGGAATCATATGATCATAGAAATAGTAGAATGTGGAAGAAACACATAACATGACATAAACATGAGTAAAGGCTAACTTCCAAGATGGAATCACATGGGGGACAATGTCCCATAATGGATTTGGTTTACTCCCTAATCCCATCATGAGACAAAACATTACCCAACTCATTGGAGTGTTATATGGGTGCATCCATCATAACATGTTCATGCATACATGTTCCACATAAGGAAATCAATCATAAGTAATAAACATAGGGGTTACCTATGCAAGTAAATGGGTATCTTAATCACATCACAAGGCATAACCAAAGGGCGTATCATAATGGTATCCATGAAATAAGGGATTTAAATCATTCTTGAAAATTGATAAAATAAATATAAGAATATATCATGAATAATGATGTCCAAATGATGTGAAAACATTAAAAATAGTGGTTAGGAAATTTTAGAAATGTGCCTCATAAGCATAGTTTTAGGGAAAAGAATAAAGAGTCTTTAAAGAAGGTAAAGGCATAATGTAACACCCCAAGCTTCCACTGTACGTTTCCCTTCGAATAATGCAATAGTGTGTGTTGTACGCAAACTTGAGCTCTAACACACACCACAACTAATTAAACTAGCCGTTGTGAATAGTAATACCTACTTTTTGAAATTTTATAAAATTTTATTTATCAAAATGGACTTCATTTTTGGATTCGGAATATTGAAATTAGCCTATGTTTAATTTTTTGTATTTTTCTGAGAACTTCTAAATTTTTATGAATAGTGAAAAATACTTAAAAACAACTTTTTTAATCAAAATAATTTATAGTGATAAATTATAATATTTAGTGGTTTTAAAGTATAATTAGAATATATTTTTACCATTTTATCCAATGGTGGTCATTATAATTAATTTAAAATTGAAATTAGACATAAACAATTGCCAATCTTTTGATATAAATTGTTTCTTAAAAACACGCTATTTGTTGTAACAGTAGGAATTAATTATAAAATTAATTAATACAACTTATATGTTTGGAATTTTTTAAAATAGACATCATTTTTTAATTCGGAATATCAATTATAGCTTAGGGTGAAATTTTGGTCTTATTCTGAAAAACTTCAATTTTTGATGAATAGTGAAACCACTAAGTGGTTGTTAAAAACTGATTTTTCGTTAAAATGAAATATTACCACTTCTGTGATTTGATTTTTAAAAATCCGACATACATGGTTGTCATTAATAAGTAAAATGTGGTTCAATTAGATTAAAATAATTTTTTGTGAATAGTAACTTTTAAGTTCTTAATCGCGATTAGAGGTAATTAGTGTAGTTTAAGGTAAAAATAGTGTTTTAATAATATGAGATGAGATTGACACTTGTCCTACTCCTATTGGATGAGTCATGGCCGACCAAGACAACCCATGGGTCAACTTGGGGACCCCATGGAGCCACTTTGGTTGGAAAATGACATTAATATATATTTATTTAATGTTAAAATTAAATTGACACAAACATGAGTTGTTTTACTAAAACAGTTTTTAAGTGGGGTTACACAGATCCAAATTTTGACTATAAATATTCATTAGAAAGCTAAAAAGATTTCCTACATCATAGTATTTTTTTTATAATTTTTAGACATTAAATAAATTAAATTATTTATGACATCATTATGATGCAGCGATGACCTCATTATTTAACGATTTAAATAAAATGAGAAGATAATGAAAAATACAAGGCTTACACTTGTCCAAAGCCTATTGGATGAGGATATTTCGAACCCTTATCACCTTATCCACGAATTATATAAGTGTGGGACCTTTATAATCCTAAAATCATTGTATAATAATGTAACATTTCAATCTTTTCAAAAGAGCCCCTCCTCTCCTCTTATAAAAGGCCCCCACCTCTACCACCTTATTCACACTTTCAAGCCTTTTGATTCGGCCAACCACTGCCCAAATACTCTCCAAACTTCTCTCCCTTCATCCTAGAAGCTTTACTTTAGTCAGAAAGCCATCCTAAGGAGTCCTTTTGATCAAATCAAAAGGAAGAACCCGAAGAAGAGGTAACATTTTCATCACCCTCTTTCAAGTTTCTTTCTTCTTCCACTCCCTCTTTGTTTATTATTTCAATTCTAAAATTATAACTCCAGTATCTTCTATATACTGTGATGTTATTATAAATATGGAACAACCATATTCAGTATTCTACCCATCATTTGAATGACATGTCACCATACGTGCGTACGTACGGCTTACCGTCTCCACGTCGTGGTGTAATTGTTATTCAATATATTATTATTTAGATGGGTATAATAATGATATTTAATTCATGTAAATAATAAATATAACATGATAATGATTCTTTATATATGATACACTATCCAATTATATATTATTTTAATATCAAAATAATGATATTGTCGCTCGTGCGTACGTACGGACTACCGTCTCCACGAACGCGATGAGATTCATTCTCCGTCGTATCCATTCAAGTATAATTATCATTTGATGATTTAAAAATAATGTTTAAGGACATGATATCATTCTGGATATAAATAAGATACAACCTATCCATGAAAAACACGACTTACGTAACAAAACATATAAAAGAAAACGAGTAAGTTAACACCCGAAACAACGATAAATCTAAGATATTGTTAACAAAGCAATGTTAAAAGATCATATATGATATCATATGAATGTATATGATTCTTGTATAATTTAATAACAATTATTTCACCATTATATAGGAGGTTAACCTATCCCAACCAAGGAAAAGTACAAGGTAAGGGTTTACTTCACAACCTCTTCATTATCCAAGGTTGTTTATACATAATTATCTACTGGGACCTCGTTATCATCCACATCCATGTTTCTTAAAAATGTCTTTCAAAACATTTTTACTATTAAATGGAAAATGGGTTAAAGTCATTTATACCCTTATACGTTTTTGAAAGGAATCTTACCGTCGTTTTCCAAACAATGTACTTTTTGACCTTTTTGACAAATTTAAGGTAAGAATGTTTTTTTACTTATACGGTGGGTGCGGCTATTTTCCACCATTATAACTTCGTCCAAGATTCCCTAACAAGCTTATAAGAATATTTTCAAGGTAAATGTATTATTTTATAATTATGGGACTTTTAAATGATTTCAAAAAGGAGAGATATTTCTCTCAAATAGCTTTAATTTCATCCATGTCAACATCCTTTGATGGGTTTTAAGTTTAATTGAAATTGATTTATGATACAAAACTTCCATTGAACATTTTGTGAAATATTTGACTGTGGATGTGTTATTTTATACCATCCATAGTTTATGGAGAAATTGTTGACATTTCGTATGCTAGTTTTAATACGAATATTTATGTTATGTTTAAACCTATTCATATGAGGAATGTATTGGACTTAATATGTGACGGGTGGAGCCCGCTATAGCTCCTCGATGCATCGGTAGGTCTCATGAGACAACTAGACGTGGAATTGGCCGAGGCCCTTTCCCAATTTGATTTATGGTTTTGGCCGAGGCCTTAATCATTTTAGACATCTTGGCCGAGGCCTTGACAAAATGTTTCAGAATGTCTGGCATTATACATTCCCTCATTATGAAAGTGGTTATTGATATTTCATGTGATTATTCATCTAGTAGAATATCCATGTGAGCAAGTAATGGCATTATTTTATTTTACTTTTGCCATATTATGCTGAAGTTCAAGTTCAATAAGGCTTTTGTTTTAGTTATACATTGCCTTAAATGCTTATGTTTTCTTATAAAAGATTCCGCAATATTGTTATCCTTACTGAGCATCTGAGCTCACCCCTTTCAATGTTTTAATATTTTCCAGGATGTGAAGAAGTGTATTATTACTGACTTGCAAGAATAGTCAGTGAGGATATGAGTGTGGACTATGAAGACCATGTTATTGTAGTTTGTTTACTTTTTTATGTAATGAAAGACTTATGAATGTATCTAGTGTTTCCAAGGCTTCTAAACTAATCGGTCTTTCGAGACTTGATCTTTTGTGATCATGCCAATGTTACGAAGTAATGCACCGACTCTGGGTAGCTGGGGTCGGGGCATTACAGTTGGTATCAGACGCAGTTTAGTACTAACCTTGGAAGCTAGATTTAGATAAACTCTGATTAGAGCACATATCCCGAAGATAGACTTTGAGGATTAGTATAGAAGAACTTCCTAGAATTTTGGTATTGTAGAAATGTTGTGAGTTTTCCGAGAAATACATCCCTGTCTGGATACGAGCAGGTAGAGGCGGCTCTGGCACAGATGTACCTAGGGGTAAAACCCGAAAACACCGCTTTGAGCTAGACTCGAACGGGAACTGGTGCACGACAACGGGACTTGCTGCACTCTTGGTTACGACACTCCCGGGGGATATGCTTTGGATAATTCCCATTTTCTTTAAAAACCACTATGAAGGGTTACGAGTATATACTTCCTCAAAGAAAACATTTTTATAATTATGGATTATATCCATAATTAGTTCAATTTATGTTAAGTGTTTTACAAGTATGGAATTATGTATTTTGATTCATGAACTAATCTAGTTTATGCCATTATTTAGAAATGGCGCCTAGTGGAAGGAATGGAAACCGTATCAATGCACGCACTTCGTGTAGGGATTTCCCTCCTGCTCAGGATAATTATGGTGGAGCTAGTGATACAACTGGTGCTGATCAGCTTCTCACCGTACTGGGACAACTCACGCAGGTTATGAATAACAACCTTACTCGTATGGAGCACCCTGATCCGCAATGTGGAGGATCAATGCTAGACCGTTTCATGAGGCAACAACCGCCAACCTTCAATGGGAGTACAAATCCTATAGTAGCTGAGCAATGGATAAATTCCTTAGAGAAAATATTCCATGCCTTGGGGAGTAGTGAAAGGGAGAATGTTGTCATGGCAGTTTACCGCCTCACTGGAGATGTCGATCAATGGTGGTCACTAATTCAAAACACAAAGGAAGATGATGAATTAACAAACATGGAATGGCAGGAGTTCAAAGAGCTGTTCTTAGAAAAATACTTTCCTCGAGACCATCGAGCGGATATGGAAAGGCAATTTCTGAGTCTGAGGCAGAAGGAGGATGAGAATGTCGCAAAGTATGAGGCTAACTTTACAAGGTTAGCAAGGTATGCTGCGATTACATACGTAACCCAAGAAGTAAGACTGGTTGTTTCTTTGATGGGTTGAAACCATTTCTCCGTCGAGCTTTAGTATCACAAACCTTCTCTTCATACGAAGGTATTGTCTCGTGCGCTATCAAGACGGAAAAGGAATTCTCTAAGTCTTATGACTTTAAATCAAAGCAAGATAAGAATAGATCCGCTGAAAACTCTGGGAAGGGAAATAAGGAAACAGGGAAGAAGGGTAGAAATGAATTTCCACCCTGTGATAATTGTGGTAGGAAGTACCCTGGTGCCTGTCTAAAAGGAAAAGGAGTATGTTACAAGTGTGGTGAAAAAGGCCACCAAGCTCATGAATGCAAGGGAAAGAAATCGGTTGTCAACGTGGAATGTTATAATTGTAGAGAGAAGGGACATTATGCAAATGAATGTCCTAAGTGTCAGGGGAACTTACCTCAGAAGAGGCCAAGGGATCAAGGCCAGGCTTATGCTATCACTACTGCTGAGGTGGAAGCTCCGAAAGACATGGTGGCAGGTAATTTAATGGTTTCCTCAAGTTTAGAAAATGCATTATTTGATTCTGGATCATCGCATTGTTTCATATCTTCCCAGTTTTCTAAGAAAATTAGATATTTCCAATTTGATTTAACAAGGGAGTTGTCGGTCAAAACCCCTAAGGGAAGTATTGTTGCAACAAAGTTTTGTCGATTAGTTCCCATTAGAGCACCTAAATGTTCTTTACCTGCTGATCTCATCATCATACCCATGATTGAATTTGATATAATCCTCGGTATGGATTGGCTTTCGGACCATGATGCAAAAATTTATTGTAAGAGGAAAGAGGTTACGATTCTTGATGATGATGATAAGGAACACCTTATCTTTAGAGCAGAATCGTCGCCACATAATTCTTATCTAGATCCACCCCCAGTAGCTCAACTAAATTCAATTATTGGGGAGGAAGAGAAGGAAATTACTGAGGATGAGGAAAGGAATATTCAAATAGAGGATGTACCTATTGTGAGAGAATATGTTGATGTGTTTCCGGAAGATTTACCTAGACATCCTCCAGAACGAGAAGTTGAGTTTTCCATTGATTTAATTCCTGGATCAAGGCCCATATCGAAGACCCCTTATAGAATGGCCACTATGGAATTAGTTGAACTAAAGAAACAACTAGAGGAATTGAGTAATAAGGGATTTATTCGCCCTAGTGTTTCTCCTTGGGGAGCCCCTGTTCTTTTTGTTAAGAAGAAAGATGGATCTATGAGGTTGTGTTATAGGGAGATCAATTCTATAACAATAAAGAATAAGTATCCCCTACCTCGCATTGATGATTTGTTTGACCAACTGCATGGAGCTCAATACTTTTCAAATATTGACCTTCGGTCTGGATACCATCAGTTGTGTGTGAAGAAGGAAGACGTTCCAAAGACAGCATTTCGAACAAGGTACGGGCATTACGAGTTTACAGTAATGCCTTTTGGATTGACTAATGCACCCTCTGTTTTCATGGATCTAATGAATAGAGTTTTCAAGGAATATCTTGATGACTTTTTAGTGGTATTTATTGATGATATCTTGGTATACTCCAAAATCCACGAAGATCATGAAAATCACTTACGCATTATCCTGAAGACTCTTAGAAGACATGAATTATATGGGAAATTTAGCAAGTGTGAATTCTGGCTTCATGAGATTTCTTTTCTTGGCCATATTGTCTCTAAGGATGGAATTTCCGTTGATCCTTCTAAAACCAAGGCAATCCAAGAATGGCCAGCACCGACAATTATAATTGAGGTACGCAGTTTTATTGGTTTAGCAGGTTATTATCGACGTTTCGTCCAGAATTTTGCCAGATTGGCTAACCCATTGACAAAGCTCACACGTAAAGGGATTAAATTTGTCTGTACAAAAGAGTGTGAAGAATGTTTTGAAGAGCTAAAGAGAATATTAGTCAATGCCCCTGTATTGACTCTACCATCGGGGAATGATGGGTTTGTTATTTATAGTGATGCATCAAAGAAAGGACTCGGTTGTGTCCTTATGCAGAATGATAAGGTCATTGCCTATGCATCACGACAGCTAAAAATTCATGAGCAAAACTATCCTACTCATGATCTTGAGTTAGCAGCTGTGATCTTTGCTTTAAAGATATGGAGACATTACCTCTATGGTGAAAAATGTGAGATTTATACTGATCACAAGAGTTTGAAGTATATTTTCACACAAAAAGAACTCAACATGAGGCAAAGGCGATGGCTTGAACTACTCAAGGATTATGATTGCACGATACATTACCACCCGGGGAAGGCAAACAAGGTGGCAGATGCTTTGAGTAGAAAAGACCATGGAGTTTTGAATGTGATGAGAATTGAAAGGGATCCAATTTTCTTGGATCTAGTGAAGATGGACATGGGAATAACTAGGGAAGGAGAAACATCAATTCTTTTTCAAATGGTTGCCAAACCATCATTACTAGAAAGGATTAAGAGTTCTCAGACCAATAATGAAGAATTTCAGAAGAAGATTAAAGGTGTGAATGATGGAAGATTGAGGGACTTTGTGTATAAGGATGGAATTTTGAAATTCGGGAAGAGACTTTGTGTTCCCGATATACCTGATCTAAAAAGGGAATTTCTGGATGATGCTCATAGTTCCAACTTCTCTATACACCTTGGGAGCACCAAAATGTATAGAGATTTGAAGGAACATTTTTGGTGGGACAATATGAAGAGGGAGATTGCTGATTTTGTGTCGAGGTGTATGGTTTGTCAACAAGTGAAAGCTGGAAGGCAACATCCTGGTGGAGTATTGCAACCTCTTCCCATACCTGAGTGGAAATGGGATAATATTACGATGGACTTTGTCATGGGACTACCAAAGACTCCTAGAAGGAATGATGCAATATGGGTCATTGTTGATCGACTTACTAAGTCAGCACATTTTCTGGCTATACGGGAGGATCTACCACTTGAACATCTAGCAAGACTATATATTAATGAAGTTGTAAGACTTCATGGAGTACCCCTATCGATTGTTTCTGATCATGATCCTCGTTTTACTTCAAGATTCTGGAAAAGTCTTCAAAAGGCCTTGGATACTGAACTTCGTTTGAGCACTACCTATCACCCTCAAACAGATGGACAATCAGAACGGACTATTCAAACCTTAGAAGACATGTTGAGATCATGCTCTCTTGACTTTCAGGGTATGTGGGATCAATATTTACCACTGGTAGAATTTTCCTATAACAATAGCTTCCATTCGAGTATTCAGATGGCACCATATGAAGCGTTATATGGAAAGAGATGCCGTACACCAACCTGTTGGGATGACGTTGGTGAAAGAAAACTTGTAGGCCCAGAACTGGTGGAGGAAACGGTGGAAAAGGTGAAAGTAATCCAAAATCACATCAAAGCAGCTCAAAGTAGGCAGAAGAGCTATGCCGATAATCGAAGAAAGGATTTGGAATTTCAAGTCGGTGATCATGTTTTCCTGAAGGTATCTCCATGGAAGGGAGTCATACGTTTTGGTAAGAAAGGTAAATTGAGTCCCAGGTACATCGGACCTTTCGAAATTCTAGAATGAATTGGGGTTGTAGCTTACCGATTGGCAATGCCACCAAGTCTCTCCAAAGTTCACGATGTGTTCCACGTATCTCTGTTGAGGAAATACATGTCTGACCCAACGCATGTACTCACCTATGAGGAATTAGAACTGGAACCCGATCTTTCCTATTGTGAAGAGCCCGTCAGGATTCTTGATGTGAGGGAGCAGGTGCTGAGAAACCGGACGACTCGTCTGGTGAAGGTTTTGTGGAGAAATCATAAAATGGAAGAGGCAACGTGGGAACCTGAGAAATTTATGATGAAAAACCACCCGATTCTTTTTATGCAGTAATACCCTAGAAATTGCGAGGACGCAATTATTTGAAGGAGGGGAGAATGTAACACCCCAAGCTTCCACTGTACGTTTCCCTTCGAATAATGCAATAGCGTGTGTTGTACGCAACCTCGAGCTCTAACACACACCACAACTAATTAAACTAGCAGTTGTGAATAGTAATACCTACTTTTTGAAATTTTATAAAATTTTATTTATCAAAATGGACTTCATTTTTGGATTCGGAATATTGAAATTAGCCTATGTTGAATTTTTGGTATTTTTCTGAGAACTTCTAAATTTTTATGAATAGTGAAAAATACTTAAAAACAAATTTTTTAATCAAAATAATTTATAGTGATAAATTATAATATCTAGTGGTTTTAAAGTATAATTAGAATATATTTTTACCATTTTATCCAATGGTGGTCATTAGAATTAATTTAAAATTGAAATTGGACATAAACAATTGCAAATCTTTTGATATAAATTGTTTCTTAAAAACACGCTATTTGTTGTAACAGCGGGAATTAATTATAAAATTAATTAATACAACTTATATGTTTGGAATTTTTTAAAATAGACATCATTTTTGAATTCGGAATATCAATTATAGCTTAGGGTGAAATTTTGGCCTTATTCTGAAAAACTTCAATTTTTGATGAATAGTGAAACCACTAAGTGGTTGTTAAAAACTGATTTTTCGTTAAAATGAAATATTACCACTTCTGTGATTTGATTTTCAAAAATCCGACATACATGGTTGTCATTAAGAAGTAAAATTTGGTTCAATTAGATTAAAATAATTTTTTGGTGAATAGTAACTTTTAAGTTCTTAATCGCGATTAGAGGTAATTAGTGTAGTTTAAGGTAAAAATAATGTTTTAATAATATGAGATGAGATTGACAATTGTCCTACTCCTATTGGATGAGTCATGGCCGACCAAGACAACCCATGGGTCAACTTGGGGACCCCATGGAGCCACTTTAGTTGGAAAATGACATTAATATATATTTATTTAATGTTAAAATTAAATTGACACAAACATGAGTTGTTTTACTAAAACAGTTTTTAAGTGGGGTTAAGCAGATCCAAATTTTGACTATAAATATTCATTAGAAAGATAAAAAGATTTCCTACATCATAGTATTTTTTTTATAATTTTTAGACATTAAATAAATTAAATTATTTATGACATCATTATGATGCAGCGATGACCTCATTATTTAACGATTTAAATAAAATGAGAAGATAATGAAAAATCCAAGGCTTACACTTGTCCAAAGCCTATTGGATGAGGATATTTCGAACCCTTATCACCTTATCCACGAATTATATAAGTGTGGGACCTTTAGAATCCGAAAATCATTGTATAATAATGTAACATTTCAATCTTTCCAAAAGAGCCCCTCCTCTCCTCTTATAAAAGGCCCCCACCTCTACCACCTTATTCACACTTTCAAGCCTTTTGGTTCGGCCAAACTCTGCCCAAATACTCTCCCAACTTCTCTCCCTTCATCCTAGAAGCTTTACTTTAGTCAGAAAGCCATCCTAAGGAGTCCTTTTGATCAAATCAAAAGGAAGAACCCGAAGAAGAGGTAACATTTTCATCACCCTCTTTCAAGTTTCTTTCTTCTTCCACTCCCTCTTTGTTTATTATTTCAATTCTAAAATTATAACTCCAGTATCTTCTATATACTGTGATGTTATTATAAATATGGAACAACCATATTCAGTATTCTACCCATCATTTGAATGACATGTCACCATACGTGCGTACGTACGGCTTACCGTCTCCACGTCGTGGTGTAATTGTTATTCAATATATTATTATTTAGATGGGTATAATAATGATATGTAATTCATGTAAATAATAAATATAACATGATAATTATTCTTTATATATGATACACTATCCAATTATATATTATTTTAATATCAAAATAATGATATTGTCGCTCGTGCGTACGTACGGACTACCGTCTCCACGAACGCGATGAGATTCATTCTCCGTCGTATCCATTCAAGTATAATTATCATTTGATGATTTAAAAATAATGTTTAAGGACATGATATCATTCTAGATATGAATAAGATACAACCTATCCATGTAAAACACGACTTACATAACAAAACATATAAAAGAAAACGAGTAAGTTAACACCCGAAACAACGATAAATCTAAGATATTATTAACAAAGCAATGTTAAAAGATCATATATGATATCATATGAATGTATATGATTCTTGTATAATTTAATAACAATTATTTCACCATTATACAGGAGGTTAACCTACCCCAACCAAGGAAAAGTACAAGGTAAGGGTTTACTTCACAACCTCTTCATTTTCCAAGGTTGTTTATACATAATTATCTACTGGGACCTCGTTATCATCCACATCCATGTTTCTTAAAAATGTCTTTCAAAACATTTTTACTATTAAATGGAAAATGGGTTAAAGTCATTTATACCCTTATACGTTTTTGAAAGGAATCTTACCGTCGTTTTCCAAACAATGTACTTTTTGACCTTTTTGACAAATTTAAGGTAAGAATGTTTTTTTACTTATACGGCGGGTGCGGCTATTTTCCGCCATTATAACTTCGTCGAAGCTTCCCTAACAAGCTTATAAGAATATTTTCAAGGTAAATGTATTATTTTATAATTATGGGACTTTTAAATGATTTCAAAAAGGAGAGATATTTCTCTCAAATAGCTTTGATTTCATCCATGTCAACATCCTTTGATGGGTTTTAAGTTTAATTGAAATTGATTTATGATACAAAACTTCCATTGAACATTTTGTGAAATATTTGACTATGGATGTGTTATTTTATACCATCCATAGTTTATGGAGAAATTGTTGACATTTCGTATGCTAGTTTTAATACGAATATTTATGTTATGTTTAAACCTATTCATATGAGGAATGTATTGGACTTAATATGTGACGGGTGGAGCCCGCTATAGCTCCTTGATGCATCGGTAGGTCTCATGAGACAACTAGACGTGGAATTGGCTGAGGCCCTTTCCCAATTTGATTTATGGTTTTGGCCGAGGCCTTAATCATTTTAGACGTCTTGGTCGAGGCCTTGACAAAATGTTTCAGAATGTCTGGCATTATACATTCCCTCATTATGAAAGTGGTTATTGATATTTCATGTGATTATTCGTCTAGTAGAATATCCATGTGAGCAAGTAATGGCATTATTTTATTTTACTTTTTCCATATTATGTTGAAGTTCAAGTTCAATAAGGCTTTTGTTTTAGTTATACATTGCCTTAAATGCTTATGTTTTCTTATAAAAGCTTCTGCAATATTGTTATCCTTACTGAGCATCTGAGCTCACCCCTTTCAATGTTTTAATATTTTCCAGGATGTGAAGAAGTGTATTATGACTGACTTGCAAGAATAGTCAGTGAGGATATGAGTGTGGACTATGAAGACCATGTTATTGTAGTTTGTTTACTTTTTGATGTAATGAAAGACTTATGAATGTATCTAGTGTTTCCAAGGCTACTAAACTAATCGGTCTTTCGAGACTTGATCTTTTGTGATCATGCCAATGTTACGAAGTAATGCACCGACTCTAGGTAGCTGGGGTCGGGGCGTTACACATAATTATTTCCATAAAAACAGAAATAAACAAAAATTATTTTTCATGATAAAATGAGTGAGTTTAGAAAAAATATTGGTGGATGAAAATATTTTATGGAGCGTACTTGAAAATGGGTAAGAAATGGAGAAGTTCCCTTTAATTGAGCGTGCTTATTGAGAGGAATAGAGAAGGAAACCTTTTAAAACATGTATTTCTCCATCAAAGAAGGATGAATTGATCTATATACATAGATTTGGAACATATACACAGAATTTAGAAGAATTATATAAGAATAATGAAGTAATACATTTGGTTAAAGAGAGAGAAAGCATAACCCAAAGGAAAAAAATGGAGGTTCAGTGAGATCCCCTACCTAATGTCTGAATGTGTTCTACACTTGAACTTAATGTCCTGGATATCAAATTAGATTAATTAATAATTTAAATCATAACCTATTCCATAGATTTTTTATTTATTATAATTTTATTAAGTTCATTTATGGCCATTTTGATGAGTTATAAAGTTTAATTTTGTCATTCTAGGAGTGTTTGTTTCACATTTTCATGGTCGGTTTACTTGTGTATATTTATGAATGTTCTTATCAATTGAGAATAGTACTACAAAAGTTAAATTATATCATATTCCTGTACTTACATAAGTTTAAATGGTCCCATATATCATTTTTATTTCTGGTATGATGATGATTCATTTGATAAATCATTAATGATAATTGTTTAATTTATTTTGGTGGTTTTTCCAACCATCACGGACTAGTTTCATTTTATTTAATATCATGGCTATATTTTAATTCCAGTTAGTGAGACTATATATAATATTTATATTTAGGTCATTTTAAACAATTATAAGTGAATTTAAAACTTCCCTAAAAGCGGTAATGGGAAATGAAAACTCATCATTCATGAAGGCGGTGAATCAACATACCATGGACGATGTTTTCATTTTTAAGAATAAAAGGAGAAGAGAAGAGATTTCATGATATATATTCTATTAACACAATAAAAATTTGGTATATATATGATATTGGATTTATCATGAAACTTTGGATAGGGGGTGAGGATAAGGTAAAGGAATAAAATAATTTAAAAGAGAAAGAAGGATGATTTTACTTCTTGAATATCATCTCCTTGAGAACCTCCTTAAGGAACGTGGAATTGGTCTTTTGGTGAGACCAGTAATGCTGGGATGTTGGGAAGAGGCTTGGGAGAGGAATTGGGAAGAATATTGGCAAGATACAAGTCTTAAAAGGTGTGAGGAGAATGGATGGTGAGGGGTGGTATTTATAAGGGGAGGAGAGGGGTGTTTTTTATTATTATATTTAATAGTTTATTATTTTTGGCTCAAGACTATCAATAGTATTGATTCTTGTGACTATATGCAGTAACTAGTACATGTGATTTTGAACTGATGTGTGTTTATGTTATCCATGACTCAAAAATTCATGTATTTGGATTAAAATGTTAAATATCGTATATTATCATATTTAACTATTCACCAAAAATTCAACTATTTTAGAAAAATACGAAAATTTACCCTAACCATTTTTCAAAATGTAGATTTTAAAAACAGAATCTATTTTATAAAAATAATTTTATAAATATAAGAAATTTAATTTTTAAATTGAATCATCATTTATTTGAAAAATACTGATTTTAATATTATAATCGATTTTACGACCCATTGAAAAATTATTTATGGTCTAATAAAATTATATTGTCACTATAATACAACTTAATATTAATTTTTAAATCCATTTTATGTAAATAAATTTTATTTTATGTCATTATATTTATTAGAAGTGGGATTAAAACATTTATGTTTTATAACATTATAAACACTTAATTTATCATTTTTAAAACATTTATTTACTTGTATCATGATATAAATATATCATATTTTCATTTATAAGATACTTAAATATTATTTCACACATTCATAAGTGAGGTTACTATTATAACGGCCAGATTACTATTCTTAATAGTCAAATTACTATTTCAACGGTCAGGTTATTATTCAAACGGTCAGATTGCTATTCCAACGGTCAAATTTATAACAGTCATATAGGTTCCTTAATTTCTATAAATAACTGTTATTTAATTCATTATTCATTCACTTCTATTTTCTCTCAAGGTTATATATATTTTCATCTTCAAATTTAATATTGTACGATTGACATTATGTTTTATTTCTACATCTTTGTTCATGAGTGTGGTCATTGTAGTGGATTGAGTAGATCCAAATTTTCCTATTCTTATTATCTTATATTCTATTTATTGTCTCGCTGTAATATTTGGAATTATTATTGGTTTATTTGCTGAAAAATGTATCATTCTTCATTTATGAGAATAATGTTTTGTCAGTTTCTCTATTTGATGTTTGTGTTTTATACTACATATAAGAAGGGAAATTTTGTTGATAAAATTCTAGGTCGTTACAAGGTTGATCTAGTATTCAATCATATATGATATGATAGACACGTTCTTATGTTGGATTTTTTAAGTTTTCTTAAGAGTTTTAAGAGCATAAAAAGGTATTATATAATAAGAAATATAAACTTTATCATTCTTTTATAAACTTTATCATTATTTTATGTTGGTTGTATAAATGTATATATTGATATACATTTCATGAAATGTAATGATAATTAACCTCTCAAAGTATGACTTTGATTTATCCCTAACTGATGGTCGTCATGGATTATTATAGGTTATGAAGAAATGTTAAGGTTAGCGTGAGTGGGATTCTTGTATGTGATACTTAATATGCCCATGAGGTGCAAAAAGTGTTTTTGTGTGTTGAATGACCCACCAAGTATACATCATGGAGTGTTATACACTATGACTCTAGTATACTGTGGGGAATGGATCATATAAGAGTATTTATTACTCGGAGTTTGTGAGATACCTAGCATGAAGACCTGCATACTTTGATACCTTTCTTATGCAAGTCATTGCGGCTTAGCTAATGAGGGGGTGGTTGGGTATGTTTCTAATCATTTTTTTGGTTGGAGCTCAACCAAGATGATATTTTTCCATTGTTATGGTGATTAGGACATCTAGACCCTCGATTGAGATGGACTTGGGAGTGTGTGGTTTCACCTAAATAATACATATGATGTGCTTATCTATTCAGATAAGGGGCATGTGATGTGCTCATCCATAAAGGTGAATGGCATGGGATGTAATCATCATCCAAGTCTGTTTATACTCAGTGAATCGAGAACGTATGAGTTGGATATATGGGTTTGACATACACCATGTCTCATGGTCACGTGATGTCTTGGACAAAAGGAACATATGAGGATGCATGTTGGCATATGATACAGCTGGTGGACATGGGTATAGATATACATGTATTTGATGGAGATCACGTCAGATCCCTTTGTAGCTTGAGTAGCATCGACGCTTTGCTAAAGGTTACTCGTTGCTTACATATATGGATCCAGTGATTCATATTTTTTTCAATGCTATAAAGGTCCATGGGGTCACACTTTGTGGTTGACTATATGAGGATTGAGTTTGACACAGAGAGCTTCTCTAAAATTGTTTTAGAGTTCATCCAAAAGAGTTTTTGATAGGTGTTCACATGATATTGAATGTGATGGAATACAAGGTGAAATTTGATGATGGCTTTATGAAAGTGTTTTGGAAGGTATCCAAAAGGTTTTGGATATGGTTTCAAAAGTTATTATATGCGAAAAAATATAAAGTGAAATGACATATAGTCTTGAAGACATTAGAGAAAGTGGAGGATTTGAGGAGATATATACCCTAAAGCCCAATTGCATATGATGCACTTGGGGAAGTGGTATTTTATGACAAGAACAAACTGCAAGGCATGAGGCATGAAATGTGATTGCATGTCATAATGCACTACCACCACAATCATATTTAACAATTAGAGGAAATCATAAAGACACCATTTAAGACATAGCCTGCATGTGATGCATGGTTGTGTCATATAATACGATTGGGGGCATATCATAAGGGCATAAGTGTTTTCATGCTACTGTGTATGGCCAATCATAATAAATGGTTAGGTCCATATTGTAGGGCATGAATTGCATGTTATTTCCCTAGATTTGTATGGGAAGTTCCACTACTTATCCATGAATCGTATGTTGTGATTTACTTGGAAAGGCTACAATGTTGATTTGGAATCTGAACGATAACAGTTAATGTTTAGTTCGATCTTCCTCAATGACTAATATTCAAAGAAGCATTACAAGAGTTTAACATGTGGGAGATAGATAAATGCATGCATAAAATGCATGTGATGGTCAAGGCATTAACTCATGTGTTATAACGCATGAGTAAATGCATCCACCACTGTCGGGGAGTGTCCTCAAGGGTTTTATAAGAACCCACTACCGTACAATGGATTTGTGGTGTGTGTGTATGCTTCATGCTTAGCAAAGACTCCTTGAAAATTCTGAAGCTTTCTTCTTTTATGTCCTCTTCTCATCAAGGCGCTAACACGCTGCAGAGGATGAAGGGTTCCTTCATAACGTTGAATGATTTAATAGCTTATGGATACGCCATAGAGGGAAGGGTCATTTGATCGTTCCTTAGAGATCATCATCAAGCATTGAGATGGTGTGATAGCTCTTCAATGTAAGGTACATGATTCACAGAAGTTCTTCATTTCTAGTTTCACATTTTCATAAATCTTACATGGTGATCTTAGTTTGGGATTCATTGACGACTTTTGTTTCTTCAAATAATTTTTATTAGACCCCCTTGAATCCCATTAGGTTGAGCTCGAGCAAGGTGTACAAAGTTATACGATGGTAAGGTATAGGTAACCAAGTGAGTAAAATATTTCTAATGAGGCCAATATGAGAGGTGGGTGACCTTCATGATTTATTGACCAGTGATGAACCATCCACATATACTTTATTTTTTTTATAGTGATAATCCATCACTTGTTGTTTATGTCTTATTTATATGGTGATATTCCATTCACCCATGTTTTATATGTATGGTGATGATCTGTTCATCTATGCTTGATTATGTTTGGTGTTATTCCATTCATCTTGATTACTTGTGAGTAGTGATAGCTCGTTCAACCATACATTGATTTATACTTGGTGATAACTCATTCACCATGTATGTGTTATGAGTTGTGATGATTTGTTCATCCATATTCAATATTATCAGTGGTGATAACCCTTTCGCTTATGCTTTGGTCATTGGTGGTGATAACTAGTTCACCCATATTTGTGTTATGAGTGGTGGTTACCCATTCACCTAGACAATATATCATGAGTGGCGATAACTCATTCACCCATGTCTGTATTATGAGTGGTGATAATTTATTCATCTACACTCCACATTATTAGTGATGATAATTTGATCACCCTTGTTTACTTTATGATCATTGATACATTAGTTTACCTTGGGAAGGTAAGGTAGTTTAACTTATAGATTTTGATCTGGGGATACTTCGTTCACCCTCTTTGTGCATGTCTTGGAGTCTGATACACTTATGTCATATTAAGACTATAGATCAACTGCAATGTTTGTTGTGATCAAACTATGGGAGTACCTGTCACATTATAACAATGGTCGTAGCAGGTATCATCGCTCATTTGGCGGCTAATTAGCACTCGATGATGCGATAAGTATTTTGTTAGGTTATATTGGAGCCATATAACATTGTGCAGGCACCCATATAAACTGGATTTATTTAGGGACATTGTAGGTGGTGTCTTACTAAGTATATTGCTTATAACTTATATGCGCACCTTTGTTGGCATACAGACTTCATGGTTTATGGTGCAAGGCAAGGGGCTCATGATTGATGGTTGGGCTAGAGATGGGTGGTTGGGATTGGAAGGTAAGATCAGGCGAGCCCTTGGACCCAGTTTTTGTTTATGACTCCATTGTTTTGTTTACGTTTGGATTACATTTGTATAAGTCCTACCCATCGAGTGATCCTACATGTGATGTATGACATTTCCGTTGGACACATTTTATTCTTATAGCATGTGATATGTTGTTATGGTTGACTTCTCAATGTAATGTCCATGTTATGTTGTGGATGATGGTTGATTATTATTTCACTACTATTTATTGTTATTTGGTATAAGATATAGTCTCTCCACGATATTAATAGACCTCTGTCGCTAATTGGCACCTTCTGGTGTACAGAGAGGCGCACCCAAGGTCATGTTGTGACCCAACTCAATTCATTAGATGAATTTCAAGCCGAAGACACTACAATTTGTGTATTAAGGGAAGAAGTGAATGGATAATTTCTTCTCTCGGTCTTCAAATTTTAGATCAAAAACAAAAGAAGCAAATGGGTAATTTCTTCGTTATAAAGAGGAGGGTTTGTAGAGTATGTACTGGCCTTGCCATCTGTAGAGTATGTACTGGCCTTGCCATTGTTTCCATTTAGAAAGGGATACTGGATGTTTGGTCTCTAGCTAAATGCTTTACACTACATGTAGTTGGAACAACACTTATGAAGATTCTATCAAGGAACCAAGTTCATACCTGTGGAATAATTTATGCCACTAAGAAAATTTGACGTTTGGTTGCTTACTAGGTGTGGATTAAGATTATTGAAACTAATATGGAATTTGAGAACTTCAATGGAGGCTTGGGTATGGTTGCTCAAGATAAGGCTTTTTTAAAAGTTCAAAATATTTTGACTATTTTGGATTTCTCAAGAGGTGTTGTAAGCAAAATGAATACCAAGATAAACATTGTAATAATTCGACATAATAAAAATAATCCATATTTATTTATTATTATTTCGTTTCGCACAGCTATGAGAATGTCACGTGGCCTCTAAAATTCATCACATTACATTGTATCAAACCTGAGGTAGGAGAGGTCACTGCCACCACAAGTAGCAAATGCAGCCACAAATCATAAGTACTGCTCATGAATCCTGGCTCTGTTCTTCTCCCACCAAACCCTTGCCTGCACCTCTCCAAAAATTTCGCGGCTGTAAAGAGCCAAGTTATGATTAATTTAAGTTAAAAAAAATGCAATTCGTTCTCCGATGCCAGCTGGACATCATGCCCAGACAATCCAATGGTCTGCAATGGGACACGTGTCTCTCGCACGCATAAATTCCATTGTGTACCATTGGATCTGCTAGGCAGGGTGCCCACCTAGGTAGATGGTTTCTTTCAAGCATATTGACACGTCTCATTCAGCAATTTTACCTGAATCTCACTCGCCTGAGCTCGCGTCGGCCATTCGGCAATGCCCTGATTGTGATATAAACCCCCGGCTCATCCTCCTCGATCCATTCGGCCTCCAGATCACTGGCATTGCTGATGGAGCGATCCACCTCCCTCGACGAGCTGCTCCTCATCGAACCATCATCCATCGAGGATGCTTCCGTCCTCATCCCACTCAACCTAGAGAGCTTAGGGGTCGTGGTGAGGCCACCCGAGTCATGATAGTGGCGTGCCTGCATCATTGCCGGGTGCTCCAAAGAATCCGAGGAAGAGTAGGCCATGCCCACACCCATCGGGTGGTGCAGGTTTCGGGGCGGGCGCTCGGTGGCCAATGGGGGTGTCAGAGGGCTTTGTTCTACTGACTCCATATTGGAGCTCTGCATAGAAGGCAACAAACATAAGAGGTACTCTTCAGCACTATTGCTGAGGAGTTCGAATTCCATCAAAACCATACTTGGCATTGTGAGGACAGAGACTCACCTCGTCATCAGATCGAGGTGGTGTGGGAAGTCGAAAGGCTCGGTGGCTATAGCTTTGAACATTGTAAAGTTCCATGACCTTGTCGTAGTTCTCTGCCCACCACCTCTGTGCTTGGAATTTGTTGAACAATTCCCGGCTGATCAAAGAAACAAACCACCCATCAGAGCTCTTGGTGTCCAAGCAAAAGAACAGTAATGACGAATAGTAAATCCCACATAATTTTCCCCCACTGATATAGATTTCTTTTTGGAAGATGTTCATGCAATAGGTGTAATATACATAATCAAAAAGCCATTCATATAATAGGGACGTCTCTGGAAGGTTTGAGGCATAAAAAAATGGAGAACCCAAAATCATAACAATGTCCCCGCCACGTTAAACCCAACAATTAATTAATCCCTTTAAAATCTTCTCCTGCTGCAATCATTAGAATACAGGAAACTGATCCCCACAATAGCCCAACAGCATTATCAGTTCGGTAGGTAAAAGGAAGGGCGCAATTTATATGTCAGTTGGCGCGCAGCAGCAATTGAATGGTTTGTCAATGCCTAAACAATGGTGTGTCACAAAAGCCAATGACATTTAAGGACTCGTGTGGACCTTGTTTGGAAAGGAATGACACAGGAAACTGTAGTCTTTATTTTCATGAATGATAAAAAAAAACGATCTAACTTCTACTTTTCCGTGGGTATTTGTATCTAATTTAGCAATATAGATAAACTTAGAGCTTCTGGTAATAGTTTTATTCATTCTCAACATTGAAACTGAAACTAAAATTTAAGGGAAGGATCGATCAACGTTGGTATCAAGTAGGGGAGCCTAAAAAACAACTTACCAACTGTTGTTTCTGGTCTTCAATGCACAGATTCTTTTTGGATGGCCTCAATAAGCAATCAAAATATAATAATAATAATAATATAGTGATAATAAATAGTACCACACAAATTCTCATTTTAAAAAGTAATCTTCCCAAAGAAAAGTTTACTTTAGAGGTCCACCCAATCCCACCAACCCAGAATGGTAAGCCGGTCATGGGTTCTTCACGGATTAAAATGGCAGAATTCTTCGCACAACCTGACAAACCTAAAATGGGGCCTCGGGGCGCGGCGTGGGAAGATTTGGACAAGGGAAGGTGGAGCCTTTCCCCCGACAAGACGGCCACTCCTGTTTAATTAAAGCCAAGCCAACACCATCCAACGGGGCCCGCCCCGTGGCGTCCCAAGCCATGCGCGCTGCCATTGACCTTCACTCCCAGAGGCAACTTTCAGTAGAAAAAAGGCACCCAAACCAAACCCAATTTTTATGCTTGTATGTTTTTTCATTATGAAGGGAGGATTCTATGGAAATCAAAGAGAGTCCACGCCAGGTGAAACTATTCATCATGGAGGCTCAAAATGTTCTATTTTTTATTCTTTTTGCCTATAATCAGTGCGGTCTCCCCACGCCAAGTGGAGCCCTTTACTGGGCCGCCCCGCACTTCCCCTCCCGTTACAGGAGGGGTGCGAATCAGCCCAGCAACGCACGCTGGCCGCGCAACGTCCTTATTACTGGTATGACCCACTCAAGCGATGGTGGGAGTGGGGAACGAACGACTAACTCCAGGACAGTACGTGTAACTGTGACCGTTTTGCCCAACCGCACCCTCAGCCCCACACACCAGGCTGCCCCATCATGGGTATAACGGATTCGTTCCATATTTTGAGAGGAGACTATTCATGGAATATTAATATCAATTAGCATCTGATCAAAGATATCGAGATTAATCCCCTTTAAATTGAAAAGACTAGGCCATGAAGAATACTGAAGTCAAATCCAATCGTATAATAGGTGTAATACTTTAGAGATATAGCGGAGAGATTTTCTCCGCCCCTAGAGCCTCGATTAGCTAAATTTAGGGGCAAGCTAGATGATTCAACGGCACCGAGATCGATCGATCCCAGCCACCAATCAGATGGTGCCGAAACGAATCAGAGCCGTTGATACGTAAACGAAGGCCAGAGAGGGCGGGGGGCGCACCTGAAACGGATCCGCCGGAGGTCGTTTCCGCCTCGGGGCATGGAGACGAAGGTGATGAGGACGCCGGGCTCCACCTGCGCCTCCCACTCCCGGGGCTCGCTCTCCTCCATGAACACGATCGGCGGGTCCACCCGGCGGCTGCTCGTCGAGCTCGGCGTTCCTTCCCCGCTCGACAGGCCGGCGAGGTTCAACCGCATCGTCGCCGGCGCCGAACTCCCCGTCCAGTGGTACGACCTCCGGAACCGATCCGATGTCCAGTCCGACCCCGAGAGCCGCGAGCCTTCCCTGTGATGGGACCGGCTCGACGGCCCCGTGCAGGGGTTGCAGCTCTTATACGCCCCCGAAGCCTTCAACGCCATATCCTTGATCTGTTCGGGCAGGGGATTCGGAGATCTCCTAGTCAACAGTCATTCTAAGAGGAAGAGCGGGAAGGAAGGAGTGAAGGGAAATTTCCACAACCGATTAAGTTGATCTGAAATCACCTGAGTGGTGAGAGATTTGATCGACTGGTTCTTGGCGCCTCCGTAGACATCGTACTGCTTCGGTGACTCATCGTCGGCTTGCTTCGATCGCGTTATGCAGGTGAGCATTCTTCGTCAACTTCACGTGATTCGATGCTTATGCGTATGAAGGAAACTCACGATCCAGCCAGTTCGTGTTACGATCATGCAATATCTGTGAACAAATCGCCTCAATGCTTGATTGATTTTGAAGATAACTCGAAAAGGGAGGTCGAAGTTAACGAAAGGGAAACGGCATTCGCAGCATGCATAGGATCATTATCACCTGCTGCGCGCAGCGGACTGAGAAAAGGAAACCTCTGAATCCGAGGATCGGCCGCCTGGCAATCAAACATACAAAAGCCGAATCAACGTTACAGCCGAATCGAATGCTGCGATTCAGAGAATTCCATAATTTTGGTGCATTGAGAGTAGCAGCCGGCGCGGTCGTTCCAAGAACGTTCCCTGCTCTCCATCCCCGGAGCACAGCTCGTTTTATTGGCATTTTCTGGTCGGTCCGGCCCACCCGTAACCCGTTTTTTATTATATTTTTATTAATTCGTACTTTCTAAGCTATGAGCTTTTAAAATGATTAATTAAAAATACACTAACTTGGTTTTACAATATGATATTAATCTAATGATTTCATGGAAATATACTAAAATTGGTTGAAGGGTTCATTTGTTTGAACGAGATTAAGGCTATTGTGAGTACATATGGGGTTGGTTGTGTTGGGTGGAAACTCAATCATGCATCGGTTTCCATAAAGGATGGTGGGTCACATATAAGTTTGAATAGACAATTTTTGTTAGAACTCATGTGTTTTAGGATGGAACCCCACAAAGGCTTATGTGTTGGGTCTGGATGACCTAGGGCTGGAGGAAATAGATCCCGACAAGTGGTATCAGAGTCATGATGTAGCTCAGGTGTGATGTGGATGACCTCAAACTTGTTTGACAACGACAACAGTGGCTCATTTGAATCATGTGGATTCATGGTGCTTGTGTCGAAAATCTTCCTAATAAAAGTGGTCAAGCGGCGAGTCTTGGTGATGGGAAAAAAACGACGGTGCAAGATGGTTGGATTGGTGGATTATCATTGAAGGGGAGACCCAATTGTGTGGTCTTTGGTTTGAGGGAAGGATTGTTGGATGGAAACTCAATCCACATCGGTTTCTACAAAAGATGATGGCTCACATATAAGTTTAGATGGACTGAAGTGCCCAGATCAGTGTGAATCACTGAGAGGGGGAGGGGGTGAATCAGTGATCCCTTAAAACTTTTTACTAATTGATTCTTAATCAATTAAACCTCTATGGCTGGTTAAAGCCTCGATCCACTCTTCTTGTATCTCTCAACCTTTCCCGGATAATGCAGTAATGAAAAGGCACAAGACACAAGGATTTACAAGGTTCGGCACCAAAGGCCTATATCCTTGCCATGCTCTCTCAGCATGGATTCTCCCATTATAATCGGTTAGTATTACAATGGTCGATACAGCTTCCCACCGTATCTCTCCTGAGTCCCACAGGAGGGTCTTTATACTGCGTCCCACAGTGTTACCAGAGTCCCACTGGCCTGCTCCAGAATCCCACTGAAGACTTCTTCTCCCTGAGTCCCACAGGGTCTTCTCCTGGCTCCTCGAGTCGCACGAGTAGCTCTTCTTCACTTTAAGTTCTTCAAGTATCCTCAGCAGTCTGGGATAAAGACTGCTGGCCTTGCTCTGTACCTCTGATCACTTGAGTTGATCAGGTCTTCTCGTCTTGCTCAGGCTTTATCTCCTTCTTCTAAGGATGACCTGGCTTCTCTCCAACTACTGAATACTCAGACAAATAATATCTTAAACTTCAGTCTGGTCCAGTCTCAGTTGCACATCACTGATTTAGCACTGTTCACGTGTGCACGTGCATGCATGCATGCATGCACTTTCCCTTTCCTCTTCTTGGTGCAGTAGACCCACAAAGGGTGTAATCAATTATAGCACACACCTTCTCCCTTCTTCACACTTTGTTCTTTTTGTTCACACACTCACTAATGTGTTGTTCTTTAGTGTGGGTCTTATTCTTCTTCAAAGTGTGCACATCACTTTGTACACACTAAGGTTCGGCCACTTCTTGTCTAGCACACACAACTTGTTTCTTCCTCTTGCACACACACACAATATGTGTTCTTCTTTGTTGTGGTCTTCACTTGGTGCATACAAGGCACTAAGGTTCGGCCTTTTTATTCCTTTGCGCACACACCACTAAGGTAAGTCTTTAGCCTTCCTCCTTCACTTTGCACACACACAAAATATTCTTTGTTCTTCAAAGTGTGCACCCCACAAGGGATACGGCCTACTTCACTTGCACACACAAAGTGTGTTCTTCAATTGTTCATTCACACAAAGTGTGTCCTCGGCCTTGCTCTCTCACTTCCACAAACAACCAAGCCTCGGGTTCTTCCTCACTTAGCACACAACCCGTAGGTATGTAATGAACTTCATCTTCATGTTGCACTAAGCACACACTGCCTTCTTCTCTTTTTTCATGCAACCAACCCGTAGGTATTCTTCCTTCACTTGGCACACAAGGCACTAAGGCTCGGCCTTCTCTTCCCTTCTTGCACACACACCCGAGTGTGTCCTTCCCCACTTACACACACACTGCTTGGTGTGGTCTTCTTGTTTGCACAGGGCTACGGCCTTTCTCTCCTTTTTGCACACACAACCCGAACACTCAACTCCACTGCCGCGCAGGGTCACAAGGTGCAAGGGTGCGACCTCTACTGTCTTCAAATGCCGCGCGCAAGTCCTCAAGCACTTGAGTGCAAGGAGGCTCGGGTGCGCAAGTGCCACTGCCACAAGGGCGTGCAAGTGTGCACTGGCCGCGGGTCGCGCAAGCCACAGGTGTGAGGACACCTTGGGCGCGCGAGCTACTCCTGCCGCGCAAGTATGCGGGCAGGGAGAGCTCTTCCTGTCGCGCAAATAATGCGCGCAGGGGACCTTCGAAGCCTCAGGTGGCTCCGGAACCTTCAGCCGCGCAAGTTCTTTGCGCGGGGCTTCAAACCTTCGCGAGGCAGAGAGATGCGCTCACGGGACTTCAGAAATTCAGCGCATCAGCAAGCTTCTCCAGCGCCTCGGGTCTTCTTTTTATAGGCGAGGAGAGCCTCGGTCCATCCGCGTGTGATATCTTCAAATTCCCGAAGATTTCGGATCTTTAAGATTTTCTCCAAATCTTGTTTTCTCTTTTTTATTTCACGCGGGTTCCTTCACCTTCGGCCTTCTCCACGTACATGAGTTTTAGAACGCATGCATGGCTCTGTTTAAGCCCATTTCATGCAAAACATCAACCCGGTGCCTCGGCAACTTCGTTTGCCTCGGCCAACATCGAATTCCCTCATTTGTTGCATGCACGTGTATTTTTGGGCATGATCCTGTTCGTTATGGCCAGACGAGCACCATGGAGGTCTCGGTTTGCTCGGAGGTGGCCGGATGCTCGAGAACAGGTGGTCGGATGGCCTCTGGTTCAGCGGGTGCTCGCGGGAGGCTTCGGCATGGCTGGAGGAAGGAGATGGACGGGGAGCCGTCGGATCAGGTCTTTGGACGGCCTGGATTAGATCATCGCCGCGGAGATGAATCGTGCGGCGTGGATCGAGCGCGCGATGGCTCGGACGGCCAGGATCTCTTCCGCGGGAAAATCCCGCGTCCCACATCGAAACGCCGCCCAGTTTTCTCGCGGCTTATTACTCAGCCGCTCCCTCAACCCCGCAATTGAACTTCCTCCTCCACGGTGCCGCCCCGCACCGTGTTCTCCCTGCGGGCGCGCTCTGCGCCCACTATGCTCCCTGCGGGCGCGCCACTGGCGCCCACTATGCACCCTTCGGGCGCGCTCCTGCGCCCATGCTGCGCGGGCTTCATCACCGCGTGGCCTCGGGGCTTATACACGGCCCCGACCTCTCTTGGGCTGGCCCCATGGGATCCCCTTGGGCGTGGTGACTGGTTCCCACATGTGCCTTGGGTTGAACCCTTAAGGCTGGCCCTTGAGGTTGGCATATTTTTTGCTTGAATATACACTAAGTATACAAAGTACTTAAGTGTAAAATGCCAAATGCCCTTTCTCTTCTTCTTCATTTCTTCCCTTCTCTTCTTCATTAGAATTCCTCAAATCTCCTCAACATATACTCATTACTTAGGAGTGAATTCTTGAAGGTTCTTTTTCATCAACCGAACTCTTGAATCAAACATATTCATCAAAGTTCTTTATTGATCCAATCAGAGATCAAGTTGGATCTTCTTCTGATTCACATGCACTAAGAGATAGTGCATGGACTTCTTCAGCTCACTTCATCCACTTAGGACTTGTGCATGGATCATCTTCATCTCCTCATGCATTGTCAGTACAATGCATGGTCTTATAATCATGTTGTGATATTGTATCCAGTTGATACAAGTTCTTGGAACTTAAAGATCAGCTCAACAATCGTCTGATTTACATGGAGAATGTTTCAACCATATTCTCCAATGCCACTTAGTGAATCTCCTAAGTGACATTCCTTCTTCGTACCATGGCCATTCTCCTTCACCACCAACACCATCAACTTCCTTTGACATTCACTTCTTGACAATTCCTTGACTTCCATTCATTCCAAGACAACTTCATGCCTCATTGACAACAAATGCAACACAATGCACTTCAATCTCCCCCTTTGTATTTGTTGTCAATACACTCCTTCAGCACATATGAATGGGTCAATATGTGTGCCAATGTTTTCTCCCCCTTATTGGAAATCAAATGCAAAGGTGCGGTGTGGTTCACTTTCAAAAATATCTTCCTCCCTTTGAATAGCATATTCTTGAAAATCACTACGAGAGGGATGATGTCACATGTTCTCTTTAGCAAAGAACCTTTAGTAAATCAGCTCTAAGTCTACTTGGGCTAACCCGGTGTAGAAAACAAGAGTGATGTAACCAAGGTACTCAATGCTGTCCAACATTCACTATACATGTGAGATCATGCTTCAGGGGTTTGAAATTTTTCAGATATAACAATGAATTGCTAAATCCTGCACATACTTCACAAAACTCATTAGAAAGTTCAGGTGCAAAGATAAAGCTCCCCCTTTCATCCATTTGTCTTCAATCCATACTCCCCCTTAATTGAAAAGATAAACTCAATTAAGAAACAAGGGATGAAAGCATGATTGGAATACCTTCACTATCTCAAGATGGTATTAATTTAAGAATCCCATCTTCTTCAGATTGGCTCCCCCTCAAGGGGTGCTCTCCATTCTGTCCAAACCACTCTTCAGATGAGAATGATCATCATCTTCAATTCCCTGCAATGTTAGCACATGTAAATACCAGAAGTATAAGGGAATAAGATGGAACCTCCTTGGTTCATCAATGTGAACAACAAGGTTGAGAATATTCTCTCAACCGAGATGTCCCATTTTCACCATTCTTCACACTTGCACGTTTGATCTTCATTGATGATTGTGCTGGTGTGGTTCTCAAAACATCTTCATGTGAAATATTCTTCTTCCCTTTTGCCTTAGAAATTGCCAGAACTTCATCTTCATCTCTTTGTAGATCTTTGGCAAGTTGCAACTGATTTGGCCATATGACTAGTAAGTCACTTGGAAGTGTGGCCTCAGTTCTGGATATTCCACATGGTTCTTTTGATACTGTTAAGCTACCTCTCTTGGGCAACTTATTTTCAACCAATCCCTTCTGTTTCTTCTGGATTGATTGTCTGTTTGAGTCCAGTTGGCTTCTATTGAATTTCATGGCTTCTTTACAAAGATCCATGGTATGACCATTCCTTCCACAGTAGAAGCACTTCTTCTTGGTGGTCCTTCTGGATGACTCACCCTTCTTGGATTTAGAATCCAAGGACTTCTCTTCCTTTTTCAACATCTTCTTGGGAGCATCTTCCACTTTCTTCTGCTTGCTTCCCAAGGAATCTTTCTTAGCCAGGTTCAGTGATCTTCTCTTCATTCCAGCTTCTGATACATTCGGAGATTGATATGTATCAACTCTTTGACCACTTTTGCAACCATCCCAGATGTTGTCAAGTAATCCAAATCTATTTGCAGTAAACAGATGTCTCTGGACCTGTGGATGTTGCTTCTTTTCCTCTGGCTTGCTCCCCCTTGGCATGGTCTTCCTCTGTGCTTTGGCATTCAGTGGATTGTACCAACAATCCTTTGCACAGTGCCCATACTTATTACAACACCAACATTGACCCACAAATCTTGACCTCTTCAGTCCTTCTGATTGTAGGGTACTTTTCTTTACCTGTTGTGCTGTTTCAGGAGAGCTCTGCTTCTTTACTGTCTTCATCCATATTTGTTTGGAATTATTCTTCCATCCTGCACTTTTTGTGGAAACACAATTAGAAGAATCAGTACAAGATGGTATGGATGGTACATTCTTTCTAGAAGATGTTGCACTTTTATTAGAGGATGTCTTTCTTTTAGAATCATCCTGCTCAAAGCATACTTGAGTAGCAACATGTCTTCTTCCAGCTGACTGGGAGGATTCAGCTTTAGGTGATTGCAGATTTTTCAATATCACCTCCAGTTCAAAGTATTTCATATTGAGGGAGTTCTTCTCATCCTCAATAGTTCTTAGCCTTCCTTCCCATTTCTCTTCCAGTTGCTTTATCTGGTCTTCATGCACCTTTTTCATTTCAAGCAATGAGTTGTCAAGCTCCTTCACCCTTTTTACTTTGTTTTCAAGTTGAGCATCTTTAACAACCATTGATACTCTATGCCTCTTCTCCAGTGCATGGTAAACATCTCTGACCATTATTTTAAAGAAATCTTTCTCAGAAAGTCTCCTTTGCAATTCTTCACAGGTATCTTCATATCTTTCATTGCAAAGGGATACTGTTTCATCTTTGGCATTTACCAGCTTTCTGAGAGTGTTGGTTATGCCAACCCTTTTAGCCAATTGATCTTCCATTGCATTGGCTTCTTCTTCTAACTGTGATTTTTCTTCTTGAAGATCAAGGATGCCTGTAGCTATACACATTGCCACTTCCTTGGGGACTGTCTTCTGAAGATATTTGATTGCATTTAGAAGGTCATTGTTTCTTCCATCTTCATCACAGCTAGGACAGGCTTCATCAGAAGAATGATAAAAGGAATTGTCATCTGATGTGACTTTCACATTTCTTTCCATAGAAGGAGTTTCTCTGATTGCAGCAACCTTCTTCTTCATCTTCTTGGCCTGTTTCTTCTTTCTATTTTTCTGAGTCTTGGCAGATATCTCCATTTGAGGCTGGTTGCTCGTTTCCTCAAATCTGCACTTCATAAAGACTCTCTTGGATCTTTTAGAGGTAACCTCCCTCTGATACCAATTGAAGTGCCCAGATCAGTGTGAATCACTGAGAGGGGGAGGGGGTGAATCAGTGATCCCTTAAAACTTTTTACTAATTGATTCTTAATCAATTAAACCTCTATGGCTGGTTAAAGCCTCGATCCACTCTTCTTGTATCTCTCAACCTTTCCCGGATAATGCAGTAATGAAAAGGCACAAGACACAAGGATTTACAAGGTTCGGCACCAAAGGCCTACATCCTTGCCATGCTCTCTCAGCATGGATTCTCCCATTATAATCGGTTAGTATTACAATGGTCGATACAGCTTCCCACCGTATCTCTCCTGAGTCCCACAGGAGGGTCTTTATACTGCGTCCCACAGTGTTACCAGAGTCCCACTGGCCTGCTCCAGAATCCCACTGAAGACTTCTTCTCCCTGAGTCCCACAGGGTCTTCTCCTGGCTCCTCGAGTCGCACGAGTAGCTCTTCTTCACTTTAAGTTCTTCAAGTATCCTCAGCAGTCTGGGATAAAGACTGCTGGCCTTGCTCTGTACCTCTGATCACTTGAGTTGATCAGGTCTTCTCGTCTTGCTCAGGCTTTATCTCCTTCTTCTAAGGATGACCTGGCTTCTCTCCAACTACTGAATACTCAGACAAATAATATCTTAAACTTCAGTCTGGTCCAGTCTCAGTTGCACACCACTGATTTAGCACTGTTCACGTGTGCACGTGCATGCATGCATGCATGCACTTTCCCTTTCCTCTTCTTGGTGTAGTAGACCCACAAAGGGTGTAATCAATTATAGCACACACCTTCTCCCTTCTTCACACTTTGTTCTTTTTGTTCACACACTCACTAATGTGTTGTTCTTTAGTGTGGGTCTTATTCTTCTTCAAAGTGTGCACATCACTTTGTACACACTAAGGTTCGGCCACTTCTTGTCTAGCACACACAACTTGTTTCTTCCTCTTGCACACACACACAATATGTGTTCTTCTTTGTTGTGGTCTTCACTTGGTGCATACAAGGCACTAAGGTTCGGCCTTTTTATTCCTTTGCGCACACACCACTAAGGTAAGTCTTTAGCCTTCCTCCTTCACTTTTCACACACACAAAATATTCTTTGTTCTTCAAAGTGTGCACCCCACAAGGGATACGGCCTACTTCACTTGCACACACAAAGTGTGTTCTTCAATTGTTCATTCACACAAAGTGTGTCCTCGGCCTTGCTCTCTCACTTCCACAAACAACCAAGCCTCGGGTTCTTCCTCACTTAGCACACAACCCGTAGGTATGTAATGAACTTCATCTTCATGTTGCACTAAGCACACACTGCCTTCTTCTCTTTTTTCATGCAACCAACCCGTAGGTATTCTTCCTTCACTTGGCACACAAGGCACTAAGGCTCGGCCTTCTCTTCCCTTCTTGCACACACACCCGAGTGTGTCCTTCCCCACTTACACACACACTGCTTGGTGTGGTCTTCTTGTTTGCACAGGGCTACGGCCTTTCTCTCCTTTTTGCACACACAACCCGAACACTCAACTCCACTGCCGCGCAGGGTCACAAGGTGCAAGGGTGCGACCTCTACTGTCTTCAAATGCCGCGCGCAAGTCCTCAAGCACTTGAGTGCAAGGAGGCTCGGGTGCGCAAGTGCCACTGCCACAAGGGCGTGCAAGTGTGCACTGGCCGCGGGTCGCGCAAGCCACAGGTGTGAGGACACCTTGGGCGCGCGAGCTACTCCTGCCGCGCAAGTATGCGGGCAGGGAGAGCTCTTCCTGTCGCGCAAATAATGCGCGCAGGGGACCTTCGAAGCCTCGGGTGGCTCCGGAACCTTCAGCCGCGCAAGTTCTTTGCGCGGGGCTTCAAACCTTCGCGAGGCAGAGAGATGCGCTCACGGGACTTCAGAAATTCAGCGCATCAGCAAGCTTCTCCAGCTCCTCGGGTCTTCTTTTTATAGGCGAGGAGAGCCTCGGTCCATCCGCGTGTGATATCTTCAAATTCCCGAAGATTTCGGATCTTTAAGATTTTCTCCAAATCTTGTTTTCTCTTTTTTATTTCACGCGGGTTCCTTCACCTTCGGCCTTCTCCACGTACATGAGTTTTAGAACGCATGCATGGCTCTGTTTAAGCCCATTTCATGCAAAACATCAACCCGGTGCCTCGGCAACTTCGTTTGCCTCGGCCAACATCGAATTCCCTCATTTGTTGCATGCACGTGTATTTTTGGGCATGATCCTGTTCGTTATGGCCAGACGAGCACCATGGAGGTCTCGGTTTGCTCGGAGGTGGCCGGATGCTCGAGAACAGGTGGTCGGATGGCCTCTGGTTCAGCGGGTGCTCGCGGGAGGCTTCGGCATGGCTGGAGGAAGGAGATGGACGGGGAGCCGTCGGATCAGGTCTTTGGACGACCTGGATTAGATCATCGCCGCGGAGATGAATCGTGCGGCGTGGATCGAGCGCGCGATGGCTCGGACGGCCAGGATCTCTTCCGCGGGAAAATCCCGCGTCCCACATCGAAACGCCGCCCAGTTTTCTCGCGGCTTATTACTCAGCCGCTCCCTCAACCCCGCAATTGAACTTCCTCCTCCACGGTGCCGCCCCGCACCGTGTTCTCCCTGCGGGCGCGCTCTGCGCCCACTATGCTCCCTGCGGGCGCGCCACTGGCGCCCACTATGCACCCTTCGGGCGCGCTCCTGCGCCCATGCTGCGCGGGCTTCATCACCGCGTGGCCTCGGGGCTTATACACGGCCCCGACCTCTCTTGGGCTGGCCCCATGGGATCCCCTTGGGCGTGGTGACTGGTTCCCACATGTGCCTTGGGTTGAACCCTTAAGGCTGGCCCTTGAGGTTGGCATATTTTTTGCTTGAATATACACTAAGTATACAAAGTACTTAAGTGTAAAATGCCAAATTCCCTTTCTCTTCTTCTTCATTTCTTCCCTTCTCTTCTTCATTAGAATTCCTCAAATCTCCTCAACATATACTCATTACTTAGGAGTGAATTCTTGAAGGTTCTTTTTCATCAACCGAACTCTTGAATCAAACATATTCATCAAAGTTCTTTATTGATCCAATCAGAGATCAAGTTGGATCTTCTTCTGATTCACATGCACTAAGAGATAGTGCATGGACTTCTTCAGCTCACTTCATCCACTTAGGACTTGTGCATGGATCATCTTCATCTCCTCATGCATTGTCAGTACAATGCATGGTCTTCTAATCATGTTGTGATATTGTATCCAGTTGATACAAGTTCTTGGAGCTTAAAGATCAGCTCAACAATCGTCTGATTTACATGGAGAATGTTTCAACCATATTCTCCAATGCCACTTAGTGAATCTCCTAAGTGACATTCCTTCTTCGTACCATGGCCATTCTCCTTCACCACCAACACCATCAACTTCCTTTGACATTCACTTCTTGACAATTCCTTGACTTCCATTCATTCCAAGACAACTTCATGCCTCATTGACAACAAATGCAACACAATGCACTTCATGGACAATTCCTCCTAGCACCCATGAGTTTTAGGATGGAACCTCACAAGCGCTTATGTGTTGGCCCTAGAAGACCTAGGGCTAGAGTAAATCGATCCCGACAGGTTCATCATAAAACCAGTGTCTTTTGTCCATGTTCTCCTTCAGAACAAATGTGCCCACGTCCCATGAAAGGGTTTGAGTATGACATATTTGGAATGAACAAATATTAATGTGTACAAAGATGATTATTGAAAGCAAGTTTAGATTATTGTATCTTGTTATCCCTCTCTTGGGCCGATGCGCCCTCATATTTTCGAAGCTCATGAACTTCTTTGAACCACTTTGAATAAGTTAGGCTTTCATTCTCTGTCATAATTTTTTTAACACAATATATTGAATTTATCAATTATAATGCATTCTAAAAATATATAATTAGTTTTACATTGTAATAGCTTTGGATTTTCAGTGTTTCCATTTATTCATTTCACATAATCAAAGGTCTTGATATTCTTTACCTGATGGATGCTCATGGTGATCAATTGAATTTTTTTAATAGTTTATGGTGGTTAAATAAGCTAAATTAATTAATTTTAAATAATTGATAATTTTATGATTAAAATTCATTGGAAAAAATGCTATAAATTCACAAATGGGAACTCTAATCGAAAAATTTGTTAGTGTAGTGTTGCCTGAAACAAAATGTTTCATATAGGGATGAGATTTGAAAGTTTTGGATTTCTAATCCCCAGAAGACCCCGTTTGTTTATACATACCCAATTAATGATCTAATAAATCTCATTAGCGTTTTTCCCAGTGTGAGGTGATCTACAAAGGAACAGCGCAAGCAGAAAATGACCCTCGAGGTAAGGTTGTTGAGCATTCGAGATGTTTCATCTTGTGCATTATATTTAGTTGTGATTTTCAATTATCCAGTTTGGATATAATTTTATTATAATTTAAATTGATAAAGAGAAAAGAAGATGAAGAGTAGCGAACGACTACCGCACCTCCCCTCGTGATCGCGACAATGCGAATAATTCTTTGTGTCATCAACCACAACATCAATGGCTTAAGCCTTGTTGGGCCACCCTTAAAACCCTAGCCACTATCGAGATAGGGACGAGAGTTGTAATGTAAAGAAAACTACTACCAAACATGATGATTGACTACCTTGGAGACCTATGAAATGTAGAAAAGAAGTGTTTTTTGATTGAAAGGAGGTTTGATCTGGGATCATCAACCTAAGGAAATCTCTGTGATGAATACCTCACTGACAAGGTAACTTTTCATGTGATGCCTTCAACATCACGGTGTCTCCACCCTTCCCCATGAGGAAGATGACTTCGCGGTCATCGAATCAATCACGTGATCGATCTGCGGTCAGTGATCATGTGGTCAACATGGTCGATTCAAATTCATTAATCACGTGACCGACATGGTTGTGTGAGGGATAAGAAAATAAGTGCTCCATGTGATCACGATCGTCGATTATAACATCCTCAAACCTCTGTCACCCGTTAGGATGAGTGGATCTTGTGCATTCACAATTAAATTCATACCTCATGCAATATAGAAAGTAAATGAAACACAACAAACAATATTTTTATAAGGTTCGGTAAAAAGACTTACTCCTTGCTACAACCAGTTATTCCCCCTGGTTATAGATTCTTTACTATATACAGGTGGTCACATCTAGGGAAGGTCCCATTCTCATCAACATTGAGTCCCACAGTGTTCCCACTCTAGAGTCCCACTAGAGATTATAAGTTCCTACCTACACAAGCGATCAACACAGAGTCCCACCATGTCTTCTCCTATTCTAGAGTCCCACTGAAGGCTTCCACTTCTCTTCGAAATATGATCCATTGATAAGAAAGATTTATATTGACTTATGATAGTATATGCACCACCGTAAGATAAAATCTTCCTTCATGAACAAATTGGATCACATGATCTTCTTATGTACAAATTCAAGAACTTTGACAACTAATTGTCAACCACATGATCCTACTCATTTTCCACTGATCTTCAAATGCTTTTGACTTATCTCAACACACTGAAAACTCATATATAAATTCCTTCTATAATACTACCCAGTCCAGTCTCATATTTCACTACACACTATTCATGAAAAGCATATTGCATGTGCATTTCTCAATCTTCATGCATGTATGATACATTTCATAGTCTTCTTCTTCACTGTACTTTGTGTAACAATACAAACGCACAAGCTTCACACTTTCTCATGAAAGTTTTATTTCATGTGCATGAAAACTTTGAATAATGAAAGCACACTTACACTACCTCACTTGCCTTCTCACTTTAAAAATTACTCTTCACAAAAGTCACACACTCACTTTATACAAGCTTCGTGAAACCCCAACTCGTGTACTTATTCATTGTGTCACTTACACCATACTATGTTTGTGCATGCATTCCTTTGTGAGAATACAAGCTCATGAAACATCTTCATTGTACACAAGCATAACTGCCTTCATGAATGTATAATATTCCATGCATGATTCTCAAGATCTTCACAGTTTCTTTGTATTTTTCTCATGAATATCAGGGTGCATGTAACTCTGCCTTCACACTAACCAGAGTATGGATTCTCATCTCATCATGAAGCTCAAAAGCTTATGGAACAAGTTCACAATTTCTTCATGAAACTTGGTGAATGTGTTTCTACATAAGCATGATTTTGTGAATCAGATTGTCCTTCATGTGGTTGTGAAGGCTTTAGAAAGAACAATACAATGACGCACAAAATTCTTACATGAATATATATCACTCTTGAGTATTTATTTTCCGCTCTCAACTCTCTCTCAGATCATTTTTATGTGTTAAGATCATACATTCTAAATGGTGAGGGTCGGGGTATTTATAGACAAACGCTACTGCCTTAGCTCATGTGCACCGACTTAGATCACACTGACTCAGATCGCACAGACTTAGCTTGCGTGCGCCAACTTAGCTCACACGGTACACTTACGTGGCTTAGTAAATCATCGTCCTCAAAAAATTTAACTCACTTCAGTTCATCATCCCCCACAGAAAACATTTTCATGATTTCTTCAACTCTGTTGAATAGATTGGCATGATCATAGTAGATCGGTATGATCACCGGATCCCGTGACATGAATTTCTTTCCACGTATAAAAACCCTCGATGGATCAAGGTGGAAGACGCCTCACTGGCATGATCAAATGGATCATATCAATATCATCAGATGGTTGTGGTTCTTTACATATACTTTTAAATGGAGTTACATTGTAGCACACCGTGAGATCCCACATCAAAGATTCATTCAGTCCAGCACCACTTAATAATACATTCAATTCCGCTGAATGCTTGAGTCGGCACTGATGTCATTACTTGGACACACTTTACACACCACATGGGATTCACGAACCATGCCTCCCTGCGTAGTGTTGGAATGGTTTAACTTGATCAGTTTTGATAAAGTTGGGTTGAATACTAGTAGCCCATATTGTACACTAGACTACAACTCCTGTGGTTCGATCATTGATATCTGTATTTCATGATTATATTTTAGAGTGTTTTAATAAATCAATTTTCATAATATAATTGACATTCTTTCCAATATTTGGACTATTTAACTTTTTGTGATTTATAGAAAGATTCAAGAAATAATTGGAAAAGGAACAAAAAGGAACAAGTTTGAGGGGAAAAAGATGCTTCGCACCAAGGCGCAACACTGGAAAATGGAATACTTCCCATGATGAAGGATGCTTATGAGACACTCCCGAAAATGAAAGATTCATCAAGAGAGAAACAAGGCGTTCAGTGCTGGAAATTGAAGATTCGCATCATGTAAATATTACATGATGTAAAAGCATTACATGGCATGATCCCAAGACACGGTGTGAAGTGAAGAAAAGTGCATTTAAAAAAGACCTGAACATTACACATTGGGTAACCATTACATGACGTGTAAGTGTTGGAAAGACCTAGTTATGATCCTTTTATGGGATTTTACGCGATGAAGATTAATTTTATAAATGTGGGACCCATTGGGGTGAATTTTTTATGCAATTATGACACCATTGAATGATTCATGATCTCTTTGGGAGTCTATAAATAGAGAGCTAAGCCACCACACCAAAGGGATATCTGGATACCAAATTCTAGGGTGAGAAGTTGTGCTGTTGTAGGATCCTACACCACTTTCTCTATGTTTCTCCATTATTCTTTCTTTTCTTATCATCTTTTCCTCTTATTCTCTCATCACTAAGATGGGGGTAAAACTACCTTGTGATAGGGTTATTTAGTATAAGGGGTAAGGTTCCATTGGATTTATTCCTTTTTCTTTATTCATGTATTTGGATTACTTCAATTTATTTAATCAATTTCCAATCCATTTCTTTTAATTTTATCATGACTATTGGTATTTGAATCTGAAAGGAACATTATAACCGTGCAACTGGTTACCCTGAATTGAGGCATGACCATTATCACATTCAGGGCAACCAAGTTTTAAAATGGTATCGAGACAAACTCGATTTGGGGAAACCCTAAATTACCAGACCAAGGGAAATAGGGAATTGTCACATCAAGGAGGGGATACTATGATGATTGGATCTCCTTCATCTCGACTCTGACACAAAACATGGATTAATCAATTTGTTTTCTAAAATTTAATTTCACCCAAACCCTGAAACTACAAAACCCTGACATGCTTTCAAATATAATTATAAACGAAAAAAATTGTTGCGTTTTTCTTTCTTCCTTCATTTTCTCAAAACTATTTCCAAAACCCAAACCACTCCTTTATCTTCTTCACCTCTTTCTTAATTTTAATTAAAATAAATTCTTCTAAAAACCTAAAATAACTAATTTCACCATCTCTATGGGTTTGATCCCTGATAATTGCACTAGTTTTGATGAGCCTAAAGGGTTTTGTTATTTCCCTCGGGTCTAATCAAAATAAAAAATTATAAAACTCATACCAATGATACTCTATTAATTAAAATGAATATAGTAGTAGGTTGAGATCAAACCCACATAGAAAAAAAAGGTTAATTTAGATTTTTAAAAGAATTGATTTTAATTAAAATTAATAAAGAGGTGAATAAGATAAAGGAGCAGTTTAGGTTTTGGAAATAGTTTTGAGAAAACAGAGGAATAAAGAAAAGCGTAGCAAATTGTTTGGTTTGTAATCAAATTTGAAAGCGTTTCAGGGTTTTGTAGTTTTAGGGTTTGGGTTCAATTGAATTTTATAAAACAAATTGATTAATCCATGTTCGATGTTAGAGTCGGGATTAGGGAGATCCAATGGTCATGGTATCCCCTCCTTGATGCGGAAATCCCATATTTCCCTTTGTCTGGTAATTTAGGGTTTTTCCTAATTTAGTTTTTATCGATACCATTTGTAAACCTAGTTTCCCTGAATGTGACAATGGTCGTTCCTCAATTCAGTGCAATCAGTTGTGAAGTTATAATGTTCCTTTTAGATTCAAATACCAATGGTCATGATATAAATAAAAGAAAGGGATTGAAAATTGATTAAATATCTTACAGAAATACAAGTACATGAATAAAGAAAAAGGAATAAATCCAATGGAATCTTCCCCCTTCCACTACATAACCCTAGCATAAGGTAGGTTTACCCTGTCATCCTAGTGATGAGAGAATAAGAGGTAAGGATGAAAAGAAAATAAATAATAATGAAAACCGAAGAGAAAGTGGCGGAGGATCCTACAATAGTGTAACTTCTCACCATATACTTTTTTATCCATACCCCCCTGGTGTGGAAACTCAACCCTTTATTTATATACTCCTAAATACCTCATTCAGTATTCAATGGTGTCAAAAATTCACCCCAAAAGGTCCCACATTCATAAAATCAGTCTATTTCATGTAAAATCCCATCAAAGGCTCGTAACTGGATCTATTAGACACTTAAACATCATGTAATGATTACACAATTTGTAATGTTCAGGGATTTTTCCCTACACTTGTCTTCACTTCATGTCGTGTCTTAGGTTTATGCCATGTAATGCTTTCACATCGTGTAATATTTACACAATGTGAATCTTCAATTTCCAACGTCAGACGACTTGTTTTTATTTTTGACGAATATTCCATTTATGGGAGTGTCTCATAGGTATCCTTTATCATGGGAATCATTCTATTTTCTGGTGTTGCGCCCTGGTTTGAAGTGTCTTTTTCTCCTCAAATTCGTTTCTTTTTTTCCTTTTTCGAATATTTCTGACATCCTGTCATAAATCACAAAACGAGTTAAATAGTATAAATATTGGAAAGAATATCAATTATATTACATAAATTAATGTATTAAAACACTCTAAAATATATGCATGGAATATAGATATCAATGTCTTTGGTGAGGGAGTTGGGGTTACAGGGGTAGTGGGCCCCTTCTTCGGGGGTCAAGGGGTCAAAGGACCCTGACCCAAATTTTTTGAACTGTAGTAATGCTAACTCACTATATCAGTACTGACCAGTGATATCGACATGGCATTATAGCAGTGTGGACTTCGATATGGCACTATAGCAAAGCTGATCAGACGATAATGACAGGTCACTATAGCATCTTGATCTTTGGAGATAGCATTATTGTAGCTCTGTAGACTTCTTACCACTAACATTGTAGCAACTTAGACATGGGTGTTTGTGGTATTGTAACAATGTAGACTTGGGTGGTTGCATCACTATAGCATAGTGGACTTACTATGCAATTGGTGGAACAATGCATCATCTTCTTTATTAGCTCATTCGAGCTAAGGTTTTTGTGTATGAAACTCTAATTATCACCCTGTAATTATTCTCCCAAATTAGTGAAGTGATTATGCCTCTCCATGTACATTGGGATTTTTCCTAAGCCATGTAAATTTTTGTGTGTGTATTCATCTTCTTATTATTCTTTTATTATTTTATTCCATCATCTATAAACTGTTCTGTCACCTCGAATCCCGATGTTTTTCACAACATGGGCCCGAAGAAACTCATATCTTCTAACCATGAATATTCATTACTTCACTTTTATATTTCTTAAAATACTAAAAGTAATCTTGTGAAGTATATCAATTTACATTTAACTTAACCTTGGAATAGTTCATACCCTCTAGCTGAGCTAATTCCAAAAGATTTGTGGCTTACCTTTATTTCTAAAGGATTCTTTATCCAAAGCTAAACAAGTAAATGTGTTAATAATACCTAAGTTATTTAGCTCCAAAGAATCTAAAACCATATTGATCATATCCTTGAAAATCACTTTAAGTTCTACTAGATAAATAACTATCTTGTCACAAATGGGTATTAGAGTCTTATATTTTATATTCATCATGTATTTCCAATGGTTCATGTATTTCTTAACTATTAGTTGTGTATGAAATACCATAATCAACATTAATTTATAATTTTTCTAGTAGCATTCAATACAAAATTATCATTTTAAAAGAATCATTCACTTAGAAATAAAATCATGTACTTCTCATCACTGATGTAGGTATCACCCTTCCTCAGTCACTTGGAGAGCACACCCTAACCTTAGTAATGTTACTTGACTTCCTTGGTCCCTGTATTTAGAAAGAAATATTTAAGGAAATATTGTATCTAATACCCAAGGAGTAAAAATAAAATATTACATTTATGGATGAATATGATTGATTAGAAGATCATGCTTACTTATTCTTCAATTCATTTTAGTTTGTCTTCTAGTGACCCTTCTTTCCACATGTGACACAAATAGCATCATGTTCAATGTTCTCTCTCTTTAACTTTAGTTTCATAGAAATAAATTATGAAGGTGCCTTCAGTAGTGTACTTTCCTTTTTCATTTTTTCCTTGTCTTTCTATTTTTTCACCTTAAAGAATTAAATATTTAACTTTATTTAAATTCTTATCTTCTTGGTGAACCCATCCCAAAATATATTTAAGTGTTTTCTCCAAACTATATGTTTGATAACTGTCAATGAAACTAGATAAACTAGGTGGTAAGGATGATAGAATGAGATGAAGTGAAAGTTCATGATTTGAATTGAAACCTTTTTCTTCTAGTCATTCAATGTAATTTATCATCGTGAGTATATAAGTAATAACTTGAGTTATATCTTTCAATCTATACATGATCATTTTGATCATTATCTCATTGATTTATAGCTTCAATTTCTCCTCATGAACTTCTAAGAGATGAGACAAGATGGTATATACATCCATGTACTTATGTTTCATTTGAAATTCTTTGGATATTGATGTTAGCATTATGATATAAACATCAAATGCATCATCCATGAGTTTCCTGAAATAATAGTTATCATCCTAACTAGCTTTTTGAGGAGGTTTATTATGTAGTGGGGACTCCAACGCATAATTTTCTTTTATATTGTAGTGCTATGCACAAGCACCTGTAACACTCTAGGAAACTTGTTTTGATGAGGACGTGTTATTTTTACAATATGGACCATAGTTTATATGTGGTATTCTTTTCTATTTTCTATAAAAATAACATAATAAGATTAATACATTTTATATTTATTATCGATTAGACGTTACTGATTAAATAATTAAAAATGTATCCCACTATTTTATAAAACCCTAGTATCTCTCTCTATTAGATTTGGAATAATCAGTTTCTTGAGTATTATAGTGGTAAGGATTCCTTAAACCTCCCCTCATATTCCAAGCTATGGATACACCACTACTCAGAGAGTTTCAAGGTAGGTGTTTGACTAACCAACCACATTAACTCATGGCTCCTTGAACTGTTGAGTGAATTCCCAACTTCTATAAATCATGAACTTGATTTGCTCAACTATTTGCCTCTAAAGTGGTAATAATCAAGTTATGAATAATTCTTTTCTACCATCCTTAGTTAAGTCAACCCATCATTTTCATAATAACTCCCTGGTAGTATGGGAACCCTCAACTATAGATGAAGAGAACCCCATACACTCGGTTTTGTTCAAGCTCAAATGATGGAAGGTGTTAAGACTTAATATATCTTTGAGGGTTTTTATTATTTCTCAACAAATGAAATAATTTTCTATCTAATATATACATACCATGTGATCTCACTCATAACTTACTATACAGTAAATAAAAAAATATTCATCATGTCATAATTTGATTTAATATATGCATTATTTGTTTATTATTTTATGTTTTCACATAAAAATTTACATTCACAAAAAAATATTAAATGATGCCTAAATTAAATAAACAAGGTGTCTGATCTTGAGAATTTGGTATTGGTTGATCCATTTATGTTTAATGGATCAACCATGACCCTAGGGGTATAATACCTTTTATAATAGTGGGTTCTCTAGACGAAACTTCAATAGTACTTTTAGATTACCATATCACATGTATAGTGAGTTATGCATGATATAAACTTACCATAATAGTGTCGATATTTATACATGCACTATTTATATGGTAATGTCCTTAAATTATTTTTCATATAAAAAATTTATAAAAGCTATCAGGCTATAATGATAACCTCAAGATATTATGAAATTAATCTTAAACATATTTCTTATGGTAAAAAAATATCATTATAATAAAAAAAAGATGATGTCTGACTATCAGGTGTTGGGGGACCATAAGCATTGAGACTTATTCTCACGAAGTTCATATTGGAATCGAGGCTGTTCTTGCTGAAAATGGAGTATACGATTGAGAATTTTACAAGGAAAGTAATGATACAATACAAGCTGACTATAGTATTGAAGGTAGCATCATTTCCCAGTGTTTTCCAAATTTTTGGGTTCAAAATCTGGAGGAAGAGGCTAGCATCACGAAATGTTGTTTTCTAGAATGAACTCTTCATAAATATGGTAAAGGCATGGGTTTTGTGAAGACTAGGTTTCATAATGGTTGAGCTTCACAAGTGCATGATGATTTAACAACAATCTCCAAGAGTAAGATAATTTCACTAGAGCTTCATGAGTGAAGGAGCTTGGAAAACATGATTTTTGAGTTTCATGAAAAATCTAGAAAAGGTGGTGGATCATTGCGAATGTACGAACCTATAAATATGAGGTTACCCACTTTATTATAGATGAAAAAATGGAGAAAAGGTGAATCACTCTTACTTAATGAAGGTCAAAGATCTTCACGAACCAAGTATTAAAAGGAATCTTGAGCATCACAAAAAGGCAATCCTAGTCTTGTCTAATGCTGAAGTATTTTGGAAAAAGGAGTTTTGTGATGATGAGGTATTCCTTATTTACTCAGTGAGATTCATGAAGGCAGTTGATTCCATGAAGGCAGTTTGCTTTGTGAAGTTAGTGTACTTCACAAAGGAGCTTCGTGAACGGTAGTTTTTATCATATGGTATAAGTGAATAGTGCTTTTAAGTGCATCAAATCAGAACTACGGTGAAATCAGAGTCTCGTGCTAGTTAAGGACAAAGACTTAAATGCCAATCTACTGAAGCGACCCTCAAGTCGATAAACTGAGTAATACTTCACCCAAGGCAGTGAGTTAGGGGGAGTCGACGGAAGTGTTCTGAGAGACACAATGTGTTATCCCTAAAATTTTATAAAGGTAGTGTGTCTAGAATAAAGTGATTGTGTCTGAACTTTTGTATTCCACAAAAAGTAATGATTTGATTTAGGTATTACCGACACACTGTTGGTGTATGATCCTCAGACTAGACCATATTGGTGAACCAAGTAAAACTATTGTGTTGTCTCTCTACATGTGAATGTTTAAATTACTTCACATTACCATCAGATAGGTTTAACATGTTCCTACCAATGTGAGAATAATATCCATTACTTTTGAAGAAAAAGTTGACACCCTGATTCACCTCTCCCCTCTTAAGATGTTCCAGGGTCCTATAAGTGGTATCTGAGTGTACATGTTGTTGGACTTAAATATTTACTCTTTTGTTGTCATGGAGAATTCATTAAATGTTAGGAGAGTCCCCCTCTTGATGGAATTAACTTCCATATTTGGAAGAAAAGGATGAGCTCTCATCTAATATCTCTTGGAATAGAAGTATTTTTTTCCAGTGCACAAGGGATATAGATTAATAATGCAACATGGGTTTTCTATGAATGATACATATAGGAAAATGCTTGATGTAGATGCTAAATCATATAATGCCCTTAATTCAGCTCTATTTGATCAAATATATCTAAAGGTAATGAGTTGTACTGCATCCAAGTCTATGTAGGAAAAACTGGAGAATATATATGAAGGTGATAACAAAGTAAAAGAGTCCAAACTCTAAGTTTTACACAATAGGTTTGATGATATAAAGATGCATGCATCCTAATGAAAATGAATATACCTTTTTTTAATTGAATTAATAATTTTTTTGGAGCTATTCACATACTTGGTGAAGAAATTAAAGATATTGACATTTTGAAGAAAATATTAAGAATGCTTCCACCTCTCTACAATCCAAAAGTGTCAGCCCTTGAAGAAAGGGATCTATCTAAACTTTCACTTGATGATCTACTAAGAAATCTGGTGTCTTATGTAATGAGAGTCAAACTAGAAGATGCAATGAATCGATTAAGTGGGAAATGAAATTCCAAGACATGAAGAAACTTTTGGTTTCTGTAGATAGATTTCATGAAGATAATGAGGAATATGAACTTCTTTCTCTTTTTTATAAGAAATTCAAGAGAATAAAATGTATATTTGAAGGAAAAATTCCTCTGGCCTATTTTCAATGTGGAAAAGTTGGTCACATTGCCTCTCGGTGCTCAAGGAAGTTTTATGATGAAGAAAGTGAAGCTGGAAACATGCAGAAGCCTTAGAAAAGGTTTCCCCAAAATGGAGACTGCGAATCAGGAAAGAAATTATAGAGGAAGAGTTTCATCTGTATAGAAGAACAATATGATAATGAATTTTTTGAGGATGAAGAACCAGAGTTTAAATCTGAAACCCAAACATCAATGATGGATATAATTGAAAATTTGGAACCTTCAAAAGATAAATCCAAATATAATCAATTGATTGGTGATGATGATCTCAAATTGAAACTTAAGGATTCTCTTGGTGAGCTTGATAATCAAATAAATAGAAACAAAAAGTGTAAAGTCATTCTAGAAGAGTCATCAAAATATGTTGATCATCTTGAAACTGAAATTAATTGACTGGAAGAAGTTGCAAAAGAACAGTCAATAACTATTGAATGATCAGAATATGTAGTAGAATTTAAGATTATGATTGAAGAACATGAAAAGATCATCAATGAACTTACATTATGACTGGAGGAGAAGTCCAAGACAGTTGAGGGTCTTAAAAAATAATTTTTTACACTATGAAGTAAACTTGAAACTGAATCAAATAAAAGGGAAACAAAGAATAAAATATAGTTTGGAAGATTGTCAGATGTAAAACTGTTAGAGATATCTAAGTGTGGTTCTGAAGGAGTATAAAAAAATTTTAATGATCAATGATCCACATGCATAGAAAAAAGTGTAATTGGTTGTGATGATGAAACATCAAAGGTTGGAAACAAGATGAGCCAAAATAAAGGGAAGGAAAAATTTGAACATATAAAAAAGGCACCTGATGCTCCAATGAAGAAAGATTCAAATAAAAAAAAGATATATGAAAATTATCCTCAACTATCCAGAGATTATCTCCAATAAAACACTTCTTCAAAATAAAGGTACATGAGGAGAAATATAAGTGAGAAGACATTTCCTCTTATGAAATGTCAATTATGTGGTTATTTGGGTCATACCATGTCGTATTGTGAATAGGAAAGAAGCTATTTGAATGGGGAATATCTTGAAAATACATGAAATAAAATGAACCCATATCCTTCATATTATAGAATAAATAGTTTCTATGGATACTATTTTCATTTTTCTAACTATGGTCATAAAGATATTTATTATAGGCAGAGGAATGGTGGGAACATTACTCACAAAACTCATAGAAAAGTCAATACCTGCCAACCAGGTGAAGTTTCTCTTGAAAATAGGTATTCTCTTCTGAAATAATTTGATGAGTATAATGAAACAATTCATATTGATAAGTGATTGTAAAGGACATATTTATCTCCCACTCAATCAAGTATCTGTTGGAAGGAAAAGAAGAAAATCGAGAAATCCAACCTTGTAGAAATAGATCTCAAAGATACAAATAATAATAGCAACTAGAATCTTGGAAGTGGATGCTCATCCCATATAATGGGAAATGAAAATTTATTGAATAATGTTAAGAAAATGGTTGATGGAATGGTGAGGTTCGACAATGATGGTTCTTTGAATATCAAAGGCAATGGAAGTACAAAATTGGAAAATGACTAGCTAAGGAAAACTAAAGTTCTTTATGTGGATGGTTTACATCAAAATCTCCTAAGTGTGAGTCAACTATGTTAATCAAGACTGATAGTTACATTTAATCAAAAGGGGTGAACTAGTAAAAGTAAAGATAGTAAATTATTTCATGAAAGGATGTAGAAAAAATGTAAACTTATATTAGGTTGACAATAAAGAGAACATTTTATACTTGATAGTTGAAGAAGAAAACAACTTGTGGAAATAGTGGTTGGGTCAAATTAATCAAAAATTCATGGAAAAATATATCTAAGATGAATATAGTTATGGATATCTCCAATTTGAACTGTGAATGGGAAAAGAGATGCGGTGCCTTCATGCGTGGAAAGTTTGTCTGCAGTTATTACCGGCCAAAGAAGAAAAGAGCATAAAATCTTCTTGATCTTGTCCACACATATGTATGTGGTCCAATTAATGTGGCTGGAACATATAGAGATAGGTAATTTTTTTATTCTTATTGATGATTATAGTATAATGTCTTGTGTTATGATTATACACAACAAACAACAAGTGCTTAATTGCATGAAACGTTATCATCGAATAGCTGAGAATGATACTGGCCACAAAATCAAAGTTCTATGATCTAAAAATGGAGGGGAATATACATCCATTGAGTTTGAAAATTTCCTGGAGAAACATGGAATGAATCATGAAGTGGATGTAGTGAGAACTCCATAGAAAAATGGAGTTGTTGACCGTAGAAATCAATAGGTGAAGAATATGGCTAAAACTATGATGATTGAGTGCAGTATCTCTCGTCATTACTAGAAAGAGGTTGTTCAAGCAGTAGTGTATACTCAAAATTGAATAGGGATTATATGGGAGAAACCAAGACACCATATGAGTTGTGGCATGGAAGGAATCCCTCTTTGAAGTATTTTAGTGTTTTTTGAAGTAAATGTTTCATCTAAAACAAATAAGTAAATCAAGGAAAGTATGGTGATGTTATTAATGAGGGAATATTCCTTGGTTATTCAATGAAGAGTAAAGCCTAAAAATGTTTCAATAATCATTTTGGAAGAATTATAGAAAGTAGTGATGTCAAGATCATTGAAGATAAAACCACAAACACCTCAAGAAATTTTTATGCTAATATGATAGAAGATGAGGAAGAAAGTGGACATGGAATAAATTCAAATATAGAAGTAGAGGAAGGTATGAAAAACATTCAAGGATAACAAAATGATAATGATTCAGAAGAAGAATCGGAAGAGGAAACCATGGCTAAAGAAACTTCTTCTGAACCTCACAAGATAAATAAAAGATAAAAATTTGATCAATCCAACATCACTGGGTATTGGATAGATCCAACACTGTCAAGAATAATGAGGAATGATGCACATTATTCTTTCCTATCAATTATGGAACCATCCACATTTAAATAAGTATAAAAGGATGAATTATGGGTTAAATCCATAACTGAATATTTGGATAAGATTGATAATAACCAGACATGAGATCTTGTTAAGAGACATGAAAATCACATTGTGGTTGGAATGAAGTGGATTTTTAAAAATAAATTTTATGAGCATGGAAATTTGATAAAAAAATAAGGCGCACTTGGTGTGTAAAAGATATTCACAGATTGAAGGTGTTGATATTGAAGAAACATTTGCTCCGGTGGCTAGGCTGGAGTCAATCAGGCTCTTGCCACGAAAATTCAAAGAGGGTACAAAGTGTATCAAATGGATGTCAAAACAGCTTTCTTAAATGGTGTTCTTGAAGAAGAATTCTATATTGAACAACCAGTGTGTTTTCTTCTTGGTAACAATGAAATGAAGGTTTGTAGATTAAAGAATGCACTATATGGTCTAAAGTAGGCACCACAAGCATGATATTCTCAACTGAATTCTTATCTAAATAAGATCGAATTTAAAATAATAGTGGACCAAAATCTCCATGTGAATAATTATTATAAAGATCAATTCATAGTGCTAGTGTACGTAGATAATATTATATTTGTTGGAAGCAGGTAGGGATCAATGGAAGAATTTTCCAATCACATGAAATTAGAATTTTAAATGTCTATGATTGGTGAAATCACATACTTATTGGGTCCACAATTGATTTAGAGGAAGGACTACACTTTTATCTCTCAGAAAAAATATTCAACAAAGCTGCTAAAGAAATTAAACATGCATGGATCCAAACTAATGTCGACTCGGATTGGGGTTGGGAAAATACTGGGAAAGCATAAGGATGGGACATCTTTGGATCCCACACTATACATGAGAATCATTGAAAGCTTATTATACTTGACTGAAACACAATTAGATATTGTCTTTGAAACATGATTTGTGACCCACTTTCAGAGTAATCTGAAGGAAGAACATTTGAAGGCAGTAATAAGAATTATGAGGTACTGTAGTAGTATTGTAGCAGTACTGTAGTAGTATTGTAGCAGACACTGTAGTAGGCATTGTAGCAGTACTGTAGTAGGAACTGTGTGGTATTGTATCAAACACTATTTGGCATTGTAGCAGCCAGTAATATTCCCTCGTTTGGGCCTTCAGGTCACTGATTTGGTCCTTGAGTCCTTTAAGGCCTTCGGGCCACCCAGGATTTCGGGTCAGTAAGGCCTTTGGGCCACCTCAAGGCCTTCGGGCCACCTTAAGTGAAAATACAAACCAGACAACCTACAAGGAACAAGTTTCAGAAGGAGTATGAGCAAGGAGCTTTCACCATAGTAGAAGCTAAACGGATTGTAAGAATGAGAGGGTATGAAACCTGCCATTAGGACAAGCCTGTGCATGCATGGGAAATCCTAGAAGAATAGCCATGAAAAGGTGGAGAGATGATTTCATGATGAAGATGCAGGGGAGGAGCAGTTTCAAGTAGTTAGTCTAGGTTGTATGTAATGTTTGAAGCATACAGGCAATGAATTCCTATAAGGCCTATGGGCCATGTAATACTTACGCATATGGGCCTCGTAAGGGTTACAAATCACCCCTTGAAAGGTGTATTATCAAAATAAATAAAAAATGAAGGCATTCAGGCCATTGGAGAGATGAGGTATATTCAAGGCACTCATGATTATGGATTATACTTTACTGCAGGAAGAGATAATAAATTATCTCCATTTTCTAATGCTAATTGGGTTGTAGATGTGGTGTATAGAAAGTCCACAAGTGGTGGAGCATTCTTTATTGGAAAGAAATGTGTGGGATGGTTGATTAAGAAACTAGATATCACTTATATTAGTACTGTTGAAGTAGATTACATCTTTACTATAAAGGCTGGCACTCAACTATTGTGGATGAATCATGTAAGAACCCAATTTTTCACATTGGTATGGATACTTTAATTTTTGGTCTAAATCATTACTTTGGACCTGATATGGATGCCTAATGAGTTAGTAAAGGTTTTGAGGGTGTACGGGGCTTGTTCGAAGCTCGGAACCCATCTTTTTGGGGAAAACAGGATTGGCGCACGGTTTAGAGTAAATCATGCAGGAATTACACATGGTTTAGAAAACTGTGTGAATTTTATTTTTTCAAACAAATCCACCTTTCATGGTTGGTGCACGGTCATGCGGCCTAACCATGTGAAATCCCCTTTTCCCAAGGTACCCGTGCATGGCTTATGCATGGTTTGATCAAACTATGCAGAGGATGTTATTTCGGGAAGAACCGTCTCATATGGTTTGCACATGGTTTGAAAAACTGTACAGACAAACTGTGAATAGGCTAAAATTATGGGTAAAATGTCCAAAATTACCTTAATGATCTATTTACCTCCCTCTTCCTCCCTAATCTGAGAACCAACAAGATTAAGTCATTTTCCTATCATTTTTGGAGCTTTTGAAGTCCAAATATAGGGATCAAGATATCTCCTTCATCAGACATCCTATTGAGCTTCTGTTCATCACGTTGGATATGCAATGGTAAGTACTCGAGTCCTCTTTATCCGTTCTTCTTCTATCTTGCTATCGACCTAGATATCATCATGTGAGTGTCTTTTACCTTTTCTCGAATCTACCCTAATCCGAGCCAAATCAAGGGCCAATAACGGAGGAGGAGAGTCGTACAACCCTAAGGTGGGTGGTCTATAAATTATCCCTATTTTTTTTTTTTTGATTTTGGAATATCCGTGTGGCCCCCAAAAATTTCATTGGGAATCCTTTCATAAATTTACATGCCATGATTATACTTTTTAGAATTGTATGGTTATTCTCTTTCCAAATATGTGATTAGTTGTTAGTGGTTACAGCCACAACTCAATATGTCCATGTTGAAGGTTATTCCATATTTGGGTTTTAGTGTTTTTGGAATGTTTGAGCCACCATTCAGGTGTGACTTCACTTGACCTTTCTAAAGGTGATTCATTCTATAATAAATGGATTTTTTTAATGAGAATTTTATAATGGCATGTACCATGTATGCTATCCACTTGACCGACCTAAGGTAAGTGATTCAAATTGATTATTAAATGTGAAATGTGAAATGGAAATTATAATAAGTATATAACTTGGCCTTATCAAAATAGATTGAATAAAGGTTACATGTCCTTAGCACCCCTTTCCATATTGATGGAAGGTATCAGTGTAAACCTCTATAATTGAATATGACTTAATGGTTAATGGAGACTTGATTAAGTGGTTACAATGCTACTTGGCCTATCCACACTAATGGAAGAGAAATATTGAACCTAATGAATAACTACATGATTAAAATATCAAATAGGAATGGACTGACTCGAGATCACCTTGGATTCTGAGAGGAGAATACCTTGGGTCTCGGGAACACCATTCCAATTCAAGGATGTGGTTTTCTTAGGTTGATACCCACTGATAAAAAACTAATTTTTTGAATATTTTATTGATAATAAATGGCATGATTTTCTCACATTGTGCTAAACATGTTCATTTATGAAATATTTGGGATTAGATCATTCATTTGAAAATTTGATTAAAATTACAGTTTTACCCTTTTAAAATGAACTGTAGTATTTTGCACATAAATATTTTAATATGAATTATTTGAACTTAATTTTTTTTGTAAAAGTGTTCCTCACTTAATTTTATACAACTTTTATTCAGGAAACCAGAGATAAAGAGTGCATTTGGTTGGTGAAAATGGGCCATGAAGTCAAAGTTGGGCTGGACTCGCTAGAATGGACATGGGTTCTGTATTTGGGCCGTAACTTCTTCATTCGTGCTTGGATTAAGCCCATATTTTTAGAGGAGCTCGGGGAATCATTTTCAAACAAATAATCCTGCTGGAAAGAGAGCTGTTCATGCGTTTTAGAGGTCAAATGGGAGGTGCAAGTTGTATTAAAATATTTGGCCGAGATTCCCCATTCACACTTGAAACCTCTTTAAACCTAGCCCCTCCTCCACTCTATAAATTAGTGTTTTTATAGTTTAGAGGGGTTGGTACGTGCATTAAGAGATTGGAGGCATAGAAGAATTTTTTTCACCCAAATTCTCCAACCATTGTAAGAGGGGTAGCTCTTGAAGCAAGGATCCCCTCATCGAAGCCTCCTTCTCTTCTTCATGTTGTAATATTTTCATTTGTGTATTAAACTTCATTGTTATTCTTTTATTTATTCTATTTTCTTATGTTTTATTAAAATTTATTCTTATCTTAATCTTCCTATTTGGGATGTAATTATTTAGTAGAAGCATGATTGGGTTATACACATTATAAACCGTTGCAAATGCAATTCGCTTCTACGATGATTATGCCACCCATGGAAGAGTAGTCTTTTTAGTAATAGATATATCTCTTACCTTCTTAATTAATTTACTTTGAATAAATGAGATAATTTAATTCACTTAATATGATCTATTAATTTCTTTTTCAATTTAAATGAAACTAAGCAAGCAATTGAACAATAAACACAAATCACACGAGGTTGAGAATTGTGTGAATTGTGAGAGCGTGAACTTAATTGGTAATTCAAAACCACACAAGATCAATTTTTAGTGTTCAAATATAATCCATAAAATCAATTAATTCTAATTTACAGAGAGTATATGTGCCTTAATTTAACACTGACCATAATCTAACCTTAGAACATCAATCAAAGTAGGGTGTTGCGATTGCATATTCCGAATTTAGCCTAAGGTTGAATTCACTTCATCTTTGTGGTAAAGCTAATTCTCGTAGGGTTTGAGATTTAAAAAATTAAGGGATAGTAATTAAGTGGATATTAATTTAAATGATAATGATTAATAAATGATTTAAGAGGTAGAGTTAGATCGATTACACTTTCTAAAAATAGTTTTCTAAAAAAACATCTTCTCGTTGTGCTTTTTTAATCAACTTACATTTAAAAATTAAAAACAAAAAAATATGCAATATTTTTCCAGAAAACTTCTTCTAGTTTTATAAATGATAAAAAAACCCCATCCTTTCAAGTATTTTTCTTAATTCCTTTTATTTTATTTTCAAAATACCTTTAATAAGTTGTTAAATTTACTTATTCCTTTGAGAGACGACCTTGGTCAGCCACTCTGCTGCACCTAAGTAACCCAAAAACCACTAATCATTTGAGGGAGCCCACGATAGCGCTCTTTTAAATTGGCACCGTTGCCGGGGAGACAAGTAATTTATTCAACCAATTATAGGTATTTATTTTATTTTTCATTTAATTCTTTTCTTCTCCTCTTTCTTTCTTCTTTCCCCTTTCTCAAGTTTTTTTTCTTGCTCTCTTCTTTTATTTTTATCTGACCAAATCAAAATTCTTTTCCTTTTATTATGGTCCACTTTTATTTATTTCCTTTTCACATTTCATTGATTTATGACACGAACTAATCCTGAATATCTCTTAGATCTTGACCCTGAGATTGAACATAGCCTTAGGGCACGAATCAAACATTCTCAGTCTACGGGAAGTTTCAATATTTAACTAGTTGGAGAATTCCTCCACTTTCAGAACATTGAAATTGGAAGAAATTTAAATTCAACCATAAAACAAGAACCACTGGATGAAAATAATGGAAATGAACTTAATAGAACCATTTGAGAATTGGTTTCACCTGATATTAACTATCAACCAAATTGTATTGCATACCCAAATCTTGAATCATACGTTGAATTGAAATCTGGATTAATTCATATTCTTCCAAAATTTCATGGCCTCTCAGGTGAGGATCCTAATAAACACCTTAAAGAATTTAATGTGGTTTTCTCAACCTTGAAACTAAGAAATGTGTCTGAAGACCAAATCAAATTAAGCGCATTCCCATTCTCACTTGATGGAGCTGCGAAAGATTGGATGCATTATTTAAAACCCTAATATGTAACTTGTTGGAATGATTTAAAACGTCTTTTCTTGCAGAGATTTTTTCCAGCATCAAGGACCACTTCCATTCATAAAGAGATCTCTGGGATCAAGCAAGCACAAGGGGAGTCAATGTATGAGTATTGGGAGCGATTCAAGAAGTTGTGTGCAAGCTTCCCACATAACCAAATCAGTGAGAAACTCCTCATCCAATACTTCTATGAAGGACTCACACCTATGGAGAGGAGCATGGTGGATGCCGCGGCTGGAGGAGCATTGGTAGATAAGAAACCAGTATCTGCACGTGCATTGATCGACAAAATGGCCCAAAACTCCCAACAATTTGGCGACCGAGGTACACCACATGTCAGGGGAGTACATCAGGTAAGTCCTTCTCTTGAAAGTCATTTGATTGATACCAAGTTAGAAGAATTGACAACTATGGTGAGGCAGATTGCTTTGGCACAAAAGACATCCCAACCCCCTCCTTCAAGGCCCTGCGACATTTTCACTGAGACAAGCCACCCAACTGACAATTACCCACCACTACAAGAGACAGAGGATTGTGCAACAGTATTCTCAGGGATACCATATCAGCAGCAACAACAGACATACCCCCAAAAGAAGTTTGATTCATTTGCTAAAACATACAACCAAGGGTGGAAGGATCAATCAGACATGTGGTATGGATTTGGACAACAACAAAGGCCCCCTTTTCAACAAAACTTCCAGCAGCATCCGCTTTACCAGTAGGGTTTCCAACAACCCCAAAGGATATTTGAATCCCAAGAATCAACAAGCCAACAACAAGGGAATCCCCCACCCAAGGTAGATTCTAACACTGATGACCTTTTGAAGCAAATTTTTCTTAATCAATAGAATTAACTGAAGATTCAAGGTTTGAAGTTGAGGGAGTTGAAGACTCAAATGAGCTATATTGCCACTTCCCTCCATGAACTAGTAAGTAAGAATTATGGAAATCTACCATCCCAACATACTCCAAATCCCAAGGGGAATGTTAGCACCATCACATTGAGAAGTGGGAAGCAAACAACAGATACATCTACACCTATTTTTCCACCGGGATTCACCTCAAATCTGGAGAAGCCGCATTCCATACCAACTGATGAGAAATCCAAGGAGAAAGATAAAGGTAAGAAAAAGATTGATGATGTTCCTCCTAAACCCCTTCCATTTCCAAATAGGGTTGTACAAACAAAGAAGATGGCTGAAGAAGAAATGCAAAATAAGGGTTTTGACACATTCAAGCGTGTGGAGATCAACATTCCTCTACTTGAATCCATTAAGCAAATTCCAAGGTATGAAAAATTCTTAAAAGAACTTTGTACCAATAAAAGATGCCTAAAGGGAAATGAAAGGATCAATCTTGGAAGGAATGTGTCAGCACTCATTACACCAACTCTAGCAATGCCGACAAAGTGCAAGGATCTAGGGACATTCACCATCTCATGAACCATAGGGTAGTTTCACTTTTCTGATGCACTTTGTGATTTGGGAGCTTCCATAAATGTGATGCATCACTCTGTATTCTCTTATTTTAAGGTTGGTGAGCAGAAGCTGATGAGAGTAGTGGTGCAGTTGGCGAATAGAGCTACGACATATCCAGCAGGAGTCCTTGAGGATGTACTTGTCTGGGTAAGAGACATGATCTTTCTAGCATATTTTTACATGCTTAACATGGAGGATGATCAGGTAAGTTATCATTATCTCATTATCTTAGGTAGACCCTTCCTCAAAACTGCAAAAACTATCATAAATTTCAATGAGGGTACACTTTCCATGGAGTTTGGGGATGAAGTTGTGATATTTAATGTTATGGATTCCATGAAGTACCTCTCAGAGGATCATTTTGAATTTGTTATCTCCCATTTTGAACCACCAAATAAAAACCACATGGAATTTGATTGTTCTATGCTTAGGGATATTATGATTATTGGTTCTTGTTTGACGTCTAAGAGTACTTCCACACCTATTTCTAATGCACAAGACTCTCTTAGTTTTGATTTTGAAATGGAATCATATTCTGATTTTTATCATGTGAACTATAATTATGAAATGTCTATTGAGTATGATGATGGATTTGATGCTTTATTCTTTTATTTTGATGATGTATATTAAGATACTGATGTTATTTGTGCACATATTTCAGTTCCTTCTATGTCTCCATCCATAAACCACCCCCCTACACTGGAACTCAAGTCATTTCCACCAAATCTAAAATACTCATACTTGTTAAGTGGTGAGAAATTACCTGTTATCATTGCTAACAATCTCCCTTTTGAACATGAAGAAAAACTTTTGAATCTTTTGAGGGAGAACATCAAGGCAATTGGGTGGACCTTGGCTGACATATCATGTATTAGCCCCTCCATTTGCATGCATAGGATTTTTTTGGATGATGGGGCTAAACCGGTTAGTCAGCCATAAAGGAGACTCAATACAACACGTTTGGATGTTGTTAAAAAAGAGGTTGAAAAATTGCTCGAGGCAGGTATAATCTATCCCATTTCAGATTCCCAGTAGGTGAGTCCTGTTCAGGTTGCACCTAAAAAAAGTGGTGTTATAGGTGTAAAAAATTATAAAGAGAAGTTAGTTCCAATGAGGGTACAAAATAGTTGGCATGTGTGTATTGATTATAGTAAACTAAACCAGTCCACTCGCAAAGACCATTTCCCCCTACCATTTACTGATCAGATGCTTGAGAGACTTGCTGGGAAGACACACTATTGTTTCTTGGATGGATTTTTTGGATATTTTCAGGTTCCTATAGCTCCAGAGGATCAGGAGAAGACTACATTCACCTATCACTTTGGCACATTTTCCTACCTAAGGATGCCATTTGGACTTTTCAACGCCCCAGCTACCTTCTAGAGATGCATGGTGAGTATTTTTTATGATTTTATTGAAACCTTCATGGAGGTATTCATGAATGATTTTATAGTGTATGTGTCACGACCCATCCTCGGAGCCCATGCCGTGACTACCCCAAGCCCGCCTTCCATAGGACAGGGACTGGAGACCAGCACTAAAGGTGTAAATCCTGACAAGAAGGGGAAGACATTGACTTTAGAAAGTAAACAACACCACAAAGTAAGCCAGCAGAAGTAAACACTAAGTAAACTAAGTACAAGTAAGTGCGGAAAAGTAAGTGGGCCAGAATACAAACCCAAACTGAAAGTAAAGTACAACTGGAAAGGAAGTACAACAACTGAAAAGTAAAGCAGCAACGCCGAGCCATCCACTGGAAATCCCACCTGAAGGGTGGGTACAGATAGCCTCCTCAGCTCCTCGGGTCCTGTCGTCCGCCCTATATGCGTCCCGCCCAGTGGTCCACCTACAGGTATCGTCTCATCGTGATATCCACCTCCGGGCACCGACTCGTCGTGGGTTCCTCCTCCGGGAACCGTCCAGCTCTACAAGCCTCAACCTCGACCAGTGATGTCCATCGTCTGCAACCAACACAACGTAGTGCGGGCGAAGCCCGTGCAGGGGTGAGTATACGATACTCAGTTGGGACCCCGAGACCCCCTAAGGTCTCCCTGAATCCACAAAGGATAAACCATAAAGAAAAGATACAATCATGAAGTAACATCCAACACTACTTAGGTATATTCCCATACATATACCTAAGTCATCAATTCTCGTTCGGCTCCAGCATCTATGCCTAAGTTCGATCACGTCCACATAGGAGAACACAACTCAATCCACACAGGATAACACAAATCAATCCACACAGGATAACACAACTCAATATACATAGGAAAGTAAGTCAATCATATCAAAGATATTGATTGAAGTCAAGACTTAGCTCAAAGTACAAATACACAAAGCATCTACAAACAAACATCAACAAAGCTAGAAGCAACATGAACATAAGTCTCCACATATGGAGCTAGTCCCGCTCCTATCCATCTGCTCCTAGAGCTCCATGATCATAGGCCTCAGCTGCCTAAAGATGAGTTGTCTCCTGTCCACCCGTTCCCTGCGGTCGGGGTGGTCTCCCTGGTGGTGGTGGTGGTAGGGCCTCAAAGCGTCGTCCACCACCCGCTGCTCGTCCAGCTCCTCTGCCTCGCCTGCCATGGTCAAACCTCTGCCTCTGCTTGGGAGGTCCTTCGTTTATCTTCTAATCATCTGTATGGTGGGTCGGACAATCACGATCCATGTGTCCAACCCCACCGCAGTAGTAACACTGTCCGCTCATAGTAAGTCGTTCTCCACCCCGGGTGCCTCGCACAAATGATCATGTGTCATGCGGTCGACCACCTATAGGTCTAGTCCTCTTGGACCTCTGCATCATCTGTCTACTACCCGCTGCAGAAGACTCTACCGCATGCCGACTAGTGGTGGGTCCTGCTGCTGAAGACTGCTCAGCAAGGAAACTCTCCACTAAGAGGGCTCGCTCCAACACCCCTGTCTGCGTTGGGATGCTGTGAGAAACAACTGAACAGATGCGAAACGGTCAACAATTTATACCTGGTGAGCTGACCTGGTTCGAGATGACTTTAAAACTTTGGAAACACACATGCAATCAATGTTTTTTGTGCACAAAGTTGGAAATCAGAAGTCAGGGTCCTGGTGTACGGATACGTCGGCCGCCGCACCAACACTGGACTCCCTGAAATGAAGACCAAACTCAGTAACCTTAACACTATTACTTCACATAGAAAAAGATCAGAGTCCTTAGTTCTACGGTAGAACCGAACTCCTCTAATACCAATTTGTCACGACCCGTCCTCAGGGCCCGTTCTGTGACTACCCCAAGCCCGCCTTCCATAGGCCAGGGGCTGGCGACTAGCACCAAAGGCGTAAATCCCGATAACTGGGGAGGCATTGCCTTTATAAAAGTAAACAAACACACATAGTACAAACGGAAGTAATACACTAATAACAAAAGAAAGTGCTGAAAAGTAAGTGGTCTAGGATACAAACCCAATCGAAAGTACAACTACAACTGAACAAAAGTACAAAAGAAAAGGACAACAGCTGGAAGAAAGGAAGCAGCTCCTGGGTCGTCCTCCTCGGATCCTACTTGAAGGGTAGGTACAGATAGCGCAGCTCTTGGATCATCCACCACGAATCCTACCTGAAGGGTAGGTATAGATAGCGCAGCTCCTGGATCGTCCACCATGGATCCTACCTGAAGGGTAGGTATAGATATCCTCTACAACGCTCTTTCCCATCAACCTCCTCCGAGTATCGTCTCACCGTGAAGTCCACCTCCTGATACTGACTCGTCGTGAGGTCCACCTCCGGGTATCGTCCAGTCTTCGAACACTCGGCCTCCGTCAGCACTGCCCGTCGTCTGCAACCAACACAACGAGGTGCGGGCATAACCCGTGCAGGGGTGAGTATAACGATACTCAGTAGGGACCCCGAGACCCTCAAGGTCTCACTAAAACCAACAAGGATAACCACAAAGAAGATCTCAACAGATAACCTCTACTTAGGTATATACCCATACATACACCTAAGTTATCAAGTAACCCATCTCAATCATGAGGAAACACAAATATTATGAAATCAACGGATAACCACTACCCAAGTATATGCCCATACATATACCTAAGTTATCAAGTGACCCATCTCAATCATGAGGTAAACACAAAGGTCATAGACTCAGCTCAACCAAGATTTTATTCATGATGTCGAAACCACGACTGCTGGAGAACTCCCCCTCTGTCGAGTACAGTGGGCCTGCCGCTACAACCAAGAGCACCCCACTAACCTTGGACTGCTATAGTACTCCACCTGTCGAGTACTGTGGGCTTGCTGCTATAACCAAGCGCTTCCCACCATGGGTCTGCCGCTACAACCAAGCGCTCCCCCTCATAGGCTCTAGAGGTACTCCTTCTGTTGAGTACTACGGGTCTGCTGCTACAACCAAGCGCTCCTCCACCGTGGGTCTGCTACTACAACCAAGAGCTCCCCCTCATAGCCTCCAGAGGTACTCCTTCTATTGAGTACCACGGGTATGCTGCTACAACCAAGTGCTCCTTCGCCATGGGTCTGCCGCTACAACCAAGCGCTCCCCACTGGGCTATCCGAAACACACCGAGACGATAGATCAGCAGTCGTCAAGTCTTAGCCAGCTACTAGGTATCTTCACTCTGCTAGCTCTTCACCGGGAGGGTCCTCTCCATGAGCTACTGGTCGATACTCCAAGTATCAAAAAGTTCCATGAAGAAGTATCTCAAAGGACCGCCTCGTCATAAGGCTGGTAACTCATGGACCGGGTGTCTGACTAACGCGCCGTCTGTTGCGTTGAGATCCCTATGATGAGGCGGTACTTTGAGATACTTCTTCATGGAACTTTGTGATACTTGGAGTATCGACTAGTAGCTCATGGAGCGGACCCTTCCGGTGACGAGCTAGCAGAGTGCAGAGACCTAGTAGCTGGATGAGACTTGACGACTGTTGATCTATCATCTCGGTGTGTTTCAGATAGCCCAGTGGGGAGCACTTGGTTGTAGCGGCAGACCCGTGGTACTCAACAGAAAGAGTACCTCTGGAGTCTATGAGGGGGAGCGCTTGGTTGTAGCAGCAGACCCACGGCGGAGGAGCGCTTGGTTGTAGCAGCAGACTCGTAGTACTCAACAGAAGGAGTATCTCTGGAGCCTATGAGTGGGAGCGCTTGGTTGTAGCGGCAGACCCATGGTGGGAAGCGCTTGGTTGTAGCAGCAGGCCCACAGTACTCGACATGTGGAGTACTATAGCAGTCCAAGGTTAGTGGGGAACACTTGGTTGTAGCGGCAGACCCACTGTACTCAACAGAGGGGGAGTTCTGTAGCAGCCTTGGTTTCGACATCATGAATAAAATCCTGGTTGAGCTGAGTCTATGACCTTTGTGTTTACCTCATGATTGAGATGGGTCACTTGATAACTTAGGTATATGTATGGGCATATACCTGGGTAGTGGTTATCCGTTGATTTCATAATCTTTGTGTTTCCTCATGATTGAGATGGATTACTTGATAACTTAGGTGTATGTATGGGAATATACCTAAGTAGAGGTTATCTGTTGAGATCTTCTTTGTGGTTATGCTTGTTGGTTTTAGTGAGACCTTGAGGGTCTCGGGGTCCCTACTAAGTATCATTATACTCACCCCTGCACGGGCTATGCCTGCACCTCGTTGTGTTGGTTGTAGACGACAGGTAGTGCTGACGGAGGCCGAGTGTTCGAAGACTGGGCGATACCCGGAGGTGGACCTCACGACGAGTCAATATCAGGAGGTGGACTTCACGGCGAGACGATACACGGAGGAGGTTGATGGGAAAGAGCGTTGTGGAGGATATCTGTACCTACCCTTCAAGTAGGATCCGTGGTGGACGATCCAGGATCTACGCTATCTGTACCTACCTTTCAGGTAGGATCTGTGGTGGACGATCCAGGATCTGTGCTATCTGTACCTACCCTTCAGGTAGGATCCGAGGAGGAAGACCCAGGAGCTGCTTCCTTTCTTCCAGCTGTTGCCTTTTTCTGTTGTACTTTTTTTTAGTTATAGCTGTACTTTCGATTAGGTTTTTATCCTGTACCACTTACTTTTCAGCACTTTATTTTGTTCTTAGTGTATTACTTCCGCTTGTACTATGTGTGTTTGTTTACTTTTATAAAGGAAATGCCTCCCCAGTTATCGGGATTTATTCCATTGGTGCTAGTTTCCAGCCCCTGGCCTATGAAGGCGGGCTTGGGGTGGTCACAGCATGGGCCCCGAGGACGGGTCCTGATAGTATGGGTATTCATTTGATGAATGTCTAAGTAGTTTGGTAAAGGTGTTGAATCATTGTATTGAGAAGAATCTGGTCTTGAACTTTGAAAAGTGTCATTTCATGGTAGAGCATGGCATTTTATTAGGGCATATAATGTCAAAACATGGGATAGATGTTGATATATCTAAGGTAGATATTATTTCATCCTTAACATATTTTTCATGTGTGCGTGATGTTAGATATTTCCTAGGGCATGCAGGATTTTATCGATGCTTCATCACAGATTTTAGTAAGATTGCTCTTACTATGTCATGATTACTTCAAAAGAATTCTGATTTTGTGTTTAATGATTCTTTCATGAATTCCTTTGATGAGCTAAAGAAGTGTCTGACCACTCCACTGATCATACAACCCCCACGGTGGGAGATTCCTTTTGAGATTATGTGCGATGCCTCCAACTTCGCGGTTGGAGCTGTCTTATCTCAGAGGGTGGAGGGACATTCACATGCGATTGCCTATGCATCAAGGACACTGGATTCAGCCCAATAAAACTACAAAACCATGGAAAAGTAGTTTCTTGCTGTTATATTCGCTTTAGATAAATTCCATTCATATTTATTGGGCTCTAAAGTAGTTGTTTTTTCTGACCATGCAGCACTGAGGTACCTCTTGAAGAAACCAGACGCAAAGCCCAGGCTAATCCGATGGATGCTCCTTCTTCAAGAATTTGACATTGATATAAAGGACAAAAAGGGGTCAGAAAACCTAGTAGAAGACCACATGAGTGTGATTTCTCACACACTAGAGGATGACACCTTGGACCAGGTACCACTTCGGGACACTTTCCCCGATGAGAATCTTTATTCCATCTCAGGTATGCATCCTTGGTATGAGGATTTAGTGAACTACCTTATTTCATCTAAAATATCTGCAAATTTAAAGAAACATCAAGTCCAAAAGTTATAGAGTGAGTCTAGATTTTATGTGTGGGATGATCCCTACTTATGGAGCATTTGTAGTGATCAAGTTATTAGGAGGTGTGTTCTTGATCATGAGTTGGAGTCTGTTTTACATTTTTTTCATACACTTTCTTTTGGTGGACACTTTGGACCCCAACGGACAACTAGGAATGTTTTGGACTCTGGATTATATTGTCCTAGCTTATTCCATGATGCCCATGTGTTTTGTAAGTCATCCTCTCATTGCCAACACACTAGGAACATTTCTAGAAGACATGAGATGCCCCAACAACCCATACTATTCTGTGAGATTTTTGATGTATGGGGAATTGATTTTATGGGTCCTTTTCCTAGTTCATTTGGATTTTTATATATTTTGGTTGCTGATGATTATGTGAGTAAATGGGTGGAAGCTAAGGCCACCAGGATTGATGAATCTCATGTTGTTGTGTACTTTATCAAATCACAGTTTTTTTGCAGGTTTGGAGTACCGAAGGCCATCATCTGTGACCAAGGGACACACTTCTGCATTCAGAATTTTTCTTCCCTTATTCAAAAGTATGGGGTGACACACAAATCATCAACACCATACCACCCTCAAATGAATGACCAAGCTGAGGTTTCAAATAGGGAATTGAAACAAATTTTGGAGAAGACTATGCAGCCAAATAGGAAAGATTGGAGAAAGCGCTTGGTTGATGCATTGTGGGATTATATGACAGCATACAAGACACCCATTGGTATGTCCCCATTTTGAATTGTTTTTGGGAAAGCATGTCATCTCCCCGTGGAGGTTGAGCATCGGGCTTATTGGGCTATAAAGAAATGCAACATGGATTTGGCCCAAGATGGAATCCAAAGGAAGCTATAAATTCAAGATCTTGAGGAGATTCAATTGTCTTCATATGAGAACTCAAGGCTCTACAAGGAAAAATCAAAAGTAGCTCATGATAGAATGATCCAACAAAAGGAGTTTCATGTTGGAGAGAAAGTCCTTCTCTATAGTTCACGACTGAAGCTAATGCCTGGCAAGTTGCATTCCAGGTGGTTAGGTCCTTATGTTGTGACTAATGTTTTTCCTTATGGTGTAGTGGAGATCACACAAGAGGACACATGAAGGAGCTTTACAGTCAATGGGAAATGTTTGAAGAGATACATTGAGGGAATTCCTACTGATGCAGTGGATTTTATCACACTACGTGACCCTATCATCACTTGAGCACATTAGGCTTTTCCTAACCATTTAAATTTTTTATTCTTTGTCTTATTTAAAATTATACATTTCATGTGCATATATCATCTCATGGGTTCACATTGAGGACAATGCAATATTTTAAGTGTGGGGTATGGAAACTTTTAGTTTAGTAATTTCAATTATTTTCCTGTTAAAAAAACAAAGAAATTTGATTGTTTTTCAAATTTTGTGTGTTTATTTTTCAATTTTATGTGTGTTTTTGAAACTTTTGAGATGAAATTATTCTCATAGCCATTTTAAAATCCATATCAATAAGTGAAACAATTTATCACTTAAAACTAAGCTTAAATGAATGTTGAAATGACTTTGTTTCAAGTTCAAATATTTAGTAATTTCATGAAAAGTACACTGAATTTTGAATCCCATTCCACATATAACTGTATTTATATTTGAAATCACTTTCCTATGAGGCTTCTGAACCATTATTTTCATATTCTTTACATTCACCTCACTTTTTGAGAGAACCAAACTATGCTTGATTTAACCAGAATTTGATTTATTCCTGTCAAAACTTGAGGGTTTGAGGTACTTATGTTTAAATGATTGAGGCATTTGTTTGGTATTAAAGCCCCTATTTTAAAGAATCCTTTTTTATAATGGACTACCTTGAACATTTAATCCTTTTATCCCTTATAATCCATAAACATCCTGTTAGGTTAGCCACATTACAAGCCAATTTTCCATATCCAACCAACTCTTGAAGTGAAATTGCATAATCTAGTTGAGCTTAAGTGAGGGGGAAACTATCTTGTGTTGTGCTACGACATTCTTTGATACTTTGGGTGGAAATTTAAATTCTGAATAGATGTTTTTGTTGCTAAAAAAATCATTTTATTGAAAGCTGTGCCTTTCTGGATCTTCTAAAAATAAAGAAATTTGTGCCTATCTGGAGCTTTCATGAAAAACTATTTTGGAGAAGATTGAATTTTTTTCCTAATTTAAAACTTGATCCCTCTCCTTTGCTCCTAGAATTCCCCAAGCTACCCTAAATCTTACTCTAACCTAATCAAGACTAAGCTGACCTAACCTAGGTTTCCTCCCAGTCAATGCTTCATTTAATGTCGATATCTTTATTCTTTGATGCTCGGATGAATTTCAGGCTCATGGAACAACCCTTAAGGAAGGGTTCTTGATATATTTTCAACCTTTGACCATTTACTTTGAATGGTGTCCCAACTTCCTTCTAAATATCGATGGTACTATAAGGAAATACTTGAACGGCCTCGAAGGTTCCTGACCATCTAGATTTGAGCTTCCCAAGGAACATTTTTAATCTGGAGTTAAACAATAAGACCTTATTCCCTAGAACAAAAAATCATCTCACAATACATTGATCATGCCATTTCTTGTTTTTTTATAGATCTTGTCATTTTCATAAGAATCATTTATTTTCACTTCTAATTCATCCAATTTCAACATCCTAGATTCCCCAAAATTTTAAAAATCCATATTAAGCTTCTTAATTTCCCAATATGAGTGATGCTCAAGTTCTACTAGAAAATGACACAGCTTTTTATATATAAATAAGAATGGTGTGGTGCCAATGGGTGTTTTGTAAATAATGAAGTATGAACATAGTGAATCATATAACTTTAGAATCCAATCCCTTTGACTTATGTTCACAGTATTTTCTAGGATTTGTTTTATTTCCTTGATTATCAGTTCAAATTTCCATATTATTTGCGGATGGTAGAGAGTTCCTATGTTATACCTGATGCCATATTTCTACAGTAGTCCTTTAACATATTTATTGGTGAAATGTGTTCCTAGATCACTAATGAGTAATCTAGGAAATCCAAATCTTGAAAACACATCCTTCTTCAAGAAATTCATGACCACCTTTGTTGTGTCATGAGATGTACCTTAATCTTCCACCCATTTGGAAACATAGTCAATGCCAAAATGGATATAAGAATCTCCATGTGAATTAGAAAAATTACCCATGAAATCTATTCCACACATGTTGAAGATTTTGACTTCCATGACTGGGTTTTGGGGCATTTTATTCCTTTTTTCCAATAGTGCTAGTTCGTTGGCACCAATTAGAGCTTTGAAAATAACCCCTTGAATCTTGGTGAAGTGTAGGCCAAAAAATTACACTTTGTAATATTTTTTATACTATGCGTTCTGGTCCATTATTTCCTCCAGTTGGTGACGTATGATACATGTCTAACACACTTTGGATTCTGTTTTCTGGGATGCAGTTTCACAATAATGCATCAGCACAATGCTTAAAAAGGATAGGTTCATCCCATCAATACTGTAAATATTTAATAAAAAATATTATTATTTGTTGGTAGGAGAGGTATTGGTGTAAAAATACCATGGAAATATAGTTTTTAATATTTTAAAACCACAATTGTTCTTTTATATTGAAGAGAGTTTCATCGAGGAAGTTGACCTCAATGTCTAGATCATTTATCACCCTTTATAAGTGATAGTGGAAGTCAAGATAGATGACCAACAACAACATTTTACATTCCTTTAGTATCCTTGATGCCAATGTAAAACTCTTATAGTAATAAGATCCAACATTTCAGTCTTATCTTGACATCCTTTTTATTCATCAAACATCGTAGGGAAGCATGGTCAATGTACACAATTACCTTTGACAAAACCATATAAGAGTGAAAATTCTCAAAAGAAAAGACAACTGCTAAGAGATCCTTCTCTATAATTATATAGTTTACCTATTCTTCATTTAGTTTGTGACTACTATAGTAGATGGGGTAGAATATGTGACTGAATCTCTGTCCTAGGATAGTTCCAACAGCAAAGTTGCTGGCTTCTCACATCAATTCAAATTATTTTTCCCAATCCGATGAAATGATTAGAGGAATGACTAGTAGGATTTTCTTTAAAGTGTTAAATGACTATTGAAATTCTTCAGTGTATTCAAATATAGTTTCTCTTGATAAAAATTGTTTCATAGGGTGAGAAAATTATGCAAAATATTTCATGAATCACCGATAGAACATGACATGGCCTAGAAAGCTCCTTATGCCTTTGACTGTTGAGGGATAAGGTAAATATTTGATCACTTTTATTTTAGCGGGATCCACTTACATTACATCCTTAGAAATTTTATTTCCAAGGACTATTCCTCCTTGAACTATAAATTGGAATTTTTTCCAATTTAAAACCAGACACTTCTCTTCACAGCATTGCAGTACTAACTCGATATTTCTTAGATAGACCTTGAAAGATATTACATAAACAGAGAAGTTGAACATGAAAATTTCTAATAATTACTCCACCATATTGTGTAATATGCGTGTCGTGAACCTTTGAAATGTTTCTAGTGAATTACACACACCGAATGACATTCACCTGTAGGAAAAGGTACCAAATGGACTTGTGAACGTTGTTTTAGAGTAATCATCTGGGTTGACTACAATCTGAGTGCATCCTGAATATCCATCCAAGAAACAATAGAATTCAGGTCCTGATAGTCTTTCCAACATTTGATTTATAAAGGTAAAGGGGAAATGGTATTTCAAGGTTTCCTAATTTAGGTTTCCTTAATCCACGTATACTCACTATCCAGTGATTGTGTGAGTTGAGATCAATTCATCTTCATCATTTTTTTCAATGGAGAGACCACATTTCATTTGAACAACATGTAGAGGGATCACCCACTCACTATAATATATTGAAAAAATTATTCTAGGATCCAAAAGTTTTATTATTTTTTATTAACTAATTCCCTCATTGGTGGGGTGAGTCACCTCTGTGTTTAGTGTTTGAGTTTTTCACCTTCTTATAATAAAATATTATTAGTGCATAATGTAGGACTGATTCCTTTGATATCAGCCACCCCTAGGAAATGGATTGATTATGTATTTGCAATACTTTAATCAATTTTACTCTTGTGACCTTGTCAATTTCGATTTAATGATGACTGGTAGTGTATCCATAGTTTCTAGAAAAGAATACTTGAGTGTACTGAGGAGGGGTTTCAGTTCCAGTTTCGATGGATGAATGAATGAGGGTATGAATGGTGGTTTATTGTCCATTTTAGGAGTTTATTTGTAGTTTACTTCCTCAAATTCATATCACTCATCCTCAGTAGGGAGGATTTCATCATTTTATTCTTAAATGTTTAAGTAGTCACTTCTTTCATCTCTGAGAAAAATATATTGGTAGTCAAAAGAGTCATCTATATATTTTGATGCTTTCACCAAGTCAAACACAACTTGTTTATCACCTAGTTAGAATATGATTCTTCCTTTATTAATATCTATCAGTGCCTTTCCATTGGCTAGGAATGGCCTGTCAAGTATGATTGGAATGTCTCCTTCTTCTTCCATGTCCAGAATGAGGAAGTATTCTGAAAAATGAACTTGGTGACTTTTACTAAGACATCCTTGAGAAGTCCTAGAGGATACTTTACTGATTGGTCAACTAATTAAAGTGTCACTATAGTCAATTAGAGTTCCTTGAGTCCCAGATATGGAATACACTCATAGGAATGAGGTTGATGTTGGCTTTTAAATCGCACAAGGCTCTTCCGAAGTTACATTCTCCTATTGTGAATGGGATTGAGAAACTTTATGGACATATCATTTTTTGTAGAATTTTATGTTGAAAAACTATATATAAATATTCATTTATTGACATGACTCCTAGGTATTTCATTTTTCTTTTGTTGGATAGAATCTCCTTAAGGAATTTTTCATAGATAGACATTTGAGCTATTACTTCAGCAAATTAAATGTTGATGTGAAATTTCTTAAACATCTCCAAAAATTTCTTGCATTTATATTTAATCCTTCCTTGCATAATTTTTTCTAGAAAAGGGATAAGTGGATTATAAGGTAGTAGATCATTGTATAAATCATCTTTGGGTTTCTCTTGAATTAGATATTTTGCAGAATATGGTGCTTCCTAAGGTATCTCTTGAGCAGTTTCAATTGTTTTTTCGTAATTTTTTTATTATATGACCATTGTATGATTTTTGGTTTCCTCAATTTTTTTATTATCCTCCATATGGTTTCTAAAAGTTTATCACTTTTATACTCCTCAGAACCACTACCTTTGCCTCTTCCCTTGGGTATGTCTCTGTATTACCAGGTAGAGTACTTGACAATCTCTCTAACAAGGTCTTTGAGATCTGACCCATTTGATGCTTGAGGTTATGAAGAGCCTTCCTTTGATTCTTTATTTCAGTCTATTGGGTGGTCATCCTCTGATATTCTTTTTAAATGAATGCTGAGAGTATATTTTACAAATTTTATTTAAGAGGAATCGTTCGTTGTAGATGTCTTAGTGGAGCTAGTTGAATTTGTTGTTGTGCTCTAGGATGGAAGGTTTGTTGCATTACTTATTATAGCAATCTGGGAACATGATTCATTGGAATATATCCTGGTGTTCTTCAGTTCCTAAATGGTGCCTGACCACTCCTTTAATGGTAGAACCCATGATTATTTTTTTATGGTTACTACATGGGCCTGTACTGATAATACTTCTATGGTTACTAAAATTATTGATTTTGTTTAATGTAATTGATGTAATTACAATATTGGCTTGGTTGATCCTAAACACCTATTTTGTAGTCTTAATATAGGTGTGGGACACCACACATTTCATAGGATTGGATCTCCATGACAGGATAAGGGGGTGGAGGTGGTGTAACAGGTAGCTTAGAGGATTCTAGATTCTTGGTCAAGGCCTTTACTTGTGCAGCTAGTAAAGTATGTTCTTCAACTTGGTGGATTCCGTGTTGGGGTGGTCCAAGATATCTTTTTCACAAAATGGAATTATGAGATACTTTATCCAAAATTTATTGGCCAGCCTAATGTGTTTTGAACATTATCCCTCTATTAGCGGTGACATCAACAACTGTATGAGCAACTTGTTTGATGCATTGATAGAATGTTTGGAGTTGTATCCACATATCAAGTTCGTAATGTGGGAAATTATGAGTGAGTTTCTTTAAATGATACCATGCTTCTCATGCTGAATCTCTATTAGTTTGAGCGAAAGTATGGATTTCATTCTGGAGGTTCCAAGTTAAGATAAGTGAAAAGTACTTATCTAGGAATTTTTTGGCTAAATCATCCCAAATCATAATGGACTTAGGAGCTTGAATTTTGATCCAATCCTTGGTTAAGTATAATAGGGATAAGGGAAATAATCTAAGTATTATAGTATTAAAAGATACTTCCTAGTTGCAAAATGTACTGCAAACTTCTAGGATGTTTGAGATATGTTCATGGGGATCTTCACTTAAAAGTCCACTAAACTGACCCATATTCTGGATTATATGAATGATTCTATGTTCAATATCGAATGTGTGTTCCTTAATAGGAGGGAGTACAATTATGGGTATAGCACTATGTATTTATGGAAAATGATAATCCATAATGGTGTGTTCTTGATGCATGGGCTGCTCTCTATTTATTGCAGGTTTCATTTTTGGCATGTTTGGTGGGTTGGGACCTATAGGATTGTTGTGGTCGGTCATTTTTGAACGGAGGCATGTAGAGATGTACCTTTTGATTTATGGTTCGAAGGTAAGATGTTCTTGTTGGTCAAGGATCATTGAATGAGTGAAAGGGCTGTGATGCATGTACTAGGCTGCATGGATAAGGATGAGGGGGCTTCTAAAAAGAAAATAGAATAGAAAAGAAAAGAGAAAGGGGGAATGAGTGAGGTAATATCAGGTTATTATTGTAGGTTTATGTGTGAAGCATAGTTTTTTCAGTCCCTATAAATGGCACCAAAATTTGATGCGCACACATGCATCATTTAATTCTCATGATCTATGATCATATTAGATTTATTATTTCCCAAACTACACATTCTACTAAGGTGTAGTATAGTGGTAGTATGATGTTAGTCCCATGATGATTGAATTGGATGGTAGGAACTAAGGATTTGAACCCGAGGTGTAGGAGTCCTCACAAGTTGATTGAGTTTGGGAATGAAATAATTCTAAGGGAATTGAGGATTAATATCACAGAGAGAATAGAGATCAGAATCAATTTTGAGGTTCAGGAAAAAGGATAATCTCAATCTTAACTTGGTATAGTCCTAAGGTTTAGGCTAAGAAGTAAGAAAGGGGCATTAGTTGACTATGGTAAAACCAACTAGATCTATCTAAGAGGAAACTATTCCTTGGTATGGATATAACAACAACCTATATGAATTAGGCCTAGATTATAAGGTAGAAAGTGGTATAGGCTATTGGTCATGACCTATTCTACTCCAATCAGGTCTGGGTCATTCTATCAAACTACACATGGTTAGGGTTGCTAAAAAATAATTAGATAGAAAATTATTTTCTTAACCTTATTACTATCCTAAGGGTTACCAAGTTTATAATTAAATATTTATTTAGACCAGACACCCCTACTCCTGACCCCCTACCCTAAGCAGTTTAGCCAATCATGGTAGAATTGATCAATAACGGGTAAAGAATTGAAAAAATATTGATTTTACCAATAAAAATTTATATTAATAAATTAAAGATCATTAAATAAAGAATAATAAATTTAAAACATAAATCAATCACAAATTCAACCAAACACCTACTTGAAACAAGAATCAGGAAGAACTTAGTATGGGTTTGTCGTCGATCGGTGATTGAAACAGAGAACGCATGTAACTCGGCTTGAAAATGTAAAAGAATGATGAATGATTTTCAAAGTTTAATCAATGGTGGTTGAATATATATAAAATTGTAAAATAAATAGATGCAATTTAAGTTTAGGGTGAGAAGAAATAAGAAATAATGAGAGAAAAATGAGAGAAAATGAAGAAGTACCTGAACATTATGTCTGTTGTGCTCCCATTGGAGGTAAATAATTGGGATATTGCACGTGTAATGGGTATTAACATTGTGTAATTCCAATCCAAGATTTTCTACATGATTTTTGAATCTTGCGTGAATCTCATGTGAATCTCATTTTGGATATTTGTGATTTGGAAATGGACTCCTTTCACAATGTGTAACTGGTCTTCATGACGTGTTTCTTCCTTTAGTCTGGATCTTCAAAGAGAGAATTAAGATTCCAATGTTACATGAAATGTATTGGTGACTCACGTCATTTAATCGCTTCATGTTTTGTAATTCCTTAAGGACTTGTCATATGCTGTGAAATATGACTACACGTCGTATAAGTGAGTTTCACAATGTGTAATGATCATTTTTTGTCTCTTTCTCCAGCTTTTCCTTTGAAACCTTAGAAACCTATTTCCTAAAATAATCAACACATACCTGGTGAATTATCGAGTAAAACATAGATAATCCTTACTCAAATGACAGTAGAATGTATATATGATTTTAACTTATCACATATCATCAGTGAAAACTTTTAAATCCCCAACCCTCCAGTTTCTGTTGCACACCCTAGTACCTTCAATACCTGAGTTTTCTTTGACTCGCATCACAGTTCGCACCTGGTCCAATGTATCACCATCTCATTTGGAATACCGTTTTGTCTCCACATGGTCTAAATATTACAATGTCCCGATCATAACCCATAAAAACTCTCTTACAAGCGAGGAGGTCTCAAGAATGTGTAATGCACAACAATACAGTTCTCATGGACATGAAAACCCTTATATACATATAATATGGAAGACTGATGACGTGAAAACCATCTATTTAATCATTAATTAAAATCATCACATGCAATTGAAATAAATAATTAAATAAATTAAATTTCATACATATATTGGTCAGTCGATTCTCAATATCTTTTGATAAGAAAATAAAATGTGAAATGAAAATTAAATTTGTGATAAATTTTATATCGAGGAAAATTAAAATAAATTATAATAATTCATTTTAATTTTAATTAAAATCATATTTTTCACTTAGTCCCATTTAAAAATTAATTTTAATTCCAAAAATTTAAACTTTTTTTGATTTTTTTATTATTTTTCTCCATTTCCTGGGCCAGTGTTAGCCCGAAAATCCCTAAAAGGGGTTTCAGGACCAATATTGATAAAAAATGGGATTAGTGAGTCAGGAAGGGCCTCACTCACCATGAACCTAGTTGGGATGAACCAACTTGATTGTGGGTCAGCCAACAGGTGGCGGTTGAGCCGCGAGAGCCAGCAGGGACGGGGGCTGGGCATGGTAGTTTGTGGACGGAGGGGGCTAACGCAGTAGTGGGCCACCAGTGTCCATGCACGGGGGACAGTGACTAGGATAATCATGGAAGGAGGTGCCATGTCTGAGAAATAAGATGAAACAGGTAGCATGGATCAGTCCAGCACGGTGGCCAGGCAGAGGGCCGGCGGTGCGATAGAGGCATGGCGGGTGGCGTGGAGCAGTCCACCCCTTTCTATTTATTTTTTATTTTATTGTTTTTTTATTGACCTGCCCAGAACCTCCCCCCAGGCCCTTTAATTTTTTCCCTTTTGTTAAATATTTCCACAGCTAATTTTATGGGATATTTATTTTTTTTTAAAAAAATCACGAACATGTGGAATAAGGACCTGACTAAAAATTACTATTCATACCATCCGAATTCTGACCGATGTTCAGGTTCACCAAAAATTACCATTTCCAACTTCCTTGGGGTAAAACATCAATATATATATATAAATACGTTCCTAAATTTTTAAAACTTTCAAACATAGAATTTAATTCGATTTAAAACTTCATATGACCACAATTTCTCTATCTGATGTTGGATTGAATCACTGTTTGTGGTGTTGAGACCGTAACAATTCCCTCTTCATGAATATAATACAAACATAATTTTTATCTACTTAAATATTCACACGATCACTCTGATACCAATTTTTGGTACGAGGAATGCATTGGTGGATCAAAAATCAGGAATTTAAAAAATATAATATTGTGATCGATGTCGCAACGTCATCACCAGCATAAAACTTTCCTAGTTACATCCCAAGGATCTCACATGAAGGAATTAATCATAAAAATAAATTGAATAAATATACCTTGTTTGATTTGTGGGAATGTTTGACAAACACTCATTGCAAGTGACCGTTGCTCGAAGGAATCAAAGTCGGATCCCTCTAGATCATCCATACGAGCTTCAAAAATCCATGGAAACATTGTTCATCAAATTCTGAGTGCTAAAATGAAGATTCAATGAAGCTTTTGACATTGTGATGATCACTTCTACACTGTTCCATCGATCCATGAATGTGATCTTCTATTGATTGCTTGGAATGGATGCTTCTCTCTATAGGAAGTAGGAGAGAGGAGAGAGAGGCTCTCAAAATCATAGGATGAATAAGACCACTCATGAGAGCCTCCTCCTCTTTATATATCAGGGTGTAGAATACCCGAAAATGGATCCCCAACTATCTGATATTCATTACTCACTAAATAAACCATAAATAATGTTTTATGAACAACTAAATGTGTCATAAATGTAATTTATATTTTTATCACTTACCTGTAATATAATAAATATATTAATTAAAAAAACATGTCATTAACTTGACTCATTATTTCTGCAAATATTAAATGAACCTTCAATATTAAAATCATATTCGTTCATATAATATTTTCCTTGTATTCACTCAATATCTTATGAATAATTTTTATAAATAAATTCAGTACCTATAATGAACGGACTAGGATACCCTCTCAATGCTAGAATCAGACCTGATCCTCCACATACCTGAAGAGTATTCCTGATCCCCACAGGCTGACAACTAACACCCAGACATCTATAACAAACAAAGGGAACAATTTCACCTAATCTAAAGAAACAACATGTCATATATACATGTAGAATAGAGAAATAATAGAATATATAGGTTTATTCCATAACAGAAAGAAGACAATGGAAACGATACAACTAAAAAGGTAGCAATAACAATCTCAAAGATACAAGTCCAAATAAAATGAACTACAAGACTAAAATAGCTACTTTAATAGCTCCATGTGATAGCATGGGAAAAATACCACCATCTCATCACCAGCTACCAAAAACCCAGCTGACAAAAAACCTTTCCACCTTACTACGGTGCCTTGCATTGCCTTTCCCTACATTTAAAGACATAACAAGATCTACACAAAGTTGAAGGGGTGAATAGGGTGTGAGTTAATAGGATCAGTAGGGTCTCACCCTGGTGTTCCATAATAAGTCTTTATATAATAATCATATCATGCTCAAATTCAAAGAAAACAAGGCATGATAGTAGTTTAACTATTTTTATATAAAAAGCATGGAAAAGAAATTTAATTTCCCCCTTTTCCACATTTTCAAATAAAATAGGTAAATCAGCTCCAAAGTATTTTATATCCATATATCAAAGCAGATATATAAAAAAAACCAAAGAAGGCATGAAATATCATATCAAATCCAAGGTAGTACAATCAAAATAGTACAAACCAAATAGACCAAATCAACAAAAAGCACATGTAATATCATGCCAAGGACACTAGGTCATGATAGCTATGAAACTTGTACTTAAAATAGATAATCATGTACGCATAAAGAAACTAGAAATATTCATCGAGTTTAGATAGTAGAGGAACACCCAAGAAATTGACCCCCCCAACAAGTCTAACAAGTCCATAGAACAACAGGCCTAGGGAGAAAAGGAAATCCCCATGATAAAACCCCAAACATTGGATGAGTCCTATTAATACACCTTTCACCTAAGTACCCAAGGCTTCCCATGTTCTCTATTTTCAAAACCATTTCAATCAATTCATTTTCATCAAATTTTTCTTTGAAAACCATTTCAGAAAACCATTTCATAATGATTTGAAAAACACTTTTCACTTACCCAAAACTAGGAGAAACCCATATCTTATGAAAAACCATTTCCACAAACTTAAATCCAATTATTCAATCATTTAATTTCATTTATAAAACAATTTATAAAATAACTAGAGCAATTCATTTCACCAACACAAGCTAGAGATGAAACCACCTACCTCAAAACATGGGTCACACACACCCACAATAGAATATACCGATAAAGACAACCACACAATGAAAATAGAGGTCCTAGAATTGATCTACACATATTATAATTGATTTAATTTAATAAAGGGGTTGTTAGATAAGAGGAAACAACACATACCACAAGAACACACACCTGCCACACCACAACCAACATGGAATTGGCCCTTGGAAAAAGATCGCACAACAGATCTAAAGAGATACAATAAGAAACATCACCACAGGTCAATGAATTTGATAATTCAATGAAAAAATGCTATAAAAATCAAGTAAATGAAGAATTATAAAGGATTAATCACTTGAAGAGACGCAACTTGACTGTAATAGTGATCAATCTCCATACAAATTAATATGGAATGATCGAAGGCTCCCAAAATTGTTGTAAAATAGATCTAGGTTGAGTGGGAAAAAACTTCATGTAGAATGAGAAAACACATCACTCTCATAACACCATAAAATCCCAGTCTTCATCATTTACATGGAATGTAATCCCTTTACACATCATGTAATCCATGGGGATCACATATGCTGAAAAACTCTCCACTTTTTAATTTAAAACCCAATTTTTTAACATTACATGACATGTAACATTTACATGGAATATATTCCATTCAAGATGTGTACATACCCAATTAAAGAGAAAAAATAGCAAAGAGAAGGGAAATACCTAAAAGCGGGTTACATGATGAGAAAAACTCATCACCATAAGAATTTACATCCCCAAGAAGTCATGTGGAAGTATAGAATTCATTAAATAGTTGATTTCATTTCTCCCTTATCAATGAATCACACTCCCAAGTCTCATAAGAATCTGATTCGTGTTTCCATAACACACTGACTAATGAAATCGAATTCCCACTCAAGACCTTCACTTGAGAGTCAACGATCACTACTAGATACTCAACAATAGAAACATCTCACTCTAAATAAATCTATTCCCAACTAAAAATATGAGTATCAGGACCCAAGATTAACTTACATGGATAATACATCATTTTAGATAAATATTCAGCGTATTACAAAAATACATTCCCAGAGACCGTAATAGTTTAGTGTTTTTCGAATATTGAAATCATAATATTTTAACTTGGTGAAAGATATTCAGCATATCCATTAAAGATATTCCTTTTTAGCACTCCTACTTAAAACCTCTCTTCATACCCCAGATAAATGAAACTTAAGAAAGGGGTGAGATTAGATGCTTAATAAGGTTAAACAAGGGAGATAAGTAAGCATAACATGATCACAAGGATATGAGAACATGATCACAACATTAGAAGATCATACCCTGCATATCAAAGATCATAATCAAGAGTCATGGCATAAAGATTGACAGTTCATAAAACCTGAACCATAAGGTAATCAAGAGAATTGAAACACCCAAGAATGATAAAGGGTTAAATTACTAAATGATATGACTCATGTCAACAAGGTTCACCTTCCTTTTCTGGAGCCTACCTGATTAGAACTCGAAATTTAAGTGTGATTGGTTTGGATTAGTGATCAAGATGGGTGACCTTCTGAGAATTTTCCTAGGGTGTTTTTGAGTGAGGACAACATACACTGGAAATTACATGTGTTGGACTGTGGGGGCTGTTATTAGTCAGATAACCCATTCGAGCACGTTGGTGGGCCCCAAGGTGAAGACCATGTGTCTTCAGGGTAACTGGTGGTACCTGGTGGTCTAGGACCTGATAGCCATCTTAAGGTGGTATGTCTGTGCTGTCATTGGTACCTAGTTGTTACATTTGGTATCAGAGGAGTAACTCAGCCTTAAGTGCGGTGCATTGCCTGGGTTGAGATTTAGGCCCCACAATGAGGACATTGTGCTCTAAAGGGGAGGTGAATGTAACATACCAAAATGATGAAGGTTTAAATGACTAAATGATATGACTCATGTCAACAAGGTGCACCTTCCTTTTCAGGAGCCTACCTGATTAGAACTCCACAATTAAGCGTTCTTGGTTTGGAGTAGTGATCAGGATGGGGTGTTTGTGTTGTCATTGAGACCAAGTTATTACATTTTATATCAGAGGAGAAACTCAACCTTAAGTACAGTGCATTGCCTGGGTTGAGATGTAGGGCCCACAACGAGGACATTGTTCTCTAAAGGGGAGGTGAATGTAACACCCTAGAATGATAAAGGGTTAAATGACTAAATTATATGAATCATATCAACAAGGTTCACCTTCTTTTTCAGAAGCCTACCTGATTAAAACTCCACAGTTAAGCGTGCTTGGTATGGAGTAGTGATTAGGATGGGTGACCTTCTGGGATGTTTCTCAGGGTGTGTGTGAGTGAGGACAAAGCACACTAGAAAGGACATGTGTTGTCCTGTGGGGACTTTCATTAGTCATATGAACCGTTCGGGCATGTGGGTGGGCCCTAGGATGAGAAACACTTATCTATGAGGCAACTGGTGGTACCTGGCGGGCCAGGACCCAAAAACTATATTAAGGCAGGATGTCTGTGCTATCACCGAGACCTAGTTGTTACAAGAATAATCCATGCGATCATAATAGAGGAATAAGATATTGAATTGTGGTATACACATAAGCATATAAAATCCTATGTCTAGGATACCTACCAAGATCTTCACAACATGTTAGGATTGGTCTAATCACCCGTGTACCTGATCTAGGCTTGCCATGCCATTCTGTGTACCCTCTCGTTTCAGGCTTGGGAGGCGGGGTGTTTGTGCTATCACCGAGACCCAGTTGTTATAAGAATAATCCATACTAGAATAATAGAGGAATAAAACATTGAATTGTGGTATACACATAAGCATAGAAAATCCTATGTCTAGGCTACCTACCAAGATCTTCACAACATGTTAGTATTGGGCTAATCACCTGTGTACCTGATCTAGGACTGCGATGCCATCCCATGTACCCTCTTGTTTTAGGCTTGGAAGGCCCTCCCCTATACCCTCTTGTTTTAGTCTTGGGATGCCCTCTTATATACCTTCTTGTTTTAGGCTTGGGATTCCCTCCCATGTACCCTCTTGTTTCGGGTTTGAGATGCCCTCCCATGTACCCTCTTGAATTGTGGTATACACATAAGCATAGAGAATCCTATTTCTATGATACCTACCAAGATCTTCACAACATGTTAGGATTGGGCTAATCACGCATGTACCTGATCTAGGCTTGCGATTCCATCCCATGTACCCTCTCGTTTTAGGCTTGGGAGGCGGTGTGTTTGTGCTATCACCGAGACCCAGTTGTTATAAGAATAATCCATACGAGAATAATAGAGGAATAAGACATTTAATTGTGGTATACGCATAAGCATAGAAAATCCTATGTCTGGGCTACCTACCAAGATCTTCACAACATGTTAGGATTGGGATAATCACCTGTGTACCTGATCTAGGCTTGCGATTCCATCCCATGTACCCTCTTGTTTCAAGCTTGGGATGCCCTACCCTATACCCTCTTATTTCAGTCTTGGGATGCCCTCCCATATACCTTCTTGTTTTAGGCTTGGGATTCCCTCCCATATACCCTCTTGTTTCGAGTTTGAGATGCCCTCCTATGTAACCTCTTGTTTCAGGCTTAGGATGCCCTCCTTTGTACCCTCATATTTCGGGATTGGGATGCCCTCCCATGTACCATCTTGTTTCAGGCTTGGGATTCTCTCCCATGTACCCTTTGATCTCATAAAACATTTATCGTTACCCAATGCATTGGTGGGAGATATAGGTCCTACCCACCACATAACAAAATCATACATGCATGTGCCTTAAGATCTTCACAACATGTCTAGGCTACCTACCAAGATCTTCACAACATGTTAGGATTGGGATAATCACTCGTGTACCTGATCTAGGCTTGTGATGCCCTCCCGTGTACCCTCTGTTTTAGGATTGGGATGCCCTCCCCCATATCCTCTTGTTTCAGGCTTGGTATACCCTCCCCTATACCCTCTTGTTTTAGGATTGGGATGCCCTCCCATGTACCCTCTTATTTCGGGTTTGAGATTCCCTCCTATGTAACCTCTTGTTTTGAGCTTGGGATTCCCTCCTATGTAACCTCTTATTTTGGGATTGGGATTCCCTCCCATGTACCCTCTTGTTTCGAGCTTGGGATTCCCTCCCATGTACCCTTTGATCTCATAAATAATTTATCATTACCCAATGAATTGGTGGGAGATATAGGTCTTACCCACCACATAACAAAATCATACATTCATGTGCCTCAAGATAAAAAAACATTTTTCATCATGTCACATACAAAGAGATGGGTTTCATAAAAATCATATTATAACCCATGAAATGAAATTGGTATTATAAACATTTCATCATATCATAAATTTTAAAAAATAGACAGGTTTCATAATCATTTCAATATAGAATAACCTGTGAAAATAATAAGATATTGAATTGTGGTATACACATAAGCATATAAAATCCTATTTCTAGACTACCTACCAAGATCTTCACAACATGTTAGGCTTGGGATAATCACCCGTATACCTGATCTAGGCTTGTGATTCCCTCCCGTGTAACCTCTTATTTTAGGATTGGGATGCCCTCTCATATACCCTTTTATTTCAGGATTGGCATGCCCTATCCTATACCCTCTTGTTTCAGTCTACGGATTCCCTCCCCCATACCCTCTTGTTTCATTCTTGGGATTCCCTCCCATGCACCCTCTTTTTTTGGGTTTGAGATACCCTCCTATGTAACCTCTTGTTTCGGGCTTGGGATTCTGTAAGAACCCGGACCTTCGTTCAGGTATGTTTTTCTGTTTTCTAGAGTTTTTAAGAAAAAAGGTTTTTCTGGAAATTGTCAAAGTACACGCCGTGTACTTTCTGAGTACATGCCGTGTACTCTGTTCCGGCTCGAAGCCGTGTGCTGGCCGTGTCTGGGCCACACACACGGCGTGTAAGGCTGAGGTGGAGGCCGGTTATTTCGGAGTACGGAAAATTCAAAGTACACGCCATGTACTCTAAAAGTACACATCGTGTACTTTCTTTTTTTTCATTAAATGGACCGGGGTCGCGCCTAACCCCAAAATATGTCTTCTTCTCCAGTTTTCAACTGTCCGGGAGCGTCCGTACGACCGGATATTCGACGGAGTCCTGCCTCTCCGTCCGTTCTCCGATTCGAGCACGGTCGATTGCGTTGGAATTGAAGCGGTGAGTTCTTCCTTCTGCTTGAGTCTTGTTTCTTGATTCCTCCTTGTTTTCAAGTTATCGTGGGATGAACGTTTTGTGCGTTTTCTCAGATCTACGTCGTTCTAAGGGGAATCTGTCGTCGAGGTTCACATATATCGATCTACTAGGATTGAGGTAGGTGGTTTGTGCCTTTATGTAGAAAGTCTTTGAGTATTTTGTGCAAATTCCACCAATACCCTTGAATGGGTTATTGCGTGTTTCCTGTTTTTCCCTTGTTTCTTTCCTGCTTTGGTTGATTTCTTTAGTAGAGGTTATTGCTTGTGATTAGAGTAATTTGTTTGTGCTCAGATTGCTTTGCCATGCTTGTTCTGCCTGTTTGGCATTTTCCATTTGCCATGCCTAGTCGTAGGATAGTGGAACTGTTGTTTTATTTTGCTATTGACCCTTAGTTGATAGCCAAGTAGTTCTTGAGGTTTACTTGGATGATACACATGCACTGATCATGTTTAGTTACTCGGGACTGTGAGAACCTAGAGTAGCAGACCAAAGGGAGAATTGACGGAAGGCCTTCTCTAGAGTGTCTTTTAAATCACGATGTGAGACCAAGTGGAGAATTGACGGAAGGGCTTCTCTAGAGAGTCTTTTAATTACGATGCGGGCTATAGGGGGAATTGACGTTGAGTGCTTCCTCAGAGAGCCTTTAGCACGATACGAGACTATAGGGGGAATTGAAGGTGAGTGCTTCCCCAGAGAGTCTGCTTAATTACGTAGCTGAACCAGAGGGGTGAGACTGTGTGTGCCTCCTAGAGGGTTGCTTGTATTTAGAGGGTGAACCATAGGGGATAGACTGTGAGAGCTACCTAGAGGGTTACCTATTTTCTTCTTGTTGTTGACTGCTATACTTGTTAGAACTGTGGATTGTATCTGTTTGCGCTTTTCCGTTTACTGCTTCTTGTTTTATTACTGCCATGTATTCATTGACTGTTAGGCACAAATATTTGGGTGATTTCCTACTGGGATTGTATCTCACACCCTGTTTGGGCCATGCTTTTGGGCCCAAGCAGACTATGTTGCTGCAGGTATAGACAAGGGCAAGCACCCTTCTATTTCAGGATCTTGACTGCACCAGGAGCTGGGGAGCATGGGACCGAGCCATGGCTCACGATGCTGAGGAGATTTCTTTGTTTTTCTTTTGCACTTGGTTTCAGTTGTATTCCAGGACGTTGTTGTGTTTGCTGTTTTCCATAGATACTTGTACCTTCTGCATTATTGTCATCATTTTTATATATCTGCATTGCTTCTGCTGTTTGGTTTCTGTTGTTATGCATGTTGTTTACTGCTTCCACTGTTTATTGTTGTTTCTTACCTTGTATACCTTACCGAATGAGGGCATAGTTTCCCCACCGACTTTCCAAGGCCCTCGCTACTATTCGGTAGCCTCTGGCGTTCGGGGAAATGCGCTTGAGGTCATGTGGCGAACCGGGTACGGGGCACCAGTGGAGGGGCTCCAGACTCAGGATGTTACAAAGTGGTATCAGAGGTGTTCTTTTATCTTGCTTTACTGTTTGGAGACCTTAGCCAGGGATAGGACAGATTCGGTACTTGGCATTAAGCTGTGCTCGGGAGTAGCTAACCCGTGTACAGGGAAAAGCCATACTACCTCATTAATTTCAGTTTTCTGGTTTTGAGATTTTATGGTTGGTATGTTTTCACCTAGAGTGATTCGTATGACTTGTGCGGTTATTGTTTTGATATTTCGGTTCTATTTCTGTCGCAACCCAATGAGATGAGGGTATGCCATCTCATGCATCATATAGACACTTGTAGGAATCACATGTCATGCATTCTTTCCATGCCATATAGGGTGCATTAGCGATTGCATGCTGTTGTGATAGACTATGTGTAGATTATGCATGCTGTTTTGATAGTTGCTTGATAGATTATCTGTTGTTATGTTAGAAAACTGTTTGTTTTGTTATTTTCTTAAAGTGAACGCCAAATTTTGGTTCTTGAGGTGTTATGGGCCCTCGCGGATCGGAATTTGGAACTTTTCGCCTTGTTTTTGGTGTTCTGGGATTCTGTGCAGTTTCTGAGCTATTGCCCAGAAAAACCTAGAATACACGACGTGTACTTTTTAGATACACGCCATGTAGTTTTCAGGCCGTGTCACTGACTGTGTGAGGAGAACATGGTGTCGTGGGAGTAACTTCGGGAACACGCCATGTGAGTTCGGAGCCATGTACTCGGCTGTGTCTCTAACAACACGGGTCGGGGAAGCTCGGGTAGAACACGCCGTGTTTGTAGGGAACATGCCGTGTAGTCTTGTCTAGGTGCCCGGCCATGTCACGAACAACACGGGCCAACGTGACCTTCTTTTCCACACACCGTGTTTGTTCGGAACACGCCGTGTAGTCTTGCTCAGGTACCCGACCGTGTCATGAACAACACGGGACGGTGTCGCCTTCGCCTATGCACGCCGTGCTTGTTCGGAGCACGCCGTGTAAGGTCCAACCGTGTAGACGGCCATGTATTCAGCAACACGGATCGGCAAAGCCTCGTCTAGTGCATGCCATGTTTTATTCGAACACGCCGTGCAGTCTTGGGTTGAGTCGGACTGTGTGGGTTAGTCGTGTAAGGAGACTCGGGCATGGGAATAGTTTCTAGTACACGCCATGTGTGGGGGTCAACACGCTGTGTAGTTTGAAGTGTACATGACTCGTAGGGCAAGAGTACACGCCCATGTCAGTGGTTTAAGAATACACACCATGTAGTTTTATACACGTCGTGTAGTCGTGTTTTGAAATCTTGTGTGTTTTTCTTCCCCTGTTCCCATTTTGTACTCTTGTGTTCCTTGTCCTTGTTTTCCTGATCTAAGGTGTGCTTTTGATCTTTCAGAGCTATGCCTCCGAGACGTCCTCCGGTCGTACGTCTGTCATCAGGCAGTGATCAGACACCAGACATGGCTGATCAGGGACGTTCTCTCGATCCCCCAGCTGAGCCAGCCTTGGCACCGGTTGTTGTACGAGTCACAGGCGCTGATGCGCAGTTAAGGGAAGGTTTCATGAGGATGATGCAGGCCTTCCAGGGAGCACCGCCTCCTGCCTCGTCTATGGAAGACTTGACGCGGGTCTTTTAGCAGCAGCATCCTCCCACGTTCTCGGGGGAGGGAGGACCTCAGGCTACAGAGTCATGGCTGGAATCCATGCTGACTATATTCGAGCATCTGGAGATGCCTCCAGAGAGGCAGGTCAAGCTCGCCACCTACATGTTCCGAGACTCCACCAAGAGGTGGTGGGACATGATCTCACAGTCGGGTCAGCAGCAGGCTATGACTTGGGAGGAGTTCCAGTGCATGTTTTACGACTACTTTTACTGGGAGACCCTGAGGGACGATCGAGCTCGGGAGTTCATGAGATTAGAGCAGGGTACTCTATCTGTCATGGAGTATTCCTCTCGTTTCACTAAGCTGCAGCGTTTTACACCCCTTCAGGATGGGAGTGGGGTGTTCTTTGTGAGGAAGTTTGAGGATGGACTCAGGAGGGAGATTCGCTCATAGGTGAACACCTTCCAGCTGACTTCCATTACTTCCATCGTCAACCAGGCACTGATTGCGGAGTGCAATCTGAGAGACTCTGGAGCTGCGAGTCAGGGCGGTTCTGCTTCCAGAGCTAGCTTTCCTTCAGATGATAGCAATAAGCGCCGTAGGGAGCCTACGTGTGGTGATTCGAGGAAGCGAGATGCATAATCAGGAAGCCAGGTGACATGCTACCAGTGTGGCCGGATAGGGCACATGAGTCCACAGTGCTAGAGAGACCCCGTGGAGTACCGATCTTGCAGCAAGTTGGGTCAACTTCAGCGTTTCTGCCAGGTTTTCCCACAAGTAGCAGGTGACCGGGGTTCTTCCATGACTCCTCGTTCAGGAGCAGCCCCACCAGTCTCTCACCAGTCAGGGAACTGGAGTTCTTCCGGCCATTTGGGCCGAGGTGGAGGTCGAGGCCGTGGCGGTCAGCCACCAGTCCCTCAGCACCATCAGGGAGGTTCAGCTCAGAGTGGTCAGTCAGGGGTGCGGGTCTGCGGTGCAGGCCAGTATTTCACCGTGGAGCAGACTTATCTTGAGCAGGATCCCGACCCTTCTACTGTTCGAGGTACGATTTTAGTAGCCTCAGTTTTATCTTCATCCCTTTTAGATACTTGTGTTACGCATAGTTTTATCTCTATTGCTATTGTGTAGAGCCTTGGACTCTACATCTTTTCTTCTGCCGACGCGTTGAAACTAGACACACCTTTGGGAATGAGGACATCTAGTGTACGTCAGTGTAGAGAGTTCCCTCTCTAGGTTGCAGGGTATCACTTCTTATGGGATCTCTATGTCTTAGAGATGATAGGTTATGATGTCATCCTTGACATGGACTGGTTGATTCCCTTCCGGGCAGTCGTCGACTACTATCACCGCAGAGTCAGTTTCATCTCACCAGAAGGTGAATCTTTCCTTCATAGAGGCGAATGGGACGTTCGGGCGAGTCGGGCGGGACTCGAGCATCTTGGGCTAGGAGGGGTGACAACCCAGATTGCTAGTATTTATCTGGATAACCAGGGGACTCCGCAGTTGGACTTTCCTCCAGTGGTGGATCGCTTTAGGGATGTCTTTCCAGAGGACTTTTCAGGTTTTCCTCCGGAGCGTGAGGTGGAATTTTCTATTGAGCTCGTGCCAGGAGCGGAACCAGTGTCCATTCCTCCCTATAGGATGGCCACACCTGAGTTGCAGGAGCTCAAGAAGAATTTGTAGGAGCTACAGGCTAAGGGTTTCATCCGACCTAGTACTTCTCCTTGGGGTTCTCCTATTCTGTTTGCGAAGAAGGCAGACGGTACCCTTCGGATTTGTGTGGATTATTGGAAGCTGAACCAGTTGATGGTCAAGAACTGATATCCTTTTCCATAGATTGATGACCTTTTTGATCAGCTTCGAGGATCCCGGGTGTTCTCGAAGATCTAATTGAGGTCCGGTTATCATCAGTTGCACGTTAGACCATCAGATATACCTCTGACAGCCTTCAGGAGCAGGTACGGTCTTTACGAGTATACAATCATGCTGTTCAGTCTCACGAACGCACCTGCAGTTTTCATGGAGCTGATGAACCGAGTGTTCCATCCTTACTTGGACTCCTTCGTCATGGTCTTCATGGATGATATCTTGGTGTACTCTCACACTCGACACGACCATGCCACCCATCTTGAGATCGTTCTGAGTACACTGAGATAGCATCAACTTTATGCTAAACTCTCGAAGTGCCACTTCTGGATGGATCAGATTCACTTCTTGGGTCACATAATCTCATAGATAGAAGTATCTGTGGACCCAGAGAAAGTGAGATCTGTAGTTTCCTGGAAGTAGCTGAAGAACTTTTTTGAGGTACGGAGCTTCCTAGGGATGGCTGGATACTACAAACGCTTTATTCGGGACTTTTCCCGTTTAGCAGCACCTTTGAAAGGTCTGACCAAGAAGGGGGCGAAGTTATTATGGTCACATTCTTGTGATTCAGCCTTTCAGGAGCTGAAAGGGAGGTTGACATCAGCACCGATACTAGTCTTGCCAGAGCTAGGCAAGAGCTACACTGTTTACTGTGATGCTTCAGGTATCGGGCTGGGAGCTGTGCTTATGCAGGAAGATGAAGTCGTTGTGTATGGGTCTCGGCAGCTGAGGCCACATGAGAGGAACTACCCTACGCACAATCTAGAGTTGGCAGCTGTTGTTCATGCTTTGCGCTGTTGGAGACACTATATTCTGGGAGAGCACTTTGTGGTCATCACTGACCACAAGATTCTCAAGTATATCTTCACTCAGCGTGATCTGAATCTGAGGCAACACAGGTGGGTTGAGTATCTACAGTCTTTTGACTTTGAGCTTTCCTATACGCTGGGAAAGGGCAACGCCGTGGCAGATGTGTTGAGACGGAGAACTCAGATTCAGGCAGTTCAGGAGGCCAGTAGTGAGTGGAATCTGATGGCTATGTTCTCTGAGATGCATCAAGAGGTGCATGACAGATGGGGATAGACTTTTCTATCTTATGTAGCTGTTACCTCCATGCTACTTGATCGGGTATAGATGAGGCAACTATCAGATTTGGAAGGCTTAGTCCTGCGGGAGAGTGTGTCAGGAGAGGACCCTCTTCCTGGATGGACAGTGGACGAGGATGAGATCTTGCGTTTCCAAGGATGCATATGGGTGCCAATAGACATACACGAGGAGCTGATGCGGGATTTCCATTCCTCAGTTTGGGCAGTTCATCCTGGCATCACCAAGATATATCGGGATCTTTATCGCCAGTACTGGTGGCTAGGTATGAAGAAGGATGTTGCTGCTTTTGTCATGAGATGTTCTACTTGTCAGCAGGTGAAAGCAGAGCATCAGCGACCAACAGGTCTCTTACAGTAGTTACTCATTCCGGAGTGGAATTGAAACGATGTTGCGATGGAATTTGTGACTGGTTTGCCGAGATCACCTCGAGGGAACAATGTTGTTTGGGTTTTCATCGAAAGGCTTACGAAGGTTGCTCACTTCTTGCCGATCAAGGAGACCTTTAGTGTCGATGATATGGGACGAATTTACATCAGGGAGATTGTGCGTCTGCATGGAGTTCCGCGCTCTATTGTTTCAGACAGAGATGCGCGCTTTACTTCTCGGTTCTGGCAGGGACTTCAGAAGGCCTTGGGTACACAGGTACTTTTGAGTACAACATACCATTCCCAGACTAATGGCCAGTCTGAGTGCATGATCCAGGTGCTTGAGGATATGCTCCGAGCTTGCATCCTTGACTTTGGAGGTTCTTGGGAGAAGCATATTCCTCTGGTGGAGTTCGCCTACAACAACAGTTTCTAGGCAACCATCCAGATGGCACCATACGAGGCTTTGTACGGTAGGCCATGCTGATCACCCTTAAACTGGCTGGAGGCAGGAGAGGCAGCTTTGCTGGGACCTCATCTTGTTCAGGAGACTTCAGAGCAGATAGAGCTGATTCGGAAGAGGATGGCTACAGCGCAGTCTTGGCAGAAGTCTTATGCGGATCAGCGGAGACGACCTCTGGAGTTCGAGGTCGGTGATTGGGTTTTCCTACGTGTCGCACCTAGGTTGGGACACAAGAGGATTCAGAGATAGGGTATGCTTTTACCACGGTACGTTGGGCCGTTTGAGGTTTTGGAGAGAGTGGGGCCAGTCGCCTATTGGTTGCAGCTACCTCAGAGGTATCGGGCCATGCACGACGTCTTCCACGTCTCTCAGCTCCGACGTTACTTTTCAGACCCGTCTCATGTCTTTCAGCCTGAGGAAGTTGAGCTTGAATTAGATGCATCGTTCGAGGAGCATCTTATCCGGATTTTCGATCGTAGTACAAAGGTTCTCCGTGGGTGGTCTGTTCCTCTAGTACGAGTGCTATGGAAGCACGGGCGAGTACAGGACGAGACATGGGAGAAGGAGGCCGATGTATGATCACAGTGGCCGGAGCTATTCGGGGATCCTTCTTCTCCACCTCGTTAGGGAAATTTGGGGACGAATTTCTTTAAGGGGGGAAGTTTGTAAGAACCCGGACCTTCGTTCTGGTATGTTTTTCCATTTTCTGGAGTTTTTAAGAAAAATGGTTTTTTTGGAAATTTTAAAAGTACATGACGTGTACTTTCTGAGTACACGCCATGTAATCTGTTCCGGCTCGTGTGCAGGCCGTGTCCGGGCCACACACACAGTGTGTAAGGCTGAGGTGGAGGCCGGTTATTTTGGATTACGGAAAATTCGAAGTACACACCGTGTACTATAAAAGTACATGACGTGTACTTTTTTTTATTAAACGGACCGGGGTCGTGCCTAACCCCCAAATACATCTTCTTCTCCAGTTTTCGACCGTCCGGGAGCGTCCGTACGTCCGGATCTTTGACGGAGTCCTGCCTCGCCATTCGTTCTCCGATTCGAGCACGGTCGATTGCATTGGAATCGCAGCAGTGAGTTATTCCTTTTTCTTGAGCCGTGTTTCTTGATTACTCCTTGTTTTCAAGTTATCGTGGGATGAACGTTTTGTGCGTTTTCTCAGATCTACGTCGTTTTAAGGGGAATCTGTCGTCGAGGTTCACGTATATCGATCTCCTAGGATCAAGGTAGGTGGTTTGTGCCTTTCTGTAGAATGTCATTGAGTATTTTGTGCAAATTCCACCAATACCCTAGAACGGGGTATTGCGTGTTTCCTGTTTTGCCCTTGTTTCTTGCCTGCTTTGCTTTATTGCTTTAGTAGAGGTTATTGATTGTGATTAGAGTAATTTGTTTGTGCTCAGATTTCTTTTCCATGCTTGTTCTGCCTGTTTGGCATTTTCCAGTTGCCATGCCTAGTCGTAGGATAGTGGAACTATTGTTTTATTTTGATTTTGAGCCTTATTTGATAGCCAAGTAGTTCTTCAGGTTTACTTGGACGATACACATGCGCTGAGCATGTTTAGTTACTCAGGACTGTGAGAACCTAGAGTAGCAGACCAATGGGAGAATTGACGGAAGGGCTTCTCCAGAGTGTCTTTTAAATCACGATGCAAGACCAAGTGGAGAATTGATGAAAGGGATTATCCAGAGAGTATTTTAATTACGACGCGAGCTATAGGGGGAATTGACATTGAGTGCTTCCCCAGAGAGCCTTTATCACGATACGAGACTATAGGGGGAATTGACAGCGAGTGCTTCCCCAGAGATTCTGCTTAATTACGTAGCTGAACCAGATGGGTGAGACTGTGTGTGTCTCCCAGAGGGTTGCTTGTATTTAGAGGTTAAACCATAGGGGCTAGACTGTGAGAGCTACCCAGAGGGTTACCTATTTTCTTCTTGTTGTTGACTTCTATACTTGTTAGAACTGTGGATTGTAGCTGTTTGCGCTTTTCCTTTTACTGCTTCTTGTTTTATTACTGCCATGTATTCATTGACTGTTAGGCACAAATCTTTGAGTGATTTCCTACTGGGATTGTATCTCACAACCTGTTTGGGCCATGCTTTTGGGCCCAATCAGACTATGTTGCTGCATGTATAGACAAGGGCAAGCTCCCTTCTATTTCAGGATCTTGACTACACCAAGAGCTGGGGAGCATGGGACCGAGCCGTGGCTCGCGATGCTGAAAAGATTTCTTTGTTTTTCTTTTGCACTTGGTTTCAGTTGTATTCCAGCACGTTGTTGTGTTTGCTGTTTTCCATAGATACTTGTACCTGCTGCATTATTGTCATCATTGTTATATATCTGCATTGCTTCCGCTGTTTGGTTTCTGTTGTTATGCATGTTGTTTACTGCTTCCACTGTTTATTGTTGTTTCTTACCTTGTATACCTTACCGAATGAGGGCATAGTTTCCCCACTGACTCACCAAGTCCCTTGCTGCTAGTCGGTAGCCTCTGGCATTCGGGGAAACACGCTTGAGGTCATGTGGCGAACCGGGTATGGGGCACCAGTGGAGGGGCTCCGGACTTGGGACGTTATAGATTCCCTCCTGTGTAACCTCTTATTCTGAGATTGGGATTACCTCCCATGTACCCTCTTGTTTTGGGCTTTGTATTCCCTCCCATGTACCCTTTTATGTCATAAAACATTTATCATTACCCAATGCATTGGTGGGAGATATAGGTCCTACTCATCACATAATGAAATCATACATGCATGTGCCTCAAGATAAAAAAAACATTCATCCTCATGACCCATAAAAATAGATGGGTTTCATAAAAATCACATCATAACCCATGAAATGAAATTTTTATTATAAAAATTTCATCATATCATAAATTTTAAAAAATAGATAGGTTTCATAATCATTTCATTATAGAATAACCTGTGAAATGAAGTGGAATTCATAATTGTTGTATCATGGTATAACTCATGGAAGAGAAACATGTTTCATAAAAAACTTGTCATCTTAACATAAACCATTCAAATAAATAATAATAATGGTGTCCTTGGATTGTATCCCCAGTAAATAATAAACTATATCAAAGTATTTCAACTTAGATGGGGAAGTATTTTGAAAAATCACATGAATCATTTCTTAAGGAAAATAACATTTCTTTGAAAATCATGTTTTAAAACATAAATAATTTTTAAAATACTTTTCCTTGAAAAAACACTTGAAAACATATAATTTAATATTTTAAAAATTATTTAAAACATTTATTGAGGAAATTAACCTTTTCAGTTGGGAAAATTATTTTTAAATAACAGAACATTTTGAAAACCCTTTTCTTTGAAAATAACCTTGAAAACATATAAGGTAAGATTCAAAAACCATTTTAAACACTTTAAAACATAAAAATTTTCTATAAAATATTTTTCTATGAAAATATAATTAATATATCATTTAAAAACTTTTTTGAAAATATTTTTAGAAAACAAGGTTTGTGAATAAAACCAATTTATGACCGAAGAGAGAAATAAAGTTTGATTTTATTAAAAACATTTTATTAATTATCATATGTAACAAAGAGTGGAAAAATGGTACCATTATATTAATATATCATGAATAACCATAGGATAATAAAATTCAAAATATTTCTTGATATATTAATCATAATATTTCATCAACGGATGCATAATCATAAATAATATTGATAAATGATGAGATTATAACAATAAACTGCTACCATTTTGGTAACATTGAATCACAATACCCACAAAATAATAAAATTACATGTAGATTAAAATTTCATTAAAATAAATATATTCATGATATAACATGTCAAAGGGTAGTATATACACATCGTAAAATAATATAGGTTCATAACATAACATGTGTCTCAAAGAAGAAAAATTGAGATAAAATTACTTTACCAATTTGGTAACATTTGAACCATAAAAAGAGAGATCATAAAATGGATATGTAAATAACCATAAATTTAAGAGTAATAATTATATAATAAATTCATGTGAAGTATATACACAACACAAAATAATCGAGTGGTGATTGATGCATAAGTCTCACAAAAATAAAATTGAAACTAGAAATCCCCTTACTACTTGAGAAAATTTTGAATCATGAGACCCTTGAAAGAATAAAATAAATTAAAATAAATTCATGATATAAAATTTCATAGGGAATTATACACACCACACAAAAATAATAAGTGGTGAATGTAGCATATATCTCACAGAAATTAAAGTGAAACGAGAAAACACTTACCTTAAGTCTTTACTGTATTCATACACGTTCAAACCTCTAGTATAATAAGTATAAGTTTATTATAAATCTACCAAATAACCATATTATTATATATAATACCATATATGATTTTATTATGACTCTATATTACCTGTTTATTAATAATTTTATGTTAATGTTATGCTTTAGGTAATATCTGATTTATTTTTCATATATATTTTGACTTGTTATTATTGATCCCCTTACTTAGATCATGATTTAATTATTTAAAGAATGTAAAAAATGATTTTAATATTATATATATTCAGAATATAAATATTTATAATAATATATAAAATATATAAATATGAAATAGAATACACCGTTCAAAGAGATGGTAGACCATACGTACGCATGAATGCTGCTTCCATTTTCTTGTCGTATTGAAAGAAAGAAAATAAATTACATATATATATATATTATCAATATAATAGTATTATTATTTCTCGTATATCAAATACATTTACTAAACCCATCATTAATACATTCCATGTAACGTGTGAACAAATAACATCGCTTTGAAGAGGCAGTAGTCCACACATCCACAAACAAAGTTATCATATTCCCAAAAAATAGAAATCATGAATGTATATGATATATAATAATTCAATAAGAATAAATAAATCATAAATATCATACATATCATATAAAAACATAAATTACTTCATTATTTCCAACATTTATAGGTGGAAATGGAAGAACGAACAACATCGATTCATGAGGCGGTAGTTCGCCGAACACATGAATAATGATTGCGTACCCCATTTGATAGAAGTGTGTGTGAGTGTAGGTAAAACCCTTAACATAAAAATATCTCAGTATATTTACTATACTAATGTTATTATATAATCATGTAATAATAATAATTTAGGGGGTGGTTAAAGAAAATAAAACAAAAGTTCTTGTTGAAGGATGTTACCTCTTATTTGGGTAATTCCTTTTGGTTTGCACCAAAGGATGAAACTGGTTTTCTTTATACCCAAATTTAGGATTATAGGATGAAGGGAGGGAATTTGGAAGCTTATTTAGTTAAGTTTTTTGATGATACAAAGGTCTTTATAGGTGTGAATAAGTAGAGGGGTGAGTTACTTTTTAAAGTGGAGGAGGAATGACATTTTTGTAAATATAAAAAGGTAAACACTATTGAGAGGTCTCCCTTACACCATGTGTCTCAAATAATGACCCATTTTCAATAAAATAGATTATATGGTTGAAATATGTCTATCAAATGAATTTGGACTTGTGTATACGTTATTTTTCCACTTAAGTTAAAGTTTAACCATTAAGTAAACTCGTTTTTACCCTAATCGTTGTAATTGATTTTAATTACTTTCACTAATATTTTTAGTAAAAAACTAATTTTAACTTGTTAGAAATTATAAATTATTCTAATTCCAAATATTGAATCCATTTTTCTAAATTACAATCACAAAGTGGCAGAAATTTATTTAAAATTAATCCTTCAAATGTGACGATAAAGCGAGTTTTTAAAGTAAAAAGTTCAAAAGATTGAAATGATTTTATATCCAATTTAAATTTGAAATTAGTTACAATGACCTAAATTGTATTAATTAATGTATAATTTATCTAAATATACTTTAACAAAAATTTGAAATATAATTTAACTATATAAGTAAATTAGATGAAAAAGAAGTTTTCAATTAAAATTCACTTTTTTCACTATTCATCAAAATGTGGAACTTTTCTGAAAAATACCAAAACATCACCCTAAGTAAATTTTGATATCCCACTTTAAAAAATGATTTTTTTTTCAAATAAAAAATATAAAAGTTCCAAAAATTATATTTTAAATGGGTTTTCCCTTAAAAGATGGTAAAATTACCTTTTATAAATATACACCTTTTTATTCATAAAATTTGATTTATTCTTATCTTATGCCTATAAAAACTATTGGATGAGTGTAATTCATTTATTGAATATATAATATAAAAATTTTATTAAAAACACACATTAATATCATTTTTTAATTTATCGAGATAAAATGGTTTTTGTATATAGTTTTCTTAGAAAAGGAATTTCATTATTTTCAAATAGTTCTTACTTTCATTTATAACTAATTGAAAACCAAAGGATTCATTTTATAAACATTTCTAAACCTTATTTTCATAATTTAATTAATCTTATTCATAAATCCCATTACAATGGCTAGGTGGTAACTATAATGATATTTTAATAACAATATTAATAGTATATTATAGTTTGGTAAAACTTGGCCTTGTGTGTAACATAAGATATCGAAGGAACTCAACATTGTATATAACACAAGCCAAACATATCATTTTGTGTATCAAAAGATAATATAAGTGTTTCTTGTAGTGTAATCCTAACTTGGTGTTGCATATAAAGTAAGCATAACTTGATGTTTCATGCAATGCAATCCATCAAAGAAACTTAATTTATTCAAAAAAAATTAATTCATAAAAATTTGGGGTGCACTACTAAAAAATAGGCCTTTAATAGCACTAGAAATGGCCTTTATTAGTGCTAAAAAAGTGATGAATACATGAGAAAGGTTAAAATACCTAGTATTTTATTAGTGATGAAAATGAACTAATAAAGGGGTCCTTTATCGGTGCTAAAAAAACACTGATAAAAGATCTTTTATTAGTTCTTATAGAAGCACTGATAAAGTATACCTTTATCTGTGCTTATAAAAGCATTGGTAAAGTATACCTTTATCCATGATTATAAAAGAGCTGATAAATTATACCTTTATCCATGCTTATAAAAATGATGATAAATTCCCTTTTATCAGTCCTTTTAATGTGCTGATAAATGTTTCTTTTATCAGCGCTTTTAAAAGCACTGATAAAGAGTCATACTGTAGTGTGCTGTAACAACACACCATAGCACCATAAACACACCAAATATTAATAAAAACAAGTCCCAATATAGGATTTAAATGAAATAAAATTTAAAAAACAAACACAAGAAAAAACACTATATTATAGACATTTTAAACATTGGTTTATACAATTACATACATACAAATTATTACATACATTAAAAATCATCAATGTTTCTTTGTCTTTTAATCCTAGATCGACTCATGCTATTGCTGAAAAAAATAGCCATTTTCAAACAAAATAACACACATGTATAATAAAAACAATTTTTATGTCATTAATAATATAAAGAAATAAATTAAAAGAAAGTGTTAATTTTACTAAAATTGATGTCAATTTTAAATAAAAAGATGCACTTGGAGTCATATTGGTCACATCGTGCATCATATTGAGGTGAAAATGATTCAAAAACATCTCAAATGACTCGTGGATTGTTTTTCTAAAGCATAAAAATAATTTGAATGTTTTTTCTCAGTTTTGAGTATGCCAGTTGTATTTTTTACAAAAATATCATTTTAAACTATAAACATAAACTTTTGAATCATTCTGATCACATAGTGTATCGGCTTGATGTGAAACAGATTCCTAAACATTACAATTGACTTATGAATCATTTCAATAAATTATCAAGAAAATATGAGCATGTTTGATTGGTTTTCAGTGAGTGACACTTTTTGAACTAAAATGTCGGTTTTAAACTGATAATAGATACTTTGAGTCATACTGGGCACATCATGTATTTTATTGAGATTAGGTTTATTCCTACACATAAAAAATTACTTATAGATCATTTTATTAAAGTATAAAAACAATATTAATGTGTTTTCTTAGTTTTGAGTAGTTTAGTTGTCTATTTTATTAAAATTGATGACAATTTTAAATATAAAGATGCACTTTGAGTCATACTGGTCACACAATGTGTCAGATTGAGGTGAGGCTAATTCCTACATTTCCCAAATGAATTATGGTTTTTTTCATAAAGTATAAAAACAATATGAATGTGTTTACTCAGTTTTGAGTCCATCAATTGTCTTTTTTACTGAAATATCATTTTAAAATTGAAACATGCACTTCGACTCATACCGATCACATTGTGTATCAGATTAAGGTGAAACTATTTTATACATATCACAAATAACTTATGGATAATTTTACTAAATTATTTAAAAAAATTAATTAGTTTTATTAGTTTTGAGTAGGTCAGTTGACCTTTTTACTAAAATTGATGTCAATTTTAAATAAAAACTTGCACATCAAGTCATACAGGCCACACCATGCATAGAATTGAGGTGTGGCTAATTCATGAACATATCAAATAACTTATGGATTGTTTTCCTAAAGTATAAAAACAATATGAATGTTTTTGTTTAGTTTTGAATCATTCAATTGTCTTTTTTACTAAAATTGATGTCAATTTTAAATAAAGACACACTTAGAGTCATACTGGTCACACCGTGCATTGGATTTAAGTGTGGATTATTTCTATATGTTCCAAATAACTTATGGATTATTTTCCTATACTATCAAAAAAATATGAATGTGTTTTATCAATTTTGAGTATGTCACTTGTATTTTTTACTTAAATTCCATTTTAAACTTGAAACATGTACTTTGACTCATACAGATCACATCATGTATCATTTTGATTTGAAACTGATTCCTACATGTCATAAATGATTTATGAATAGATTCCCTAAATTATCAAGAAAATACAAGTGTGTTGCTCAGTTTTTAGTGAGTGACACTTTTTAAAGTCAAATGTTGATTTTAAACTCATAACGAACACATTGAGTCAATTGTCTTTTTTACTTTAATTAATGTCAATTTTAAATAGAAAGAAGTACTTGGAGTCATACCGGTCACATCATGTGTTGAATTGAGGTGCGTATGATTCCTATACATCCCAAAGTCTCAAAATAATCCTAACTATTAATGTTACCATGATTTCCATTGACTTTCTTTGTCGAACTACCAACACTGCATGAGCATCTTCGAACAGACCACATCAAATCAAAAAAAAAATAATAATCCACCTGTATAAGAAAACAATTATTATTAGTAATACTAAAAATAAATAAATTAAAAATAAACATTAAATAATAAATTAATTATATGGACAGTGATTTGACTATGAAAATATCTATATCAACTCTGTAATTGAGCAGTGGAGGGAACTTGAAGGAAAGTGATAAATGTCAACAATGTAGGGGTGAAAGGTTTTTAGGGAGAATACGTCTGTGGAAGTTTTGGTGTAGAAAGGAATGAAAGAAGGAAAGAGCACCCCATCTCAAAAAAAAAGAATCCACCTATATAATAAAACAATTATTATGCGAGTAATAATAAAATTAATAAATTAAACATAAATATGAAACAATAAATTAATTCTATGGGCAATGATTTTAGTTTGAAAACATCAAGATTACCTATGTAATTGAGCAGAGGAAGCATCGTTGCCTTTTCTGGAAAGTCAGTAGAGGGAACTTGAAATAAAGTAATAAATGCAACACTACAGGGGTGAAAAGGTTTTGAGGGAGAAGAAGTATGTGGATGTTTTGGTACAGAAAGACATGAAAGATAGACATATAACCCCAACTTGAATAAAAGAATCCACATGTATAAGAAAACAATCATTATGTGAGTAATAATATAAAGAAATAAATTAAACATAAATATTAAACAATAAATTAATTCTATGGAAAATGATTTTACTGTTAAAACATCAAGATTACCTCTATGATTGAGTCGAGATAGCGTCATTACTCTTCTTACAACGGAAGTGGAGAGAAATTGAAAGAAATTGATAAATGCAAAACTTCATGGGTGAAAAGGTTTTGAGGGAGAACAATTCTATGAAATTTTTGGTGTAGAAAGTCATGAAAGATAGACATAACACTCCAACTTGAACAAAAGAATACGCCTATATAAGAAAACAATTATTATGTGAGTAATACTAAAAATAACTAAATTAAACATAAATATGAAACAATACATTAATTCTATGTAAAATTAGTATTAACAGGCACACTGTGCATTACATTGAGTTGAGTATAATTCCTACACATCAAAAATTACTTGTGGATTGTTTCTCTAATGTATCAAAACAATCTGAATACATTTGATCAGTTTTGAGTAGGTTACTTTTCCTTTTTATCAAAATAGATGCCATTTTTAAATAAAAAAGACACATTTGGAGTCATACCAGTCACACCGTGTGTCAAGTAGAGGTATAGATTATTCCTACACATATCAAATGACTTATGGATTATTTTAATAAAGTATCAAAACAATCCTAATGAATTTTCTCAGTTTTGATTATACCACTATTTTTTTACTAAAATGTCATTTTAAACTAGAAACACGCACTTTTACCTATACCGATCAAATCATGTATTAGTTTTATGCGAAACTAATTACTACACATCAAAAAAGAATTATGAATCTATTTACTAAATTATCAATAAAATCTGAGCACATTTTCTTTTTTTTAGTGAGTGACATTTTTGAACTAAACTATCAATTTTAAACTGATAACTGATACATTGAGTCATAACGGTCACACCGTGCATCGAATTGAGGTGCGACTGATTCTTACACATCTACATCGGCCTCTTTTTCCATTCATATAAAACCTTATCATTTTTTAATAAAATAAAACCTATTAAAAAAAGAAAGTTTTATTAAAAAAAATATAAAAAAATCCTCAACCAATTATTTTATTAAAGTTTTATTTAGATCCTAATGGATAAATTTGAGGATAAAAATGAAAGTAATTAATTATTAACTTTGCCTTCACATAAAATCAAATAAATTAATTTCATTAACATACACTTGTAAGCTGAAATCACACTATAGCAACCCAAGACCCCTGAGCTGCGCAACACTATAGTTGTGTATTCTCATTCTTCCATCTCTACCCTCTCTATTTCTTTCTCACCCTTCACTCTATAGTTTCTATGGTTGTGTGGAGCTTTGATCTGGAAGGATTTGGTGGAAATGGAGTTTCTGGGTTAATAACTAGTGTCAATTGTGTAATTCTCACAAATGGGAGGCATTTCCCCTTTTACAGAATATAATGATGTACAATTGTTATCCTCATCATCTCATCTCCTGAACATTTATCATTTCATTTTTTTGTTTGACACACATCCTCCATATCTTTTGGACATGCACCTATGTTACTTGAAATACTCTAAGAAGTAGTCATCCATGGGATGACTAATTATTAGAGTAGTACAAGAAACATAAAAGAGACGTGGGATGAGTTTCAAGGAAACACAATACAATAATAACTTTTTGGGAGATAAAGCTGATGAGGATGACAATTGTATTTCATTGCATTCTCTAAAAGGGGAAATGCCTCCCATTTGTGAGAATTACACCATTGGAACTAGTTATTAACTCGACACCTCTTTTTCCACTAACTCCTTCCAAAGAAAAGCTCCACATGACTAGAGAAACGATAGAGTGAAGGGCGAGAAAGAAATGGAGAGGGTGGAGATGGAAGAATCAGAATACGAAAATGTAGTTCTGCACAACCTGGGGGTCTTAGGTTTCTATATTGTAATTTTAGATGATGAGTGTATGTTATTGAAATTAATTTATTTGATTTTATGTGGAGGAAGAGTTAATGATTAATTAATTTCATTTTTATCCTCAAATTTATCTACAAGGATCCAAATAAAACTTTAATAAAATAATTTGTTGAAGATTTTTTTTCTATTGTTTTTTTTGAAAAAACTTGGTTTTTTTAATATGTTTTATTTTATTAAAAAAATGAAAGGGTTTTATATGATTTGAAAAAGAGTTCGATGGAGGTATGTACTTCGTTCACACTTACCTTGATAGGTAATAAACCTAAACAGGGTTCACACCTTCCACCGTAAAAAACTATAAAATATAGGCCACTCCTCATTAGATACATAGATTAATAAATTGAATCTACATAAATATTATATATATATATATATGTATTATATTAGTAACTTTATTTGAATATAATTATATATATATATATATGTGTATATTATTTATCATATTTAAATTTATTTAAATATATAATATATTATTCGATATATATATATATATAATACTATTTTCTCTAATGAAACTAAAAAAATACTATTAATAATAATTTTTAAATTATATTAATTATAAATAATTATTATTTTTGGTAATTGTGTATAAAATATAATTATTTAAATTTTGGAAAGTTTAATTATTTCAAAAAATGTATATATAGTTACTTAATTTTATTATTTTGAAAGTAACATGAGTTTACAATATTTTATTGTTTATTTAAGTATAAATTATATTACTATTAATTAGATGTATATATAGACTGAAAATGACGAATACCTAGAAATAATTTCTAATATATAGAATTTGAGAACTTCCATTCTATTTTTTGGAATAAATGATATAGCAACCTAAGGATTCTAGGGAGGACATCTAATATGAATTGACCCATCCTTGATATTCTAGGAAGGTCCATAAAGAAGTTGGCATAAAGCAATAATACACATCGATAAGATATATAAAAAACAAAGGATAAAAACACACTAACCCTTGAAACGTCTATCCCATACACATTTAAACACACACATATATATATCATGGAATTTATAATACAAACAATTGAAAAACAAATGCACATTTAAATATAATTTTAATGAAAATATATATAACCCCTTCCTAATTTGGAAATCTAAAACCATAATTTGTCAATAAATAATTATAAAATCACACTTACATTATAAGTTCTGAAAATGAATATAAATAGATAGAAAGATATATATATTTACATATATATATATTTAAAAATATATCTTTATAAAATAAACTTAAATTGATAAAAATATATGTAACACTTACAACATAATATCACAACATAGTAAAATAAATACAATACCATACTAATTTTGAAAATAAATAACCATTTAAAATAAATAAATATAGTATCAACCTTACTCAGATTTCTCTTAAAATAAAACAACACAATTCCGAGTAAATAGATTTTTAATAAAAAACTCCTATACTAGAATAATAAAATAGAATTTAAAAAAATAATATCCCTTACATGAATTTCATAAAATCAGCATCTGTTGCTCCTTCACACCATCACCAGACTGAGAATTGTTTTTCTAAATCAATTTTCCCGAAACCTACAAAGGAAATTGATTCAAAACAACAAATAAAGATGGAATATAGATATAGACAACGAAGAAAATTGATTCAAAAAAAAAAATTTAAAAATACCAAAACAGAATATCCAAAATAGTAGTCAAGAAAACAATATATCATTAACAAAATAAAAACAATATAAAAAAAACCAAAGAAAAAATATAAAAAGAAAATCAGAATCTAAAAAGGAAAATCAGAAACCCTCAAATTCAGATCTCGAAACGAAAAATACAAAAAAAATTGGAACCTACAAAGGAAAACACAGTCCTACCTTACTAGGTTGAAGAAAATCTAAGACCCTCAGATCCACATCTCAATGATTTCTTTGAAAACCCTAATTGCAACCGAACACTGATGTTAGATGATGTTTGAGAAACTAGAGGTAGTGGGTTTGTGCGATTTTAGTGGGTTTGTGCGATTTTAGTGGGTTTGTGCGATTTTAGTGGGTTTGTGTGATTTGAGCTGCAATTCACTGAGGAGGAGCGCTGACAATGGGTGGCTTCCACAGAAAGGTTATGATATCGTGACGGGTTCACAACAGGTCAAGTTTTTTATAATTAGATTAGGACAATGTTATCAATGCTTATTATTTAAGTGCTAATAAAGGTAGGTCTTTATCAGCGCTAAAAAATAACTAATAAAATTGATATTTATCAGTGCTAAGATTTTAGTGTTGATAAATGACTTTTATCAGCATTTTTTTAGTGTTGATAAATTCGTATCTTTATTAGCACTAAAAAAAGCACTAATAAATATTTCTTTTATCATAGCTTATTACTTAAGCGCTGATAAATGATTTATAATTATAATCATAAATAAAAAATTTGTTAATATATATATATATATAATTAATAAATATATACAAATATAAATATAGTAAATATATTCCTTATTTAAATATAATTATTATAATTTTATAATTACTTAATATATATAATTAATTATTTATAATTATATATATATTTTAAAAATAATATTTATATCATTATATATATATTTAATAAATATATATATATATATATATAAATATAGTAACTAAATTCATTATTTAAGTAAATTTATTATAAATTTAACAATTATTTAAATATATATAAATATTTATTTATAATTATATAAATACTTTTTAAAAAAATATTTATTTACTTATAATTATAAATATATAATTTTATAAATATAGTATGTACATTTTTAAATTTATTTATTTATAAATATTTTTTATAAATAGTTTTTTAACATTATTAATGAATATCTGATTTTAAGTGCATGCATGTTAAAAATGAGTGAAATTGAATAAATTAAAAATAAGTACACTTTAATAATATTGAAAAAATGGATAAATTTTGTGTGTGTACATTGTATATAAAAATGCATTAATTGTGTATATGTGAAATCAATATAACACACATTTGATCTATGTTAAATTGAAAAATCAAACAACATTCAATTATATGTCCATTACTCTATGAAATTAGTTAGTTTTTTTAATTCATATTAATTTTTAATTATAAACCATTATTCACTAAATATAGCGCATACATATTTTTTAATATATAAATCATATTTATATACATTAATATATACACACACACACACACACACACACTAATATTTATAGTTGGGAATTGTCTTAGTGGTAAGAATTGCGTAATACTACATTAAAAATGGGGGTTCAAAACCCATTGGGCACAGGGTACTGTAGCAGTGGTGGAACTGTTCACCAGTTACACTGTAGTGCTGGCAGGTAATATAGCAATACTATAGCGGCACTATAGCAGCGGCGGAGGTACTGTAGCAGCTGGGTTACTATTCACCGAATGGGCCATGGGCCAAATATAATGGGCTTCATTCCCACTAGACTTTTGGGCAAAAAATATTATGTAATAAAGTGGATTGTTGGGTGGGTTATCCCTTGGGGGGGGTATGACCTACTTTTTAGGCCTGTGTGCATGCGGTGTGTGTGTTTAATACAATTGTACCCCCAAGAACCTAATAATATATATATATATATATATATATAAATATATATATATATATACTATTTATTAACATGATCAATAATCATCAAATTAATCAAATGTTTAATATTTTTCTCAATTTACTTATTTTTAATTTTAATTTGTTTTATTTTCATTTTTCATATCTATATATTTAATAAATACTATTTATTAGTATTTATAATTTATATATAGTATAATCAATTTATTCATTTTTATCAATAATTATTTAATTAATAAAATCTGTAATATTTTTTTAATAGAATCATTTTTTATTTAATTATTTCATTTGATTTATTTGGAACTTTATCAGCACTAAAAAGAGATGATAAAGGAATCCTTTATGAGTGAAAAAAATATAACGCTGATGAAGGGAACCCTTTATTAGCACTAAAAATAAAGTTCTTATAAATGGTACCCTTTATCAGCACTAAAAATAAAGCACTGAGAAAGGGTACGCTTTATCAGCGCTAAAACTAAAGCACTGATAAATGGAAACTTTATCAGTGCTAAAAAAATCACTGATTAAGGGTTAAATTTATCAACACTTTATTTAGTACTGATAAATATGCCATTTATCAGTGCTTTTTTCTAGTGCTGATAAATACCAGTGCTGTTAAATGCCAGTTTTGTAGTAGTGGTGTTTGTAACGTCCCGGTTCCGAAAGCCACCCAGAGGTGCCCCGTACCTGGTTGGTCACATGGCCTCAAGCACATTTCCCCAAATGCAAAAGGCTGCTAACTAGCAACGAGGGCCTTGGGTGTGATAGTGGGGAAACTATGCCCTCATTGGCAGAGTACACAGCGGAAATAAATAAACATGCAATAGCAGAAGCAGTAATAACCAACAATATAAACAGTGGAAGACTAAATCATCAAACTAGAGCACATATGTATATATATGAAATGATGCATAATACATAACTAGGAAATCAACCAAACAAGTAACAATGCTGGAAAACACTACAGTACCCAAACAAGTATAAAAGAAAAGTAAACAGCTCCTCAGCATCGCAAGCCAAAGCTTGGTCCCATGCTCTCCCGCTCCAAGCAATCAAGTTCCAGAAGTCGAAGGGTGCTTGAACTTGTCCATACCTGCAGCAACATAGTCTGATTGGGCCCAAAAGCATGGCCCAAATAGGGTGTGAGATAAAATCCCAGTAGGCATTCACCCGAAGATCTGTGCCTAACAGTCAGTGAGTATATGACAGGTAAAAGTACAATAAGCAGTAAACAGCAACAACAAGCAATAGGCAGTAAGGCAGGATGATACAACAACAATCAAACCACAACCAACAATAGCAATGAAGCACAAATCTAACAAATAGGAAACCCTATGGGAAGTACTCGCATCCATCCCCTCTGGTCCTATCCAAGAAGTACCACAACCCTCTGGATAGTGCACTCAGCCTAACCCCTCTGGTTTGGTCATATGCATTTATGAGACTCTCTGGGGAAGCTCACTCGGTCAATTCTCCTTATAGTCTAGGGTAGTCATGGAATCTCTTGAGGAAGATCACGTGGTCTAAAACTCTTAGCCCCAAGGTCTAGAGACTCTTTGTGGAAGCTATCTCGGTCAATTCCTCCTATAGCCTCAGGTATACCACAAACTCTCTAAGGAAGCTCACTCGGTAAATTCCCACTATAGCCTGGGAAGGTTCTTAAAGAGATTCAAACAAGGTAAGACTCTCCGAGGAAGCTCACTCGGTCTACCCTCCTATAGTCTATAAAAATCCAAGACTCTCTAGGAGCTCACTCGGTCCATCCCCTCTGTAGTCTATAATGTCTAAGACTCTCTGGGAAGCTCACTCGGTCTATCCCTTATAGTCTATAGCACTAGGTCCTCTCAGCCTCGTACCAGTCAGTGCATAATAATGCTATAAGGCTAAAGTACACCTATAGAGCTACTTGGATAACCAGAGTACACCTATAGAGCTACTTAGCTAAATAGTTTACCAGGCAACAAGCATAACATGAATTCCACTTCAACCTATAATCACAAGGCATGAAAACAGGTGTAGCAGCCAAAGGAAAACGAGACCCAAAGGCCATAAACATAACAAGGAAGGAAAATACATCCAAGCATAGAAAAGTATCCTCTAACATGGTTAAATTACCTATACACAATCATACATGCAAGGTAGGAAAACAACAAGGGAAAAAAGGTAAACACACGATACCCCATTCACAGGTATCGGTGGAAATTCGCACATAAACTCAAAGACTTTGAACGGTAAGGAACAAACCACCTACCTCGATCCTAGGAGATTGATATAATTGAACCACAAGGGCTGATTCTCCCTAGAATACCGTATATCTGAGAAAACACACAAAATTTTCATCCTTAGATAACTTGAGAAGGAGGAAGAATTGGAAAACAAGGTTTAAGCAAAAGGAAGAAATCACCGCTGCGCTTCCAACGCAATTGACCGTGCTTGAATCGGAGAACAGACGGGGAGGCGGGAGATCAGGGAAGATTCGGCCGTATGGGTCGCTCTTGGATGAACCAGACCTAGAAGAAGATGAAAAACGTGATGAGGTGCGACCCCAGTCCGTTTAGTGAAAAAAAAGAAAAGTACACGGTGTGTATTTTTAAAGTACACGACGTGTAGTAGGTTTTTCCGTACTCCGCCAAAATCGGCATCCACGTCACCCCTACACACCGTGTGTGTGGCCCGGGCACGGCTAGCACACAGCTTCGAGCCGAAGAAGAGTACACGGCATGTACTCAGAAAGTACACGGCGTGTACTTTGAAATTTTTCAGAAACTCCAAAAATTCTCAAAAACTCTAGAAAAGGAAATACATACCTGAACGAAGATCCAAGTTCTTACAAACTTCCCCCCTTAAAGAAATTCATCCCGAATTTCCCTAGATGGGCGTAGAAGAAGGATCCTCGAACAGATTCGACCACTGCGATCGAACCTCGACCTCCCTCTCCCAAGTCTCGTCCTGTACTCGCCCGTGATGCCATAGCACCCCACCCGAGGAACAGACCGGTCTCGGAGAACCTTCGTGCTGCGATCGACAATCCAGATAGAATGCTCCTCAAACGATGCATCCGCTTCCAGCTTAAACTCCTTGGGTTGGAATACATGAGATGGGTCTGAGAAGTAACGTCGAAGTTGAGAGGCGTGGAAGACATCGTGCATATCCTGGTACCTCTAAGGTAGTTGCAACCGATAGGAAACTGGCCCAACTCTCCCCACTACCTCAAAAGTTCCGATGTACCGGGGTGAAAGCTTACCCTGTCTCCGAATCCTCTTGTGTCCCAACCTCGGTGCGACACGTAGGAAAACCTGATCTCCAACCTCGAACTCCAGAGGTCATCTCTGCTGATCAACATAAGACTTCTGTAGAGACTGTGCTGTATCCATCCTATTCTGAATCAACTCTATCTGCTCTGAAGTCTCCTGAACAAGACGAGGTCCTAGAAAAGCTTCCTCTCCTGCCTCCAGCCAGCATAAGGGGGATCGGCATGGCCTACCATACAAAGCCTCGTATGGTGCCATCTGAATGGTCGCCTGAAAACTATTGTTGTAGGAGAACTCCACAAGAGGTATATGCTTCTACCAAGAACCTCCGAAGTTTAGAATTCAAGCTCGGAGCATATCCTCAAGCACCTAGATCATGCGCTCGGACTGGACATCGGTCTGGGGATGGTATGCTGTACTCAAGAGTACTTGTGTAACCAAAGCCTTCTGAAGTCCCTGCCAGAACCGAGAGGTAAAGCATCTATCCCTATCTGAAACAATGGAGTGTGGAACTACATGTAGACGTACAATCTCTCGAATATACAGTCGTCTCAGATGATCAACACTGAAGGTTTCCTTGATCGGTAAGAAGTGTGCAACCTTCGTAAGCCTATCAACGACAACCCAAACATTATCACTTCCCCGTAGTGACCTCGGCAACCCGGTCACGAAGTCTATCGCGACATCGTTCCACTTCCACACCAGAATGGGTAACTTCTGTAAAAGCCCTGCTGGTTGTTGATTCTCTGCTTTCACCTGCTAACAAGTAGAACATCTCATGACAAAACCAGAAACATCTCTCTTTATACCTGGCCACCAATACTGGCGATGAGGATCCTGATACATTTTGGTGAAGCCAGGATGAACTACCCAAACTGAGAAGTGAAAATCCCACATTAGCTCCTCGCGTATGTCTGCTGGCACCCATACGCATCCTTGGAAACACAAGATCTCATCCTCGCCCACTGTCCATCCAGGAAGAGGGTCCCATCCTGACACACTCTTCTGTAGGACCAAGGCCTCTGAGTCTGATAGCTGCCTCATTCATACCCGAGCAAGAAGTGTAGAGGTAACAGCCACAGAAGATAGGACAGTCTGTCCCTGCCTGTCGTTCACCTCTAGATGCATCTCAGAGAACAGAGCCATAAGCTGCCACTCACTGTTGGCCTCCTGAACTGCCTGAATATGAGTTCGTCTACTCAATGCATCTGCCACTGCATTGCCCTTTCCTGGCGTATAGGCGAGCTCGAAATCAAAGGACTGAAGATACTTGACCCACCTGCGCTATCTCAGATTAAGATCACACTGAGTGAAGATATACTTGAGACTCTTGTGGTCGGTGAAAACCACAAAGTGCTCTCCCAGAAGATAGTGTCTCCAACAGTGTAGGGCATGAACAACTACTGCCAACTCTAGATCGTGCGTTGGGTAGTTCCTCTCATGTGGCCTCAACTGCCGAGACCCGTACGCAACGACTCCATCTCCTTGCATAAGCACGACTCCTAGCTCGATACCCGAAGCATCACAATAAACAGTGTAGCTCTTGCCCGGATCTGGCAAGACTAGTATCGATGCTGACGTCAACCTCCCCTTCAGCTTTTGAAAGGATGAATCACAAGAATCTGACCATAAAAACTTCACCCCCTTCTTGGTCAGACCTGTCAATGGTGCTGCTAGGCACGAAAAGTCCTGAATGAAGCATCTGTAGTACCCGGCCAGCCCTAGAAAACTCCGTACCTCAAAGACGTTCTTCGGATGCTCCCAGGAAACTACAGATCTAACTTTCTATGGGTCCACAGATACTCCAGCCTCTAAGATGACGTGACCCAAGAAGTGAATCTGATCCATCCAAAAGTGGAGCTTTGAGAGTTTAGCATACAACCGATGCTCTCTCAGTGTACTCAGAACGATCTCAAGATGTGTGGCATGGTCATGTTGAGTGTGAGATTACACTAAGATATCGTCCATGAAGACCACGACAAAGGAGTCCAAGTATGGATGGAACACTTGGTTCATTAGTTCCATGAAGACTGCAGGTGCGTTTGTAAGACTGAACAACATGACTGTATATTTGTAAAGACCATACCTTCTCCTGAAAGCTTTCAGAGGTATATATGATGGTCTAACACGCAATTGATGATAACCGGATCTCAAGTTGATATTTAAGAACACCCGGGCTCCTCGAAGCTAATCAAAGAGGTCATCGATCCTCGAAAAGGGATATCGGTTCTTGACCGTCAACTGGTTCAACTTCCGATAATCCACACAAAGCCGAAGGGTACTATCTGCCTTCTTTGCAAACAGGATAAGCGAACCCCAAGGAGAAGTACTCGGTCGGATGAAACCCTTTGCCTGCAACTCCTCCAACTGCTTCTTGAGCTCCTTTAACTCAAGTGTATCCATCCTATAAGGAGGAATGGACACCGGTGCCACTCCCGGCATGAGCTCAATCGATAATTCTACCTCACGCTCCAGAGAGAAACCTGAAAAGTCTTTTGGAAATACATCCCTGAAACGATCCACCACTAGAGGAAAGTATAACTGTGAAGTCCCCTGGTCATCCAGATAAATACTAGCAATCTGGGCTGTAACTTACCCTAGACCATGATGCTCTAGTCCAGATCTACCCACCTGGACATCCCAATTGCCTCTATGAAGGAAAGATCCACCCTTTGGTGATGTGAAAATCACCCTGTGGCGATAGCAATCAACGACTGCCTGGAGGGGAACCAACCAATCCATCCTAAGAATGACGTCATAGCCTGTCATCTCTAGGACATAGAGGTCCCATAAGAAATGAAACCCCACAACCTCAAGAGGGAAATCTCTGCACTGTCGTACGCTATATTTCCTTGTTCCCAACGGTGTGTCAAGAGTCAATAAATCAACCGACGAAAAGATACTAAGCCAAAGGCTCTCCATAACCTCAACCGAGATAAAGCTATGGGAAGCACCAGTATCGAAAAGAGCTGAAGATAAAACTGAGGCTACTAAGATTGTACCTCGAACCGTAGAAGGGCCAGGATCCTGCTCCTGATAGGTCTGATCCACAGCGAAAGACTGGCCTGCACCGCGACCCTACGCCCCTGGCTGACCACTCTGAGCTGATCCACTCTACTGTCGCTGATTACCTGGTGACTGACCACCACGGCCGCGACCTCCACCTCGGCCTGAACAGCCGGAAGAACTCTAGTTCCCTGACTGGTGGGAAACTGGTGAATCATATCCAGAACACGGGGTCATAGAGGAACCCCTACCACCAGTTGAAGGTGAGAAGATGTGACAAAAATGCTAAAGATGACCCATCTTGCCATAAGACCGGCACTCCATCAGATCCATTTGGAACTGAGGCCTAGTATTCCCACTCCTACCGCACTGGTAGCATACAACATGGCTGCCAGAAGATGCATCCCGCGAACCTCGATCTCCTCAAGAAGACTCTCTGAGACACTTCCTACTGTCTGTAGGAGGAACACCAGCTCTGGATGACGAACTGCCCTAGCTCACTGCTCCAGAATCTCTCATATGGCGCTCAGTGATCAGCACCTAGTTGATGATGGAGGATATCGAAGTCAACTGGAAGATATTCACCTGGGAATAGATCTTCTGCCTGAGACCGTCCTCGAACTTCTTAACAAGGAACAACTCATCACCTGCTGGGATCGGTGTGAAACGCTGCAGCTCTGTGAAACGAGACGAGTAATCCATAACCGAGAGAGTACCCTACTACAGACTCATAAAATCCTGGGCTCGATCAGCCCTCAGGGTGTCTGGATAGAAGTAATCATAGAAGGCACGACAAAACTTGTCCCAAGACATATCATGTTGACGTCCTGACCATGAGATCACCTCCCACCACCTCTTGGCGGTGTCCCCGAGCATATAAGTAGCCAGCTTTACCCTTTTCTCCAGAGGGGTCTCTAGGTGCTCAAAGATGGTCAGTGTGGACTATCCATGACTCTACAGCCTGAGGTCCTCCATCCCCTGAAAAAGTAGGAGGATGCTACTGCTGGAAAACCCGCGTCAACTCAGCCATCGACGGGGTAGGAGGCGGCGCTCCCTAGAAGGTCTGCCTCATCCTCAGGAAGTCCTCCCTGAACTACATATCGGCGCCTACGACGGATATGACAGCCGGTGCCAAGGCTGGCTCAACTGGAGGATCGGTAGGAATTCCCTGATCAGCCATATCTGGCATCTGATCACTACCTGATAATAGACATACAACCGGGGGACATCTCAGAGGCATAGCTCTGAAGGATCAAAAGTACACCTTAGATTAGAAAAACAAGGACAGAGAACACAAGAGTACAAAATGGGAACAAGGAAAAGAAACTATCAAGTTTTACAAAACCCAACTACATGACGTGTATAAAAAACTACACAGCGTGTCTACTTAAGCCACTGACATGGGCGTGTACCCCTGCTCGACAGGTCGTGTAACACCCCAACTACATGACGTGTTGACCCAACACATGACGTGTACTTGAAGACTATTCCCCTGCTCGAGTCTCTTTACACGGATAACTCACATGGTCAAACAAACCTCAGACTACACAACATGTTCCATAGGGACACGTCGTGTACTAGACACTGACTCAACGGCCCGTGTTATTAGTTACACGGCCGTACACACGGTTGGCATTTACACGGCGTGTTCCGAACAAACACGGCGTGTATAGGTGAAGGTGACACCATCCCGTGTTGTCCGTGACACGACCGGATACCTGGGAAAGACTACACGACGTGTTCTGAAAGCAACACGGCGTGTCTACTCAAGCTTCCCAGACCCGTGTTGTTGGTGATAGAACCGGGTACACGACTCTAACTACACGGCGTGTACCTGTCGTACACGGCGTGTTCCTGAAGTTATTTCCACAACACCGTGTTCCTGCACACACTGTCAGTAACACGACCTAAAAACTACACGACGTGTAACCAGAAAGTACACGCCGTGTATTCTGGGTTTTTCTGGACAGTAGCTCAGAAACTGCACAGAAGCCTAGAAATACAGAAAACAAGGCAAAGAGGTGCCAAATTCCGATCCGTGAGGGCCTATACTTCCCGCGAATCAAATCTTGGCATCCCCTACAGTTATGTACAAGAGAAAATAGGATCATGATCCACCAATTTCCTATTCAAGAGGGCCCATAACACCTCAAGAATCAAAATTTGGAGTTCATTTAAACAAGGTACAATATAAAAAGTTCTCTAACAAGCAGCAGAGATTCTATTAAGCACCTATCACAACAGCATGCATAATCTACACAACGTCTATCACAACAGCATGCAATCGCTAATGCACCCTAAATGGCATGGAAAGATTACGTGGAATGTAATTTTTAAAAGTGCCTATATGATGCATGAGATGGAATACCCTCATCTCATCGGGTTGCGACAGAAATAGAACCATAATATCAAACAATAACGGTACAAAGCATGCGAATCACTCTCGGTGAAATCGTATCAGCCGTAAAATCTAAAAACCAGAAAACTGCAATAAACGAGGTAGTATGGAATTTCCCTGTACACGGGTTAGCTACTCCCGGGCACAACTTATTACCAAGTACCTAATCTGTTCTATCCCTGGCTAAAGTCTCAAAATAGTAAAGAAAGAGAAAATAATTCCTCTGATACCACTTTGTAACGTCCTGGTTCCGGAATCCACCCAGAGGCGCCCCGTACCCGGTTGGTCACATGGCCTCAAGCGCATTTCCCCAAATGCCAGAGGCTACCGACTAGCAGCGAGGGCCTTGGGTGTGATAGTGGGAAAACTATGCCCTCATTGGAAGAGTACACAACAGAAATAAATAAACATGCAATAGCGGAAGCAGTAATAAACAACAATATAAACAGTGGAAGACTAAATCATTAAACTGGAGAACATATGTATATATATGAAATGATGCATAATACATAACTAGGAAATCATACAAACAATTCACAATGCTGGAAAACACTACAGTACCCAAACAAGTACAAAAGAAAAGTAAACATCTCCTCAGCATCGCAAGCCAAAGCTTGGTCCCATTCTCTCCCGCTCCAAGTAATCAAGTTCCAGAAGTCTAAGGGTGCATTCCCTTGTATATACCTGCAGCAACATAGTCTGATTGGGCCCAAAAGCATGGCCCAAATAGGGTGTGAGATAAAATCCCAGTAGGCATTCACCCAAAGATCTGTGCCTAATAGTCAGTGAGTATATGGTAGGTAAAAGTACAATAAGCAGTAAACAACAACAACAAGCAATAGGCAGTAAGGAAGGATGATACAACAGTAATCAAACCACAAACAACAATAGTAGTGAAGCACAAAGCTAAAAAATAGGAAACCCTATGGGAAGTACTCACAACCATCCCCTATAGTCCTATCCAAGAAGTACCACAACCCTCTGGGCCGTGCACTCAGCCTAACCCCTCTGGTTTGGTCATACGCATTTATGAGAATCTCTAGGGAAGCTCACTCGGTCAATTCCCCTTATAGTATAGGGTAGTCAGGGAATCTCTTGAGGAAGATCACGTGGTCTAACCCTCTTAGCCCTAAGGTCTAGAGACTCTCTGAGGAAGCTATCTCGGTCAATTCCTCCTATAGCCTCAGGTATACCACAGACTCTCTGAGGAAGCTCACTCGGTCAATTCCCCCCCTAGCCTGGGAAGGTTCTTAAACAGATTCAAACAAGGTAAGACTCTCTGATGAAGCTCACTCAGTCTACCATCCTGTAGTCTATAAAATTCCAAGAATCTCTGGGATCTCACTCGCTCCATCCCCTTTGTAGTCTATAATGTCTAAGACTCTCTGGGAAGCTCACTCGGTCTATCCCTTATAGTCTATAGCACCAGGTCCTCTCAGCCCCGTGCCAGTCAGTGCATAATAATGCTATAAGGATAAAGTACACCTATAGAGCTACTTGGATAACCAAAGTACACCTATAGAGCTACTTAGCTAAATAGTTTATAAGGAAACAAGCATAACATGAATTCCACTTCAACCTATAATCACAAGGCATGAAAACAGGTGTAGAAACCAAAGGCAAATGAGACCCAAAGGTCATAAACAGAACAAGAAAGGAAAATACATCCAAGAACAACAAATTATCCTCTAACATGGTCAAATTACCTCTACACAAGCATACATGAAAGGTAGGAAAACAACAAGGGAAAAAAGGTAAACATGTGATACCCCATTCACGAGTATCGGTGGAAATTTGAACATAAACTCAAAGACTTTGAACGGTAAGGCACAAACCACCTACCTTGATCCTAGGAGATCGATTTACTTGAACCACGATGGCTGATTCTCCCTAGAATTCCGTAGATCTGAGAAAACGCACGAAACGTTCAACCTTAGGTAACTTGAGAAGGAGGAAGAATTGGAAAACAATGTTCAAGCAGAAGGAAGAACTCACCATTGCACTTCCAACGAAATCGACCATGCTCGAATCGGAGAACAGATGGAGAGACGGGAGCTCAAGAAATATTCGGTCGTACGGGTCACTCTCGGATGAACCAGACATAGAAGAAGATGAAAAATGTGATGAGGCACGACCCCGGTCCGTTTAGTGAAAAAAAGAAAAGTACACGACATGTATTTTTAAAGTACACGGTGTGTAGTAGGTTTTTCCGTACTCCGCCAAAATCGGCATCCACGTCACGCCTACACACCGTGTGTGTGGCCCGGGCACGACCAACACACGGCTTCGAGCCAGAGAAGAGTACACGATGTGTACTCAGAAAGTACATGGTGTGTACTTCGAAATTTTCCAGAATCTCAAAAAATTCTCAAAAACTCCAGAAAAGGAAAGGCATACCTGAACGAAGATCCGGGTTCTTACAGTGTTACAATGAGAGGGGTTGGGGTGGTATTTCTTGAGCTACGATATGTGGAAAACATCATGAATGTCTATAAAAGGAACCATAATTACCAACTGAAAAGCAAACTGCCCAAGCTGCTTAGTGACCTCCAATGGTCCAACATATATTGGAGCTAACAATCCCTATTTTCTAAGACGACGGTGACCAACCAAGGAGAAATGTTCAAGAAAACCTGGTTTTTTTTAAAAGGTTGGGGCCGAAGCCTCAATTTATTATTAAATCAAAGACCTCTTTAGACTGGGTAGAGAGTGACCCATTATATAGCCTGAAGGCCCAAGGCCAAGTGGCCTGAATACAAGGCTTGAAAGCCCATTTTTTGGCCCAAAGGACCCCTCGGTGAATAGTACTACTACAATACCTGTGCTGCTACAATACCTACTACAGTACCGCCAATGCTATAGTGCCTGCTACAGTCCTCCGCCGCTACAGTGTCACTGCTAGTACATCCCCGCCATTGCTACAGTACTACTACAGTACTGCTACAATACCCCTGGAAATTCTCCCATACCCGGATTTGATCCTAGGTCTTTTGGATGCCAAGAAAAATCTTGTATCCACAAGGGTACATGCTCTTTTTCATAAGAAAACCTATTCACCAACAAAAAAATCCAAAGGATAACACCATTGATCCATATAATATTTCTATCAACTCAGAGCTGTAACCAAACACCGATGTATATCCTAAATCCTCACAAACATCTCCTAAACCAAACTTAGCCTGTAACACCCCAAGTAATTATAGAATAATAATTTTTCATATTTATTAATATTTATGAATTATATAGTAATTTTAATTTAAAAGGGATGCTATGTCTGATAGCATACCCAACACAAAACAATGAGTTTCTCCGAAATCTTACGTTTCACACAAGACTGAGTTATGCCGAAAAATAATATGTTATTAATATTATTATTTTAAGTTGTAGTTATCGAATAACCGTTAGAATTATATGAATGAATTATATTAACTAAATTATGAAAATAGGGTTTATAAATGTTTATATAATGATTCATTGGTTATAAAATTAATTAGAAATGAAAATAAAAACCAATTGAATATAAAGGATGTGTTTTTATGAAAAAATATTTAAGTTTGAATAATTGTGTTTATAAAATAATCAAATCACTCTTTTTGGATTATATTAATGTAATATAAATTAATCATGATGTTTAAAATTCATCTTATATGTTTTCTAGATATTATATAAGAATAAATTCAATTTTATGAATAAAAGGGGTATTTTAAAAAAGGCATTTTTACCACCTTTTGAGGGAGAACACTTTTTAAATATAGTTTTTATCACTTTTATATGTTCTATTTGAAAAAATAAACTTTTTATTTGGATTTGGGGAATAAAAATTTACTTTTATTGAATTTTTGGTAATTTTTTTGTGAAAACACATATTTCAATGAATAGTGAAAAATACTGCATTTTAATTCAAAACTGCCTTTTCATCTAATTTATTTATATTGTTATATTATCCTTTTACATGGTTTTAAGGAATAATTAGATGAATTATTTATCAGTTATTAAAATTTATTTCATTGGATGTCTTTTCAAAATAAAATTAAATAGAAAAACTATGTGAACTTTTGAACGTTTTATTTAAAAAACCCGATTTCTTGATCTGTCAACAGAATTAGTGTTAAACCTAATTTAACAAATTCCGTGAATTGAATTTTTAAAAATGGAAATAAATTTTTATACTCATTATAAAAAATTTGGTTTAATAGGACCAAAATAATTTTTGGTGAATAATAACTTTAGTATTTTATTTATCAGAATTAAAGTTAAATAGGATAATTAAAGGTAAAATTAATATTATAATATTATAAAATTACCCTAAAACTTGTCCTAATCTTATTGGATGAGTTATTATAGACAATTACCATCCTTGAGAAAAATTTTGACCTTTGAAAGCCACTTAGGTGTGATTATGACATTTATAACTTTTAGTTTAAAGTAAAGGAAAATATGTCATAAATATGTCTCTCCTTACTAAAACAATTTTAATATGGGGTTATATAAGTGATATATTAGACTATGAATAGTTCTTATAAATATAAAAATATTACCTACAACATGGTAATTTATTTATAATTTTTAGGAATTAAATAATTAATTTTAATTAATACACAAAGATGATGTAGTAATAGATTTATTAAAGAAAGAATCAAATAAATGATATTAATAATATTAAAATAAATATAATTTGAAATATTTGATGTAATCCACGAATTTTATAGATGAATATGACATGTTATTATTAATTTAATGTAGTTTATTAAGGAATCAAGTTTTTATGATATTTTAAAAAAGTCATGTAATGAATAGTGTCAAAATTGACATAATTCATATTTTAAAATATAAAATATTTAATTAAATGATATAAAATTTATAAAAATATGAGATTTGTCCAAAAAGTTTATATAACTCTAAAAATTTCATTAATGACTCATTTATTGAATGTTTGGTATGATTTGGTAATTATTTTAACCCTCAAAGTGTAAATTACTTGATAAAACAATAAGAGTTAAAAAGTTTAAAACAAAAAGATAAGAATTTAATTTATTTCAAAACTTGTATAATTATCATAGGATGATTATATTTCAACCAATAATCATCTTATATTCTAAAAAAATAATATTGGACCCTTTTTGAATTGAAATTGATTTTATATTAATTTAATACTTTTAATAATTCCAAGGGTGCGCCTCCCATCTCCTATAAAAAGACACCCATTCCTCTATATTACACACACTTAAAAAACAATTTCGTTCAGAAAATATCTAACCAAAAATATTTAAAGAATACCTACCCATATTATTGAGGCCTTATTTTAGGGCTAACACCCTTCCTAGAGGTGTTAAGGTGTTAAGAAAGGTGATCTTCTGAAGGAAAGATAATGTTTTTATTTAAGTATTTCCATTTTATTTATTCTTCCATTTCCTAAAAAACTTATTAATACATAATAAAATAATAACTCCATTGTCCTCAATATATTAATATGTTATTATGTTAATATCATCACCTAAATCCATCTCCACTTCCATTAAATTGGAAAGGAATTAATCATTCGTGTGTACGTGTGAACTATCACCTCCACAAACCGATCTAATTAATTTTTCATAAACGTCTCTCAGGACTGGTTATAATAATGTAATTAATGTTCATATGTGATATTAATGAAATATTAATCTTTATATTATAATAATATATCAATTACATTTTTACTTTCCATGCGTATAAAAATGATAATGTCGTTCGTGCGTACGTGTGAACTATCGCCTCCACGAAGCGATGTGACTCAATTTTTTATTATACAACTTGTATGATATATATAAGTATATTTAAATGATTAATATGATATTAATGATTTTATGACCATTCAATAAAGATGAAATAATACTTACGTTCTTTGTATAACAATCAATGAAAAATAGAAAATGTTACTAATGCGTACATACGACTTACCCTCTCTATGATTATAACATTGTTCATTTTTTATAACCATAATTAATGGATTGATTTAAAAGTATATTTTATCTATAAAAATGATAATAATTTCATGAATATTATTCTAGAGATGAATTAATTATGACCACATGGACTAGTGACATCAAACCATGTTCATTTTCAACTTAAGTACCGAATATCGACAAAACGTCTGATATGAACTTAAAAAATTATGTAATTTTTATAACATGGTAATAAGTGATATAATTGAAATAATAAACTTGAAAAATGTTCTCAAGAAATTATAAATTAAACTAATTTTATTATTAGGAATATAAAGATTGTACATGATGAGTCATGTAACCACCCAATGTTTTATCAATGGAAATTTGCTTCTAATAATTATGTCATATAATCACATGAAATCACAAAACAATGAACTATTAAGTACTATATGACGTTTAAACATAATATTTTCACCTTTTTGTTTTGAATTTTGAAAATCTGATATACACAGTTGTGATCAGTAAAATGTTTGGAGTCTGATAAGACAAACTTAATTTTTTATGAATAGTAACCTACCCTTATGAATAGTAACCTACACTTATGAATAGTAATATGAACCTTATGAATATTAAATCATAAAAAATAATAGAAACCTCACCCTTGAATGTATAAATAAAATTTAGGCATCTTATGAGTGATAATACGACTATAGTAAAAGTATTGGAATTTTTTTAAGTCATAAATAAATAATTAAAATTAATTAATTAATTTAAAAGAAAATTAATTTTCCTAAAATATGTTCATAAATTATAAATTTTATGTATTCTGGTTTTAAGATAATTTTATAAGACCTTATTTAATTTTTGAAAACATTATAAAATCAGTTATAGTTTTAAAATCTGTATTTTTCAAGTAAATTATGATTTTAATTAAAAATTAAATTAATCATATTTATATAATTAATTTTAAAAAATGGATTTAATTTTTGGATTCTACACATCAAAAAATGGTTAGGGTGAATTTTTGGTATTTTTCTAAAATACTTGAATTTTTGATGAATAATAAAATATGATAATTCACAATAAATGCTGAAACCTGAATTTCTGCATCATTCTTGAGTCATGGATGATGTAAATGGACATTGGTTCAAACTCACATGAACATATTACTGTTTTTGGTCACAATAATCAATACTATTTCTTGTCTTATAGAAAAATAATAAACTAATGATTAAAATATTAAGAAAACTCTCCTCCCCTCCACTACAAAAACCACCCACACTCCCCTCTTATATTCACTCCTATCAAGCCTTGTGTCTTCTCTAAATTGTGACTAAATCTCTCCCCAAGCTCCTCCCCCATGTCCAAAATCCCTTGGTCTTCTTAAAATACCAAATCCACTTCCCTTAAGAGGCTCTCAAAGGAGATAAACTCAAGAGGTAGCTTCCTCTTTTTGGTTCTTTTATTTTATTTTTTCTTTACTCACCTCCCTTCACCAAAATGGTATGATAACTCTAGTAACATATATTTACTAGAATTATATTATTATAATGTTATATTTTATTATAATCTCTCATTCTCCCTCTTTTTATACTATAAATTAAAATACTATTCGATATGTGTTGATTTATCACATTCAAGGATGACGAGTTTTCAATTTGAATTACCATATTCTATACTGGTCATGAAACCATTTTAATGGTTAAAACAGATCATAATATATGTATTTTATCTTATTTTATGTTATGGAATACTTTTTCACACATGATGTTAAATAATAATACAAAACAAGTTAATTATGAGAAAAATCGCCAAATTAACCCAAACGTTTATCATCAATGTTTTATATAATGTTTCACCTTCAATAAAAATAACCAAATGAATTTTATAACCATTTGATCTTATGTATTTTTACTAATTTTATATAACTTAAATTCTGGACAACCACTCTCATCATACATGTGTATTCGAACATGAATATAAGTGAACCGATCATTAAAACCAAGGAAACAAACGGACCCGAATAATGAAATTGAACCTCATAACCAATCAAAAAGGTTATGAATGAATTTAAAAAATTTATAATAAATCATTTACATGTAAAATATATTCTTTAATTATTAATTAATGAACCTATTTTTATTAATTAGGTCATTAAGATCAAGATAATATCACCATCTGACTTAAGGTAAGGGATCCTCTCTATTTCACTTTTATTCAAGAATGTCCTCTATGTTATGTCCTTTTAGGTGTAATTACTAATTATGGGGTATGATTTTTCACCTTCATAATAATTCACTTGTGATGTACAAAAGATGATAAATTAATTTCTCTCTCATTAATCCCTTCTAAGTATACCCGACACCAAGCCGATATTCTATAAGGGATTATACCCAAACCGCCTTTGTTCCTTCGAGTTGCTCTACCATTATTTTTACCCAAACTGATTTGTATTTTATTTTTATGTAAAAATTATAAGTACTATTTATATGATCCAAAATAATGTTTCAAGATCCATCCATCATTCTATTTCAGTGATATAGATGCTTTTATGTGATTCCCTCCTCGATACTTCCCAATAAGCAAACCTGTTTTAAGGGAACTTTCCAAACAATTTACCCAATTTCAAGTGAACTCTACCATTTGTTTTAAGCCACCATTGTTTTTATAAAATAAGTCTTTTTATTATGAAAAAATTCTTGTTTCACTTCTAGTTTTATATAAATTATCATTCCCTTTTTGATTTTAAATGCTCTTTAGTATTTTCCTTAAAAACGTACTAAAATGTTTTAATGCTAAGAATTTCCTAAATACTCTTATTAATTGTTTTCACTTCTGTTTGACATCACTTAACATTCTATATACCTATTTTAACTTATTAATGTACATGTATGTTTTAATTCCTTCCTATCATGGACACTTTTATGATACGGCCATTCATTATTCTTTATGATATAAATGTGATACCCATTTCCCTCCATGGGTTCCCTTATGTTTATGTATGATTGATTATTTATGATTATTTATGTAGAAATCATATCCATGGACATGTTAATATGGGTGTTCCAAGATAGTTCTCTAATGCATTGGGTAAAGTTGAGTCTCATGAGATGTTATGTGTAACAGTCTTGGTAGTTATCCTTGACTCGTGCTACCATGTGTAACAGTCTTGGTGGTTAACCTTTACTTGTGCTCTTATATGTCATCATTATCAATTCTTTATTTAAAAGTCAAGATTAAATTTGTGCTCCTATATGTGCAACAAGATTTGAATCATGATAAATCCATGATTTATGTTGCTACCACATTACTATGAATTCATGTTTATATGATCCCATGTTTATGTGATATGATTCCATGTGTTCCATGAATTTTATTTTTCATTATGATATGCCTTCTAACCCATGTGTTAAAGTTTTATTACTATGTTATTTCCTTAATGATATTTTAGCTCATCCCCTTTTTCATGTTATCCCCAAGTTATCTTATGCAGATGTATGAGTACAATGGAATATAGAAGCTCATTATGAAGATTAAATAAAAAGTTATTTTTTTATAATGGTTGATTATGTACCTAGTCTTCCAAGACACTAGAATTTACTATCCTTGGATTGTACTCTGATGTATAATTATTCTTAAAATATTGTAATGTTAAATGTAAAAGGCTAAGGTAACTATAGTTGGTATCGGAGAATGGTCTAGTTATTTTTGGAGATTAGAAATATAGAACTTTAGTAAGAACCTTAAGGATGAGACTAAGTATAAGAAAACACCCCTAAATTTTGGTAATTATAGAGTAAGTGGTTTATCTAGAAAATACATACCTGTATGGATAAAAACTCATAGAGGTGGATCTGGCACATATGTATCTAGGGGTAAAACCCGATAACACCACTTTGAGATGGACTTGAACGGGAACCAATGCACAACAACAGGCCTTGTTGCACTCTTAGTTTTACACTCCCATGGGATATGATTTGGTAAATTCATGAGCTTGGTACAAAAAATTATTAAGGGAATGAGAAAAATACCATAAGAATATAAGTTAAGAAATAGATCAAGGATAAGCTAGACTGAAACATAAGGAGTCACAAGTTAGGATATACTTCTTCTTTACAAGTTTATCCCCTTATATTAAAAGTTTCATTTTTTAAAATCAATAACTAAGTATTAAATCCCTCTAATTATATGTTCCTTTTCTTAGTTAATGGCGGGAAATAGAAGAACATGTTTCAACAATCAACGTGACAGGGAATGTGAATATTGCCCTAATGATATTCCTGATATGATGGGAACAGGTGCTCAAAACTTCATGATAGTACTTGCTCAACTGACTCATGTTATGAATAATAACTTGAATCATATGGAACACCATACTTCTCTAAGGAAAGAGAAAGTTTACATTGAATCCTTCATGTGAAAAAGGCCTCTCATGTTTAGTGGATCTTCCTATCCCCTCCTCACAGAATAGTGGATTAACTGTATTGAAAAGATATTCTCTATCCTCCAGTGATCAGAAGAAGAGAAAGACGCATTGGTAGTCTATCGTTTTGAGGGGGAAGTTGATCAGTGGTGGACACTGATCAAGAATATGAAGACCTAGGAGGAAATTGATTCCATGGACTGAGATGAATTCAATATAATGTTTTTCAATAAATATTTTCCCCGAACCCTCCATCTTAAGATGGAAAGAGAGTTAGACTCAAGCAGAAGGAAGATGAGTCAATCGAGGCGTATGAAGAAAACTTTATACATTACTAGAAATCCTACCTATACCAATATTTTGTAAAATCCATTGGTATAGGTCCCCTTTCCCAACAGTTTTCCAAAACTATTGGAATATTCCGATTTTAGACCACTTTTCCCAATATTTTGGGAAAATCGTTGGGAAAGGGTTCTTTGAGACTTATTTTCCCAACGGTTTTGGAAAACCATTGGGAAACGATCCACTTTTCCCAATGGTTTTCCAAACTGTTAGTAAAGGGTACATTGAGACCACTTTTCCCAATGGTTTGGGCTAACCATTGGAAATGGGTCCACTTTTCCCAATGGTTTTGTAAAACCATTGGGAAAGGGAACTTTGAGACCACTTTTCCGAATGGTTTGGAAAAAATGTTGGGAAAGGGTTGGAAAAGGTGGGTACCTATCCCAAAGGTTCCCAAAACCATTGGGAATGGCTTATCCCAATGGTTTTGAGAACCATTGGGATAAGTACCCTTATTGTTTATGAATTATTTTGTCGAATATTATCAAATAAATCAATATATAAATTATATATATATATATATATATATTTATCTGAATATATTCACAAAGATAACTATTGGATAACGGTAAATTCTTTGATATATAACGTGTATGTTTTTGGTTCGAACCTCCACTCTAACATTATTTTTAGATTTACTTATCCTAATAGTTTTCAAACTATTGGGATAGTTCTTTCCCAATGGTTTTCCCAAACCATTTGGATATGTCTTTCCCAATGGTTTTCAAACTATTGAGATAAGTATTTCCCAATAGTTTTGGAAAACCATTGGGAAAGGGTACTTTGATACCACTTTTCCCAATAGTTTGGCCAAACCATTGGGATAGGTCTTTCCCAACATTTTTGAAACCGTTGGGATAGGTCTTTCCCAATGCTAAATCACCCAATGAATTCCCAAATCATTGGTATAGGATATACCTATGATTCCAAACCATTGGTATAGACAATTTTTTTATTAGTGACAAGGATTTCAAGGTACACCTCTGGATTTTTCATGAACACCGAAGGCAAGGTGAATCAATTTTTTAGCGGACTAAAGCCGAGTCTATGAAAATCATTGGCAATTCGAGACTTTGAAAATTATGAGAAGATTTTCCATTGTGCCCTCAAGGTTGAAATGGAGACCAGAGACTCTCAGTGGTATCGTGGGCTCGGTGAAAAGAAGAGGAAAATGGAATCTAATGTGAGTGGTCCCAAAAATAAATCCCATGATGGAAAGAAGATCGATCATCCCATGTATAAAAATTGTGGGATGAAGTATCCTGAGAACTGTCTAAAGGGAAACATGAATTTCTTAAAATGTTAAAAGTTGGGACATATGTCTAAAAAATGCCGAAGGGATATGAAAAATCCCACTAATGTGGAAGATGAAAGGAAGGTTAAGATAAATGCTCATCTAGTGGTGAAGTGTTACAACTTCATGTAACATGGGAATTATACAAAAAATTTCCCTAATCCGAGGGTTGTCAGAGGCAATCAAAAACAAACTCCAAGGAAAAAAGGAAGGGATTATGCTATCACTACTGCTAAGGTGGAGATAGACAATGATGTGGTGATAGGTATTCTAGTTATTCATTCAAGAATAGCAAACATACTATTTGATTTTGGTTCTAAACATTATTTCATATCTTGTAAGTTTAGTATAACTATTCAAAAGCACCTCAAAATTTGGAGGATATGTTATCTGTGAGAATTGAGAATGAGGAAATTATTTCATCCAAGGTTTATAACACCTCCTTGGTAAATGTTTGTAGACTGAACCTCCCCAAAAATCTTTTCATACTTCCTTTAGTGGAGTTTGATGTTGTATTAGGCATGGATTGGCTATCTTTATACAAATCCAACATCAACTTTCGGGAAAGAGATGACACTATTCACATCCCAAAGCATCCTCCAATTCTATATAAGTGTAAGGAGGAAGATGAATCTACTTTAGAATCATTTTCTCAAGTGTGGATATTAATTCCTTATGAGAAATCATGTCTAGCTCAAATGATTGATACAAAGGAGAGAATTATACTTGAAGACATTCCCATCGTGAGGGATTACACTGATGTATTCCCTAAAGAGTTGCATGGTATTTCTCTTGATCGATAGGTTGAGTTCTCAATTCAACTAATTCATGGATCTATTCCTATATAAAACACACCATATATAATGGCCAGCATAGATATGGAAGATATGAAGAAGTAGTTACAGGAGAATCTGGAGAAGGGTTTTATACACCTGAGTGCTTCACTGTGGGGTGTGCCAGTCCTTTTTGTCAAGAAGAAGGATGGTTCAATGCGTCTCTGCATTGATTATCATGAGTTCAATAAAATCACAATAAAGAACAAGTTTCCCCTACCGTGGATAGATAACTTGTTTGATCAGCTTTGTGGGGCTAGTTATTTCTCTAAGGTGGACCTTCAGTTGGGATATCACTAATTAAATGTGAGGAAGAAAGATATTCCCAAGGATACCTTTCGAACGAGGTATAGACACTATGATTTCATAGTGATTACATTTAGACTCACTAATTCTCTAGTAATTTTCATTGATTTAATGAATATAGTCTTTAGAGATTGCCTCAAAAAAATTTTGGTAGTCTTTATCGAAGATATTTTGATATACCCCAAGAGAAAGGAGGAACATGAGGATCATTTGAATATTGTGTTAAAGACTTTGTGAAGGGAGAAGTAGAATGAAAAGTATATTAAATGTGAGTTATGGATGGAGGAAGTATCATTATTGGGGAATGTTATCACCAGCAAAGGGATATTTGTAGACCCTTCCAAGAAAAAGGCAATTGATGAGTGGCCTAGGACAACATCTGTAATGGAGATCTACATCTTTTTGGGTATATCCAAGTATCATTGAAATTTTTTGAAGAACTTCTAATGATTTTTGAACCCAATGACCAAGATGACGTGGAAGGGAGTAAAGTTTTTCTGGACTTAGGAATGTGAAGACTGCTTTAAGGATTTGAAAACGAGGTTAATCACTTCACCAGTACTCACACTCCCAATAAGTGGAGAACTCTTTTTGGTGTACAATGATGATTTAAAGAATTTATTAGGCTGTGTGATGATGTAAAATGATAAAGTGATAGCCTACACCTCAAGGAAGCTGAAAATACACGAGAAAAACAATCCTACGCATGATCTAGAGTTGGTAGCTGTGATCTTTACATTGAAAATATGGCAGCATTATCTCTGTAGGAAGAAGTGTGAGATATATACTGATCATAAGAGTCTCAAATATATATTCACATATAAAGAGATTAATATGTACTAGTGAATATGGATAGAACTCATCAAAGATTATGATTGCTCAATCCACTACCATCCTAGTAAAGAAAAAAAGGTAGAAAATGCTATAAGTAGAAAGGATCCTACATATTTATCAATGATGATAATTGAAAAGGATACAATCTTCTTAGATTTGAATAGAATGGTCATGGGAAACATTAAGGGAGGAACATCATCAATCCTTTCTCAAATGATTTCTCAACTATCCCTCATGGAGAAAATAATGGATGCTCAAAGAAAAGATGTGGAAATTTAGAAAAGGGTGGAAGCTATTTGAAATGATAAATCCTATGATTTCATGATTGATGAGAAAGGAGTTGTAAGATTTGGGTCATGATTATGTGTACCATTCGATCCAGAGATAAAGAAGGAGCTTTTTAATGACGCACATAGTTCAACCTTCTCAATTCACCAAGGGAGCACAAAGATGTATCGAGATATCCAAGAGAACTTTGGGTGAGACAATATGAAGAAGGAGATTGTTGAATATACATCAAAGTGCCTGGTATGTCAACAAGTGAAGGCTGAAAGATAGAAGTATAAGGGAATGATGCATCCACTACCCATACCAACATAAAAGTGGGAGAACATCACCATGGACTTTGTCACTGGACTTCTAAGGACATCTAGAGGAAACAATGCTATATGGGTCATTGTGGATCATCTTACAAAGACAACTCACTTTATCATGATTTGAGAGGACTTCCCATTGGATCAACTTGCACAGATATATATCAAAGAATTGGTAAGGCTGCATGGAGTACCACTATCTATTGTATCTGATCGAGATCTGAGATTCACCTTGATGTTCAGGAAAAGTATCCAACATTCTCTAAGCACTAAAATAAACTTCAGTACAACCTATCATCCTCAAAATGATGGTCAATTTAAGCAAACTATTCAGACACTGGAGGATATATTGAGAGCATGTTCTATGGACTTCAAAGGAGGATGGGACTAACATCTTCCGCTGGTTTAATTCTCATGCAACAACCATTTCCACTCGAGCATCAGAATGGAACCATAAAAATACCATTACAGGAAAAGGTGCAGAACACTGACGTATTGGGATGAATTTGGTGAGCGTAAGATTCTAGGACCTGAAATGGTCGAAGAAATGGTGGGGAAGGTGAAAACCATTCAATAGCACATCAAGGTATCCCAAATTTGAAAAAAATTTATCTAGATAATCGTTGATGAGACCTTAATTTCAAATTTGGAGACATGGTATTTATACACATATCCCCATGGAATAAGGTTATGAGGTTTTGGAAGAAAGGAAAGTTAAGTCCCAGGTACATTGGGCCCTTCGAAATTCTTAATCATGTCGGGACTGTGGCTTAACGACTGACACTTCCACCTACCATGTCCAAAGTACATGATGTATTTCATGTATCCCTCTTAAGAAAGTACATACTAAACCCTTCACATGTACTCTCTTTAGAGGTGGTACAGTTGGAGAATGATATTTCTTACGAGGAGCAGTCAGTAAAGATCTTGGATTGTAGAGATAAAGTTCTACGTAACAAGACTACTCACCTAGTCAAAATATGTTGGAGAAACCATAAGTACGAAGAGGCAACATGGGAACAAGAGGAGACAATGACAGAAAAGTACCCACACCTGTTTATGGCTTAGAATGTAAAATGAAATTTTGTGGGTGAAATTTTATAAGGGGGGAATAATGTAAAGGCCAAACGTTTTATCAATGGAAATTTACTTCTAATAATTATGTTATATAATCAAATGAAATCAAAATACAATGAAATAAGTACTATATGACCTTTAAACATAATATTTTCACCTATGTGTTTTGAATTTCAAAAATATGACATACACAGTTGTGATCAATAAGATATTTGGAGTCTGATAAGACAAACTTACTTTTTTGTGAATTGTAACCTACCCTTATGAATAGAAACTTACCCGTATGAATAGTAAATCATCCAAAAGAATAGTAACCTCACCCTTGAATGTATAAATAAAATTTAGGCATCTTATAAGTGATAATATGACTATAGTAAAATTATTCGTATTTTTGTAAGTCATAAATAATTAATTTAAATTAATTAATTAATTTAAAATAAAATGTATTTTCCTAAAAGGTTTTCATAAATTATCATTTTTATGTCTTCTGGTTTTAATATAATTTTATAAGACCATATGTAATTTTTGAAAACATTATAAAATTATCTATAGTTTTAAAATATGTATTTTTAAAGTAAATTATGATTTTAATTAAAAATTAAATTAATCATATTTAGAAAAATATTTTTGAAAAATGGACTTAATTTTTGAATTCTACAAATCCAAAAATGGGTAGGGTGAATTTTTGTGATTTTTCTAAAATACTTGAATTTTTGATGAATAGTAAAATACAATAATTCATAATAAATGCTAAAACCTAAATTTCTACATAATTATTGAGTCATGGAAGATGTAAATGGTCATTTTTTAGAACTCACATGCACATATTACTATTTTTGGTCACAAGAATCATTACTATTGATTTTCTTATGGAAAAATAATAAACTAATGATTAAAATATTAAGAAAACTCTCCTCCCCTCCACTATAAAAACCACCTACGCCCCCCTCTTCTCTTCACTCCTCTCAAACCCTGTGAATTCCCTAAATTATGCCCAAATATATCTCCAAATTCCTCCCCCATGTCCATCAGCCCTTGGTATCCTCAAAAAAGAAAAATTCACTCCCCTTAAGAGGCTCTCAAAAGAGATAAACTCAAGACGTAAATTCCTCTTTCCGATCCTTTTATTTTCTTTCAAGTTATTTTCTTTTATTTTTTCATTCCTCACCTCCCTTCACCCAAATGGTTTGATAAATCTAGTAACATAAATGTATTGGAATTATATTATGCTAATGGGATAGGTTTTTAGGTCGGAATGGCCATGACGATGAAACAAGAGGGAGGTGTGAATTGTGTCCTTTTTAAATTTTCACAATTCTATTGCTTAATAGTAATAGATGATAGAGAGGTGTTTCCTGTATGAAAGAATAAGAATTAGAAAAAAAATAGAAACAAAACATGGATGTTTATAGTGGTTTGGGGCATGAATATCCCCTAGTCCACTCCACCAATCACCTTCTCCACAGGCTTGGCGAATTTTACTAGTAAGATCCTCGTATCATAAGACCGATCCACAACTGAGTGCAGGCAGTTGTCACCCATAAAAATAAGGATTAAAAACAGATCCTTCTGGTTCTTTTACATGGAACCAAAATATCCATAGCTTAGTATGAGAATCTGACACTCAACCATGACTGAAACCGAGCAGCCGATACTCAAAAGAATCAGTAGAGATTGATTTGATAAAACAGTTTAAAATTCATAGTTATAGTAGCACACAACTGACAAAATATGTATCTTAGACTTTAGAAGAATAATAATCTTTGAAATATGTATGAAGATATCCAGTTTCCTAGAATATATTTGTTTTTTAGAACAACAATAAAAATAGAGCATCACACCTCCAGGATTGAACATGTATATCTCCAACATGTAGTCCTCATTTTTGAGATGCTCGATTGTTGTAGCACTGTAAATTAATTTTCAAAAGAAAACTCGAAGAATAAAAATGATCAACACAGCTGTGTGAAAATAACACATCTGATGTAGAAATATATATAATTATATATCTCTCATCAATATTTCAGATTTGAAAAATATTCCTAATAAGTCGAGAGAATTCAAATTCAAAAATACAGCTCAGAGTAGTCATAACTTCCCTTAAGAATAGGAGAGAAAATAATTGCTGAATACGATCCTTTAAAACAATTATAACAAGCTTTGAATCAGTAAAAATCAAGATTTAAATCACCCTAATATTCTATAAATACTATTATAGAAAACTCTGATAAAAATAGAAAAATCAAATTTCCAGCATTGAACAGGCAAACGTAAGGTTCCTTCATAAAACAACAAAACAAAAAATGTAGGGTTCAACTATGTAATGTAGGAATGATGATCTATATGTTCATCCTTGTTAGCATAAAATTCTTAATGTATCATTGATTATCCATACGTTCATATTTTACAAACATAGGGTTGAAAATGTAAGGTTGATCACAAAAATAAGGTTGACGATCCATACATTTGCTTCTCAAACATAGGGTTCCATACTTACGTAGGGTTCTTTAACCATACCTTTTCTCTTTGAAAAACGTACAGTTTCATTCAAACGTAATGTTATTTATCCATACATTTCTTCCAACATAATGTTAATTAACCATACATGTTGATCCTTTACCATAATCTTTAATACAGACGTAGGGTATGTTCCTTACATTATGTTCTTCAGCATAGGGAATGAATATTGATTCTAGAAAACAAAAAACAATGAACCTTGTTTCCAGAATACATTTTTAGAGAATTATGAACACTTTGAAAAATATTTCTTAGGAAATAAATACTTGAATATTATTCCAAAATAAGAATTATAAATAAAATTAATTCCCTTAAATATACTTAATGTAAAATCATTAGTAAAACAAAAAAGTTTATTTGTGAGCACCAAAATAAATAATATTTATAGAGTATTGTTGAGACATGACATTCCCAATAATATCCCCCTTTTTATGATCACAAAACACATAAATTAAAACTTATAAATTATAATTTTGAAAACATAAAGTGAAATTAATTCAATTTGATAGAATTACTTCGATAAAAATAAATTTTGTGTTTATCTAAATTTCTATTCCTTTTTGTGAGATAAAATAGAAAGTAAATAAATAGATTAATACACATTTAATGTCATACATATTAGTAAGTGAATGTTATAATAAACTAAAATGGATAAATATTAATGGATTTTTTACTGAAAAAAGTAAAGAAAATAAATAATTGAAACACATAGACAAATAAAATTTCATTTTTCAATAATTAAATAAATACAATAAATTCTGTGACTGAGAAATAGGATAGTTACTGCCATGGTTAAGGTAGAAAAAGGTTATGGATTGGCTAGGTTGGAATTATGAATGGATTAAAACATCTCCTTCAACTCTGGAATATAAACCAACAACTTCTTTATCAAACTATAACCTAGATAAATAACTAGAAGCCTATAATCATGACTAACATGAATATTATCAACAATATTTAATTTGAAAAAGTCATGTAGATTTTATTCTTGATTCAAAAACTGTTCCAACTTCTCTGTAAACTGGTTAAGAAGCAATATGATACTAGGTTCTCCTTGAGTCAACTGATCAACAAGAAATTTTTGATTCTCCAAAAGAAATGAAAGATAAGAATTGTTGCGTTATAGGTTCTCTAAATGAGAATTCATGTCTACCATAATAGATGTAATGGACTGAAATATTCTAATCAAATCTGGATTGGTAATAGGAGACCAACACTGCTTTTGATTTATTCAAACTAACTTCCCAAATACCACTTGAGATCTACACAATATGACTTAGAAATAACTTTATACTTGAGTCTGCCATTCTCATTTAACATATCCCGCTTAAAATCATAAAAATACCTTCTTGAAATAGTAGTCTCATGAAGTTATTTGATCTTTTTCCTTTCAATTTCAATCTCTTTTCATAGATTATCTTTTTATTCCTAAGATTTATTAAACTTAACAATAATATCTTCCACATGATGAGATAAAGAATCAGATACTCCTTCTTCTGAATTCGATGGCTGATCAATAAAAATGAAAGGAAAAGGATTTTCTACTGATCTCTCCATAGATTTTTTAGATAAATAAGATTGATTATCAAGAAATTCAGTTTTTCTTCCTGAAACATGACTTGACTGTTCCACAGCTTTATTCACAACCACATCTGTAACTTCAATTACTAATTTATGTATAGTTTTTTCTTCTTGAGTAGCTTCTTTCTAAATAGTTTCTTCTTGAATATTCACCTGCTCTTTAATATTCACTTGTACTTGATCACTTATTAGAGGTACAACAGGAAGCTCTCTAGATTGACTAACTGCCTAAGTCTCCTCCTCAAGAATTTATTCCTCAAGATGAACTGAATAGGTTACATCTCTAAAACCTAACACTGGTTCTTCAATTTGTTGAACAAGTTTAGTCCTAGGTTTGAGAACAAGTCCCTCCTGAGTTTTTTCATCCTCTATTTCTTCTTCTGTATCATATTTAAGCCTTCTCTGAGTCGGTTGAGAAATTACATCAGTTTTAGATTTAGCTACACCTTCCTTTATTAAACCTCCTTGCTCCCCCTGAGAAAAATCTCCTAATCTCTGTTCTTCCTCCGCACCAACAGGTAAAAATTTCCCTTTGAAACTACTCTAGAAAAATCCTAGCTTCCTTAGAGTTCTGACATTAAGCACATTAATGTGATGACACTTAAATATTGAATCAACTAACTGAATCATATATTTTTTAAACAGGATTCTAGAAATTATCCTTCCATAATGATAAAAATTCATCCTAGCATCTGATTGATAGTAGTAATGAAGATATAAAAACAAATATGAAGGTAAATTTAGATTAATATCACTCAAACATAAAAACATGATGCACATGTTTGGGTACAAAATATTTTCCATCTCATCCATCCTTGGCACAATTCCAGTTTGAATAAACTTAACCAAAATTTTATAATCTGCCTCAATATCCTTAATTTTTTTCCATATGTTAGTTGTATTAAATATAAAATACATAATTCCTTTTGAATAATTATCCTTATTTCCAATAGATCAAATATCAAAATGGAATACTCCTTCATGTGGGAAGTTCAAAATTTGTAAAACTTCAGTGGAGTAAGTATAAAAGTCCTTTTAATTCATTGAAAGAATTCTCCAGTCCTTGAAAAGATAATGCTTATTTCAGAAGAAAATCTGTCTGGTACCACCATTATAAATCCACTAATTTTCCATGAATAATATTTCATCCAAAAACGTGGTGTCACTTTGGTTCACTGACTTCACCCTCTTCGACTCACTTGGTTTTCTCCAATTCTGAAAATCTAAAAGTTTGAGATTTTTCATCTTCAAGGTTTTGGAAGAAGGAAGAAGGTTTCAGGCAAGGAGAAAGGATTTGGTAAACGAAGGGTTTGGTAGTCAAAAGGTTTCTGACAGATGATGTATATCCTTATTTCCTGTGTCATAGAGTAATTATGAAAAATTCGTAATAGTCATGCGACGTAAATAAATTTAAGATAAATTAACTAAAATGTATAGCAAGATAAAAATAAATTATAATTATAGTAAACAAATGATAAATAAAATAAAATAAAATAACAAATTTAAAAATTAAATAAACCTAACCCCCTTTAATAAAACCAAAAATTGCATTGGGAAGGGTTTTGTACAAATATCAGCTGATTTATATTTAGTGTTAAAAAATTCTAAAGATATATCCTTTTTAAGAACATGATCTCTTAGAAAATGATTTATAATATCAATATGTTTGGTTCTAGAATGACTTATGGGATTTCTTGAAATATTTATACCACTTGTATTATCACATAAAATAGGTGTATTTTTAAAATTTAGTCCAAATTCCATCATTGTGTTTTTCATCCACAACAATTATGCACAAAAACTTCCTACAGATACATATTCTGCTTCGGTTGTTGATAAGGCAACTGAGTATTGCTTCTTACTCGACTAAGATAATAATGATTTTCCTAAAAAGTGACAGATTCCTAAGACACCTTTTCTATCTAATCTACAAACTCCAAAATCATCATCTGAATATGATTTTAATTAAAAATCAGAAGTTTTTGTATAAATAAGAGACTGAAAAATAGTTCCTTTCAAATATCTAAAAATCATTTTATCAGCAATAAGATGGGATTCTTTAAGATTTTTTTGAAATATATCACATATAAATACAGAAAACATAATATCAGGTCTGCTAGTAGTAAGATATAATAAACTACCAATCATACCTCTATAAAACTTGTTATCCACTGGTTTTCCAGCTTAATCCAAATCAAGTTTTATATTAGTACACATGGGAGTTGTATATGTCTTACTATTTTTAAGACAATTTTTTTTTCAATAAATCAGTAATATATTTACTCCATTTTAATACATTTCCATAATATTTTTGATAAATTTGAATTCCTAAAAAGAAATTTAATTCTCCCATCATGATCATTTTAAATTATTTTTTGAAAAAGTTCTGAAAAATCATTATAATGTTTTTTATTTTTTGATCAAAAAATAACATCATCAACACAGATTTTTACTAATATAAAATTAGAACAAACTATTTTCTTAAAAAGGGTTGGATATTCCAAACCAACAGTAAACCATTTTTTAAAATAAAAGAACTTAATATTTCATACCAAGTTCTAGGTGCTTCTTTAAGGACATAGATATTTTTAGTAAGTCTGAAAATAGAATCTAGTTTTTGAGAATTTTTAAAACCATGAGCTTTCTCAACATAAACTTCCTCCATTAAATAACCATTTAAAAAGGAATATTTAACATCCATATGATATAATTTAAAGTTCATATAAGATGTATAGGCTAAAGGAATTCTAATTGCTTCTATTCTAGCTACAGGGGAAAAGGTATCATCATAATCTATACCTTTTTATTGATTATATCCTTTGGCTACTAACCTAAATTTATTTCTAGTTATAATACCCTGATCATCTTGTTTATTTCTAAAGATCCATTTTTTTTCTATGATTGGATAATTTGTTGGTCTTTCAAATAATTCCCAAGCTTTATTTCTTTTAAATTGGTTTAACTCTTATTTAATTTCTAACATCCAACTCTCATATTATAAGTATTTTTCATAAGATTTAGGTTCTAATTGTGATAGAAAGGAAGAGAATTCAACTAGGTTTCCTACACTTCTTATGGTTTTAATGCCTATATATAGGTTTCGTATAATAGTTTCTAAAGGATGATCCTTTAGGATTCTAGGCTATTTAGGTAAAAAACTTTTAGGTTCTTCGATATCATGTCCTTCTGAACTATACTGAATTTTATTTATATTTTCAAAATCATATTTCAGGGTTTCAAGTCTCATGTTATTAGAAGAGTTAGCAATTTCATCAGTTTGATATTTCTATTTATTAAAAGGTTTAGTTTCATCAAACTTCACATGAACTAATTCTTCAAAAATCCTTGACTTTTTATGAAATACTCTATAATATATAGAAGTTGTAGAATATCCTAAAAATATTCCTTCATCAGCTTTTGGATCGAACTTACCAAGATTATCCTTGGTGTTTAGAATATATGCCTTACATCCAAAAACTTTAAAGTACTTTAATTTAAGATTTCTATTATTCCAAAGTTCATAAGGTGTCTTTTTGAAAATAGGCTAAATTAAAACTCTATTTATAATATAGCATGATATGATTAAAGATTATACCCAAAGTAGGTTTGAAGGTGTTATTCATTCAGCATAGTCCTAGCCATTTCTTGAATAGTTATGTTTCTTCTTTCAACAATTACATTTTATTGAGATGTTATTGGTTCAGAGAAGGCATGTTTAATACCCATATTTGAGAAAAAAAATTAAATTCTTGATTCTCAAATTATCCACCATAATCACTTATTAATGAAATTATATTAAAACCCTTTCCATTTTGAACAATTTTACAAAAACTTTCAAAAAAAAAAGAAAAGATTTATTTTTGTGTTTTAGAAAATAGACCAATGTAAATCTAAAATAATTATAAACCAAAACATATCAATATAATTTTCCAGCCAAACTTGCTACTCTTGATGTTCTGAAAAGATCCATATGAATAAGTTTTAGGGGATTTGATGTAGCAATTTTGTTAATATATTTGAAAGAGGATTTGTGTTTCTTGCCAATTTTGACATGCATCACAGAATCTATCACTTTGAAATTTAAGACTAGGTAAGTCATAAACTAACTATTTCTTAGTTAATTTATGTAAAGAATAAATATTACAATGGCCAAGTTGTCTATGTAAAATTCATGACTCATTTATCTTAGCAGTTAGAAAATTCACTTTCTGTTTATATAAGGAATTTAAATCCATAGTGTAAAAATTATCTGTTATGGGTGCTCTAAACTTAAGAAATTTATCTTTGAATACATAACAAGAATTGTTAGAAAAATCAACACAATATCTATCATCACAACATTGAGAGATACTTATTATATTATTCTCCAATCCTTATACATACAATACTTTGTTAATTGATACAGTCTTTGAATCTCAACCTATTCCAAGTCCAATTATCTTTCATTTGGAATTACCACTTAAGGTGACTAGGCCTTCATATATTTGAGTCAATGTGTTGAAGTTTTATGGATTTCCACTCATATGTCTGGAGGATCCACTATCCATGTACGATATAGCCTTTTCTTTTCTATGAACTGTTACCTATAAAGACAATTAAAACAAAATTTTTTTTGGTACTCATATATTTTTGGGTCCAAAAGTGTTAGCTAACAAAAATTTAGGAATCCAAATATGCTTTATTTTTACATGAATTATTTAATTTACTTTAGATAAACTATTTGAAATAAAATATATTTTAATCCCACTTATTTGAGGATTTCTCAAATAATTTTTTTTGTTATTTTTCCTTATATTCCACAAAAGTGACAAGTACTTGTTTTTGAATTGGAAACAAAATAGTTCTTATATAGTTTGGATTTTTCACTTTTACTTCCTATACTAAATCTTTCATTTTTAATGACATTTTTTTCCAAGAATTTCATTCAGTATATTTTCTCCTTTTATAAAAACAAGAGCATCAATTTTATAAGTTTCTACTTTATCATGCATTATTTTAATCTTATTTTCATGGTTAGTACAGTTTGTAGTAGAGGAGATAAATTTCTCAACTAACTCTTGATGTTGTTTAATTTAAGTATATCTTTATCCTAAAATATCATTATAAATATTCTTTAAATATTTGTGTTTCTTTATTAAGGAGTTGTATATTTCTTCTAGCATGGTGATATAGGAAAAAATTTTATCATTAGAATAAATAGAATCAAAATCAGATGAATAGTTGGTTTTTACCTTATCTTTTTCAACCATGAAGCACATATTTACTTTTAGATTTGACTGTTCCTTCTCTAAATTAGAAATAGATGAGCTGATAGAGTCTTTAGAAGCACTCCAAGTAGCCTTTATTTCTCTTTTGTCTTTATTTTCATAATCGGCATTTTTCTGATACTTTTTTCCTGTATTTATCTTCTCACATTTTAGTTGAGGACAATTAGGTCTTATATGACCAGATTTTTTGCATTCGTAGCATATAACTTCCCTTGAGTATTTATCATTATTTTTTAATGGTTTTCTAAATCATCTTTTCTTGTAAAGATTACTAAACTTTCTGGTTAATTGAGCCAGCTCTACTTCAGAGTCAGATGAGTCTGAATTCTTTTCTTCTCTAAATTCATTATTTATTCTTTTTATTTGGTTCTGAGATGTTAATTTTAGAGTAGTATTATTCTTCATCACTAGGAATTTATTATCTTCAACTTCATCTTCTATTTCGACTTCATACATAATTAGTGTCCCAATCAGTTCTCTCATTGTCATATTTTTGACAGGTGATGATAGTTGAATTACAGCTAATATACCATTCCATTTAGTAGGTAGTACTCTTAGTACTTTCAAATATTGATTTTATTGTTTGATAGGATCACCCAAATATGTAATATTGTTAACAATTTTTTAAGCCTTCCATTCATTTGAGTGATGCTTTCTCCATCAAACATTCTAAATGTATTGAACTTCAATTATTCTATTTCATATATCATTTGTCTTATATTTTCCATACCTTCATAGGAAACTACAATTGTATACCAAATTTCATAAGATGTTGGACATTGTGATACACGATTAAATTTCTCTGGTTCAAGACCGCATATGATAGCATTTATAGCTTTGGAGTTCATATAATATTTAGCTTCAGTTACAACATCCCAAGTTTCTGGTTTCTCAGGAATATTATAAAGAGATAGTATTTTTGAATAAACTTTGTATCCAAGATTTTTTATATAGATAACCATCCTTGATTTCCATCACCCATAATTTTCACCATTAAAATAAAGAGCAAGAACTGTTGACATTCCTTCCCTTGGATCAGTCATTACCATATTTTTATAGATCTTATGCTTTTAGCTTCTTATAACTCTGTTGAAAATATCTTCCTCTAATTCCAAATGTTAGGTTAGAATGGCTATAACGATGACACAAGGGGGGGGGGTGAATTGTGTCATTCTAAAGTTTTCACAAATGTATCGCTTAATAGTAAGAGTATAGAGCCGTGTTTTTGTATGAAAGAATAAACAGTGGATAAAAATAGAGAAACATAACATGAATATTTATCGTGGTTTGGGGCATGAATATCTCCTAGTCCAATCCACCAATCACCTTCTCTACAGGCTTGGTGAATTTCACTAGTAAGGTCCTCGTATAATAAGGCCAATCCAAAACTGAGTGCAAGAAGTTGTCACACTTACAAATAAGGCCTAAAAACAGAGCCTTCTGGTTCTTTTATAAGGAACCAAAATATCTATAGCTTAGAATGATAAGCTGACACTCCACCATGACTGAAACCGAACAAATGATACTCAAAAGAATCAATAGATATTGATTTGATAAAACAGTTTAAACTTTATAGTTGGAGCAGCATGCAACTAAAAGAAGATGGATCTTTGACTTCAGAAGAATAATAATATTTCAAATATTTCTAAAGAGATCTAGTTGCACAAAAGATCTTCGATTTTAAGAACAGAAACAAAAATAGATCATCGCGCTTCCAGGATTGAACATGTATATCTCAAAAATGTAGTCCTCATTTCTGAGATGCTAGATCGTTGCAGAACTGTAAATTAATTTTTATAAGAAAACTATAAGAATAAAAATTATCAACACAGCTGAGTGAAAATCAAACATCCAATGTAGAAATATATATAATGATATATCTCATAGTAAGATTTCATATCCACAAAAAATTCATGATAAATTGAGATAATTAAAATTCAAAAATACAGCTCAGAGTAGTCATAACTTACATTAAGAATAGGAGAGAAAATCTCTACTGAATACGATCCTTTAAAATAATTATAATGAGCTTTAAATTGGTTTAAATTGAGCTTTAAATCTCCTTGATAGTCTGCAATGACTGCTGCAGAAAACTCTGATAAAAACAGTAAACTCAAATTTCCAGTCTTGAACAGGAAAATGTAAGGTTCTTTCATAAAATGACAAAACCACAAATATAGGGTTAAACTACATAATGTAGGGATGATGAGCCATAAATTCATCCTCATCAGTATAAAATTATAAATGTATAATTGATTGTCTAAATGATCATCTTTTCCAAATGTAGGGTTGACAACGTAAGGTTGATCACAAAAGTAAGGTTGATGATCCATACATTTTCTTCTCAAACGTAGGGTTCCATACTTACATAGGGTTATTTAACCATGCCTTTTCTCTTTAAAAAACTTAAGGTTTCATTCAAATGTAATGTTCTTTATCCATAAATTTCTTCTAATGTAAGTTTTATTAACTATACATGCCAATCCTTTACCATAAGCTTTAATACAAATGTAGGGTATGCTCCTTACGTTACGTTCTTCATTGTAGGGTATGAAAAATGATTCCAAGAAATGAAAAACAAGGAAAATTGTTTCCAAAATATGTTTTGAGGGCATTATTAACACTTTTATGAATATTTATCATGAAATAAATACTTAAATATCATTCTAAAATAAGAATTATAAATAAAAATAATTTCTTGAAATATACTTAATGTAAAATCATTAATAAAACAAACAAGGGTATTTTTGAGCATAAAAATCAATAATATTTATAGATTATTTTTTAGAAAATAAATTCCCAACATGTTTATTATAATCTCTCCTTCCCCTCCTTTTATACTATAAATAAAAATACCATCCGAGATGTGTTGATTTATCACATTCAAGGATGATAGGTTTTTAATTTTCATTACCATCTTCTATAATGGCCATGAAACTATTTTAATGGTTGAAACCGATCATAATATATGTATTTTATCTTATGTGATGTTCTAGAATAATTTTCCACACATGATGTAAAATAATAATACAAAACAATTTCATTATGAGAAAAATTTCTAAATTAACCCAAGCATTTATCATTAATGTTTTATATAATGATTCACCTTCACTCTAAATAACTAAATGAATTTTATAACCATGTAATCTTATGTATGTTCACTAATTTCATATAACTTCAATTTTGGAAAAACACTCTCATCATACATGTGTATCTGAACATGAATATAAGTGATCTGATCATTAAAACCAAGGAAACAAACATACCTGAACAATGAAATTGAACCTCATAACCAATATAAAAGGTTATGAATGAACTTAAAAAGTTATAATAAATAATTTAAATGTAAAATAGGTTCTATAATTATTAATTAATGAACCTAATTTGATTATTCAGGTCATTAAGATCGAGAGAAGATCACCATCGGACTTAAGGTAAGGGATCCTCTCTATTTCACTTTTATTCAAGAATTCCCCCTATATTATGCCCTTTTATGTGTAATTACTAATGATGGGGTATGGTTTCACACCTTCCTCATACTTACCTCATGATTTATAAAAGATTACAAATCCCTTTATCTCTCATTAATACCTCCTAAGTACACCCGATACCAATCCTATATTTCATAAGGGATTCAACCCGAACCGCCTTTGTTCCTTCAGGTTGCTCTGTCATTACTTTTACCCAAATGGAGTTGTCTTTTCATTTTATTTCAAACTTCTACATACTATTTATATGCTAAAAAATCACGTTTCAAGATCCATCCCTCATTATCTTTCGGTGATATACATGCATTTAAGTGATTCCCTCATCAATACTTCCCAATAAGCAAACCCGTTTTAAGGAAACTTTCCAAAAGTTTACCCAATTTCAAGTGAACTATACCATTTGTTTTTAGAGAGAATTGTTTTTATAAAATCAATCTTTTTATTATGAAAAACTTCTCGATTCACTTCTAGTTTTATATAAATGATTATTTTCTTTTCAATTTTAAATGCTCTTTAGTATTTTCCTTAAAACCGCACTAAAATGTTTTAATACTAAGAATTTACTTAATACTATTATTACTTGTTGTCACTTCTATTTGACACCACTTACCATGATATATACCTATTTTAACTTATTAATGTCCATGTATATTTTAATTCCTCCCTCTCATAGACACTTTTATGATACACCCATTCATTTTGCTTTATGACATAAATGTGATACACATTTCTATCCATGGGTTTCCTTAGGTTTATGTATAATTGATTATGTATGATTATTTATTTGGAAATAATATTCATGAATATGTTAAGATGGGTTCACCCAAATAGCGCTCCAATTAATTGGGAAAAGTTGAGTCTCATGAGACGTTGTGTGCAATGGTCTTGGCGGTGATCCTTGACTCGTACTACAATGTGCAACGGTCTTGGGGGTTAACCTTGACTTGTGATCCTCTATGTGAAATGATCCTTTAATCATGCTAAATTTATAATTTATGTCGCTTTCACATTACTATGAATTCATGTTTATATGATCCCATGTTTATGTGATATTATTCCATATGTTCTATGCCTTTTATTTTTCATTATGCCATGCCTTCTAACCCATGTGTTAAAGTTTTATTACTATGTTATTCCCTTACTAGGCATTTAGCTCATCGCTTTGTTCATATTATCCCCAGGTTATCCTATGCAGATATATGATCACAATGGAAGATAGAAGCTCATTATGGAGATCAAATAAATAGTTGTTTTTTATAATGCTTGATTATGTACCTAGTATTCCAAGACAATAGACATTACGATTCTTGGCTTGTACTCTGATGTATAATTATACTTAAAATAATTTAATGTTAAGTGTAAAAGGCTAGGGTCACTATAATTTGGACTCACGGTAACGTACTTCGTCTCAATATCCTTTCATTGAGGCATATTTTGATAATATACACCACTTTCTTTTATATAGTGTATAATTTATCCCTTTACCTGTAAATTTCATTCAAAGGTTTTATAAAGGAATATTTTTCTATAAATCACTTTACTAAATGAAAAAAGGAATGTTTTTTTAAATTATGTGACGATAATGAATTTTTCACCACCATGAACATTTATTTATATTTTTTTTCCTCTATAACCTTTAATGTTTTTAAAAGGAAAATAAATACCATATTCTATTTTGAGGTATTTTGGTATTGAAAATGGTTTTGATAATGGATTTATTATTTAAATATCTTGAAATGATATCTTGTGATTACAATGTGTAAATGTTACTTTTTTTCCTTTATGCTTGTTAATGTGTTATTATTATGTTTTGGTTCTTATGAATTTCTTATGTATACGGGTGGTTCTGTGACAAATTAAGGGCAGGTGAGACTGTGATAGCTCTCCAATGCATTGGTTAATGAGATAGACTTAAACGTTAGGGTTTCTCTTAAAATATTTAAGGAATATACTATGATGGGTATTCCAAATATAACTGTTAAGGTTACTTACTATGTATTTATAAAAGATATAATGTAAGTATGATATGGATGCCAGAATTTACCTTTATGTTTTATGATTGCTAAAAAGTTTTTCAGGAATCTTATGATTTCATGAAGTATGTTAAAGAACTTATGTTTTATGGGTGAAAAGTATGATTTTGTGAAAATGTTTTCATGAATTTAAAATATTCATGGACTAATGGTTTCATTCCTTATTTATATCCCTTAGTGATATTTTTATTCTAATCCCAAGTTTTAAATTATTTTTCATAGGTCTTAAGTTTGGTAAGGAAAAATAAGATGTCATGATGAAATAATTGATGATGTGTCTCAAAAATAAATCATATTTTATTTTAAAAGGGGTTCCTTTAGTGAAAAAATGGATACTGTTTGGTAGTGACCACTTTTTTTTCTTATGGTTTTTTGTTATATAATAGTTATGGTCTAATTATATAAAAATATAAACCTAAAATGGTCCTCAATGTGAAATAAAATCAAATTATTGACTTAACTCATGATTATGTAATGTTAAGGCCAAGTCATTATAGTTGGTATCAGAGGTCGGTTTAGATAACATTAGAGGTTATGGTGTTATTTATTCATAAGTTACAAGTTGTATATAACCATAATTGATAACATGATTGGAATATTAATAGTTATTTTAGATAAATTGAATGAGTTTGAGATAACATGAATAAGTATATCTTAGTGTTTATCTTCCTCATAAGATAGTTTATGATGATTTTATTAATATAATCACACTAAAATTTTTGGTTTTAGTAAATGGATGGATATAAAGGGAAAAAAAGTAACAATGGATGTGAAGGAAAATGTGGTGGTTCTATGAATTAAAAACCAAATGAAAAGGTAGATGCAATGAGAACTCTCATGGTTATTATAAACCAACTATCAAGAGTAATGATTAAACCCTTGAACCTTGGTGGTTTTTCTGATTCATCATATATGAGAGAAATGAACCCCTGTGGAATTTTAGGTAATAATGATCATAAAGGTAAGAATATTCACCAAAATATGTGTCAAGGATGTGGAAAGAAACACCTAGTAAAATGTTTTAAAGGGAAGAGAAGGTGTTATAGATATGTAAATGAAGGTCATAAAGCAATAACCTACCAAGGAAAAAGGAAGCGCTTAGTTGACTCTAGGAAAGGAAAATAAGTTCTTTCTGAGTTATCAATTGAATGTTTTAAATGTGAATAGTATGGTCATTATGAAAATAGATGTCCTACAAAGAAGGTTTGGGAATGGGATCAGCAGAACCGTGCAAATATATGTTTAGAAATACCAAATTTCATTCTAATTAAAGATGAGGAAACTAAAAATGACATATAAAAGGTATGAATTATTTCTTGACTAATATTTTTTACATTATTGAATCTTAGGGCACGATTCATGTTTTTTTTGTAGGAAATAAGTATTAAGGAATAAGATGGAAAATTGTGGTTAAGGGAACATGAATAATTATTAATGATTAAGAAGTCTACATATAAGGGATTTGATAGTTATATTATATCTATGGATGATGAATATTTTAAAAGTATTAATGCTCTTTTGATGATTGGATTACTTTGGAAGACTTTTTATAGTATGTGTAACCCTGAAGTTTGTTATGTGAAAATATTATTTGGATAAGAATTATATTTTCTTTTGTGTACATAATTATAAAGTAATGGATGAAAATTAGGGTTTATAGGATCTTTTGTATTTGAGGTAATAAAGGGTTATTACTTTTTGGGATGAAAATTGAGAGGTATGAAATAACCTTTGAAGTTAAAATATGTCATAGTTATTTTTTAGGATTTTATCTCATTTTGGGAATGTTATAAGAGTTATAAGAATTATATAGTTTTAGAAAAAGGACAACCCGTAGGAAGGTTAACAACCCGTCACATTGGACAAGGCTGTAGGAATCGATCCCACAACCAAAGGGAGACACAGATTTATCACCTACCATTGGCCGATGTGAAGTCCCTGGTTAGTATGAATTTTTCCTTTTATTTAAATGAGTTTATGAAATAAGAATAATTTGGTTTTGGGAACTTATATTTTATCAAATGGATATCCTTGGTATTGGAAAATGATTTGGGGATTAAGCGAAAAATGTTTTTTTGATGATGTTCACTATTTTGGGAACCCTGTATACCCAAGGAAAATAGAATACTGTGAGATTTTATTTGAGGAGTAATGGTTGAATTTTATTTGGGAATAATCTATGTGTTTATTGTGGACTTATGGTGATTAAGGTTATTTATGGAAATTATTAACCAATCTTGGGGGATATATAATTTTTGAAATTAAATTTTTATTATGAGACATTAAGAGCGATCAATGTTATTTGGAGATAAATGTTAAAATTTATCATGGAAGAATATGTGATCAAATCCTTATGAATTTTTGGTTTCAATCTTAGTTTGTATTATTTTGAATAATTTTAAGGATAGTTATTTCCTGAGTGGTCTATGTTGATCTTTGGGTATTAGTGTTTAATTTTGGATATTGAAGTAGTTTTTCATAATATAGTTTTTTTGGATAATTATCACATCTTGTACTAACCATTTTGGTTATGTTTAATGTCTAAAGATATAAGAAAAAAATAGTTAATATTTTTTGGATTATGTGATTATATAGAAGTTGATTCTAGTTCTTCAAGCATATTTTTTTCATCTTGAATACTCATCATTGGAGAAAAAGATGAGATTGTGGTAGAATTTGATTAAAGGATGAATTAATACTTTTCAAGTTAGTATATTTTATTATGTTCATATTCTAAGTAGTAAAATAATTCCTCAACTTTATGAAAAATATAATAAAACAATAACGTTTTACATTTAGTTTTCCTACTATGAAATCAAAGACTATTTAACCCATCCTAAGTTTTTGGTTTTTTGATTGTTAAATTTCTTTTGATCACGTTTTCTATCACTCTCTATCAGAACATGATGGGTAATTTTTCTTCCATATCAATGTTTTACTACATAGAATCATAGTATGTGTTATCTCAGGTGACCTTTTACTTCACTTTATTTTTTATGTGGAAGTTTTATTGAATCTTTTTCTGATGTGGGATTTCTATTAAGTAATTTTGAAAAGTGAAACCTTAGTTATCGAGCCCAAATTTAAAATTGCGAGGATGCAATTTCCAAAAGGGGGAAGGATGAAACATCCTAGGTAACTATAGAATATGACTTTTTCTTATTTATTAAAATTTATGAATTATATAGTAATTTTACTTTAAAAGGGATTCTATGTATGATAGCGTACCTGACATGCAACAATGGGTTTCTCCAAAATCTTACATTTCACACAAGACTGATTTATACCAAAAAATAATATATTATTAATATTATTATTTTAAGTTTTAGTTATCATATAACTATTATAATGGAAGGAATTTGTCACGACCCGTCCTCGGGGCCCGTGCCGTGACTACCCCAAGCCCGCCTTCCATAGGCCAGGGGCTGGCGACTAGCACCAAGGCGTAAATCCCAACAAAAAGGGAAGACATTGCCTTTGAAAAGTAAACAAGCACCACAGAGTAAGCAAGCGGAAAAGTAAACACTAAGTAAAAACTATACAAGCTGTGCTGAAAGTAAAAGGGGGCCGGAAATACAAGCCCCACTGTAAAGTACAACTGAAAGGAAAAACAGCAACTGAAAAGGGAAAACTGCAGCGTCGAGCCGTCCTCCGGAAGTCCCACCTGAAGGGTGGGTACAGATAGCCTCCACTGCTCCTCGGGTCCACCTAACCGCTCCGAGCACGTCCCGCCCAGTGGTCCACCTCCAGGTACTGTCCTGCTCCGCACGCCTCCTCCACGATCAGCGCTGTCCGTCGTCTGCAACCAACACCACGAAGTGCGGGCATAGCCCGTGCAGGGGTGAGTATAAGCTACTCAGTAGGGACCCCGAGACCCCCGAAGGTCTCCCGAAATCCACAAAGGATAATCCATAAAGGAAAGATACAATCACGAAGTAACATCTGAAACGGCTTAGGTATATGCCCATACATATACCTAAGTCTTCAATTCCCGTTCGGCTCCAACGTCCGAGCCCAAGCACAACCCAGTCCACACAGGAAAGCAAAACGCATACCCACGTAGGATAGAACAACACAATCCACAAAGGAGAGTAAACAGTAAATCCACACAGGATAGCTCAACACAATCCACAAAGGAGAGTAACTCAAGATTCAGCTCACACAGGTATACTTCTTCAGATGACGATAAAGATGATCATTGAACCATCTAAGTCGTCGGACCCACGAAGGATCGATAGGTACTAACCTTGCAGTGACCCACACAGGATCGGGCCCACGCAGGACCTGTAGAAGTTGGCTCACACAGAACCGCTGAGAGATAACCCACACAGGATCGGGCCCACACAGGACCGGGCCCACGCAGGACCTGTAGGCGCTGGCTCATACAGAACCACTGAGCGCTGACCCACGCAGGATCGGACCCACACAGGATCGGGCCCACACAGGACCGGAAGCACTGATCCACGTAGGATCGCTGAGTGCAGGAGTCGTCGCAGTCCGCTGAGGATCTCTGCACAGTCGTCGCTGCAGTCCACTGAGGATCTCTGCACGGTCGTCGCTGTCGAAGTAGCAGTCGCAGCCAGCCTAGGGTTCCCGCACACAGCAAGCTCGTTCGGGAGGGTCCACTCCACGAGCCGAGAGGCTGATACATCAACTGACACGAAGTCCGAAGTTGATGTATCCAAAAGTTCCATATCGTCAACAGGAACTCAACGTCGCAGACTGCGCGTCAATCGGACGCTCGGTCTGAGAGATATTGGCATTTTCGTCCCAGGGGCCCGGTTGGTTTTTAAGGAAAAACCAACCCGACCGCACTCCACATGCGTCCAAACCTCAGGCGGAGTATGCCAAAAGATCCGTCTCACTTAGAGGAATTCAACAAAGCTGACGGCACGTCAATCAGACGTCCGTAGCTCAAGATATGAGCGTTTCCGCTCCGAGGGCCCGGTTGGTCTCGTGTACGAACCAACCCGGCCGAACTCAATGTATTCCTTAACCTTGAGTGCGATATACCGAAACGACCTTCTCGATCCAAGGATCGCGTTGCCGCTGACGGCGAGTCGTTTGGAGGCACGAAGCTCAAGATACGGGCGTTTGAAAGAAAACGTCCGAAGATGGGGGGTACGGGCCCCGGCCGACCCGGCTCGGCCGGCTCGGCTTGGCCGAGCGGCGCGGGTGGAAGCCGCGGGCGCCGACCCGCGGCCTGAGAAGAAACCGCGGCCCGCGTGTGGGCCGCGCTGGTGAACCGCGGACGCGGCTCTGCCGTGTCCCGCCTGGACTAACCGGACCTGCGCGGCCGCGGGTCCGTTGGCCGCCGCCGCCGCGGCTGAAGCCGCGGCGGATTTCGTCCGGCGGCGCGCCGGGGCGCCGCCGCCTCCGGCAGCCGGCGCCGCCGGAAACTTCCGCGGGCCGCCGACGTCACTCCGGTGGCCCGTTTTCCTTCCTGTCTGTGCCGTTGCTCCTTCCGAGATCCATTCTTTACTGCGGGATCGTCAAACGTCCGCTGCGGCACGTTCTGTCATCGACCGTCAAATCCGCACAAAACGAAGAACGACAGAGGTTCGTCGGGCCGTGTTCGTTTGGCCCGCACCCTCCGCGTTAGAAATAAACAACCGGGAGAATTTGTTCAACACATGAACCAACAATTTTAATTTTTGATAAAAATAAAATTGTTTCCTTAAATCCGGTTCTTTATTTTTTTTAATGAAACAAGACGGGAATTAATTTAAAAAGGGGTAATTCCCATAATGAAATCCCTACCTTGATGATCGTCGTGCTTGGGCGTTCTTCGCGGAAGAGATCGTCGCGGAAGAGATCGATCGTCGCGTCGTCGCGGGGAGGCGTCGCGTCGGCGAGCTCAACGAACCAAGAACAGCAGATTTAAATTATTAATAATTAAATCTGTGTTTAAACCCAAAGAAAAGAACCTTGAGCGGAAGTCCGAATTCACTCACCTCAAATGGTCGGTGATCGGAGATCGGAGATCGGAGATCGGAAGAACGTCTCGGGCGAAGGCGTCGTCGATTTCCGGGTTCGGCGTTCTTCGCGTTCTTCGCGAGGGAGAAGAAGTTACGAGGGTTCTCTCAAATCTTCTCAAGCGCAAATAACCAGAGGTTAAGCGTTGGCCTTATTTTATTATTACGCCAACGAATTTGAAAAACTGGTTAAGAAATGATCCATTTAATTCATGAAAGAAACAGCCCATTTAATTCACGAAAGAAACAGCCCATTTAATTCACGAAATAAACCGCCCAATTAAATGGTCTGTTAAGAATTTAGAAAATGCGTCGGTTGACTTTCATTAAGACGGGTTTTCACGGGTGCGTTTCTTAGCAGAAAGAAACGGCGGGGCTCGTGCGGGCCCCACCTCACAAATATCCTACCAAGGGGGTAGGATATTTCCGGATAGCATCCTATCCAGTTCAACTCAGTTCAAGCCGCCTTTAAGTGGCTTCAAGTGGCTTCCAAGTGGCTTAAGTGAAATAAAATAAAGTTGTCGCAAAATTATTTTATTTCTTAACTTTAAGCCCGAAAATTAAAAACCACACCCGAGCAAACGCAACTCCGGAAGAGGCGTTTCTAAGCGAATACCGGCGCTGCGATTTCATCGGTACCCTCAGAATTCGATTCCGGGCACTGGTTCAAAAGTTAGAAAAACCCGCTCGTCCGTTCACTGATCGTACCCGAGCCAAACTTCGGAAAATGATTCCGGGCACACCGGGCCTCGGAATCAGGCGCCGTCAGAAACTGCGTTCTTGTAAAATTCCAAAGAAAATTAAGAAAAAAATTTCCTTGAAATTTACGGGTCTTTACATTACTCCCACCTCAGGACTTTACGTCCCCGTAAAGATACATCAAAAACTAGGGAAACAAATGTGGGTACTGAGCACGCATCTGAGCCTCCCGCTCCCAAGTGCTCTCCTGGAGGTTCCCGTGCTGCCATCTGATGTGCACAAGAAGAATCGATCGCCCACGTAGGACCCGCTCCTGTCGATCCTCTATCTCCACTGGGACCTCCACAAAAGTCGCCCCATCATCCACGTCTAGCTCCCCATAGTCAATGATGTGCGTCGGGTCATGCACGTATCTCCTCAGCTGGGATACGTGGAAGACGTCATGCACCCGGTGCAACTGAGGTGGCAGAGCCAGGCGATAAGCCACCTCGCCAACCCTGCTGAGGACCTGGAAGGGTCCGATGAAGCGTGGAGACAACTTGCCGCCTCGGCCAAATCTCCTCAAACCACGTCGAGGTGAGACCCGCAAGAAGACGTGGTCGCCATCCTTGAACTCTAGTGGCCTCCGCCTCCTGTCAGCATATGACTTCTGCCGGCTCTGTGCTGTCCTCATCCGCTCCTTGATGACCTGGACCTTCTCTGTCGTGGCCCGGACCATCTTTGGTCTCACCAGTGCTGACTCCCCAGGGTCTGTCCAGCACAAAGGAGATCTGCAAGGCCTGCCGTACAACGCCTCGTAGGGTGCCATCCCAATGGTGGAGTGGTAGCTGTTGTTGTACGCAAACTCTACCAAGGGTAGGTGGTCCTCCCAGCTGCGACCAAAGTCGAGGACACATGCGCGGAGCATGTCCTCGAGAGTCTGAATGGTCCTCTCCGTCTGACCATCCGTCTGAGGGTGAAAGGCGGTGCTCAGACGTAGTCGCGTCCCGAACGCCTCCTGCAACCCCTTCCAAAGACGGGAAGTAAAACGAGCGTCCCGATCGGAGACGATAGTCGATGGCACACCGTGAAGTCGTACAATCTCCTGAACGTAGAGACGCCCCAAGCTCTCCACTGAGCCCTGCTCTCGGATGGGTAAGAAGTGTGCCGACTTGGTGAGTCGGTCAACAATCACCCAAATGGAGTCATGACCTCTGGAAGTGCGTGGAAGTCCAGTCACGAAGTCCATAGATATCCCGTCCCACTTCCACTCTGGGACCTCCAAGGGCTGTACCAAGCCTGCTGGTACCTGATGCTCTGCCTTCACCTGCTGGCAGGTGAGGCACCGTGAAACGAACTCTGCCACAGCCTTCTTCATGCCCGGCCACCAGTGCTGTCGCCTGAGATCTTGGTACATCTTCGCCACTCCAGGATGTACCGCCAAAGGAGAAGTGTGAAACTCTCTCAGCACCTCCTCTCGTAAGGCGACTGGTACCAAGGTACGTCCTCTGAAAAGGACATCGTGCTCGACTCCAAGGGAGAAACCATCAGGTGCCTGTCCTGAGGATATCTGTGCACGCCGTGTCTCACAGTCAATGTCCCCATGCTATGCCTCTCTGACCCGCTGAAGAAGTGGAGGAGAGACTGTGAGAGACTGAAGGAAGGCTGCTCCATCTCTATCCACGAAGGATATCTGCAAAGCGGCTAGCTGCTCTGTCGCCTCCTCAAGTAGCTGGATGCCCGTCCTCCTGCTGAGGGCATCAGCCACCACGTTCCCCTTCCCAGGAGTATAGACTATCTCAAAGTCATAGTCCTGGAGGAACTCGAGCCATCGCCGCTGTCTCAGGTTCAGGTCCTTCTGAGAGAAGATGTAACTGAGACTCTGGTGGTCAGAAAAGACTGTGAAGCGCTCGCCCATCAGATAGTGTCGCCATGTCTTCAGGGAAAAGACTACTGCTGCCAACTCCAAGTCATGGGTAGCGTAGTTCTGCTCATGAGGCCTCAACTGACGTGATCCTTAGGCAATCACGGCCCGCTCCTGCATCAGGACACACCCGAGTCCGGTCCCTGATGCATCGCAGTAGACTACATAACCAACTCCCTCCTCAGGCAACCTCAAGATAGGTGCGCTGGTCAACCTCTGCCTTAGCTCCTGGAAGCTCTGCTGACATCTGTCTGACCACACGAAGGGTTTCCCCTTCTTCGTCAATGCTGAGAGTGGGGCCGCAACTCTGGAGAAGTCCGGCACAAATCTCCGATAGTATTCGGCTAGGCCCAAGAAACTCCGCACCTCTGTCACGCTCTTGGGTGGCTCCCAAGCTAGCACTGCCTCGATCTTCGCGGGATCCACTGCAACTCCCACCTCAGAAATGACGTGCCCCAAGAAGTGGACCTCACGTAACCAGAACTGACACTTCGAGAGCTTTCCATAAAGCTGGTGCTCTCGGAGTGTGTCTAGTACAACACGTAGGTGGTAGGCGTGCTCCTCCTCCGTCGTCGAGTACACCAAAATGTCGTCGATGAAGACCACGACAAATCGATCGAGGTATGGCTGGAAGATCCTGTTCATGAGGCTCATGAACACTGCTGGAGCGTTGGTCACGCCGAAAGGCATAACCAAGAACTCATAGTGGCCATACCGACACCTGAAGGCCGTCTTCTGCACATCCTCGTCTCGAACTCTAAGCTGATGATAGCCTGACCTGAGGTCTATCTTCGAGAACCACCGTGCTCCCTTGAGCTGGTCGAAGAGATCATCAATCCTTGGTAGCGGATACTTGTTCCTCACTGTCACCTGATTCAGGCGACGATAATCGACACACAGTCGCAAGCTCTCGTCCGCCTTCTTGGCGAACAAAATTGGGGAATCCCAGGGCGAAACACTGGGTCGGATGAACCCCTTGCCCTGAAAGTCCTCCAACTGTACCCGCAGCTCTCGAAGCTCAGCGGGGGCCATCCGATATGCTGGAGTGGAGATCGGGGCTATCCCGGGGTACAGGTCAATATAAAAGTCTACCTCTCTGCGAGGAGGTAGTCCTGGAACGTCGTCGGGAAAGACGTCCGCATACTGATCCACCACTGCAGGAAAACTGGGACTCCGCACGTCAACTGCTCCCAGGATGAGGCTAGCTAACTGATGAGTGATGGGCTGACCTCTCCTCTACGTGAGTCCATCCTGTGCTGCTAAGGCTCCCTTCTCGCCGGTGAAGGTGAACCTGCTCCCGTCGGTGCGCACACATCGCACCTTGCGCCTAATGCATTCAATCTGAGCATGGACCATAGATAACCAATCCATGCCCAAGATGACGTCGTAAGGCCTCGACGCTGCTACAAGAAGATCCCAGCCGAAGCTCTCGCCTCCTAGAGTAAGCTCACACTGCCGGCACCAGTGCGTAATCGTCGAGTCTGCTCCCGTAGGAGTCTCTAGCCGTAAGGATCGAGCCAACGGCTCTGTCGGAATCTCCGAGCTCCGAACAAGGGAAGTGGATATGAAAGAGTGACTCGCTCCTGTGTCTATCAGAACTGCAGCAAGGGTGGAATAGACGCAGATCGTACCTCGAATCATCTCTGGCACGCCGTGGTCGTAGGCCTCTGTTGCCTGGAGATGAGCCTGTCTCTGCCCGCCAGCTCCCTGTGGTCGGGGCGGGCCTCCTGGTGGTGGTGGTGGTGGCAGAGCCTCAAAGCGTCGCCCACCACCTGCTGCTCGGCCAGCTCCTCTGCCTCGTCCGCCTCCTCCCTGCGGACCGCCACGGTTGACCCTCTGCCTCTGCCTGGGTGGTCCCTCCACCGTCTTCTGCCCCTCGGTACGACGGGTCGGGCAGTCACGAGCCATGTGGCCCTGCCCGCCGCACTCGTAGCACTGTCTGCCTCTCGGAAGGCTGGCTCCGGGCCGGGTGCCCTACACTGCTGAGCCAGTGTCCCGAGGTCGCCTTCCGGAAGGTCTGGCCCGCCTGGAACCCTGAGTCATCCGCCGGCTACCAGCTGCCGAAGACTCCGCTATCTGCCGCCCTGCGGTAGGTCTCGCTGTGGACTCAGCCAGGAAGCTCTCGATCAGGAGGGCTCGCTCCAGTACTCCTGCCTGGGTCGGGATGCTGAGGGAGATCAGCGATGCCCTGATCTCGTGTCTCAAACCCTGCTCGAAGGTCCGGGCCCGGAAAGAAGGGGTCCCGTACCATGTCTGTCGAGTACCGAGAAAGGTCGGTGAACCTCGCCGCGTACTGAGCGACCATCAAGCTGCCCTGCCGCAGCTGAAGAAGCTCCTGGATGCGCACCGCTCGGAGGGTGGTCGGGACGAACTCTGAGCGGAAGAGGCTCTCGAAGTCCATCCAGATGAGGGTGGCCTCATCGTGTACCTGGAGCATCAGGCTCCACCATCGTCCGGCTGCTGCGTGCAGTAGGCTCGCCGCGAGGATCACCATGAGGTCTGCTGGTGTCCTCACTAGTCTGAAAACTCGGACAACCGCCTCCAGCCAGTCCTCGGCTGCCTGGGGGTCCGACTCCCCACGGAACCTGGGTGGTCGCTGGCGCTGGAACTCGTGCAGAGTTCCGAGGCGTCGTGCGTCGTCAGCTGCCAGTGCTGGAAGCATCGGGGGCTCGGTGGGTAAGGGTACCGCCGGTGCCTCTACTGTCAATGGGCCCTGTACCGAGGCCTCATCGCTCGGTGGGCTGTCGTCGCACCCTACTCTAGGAACCCTAGCTGGCTGCTGTCGTCGTGCCATCCTGAAAAGGAAACAAGTATGTCACGGTCATAACAGTATACCTGATGAGCTGACACAAGTAATCACAGAGAAAACTTGAAACACACATGCAATCAATGTTTTCGTGCATTAAGTCAGGAATCAGAAGTCAGGGTCCTGGTGTATGGATACGTCGGCCGCCGCACCAACACTGGACTCCCTGGACTGATAACCACACTCAATATACTAAACACTTTTGCTTCACATAGGAGAAAGATCAGAGTCTACGGTAGAACCGACCACCTCTGATACCAATTTGTCACGACCCGTCCTCGGGGCCCGTGCCGTGACTACCCCAAGCCCGCCTTCCATAGGCCAGGGGCTGGCGACTAGTACCAAGGCGTAAATCCCAACAAAAAGGTAAGGCATTGCCTTTGAAAATTAAACAAGCACCACAGAGTAAGCAAGCGGAAAAGTAAACACTAAGTAAAAACTGTACAAGCTGTGCTGAAAGTAAAAGGGGGCCGGAAATACAAGCCCCACTGTAAAGTACAACTGAAAGGAAAAATAGCAACTGAAAAGGGAAAACTGCAGCGTCGAGCCGTCCTCCGGAAGTCCCACCTGAAGGGTGGGTACAGATAGCCTCCACTGCTCCTCGGGTCCACCTAACCGCTCTGAGCACGTCCCGCCCAGTGGTCCACCTCCAGGTACTACCCTGCTCCGCACGCCTCCTCCACGATCAGCGCTGTCTGGTTCGTCCAGGCGGGACGCGGCAGAGCCGCGTCCGTGGTTCACCAGCGCGGCCCGCACGCGGGCCGCGGTTTCTTCTCAGGCCGCGGGTCGGCGCCCGCGGCTTCCACCCGCGCCGCTCGGCCAAGCCGGACCGGCCCTGGCCGGGCCGGGCCGGGCCATCCGGGTCGGACCCGGGTCAGGTCGACCCGGTTCGGGCCGACCCGGTTCGGGCCGACCCAGGGGGGGGTCGGGCCGGGTCGGCCCGGGCCCGTACCCCCCATCTTCGGACGTTTTCGTTCAAATGCCCGTATCTTGAGCTTCGTGCCTCCAAATGACTCGCCGTCAGCGGCAACGCGATCCTTGGATCGAGACGGTCGTTTCGGTATATCGCACTCAAGGTTTCGGAATACTTTGAGTTTGGCCGGGTTGGTTCGTACACGAGACCAACCGGGCCCTCGGAGCGAAAACGCTCATATCTTGAGCTACGGACGTCCGATTGACGTGCCGTCAGCTTTGTTGAATTCCTCTAAGTGAGACGGATCTTTTGGCATACTCCGCCCGAGGTTTGGACGCAGGTGGAGTGCGTTCGGGTTGGTTTTGCCTTAAAAACCAACCGGGCCCCTGGGACGAAAATGCCAATATCTCTCAGACCGGGCGTCCGATTGACGCGCCGTCTGCGATGTTGAGTTCCTGTTGACGATACGGAACTTTTGGATACATCAACTTCGGACTTCGTGTCAGTTGATGTATCAGCCTCTCGGCTCGTGGAGTGGACCCTCCCGAACGAGCTTGCTGTGTGCGGGAACCCTAGGCTGGCTGCGACTGCTACTTCGACAGCGACGACCGTGCAGAGATCCTCAGTGGACTGCGGCGACGACTGTGCAGAGATCCTCCGTGGACTCCAACGACGACCGTGCAGAGATCCTCAGTGGACTGCGGCGACGACTGTGCAGAGATCCTCAGCGGACTGCGACGACTCCTGCACTCAGCGATCCTACGTGGATCAGTGCTTCCGGTCCTGTGTGGGCCCGATCCTGTGTGGGTCCGATCCTGCGTGGGTCAGCGCTCAGTGGTTCTGTGTGAGCCAGCGCCTACAGGTCCTGCGTGGGCCCGGTCCTGTGTGGGCCCGATCCTGTGTGGGTCATCTCTCAGCGGTTCTGTGTGAGCCAACTTCTACAGGTCCTGCGTGGGCCCGATCCTGTGTGGGTCACTGCAAGGTTAGTACCTATCGATCCTTCGTGGGTCCGACGACTTAGATGGTTCAATGATCATCTTTATCGTCATCCGAAGAAGTATACCTGTGTGAGCTGAATCTTGAGTTACTATCCTTTGTGGATTGTGTTGAGCTATCCTGTGTGGATTTACTGTTTACTCTCCTTTGTGGATTGTGTTGTTCTATCCTGCGTGGGTATGCGTTTTGCTTTCCTGTGTGGACTGGGTTGTGCTTGGGCTCGGACGTTGGAGCCGAACGGGAATTGAAGACTTAGGTATATGTATGGGCATATACCTAAGCCGTGTCAGATGTTACTTCGTGATTGTATCTTTCCTTTATGGATTATCCTTTGTGGATTTTGGGAGACCTTCGGGGGTCTCGGGGTCCCTACTGAGTAGCTTATACTCACCCCTGCACGGGCTATGCCCGCACTTCGTGGTGTTGGTTGCAGACGACGGACAGCGCTGATCGTGGAGGAGGCGTGCGGAGCAGGACAGTACCTGGAGGTGGACCACTGGGCGGGACGTGCTCGGAGCGGTTAGGTTGACCCGAGGAGCAGTGGAGGCTATCTGTACCCACCCTTCAGGTGGGACTTCCGGAGGACGGCTCGACGCTGCAGTTTTCCCTTTTCAGTTGCTGTTTTTCCTTTCAGTTGTACTTTACAATGGGGCTTGTATTTCCGGCCCCCTTTTACTTTCAGCACAGCTTGTACAGTTTTTACTTAGTGTTTACTTTTCCGCTTGCTTACTCTGTGGTGCTTTTTTACTTTTCAAAGGCAATGCCTGCCCTTTTTGTTGGGATTTACGCCTTGGTGCTAGTTGCCAGCCCCTGGCCTATGGAAGGCGGGCTTGGGGTAGTCACGACACGGGCCCCGAGGATGGGTCGTGACATAATTAATGATATTAAATAAATTATTAAAATGGGGTTTATACATGTTTATATAATTATTCATTGGTTAGAAAATTAATTAGAAATAAAAATAAAAATCAATTGAATATAAAGGATGTGTTTTTGTGAAAAACTATTTAAGTGCGAATATCTGTGTTTATAAAATAATAAAATCACTCTTGTTGGATTATATTAATAAAAAATTAATTAAATGTGATGTTTAAAATTCATATTATATGTTTTCAAGACATTATATAATAATAAATTCAATTTTATGAATAATAGGAGTATTTTTCAAAAAAATCATTTTTACCGCCTTTTGGTGGAGAACCCTTTTTAAATCTAGTTTTTGTCACTTTTATATGTTATATTTGAAAAAATAAACTTATTTTTTGGAATTGTGATATCAAAATTTACTTCGGTTAATTTTTTGGTATTTTTTATGATAAAATACACATTTTAATGAATAGTGAAAAATACTGCATTTTAATTCAAAACAATCTTTTCATCTAATTTATTTATATTGTTAGATTATCCTTTCACATGGTATTAAGTTATAATTAGATGATTTTTTATCATTTAATTAAATTTAGTTAATTGGATGCTTTTTTAAATTAAAATTAAATATAAAAACTATGTGAACTTTTGAACGTTTTACTTTAAAAGACCCATTTTCTCGATCCGTCAATGGGATTAGTGTTAAACCGAATTTAAAAAATTTTGTGAATTGAATTTTAAAAAACATATATACATGGTTGTACTCAGTATAAAAAATGTGGTCTAATAGGATCAAAATAATTTCTGGTGAATAGTAAATTTTGTATTTTATTTACCACAGTTAAAGGTAAATATTGTAATTAAATGCCAAAATTAATATTATAATATTATAAAATTTCACTAACACTTTTAATATTCTTATTGAATGAGTTATTATTGACCATGAACATCCTTTGGCCTAAATTTTGACCTTTAAAATCCACTTGGGTGTGATTATGACATTTATAACTTTTAATTTAAAGCAAAGACAAATATGTCATAAATATATCTCTCAATAAAACAATTTTAATATGGGATTATTTAAGTGATATATTCAACTATGAATAGTCCTTATAAATTTAAAAATATTAACTAAAACATGGTAATTTATTTATAATTTTTAGAAATTAAATAATTAAATTTAATTATGACACAACGATAATAAAATACTAGATTTATTAAAGAATGAATCAAATAAATGATATTAATAATATTAAAATAAATATAATTTGAAATATTTAATGTCATATACAAATTTTATTAATGAATATGACATTTTAGTATTTAGTTAATGTAGTTTTTTCAAAGGAATCAAGTTGTTATGCTATTTTTAAAAAGTCATGTAATGAATAGTGTCAAAATTGACATAATTCATATTTTAAAATATAAAATATTTAATTAAATGATTTAAAATTTATAAAAATATAATATTCGGCCAAAATTTTGATATAAAACTCATAATGTCATTAATTGGACGTTTGGAATGTTTTGGTAATTATTTTAACTCTGAAATTATAAATTACTTGATAAAAGAGTAAGAGTTAAAAAAGTTAAAACAAAAAAAATAAGGATTAAAAATTATAAAAAACTTATCTAATTCTCGTTTAATGATTATATTTATAACCCTAATAACCCTATATTCTAACTAAATCAACTTGGACTCTTTTTGGAATCAAAATTTAATTTATATTAATTTAATACTTTAATAATTCCAAGGATGCCCCTCCCCTCTCCTATTAAAAGAAACCTATTCCTCTCTATTACTCACTCTTCCAAAACCATTTTTTTGTCCAATATCTAACCAAAAACCTTCCTATAATCCCTAAACACATTATTGATACCTTATTTTATGCATAACACTCTTCTTAGAGGTGTTAAGGTGTTAAGAAAGGTGATCATCTGAAAGAAAGGTATTGTTTATATTTAGGCCGTTCTATTTTATTTCTTCTTCTATTTACTTCAAATATTATTCATCCATGATGAAATAATAAATTCAGTATCCTAAATATATCAAGATTTTATTATGATAATATCATCACCATATCCACTTCTATTAAATGGAAAAAGGAATTAATCATTCGTGCATACGTGTGAACTATCACCTCCACAAACCGATCTAATTATTTTTCCATAACTATCTCTCATAAATGTTTATAATAATGAAAATAATGTTAATATGTGATATTCATGACATATTAATCTTTATAAGATATTAATATATCAATTACATTCTTACTTTCCATGTGCATAAAAATGATAATGTCGTTCGTGCGTACGTGTGAACTATCACCTCCACAAAGAGATGTGACTAATTTTTATTCATTATATCACTTGTGTGGTATATATAAGTATATTTAAATGATTAATATGATATAAATAATGTTATAATAAATATTTAAAGATAAAATAATACTTACCATCTTTCCACAATGATCAATGAAAAATGGAAAATGTTACTCATGCGTACGTACAACTTACCATATCCATGATTATAATGTTGTTCATATTTCATAACCATACTTAATAGATTAATTTAAAAGTATAATTTATGTATAAAAATGATAATAATTTTATTAACATTATTCTATATTTGAATAAATTTTGATCACATGGACTAGTGAAATAAAACCATGTTCATTTTTGACTCAAGTACAGAATATCGACAAAACATCCGATATGAAATTAAATAATTATGTAATTTTTATAATAAGGTAATAAGTGATATAAAAGAAATAATAAAATTGAAAAATTTTATCAATCAAGTATAAATTAATCTAAGTTTATTATTCAGGAATATAAAGACTGTACGTGATGAGTCAGACTCACAGTAAGGGACTTCATCTCAATCTCCTTTCATTGAGGCATATTTCGATAATGTACACCACCTTCTTTTATACAGTGTATAATTAACCCCTTTGAATTTTAATTTCATTAAAGGTTTTTTAAAGTAATATTTTTATATGAATCTTTTTACTAAATGAAAAAAATTAATTTTTTTTAACGTAGGCGACAATCATGACTTTTCCGCCATGACCATTATTTGATATTTGGATTCCTCTATAAAATTTTATGTTTTTAAAAGGAAAATAAACACCACATTACATTTTCAGTTATTTTGGTATTTAAAATGGTTTTGATAATGGATTTATTATGTCAATATCTTGAAATTATATCTTGTGATTGCAGTGTGGAAATGATATTTTTCCTTTATGCTTGTTAATGTGTTATGATTATGTTTTGGTTCTTGGGAATTACTTATGTATACAGGTGGTTCTATGATAAAATGAGGGAGGGTGAGCCCGTGATATCTCTCCAATTAATTGGGTAATTAAATGGAGTTAAAATATAGAGTTTCTCCTAATATATTTAGGGAATATACTATGATTGGTATTTCAAATGTAACCATGAAGGTTACTCCAAATGTAGTTGTGAAAGATACAATGTAAGTATGATATAGATTTCACAATTTACCTTTATGATTTATGATTACTAAGAAGTTTTTTAGGAATATTATGATTTCATGAGGTATGTTAAAGAACTTATGTTTTATGGGTGAAAATTAAGATTTTGTGAAAATGTTTTCATGAGTTTAAAATATTCATAGACTAATTGTTTCATTTCTTATTTATATCCCTTAATGAGATTTTTATGCTCATCCCAAGTTTTAAATTGTTTTTTATTAGTCTTAAGATTGGAAAGGACAATGGATATGTCATGATTAAATAATTTAGGATGTGTCTCGAAAATAAATCATGTTTTATTTTAAAAGGGTTTCCTTTGGTGAAAAAATGGATACTGTTTGGAAGTGTCTAACATTTTTTCTTATGGTTTTTTATGAAATAGTTATTGCCTAATTCTCTAAAAATATAAACCTAAAAAAATACTAAATGTGAAATAATGTAAAATTATTGACTTAAATCAAGATTATGTAATGTTAAGGCTGGGTCCATATACACGCCACCAAAGAACTTCACCCACCTCTTCCCAATAAAGAAGTGATTTGCACAGGCGACCATAAAAATCCTTAAAAGATCTATTCTAATAAAATAATGATAACTATTGTTATAGGAAAACTCAACCATACCCAAATGACTATCCTAATATGCTCTAAAATCTAATACATAGTTACAAAGCATATCTTCAAAAACATGAAAAGCACAATTCATCTGACCGCCTATCTATGTATGATAAGCTTTACTCTACCTAACCCAAGTCCCCATAACCTCTTAGAGACTTCTATAGAACCTTTAAGTAAACCTTAGATACCTTTATGAAGTAATGGAAGAAGGAATCCCATGTAACCTCATAATATCATGCACATATAGCTTACATAGATCTTCAAATTTTGTGGTGTCTTTGTTCGGAATAAAATGAGATGAAATTTTTAACCGATCAATCACTACCCAGATAGTATTCTTTCCTAAGGGTTTCTATTATAATCCAAAAAAAATCCTTGGATAACTCATCCCATTTACAAACTAGAAACAAAATCGACTGGAGAAAACTAGATGATTTCAGATGTTCTACCTTTTTCTATTGGCAGGTGTAACAATGGGACACATAATCAACAAAGTCACGCTTCATAACTGGACATCAGAACTACCCTCTCATGTCATAATACATCTTTATAATGCCCAAATGAACTGTCCATGAAGAATTATGACAATCAAGTAAAATTTATATCCACACTGGTGTTGGGATGAAAAACTGATCTCCAAAACTGAGAATACCATATGAAGAAAGAGACCAATCAAAAAAGGTCTCCCCACCATATATGGATTCTATAATTTCTATGAAATCATCATCCTATTAATGATTCTATATAAAAGACCCAAGTAGAGATAATGATAATTGATCATTGGCGAAAACCATTCTTGAAACATCCTCTTGAGAATCCAGATGCAACATAGAAAAAATCCTCATGAGGTTTCAATCTTCATTCGATTCTAAAATATATTGCGATGAAACTTTTCTGTTAAGAGAATATACAACAACATTCCCCTTCCCTGGGGTGTAGGCGATGTAAAATTCAAATTTCTAAAGCTATTCGACTCACTGCCTATGTCTGAGATTCAAGTATTTATGAGAAAAGATATAACTCAAACTCTTATATTCAAAAAATACTATGAACCATTCCCCAAAAAGATAATGCTACCAAAAATTAAGAGCATGCACAACTGCAACAAGATCCAAATCATGAGTGGGGTAATTCTTCTCATGTGGTATAAGATGAAGATATTATTAAGCTACCACATGATCATCCTTCATGAGCACACAACCGAAACAAGTGTTAGAAGCATCACATAAAACTACTTACCCCTTACCAGACTCTGTTATGATCATAATATGATATGATATCATAAATCCATTCAACTCATTTAAATAAGACTAAAAAATTCATCCCATATGAATTTCACCCCTTTCCTAGTGTGAGAATTCAAAGGTGACACTAACTTTGATAAATCCTTAACGAATCATCAGTAGTATCTAGTAAGACCAAGAAAGATCTGAATTTCAAATACATTCTATGGTTCTTCCCAAGACAAAACAACCTTTACCATATCTTGATCAACTAATAAGACATGCTCAAAAATCACATCCCCTAAGAACATTACTTCTTGAGTCCATAAACTGCATTTTGAAAGATTTCCATACTAATAGTGACTTCTCATGATTTCCAAACTAGATTCAAATGGTTCTCGTACTCATGATCAGATCTTGAATAAACCAAAATATCATCTATGAACACTACCAAAAAAGTTTTGAGATAATGATGGAATATTTAATTCATCAAATCCATAAAAACTACAAGAGTGTTAGTTGACCAAATGAAATTACAAGATATTGGTAATGGACATACCTACTCTGGAAAGATGTCTTTGGTATATCACACTCCCGAACTATAAGATGATGATTAGACAATGAAATATTAATCTTAGAAAACAACCTTTCCCCATGTAACTGATCAAAAAAATCATCTACATATGGTAAAGGATACTTATTCTTAACTGTTACTCGATTCAACTTTCAATAAACCACACACAATCGGAGTGAATCATCTACATTCTTGGAAAATAGCACTGAGGATTCCCAATGAGAAACACTAGGGAAAACAAAAACCTTATCTACTATATCATCTAACTGAATCTTGATCTATTTCAGTTCTGTTGCTGGCATATGATAGGAAAGTATCAAAATCATCTGGGTACCTTGTACCGGGTCAATCGTAAACTGTACCTCCCTCTCTAGAGGAACCCCAAAGAACTTTTCTGGGAAAACATCAGGAAAATACTGAAAAATAATAGGAAAATAAAATACAAAAGAATATTCATTAGGAACAACTACTATAGCATCCAACACACTCTCAAGCCCTAGGTGGGAAGGTCTTGCATGACTGGACCTTAGATCCCACTATCCATAAAAAAACTATGAAATCCCATCATTTACATGAAATGAGATATGCCGATGATAAAAATTAACATCAACATAATGGGAAATAATCCAATCCATCCCAATGATGATGTTAAAAATAACTAGATCAATAAAAATAAAAACCTATATTAACTCCGCATCAGTTATCGATAGCGCACAAGAAGGACAATGAAACCCCTTCTCTTTCCTCTTCCCAAGAGGTGTTGCTAATTCCATAAAAATTACATGAGATCCATTGAAATTTTAATCATATTAATAAAATGAATAGATATAAATTAGTTGGAAGCACTAGTATCAAATAAAGTAATCACTACTGATGATTAAATAAAGATGGTACCTCTCATTATCACTAGACCCTCATTTTCCTATACTAGAAACTCATCTAATACATGAATGTGCTTCACTCCTAGGCTTGTGGCTAGAGCCATGTAGTATTTGAATCACCTGACTACACTATAGTAGCCTTTGGAGTTGATGATCATTGACCATATAAAGGTGTAAATATAGCCTGATAGAAACACTACAAATGACCATAATGTCTACAACCATTGCACATCATTGTAGCGAAAGGAAAAGAATGATGGGTGTGTCTGACCTTTCCCCACTGATAGAAAGTCAGAGGCACACAGATAGATGTAACTAGTGGTACTAAAGAGGCATGTTTCCAAGAACCACCTCCACCCCTCCTATGATGATCTTTCCACTCACTCTTCTACCCTGTAATTCCATTGAAGTTGTCAGTATGTGGAAGAGAAGGGGTAGAAGATTCAAACATGTCTGCCATATTCATATCATCCGTTATAGAACTAGAAACCGTATACACATAGTTTTATAGAATTAGAATAAATACATAAAATCTAATATCCGGTCTCAAACCCTATAGGTACTTATAAGATTTTAGTTTTTAATTATTTACAACCACTAGTGAAAAAAGAACCAACCCAACAAATCGATTGGTTTATGACAACACCAAATGCTCTCCCAAACACAAAGATAGAAACTCCAGAGACATTTACATTATTAGTGACTCTGGAAAAAACTATTGAAAGAAGAGTCTAGAAACCCTTCCAGTCCAAGAACACATTCTAATCTACTAGTACAATGGAATCCAACCAATACTGGATGGGACCCTCAAGTTTGAACATTGCACACTTCACCTTGATACTCTCTGGTATATCTAGGAATTCAAAGATTTGATCAATCTTGTCAAGATAGTCCTTTGACTCCTAAGGTTTATTCATACCTTTAAAGGATGGTGGATTCACATGCAAGAACTCCCATGATCAATCCATTTCTCTTACAAATTTTGGTTTTACCACCACAACTGCATTCTAAACTTTTGGCACATTTTGGAAAACAACATGAACTACTCGCACGATAGTCTGAATAAAATTCTATTCAACGGGAGCATTCCATTAAAGAGAATTAGCTTCACCCTACCAAAGAACTAAAATAATATATCTTAGAGACATACTACTAAAAATCGAAACAAAATAGAAAAACCATACAATAGAAAAATCTCAGTTCAAACCAGAAAACCTCTAAGAAAAAACTAATATTAACACCAAAAATAAAAATAGGAGATGCACACCCCAACATCCCATGGTAACTTGAGTATCTTCATGGAAATATATGGCCAAAAACTTCCCGTAACCTACCTCTCAAATTCCAAAAATTTATCTAAAATCTATCACACATCCTAAGATAAGAACAAACCAAAAATCGGGGGCTCTGATACCAAATTGTAATGAACTAACCTAAATACCCTCTCAATACTAGAATTCAACCTAATACTCCACATACCCTAAGGTAATTCTCAATCCTCATCGGCTGACGAATAGTAACCAAGCATCAATAAAAAAGGGAATAATTTCTCACAAAATGAATCAAAAACATATTATATATACTCGTAGTAGAGATAAATAGTAGAAGATATAAATATATTCCATAACATAAAGGAGATAGCAGAAAGGATACAACTGAAAAGGTAGAAACAACATTATCCAAGAGACAAGTCCAACTACAATGGACTACAGAACTAAAATAGCTACTCCAACACCTTTATATGATAGTGTGGGAAAAATACCACTATCTCACCACTAGCTACCCAAAACATAGATAATATAAAACCTCACCACCTCACTACATCACCTTGCCTTTCCCTACATTGAAAAGAATAAAAAGGTCTATGCACCATTGAAGGGGTGCGCAAGGTGTGAGATAATAGGCTTAGTGGGTTCTTACCCAGGTGTTCCATAAAAAGTATCTTGTATCATAATCCAATAATTCTCAACTTAAAGGAAAATAAGCCATGATAGTAGTTTAATAGTTTTTATATCAAAACCATTGGGAAAAAAATTTAATTTTCCCTTTTTCCACATTTTCAATTAAAATAGTTAAATCAGTTTCAAATAATTTCATATCCATATATAAAAGAAGATATATAGAAACAAATCAAAGAATGTATCATATATCATAACAAATCCATGGTAGTATAATAAAAAAAGTACAAACCAAACAGCCCAAAATAAAACAAAATCACATGTAATTTCATGCCAAGGACCCAACTAGGTTAGGATAGCTAGGAAAATCATACCTAACATAGAAAATAACATATTAATAAAGCCAATATACATATTTATTAAGTTTATAGAGTATAGGAACACCCCATAAAGTGAACCCCCCAACAATTCTAACAAGACTCTAGAATAAAAGGCCCAAGGAGCAGAGGAAAGAACTATAATCAAACCCCCCAACAATGAAAGAGGCATATTACTACACCTTCCACCTAAGTAACCAAGGCTTCCCATGTTCTCTATTTTCAAAACCATTTCAATCAATTAATTTTCATCAAACCTTTCTTTGAAAATAATTTTATAAAACCATTAGAAAATTCTTTTAAAATCCCTTTTTATTTACCCAAAACTAGTGGAAAACCATATTTTATAAAAAAAATATTTCCACATGAAAAAATAAAATTATTCAATCATTCAATTTAATTTATTAAATAATTTATAAAATAAACAAATAAATGCAGTTCCTCAACCCAAGATAGAGACAAAACCACCTACCTCAAAACTCGAGTTGCAGATGCCCGCAACAGAATCTACCAATAAAGACAACCACAAAATGACAAAAGGGGCCCTGGAATAAATATAAAAATATTAGAGTTGATTAAATTTAATAAAGGACTCATAAGAGAAAATGAAACAAAATATATCTCAAGAATTTACACCCACTGCACCATAACCAATAAGGAACCGACCCCCATAATAAGATCGCACAACAGATCTAAAGAGTCATAAGAAGAAACGTTATCACAGGTCAATAGATCCAATAATGCAATGAAGCAGAGCTACCAAAATCAAGGAAATAAAGAATCCAAAAGGATTACTCACCCATATATATTTAACCCAACCAAAAAGGTGACCAATCATTGAACAAATCAATCCAAAATGAAAGGAGGCTCCCAAAATCATCTAAGAAGAGATTTAGGTTGAGAGGGAAGAAGCTGCACATCGAATAAAAAAACATATCACTCGCATGGTGCCCTAAAATACATTTCCATGAAATTTAAATGGTTTTTAATATATTTACATGTCATATAATCCATGGGGATCACATATTCCAAAAAACCCATCACTTTTTAATTAAAAACCTGATTTTTAACATTTCAAGACATGTAACATTTACACGACATGTATTCCCTTCATGTTGTGTACTGGGTTTATGAAATCTTCCCTTATGGAATTAAATTTTTTTAATACCATTACATGACATTAATTTTCCCTTCAAGACTACATAAACACCAATTTTCTTAAATGAAAACCCAAACCACATTGGGCATTCTCTAAACTCTGAGAGAACCTAGAAAATTCATTACACATGTATACCTAGAATCAATTAATTCAAACAGGAATACATTTCCTAAATTTATTTAATTTGTCTTAGAAAATGTTCTCCATACTTGGGAGTCCCAAGATACACACAATTAAAGATTAAAACTAGAAAATTGAAGGGAAATACCTGAATGACAGAAATAAGATGTTACAATACCAATTATTTTAAACTTGAATAATATAAAATTATTTATTCTTAGTGATTTAATATTCTTGGACATCCTTGGCCCCAATAGTGGGGCCCTCCACATCCTAAAAACCTATTTATTAGAATATGGTAGACTTTTGAATACTCTTACTATGTGACCCTCTAGGCCCTTATCTTAATAGTAGTGAATATTATTCACAGATCTAGAGTAGAGTTTAGCAACCCATCAAGGCCCCTAAGGAGATAAGGAAAAGTCATAGAAATGAAAACCTTTCCTATGAACTCACTTCATATAATTTAATCTCTTTATCACATGATATATCATAAATTAGGACACACACTTTTTTTTGTCATCCTTTCTTGCTTTATTGTTCACTAACCTAACTAGATAGACTTACCTTCTTCTACCATAACCATGTATTTAGTGAATGTGCTACTATCTTGATTAACTAGGACTAAGAAATCTCTTCCCATCAGAAGATAAAAATTATATCTTGATTATTCAATCAATTCAATACCACCAATGATGCACCCAACACAAGTTACCTCACTACGACATTAATTCCATATTTTTTGTCATGCATCAAAGTATGTGATAAAATGGAATAAAATGATAATAACTTAAATTCTAAAGATCATTACATGTGTTCATAGATAGGACCAACCAATGAAACTTGAAACACGTTGTGTTACTATTAGTGGGTCAATCCTCATGATTTCACCTACTCAAGATCACCAAGTGTGAAATTCATGGGAAGAAGTCTCAATGCTTATGACCCCTTAGTACCTGATAGTTAGACATCATCTATGTCCAGTCAGAATGATATATCTTAACCCTTTGAAATATGATTAAGATTACAGTGATGGTATCTCTAGGTTATCATTATAGACTATGAATTTTTATAACCTTTTGATATTAAAAATAATCTATGGACACTATCATGTAAATAATAGATACAGAAATATAAACACTATTATGATAACAATACATCATGCATAAATCACTGTATATATGAAATGGTAATCAAAAAATATTGTACATGTTGGGTTTAGGGAACCCACAATTACAATATATCATGCAATAAGTATAAAGACTCAAATAAAATGAAAACTAACATAATGACAATATCATAGTAATAACAGAAAGTGAAACACGACATCCATACAAAATCCAAAAGAAATCTAGATGTAGAAACACTAATGTGGAATCAATCTAACTACTTCATAAGAGAAAGTCCAAGGTCCAACCATCATCATGAGAAATTATCATTTTGATGCTACACTAGAGAAACATGAGACCTTTCCTTTAACTCTGTCATAAATAAGTAAGATCCTAGTTTTTCATCAAGGTAAGAATCATTTTTACTTTTGAAAACCTCTAATTTTTAATTTAATGAAAGTATCCTATGGATTAAAGGAGGTTCTAAGAGTTTTCAGAAGGGTTCAGGGCCTGATGTTAACGTTTTTGGAGAAGCGAGATGTGGTACATGGTTAATGCATGATTTAATAACCGTGGACCTCATAGTCTATGATTTGGCTAACCGTAGACCTGAACCATAAAACCAGAAAGGGAGGAACATATTTTCATAAATCATGTTAAGGGGAGAATATCAACTATAAAACCTCTAAAATTTATTACACTTTCACTACACATGGTTTACTCATGGTTTTTCTAACCATGCGCCTAAACCGTGCAAGGTGTAGCACTCCTAGACAGTAGGTTCACACGGTTGGCACATGGTTTGACCAACCATGTATCTAAACTACTCAACCTATTAAAAGTGATGGAAATTATATTTTCCCCTCCTTATATTTAAATAAAAAATTACTTGTACTCCTTATCCTTTTGTGTACAACAATTTATAGGAAGCTCTTGCTTCCCCCTTTAGAGTTTTTGTTGGCTCTCTTCCACTCAATCTCTGATTCCTTCACTACTGGTCACATTAGAACACTCTCAATAATTCTAACACCCCTTTACCTTCTTTCCTTGGGTTTCTTCACTATATTTTGTGTTATATCCATGTGAGATAATATACCATATTTTTAAGGATTTTGTATTGTTTCTCAATTTCTCTCATTCCAGCCCAAATATGAGGCTCATACAAAATAATAAGTCTTATACAGGGCTTAGGTAGGCAGTCTATTAATTTTTACTAAAAGTTTCAATGTTTATAACTTGTGACATTGTGAAGCATTCCAAAATTTCTATGTATTTCCCTTAAAGTGTGTAATTCCTTTAATTATTCACATAAACATTGAATTATAGTTTCCATATAACCCCTTGATATCATTGTATGTTGAATAATTCAATCCAAACAACCTCATAGGGTGTGATCGGTTAAATTACCTTTATAACCACTCTTGTTTCCAAATAAATCACCCCTCAGTGCATTTGGTTTGTCACTTAGAAAAAGGAATGACCAAATTGAATCAATTGAATTGTTAGATGGAATTATTAATTCACTTGACCATATGATTTATTATCATATATACTTGTTTAATGCTATAGATATGATCACAATTCTAAAAGGGTTTCCTACCTTGAGAAAGCCTTGTATTTGTGATTTGGAATTCCTTGAGAGAACTCATAAGATTCCACCAGATTCATTGAGTAAGATTCCAAATGGGTAATCCTATTTTGGTTATTTTCAATGTCTTACATTAGTGAATTCCTTGGTATGGCATTGATGATTCACCTATGTATTCAAAAAAATTAGAATGTCTAGGATAAGCTTTCAGGATTAAGCATGATATCCTTAGGCATAGTTTTCCTTGTATTATCTCATTGGACTCAAATAAAGACTATCTTGATATTACCTTAGACTCATTCCTCATTCTTGGTTAAATCCCGTATAGAAAGTGGAATTTCTTGAAACTACCTTGGATTACACTTTAAACCAAAAGGATAAGGATACCATGGCTTCTCCATGGATTCATTAGATCTTATTTTAGGATTCCTTGTCTATGTGACTTGGGTACCTAGCCGAATAAAATGTCACTTTCTTAGATACATTCATATTTTTCCAAAGAAGGTGGTATTTCCTAGTTCAACTCCACTTTAAAGTTTCCTTATTTATATACTTTACACCATTACATTTTATCCTCCTAGACTAGATTTTAATTAGATATAATTAGTTTTGTCATACTGAGTTTTATTCACACCTTGTTTGGTTCACCATTTGGTACCCATGAAGATTTCATGGATGAAGGTAGGGATAAAGGAAAGCACCAATCTATAGGCATTTGATTTCATTTTAGGATTAGATCTTTGGAGTAGAGGATCAAGCTAGTATTCGAGGTGCTTATGGGGATACCTATTTTTTTGTTTCCTTTTTGTTTATACTATGCTGATTGTATGCCTACAATCATGTCTAGACTAGATCACTTTTTTGTATTATCATGGAATAATTTGTGTATAGTGTTGATTACTACCTTATGTATGTGGTTTATTAGATGGATGGTTTATTTACACAAATTTATTTACCATTGTGTTTCACTTAGAAAAAGAGGATATTGTCTCCCCACCATACCACCATACACCATCACTATTTCTCGACAACCTTTGGCATACAAGGAGGCTTGACTGAGGCCTTGTGGCCTACTAGATTGGTCATTTGTCTATAAAACTGGCCCGATACATCACAAAGTAGTAACATTGCCTTATCTTTTTCCCTTTTCATACTATTTGGGGTTTGTATATAGGAGACTAAGAAGTGTCAGAACTTGGTAATAAGTCACGACTAGGAGTATTTAACCCACTCATATGAAAAAAGAATGTTTCTAGAAATGGGACTTGTTGTAATGGATTTCACCAGTAATAGTTGAATTATTTTCACCATTGGGTGAAGCACATGCCTTACGATGTTTTGTTTTATGGATTATAACCTTGGTCTAGTACAACAAGGGAAAATTATCTCATTCATCATCATAGGAATGTAGGGATTTATATGTCATGCATATTCCATTCCATTCATATTTCATAGCTTTCCTTGATGGTTTCTTTTCATATGTGTGTGGATCACTATATTATTAATTCATAATGTTTATTTTAAGGAAAGAAGAGAAATAAATTAACTGATTAAACTTTCTACATCAACCTAAATAGTGTTTTCCCACATAGATCAAATATGACTACTTACGTACCCAATTTTAACATGGTTAATGCTATGGAACCTTGGTTATATAGATGAAACTTTTAGTAGGTTTCAGTTAAATGGAATGTAAATTAATTTTTTTTATGCCTATATAAATTGGGAATGGAAATACATATAACTTAACCATCATATATAGACTTGTTACATTATAGGAATGGATATAAAAGGCTTTTTGAAGTTAAATATAATTCTAATTGAAACTTATAAAGTTTATGACTTTATAACATGGGAATGGAAATCCGTATAACTGAACCATTATATGTAGACTTTCTAAATTCAAATTTATAATGTTGAAAGAATGGTTTCCAGTAAATTGGGATTCCAATTACAAATTATGATAGTTTTTATCTATAAAATGGAAATTTAAACCCCATATAATAGAATCCTTATGATTAAGACATGAAATTTCACCTTATGACCAGAATTTAGAATGGAAAGTTTAGTAAGTTTATCTCTGTTAGTGTGGCCCTATAACTATCTAGTTTTATTATCTATAATATTTTATAACTTGTATCTTATTTTGAGGAATGTTCTTATTATTTTAGATATATTCCTCCACAATGGCCTTTGGTTGAGTTCAATGAGGGTGTTGATGACCATCCTCTTAAGGTGGTGGTACCTGAACTACCTATACTTCCACCCGTGGAACCTCTTATAGTACCACCTATTGATCTTGGACTAGGAATCAATACTCATCTTAGAGAGGGTTTCTTACATTAGGTATAGTGTATATATGGAACACTAAGTCCTACACCGACTACATCTAAGTTGACGAGGGAGTCCCAATAGCAACACCCACTCACCTTCTCGAGGGAAGTAGGTCCCATGGATGTAAAGTCTTGGATAGAGGATATACTCATGATATTTGACCATATAGAGATTCCTCCAAAAATGATAGTGAAACTCATATCTTATATACTCCATGGATCTTCCAAGAGATAGTGTGATGTTCATACTCAGGTAGATTATCATCGGGATATGGCCTGGAGGGATTTGGAGACTATATTCTTTGAATAGTTTTATTGGAAATGATGATAACTGATTGAGATTGTGAATTCATGCATCTGGAGTAGGGTATTATGTACATCATAGATTAATCATCTCATTTCATAGATCTACAGTGTTTTGTGCCCACTCTTGGTAGTGAAGATCTGTTGAGGATGAGACACTTTAAGGATGAGCACAGATATGCCATCTAATCTCAGGTGAACATATTCTGATTGAATAACATGTATAAAATGTTAAACCATGACCTTATCTCCTAGAATAATTTAAGAGAAGTTAAAAGAATAGGGTGTTGTGTTTCAATAGCTAGGCAGGGAAGTGGTTTTTCCAGTGGAAGGAATTGTTGCCTTGAGTTTTTCTTAAGGATAGTGGTAGTCATAGTGTATGAATTGGTGGTTATATAGAATTACATCAATGTGGAAGGCATGGTCACATGAAGCCCTAGTGTATTAGAGTGTCGAGCCTATGGAAAAATGGACCATCTATATATATTTTGAAATTCATTGCCACTCGTTCCCAGTGGGAGAGGATTTGTACTAGTTCCAAGTTCTTGAGTGGGATATATCACTCCATACCAAGTAGGAATCTGGAATACTGCTAGACATTTAGACTGTGGAAGTAGTCAAGGGATCTAGACACAAGATGTGTAGTGACATTAGTGTAAGCCTGTTCAGGGAGGTCAGGTTTTAGATTAAGGCTAAGGATCTAGAAAGTTTTATATAGTGAAACCTACACATAAAAAGTAGAGTGCCAGTACTTCTATAGTATGATGTTCGATCTTAGGAGCCTCGAATTTAGTACCTTATTTTTTTGAATCAGGCACTTCACACTCATTTATATTAATGACTTTAATGGGAATTATGGTTTTCAAGATTGAATAATTTTATGGGGTAATGTCTCTTGACACTCCGCTAGGAATCCTGTCAAAGAGTGTTCACTAATGCAAGGAGTTCCCTATCAAGATAGGTGGCTATAATTTCTCCTAGAATCATTTTGTCCTTAAGATGATAGGATTTGACATAATTATCAAGATGGATTAGTTGGTACTTTTTCAACCCCATATTGACTATTATCACTGAAGGGTGTCTTTCTCATCACCTGAGGGTGGTAACTATATTCACAAGAGAGAATGGTATGTCTAGGAAACTCAATCCATACCTGAGTATCATTGGATATGTAGAGTGTTAGCCTAGATTTCTAGTCTTTATCTTGAATATCAGAGAGTACGACAGGATATCCTTCCTCCAGTGGTGCACTGATTCAGGGATGTCTTTCCTGATAAATTTTCTAGGATGCCTCTAGAGAGAGAGAGAGCTAGAGTTGAACATTAATCTTATTCCATAAGTAGACCTAAATATGTTCCTCTATATAGGATGATTCATACTGAGATTCCTAAATTTAAGAGACAATTAGAGGACCCGGAATCCAAAAGGTTTATATGATCCAATAATTCTCATTGGGGTTCATCCATTAATTTTTCCAACAAGGTGGACGGTACCCTAAGGTTATGTGTGGATTAATAACATTTGAATAAACTTACAGTTAAGAACTAGTACCCACTTACTCATATATATGATCACTTTGACCAACTTCAGGGATCCAGGGTCTTATAGAAGATTGATTTGAGATTGATATATCATTAAGTGAGATTTAGACCCTTGGATATACCATGTACAACCTTCCAGAGAAGTCATGGTCTTTATGAGTATCTGGTGATGATGTTCGGTCTAATAAATGTGATTGTAGTATTTATGGGCATGATGAATCGGGTTTTACACTTGTACCTAGATTCCTTTATGGTTGTTTTATTGGATCATATCTTAGTGTACTCTCAGGCTAGACATGATCATTACAAACATTTTGACATCATACTAAGTATACTAATAGAAAACCAACTATATTCCAAGACCACTAAATTTCACTTTTGGATCGATAAAGTTCACTTCTTGGGTCATATTATATCAGAAGTAGGGGAATCTATGGATCCATAGAAGGTGAGAGTCATTTTTTCTTGGTAATAACCCAAAAATATTTTTGATAATCAAAGATTCTTGGGGATGGATGGTTAGAGTCGGTGCTTCATCCAAAAATTTTCACTGCTTGCATCCCCAATTAAAAGATTGACTAAGAAAGGTGTAAAGTTCACATGGTATAAATCTTGTGAGAAGGCCTTTTAAGAGTTTAAATGAAGGCCTACCTCAGCACCAATCCTGATTTTACCTGAGCTTGAAAGAGGACACAAAGTTTATTGTGACACATTAGGTGTCATACTAGGTTCTTTTTTGATGCAATGGGAATGATTCATAGATTATGGTGCATGTTAGTTGATACATCATGATCCCAAGTAACTGAAACTTGACCTCATGTTAATAGATTTTGTTCATGCATTTCCTTTCTGGGGAAATTATTTTATGGGGGAATGTTTGTGGAATACACGGAACATAAAATCCTCAAAAATACATTCTCTCAATGAAAATTGATCCTTATAAAGAGAATATGGGTTTAATATCTATAGTATTTTGACTTTGATCTTACTTACATGCTAGGGAAATACAATTCAACTGCTAATTCTTTGAGGCAAAAGACTTAGACTTAATATATTATGGAGGCTATTAGGTAATGGTAGTTAATTTATATTCTTTATGAAATTCATATGGAATTATAAGAATGTTACATGAGGCCTATCATCATGGATTTATTAGTGACCTCATCACTTTTGGATTGAGTGAAGAGGAGGAAAATTTTAGATACCGAAGGCTTGGTCTTGAGGAAATTTTTTTCAGGTGAGGACCTACCGCCCGATTGTCTTGTCAATGAAGATGATAACCTACATATCCATGGAAGTATCTAGGTTCTCGTAGACATGTGAGAGGAACTAATGTTATAATATCATGCTTTCAAGTAGTATTCACATCCCAAACTCACAAATATGTATCATGATTTTCACTGCCATTATTGTTGGTCTAGGATGAAAAAGGAGATTGCAGGATTTTCTACTCAGTGTTCCACATTTCATCAGGTGAGAATGAAACCCCATTATCCTATTGGCCTTTTACAAGAACAACCTATAACAGAATTGAAATTGGACAACGTTATAATGGATTTCATGATGGGGTTACTAAAATCACCCCGAGGAAGTGATGTTGTATGGGTGATTGTGGATTGGATGAAAGGTTGCTCACTTATTTCCTATATAAGAGACCTTCTTAGTAGATGAGCTTGAGAGGCCATATGTCTGAGAGATCATACACCTTCATGGGGTTACACATACCATTTTATCATATAGGTATGTTCTTTTTTACTTCTTATTTCTATATGGTTTTGTATAAGGAACTTGGTTTAGAAGTACTTTTGAGTAAATCATATCACCCTATAACTGGCGGTCAATCCAAGTACACTATATAGGTACTGTAGGACATGATTTATGAATGTGTCATATATTTTAGAGGATCTTGGAAAAATAACTTGTCACTTGATGAGTTTTATTATAATAATATTTTTCGAGTGACTATTTAGGAGGATCCTTACGAGGCACTCTATGGTGGGCCATTTTGTTCAACTCTATGCTAGTTGGAGGTAAAAGAGATAATGCTACTAGGACCATGTCTTTTTTAGGAAATATTTGAACATGTAAGGATGACCATGAAATGTATGGGTATGAATCAGTCTAGGAAAAATTCATTGGTCGATAATGTTGCTGATATATGGAGTTTTAGGTAAGGAATCAGGTCTTCTTGTGAGTTTCACCTAGACCAGGTCATAAATGAATTCAAAGGTAAGGTATGATGACACCTAAATTAGTTTTTCCTTTCAAGATCTTGGTGAGGGTCATCCCAATAACATATTAGGTAGCTCTTCCTCAGTGGTATGAGGTTGTGCATGATGTCTTACATGTTTCTTAGCTCTTTCATTATTACTATGACCCATATTATGTCTTTGATTTTGAGGAAGTTGAGTTAGAGGATGATACTTCTTTTGAGGTGTATCTAGTTCATTTTGTCGATCATAGCATGAAAATTCTCAAAGGCTGGATGGTTTCTATGGTTTGGGTGATATGGAAGCATGACCATGTGTGGGAGGATACATGGGAATGGGAGTCCAATGCATGCACTCAATGGAATTTGTTTTTCTCAGATGCTGTTCAACCACACTCTAAAGTGAAACTCAGGAACTAGTTATCTTAATAAGTAGAGTTTGTAAGATCTCAATTTCACATTGAGGTATGAATAATTTTTAATTATATAAAATCTCTCATTTTTACCTTAATGAAAGTATCCTATAGATTAGAGGATGTTTCAAGATATCTCATAAGTTTTTAGGGCTTGGAGTTAAGGTTTTTAGAGAAACAAGACAAGGTGCACAGTTAGTGCATAGTTTGGATAACCATGCAACTCATAGCACATAGTTTGGTTAACCGTGCACCTCAACTATGTGACTAGAAAGGGAGAATCATAGTTTGATAAACTATGAAAATGGGTATTTTTAAACCATTTTCCTTTGTAATTTATTATAGGTTCACCATTTATGGTTTGTGCATGATTTTTCTAGCTATGCACCTAATGTTTGAATGGTGTAGTGCTTCCAGATAGTAGGTGCACATGGTTGGTGTATGGTTTGGCCAACCATGCATCCAAACCATTCACCCTATTAAAATTTATAAAAATTACCCATTTCACCCTCTATGCCTTTAAATAAAAAATTCTCTCTCCTCTTTATCCTTTTGTGTATAGCAGCTTGTAAGAAGGTCTCCCTTACCTATTTGAAGTTTTTGGTGGATATCTTCCAATCCACCTTTGATTCCTTCATAGTTGGTCACATTTTAACACTCTCTGTAAGTATAAAAATAATTTACCTTCCATCCTTGGTTTTATTCACTGTATTTAGTGTTATATCCATGTGATCTAATATACCCTATTTCAGGGATTTTGTTTGTTTAATTGATTTCATTCGTTCCATCCCAAATCTGAGGCTAATTCTATATGAGGTGTCTCTTACATGGATTAGGTAGGCGTTATATTACTTTTACCTAAAATTATTGATGCTTATAAATTTTTCCATTATACCGCATGATGAAATTTCAGTGAACTACCATTAAAATGTGTAACTCCTTTAATTAGTCACCTTTACCATGAGTTAAAGGTTCCATGAGACCCCTTGACATCATTTAAGGTTAATGAATTCAACCTAAACCACCCTATAGGGTGTGACTGATTAAATTAACTTGAGAACCATGATTTTTTAACCAAAACACCCCTTTGTGTGTTTGGTTTATCGATTAAAAAAAGAATGACCAAATTCAATTAATTAAATTGTCAAATGGCATGGGTACTTCACTTGACCTTATGATTTTGTATCACATATACTTAAATACTATTATAGACTCGATCACATGGCTAAATGTCTATACTACCTTGTTCAATACTTGAATTTTTGAATTGGAATTCCTTGAGGGATCTCATAGGATTCCACTCAATTCGTTGAGACAGATTCCATAGGGGTAATCCAGTCTTGGATCTGGTCAATGTATTACATTAGTAAATTAATCATCAAGGTTTTGATGATTAATTTGTGAATTCTAAAAAATTATAATGCTTGGGATGAGCTCCTGAGATTTGACTTGATATCCTAGGACATGATCTTCCTTAGATTATCTCATTGGACTATAATCAATAGTATATTGAGATTACCTTAGAATTTCTCCTTGGGATCGATTAGAGCCCTTATCGAAAGTGTAATTCCATGGTACCCCCTTGGGTTACACTTAAAACTAAAAGGTAAAGGATTACATGGCTCATACATGGATTCTTTATATATTATTTTAGGATGACTTGGTCACCTAGATGAATAAAAATTATTAAGTTTAGAGACATTGGGCTTAGGTAGAAGTAGGTGGTATTTCCTAGTTCACCTTAACTTTATAATTTTCCTTATCTATATAATATACATTGTTACATTTTATACTCAGAGACTGGATTTTCATTAGAAACCATTGGTGGTGGCCTGCTGAGTTATACTCCCACCATTTTTGGACTGTCATTTGGTACCCAGGTAGATATCATAGATACGGGTAAGGATAAAGGGAAGCACCAAACTATGGATGTTTGGATTCCTTTTAGGATGTGAGATTGGGAGTATAGGATCAAGAAAATGCTTTGAATTATTATGGGGATAATTGTTTTCTTATTTTGTTTCCTTTTTTATACCATTCTAGTTGAATGCCTACTACTATTTCTAGCTTGAATCACTTTTTGTATTAGCATGACATAATATATATATTGCGTTGATTACCACTTAATGTCTATGGTTTATTATCAGGGTTTTTTATTTTTAGTACTTTATTTACTACTCTGTTTCACTCTGACAAAGAGGGTATAGTCTCTCCACCATACCACCATACACCCCCACTACTATTCTGTATTCTCTGAAATATAGGGAGGCATGCTTGAGGCCTTATGGCTAACCAAACTAGTCCCTTATCTATAAACCAAGCCTAGGATGTCATAAATAAAAACATTTGTATATGCACCAAAGTGTATATGTAGAGGGTGAGTAATCACACCTAGTATGATTTCCCCAAGAGACTTACTAACTCACGCCCCTAGAGCAAGAACACGTTAGATCAGAGTTCAAAATATAATTTAAAATGAAGAGAGGAACATTAATGAATTTTAACAATTTAATAAAATTAAAATTAAAGTTAGAATAATGTTTACATTAATTCCACATAGAATTCCCAAACCACATCCATCCATTCACACACACATACATGTCAGTTGAAAGTACCATACTATTGAGCAGTTACTTGTTGATTCACCAAGTAATCACTAGGTGACCATTCTCTAGGTGCATCCAGTCTATAACCACACCCCTTTTAAGGGTTACATATAATGTAATGATGAATAAAAACCATAAATGTATGACAAGTTCTCATACCAATTTATTTATTAAATAAAAAAAATCTTTTTAAATAATTAAATAAAAAACATTGCAGGTAATATCTCAAAGTCAAAACTTAAATCAATGAACAAAATATAATTTAAAAAAACCATTGAAATACATGATTTCCAATTTATTAGGAAATAGGTATCTTATAAAAAATTCCTAGGAATATTCTAGACTCAAATATGAATACCTTCAAGGATGCACTAGCAAATACTTTTAGATAAAAATGAAATATGCTCATAAACTTAGATGTATATTTTGTCACCAATATATTTTCTTGCTTAATACTGAAGAAATCTATCATTCTAGTGATATTTAAGGTATATGGGAATAAATTTTTACTAAAAAATTCTTCAAATCCCTCCCATGGAAGGCCTTGGTTGAGCTTAGATTGGATAGATAAATTACAACATTGATGTGCAAGATCCTACAGCATGTATACTGCTAACTTCACCTTTAGATCAGGTGGGGTTCTAAGGAAATCAAAGATCTAATTCATTCTATTAATCCATTCTTTTTCCCTTTTCAGGTTTTGAATCCCCCTAAAATATTGGTGGATTTTATTTTTGAAATTTCATAGAACCATTTTCTTATCATGGTATGTCCTTTCAATTTTCTATATCAACAACTTGAAAATATTGAACAATAATCTTAATAAGAAGTTTGTTCACCTATGGTTTAGGTGAAATCACATTCTCTATAGCATCCTCTGTCATGTTTTTAATTCATCTAACTAGTTCCATTTCACTATAGTTTGTAAAAAACACCACTTAGTCATCACTCTTTAATAAAATAAAGGCCTAGAATATTCCAAATCATCAAAATTAATAATAATTATAACCAATTTAGAAAAATAATCAACATAATATGATAAAATAAAGTCCCAATGGTAAGTTTCATTAATAATTCATGATATGTGATGCTCATTGAATAAACCCACAATTATGATATAAAAACACTCCTGTAGGTGTCTCGGACACACCCTTTTGTACCCAAACCACCCTAGTAACTTGAAGATCACTATAAAGAAGTTAGACATATCTTTTTTATTCTATACATTTCAAATACTAACATTTTTTATCTTCATGATACCATCCTAATATAATAGAATGAATAAAAATTATTCCATTTGTAACATCCCCACCCAACCCATTGACTTGGTCCATGTCAGAGCTACTACTGACCTTAGGTGACATCCCTAAGACAAAAAAGTTTGGTAATAAATTCCAAGAGATTACTAAAAATTTGGGGGATATTTTTCCCATTAAACAACCATAACCTATCAAGAAAAAAAAAATAAAAACATCCAAACCAAACTATGTGATTAATGATGTATTATAATAAAAATATAATGAAAACTAACAAAGTGATAATATCCAAGTATAAGTAGAAAGTGAAAAAAGACATCCAAAAAAATCTAAAATAATCTTCAATGCAATAAAATCAATGCAACATCACTCTAACCAATCCATAAGAGAAACTCCAAGCTCCAACCACTAGCCTGAGAAATTAGAACCATGCTGTTCCACTAGAGAAATAAAAGACCTTTTATTTACCTATTCCATGAAGAAAAATATCTGCATACCCATCAAAGTTTATATACAGGGGGTGAGTAATCATACCCAGTAGTATTTCTCCAAGAGTCTTCTCAACTCACACCACTTGGAAAATAACACATTATCTCATAGTTCAAAATACAATTTAAAAGAAAGAGAGGAACATAAAAGTAGTTTACCAATTTAAAAAATTAAATTAAAAGAAGAACAATTTTTCTATTAATTACACTTAGATTACCCAAACCACATCCATCCATTAACACAGAAATGCATTCTATGTGATATTCCCATACTCTTGAGTGGTTACCCATTGATCTACTAAGTCTTCACTATGTAACCATTCTCCAGGTGCCTCCAATCAAGAACCATTCTCCTTTAAAGGGTCATGTAAAATGAAATGATTAACACACACTACCCAAATATTCCAAGTTCTTATACCAATTTATTTCTTAAACCAACAATTATTTTTAAATAATTAAAAAAACACCTTACATGAATTTTCTAAAATTCAAAAATTAAATCATAGAACAAAATAGATTTTCCAAAAACTGTTAAAATCCAAGATTTAAAATTTATTAAGAAAAGAGGTTTCAACATGAAATCATCATGATTTTTCATTAAAATTAAAATCAATTAAATTAAATATCCAATACTTAAAGTTATAGAACAAGTGTATAAGGGATAGAATCTACCTACTTCACAAAAAATGAAAAAAATAAAGAACGACATAATGAAAACTCAAGACTCAAGTTTGAAATCCCTTCCCTTCAATAGATCTCATCAAAAACACATTAAGGACCATAGATCTATCCATAATAGATATGATCTAATGTTTTGTGTGGAAGGGGATGATGATATATAAAGAGGGAGAAAGGAAAAAATATGTACCATTGATTCTAGATATTCAACACACCTAGATCCATTAAAACCAACTTATAGATCCAAGGGAATCACTAATAATTATTAGGATAGGACTAGAGTTTTATGGATTTAGAGAAGTGGTGAAAAAATTGAGGGTTTCAAGGACCAAAACCATGTTAAGATCTAATTTTTAGAGAAATTAATGAACACTTCATGGTTTAACAAACTATGATCTAACAATGTGAGTGTTACTGGTCATCACCCCGAGGCCACAAAATTGTGTCACAAGTTTTGAAAAATGATTCTCTAAACTATGCACCTACCCGAAATCCCGATATGAACTTACAAAATTTCCTAGAGAGGGTGCACGGTTTCACCTAACAAAGCACAAACTATGCACCTCTAGAAATGGTTTGAGAACAGACCAAAACCATCCATAAAATCCCATAATTAAACTCAAACATTATATAACTTTGAAATACATAACACAATGGAAAATTAACTCAAACTAGGGTGTTATAATTAAATTGGGTAAAAATTCTACAATTTAAATTTTAGTACCCTAATTTTCCTTCTTTGACCATTAGTAATTCCATATATTGAGTTTGGATAAACTTTGGTCTCATTTTGGGTTATTTTTAGGATTCACCATCACTATTAAATGGATTTAGATGACCAATTAGAAAAATCAAAGCCCAATTAAAGGTATGCAAGCCTAAATATATTCTCTTATAATTATATCACATCCCTATATTACCTCTATCTCTATTTATCTTGGATCATCATGGAATGTTAAATATATTCTCTCTAAAATTATATTTTTACATATTTTTTGAAATACCCACTTTGAGTTTGAGAATGAATCATTAGACCAACAAAAGAAACCCTTATCAAATTTTTTCTTCAAAAAATCAAAAAAAAAAAATCAAAAAAAAATTATAATTATAATTAATACTACTAGGTAGAAGCATCAGGAATAGGAAAAGAGCCCAAGGACACCTCCACAAGATGCACACTGGCCAAATCTGCTACTCGATTTTATAAAATATCACACTCACTGTCCATAGTTCATCATTTTCTTCATAGATAACTTCTCAAGGCTAATACTATTGTGATTTTTTTGTCATGGATCACCATTCTAAACTCACACCCAGAACATCATGAACCTTCACCATAATCAAACATATAGTCAAACAACAATAGGTATAAGAACTAAGAAAACACAACCACCATTGAGAAAATCCACCCACTGATGATCTGAAACAACAATTGAAAATGAACTACTATTGAAAATAACCATCGACTCCACCATAAATTGAATGAACCAAAAACCATAAAAATAGATTTTTATGTGTTTTTGATTTTTTTAAATGTGTCTAGGTTATTTTTATATAAAAAAATATTCCTGAAAGGAGGAAGCCCTGCTGCTGCCTTCCCTCCCCCCACTACTTTTGGCATGGATTGATGACATGGAAAAGGTGGCAGGGGGTGCCTCCTTTCACCTTTATGTTAGGAAAAAGGTGGAACCCCCTACCAACTTTTCCTTAATGCCCTATAAAAGGGAACCCTACCACCTTATCCTCACTTCATTTTGCACCCGTCTCTCTTCATTCTACCACTTATCTCTCTAAAAAAATCCAGTTTCTCGTGTAGTGGGTTCGGTGGTCTAAAAGAAGTGCCAATTTTTTTTTTGAAGCATCATTTAGAGATATTTTTTTATTTAATTTAAAGTTATTTATTTATTTAATTTAATTGTTTTTAGTTTTAAATATTTCATTTTTTTAAGTTTAGTTTATTTTAAATATGTTGTTTATTAATTAGTTTATTTATTTATTTATATTTTGAAATAATAGTTTTTACTAGTAATGATTAAGTATAGATTAAATATAGAATAACTTATGAATAAACATTCTAAATTTTTTTTAGCATACATATTATGTGGTTTTCTAATCAATCAAATCCCTGTATGGATACAAACAAGTGGATGTGGCTCTGGCATAGATGTACCTAGGAGTAAAACACAAAAACACCACTTTGAGTTAGACTCGAATGAGAACTAGTGCATGAAAATAGGCCTTGATGCACTCTAGGTTTGACACTCACGAGAGATATGCTTTAGATGATTCATATTTTCTTTATAGATTGTTAAAATAAATAAGAAAATAAAACATAAAATTAGTATATTTATCAATGATAAAATGATAATTATGTTCATATAAAATGAAATGAACTAGGAAAAAGACATTAAAGAATGAAAATTATTATTAGTAATTGAATAACTTAGTAATGAATAAATAGTGATTAAAGAATGATTAACTAGTTAAAAAAGTACTAAGAAACATTAGTATCATAGTTTAGTATATAAGAATATGTTCTAAAATTTTAGTATCATAAAGATGATATAGTTTATAAATAATTGTTTTTATTAGTACTGATTAAGTATATATTGATTAATTAATAACTTATGATTAGAACATGAATATATATAATAGTTGTCTAATAATACATATCATTGATAAAATGAAAATTATAATCATATAAAGTGAAATAGAGAAGAAGAAACACATTAAATAACACATAAATTCTTTACAACATACAAGAAATCCCTTGAATTTTTTTAATAGAATGTGTTTTGGATGAGACAAGCCTTAATTAATACATGAGGTAAAATCTAATTTATTTTCAATTATTATCTTGATAATTTCTTCTAAACTTATGTACTTAAACTTAGAAATTTTAAAATATTTTGACCTTATAATGAAATCTAAGATAAAATCTATGATATGTTATTAGAAGGTCGAAATATTTTAAAAATTAAAAAGTTAATTACATACCTTTAGAAGATATTATAAATATACCAATTAAAAATAATATATATTTTACCTCATGTCCGATGTGAGGCTCATCTCATCTAAACCATGTTCTATTGAAAAATTTCAAGGTATTTCTTGTATGTTATAAAGAATTAATGTGATATTTAATGTGTTTTTATTATCTATTTCAATTTATATGATCATAATTTTCATTTTATCAATGATAAATAAACTGATTTACTATTTTCTTCTTTTTTACCTTGGTTTCCAAAACAATCTGTGAAATATATTCTAATAAGCTTTTATATAGTGAAACATTTCTATCATATTTTAGTGTATAAAAAGGAATCCTAAAATTTCATTATAATAAATATTATATGGTCAAACATCATTGTAAATATTAGTTACACTATCATAATCTTGATCAACAAACATTTTTGATGTAGAGAGTCATGTTTGCTTCTATGTACTGCTACATGGAGGTTATTCAAACTAAACAAGGATCTTCTTATAGTGCACAACCAACAATAGTGGTTAGTAAAAATGATTGTGTAATACTAAGTGACCTTGAAGACATAATTTTTTATTCATTAAATCTGGTACCTGATCAAGATATCAAGTCTATGAGCTATATACATTTTCAATTCTTGAAAGCACTATGAAATTTGGCTTGTCCATTGGTTTCTAGTGTGTAGTGGGTCCAAGAAATAAATTTATTTTCTCAGTGGTCATATGGTACTATGATGGAGTTATATTTTTATATTTCTACTATATAACAAAAACATCTAGTTGTATGAAGATTTAGAATTACAAGAGTGGTTGAAGATGGTCCACCCCATGAAATTGAGCTTATTCCAAATGATTTAGAAGATGACAACCTAGATGATATCCCAGATATACATATAAATTAGAATTTCGATGAGGATTTTCATAATGATGGAATATATGGTGAAAATAGTGTTGATGAGGAGGGAGCAGTGGATGTTGGGGAGGAAATTTCTAAAAATGCATTAATTTTATAACAACCTCGACCAATAATAAATCATCCACCACTATTTTCATCTTGGTTAGAAGCAGTGAAACATGTGCCTGAATTTGACTGTAATGTTCTCACACTCACAACTAAGTTTCCCAGAGTTGTACCATATAGGTTTAGTGATATAGACAAAACCTTATATGTTGGAAGGAATTTTAAGTAAAGATGCATTAAAAAGAATGCTAAAGAGATTTCACATTGAGAGGCATTGTAGATATATATTATAGGAATCAATCCATAATAAATATCTAATATGGTGTGAGAAGTATGGGGATGATTATAGATTACACTTGAGGGAGATTCTGGATATTTCATTTGGAGGTTGGAGAATCTCGAGGATTGAGATAGCTCATACTTTCATTCAGCCAAGCCTGACACAAGATCATACCTCATTGGATGCTGAATTTGTGTCATCTATTGTCGTTGAGATGATTAGGACATCCCAAGATGTTCTTATATCCCTTGTGTAAGAGAGGATACAACAAAAATTTGGTTATAGTATTTCCTATAATAAGGCATGGATGGAGAAACAAATAGAAATTGTGATGGTCTATAGTGATTGGGATGACTCGTATCAGGTGTTGCCAGAATTGCTAACCATACTAAGGCATAATAAAAAAAAATTCTTCCATATTGATACAAACAAACATGTGTATCAAGATAACCGAATTGATTCATCTCATGTTCAATTTTATCAATTTTTCTGGGCATTCCTTCCCTGTATCTCTGCATATTGTTTCAAAACATAGCTCATTCAGATTGGTGGAATGTTTCTATATGGAAAATACAATGGTGTATTGTTGATTGCATAAACCCAAGATGGATAAAGTTCAACTCTTCTGATTTCCTTTTCCATTGCGGAGAAGGAAAACTATGAATCATGGAGTTGGTTTTTGGCATGTATCAACAACCATTTCTCACACATTTAGGGAGTTTTTTTTGATATCTGATTGACATCGGAAAATCATTGAGGAAATCAATGCGGACATTAATACATGGATACCCCCAAATGAACATCATCAGAACTGCACTAGACACATTTCTAGCAATGTGATGAAAACATTACATAATGAACCTATGAATAAGGCAATCATGAGGATAGGTATGCAGTGCCTTTGTTATTTTTTACTATTTCAACATAAAGATAAAACCAACTTATGTGAAATATGATCAATTATGTGTAGCATATGATCTATATCAATGGTAGTTTGAATAATGTTTCGAACAATTCTGAAAGTCTAATAAAGAAGTGTATGATTATATGATGCATATTTCAAAAGAAAAATGGACATTGGCATATGACGGTGGGAAGAGGTATGGACACATGACTACAAACATTGTGGAGTGCATCAATGGTTTCTTCAAGGGGCTTCAAAAATCACCTATAACTGCCCTAGTTTAAGAGACATTCTATCATTGTGTGAAGTAATTTTTAATAGAAGAAAACTATCCTTGGACGAAATTTAGCAGGGGATAAGGTACAAACGACAATTTGAACGAGATATTGAAAAGAACATTAAAGAAGTTTCTAGTTATCATGTCATCCATTTCTACCAAGAAGACACTCAATTTTAAGTTCAAGAGCATTCCAACCCCATCAAAAATAGAATTGGTTAAAAAATGGTGGTATTGCTGGAAACGAGCTAATTCCAATGTGTAAACTTCCAGGCCTTATAGTTTCCATGAACACATGCCATCGCATCATGTGCATCTATGAACATATCATGGGAAGCATATGTTGATCCAGTTTACCAAATGGACACCATTTCTAACTATTATACTACACCATGGATGCCTATTAGGGAGTTTTGATATTTCCCAATGCTTGAAGGCTAGCCGATCGTGATACCTGACATCAACAGGGTGCATAAATGAGGGAGAACGAATTCTTGTAGGATACAAAATGAGATGTATTGGTCTCAAGAACAAGGGTAAAGTTTGAGATGCACCATTTGTTATCAATAAGGTCATAACTGGAAACTATTCCCTGACATTGCTAGATCATGTTCACACTCTCTGCCAAAATGATGTATTGTCTCTTATGTGATATTCTAATATAGTTAATTATATGTTTTTATTATAAGTTTCTTCATTTAATAGAATAGGATGACTTATCTAAATAATTTTACTATCAAATAACAATAAACCTTTCATAGTGACATTAAAAGGAATATAACAAGTGCATTTGAGGTGATATTAACACATAATCAATCTATCCATAGCTAAACCATAAAGCATACATGTGAGAAAATAATAATGAAACATACCATCATGTGAAAAGTCATACATACATTATATAAATCACACCATTTTCTAATAAAATTTTACATAATGCAGACAAAATGTTTATATATATAAATATATAAAACCATATATTACAAAACACCATTTTCGAGGTAAAATCATATCTTAAAAAAATTTGTAATATGATTTTAAAAACATGAATACATTCCCGTTTCTCTTAGTAAGAAATAAATTCATAAAACAATACGAATAAAAATGAAATTTCTTACATTATAAAAGTCATAGCATTTCACTGACCAGAATGTCATATTTACATTTTACACTTAAGAATCATTTAATTTATTTATATATAGATGGAGGATACCAGACTACTCACTCAGCAAGATACCCATGTTTCCTAGGTCATGTTATAGGGTGGTGAGGTTCGACCGATCAGGGTGCATCGAGTGCATCATTTTCATCATAGGGAGCCTCAACATGCCATTAGACCATACTTGGTCCATACTGGATTCTATGGAATTGCTGTATTGGATTTTAAATTTGTCGACCATCACCTGCTTTCTTACCTCATGGAGAGATGAAGACCAGAGACACACACATTCTGCCTACCTGAGGGAGAGATGACCATCACCCTAGAGGATGTGGTAGTGCTTCTTAGTCTTTCTATCTAAGGGGAAGCTGTTATTGGACCCACCTGTTCATCTTGGACTGACCTTGCTTAGTGATTGTTAGGCATTGAAATTTTTTCCAACCATAGGTCTACATATGGAGCATAAATATCTATGCCTTGGATGTAATAGCGGATTCCACATTTACCCAATGATGCTGACGATCAGACTATCAAGCGTTATGCTTGTGCATATATATCATGGATCATTGGAGGGACCATGTGCATTGATAACTTGTGGAAGCTTATAAACATGATGTATTTAGCCCTATTGGAGGAATTTGATAGGGTTGGAACGTATAGATGGGGATCGACCTGCTTGGCATACACATACAAAGCATTATGCATGGTATCCCACAACAACCATACAGATATCAGGGGATGCACCATCCTTATTCATATGTGGGAAAGGGAGTGAATCCACTCATTCCTCCCTCAGCTTACTCGTCCATGTGGATGCTGGTATGATCAATACTATCTATTAGTTTCTGATGCTACTAGGAGTTATTGAATTTAATTTCTCATTATTTTTTTCACTTTAGATGTTGTATTTTACAGGTGGTCTCAGAGACAAAATTTCATCACGGTTCTGAAACACCATTTGGGCGTATATCACCTCAAGTTGGACTGTATCTTACCCAAACAAGTATGTATATACTATCTATAACTATCTATCAAATTTAATAATAGCATCAATTTTGGTTTTTAGTAAGGATACTTTTTTTGACAAAGGTCACATTTAATTTAAGATTACATGGATGCCATACTAGACTATATTGGACCAGTTTCCAGCATACTAAATTTCTAGACTTGATGATTCTATGGATATAGTGCCCATCATTAACTTCTATATTATTGAGTGGAAACATCCAGATAGAGTCATGCGCTAGTTTTTATATGTTTATCCGATTCCATTGTCATTATGACAGATGGAGAAGCTTCATGGCATGAAGCTAAAAGGGAGGTATGATCAGAACTAGCACCAAGTACATGATGAATATCTCAACTGTTGGGGAATACATGTAGAGTTTTGTATCTAGAGTATACTTATGATGCGATTATTTCTTTTAGAGCTGTTCGAGTACAAGCCATGATATATATTGAAGTCTATAATGTATCTTACCCAACATAATAGAGAGATTCATAAGATTTTAAGTCAATAAATTTCCATTTTTTTTATTGAACTATTTTCTAATTCATTTTTAATATCTTTATAGGGTACTCACACATGGAATATTATTCTCATGAGTGATGAAGAGGGGGAGGGGGTCTTTAGCCGGGCAGTGGTCCATGTTGAAGTTCTGGATCTGAGCATATCTTATCTTGCACTTTTCAAGAACATCTTTGAGATTCTATCCCATATAGAGGAGGTTCCTGCCCCATAGAAACATCCTCTAGTAACTACTGGTGCTGAAGAGCCATGATTATGATGACGTAGACCACATCATACTGCATGTGATGCCTCACCTATTTAACATGTAGAGTTCAGACCTCTAGAATTATATCCTTATCTGATTGAGGATGTGCTTCAGGAAACATGAGATCCATCTTTATTGATAGGATATCTACAATTCCTTCCAACATGGGTTCTAGATCCATCGCAACCTTGGGGTCCAAATCCATCGCAGACTTGGTTCCCCGCTGCGATGATGGCAGGTCCTTCTACAACCCTAGTGGGAGAAGGATCGAGAATGTAGTATGACATGCAGTTGAAACCTCCTCCCACTGACACATAGGTGGAGCATGTGACAATTGACATTCCAGTACCCGAGGATCATCCCTCTCTAGTTCATCAGACTCTACCCCAACATGGAGCTTGGAGATCTCAATACAGGAATACCCTTCGAAAACCTCCATGTGGGACATAATCTCTTCCCCATAGAAATTGATTGTACTTGTTCATGTATATGTTTTATTACTATTGAAATGAAGATACTGTTATTACTATTTTCCCTTTTACATGTTTATCTAGTGTTTCAGTTTTCATTAATATTTTAGGCATAGTTTATATTTTATAATATTTAAAAGTATACTACTTGAAACATAGGAATAATTTTTAAAATTCAAGTCACTAACTTTAAAATATTATAAAATATATAGTATAAAAACAATCTAAATTAAATTAAAAAGATATCCTAAACATCTAAAAAAAAATTGAAAATAAAATGAGTTTCATAAATAAAATAAATAAATGAAAATAAAAGGAATGTAAAAAAAATTATAAATACCATTGTAATGGTTCAAAATAATACTAAAATTTATTTTTTAATAAAATATTTATGAAGTTGTAACATTTTAGATTAAAAGTAACCCTAGATATTGAACCCTAATAAAGACCCATTTTCTCTTCCATAACCATTTATCTCTTAAAGACCCATTTTAACCTAATGATATTTATATAAACTTGAAGCTCAACCAGAACCCATACTTAGTTCTTAAAAATGTCTCAAATTTGAGCACCACAAAATTTATTTCTTAAAAAAATAACATTTTCATGGTTATGCTCCTTGGTGACAACCGGTTCTAGATATGATGAATTCATGGTAAAGACTACACACTGAAGATGGGAACTGGATCTCCATCAGAAATGTACACTGAGATAAGATATCATTTAGTATGATGGATTAGTGAGAGGATATCCACTAGAATTTATTGAGAAGCAGTTATGTGGATGAAAACCAAGGTTCTCTTATGTCATTCTCAGGTTAATCAGAAGTGAGATTGAAAAGAAGGAATGTTGAGGAGGATCCAAAGAAAAAATGATCGATTCATCACATAAAAAATAGGGAGAAGGACTGTGGTATAATCAATTCCCCTAACAAAGAGGTAGTGTTGAAATGTCCCATATGAACTAGATAATTCCATGTGCCACAGATGAACAAACCAAGTGGTGATCACGATCTAGGTGGATGACCCAAATGAAAATTTCTCATTATATCCAATACGTTATTATTGTTTAAACCCTTTATTCACTAGCCTCTCTTTATATATATTCACTTTAGCTTATATGACCATTTTTCTCTTAAATATCCATTTTCACCCAATGATATTTATATCAACTTGAAGATCAACCAGAACCCATACTTAGTTCTTAAAAATGTCTCAAATTTCAGCACCATAAAAGCTATTTCTTAAAAATATAACATTTTCACTTTCAAATGTTATTGACATCATTCTAAACAACATAAACCAAACACAATATATATATATATCATAATATATATATATATATATATATATATATATATATATTTATAAATATAATAACATATATAAATAAATTATTATTTTTTTAGTAGAAAGGTGGTAGGTGAGCTTCTACCTTTGGACATGACCAGAAGGTGGCAACTTGCCTGCCACCTTTCAAGCATAGTTTTAAAAATAGTTTAAACCTACATAAATTTTAAAAAATCATAAAAACACATAAAAAAATCATCAAAATACCATCACATGGAAAATAAATCCTACACAAGAAACTCATTTTTAAAACTTCATCATCCATAAAGAAACACCAAGAAATCACCAAACAAAAAAACTGAATCAAAAGATAGAATGCCACTCAGTGGAAGACATCACCTCACTATCGAAGAGAAAAAAACCACAACAAAAAGCTCCTCAAAACCACATAAAATATGAAACCAACCTAACCAAGACCAAATAGTAGTTTAATAATCCTACACCTCCCCACTCCCAATTCCATAATCCTAAACCACCCTGAAAAACCAACACACATGACTGAGATGGGTTCTTTCACATTGAAATAGTCCAGAAGAGTAGGGATGAAGGTGAGGGATATATGATAAATTAATATAGCAGGAACTAATCAAACCAAAAGGGAAGAAGCTGACTTGAAGGGTATGAATAATCTACTACTTCAATCTTCCACCAACATATCCAAAGTAGCCCTAATCACCATTGTTCCTGACCGGTAATAGGGTCAAGTGTGGTGGAATAGACAAAAATAGAACAATAAGTGACCACAATTGTGATAAAAATAGTGAATAAAAACACTAAGAAACTAAAAAACAAGATAAATAAAAAAAACACCAAAAACAACCTACAAAACCTCCCAAACCTCTAAGAACTGCATTGAATAGGACTAAAGATGGGTTCTGGACATGTCTTGTATGGAGGATAAGGAAGATGTGAGTACAAAAGGAAATTAGATATAGAAAACCACAAAATGAAGGGATTAATTCCAAGAATAATTGAAATGAATGAGAATGGTCAAGAATAAGGGGAATATATAATGAGAGAATAAATATCAAAACAAGTAAGAAGGATAATCCTAGAGAAGAGGAGGAGAGACATCACTATTGAGGAGAGAAACGAAAACCCTAGAGGGTGGAATAAAACATCAAGAGTAAGAATAATATCCATATGAATGAATCAACATTTTGGATTAAGAAAAAAAATTATATATTATTGTAGATCTATTATAATTTGAAACGATAGTATCTAGGTGGGAGAGTTCTATTTGTTTATATGGTTTGGATAAATATTAATCATGATGTTAATTATTATTAAATTATTATTTTATTAAAGATAATTGATATATGATAAATAATGTGTCTTGATTTTGAGAAACAATGATTTTAGGAAAAAAATATTTTTTGAAAAATGGGGGGATTTTGAGAAATCACCATATTTTTAAATGAAATTTTTATTTTTTATTTAAATGAAATATTTGAGAATTTATGAATATTTATTTAAAATTTTTAGTGGTAAAATAATTTATTTTAAACATTTTTAATATTACTCAATGAAATTTCTTTTTTGGGATCTAGGGTTTTCTATTATTTCATTGATATTTTTATAAAAATGTGATTTTTATATATTTATTTTCAAGAGGTGTGTTGGGTTGATTTTGAAACCTTTTAACCAAGGTTTATGGTGGATTGTTATAGTGAAAAAAGTTAAGTGTGAGTGTAATTGCTTGAAAAAAATGCCAAATGACTTGTTCTATAAGGCCAACTTCAATCCCAGTCCATCATTGGTCATTATGGTGGATAGGAAAAAAGTTTCATATTGAAAAGTGATGGTTTGGTCTATACATTGGGTGGGTCATGTAAATTATTTTTTTGTTGGGTTTTAGTACTAGATAACGGGTTCCTTATTTTGACTACTTAGAATATTCTTAGACACATTTGATTTATTATATGATTAATTTTAATGTGATTTCTTAATTGTGAAACAAAGAGTTTTTCAAAAGGTTGTTTAATAATAAAAAAAATATAGTTTTTTAATGAAAGAGTTTTTAGGGATAAAATCAATGTTTTTGATCAAGTGGAAAATAAAAAGTTTTCTAAAAAGGGGTTTCTAGTAAATGAAACTAAATATTTATCTGATTCATGAAAAAACTATCTATTTGAAATGTTTTGATTTTCTGAATTATTTGTAAGTTGATTTTAAATATTTTCATGAAATTGGCATTACATTTTGAATTATCATATTCATGGATATAAAATGGATCACATGAACAATTTAATATATATGTAGATCTTATTATTCATAATGTAGGTAGGGAAAAGTCTTCATTATTTTTCACTAGTGATCCATATATCCATTGATGGAAATTTTATAATGATATATGTTCAAATCCCTATGGTGTCTGAAGAAAATTTATATTGTTTGGTTTGTCATTATGTGACTATTTGGGTCCTTTTCACTTGTTATCCATGTTTTCTATTTTTTCCCTTTAGGCCATTTGTTTTTTTTATAAAATGTTTTAAAAGTTTTTAATGTCATTTCAAATTAGGAATTTCTGGGTTCATGTATTCAAGGGAAATTCATTCCATAAGAGTTTTATTTTATCCTTAGACACTAGTTTTCAGCCTTTGGTGATTAGGAAATTATCTTAAGTCCATGTGATGGTCCTATAAGAGCCTCAAGATTTTGGTATTCATCTCAATCCATTAAAAATTCATTAAATAGGGGTTGTGATTCGAGTCATGAGAAGTCGTGGTAGGCATAGAGTATATAATGATTGAGACTCAATTTAATGTACCTAAAAAATTAATAGTTAATCACATTATAATGAACATTGAGATACATGGAATTATAGGTAAAATGAAGGTTAATGAAAACATTGTAAGTTATTTTATCCATTAAAATTAATAGTCTATCCCATGATGGGTTGAAACATGAAAGGGTCTATGTATTATTTTATACATGTTGGATGGATGCATTTCAGGGACTTGAGAATGGTTTAAAAATGATTTATTTACATGGGAATAGATTTTAAATGACTTAATTACTAATAATTCACAATGTTTGTTTGGAAATTATTTTGAAAATGAATGTTCTTGAATGTACTTGTTTGAAATAAAGAAAATGTGGTTAAAAAAAACTAAGTAAGAACCACTTAAATGTATTTTTAATAGATGAATATTGTTTTGATATTAGTTTTTATTCATAGTGTTGGAAATAAAGTTCATGATTTTAATAGGATATATTTTATTGTTTATAACTAAGATGATAACTAGAAGGGATCTTATTATATGAGGATGAGGAGTGATAGAAAATTCCCCTATAGTTACTTAACTCAAGAGTATGATCATGCATGCTATCTAGGTTATTGGAAGAGAAACCAATCAAGATATTACAATAGATATGGATCATGAATTAGAGTTTTAGTGGAAGATTCTACTATCATTCAATGGTGACACATGAACTCAATATCCTAAAAAATATTTAAATAAGGTATATTTTGATTTTCAAATTATATGTTAGAAGGATCGATGTAGGAATGGCGAGAGACAATATATGAAGAATCATTGCATATACATTTGGAATCAAATGGTTTCCATAAGTTGTTCAATAATAATTACCACCTGAAAGAGTTGGATTTATTGAAAAAAACAAGTTTCTATATTTGGAATAAGGGATCTTGAAAATCACAGTGCATGTATCAAAGTTTATATGTTTTTTCATTTTAATCTAGAATTGATAATGGTGGAGTGTCTAAAAAATTAAAGGTTTTAAATGAGGGTTTGAATTTAGTTATGATCAAAGTTCATTCTATTAGGATTAACTACTTATTAATAAGTGTTCTGTAAGGAAATGATGGAATTTTCCAATATCATGGTAAATAATAAGATGAGTTCTTTCCTCCCTTAGATAGATAGCATAAAAAGTTTTTTTAGTGGGATAAAAATGAAGAGGTTGAACTTTTAAATAATATGATGAGTGTATTTTCAAGTATCTTTCATGGAAAGAGTTAAAGAAAGTTATTTTAGTTTGTAGAGGTTAGATATATAAATAATCAATGCACAACCACAACTTAAACATGATTTTTTTATATAACGATGTGGAATTTGAAGAAATTATGTGAGATATTTCCACTAGAAGTTAGCATAGGTACTTCCAATAAAGTGGAAGTATTGATAACATTGATATATAATATGACTAAAGATGTGTTAGGGACCCAAGGTAGAGTAGGAAAACCCCAACTAGAGGAGAGTACTTACCTCATAAGAAATAAGGCTATTTTTTTCTAAATAAGTGGGAAAGGAGTTTGGTGCTAAGGATAAACATTCTACTACATGAGGTATCATTCTAATTTCCACTATATCTTAATAAATACATTATTTAATATTAGTGTGATAAATCCAACCTTCTCAGACCATTAATTTATATCTTCTGGGTGTTGGATGTGTCAAGGGAAGGTTGGAGGAAGGAAGGTATTTCTAAAGATGATATTTCATATGGAAGAGACACATAGTGGAATAATTTTATGTGTTTCTTTATGAGTGGTCTTTTGTAAAGTAGTGTCGCAATGGGAAGTTGTGTCATGGCTTGGGGAATAAGCCTTGAAAGTTCATTCATGTGTTTCCTCAAGTTTGAATCATATTTATGACTTGAAGGGTATTGGTTTTAGTTTGGTGGATCATGGGTTATTTTTATATAAGGGTTTGGAGTTGATTCTTAAGAGTTACACCATTGGTAACCTTTACATATTATTTTGTCACAGAAGTGTAAATAATTATATGTAAGGGTTATGATAAAATTTATAAGGGTTACACTACTAGTAACCGTAATGTATTTATTTTATATAAAAGTTTAAATTATAATAAATAAGGGTACATGAGGTTTTGAGTTTACCCTTTCATATGATTCCCGTGTGGTGTGAGTAGCTTTGATCACAGCCCGAAGGGTCTTGGGGAGTTGGTTTAATCTTCTACAAGTGGCCATTCCGGCGTAGTCACAACTGTTTCACTATGCAACCATGAGTGGTAAATTTTATGGTAATTATTTTTTTTGATATTTTTGTGTAATTATTGCAACACCATAAGATTTTATGAAATATATTTTTTAAATTAATTTAATTTTTATGATAGTCTATGTTACACGCAACACCTAGTTTTAATGAACCATGGCATATTATTAATATTATTATTTAAACAAGACTATTATAACCTGACCGTTAAAATTGATTGTATGAATATGAATATACAATTTTTAAATATTAAGTATTATGGTTTTACATAAATAAAACATATTGATAAATAAGTAATTTATTTTTAGTAAATTCTTTATATGTTTTGAAAATACTATTTTCCCAAAAAATGCTTTTATTATATTTTATGAAATAATTATAAAAATATTTTTTTCCACTTTTAGAATATTTATATTAAAAAATAAAATTAATTTTTAAATATTCATGTAAAAATTATCTTTGAGTTAATTTTGGAGAATTTTATGAGAATATTATTTTTTCGATGAATAGTAAAAAATATTGATTTTTTTAAAAAAACTACCTTTTGGTTTCAAACATTTATAAAGTTACATATTTTTTAAAAATGTTTTAAAAGTAAAATTATTTCAATAATATATTAATTATTCCAATTTATTTCAATTCAATCAATTTCATATTTAATGTTGATATTAAAAGTTTCTATACTTATTGAAATTTTCTCTTTGGAAAACCGTTTTTTCGTCACATCTGCACATTTAATTTTAAATTAAAATTTTATAATTATGTGAATGGAATTTTTAAAAATGGATTCCATATTTTAAATAATAATAATTAATATTATATAATAATGTCATGTTAATTTTTAATCAAAATAAATAGTAAAAATAGTAAAAAATTAGTAACCATGGTTAATGTTAAAACGGGTTTACCGGGGTGGTTAAAGTAAAAATAAAAGAGGTAAAATGACCTACAAAATTGTCCAAAATCAATTAAATGGAAATATTTATACCCTATAACCTATAAGTTTTTATAATGACAAATTTTAGATACTTTGTAAATGTAAAAAATGTAGGTACACTTTATTCTTTTCAAAACTTCCACGTGTGTTCTCTCTCCCCACTTATAAAATGACACCCCCTATCCTATACTATTCACACTTTTAAAACCTTTTGGTTCAGACAATACCTACCCATATATCTTACCCAATTCAATCCTCACATCCTAGATCCCTTATTTTGACTAAGAAACCCTCCTAAGAAGGCATTAAGGATAAACCTAAAGAGGCTCTCTGAAGAGGAGATAAATTTTTTAAACTTCTGTTTTTGTTTCATTTCTTCTTAAACTTCTTTAAAATCATATACAACTACAATGATATAACAAAAAATTATCTCACATATAATGATATGTTATTATGTTAATTTAATAACCTATATCCATCTTCTCTTCCATCAAATGAGAAACGAAACTATCGATCATGTGTATGGAAGACTACCACCTCATGAACCAATCAAATTCATTTTCAATCACCACCTCTCACTGTTATATATAATGATATATTTAACATATTTATATCATATTTATGAAATTATAATACTTATATAATTATATTTTCATATATAACTTCTTACTTTCCTTTTCATGATAATAGGATAACGTCGCTCGTGTGTATGGTGAACTACCGCCTCGCGAAGCGATGTGATTATTTTTTCACTTACAATTTAAATGGAAGGTAATAAGGGTAAATTTAATGATAATATGTGATACATATATGGAATAAAAATTATTATGTAAATATATTATATTATTTACCTTCCTTTCATTTCACCCATCAAGAAAATAGAAGCAATGTTCATGCGTATGTACGACCTATTATCTCCATGAATGATGTAATTCATTTTTATCTTTAAATTTAATTGATTACTCTAAATATATATAATGAATATATATGATATTTATATCATGGTTAATATTTTTATATTATGGAAACATTATCAAAGTAAAATGACCAAGAATACCAAACCAAAACATACATGAAAAACAAAGTAGTTATTACCTAAAATGCGATTTTAACAAAGAGTTGTTAATACAATAGTAATAAAAGGTCATAAGTAAATCATATATGGTGTGATATATATGTAATTATGGTTATTTAATATATTTATAATAAACTTATATTTATTATACATGATTTTTAAACATGTACGGAGGAATTCGAGATTTGTGGTAAGGGATTTTTATCTCAATTTATCTTCTTTTGGACATACATTATGTTTTTCTCCTATATTATTTTATAAGGTGTATACAAAGACCCTTTTAAATTTAATATAATTAATTAATTTATTCTTATTATATTTTAAGTTTCATTTAATGTTATTCTTTCATGGGGATTACAATTCAAATGTTACCAAAGTGGTTAGGGTTTGATGTTACAATCTCATTATTTATCAAGATTATTTATGATTGAGCTTTTGATAATGAAATATTATAGTCTAAATCTAAATAAATTAATGAATTTTACTCCTATTTTTAATTCTTAATAATAAATTTTATACATCTATTTTCCTATCTTTATGCACCCAATATTTCAAAATAATTTTTTTTAATGAAAATAGACTTTATTTCTCTCTTTAGTCAAAAACCCTTTTCCTTATATATACATTATTTCTAAAAATATTTTCAATAATGTTTTAATGTTACTCTATGATTTTTCAAATTCAATTTTACTATTTTTTTAATTTTTTTAAAAAATAAAATGAATCTTCATGTCGTTTTTCTAATAAGTCTCATTTGGATTTGACTGAAAAGGCAAAAGAAATATTCATTTTAATTGGTACGACATGAACCAATTTTATTTTTCCATGAAAACTAATTATTTTAAATCTTCCTTTATAAGTTTCCAAAGTTATTTTAAAAGAAAATGATTTTGAAAATGATTTATGAATTTTTAGTTTTGAAATATGATTTTTAAAGTGGAAAGTATATTTTTCTCAATAAATGTTCCTTGTGATGTTTCAAAATCATTTTATATCTAAGATTATATCCTTTGATGTTACTTATTCTTTACTAGGGATATGATCCAAGGGAACCATTATTATTATTTCTAGGAATGGTTTATGTTTATCATTGAAATATTTTTATTAAAAATGTTTCTCCTCCACAGGTTATAACATGATAAAATGCTTATAAAACCTGCTTTATTTTCCATGGGTTATGTTTTGATGAAATGATAAAATGATTATGAAACCTTGTTATTTTTTCAAGGTTATTATATGGTGTGATGTTTATGAAACTAATTAATTTTCATGGGTTTTGATATGATTAATGTTTTATGATCTTATGGCATACTTATGTATGATTTTTATTATGTGATGGGTCGAACTCTATCTCCCTCCAATGCATTGGATAAAGATTGCGGTCTCATGAGATAAAATAGACTAAAATGGGGAGTGAACCTAGTTCATTAAGGTATTTTTTCTATTGTGATAGTCATGGGAGTGAACCATGACTGTTATGATAGATTGGGAAGTGAACCCAATCCACTATGATAGTCTTTTGAGTGTACCTTGACTACTATGATAGTTTAGGGAGTGAACCCAATACACTATGATAGTCTTGGGATTGAACCTTGACTACTACAATGGTTTGGGGAGTTAAACCAATCCATTATGATAATATTTCCAATGAGTCTTGAATATTAAGGAAATTATTTTTTTTTCTTATGTGTATGACAAAAATCTATGTCTTATGACAATGTTATGTTCTTATGGATCATGTTCTTTGATTCAATTATGTTTCATGTATTATTAATTTTAAATATTTATTCCATGACTCAATTTTAGGATCTATGATATGTAGGGTATGTTTTTGAAATGTTATTATTAGGTTAGCATACCCTTATACTCATGATATATTTATATACCATTTTTTTACCCTTACCGAGCTTCTGAGATCACCCTTTATTATGTTTTCTTTCTCAAGATATGAATAAATTTATTATGTATGATATTTCTAAGAAGGTTTATAGTTTTTAAGAACTTAGGGGGTGATGATATATCTCACTTATGAAATAATTATTTATGTATCCGAGTTTACAAAGGCACTAGACCTAAATGATTTTGGAATGGATTTTTATACAATGTAATGAATATTCGTCTATTAATATGTAATATCTATGTATGAGAAGTTTGGGTCTTTATAGTTGGTATCAGAGAAAGGTTTAATTAAAAAATTTGAAACCAAGATGAGAAAACATTAGTGAGAACCCTTAAGATAATCCTAAGTATAGGAGAGGTTCCTAAGTTATAGAAAAGAAGTTATTGTAATTTTCCTATCAATACATCCATGACTAGATTTTACAAGTGGTCATGGTTATGAAACAAATATACCTTCAGTGTAATAGATTCGAAAAAGGATCACTGAGATTTACTTGAGAATTACCTGGTACATAAAAATGTGCCTTACTACGGTCCTGGTTTGACACTCTTGGGTTATATGCTTTGGTTAATCCAAATTCTATTTAAGAAACATCATGAAGGATTTGAATAATGACCATGAATTACTTAGTTTAAGCCTAAGGTTTCATAGATCGAAAAGAAAGTTTCATGATTTATACATCCAATAAATGATTTTTCATGATTATGTGGTTCCCTTCTATGATTATTATTTCTTACACTATGATTTTTGTTTTTAGTTAATGGATTTAACCCAAAGAAACTATGTTAATGTTTAATGTGATATATAATTCAATGATTATCCTCTCAAAAAACTAAATGTTATAGGAGGTTTAATAAAAAATATCATTGCTATGCTCTCACAACTTTCTCAAGATATAAATCATGTTGAACTTCTAAACGAGCAAAGTGGGGAACAGAATTATGTTGAGTCCTTCATGTGGCAATTAACACCTTCTTTTAGTGGTTCTAATGATCCAATAGTTACTGAGCAATGGATCAGTACCATTGAAAAGATATTTTCTATTCTCCAGTGTCTGTGGCATGAAAAATTCATTATGGATGTCTATCATCTGGAACGTGAAACAGATCAATGGTGGAATCTTATCAAGAATAAAAGTCAAAAAGATGAAATTGACTCCATTGAATGGGATTATTATAAGAACTTATTTTTCAATAAGTACATTCCTCATATTAATTTAATGAAAATGGATAAGGAATTCCTTGAGTTAAAGAAAAACGATGACGAATCCATTGGTACATATGAGGTGAATTTTAGAATACTTTAAAGGTACACTTATAGTATTATCATCAAACCTAAAACTAATGTTGATAAATTATTTAGTGTCTTCAAACCAAGTCTATTGTGGGTGTTTTCCATAAGGTATTTGAATAGTTATGAAGAAATAATCCAGTGTGCGATCAGGGTAAAAATGATGATTTGGGTTACCCATCAATTGCATGATTTTGATAATAAAATAAAGATGTAATTCAAAGGAAACTCTCAAAAACATGTATATAAGATGATGAGATTTCCTTCATGATTGAAGTGTGGAAGGTGACATGGAGGAAATTATTTTTAGGGGACTACTAAATTTTTAAGTATGCAAAGGAAGTTCATTGAGCATCTAAACACTGAAGTGATGGGAAGAAGTTAAATAATGATGATAATAGAGGGAAATACTTACATAATACACCACCTATACTCCAAGTCTTTAAGTGCAAATAATTTGGGTGTTATGAAAATTAATTCTCTAATCCAAGGGATAATGAGTATAATAAGCCAAAAAACCTCTAAAGACAAATAAAAAAGGGTAATTTTATGCAATCACAATAGCTTAAGTGAATCATGATAATTATGGAACACTTATCCTTCACTCTAGAGTTGGGAATTTCATGTTGGAGTTTGTATTAATTATCCCTATGAAAATATTTGTGTTCACCCCTTAGTGTAATTTTATGTGACTTAGAGTGTTTATTGTCTTCCTCTACATGGATTTTAGAATAATGAAATCGTATTTGATATTCTAATAGCACAAGGATGAACCCAAGTTCCAAATGGAAATGTTTATGTCTATGATAAGATCTTATTTAAAGAATAAAGGGTGAATTATCTTTTGGAATTGTATATGTCTCCTTGTGAGATTAACTTACGAGTTATGGATATCATCATGTGTTTAAGGTTGACCATGAGTTAAAATTCATAGGTATCCATTTTGAGGTTTTATTTAATTGGAGTTTATCAATATTAAGAATATTTTAGGAGAAACTCATGGAAATAAAACCTTTGGTTTTTTATATGTTTTAGTAAAAAATTTATTTGAGGAGGAAGGAATTTACATTTTATGGAAATAAGATTAAAGGTATTGGTAACCTTTAGAGTTTATATTACCTTTTATATTGAGGTAATTATGGGTTATTTTAATTTGTTAATGTTTTAGGATTTATTTTAATATATTTTTGGAAAAAATATAACCTATGAGTTGGGTTACAAGGTGTCACATTTTGGAAGGCCACGAGGCTTGAACCCACAACTAAAGGAACATAAGGGTATAACACCTACCACTAGACTACGTGAAATATTATTTCTGGTGGGACAACATGAAGAGAGATATTGTTGATTATGTATGTCAGGTCTTGGTATGTTAGTGAGTTAAGACTAAGAGACAAAAGTATAAAGGTATTTTACAACCATTACTTATACCAGAATGGAAATGGAAAAATGTCACCATGGATTTTTTCATTAGAATCCCCAAAACATATAAAGGGAATAATTCTATATGGTTTGTAGTTAATCACCTTATAAATTCAACACACTTCATAAATATTATAAAATAATTATCCATGGATCATATTTCATGAATATACATTAAGGAAGTGGTAAGGTTTCTTGGTGTACCACATTCAATTGAATCTGATTGGAATTTGAGGTTTACCGTGAATATCTGGAAAAGTATTCAGAAAGATCTTGATACAGAATTGAGTTTTAGTACTGGGTATCATCCTCCTACATATGGTAAGTCTTAGAGAACCATAAAAAATCCATATTATATTCTTAGATCATGTTTTATGGATTTTAAATGTGTTTGAGATTAACACCTTCCTCTAGTCTAGTTTTCTTACAATGATAACTTTCACTGAAGCATTCAGATGACTACTTATGAATCCATCTATGGAAAGAAGTTTATAACTCCAAAATAATGAGATTAAGTTAGATAAATAAATATATTGGGACCTGATATATATTAATAAATGGTAAATAAGGTTATATCCATTCAATATTAAGGATGACACAAAGTTGGTAGAAAAGTTATGCTAACAATCTCTAGTGTGATTTGGAATTTGAATTTGGTGACAATGTATTTAAAAGGATTTCACCATGGAATGGGGTTATGAGATTCGAGAAGAAAGGTAAAATAAGACCTAGGTATATTGGTCCCTTTTAATTTCTAGATCATATTGGGATGGCAACTTATTGATTGATGCTTCCACCAAACCTCTCTCAGGTCCACAATGTGTTCCATGTATCTCTCATGAGGAAGTAAATACATGATCCTTTACATATAATAAAATTAGAGGACATACCCCTAGAGAATGATCTTTCCTATGAGGAATAACCTATGGTGATTATAGATTGTACAAATAAAGTTCTACGAAACAAGATCACTCACATAGTCAAATTTTTGTGGTGAAACCACTAGTTCGAGGAAACTACGTGAGAACCTGAGGATGTAATAAAGAAGAAGTATCCTCAGTTGTTTATACCAAAGTGATAATTTTTTAGGGTAAATTTCATTTTAATGGGGTTATAATGTAACACCCTAACATTTTAAAAATTATTTTTCTGAATAAATTTAATTTTTTCAATAGATTACGTTACACACAACACCGAGTTTTAACAAACCACAATATATTATTAATATTATTATTTAAACAAGACTATTATAACATAGTCATTAAACTTGGTAGTATTAATAGTAATAAACAATATTTAAATATTAAGTATAATGATTCGATATAAAGAAAATATATTGATAAAAAATTACTTAATTTTTAGAAAATTCTTTAAATGTTTCAAAAATATCGTTTTCTCAAAAAATGTTTTTATTGCATTTTAAAAAAAAATAAAAATATTTTTCTAATATTTTAGAAAATTTATTTGAAAAAATAAAATCAATTTATTTAATCTAAATTTCAAAATTATCTTTTATTTAATTTTTGATAATTTTTAGAGAATATTAATTTTTCGAGGAATAATAGAAAAACACTAAATTTTATAAAAAAATTCCTTTTCATTTAAAGGCTTTACAAAGTTTCATATTGTATAAAAATATTTCAAAAGTAAAATTAGGTAAATTGTATATTTATTAATCCAATTTAGGTTATTGGAATCAATTTCATATTTAATTGTGATATTAAAACTTTCTATACTTATGAAAATGTTCTCTTTGGAAAACAACTTTTTTGTCATGTCTACGAGTTTAATTTTAAATTAAAATTTTCAACTTATATGAATGAAATTTAGAAAAATGGATTCCATATTTTTAATTATAATAATAAATATTATATAATATGGTTAACTTAATTTTTTTTATTAAAATAAATAGTAAAAGTAGTAAAAAATTAGTTACTACTTTTAAGGTTAAAACAGGTTTATCGAGGGATTAAACTTTCAAACTTGTAGAAAACCCATTATATGGACATATTTAGACCATATCACCTATAAGTTTATATAGTGACCCATTTTTTTTCTTTTTTATGAAAAACATGGGTACACTTTATTCTTTTCAAAAACTCCATGTGCGTCCTCTCCCCCACTTATAAAAGGCCACCCCCTCTCCTCTCCTCTTCACACTTATAAAACCTTTTTGTTAAGTAATTACCTACAAAAATATATTCTTTGTTTCCCAAAACACATCCTAGAGTCATTATTATTAGTAAACCCTCCTAAATGAATTTAGGTATAAACCTAAAGAGGTTTTCCGAAGAAGAGGTAAAATTATTAGACTTGTATTTTTGTTTTATTTCTTCTTCCACATCCTTCAAATATTCTACAAATATGATTATATAATAAAAAAAATTATCTTCCATATACTTATAGTTTATTATGTTAATTTCATAATCTATATCCAGCTCCTCTTCTATCATATGTTAAATGAAACTATTGATCATGTGTATGGTGGACTATCACCTCGTGAACCAATGTAATTCATTTTATGTCACCAAATTTCAAAGATGGATATAATGATGTATTTAACATATTTATATTATATTTATAAATTTATTATACTTATGAAATTATAGTATCACATATACCTTATAACAACCTTGCTCTTCATTACACACTTAAACCTGATTTATTACATAAAATTCACTTGATACAACATAGAATATCGAGTGGTATAGTGTCTTTGGGGCTTAGGAACATTACATAACAACTTAGAACATACAATATACAACATATTTATTGAAAACTTCATTTACATGACCACTACATTCCCTCGTACTTAGCATTGCATGAGATAACCTGAGGACATTCATAAGAAAAGGGTGAGCTATAAAGCCCAGTAAGGGAGTAAACATGGAATAACATGAATAATACAATATATGATAGGAAATAATAATAAAAATAGATCATAAAAGAAACATTAACATAAAGGCAAGAAATAACATGATTATCATAACATGGAAATGTGGCAACAACACTTAACATGGTATTAGCATGAGCCAAGGCTCATTACACATGGAGCATGAGTAAACCCTCATTGCACTTGAGTTAGCATGATTAAATACTCATTGAAATTGATGTATCATGATACTAATATTTACCCAATGCATTGGAGCGCTATCAGGGAACACCCTTATTAAACATTTCATTTCATGCATAAGTGTGCTACATGGATCATACACCATGGAATAATTAATGATTATAATTTATTACAAGATAAAGTAATGTGGAATTCATACATGAAACTCTATAATCAATAAGTAAACGTAAATAAATGTGAATACCTTTTATAGAGAAATGGGCATGGTATTCACAACATAATGGCTTTGGCTTTGAAAATCGTGGTGCAATTTTGGCAGCATAACAGTGTGGCATAAGAATTCATAAAAATAGTTGATGAGAGAGAAAGGGGTGTATCATCATATTTAAATGAAATGGAAATTAAGGGGGTCATATAGATACATGTACCAACATAAGTAATGGAATTTTAGATTCACAATACAAAAGAATTGCTTGAATGTAAATGAGGAGAAATAAATTCCTTACATAATTTCAGCATGGTAACAGGTGTACATGGGAGGTATTAATGAAAGATAAATGGGTCTATCATCATTCAAAAATAAATAGGTCAGTATGGGGGAGGTGAAAAATCATACCCCAACAGTTGAGGGTAGAGTTTTGATGAATTAAAAAGGCTTTTAGTGAATAGGAGGTTGGATCTTGGGTGGGTTTATATAGGAAAATAGTGGGAATTATTTATTATTTAGGTTTGGGTCACCACACATTAAAATAATCCAAACCAAAACCCAGACCATGGTTTTTGGCTATGGTTTTTTCCAAAGGGGAGTGTAAAACAATATTTTATAATGTCAATTTCCATACTTCTTAAAATAATAGGGTTTCTTATGTGGAGGTGAGTCACACTCTCAAGGAAATCAATTTAAAAAGGTAAAATATTTTATAAGTCTTCAAGGGTCCACTAAAGCATTGTAAAATAAATAAAACAAAACTAAAATCACATTATTTTAATGGTAAAACATATATTGGAAGAACATAATGTTTATAGTACTTTATCACATCACTATTATGTCATTATTATGTCATAAAACACATTATATATTTAAACAGTATTTAATTTTTACCCAAAAATTCGAATGTCACAAAAAATTATGAAAAATTTAACATTGGATAATTTTGACATCTTGATTCCAAAAATAATATTCATTTTATCTAGATAATTTTTTAAATATTTAAATTTTTACTTTTAAAATAAAAACTGATATTTATCGAAAATTCATGGGTTTTGACAAAAATAGCTTTCAAACCTTAGTAAAAATCACAATCGTATTCATAATAATTATACGGTCATTTATATTATATAAAATTTAATTTAGTAATAATATTTAATTAAAATATTATTTAATTCAAAAATACATTAATTCATCAAAATAGATTTCTTAATTGAATATTAACTAAAAATACTATTTGTGCTTTAAAAACTATTTACAACGTAAAAATAATAAAATGAATGTATATTATTTATTATATATATAAAAATAATGCACATAATCATAGTGCTAAGGTCTTGTTACATAACCTCTTATAACATCTACATAAAGCTGAAGGGTAAGGTGTGTGATGGTGACAGACTATTGAGGTGGCTCAGATAACATCACTTGGGTGGTAATATCTATCAAATTCTAGTTCTCCCATAGGCTGTTCTTCTCAAGCTTAAAGTGTTGACGCTCAGCTTGGGCTTAGTCAAGAGTAAAGACCAATGATATCACCTCCATTCCTAGCTCCAACAAATGGGTTTCGTATGGGGAAAGTATACTGGATGAGGCCATTTCTTCCTTTGCCTGAGTAAATTGGATTTGTTAAAGCCCTATATTTATACTAATAATGTGATCACTGTTGAACAACTATATTATAAAAGGTAACAATCCTTAATGGTATTTTAAAATCCAAAAACATAAAACCATGGAAGTGTATATGTTTTAAATAACCATTTTTTATAATAAGACATTTAATTAGACCAAGAGGAATTTTCATTGATAGAAGTTTGGGTCGTTACAATATTCCGCCCTTTTGAAAATTTTACCTCGAAATCTTGTTTTACATTATAAGATGCAAGCAGGTGTGGGAACTTTTCCTTCATTTCCTCCTCCAGTTCCCATGTTGCCTCTTTATACTTATGGTTTCACCACAGTACCTTGACCAGGTGGGTAGTCTTGTTACATATAACTTTATCTCTATGATCCAAGATCTTCACTGGCTGCTCATCGTAAGAAATATCATCCTCTAACTATACTACCTCTAAAGAGAGTACATGTGAAGGGTCTGGTATATACTTCCTTAATATGGATACATGAAATACATCATGTACTTTGGCCATGGTAGGTGGAAGTTCTAGTCGATAGGTTACAACCCCGACACGATCAAGAATCTCGAAGGGGCCGATATAACTAAGACTTAACTTCCCTTTCTTTCCATACCTCATGAACTTCTTCCATGGAGATATGCATAGAAATACCATGTCTCCAACTTTGAACTCAAGGTCTTGTCAATAGTTATCTACATAACTCTTCTATAAAATTTGGGCTGCCTTGATATGCTGCTGAATGGTTTTCATCTTCTCCACAATTTCTTCGACCATTTCAGGTCCTAGCATCTTATGCTCACCGAATTCATCCCAACACGCCGGTGTTCTGAACCTTTTCCTATAGGGATTCATATGGTTCCATTCAGATGCTGGAGTGGAAACTATTATTGTAGGAGAATTCAACTAGTGAAAGATGTTGGTCCCATCCTCCTTTGAAGTCCATAGAACATGATCTTAACATATCTTCCAGTGTCTGAATAGTTCGCTTAGATTGGCCATCAGTTTTAGGATGATAGGCCGTACTGAATTTTAGTTCAATGCTTTGAGTATGTTGGAGACTTTTTCAGAACTTCGAGGCAAATATCGGATCACGATTGGACACAATAGATAGTGGTACTCCATGCAGCCTTACCACTTATTTGATGTAACTATGTGCAAGTTGATCCAATGAGAAGTCCTCTCATATTACGATAAAGTGAGATGTCTTTGTAAGATGATCCATAATGACCCATATAGCATTGTTTCCTCTAGATGTCCTTAAAATTCCAGTGAAGAAGTCCATGGTAATGTTATCCCACTTCTATATTGGTATGGGTAGTGGTTGCATCATCCCATTAGAATTTTTCCTCTCAACCTTCACTTGCTGACATACCAAGAACTTTGATGTATATTCAACAATCTCTCTATTGATATTGTCCCACAAAAAGTTTTTTTGGAGATCTCGATACATCTTTGTGATCCCTGGGTGAATAGGGAAGGTTGAGCTATGCGCGTCATCTAGAAGCTCCTTCTTTATCTCCGGATCAGATGGTACATAATTGTGACCCAAATATCAAAAATCCATCCTTGTGAACCATGAACTCTGAGGATTTCCCATTTTTGATATCATCCACCCTTTTTAGAATTTCTACATCATTTCATTGAGCAAACTTTATTTTCTCCATGGGGGACGGTTGAGCAATCATTTGAAAAAGGATTGATGATGTTCCTCCCTTAATGATTCCCATGTCAATCCTCTACAAATCTAAGAAGATTGGATCTTTTTCAATTATCATCATTGTTAAAGATGCAAGATCCTTTCAACTTAGAGAATCCGCCACCTTGTTTGCCTTACTGGGATGGTAGTGGATTCAGTAGTCATAATCCTTGATGAGTTCTATCCATCTTCATTGGTGCATATTAAGATATTTTTGTGTGAATATATATTTGAGGCTCTTCTGATCAGTATATATCTCACAATTCTCCCCATAGAGATAATTCCGCCAGATTTTCAATGCAAAGATCATAGTTTCCAACTCCATATCATGCTTGGGATAGTTTTTCTCATTGATTTTCAGTTGACTTTAGGTGTAGGATATCACTTTATCATTATAAATCAACACACAACCCTGGCTATTCTTTCAAGAATCACTAAATACCATAAAAAGTTCTCCACTCATAGGTATTGTGAGAATGGGCACAGTGATAAGAATCCTTTTTAACTCCTTGAAGCTCTCTTCGCATTCATCACTCCAAGAAAACTTTACTCCCTCTCAAGTTAGCTTGGTAAGAGGGTTGAACAATCGTGATAAATTTATCACAAATAGATGATAATATCCAGCTAACCCCAAGAAGATACGGATATTTGTTACCGATGTTGGCCTCAGCCATCCCTGAATTGCAGTTTTCTTGGAGGGATCCATAGATATCCCATTGCTTGTGATGATATAACCCAATAATGAGACCTCCTTCAACTAGAAATCACACTTGTTTTACTTTTCATAGAGATTATCCTTTATCAAGGTCTCTAGTACAGTTCTTAGATGCTCCTCATGATTCTCCTTGGTTTGGAGTATATTAGAATATCATCTATAAAGACTACCACAAATTTTTCGACGTAATCTATAAAGACTCTATTAATCAAGTCCATGAAGATTGCTAAAGCATTAGTGAGTCCAAAAAGAATTACTATGAATTCAAAGTGCCCGTACCTTGTACTAAATTTAGTCTTGGGGTTATTTTCCTTATTCACCCTTACTTAATAATATCCCGACCGCAAATCTACCTTGGAGAAGTATTGTTCTCCACACATCTGATCGAACAAGTCATCAATTTGTGGCAGAGGATACTTGTTCTTTATCATGATTTTGCTAAGCTTGTGATAATTGATGCAAAGTTGCATTGACCCATCCTTCTTCTTGACGAAGAGGAATGGTACACGCCATGGTGAAGCACTTGGGTGTATAAACCCTTTATCCAGATTCTCATGTAGTTGTTTCTTCAGCTCCTCAATCTCCACAATAACCATTCTATATAGAGTCTTGGATATTGGAAATGCCTAAGGTATAAGGTCAATTGAGAATTCAAAATCTCTTATAGGAGGAAGACCAGACAATTCCTTGGGAAACACTTTAGCAAATTCCCTCACAATAGGAATGTCTTCAAGGATGACTAACTCCTTAGACACAATCATCTTATCCAGATACACATTCTCATAGAGAAGTAATATCCATGCTTGAGAGGATGGTGCTAAAGAAAATTCATCTTCCTCCTTGCACTTGTATATAATAGGGGGTCGATTCTCCATATGGAGAGTGATTTCCCTCCCATGGAAATCTATGTTGTCTCTATATAAGGAAAGCCAATCCATGCTGATAATTGCATCAAATTCTACCAGAGGGAGTATGATGAGGTTCTCCGGGAAGTTCAATCCACCAATTATGATAGGGGAGGAGTTATATTCATGGGATGTAATGATTTCCCCATTTTATGTACTCACCGACATCTTTACTTCCATGATTTGTGGTGGTGTTTGGATTGTTTTAGTAAACTTTCAGGATATAAAAGAATGCGTAGAACCAGAATCAAAAATTTTGTTCTCTATTATTGATTGAATAACTAGCGTACCTATCACCACTTCGTTTTCGGGGTTCACTTCTATGGTAGTGATGGAAAAGGCTCACCCTTACTTCCTTGGAGGTTGTTGGTTGCCTCTGAAAACCCAGGGCTTAGGGAACTGATTTGCAAGGTTCTCGTGTTATTTGCAGTTGAAGCAATGAACAATGAGTTGAGGGTCAAACGAAGCATTCCTATCCTCTATCATAGCTGTGGGGTTTTCTTATCAGCAGTTAATAGCTAGGTGCCCTTCTCTTCCACACTTAAAGCATTTCCTCGCCCCCTTCAGGCAATTTCTGGGGTTCTTCTTTCCGCACCTTTGGCAAGTGGGGCGCTGGGTTTTATTAGCACCATTGGATTTATCCATCGGACCACCAAAATTTAAGTCCACCTTATGCTTCTTATCCCCTTGATACCCCTAAGATTCTCCAATCTCTATTTTGACCTTAAGGGCACATCAGACAATTTTCTCATAGCTATCGAAGTCAGGATTTCCTGGGATTTCTGTAGTCTAGGTTTTATCCCACCAAAGAAGTGGCCAACATTGTATTCAGGGGTAACAGAAAATACAGAGGTGTATCATATAAGACTTTTGAAGTTTACCTCATATGCTTTGATGGATTCGTCGTCTTTTTTGCTTAGGGAAAAGTAAGTTCCTTTCTATATTAAGTTGGAGGGTGCGCAGAATATATTTATCAAAAAAAATTTCCAGAAATCCTTCTATTCTAATGCCTCGATCTCCTCCTCAGGCTTCATATTTTTTATCAATTTCTTCCATTGATCAGCTTCACCCTCCATATGATAATCAGCTAGAAGAACCTTCTCTTGTTCAGAACATTGATGGATGAAGAAGATATTTTCAATAGAGTTGATCCATTGCTTGATAATTGAACGATCATATGATCCATTAAAATCAGGAGGCTGTTGTATCGTGAATCTCTCAATTGTGACTTGTTCTTTCTTAGTGGGGGTTGAAAATTATTCTTGACTGATGTTTTTAGTCAAATATTGAGTTAACTGAGAGGGTATTGTGACATAGTTTGTGATTCCTGCTCCCATCAGATTGGGATACTCATTAGAACAGTCATCCCATTGATCTTTGTATCGGTTGTTATCCCAAGTTCTCTTATTACCGTCCATTAGATGAAATAAAAGGAAAGTTAGGAGTAACACATAAAGGGTAATCCAAAGAAAAAAATGGATGACTTATAAATAAGATTTATTTCCTTAACTTATGAATCTATAGGCTTCAATATATGTTATCCATGATCTACTTTCTCACATATATTCTTAGGGGATTTTTTTTAATTCCATTAATAATGGTTCATACTAATATTATGAATTTAATAAAGCATATACCCCGGGAGTGTCGTAACCAAGAGTGCATCAAGGCCCATTTTCGTGTACCAGGATACCCTAGGTCAAGCCCGAAACTCCTTGTCAGATTTTTCACTCCTAGGTACATCTGTACTAGATCCGCCTCTACCTACTCATATCTAGATAGGGATGTATTTTATTGATAAAATATTTACTCAATACTCACCAAAATTTATGGATGTTATTATTATAATTAGTCTTATCCCTAAGACTTTCACTAGGGTTTTCTAATCCTAATCCAAAAAATAACTAAACCTATCATCTGATACCAACTATAACAACGCTACTCTTTATTACACACTTAAACCTGGTTTATTACATAAAATTTACTTGATAAAACATATAAGATCGAGAGTTATAGTGTCTTTGGGGTTTAGGAACATTACATAACAACTTAGAATGTAAAAAACACAACATCTTTATTGAAAACTTCCTTTACATGACCATTATATTCCCTCATATTTAGAATTGCATGGGATAACATGAGGACATGCATAAGAAAAGGGTGAGCTATTAAGCCCATTAAGGGAGTAAACAAGGCATAACATGGACAATAAAATATATGTTAGGCATTAGGCATATCGATGAAGCATAAAAGAAACATGAACATAAAGGAAAGATATAGAATGATTATCATAACATGGAAATGTGGCAACAACACTTAACAAGGTATTAACATGAGCCCAGGCTCATTGCACACTGAGCATGAATAAACCCTCATTGCACTTAAATTTTAATGAGTAAATACTCACTTAACTTGATGTATCATGATACTAATATTTATCCAATGCATTGGAGTGCTATCAGGGTGCACCCTTCTTAAACATTTCATTTCATGCATAAGTGTGCCACATGGATCATACACCATGGAATCATTAAAGATCATCATTTATTCCACGATAAAGGAATGTGGAATTAATACATGAAAATATATAATCAGTAATTAAATGTTCATAAAGGTGAATACCCTTGATAGAGAAATGGGCATGGTATTTACAACACAATGACTTTCACTTGAAAAATCGCAGTGCAATTTTGGCAGCATAACAACGTGACATAAGAATTCATAAAAATGGTTGATGAGAGAGAAAAGGGTGTCTCATCATATGTACATGAAATTTAAAGTAAGGGGGTCATATATATATATGTGTCCCAACATAATTAATGTAATTTTATAATCACAATACAAAATAATTTCTTGAATATAAATGAGGAGAGAGAAATTCCTTACAGAATTTCGGCATGGTAACAGGTGTATATGGGAGGAATTAATGAGAGATAAATGGGTCTATCACCATTAAAAAATAAATAGGTCATTATAGGGGAGGTGTGAAATCATACCTCAACATTTTAAATTGAAAATAAAAGGGCATAACAATACAATGAAATTTGGAAAAAAATGAGAAAGGAAGAAATCCCTTACTTGGAAGTGTGATCCCAAAGGCTTGGGAGAGGTTTGAGAGAGGCTTATTGAGAGCTTGAGACACCTTGGGAGGATTCTAGAGAGAGGAGGGAAGAGTTTTTACGAACTACAAATGCTTCAAGTGAAGAGGAAGTGGGATATTGGGTGGGTTTATATAGTAAAGGTGAGGGAATTGTTTATTATTTAGGTTTGGGTCACCACACAGTAAACTAATCCAAACCACAAACAATCCCATGGTTTTTGCCCATGGTTTTTCCCAAAGGGGAGTGTAAAATAATATTTTATAAGTCCAATTTTCTAAATTCATAAAATAATAGGATTGCTTATGTGGAGGTGAGTCACACTCTCAAGGAAATCAATTTAAAAAGGTAAAATGTTTTATAAGTCTTGAAGGGTCCACTAAAACAATGTAAAATAAATCAAACAAAACTAAAATCACATTATTTTAATGTTAAAACATATATTGGACAAAAATAACATTTATATTACTTTATCACATCACTATTGAGTCATTATTATGTCATAAAACACATTATATATTTAAACGATATTTAATTTTTACCCAAAAATTCGACTATCTCAAAAAATTATGAAAAATACACATTTGAATAATTTCGATGTCTTGATTCCAAAAATAATATTCATTTTATCTAAATAATTTTCTAAATATTTGAATTTTTACTTTTGAAATAAAACAATACATTTATCAAAAATTCATGGGTTTTCACAAAAATAGCTTTCAAACCTTAATAAAAATTACAATCATATTCATAATAATTATACGGTAATTTATATTATATAAAAAGCAATTTAGTAATAATATTTAATTAAAATATCATTTAATTAAAAAATCCATTTATTCATAAAAATATTTTTCTTAATTGAATATTAAATAAAAATGCTATTTGTGCTTTAAAAACAGTTTACAACATAACAATAATAAAATGAATGTGTATTCTTTATTATATACAAAAATAATGCAAATAATCATAGTTCTAAGGTCTTGTTACATAACCCCTTATAACACGTGCATAAGACTGAAGGGTAAGGTGTGCGATGGTGATGAACTCTTGGTATGACTCATATAACATCGCCCAGGTGGTAATCATTTAGCATGACAGTATACTGGATGAGGCCATCACTTCCTTTGTATAAGTAAATTGGATTTGTTAAAGCCCTATATTTATACTAATCATATTATCACTATTCAACGGTTATATTAGCAATGGTAACAATCCTTAACGGTATTTTGAAATCCAAAAACATAAAACCAAGGAAGTGCATATGTTTTAAATAACCATTTAGCATAATAAGACATTTAATTAGACCAAGAAGAATTTTCATTTATAGAAGTTTGGGTCGTTACATACCTTATTACTTTTTATTCCATTGGAATACGATAATGTTTCTCATGTGTTAGGTGAACTACCACCTCACGAAGTATTGTGATTTGTTTTTCACTTACTCTTTACATGGATGGTAATAAGGGTAAATTTAATGAAATTATTTTTAATATAAATTAAATAATTTTTTTTTGTAAATTTTATATATTATTTACCTTTATTTCATTTCATCCATCGTGAAAATGGAAAAAATGTTCATTCATAGTTACGACCTACCATCTCCATGAATGATGTAATTCATTTTCTATCTCTAAATTTAATGGATTACTATAAATACATATATAATGAATATATATGATTTTTATATAATGTTTAAAATTATTTATATGATTTAACCATGATAAAATTAAAATAACTAAGAATACCAAAAAAAACATACACAAAAAACAAAGTAGTTATTACCCAAAACATGATTTTTACAAGGAATTTTTAATTAAGATGTAAAAAAGGTCATAATTAAATCATATATGGTATGATATATATAAGTATGGTTATGTATCATATTTATAATAAAATTATATTTATTATACAAGAGTTTCAAAAATGTACTAAGGAAGTCAAGACTTATGGCAAGGGATTTTTTTTGTGTTAATTTTTCTTCTTTGGGACATACGATTTGTTGTGCACCTATCTTATTTTATGAGGTGTATATAGATACCATTTGAAATGTAATATAATTAATTTATTTATTATCATATAATTGGAATTTTAATTTAATGTTACTCTTTCATGGTGCTTATGATTCAAAGTTTACCAAAGTGGTGAGGGTTTGATGTTACAATCTCATTATTTATTGGGATTGTTTATGATTATACTTTTGATGATGAAATATTATGGTATAATTCTCAATAACTCTATGAATTTTATTCTCCTATGATTATTTCTTGAGAATACATGTTTTATATTCATTTTCCTCTGTTTATGTACTCAAGATTATTGAAAAATGTTTTTAAAGAAATATGACTTTATTTATCTCTTCGATAAAAAACCTTTTTTTTCAAATATATGTTTTCTAAAAAAAAGTCAAGAATATTTTAATGTTACTATATTATTTTTCAAATTAATTTTTACCCTTGTTTGACTTTTTTTATAAATATTTTAAAAGTAATCTTCATGAAATTTTCCTAACAAGGCCTATTTAAAATTTTTCTAAAAATGTGAAAAAGAATATTTGTTTTAACTTATACGACATGAATAGAATTTCCCACTGTCATAGCAACACAATTTTTTAAAGATACCTTTATAAGTTCCCAAATTTATTTTCAAGGAAACATATTTTGATTTTTTTTATAAATATTTAGTTTTGAAAAGTGATTTTCATAGTGGAAAGGCTATTTTCCTCAAGAAATATTCTAAGTGATCTTTAAAAATAATTTTTCATCTAAGATGACTTCCTTTGATGTTACTTATGCATAAATAGGGATATGATCCATGGTTACCATTCTTATTCTTTCTCTAAATGATTTATTTTTATGATGAAAAAATATTTATGAAACCAGTTTCTCTTCCACGGCTTACACCATGATAAAATTACTATGAGACCTGATTATTTGTTACATGGGTTATGATTTGATGAAATAATTAAATGATTAAGAAAACTATTTATTTTTCACATATTATTCTGTGATGAAATTTTTACAAAACCCATTTTTCATGGGCTCTAATATGATGAATTTTTATTATCTTGTGGCACACATATGTATTTTTTTTATTATGTAACAAGTGGGAAATTTATCTCCCTCCAATGCATTAGGTAAATATTAAGATATCATGAGATAAAAAAGACTATAATAGGGAGTAAATTGATTTTATTAAGGGAATTTTTCCACTATGATAGTCATGAGAGTGAACCATGACTACTACAATGTCTTGGGAGGAGATATCTCAATCCACTATGATAGTCTTGGGAGTGAACCTTGACTATTATGATGGTTTGGGGAGTGAACCTAATCCACTCTGATAATATTGGAAGTAAACCTTGACTATTATGATAGTTCTGGGGAGTGAACCCAATACACTATGATAGTCATAGAAATGATTCTTTACTACTAAAGAAATGATTTTTTATGATTATGTATATTTAAAAAATATATGTCATATTCCAATTTTATGTTCTCATGGTTCATGTTATTTAATTCCATCATGATTCATGTCTTATAAAATGCCATGATTTATGTCATGGCTCAAGTTTATGATCTATGATATTTAAGATATGATTTTCAAATTACATTATCATGTAATTATACCATTATGTTTATGATATATTTATATCTCCCTTTTCCACCCTTACTGAGCATCTGATCCCACCATTTATTATATTTTATTTTTCAGGTTATGAAGAAATGTATTATGTATGATATGTCTAATAAGGGATCAAATTATGAAGAACTTAGTGGGAGATGATATAGATAACTTATGAACCATTTATTTATGTATCTAGGTTTCTAAGGGCACTATAACTAAATTATTATGTCATGGATCATTATGTTATGTAATTAATATTCATCTATTAAGATGTAATATATATGTATGGGAAGTTTGAGTATTTAAATTTGTTCTCTTGTTGCATCATATCATCCTTTTTCATTTCTCTATGTTTTTAGGAGGATCATGTTCCACAAATACTTTGTTGCACCATATACTTAATTGGATGTGTGGATTTAAGAGAGTTTTGACTGTGAGATTTGGGAGAAGATAAGGGAGATAATAGTGTGGTTTCTAGAGGTGAGCATGGCTTATCACGTCGTGATTACTTAAATTCCTATTTTAATTATAAATTCAGAATCTCATTTTAATTCATCTATGTTACTTTGTTTTTTATTCTAACCATATATGATTATAGGTAATACTTTAGAGACCTTTGAGAACTATTTGATTAATTTTGGTCCTCAAATTCAAGTGATTATCCAATTTGTGACTCAATGTGAGTTTCTATTCTTTTCTTACTAGTTATCTTTATATACTTCTTCTTATAGAGTCTATGAAGATAGTTCATATCTAGTTTTATTATATTTGGTTCTTGGTTTTAATAGGGGTTATTGTGATCTAATTTCTTGAGGTTTCCGCATGTGTTCTTAGATTTGTGACCATATCCCTCTCTTTTTTCTTATGAAAAGATTTTTGAAGCTCTATTTGAGTTATGATATTTGATAATTCACCTTTTATTTATGTGAAATTATATAATTATAATTCTTTGTTTTTTATTTCTATGTATTGTAAGGATTAACCTAGAAAAAATAATAATTGAACTAATGAAATCGAAGGGGTAAAATGTGGATCACATGGGATTTTTATTAATTCTTGTTATTGGTATAAGTTGATTAATATTGATTTATGTGTCTGCTATGTAAAGACATTATTTTATATTGTTGAAATTCTTTAATAACCTATTATAAAAGGATAATTATTTAAATATGTTATTAAAATAGTTTATTGTAAATTTGGAATCTTTAAAATAATTTTTATAAAGACTATGATTAATTCATATGAAAAATATGATTAAAGAATGAATTATTATTGTGATTTTCTATTGGTTTGATGTGGTTTTTTGCTATTGATTTGTGTTTCCATTGATATAGATATAATAACCTTATTTGGGGGATGTTTTAGCAGGTTTGGGGGTTTGGTATGGTTTGAAAAATAGTTTTTTCATATGGTTTTCCTTGGTTGGAAAGGGGGGCGATGTGGTTGAGGTGAGAGAGTTGGAATAATGTTGTGCCTGACCATTTGGGATGGTGAAGTGGTTTTTGGGATGTTTTTTACAAAAATTTATGTGGTCATGAGAAGAGGAGGATACAGGTTGTGTTATAATTTACCAGCTACATGGAATATGGTTGGTAATAGTGAATATGATAATGGGTGGTGGGATGGAATTTAATAAGCAATGATCTGTTAATAAAATGTTAATGATTAAATGAATGGTCATTACACAAGTTAAACATGTATAATGAATGGTTTGTCCTTAAATATGGTAAAATGATTATCAAAATGAACAAGTTGAGGCTTGATAATGGTAATTCTAGAAATCATAATGATGAAGTGACTAAATGGAAACTTAATGATGATTTAATTGTTGTCTTATATGGAAAGGTGGGGCTCATTTTTAGTATAGTGTTGGCTATGATTGTTTATTGCAGTTATGGTAGTGTGGTAATTATAACGGGTATTAGTAGTGTTTTTAGGTATTAACCCTTGTGATGAGATTTTGTGTGGGTATGATATATGTTGTATTTTTTTTATTTCTTACACATCACTACTTGAGATGGATAACCTTACTGATTCCCATTTTTTTTTGGGTTTTTTGGTATATACCCCAACACCTAGGTTGGTGAGGGAATATATGTTTGACTAATCCCTCTTCCTTTACCCCCTTATAGATACTGTATGGGATGTGATATCTCAAAATAGGTATATTCATATGGGATGTAATAGCTTAAATTTTTAGTATTTAATATGATGGATAACCTAGTTATCCAGTTTTGATAATGATATATGGTGGGGTAGGTTCTTGATAGGAGGATGACACATGCTTAATGCCCTTTATGTTTATGTCAATATTCTATGAAAAGGTTTTAATTTATGGCTATGGGGTGGTATGTTGGAGTTGGTATCCAAGAACCAACTGCTTGTACTTTTGATTACATGTATATTCAAAGAATTTAATATTATTAAAATATCCTATTACATATTGTATATTATTTTGTTTGAATTTAATATAATAATTTCCTTGAGTATTTGTCACATTGAAAAGGTCATATTAGTTCAATAAAATGATGAGATCCTTGAAATTTCATGAAGATGTTCTTAAAAATATGTCCCATAGTTGGATAGAAAACTATTATGAGACACATAGAATATTGATTTTTAGGTGAAAGTACCCATAAGAGGATGAGACTTCATCTCATGAAGTTTTCACTTGGTAATCTACAAGATAGAAGACTATGAGGAAATACTTTTCTATAAGATATCAACATGTTTATGTGTCATTGGATATTCTTATCTGTGAGAACGTCCAATGATCCTCATAATTTTAAATTATTATTAATCTATACGATGAGTCACATACATATATGTTTTTCTATAAACCATGAAACTATATATTCATAGAGAAGTTGGGTATGCTGGTTCATCATGAGTGATATGATATTAATGAATAATTCAAGGAAATATTTATCCCTTCTATCTTAATGGAAGTGTATATCCTGATCTCTTTATTGAAATGGAATTGTTACATTAAATTCTACGACCATGGTTTATTGGTGATTTCATTTTATATAGTCAAAGAAAGTCATATCAAGCATTTAGGATGATGACATGTGTATACAACCTTCTTGATGAAATATTGAGACTAAGAGATTATATTACATGGTGAGAGTTCATATGTGGTTATTTTAATTACAAAATATCTTATTCCTCTATGGTTTCCTTTACCCATTATTAGACAGTAATCTTGGAATTGGAAAACCCACCTAATATCATTGAGGAAGAGGACTATAGGGTCACACACAAAGTGTTTCCAATGATCTTAGTTAAATATAATTTATATTTAATAATTAGAATGAATATTATTATCTATAGAAAGAATTAATATTTATCTCAGAATTATTGATTGCAAATAATAAATAAATATTAATTCACAAAGTAATTATTTAATTATAAAGATATATATATTTTATTTATCTCTTGTTATTCACATGTTAATATATAATTATTTATTAAATATATAATTTATTTTTCTACATGGATATTAAATTTATATTTATTTATCAAACCACAAATAAAATATTAATTAATATATTGATTTATTTAATGAAAAATATTTATTTAAATATTTATTCAAGAATTTAATAAATGATGAGGAGGGTAAACTGATCAAGATTTATGTCCAATGATAAATATTTTTTACCAGACTATAAAATAATATTAATCATTTTGTGGGTTTGCACATGCCATGAGATAAAGAAATAATATTATTATTTTACCCAGCATGAGGTAATTTATGTGTTTAATATATTATTAAGGGACTATGTACAATTAATAAATATTTAACCCTAACCCTAAGTCAATAAATACACTGTTATGTCATTTTTGGCGAGGTTAATCATTGAATACAATATTCTATAATGAACCAGTGTTTATTATAAATATTTGAATAAATGTGTGTTGTATTATATTATATAATATTATACACATAAAAATATTAAGAAACCAAAAAAAGTATTTATTTTATTACGAAATATTATTATATTAATTATCAATGAAACCAATTAAAATTAAAAACATTACAACTGGACAAAAAATATAAAATAGAAAATATAAAATGGGAAAATATAGATCACCCCAATCTACTAGAATCATCACCCCTACTGAACACACTATAGAAAAGAAATAAAATATTAGTAAACCAATAAAAATATAGAAAATATAAATATAGAACCTTGAGAGAAATTGAGTTGAATATTGAGTGAAATAATTAAGTGGTATTTATAATAATTAATGTGACTGTTGGAATAGTAATGTGATCATTAAAAGAGTAACATGACCGTTGGGAATAGTAACCTAACTGTTGGGAATAGTAACCAGACTGCTAGGAATAGTAATTTTACTTAAAAATAATAAATTATGATATAAATAATATTTATCTTGATTACTTTAAGTAAATATAAATATTATAATTCCAAAAAATAAATATCATGATTAAAAAAATCAAAGAAAATATAAAAATATTTTTAATAAACTGTATTTTAAAGTATTTCGTTAAAATTATAATTTTTATATTAAAAATTAAAATTAACTATGTTAGAAATTTATTTTGATAAAATGAGTATAATTTTTGAAATCATCATATTTAAATTTTCCAATCGTAAGTTTTTGGTAATTTTCTGAAATACTTCAATTTTCGGGTGAATAATAAAAATACAGTTTTTTCACATAAACGATGTATCTTAAATTACATTATTCATGATTTAATAATGAATTAATACTTTATATAAATTTTAATTTGGGCATTATAATTTTTAATTTGATAAATGAGTCATTAAAATATAATAAACTTTATTTCCAAACCTAAATAGCACATTTCAAAACCTAAAGTCAAAAGTGATCCTTTAAAATATCATTTTTTCTTTCTCTCGACTTTCCTTTTAATAAACTAATGAATTAAAATTATAAATGGGATTTAAAGTCTTAAAAATATTATATTATATTGATATATGATTTATATTGTAAAAAAATCACTATTATAAGTTTTACTTTTGATATATTATTTTATTTAATATTTTATTCTATTAATACCCCTCTCTTCAAGTATAAATAACCCCTATCACTCCCCTTAGAAAACCACTTACCCCCAACTTTACAAATACTAAACTCTACAAAAATAATTCCTCTAAATACCCTTATAATCCTTAGGGACATTTTGTAGCAATACAACTCCAAGCATCAAGGGAGTTTTAGTATCATACAAGATAAGCTGCACCGATGATTTAGTAAGTTATAATCAACTATTCTTCTTCTTCTTCTTCCTTTTTTTCACCTCCAATTTCAAAAACAAACCTTATAATAATTGACTAGATAGGAATTTAACATTATATTAATTATGTTAACATACTGTAAGTATCATATTACAATATATATAAATTTTAAACTTCCCTTTCCCGCTCTCCTAATAATGTCTTGTCAATGTCCAGTTAACCAAACATAGAGACACTTCCAAGTGAGTGCTTATAAAAAACATTATGGATGGAAAGTATGAATTATATATAATATATAAATATGTAATTACATTTATTATATTCTTCTATAATTAATTATAATAATTTATAAATTACATTTAACAAAATAGCGAAATCGAGTCAAAATGATTTTTTTTAACTAAAACAAGATATCAAAATGACTACCCTATAACCAATGAAATAAAGAAATATAATCAAATGAATATAATTTATAAATAGTGGTAAAAATTAAAATAATTTAATTCTAGATAAATGTTTTAATAAATATAATTTTATTATTTAGGTGGTGTAAAGGCGAAGAAATAAAGCAAGAATTAAGGTGAGGGGATTCTCAAACCCAAATCCCTTTCCTTGGGTTTTTCCTCTTTCATAAAAATTTCTGTAGGGATTTTCCTTTAATATTTCTTAAATATAATTTCATTATTCTTCCCTTTTTCTTTCAGGGATATACATGTTTCCACCTTGATTTTTTTAATCTAAATACTATGATTTTCCAAAATGGATTCTATTTCCAAAACAAATATTTGACTCCTCGTGTGTTGTTTCTTATAAAAAGAAAAAATGAAATTTTATTCTAAATTATGATCTCCCTTTTTCATTTCATATCCTCAAATTTTATTAATTGATTTATTCTTCCTAAAATCTTTATAAAATCCATTCATTTCTATAGGTTATTTCATGACTACAACTGTTATACATTCCATGTGGCATGCATGATTATGTAAATATTATGATGTAATGGGTGGGATTAGAATTATATTTCACTCAAATGTATTGGGTAATGTTATGTATCTCATGAGATAATTTATATTATTCATGAACATGATTCTATATGTTTTAAAAAATATGATGTTATGATTATGCACATATGTTATGTGTGAACATGATGCTAGTATTGTTCACAACTATGTGTGGTATTGGAAAACTATGACATGATGTTTTATTTTTATACATTTCCAAATTCCATGACTTTATCCCATGTTTTCCTCCTGTTGATGATGATGATTTTATTCTTATGATATGAAGATGTTGATTATTCTCACCCATGTTATATTGAATCATGTCCCTTATTCATCGTCTTACTAGAATTTTATCTCACCCATTTATTTGATGTATATCCTTAGGTGATTACATGTACTAAGAAGATTGTGAGATTTTAGAAGGATAAATAATATGGATTAAAATAAATTTTTATGTTTTATTATGTATAAATTATGTATGATACTAATTTTACCAATACACTAAACCTTTTGATCATGAATTTTTATATCTATTATGTAGTTTATCTCGAAGATGATGTAATAGTTATGTTAGAAAAATTAGGTTCCCTATAGTTGGTATTAAAGAATAATTTAGTTAATTTGGGAATTATAATTAGAAAAAATAGTGAAAACCCTTGGGATAAGACTAAGTATATGTAAACATATGAGAATATTTTTTTTAGAAAAAGGTTAAACATAGGGATCCCATAATATATGCCTTTAAAGTTAATTACACAAAATAATAAATTATTTATTTATGATTTGTTAACTTATGTCATATTCAAACATTTTTTATTTTAGAAAATGGTGGAAACATGAAGAAACTTGGCCAAAAACCCTTGTGAGGGACAATGCAACGATTGTATGAATGTCTCCCCCAATGCCATTGGAGGTGAAGTTCAAAACTTCATGGAAATTATTACTCAGTTTTCTAAGGATATGAATAGTAACCTGAACTATTTTGAGCATCCACCTTCACCCAATAAGGATCAACTAGACATTGATACTTTTATGTGGCAATGGCCACATACATTTAGTGGATCTTCTAATCCACTTGTCATGGAATGGTGGGTGGAATCAATGAAGAAGATCTTATCTATGCTATACTATTTTGAAAAGGATAATGAGAATCTTTGCATTTATTGTTTAGATGAGAATACAATTAATGGTTGGCATTGATAATGAACACAAATCCAAAGGATGAAATTGAAGATATGGAGTGGGAATACTTTAAGAAAATATTTCTTAACAAGTATTTACCTCAAACTCTTCAAAAAAATATGGAGAGAGAATTCATAGAGCTAAAGTTAAAGGAAGGTTATTCTGTCATGGATTATGAGGAAAAATTCACAAGTCTTGCAAGATATGAATTGGGATTTTTTATCAGTAATGAAAGAAAAATAGATAGATTCTTTAATGGTTTAAAACCACACCATTGAGAGGATCTAGCTATCATAGACTTTGGAATTTATGAATAAGTGGTTCAATGTGCTCCCAAAGTATATATGGAGTTTGGAGAATGGTCCCATGGTTATGTAGATAAGAATAGAAGAATAGAGTTTCAAGATGGTGCTTTAAATGAAAAATGAGGAAAGAGGATCTAATTACCCATATGTCAAATATTTTGAAAGAAACATCATGAGAATTTCTTAAAAGGGATGGGGAAATGATTTAAGTGTGGGATAGAAGGCCTCAAAACTCATGAATGTCGAAGAGACATGAAGACATTTTCCAACATGATGGAGGAAAGGAAGAAACCTCATAATTCACCATCCATGGTTCAATGCTTTAGTTGTAGGGAGTAAGGGAATTATAAAATACAGTGCACTAAACCACAGGTTCTTGAGGTTAATCAACACCAACTACCACCAAATAAAAAATATAAAAGGAAATATTATTCCATCACTACTTTTGAAGTGGATCATGAAAATGACTTTTTACAAGGTACACTTCCTGTTCACTCAAGAATGGAAAAGGTTTTATTCAATTTTGGTTCTATGTATTTATTTATATCCTACACATTTGGTAGATATTTGGAATAAAATCGCTAACAACTTGAAGTGGAGATATTTTTAAAAACACCCAGTAGTGAAATCATTGCAACCCAAGTGTTAGAATCTTCTTCTATAAGTGAATGTGGGAATATTATTAAATATAATCTCATAATACTTCACTTGGTGGAATTAAATTCTATATTTTTCATGGATTATATCTCATTATATATAGCACACAACAACTATAGGGAAAATTAAATCTCTTTTCATATTCCAAACCATCCAATGATCCTCTAAAAATATAAGGATGATCTCCTTTGGAAAATCGATCAACAGTATGGGTGTTGATACCCTATGAAGGAGCATAACTTTCCCAAATAGTTGAGTTAAAGGAAGGTATCAACCTGTAGGAAATTCCCATTTTTAGGGAATAAAATGATGTATTTCCCAAATACTTACCTAGAATTCCCCCATATCATGAGGTAGAGTTCTCAATAGATCTCATACCTAAAGCTACTCCTATATCAAAATTCCCTTATAGGATGGCCCCAATAAAACTGGAGGAGTTAAATAAGTGACTGCAATATCATTTGGAGAAAGGGTTTATATTCCCTAGTGCATCGCCATGGGTTGGACTAGTTCTCTTTGTAAAGAAAAAGGATTGATCAATGCGACTATGTATCGATTAACAGAGGCTAAAAAAGATCACCATAAAGAACAAGTATCCTTTACAAAGGATTAATGACATTTCAATCAACTATATGGAGCTCAGTACTTCTCAAAGGTGGATATTCATTTTTTATATCATAAAATGAAGGTTAATAATGAATATATTCAGAAGAAAACTTTCCATACATGATATGGGTACTACGAGTTCATAGTGATACCCTTCAAAATTACTAATTCCCCTACAATATTCATGGATTTGATGAATAGAGTCTTTAAGGACTACCTTAAAAATTTTATGGTAGTGTTTATTGATGATATTATCATTTAATACAAGATAAAGTAAGAATATGAAGAGTTTATATGGATTGTACTGGTGACATAAAGATGGATAAAATGTATTCTAAATTCAGAAAGTGTGACTTTTGGATGTAGTAAGTCACATTCTTAGGGAATGTGATCATAAGTGAGGGAATTTCTGTAGACCTTTCAAAGACAAAGGCAATTGAGGAATGACCAAGACCCACTAGTGTCACCTAAATTCCTAGTTTTCTTGCCTTAGCTGGGTACTACTAAAGTTTTTTGATAAAATTATCATAACTATCTATCCTTTTAACTAAGTTAACACAAAAAGGGGTAAAGTATGTTTAGATAAAAGAATACGAGGAAAGATTTAAGGAGATCAAGAAGAGTCTAATCACTACTGCTTTACTCACACTAACAATAAGTGGAGAAGTTTTTGTGATATAAAACGATGATTCAAATAATGTTTTGGGTTTGGTACTCATATATAATGATAAATTGATAGCATATGCCTCACAACAGTTGAAGATACATAAGATGAAATACCCGACACATGATATGGTGGTAGCAGCTATGATCTTCGCTCTAAATACTTGGTGGCACTACCTATATGGTGAAAAGTGTGATATATATATTGATCAAAAGAGTTTTAAGTATATATTAATTCAGAAGGAGATCGACATGCATCAAAGAATATGGTTAGAGCTAGTCAAGGACTACAATTTCTCTATTCACTACCATCCGGAAAAATCGAACAAGGCATTTGATGATCTTAGCAGGAAAGAACTTGTTACCCTATCCATGATGTGGATTGAGAAAGAACCTATCTTAATGGATATAAAAAGAATATATCTAGAAATCATAATGGTAGTAAATACATCCTACCTTGCACAAATGATTGTATAACCATATATCCAAGAGAATATCAAGGAGGCATAAAAGGATGATTTGGAGCTACAAATGAATGTGAAAGTAGTAAAGTAAGGAAAGATGCATGAGTTCTAAATCAATGATGTTGGTGTGATTCAGTTTGGAATGAGGATTTGAGTGCCTTCATCACCTGAGATAGCTATTGGAAAAGTCACTTAGTTAATCTTTCTACATCCGTTATAGAAGTACCAAGATGCACTATAATCTTCAAGAGCACTTTTGGTGGGATAACATGAAGAAGAATATTGAAGAGTATATCTCATGGTTTTTGGTATGTTAGAATGTTAAATAAGAGTGAAGAAATTATAAAGGGATAATGCAATACCCATTTAAAAATGGGATAATGTCATCATGGACTTTTTCACTGGTCTCCTGAAGTCAACTAAAGGATACAATGTGATATGGGTTATAGTGGACCGACCACCAAGGCTACCCACTTCATTGCTATTTGGGAATATTTATCACTTTATAAACATTACAAGATATATGTGAAGGAAGTGGTGAGGAGACATGGGGTTCCACTTTCAATCATCTCTGATAATGATCCAAGGATCATATTTAAATTTTGGATAAGTATTCAACATGCTTTGAGTACTGAATTGAATTTCATCATGTCCTATCACCCCTAAACTGAGGGCCAATCAGAAAAGACTATTCAGATTCTCAAGGACATACTAAGGTCCTACTCAATGGAATTCAAATGTGTTTGGGATAAACACCTCCCATTTTTGAGTTCTCATATAACAACATCTTCCACTCGAGTATTCAAAGGGCCCCATAAGAAGCTCTGTATAGGAAGCGATGTAGAACTCCAACTTGTTGGGATGGAATTGGAGAAAAAAAGTTACTTGGACCTGATCTTATGAAATAGATTAAATATAAGGATCAATCCATCCAAAAACATATAAAATCTTCTCAGAGTCGGAAGAAGAGTTATGCTAGAAATAGTTTGAGGGACTTGGAGTTCTATGTGGGAGAAAATTTTCTTTTTAATATCACCATGGAAGAGGGTCACGTGGTTTGGAAATAAAGGTAAGATTAGCCCAAGGTACATTGGCCCCTTTGAGATCCTTGATCACATAAGATCATTATCCTATCAGCTTGAACTTTCACCAAGTATGGATCAAGTTCATGATGTGTTCCATGTATTACTCCTAAGGAAGTTCATACATGATCCCTCACATGTACCAAATCTAGAGGTGGTACAAGTAGAGAATAAACTCTCATATGAAGAGAATACACTAAAGATCTTGGACCATAGATAAAACGTTCAATGAAATAATTCAACTCACATTATAAAAGTGTTGTGGAGGAGCTGTAAGTATGAATAGGTGATATGGTAACCAAAGGAAAAAAACAAACAGAAGTACCCCATCTATTCTCAACAGAGAATATGAGTCGAAATTTTAGGGATAGAATTTATAAAGGGGGGAGAATGTAACAACCCTATGTTTATTAGTAATATTTTAATAATCATGTGTTGTATTATATAATATAATATTATACACATACAAAATATAGAGAAACCAATAAAGACATTATTTTATTACTAAATACTATTACATTAACTAACAATAAAACAAAATAAAATTCCAAACATTATAAATGAAAAAAATATAAATATAAAATATAAAATGGTAAAATAACGATCACCCCAATCTACTAAAATCATCACCCCCACTATTAACATAGAAAAGAAACTAAATATTAGTAAACCAATCAACATCTTAGAAAATGGAAATATAGAACCTTGAGAGGAATTGAGTTGAATATTGTGTGAAATAATGAAGTTATATTTATAGGAGGTAATGTGATCATTGGAATACTAATGTTACCATTTAAAGAGTAACCTAGCCATTGAGAATAGTAATATAACCTTTGGGAATAGTAACCTGACTATTGGGAATAGTAACCCGACTGTTAGAATAGTAATTTTTCATCAAAATAATAAATTATGACACAAATAATATTTATCATGATTAATTTAAGTAAATATAAATATTATAATTCTAAAAAAGAAATATCATGTTTAAAAAAACTCAAAGAAAATAAAATCACATTTTTAATAAACTGTATTTTACAATATTTCATAAAAATCATAATTTTTATATTAAAAATAAAAATTTATCTATGTTAAAAATTTATTTTGATAAAATAAATATAATTTTTGTAATCAATAGGTCAAAAATTTTCAAGTGTGATTTTCTTATTATTTCCTAAAATACTTCAATTTTTAGGTGAATAGTAAAAATACATTTTTTCACATAACCAGTGTATCTTAAACTACACCATTCATGATATAATAATGAAATAGTCCTTTATAGAACTTGAAGTTATGACATGATATATTTAATTTCATAAACTAGTCATTAAAATATAATAAAATTAATTTCCAAAGCTAAATAGTACTTTTCAAAACCTAAAGGCAAAAGTGATCCCTTTAAATAACAATTTTTTTTCTTTCCTCTTTCCTTTTAATAAACTAATGAATTCGAATTATAAATGGGATTTAAAGTCTTAAAACCATTATATTATATTTATATATGATATATATTTTAAAAAAATCACTATTATAAGTTTTACCTTTGATGTATTATTTTATTTAATATTTTATTCTAAAAATATCCCTCTTCTCAAGTATTAATAACCTCTCTCACTCCCCTTGGAAAACCACTCATCCCACAATTTAAATATTATAGACTCTACCAAAATACTTCTTCTCAATGCCATTAGAATATTTAAGGACATTATGGATTAATACAACTCTATGTATCAAGGGAGTTTTAGTGTCATACAAGAGAAGCTACACTGAGGATTTAGTAAGTTTCGATCAACTCTTCTTTTATTATTATTCTTCTTCTTATTCTTATTCTCTTTATTTTTTCACCACCAATTTAAAAACCAAACCATATAATAATTAATTAGGTAGTAATTTAACATTATATTAAGTATTTTAACCCAATTTATGAATCATATTACCATATATATAGATTTTAAACTTCCCTTTCCCACTCTCCCAATAATGTCCTGTCAAAGGTCGGTTAACCACATATAGAGACATTGCCAAGACAATGGTTATAACTGAAATATTGGATGGAAATTATGAATTATTTATAATATATAAATATTTAATTACATTTATTCTATTATTCTGGAATTAATTATAATAATGTATAAATTATATTTAACAAAATTGTGAAATCAAGGAAAAACGAGAAATTATTAACAAAAACATGATATCAGAATGACCACCCTATAACCAAGAAAATTGATAAATATAATAAAATGAATATAATTGATAAATAGTGTTAAAAATTACAACAATTAAATTTTTTATCAGTGTTTTAATAAATCTTAGTTATTTATTCAGGAGGTTCAAAAGCAATGAAATAAAGCAATAATTAAGGTAAGAGGAATCTCGAACCTGACTCCCTTTCCTTGGGTTTTACCCATTTTACACAAATTTTAGTATAGATATTACTTTAATGTTCCTTAAATATTATTTTATTATTCTTACCTTTTTCTTTCAGGGATATATGTATTTCCACCATGATTTTTAAGCCAAATACTATGATTTTTTAAAATGAATTTTATTTCCAAAACGAATCATCGACTCCTCATGTGTTGTTTCCTATCCAAATAAAAATGATATTTTATTCCAAAGTATGATCTCTATTTTTATTTTTAGAGCTCCAAAGTTTATTCATGAATGTGATATTTATGAAATCCTTATGAAACTCATTCATTTCCATGGGCTATTTCATGACTACGATTGTTATATGTTCCATGTGGTATGCCTGATTATGTAAATATCATGATGTGACAAGTGGTCCTAGAATTATATATCCCACCAATTCATTGGGTATTGTGATATATCTCATTTGATAATTTTTATTATGAATGAACATGATTCTATATTTTTTCACAAAGATAATTTTATGATTATACAAATATGTTATACGTGAACATGATGCTAGTTTTTTTCACAAATATGTGTGTTATTTGACCACTATTAAATGATGCTTCTTTTTTATGAATTTCCACATTCCATGAATTTATCACATATTTACTTCATTTTTTTTATTATGGTTCTATTCTTATGATATTATGATGATGATTATTCGCACCCATGTTATACTGAATCATGTGCCTTATTCATCCTCTTACTTGGATTTTAACTCACCCATTTTTTTATGTATATGCTCAGGTGATTACACCTAATAAGGAGAGTGTGATATTTTATAAGGATAAAGAAGAAGGATTTAAATATATATTTTTTGTTTTATTATGTAAAATTTATGTATGAGAATACTTTTCCAAAGACACCAAACCTTTTGATCAGATATTTGTATCTCTATTATGTTGTTGACTTGAAAATGATGTAATAGTTCTGTAATAAAAAGTAGGGTCGCTATACATTCTCTACCTAGATAATTCTCTCCCAATAAATAATTTCTATAGGTATCTATATCATGCTTAATAGAACCTATTATTCCTTCTCTATTCCTCTCAAGGTCAAGAATAAAAATAGGGATTCATTCAAGCTTGAAGGAATATGAAACAATCAAGGAGAAAAACATAAAATGATCAATCAGATGTACAACCACTAGAAGTTTCATCAGTATTATTCATAGATCAAAGGAGCATGTGTAGATCACCACAAAAGGGTCACTAATTGAGGTCCTAATGATGAAATGATGGTTCACTAAATGGATTTTGAATGATCAATGCCATCATTAGAGAAAGAACTCAAAATTTAGGTAATATTTCTTATTATGTTTTAAATTAATTATATATTTAATTTGAAAATATCCTCTTGGTTCCAAAATCCTTTCTCAACTTTATTAGAAAATTTTCATTGGAATGTCATTACGCATCATGTACATTTTGAATTATCTATTGAATCTCAAAAAATATGAGTTGGAATGGGATCTAATAGGTTTTCTGCTGCATTTGGAACCTTTAAGTGGTATTTGAGTAGTCGTGTTTAAATTTATAATTATTTATTGATTTTTGACCATTTACATGTTTAAAGGAATGTTTTCATTTCAATAAATTCATTATTATAATTTTATTTTCAAGATATATTATTTCCTCCTTCATTTCTCCCTCGTATATCTTAGATCTAGCTAATAATAAATGAAGAACACCTAAAGAGCCCATCCATAGGTGTTTGGAATTCTGGATGGATTATATAAATGTTTGTGGCGTGTAGCATGTGGCCCAAAGGTACATTCCATGGTCCCACTACATTATAGTAGGATGATACACAAATTATGAGGGTCATCATGTAATAAAATCACTTGAATGTATTAAATACATAGCATTTGTTGACTAGAATAGAATGAGAGATGAATTTTATAACTACACAAAGTGAAACTCGGTTACACACCATATAGTTCATGTGTATTCATAGTAGAAAACATGTAGTCACATACAGGGAATGTATTAATTATATTACACATAAGGAGTGATGACCATGTATGAAGGGGGTGACATAGTATGTAATAATTGTACAAGTCTTTTACCTCAGAAATGTCTATACAGAAATACATGTCTAGTCCATAAGTGTCTATCGTGGACATATGTCGGGTAAGATACATGACGTTTAGCTGGATGTACCTGCCGTATACCCAAACCATTTACGTATAAAATTAAAAATTAATTCATTACTCTATTAAAACTCATAAATATTTTTATGTGTGTCATTTATTAATAAGACACCTCATATGATAGGTTTTAAATGATATTAAATGATTAATTTAGTTCCTTGTAATATTCAAAACTAAAAATTGTGTATGATCACAACATACACTACTAAAAAACCATCATTTAATAGCGCTGGTATTTATCAGTGCTAAAAAAATGCGCTGATAAATGACATCTTTATTAGTGCTAAAGAAAGTGGTGATAAATTTAACCTTTTATTAGCGCTTTTTTAAGCACTAATAAATTGAACCTTTATCAGTGCTTTATTTTTAGCACTAATAAAGGACCAAATAAAAAAAATAAAACAACTAAATAAATAAAAAAATGAGTTTATTAAAATAAATATTAAAAATTTTATTAATTAAAAAATTATTGATAAAAATGAATAAATTAATTATACATTATTAAATATTAATTTTTTATTAATTAGATAATTATGATAATTAATGTAAATAAATTTTATATATTAAATATATAAATATATATTAATGTATATAAATATGATTTATATATTACAATATATTTATGCGCTTAACATTAAATAGTCATATATTTAGTGAATAATGGTTTATAATTAAAAATCAATATGAATTAAAAAACTAACTAATTGAATAGTGTAATAGATATATAATTGAATGTATCATTTTATTTTTCAATTTAACATAGATCAAATGTGTGTTATATTTATTTCAGATATATGTAATTAATGCATTTTTATATACAACGCTCACACATAAAACTTATCCATTTTTCAATAGTATTAAAGTGTATTTATTTTTTAATTTATTAAATTTCACTCATATTTAATATATATGAATATGTATTCAATTAAAATTAGATATAAATATTATTTTTTAAAAATATTTCTATAATTATAAATAAATAATTATAAAATTATAATAAATATATTTAAAAAGTAATATATATACTATATTTATATTTATATATATTTATTATGTATATATATATACATTTTTTTATTTGTAATTATAATTATAAATCCTTTATCAGTGCTTAAGTAATAAGCACTGATAAAGGTAGGTCTTTATCAGTGGTTTTTTCACACTGAAAAAGATTTGGCTTTATCAGTGCTAAAAAATGCACTGATAAAATGAATGTTTATTAGTGATAAAACATTAGTGATAATAAATATGGATTTTATCAGTGATTTTTTATCACTAATAATGACTTTAATTTATCAAATCTAAGAAAGAAATAATAAATATTATAAGGCCCCAGCCTTAAACCTTACTTAATCTTGAGTTATTACAAGATTACACATTGAGGATCTTTTCAGGTTTAGAGTTTTATAGAATTAGATCATAAAACTTTCATTATATTCCACATTTAAACAAAGTGGTTACATAAAAGATAGTAATCATTTTTTCCCATCAACAGAAACATATTTAAAAAAAAGCATGGATTCTTTCTTGACACTAACATCATAACATGTACCCTTCCCTTTACCTGTGAAAAACATTTCAAAAAAACTTGGGATGAGCATAAAAAGCTCAGTAAGGGTTATAAAAATATGGAAAGGAAACATGAGTTCATATATACATAAGAATGAAATCATACTTTACCCATAAAACATTGGCACTTTAACATACCTCATCAAATAATGAATAAATCATAGAAATCATAAGACATAAAGGTAACTTGAGGCATTCATAACATTCTTACGTAGGGAGTAACCCTCTTGGTTATGTTTGGAATACCCATCATAGTATATTCACTAAATCTATTCGGAGAAACCTTAACGTTTCACTCCTTCGCGTTACCTAATGCATTGGAGATCTATATCAGGCTCACCCGCCCTTAGTTTATCACGGAACCACCCGTCTTCATAACAATTCACAAGAACCATAACATAATCATAGCACATAACTTAAGCATAAAGTAAAGATAACATTTTCACATTGAAATAAAAATATAACATTTTAAGATATTGAAATAATGAATCCATTTTAAAAACCATTTTCAAAACCATTTAAAACATTTAATAAATAGATTTTTGAATCAAAGTGTCCCATAACACTTTGAATCTTTTAAAATTTTAAACCATTAATATCCAAATTAATAAATCCTTAAAACCATTTTGAAAACATGGATATTAACGAGAAATATTTATAAGAATAAATCATTAAAATATTTAAAACGATATTTTTGTTAAAGGGTTTTTAGAAAAATGAGAAACACTTGAATACAATAATTGAAGAATAAAATTTAATCAGAACTTTGTAATATCATGTGAATAAAGGAATTCAGGATATAATATTCCAAAGGACAGTATATGCACCATATAAGAGTGAATTGGTGCATAACAATAATGAAGTCTCAATAGAAATGTAAAATGAGATGAAATCCCCTGTAAAGAAGGTACCCTTAAATTAAGGATAAATCAATCTCATAATTATGTGTGACAAATATTAATACACCCAATATAAGTACATATTATGTGTAAAACAATCAGAGGAAATTCACACATATTCATAGAACGACATATTCAAGGAGTACAAGTTTATCCCAAAGAATCAAAATTGGGTTAAGAAGTTCCGTTGCAAAAATTCGACAGCCTAACTACGTCACTTCAAAATTCAGAAAAAGAGTTGATGAGAGACAAAAAGGGCATCTCATCACTTGGACATAAAATTTACATCAATAAGGATATATAAGAATATATCCCAAAATAATAGTATGTTAATTAAAATACATAACAAAAGAAGTCTTTTAAAAACAGGAGGGTGAAAGGTTCCCTTACCGACATGGGTATCTTTCGAAACATACACCCCGTGAAAAAAGGACAATAAAACATTGATGTAAATACTCATAAATGAAAGTATATTATACAATGAGTAAAATAATGGGCAGTACATACACCACTCAAAGGAAATTGTGGCAAATGTAGCATAAATTTCACGGGAATAAAAGTGAGATGAAAAATCTCTTACGAAAACTCGGTAGCCTAACGGCGCCACTTAAAACTTCCAAAATGGATTGATGAGAAGAAATAGGGTCTCTCATAATATAAAAATAAATTTTACATAAATAGTAATATAAAAGAACATCCCCCAACATAACAAAGAGGAGCTTAAAAGAAGTGACATAAAGGAGAGTACTTAAAAAGAAAGAGAGAGGTTAGATCTCTTACGAAAATTCGGCAGCCTAACGGCACCACTCAAAACATCCAAAATGGATTGATGAGATAGAATAGGGTCTCTCATCATATGAAAATAAAAATTACAGTAATATTAATATAAAATAACATCCCAATCACAAGAAATATGAGATTAAAAGGATTGACATAAAAGAGTATACTTAAAAATAAAGAGAGGAGTAGGATCCCTTACCTCAAGTCCGACTTGTCTTGTTCGTTTCTTTATATTCCTGAATAATAAACTTTGGTCAATTTATAATTTCCTAAGTACCTCCTTTAGAGATTATTATTCAGTTCATATCACATATTATAATGTTATAATAATTGTTTAATAATGTTAGTTCATATCAGATGTTTTTGCCGATGTTTGGTACATGAGTCAAAAAATGAACTTGTTTGAAAAATAATTGCCCATGTAGTTATAAGTAAATAATTTCCAGAATAGTATTAATGATTAGAATATCATATATATCCAGTATATATTCATTTTATACTATTCCATATCATTTGGAGATAAAAAACGAAAAACACCATTCATGGAGACGGTAGGCCGTACGTACGCATGAACGCTACTTTCATTTTTGTTTGTCATATTAATAGAATATATATATATATTATAATTACAGTATAATATATATGTTATATAGGTCACATATATTCATTAATTTCATTCTTTATGCATTCCATGTATTACATGTACGAGTCACATCACTTGAGGGGGCGGTAGTCCACACTTCCTCATATGAAATTATCGCATTTACACAAGATGAAAAGAATAAAGGTATGTTTTAAATATAAAATAAATAAGCATATAGTAAACATAAATACCATATATATCATATATATAAATATAGTGACATCATAATGGCCACCATTAAAGGTGTTAAAAGAATATTGAACAATCATCATTTCGTGAGGCAGAAAATCGCCAACCACAGAAATAGTATGTTCTTTAACCATTAGATGAAGGTGTGTGTAAGTGTATCTAGAATAATTATTATAAAAAAATCCTAGTATATTGAAGATACTGTAGTTGTTACAAAATAAATGAATAAAAAGAGTTTAGGGGGTTGGAGAAGCAAAATAAAACAAAAGGACCCAAGTGAAGACATTACCTTAAAATCGGGTAACTCCCTTTGGTTTGAGCTAAAAGGCTTCCTTGGGAAGACTTCTGCCCAAAGTGAGGCTTCAAGGAGTTAGAGAGGGATGTGGAGAGACAAAATTGGCAGGGTTTGTCCGATCCAAAGGCTTTGAAAGTGTGGTTAAGGAGGTAGAGGTGGGGGCCTTTTATAAGAGGAGAGGAGGGGCACTCTTGGAAAGTAAAGAAATGTTACTTTATTTTAGAATGAGTTTCAAATTTTAATGGTCCCACATTGATGTTTTTCGAGGATAAGGTGATAAGGGTTCTAAATACACCCATCCAAAAGGTTTTGGACATGTTTAGGTCTTAGATATTACATTATCTTTCCATTTTATTTAAATCGTTAAATAATGAGGACATCGCTGTATCATCATGATGTTATAAATAATTTAATTTATTTAATGTATAAAAATTATAATAAAAAAATAATATGATGTAGGAAATCTTTTTATATTTACATTTATTATTTATAGTCAAAAATATTACTTGTATAACCCCATGTAAAAATTGTTTTAGTAAAACATATCATGTTTGTGTCATTTTTACTTTAACATTAAATAAAAAGGTATTTATGTCATTTTCCAACCAAAGTGGATCCATGGGGTCCCCAAGTTGACCCATGGATTGTCTTGGTCGGCCATGACACATCCAATGAGGTTAGGACATGTGTCTAGGTCATTTAATTTTATTAAAACATTATTCTTACCTTAAACTACACTAATTACCTCTAATCGCGATTAAAAACTTAATAAGTTACTATTCACCAAAAAATTATTTTAATCCCATTGAACCACATTTTACTTCTTAATGACAACCATGTATGTCGTATTTTTGAAATTCAAAACATAAAGATGGAAAATTTTCATTTAAACGGAAAATCAGTTTTTATAAGTACCACTTAGCGGTTTCACTATTCATCAAAAATTGAAGTTTTTCAGAAAATGACCAAAAATTCACCCTAAGCTATATTTGATATTCCAAATTCAAAAATGATGTTTATTTTACAAAATTAAAAACATATAGGTTGCATTAATTAATTTAATAATTAATTCCTGCTGTCAAAACAAATAGCGTGTTTTTATGAAACAAAATGTATTAAAAGATTGACACTAGTTTAAGTCCGATTTCAAAGTGAAATTAATTCCAACAACCACTATTGGATTAAATGGTAAAAATATATTATAATTTCACTTTAAACCCAATTAAAAATATAATCTAATCATATAAATAAATTAGAATAAAAATAGGGTTTGAATTAAAATATAACATTTTCACTATTCTTTAAAAATTGAACTTTTTCGGAAAAATACCAAAAATTTACACAAAGTAAATTTTGATGTCCCGATTCTAAAGAAGAATTTTATTTTGTAAAATATAACACATAAAATTGTCAAAAAGTGGATTTAAAAGAGGTTCTCCATCAAAAGGCGGTTAATCGACCTTTTAAAGAATATTAGAATGTTTACGCTTAAAATTGGATTCATTCGCATTTTTAATCCTCTAACATTTATTGTAAAAAGTAAAAATATTTGACAAACATATATAATCATTTTGTAGTTATTTATATTCATTCCCTCCATTACAACGGCTAGGCGTTAACTACTATTTAAAATAATATTATTTTATTATTAGAGTGCAACATAAGATTCCCAAGAAACTTGTTGTTGCGTGTTGGGTACGCCATCGAGCATTGCGTCCCCTTTAAATTCATATTAATATTTTATTCACAAATATGGATAAATGTGAAAATGTAAAATTCTTTATTTACTTGGGGTGTTACATACTTCCCCCCTTTTGGGAATTGCGTCCTCGCAATTTTAAAATTGAGCTTGGAAACATCCTTGAAAGTCCCACATCGAAACAAGAGTCAGTAAAACAATCACTTTAAAATAAAAGAAGATAAGTACAGAGGTCACCCGAGTTAACCCATACTAGGATTCCATGTAGGAAAACATGGACATGGAGGAGAAAACATAGGGTCATGTTCTGATGGAGAGTGATAGAAAACATGTTTAGGAGAAAGTTAACCACAAGAAAATCACAAACTTGTGATGGGTTAAACGGTATTCGATTCCCCAGTAGGAAAAGTTAATAGACAACATTTTTGTTTTAAGTTACTTTTTATTTAGGAATTTATTCATAAGGAAACATAATCACTTATCATGTTGACTTTCAACTTTTATTAGATTCCTTACACAAACTCATATTTTCTCCAAAAGACGAGTATTTAAGAAGACTTGTTCACATTAAGAGTACTATATTCAACTTCTAGATAATCACCTAATCCAAAAAAGAGAACTATATACTTCCCATGTCTTTAGACTTTAACCAAAACTAAAACCCAAAGTTCAACAAAGACCATTCAATAAACAATTGTCCATAAAATTCTTCAAGGTAAACCAAACTAAGATTGAAACCCAAATATTTGAAGGATTTAATCACGTAGTCTTCCAAGGTACAAATTAACTTTTATCTCCAAATAACATCAGTTGCTCTTAAATTCTCATATTGAAAAGTAATTAACCTAATTACATATCCTCCATGATAGGTTAATCATTTCCATAGATAACCCAAAATAAACTTACTCTTGATTCCTAAAATAATCTAACTAAAAAGAATTAGTCAAACTAACCAGGGACTTCACGTAGTCTAGTGGTAGGTGATAAATACCAGTCGCACTTTGGTTGTGGGTTCGATTCCAGCAGCTTTGTCCGACGCGACGGGTTGTCACACGGTCTGTGTGTTGTCCTTTTTCCAAAACTATATAATTCTTAAAACATTCCCCAAAATGAGATAAAATCTTCAAAAATGATCATAATATATTATAACCTCAAGTTTATCCCATGCCTTTCATTTTCCATCATAACAAATAATAACCCATAATTACCTCAAAAGTAAGGATCATATAAACTCTAATGGTTACCTTTATAATTATTACCGGAACTTCCACATCGATTGGTCATCTCGTACATGATGCATTACAGATCATACCAAGGTTCAAGTGGTTTATCACGACTCCTTGATAGTTGGTTTAGAACAACCACGAGTTTCCTCATTGAACCCCCCATTTTATCTAGTATCTTAATCAGAGAACCACCACGGTTTCCTTCAAACCTGTTGTCTCTTTGGTGCCTGCTAGATCCATCCATTCACTAAAAACAGAAATGTCAGTGTGAGTATATCAACAAAACCATCATGCAATAATGAGGAAGGTAAACACTAAGATATACTTACTCATTCACTTTATCTAAAACTAGGACTCTTTATAAAATCCTAACCATTATGGTAATGTCAATTGTGCTTAGAGAATACCCTAACCTCTAAAGTTATATAAACCTCCCTTTGATACCAACTATAAGGCCCCAACCTTAAACCTTACTTAATCTTGAGTTATTATAAGATTACACATTGAGGATCTTTTCAGGTTTAGAGTTTTAGAGAATTAGATCATAAAACTTGCATTACATTCCACATTTAAACAAAGTGGTTAAATAAAAGATAGTATTCATTTTTTCCCATCAACGGAAACATATTTAAAAATAAAGCATGGATTCTTTCTTGACACTTCCTTGACCCTATCATCATAACATGTACCCTTCCCTTGACTTGTGAAAAAAATTTCAAAAAAACTTGGGATGAGCATAAAAAGCTCAGTAAGGGTTATAAAAATATGGAAAGGAAACATGAGTTCATATATACATAAGAATGAAATCATACTTTACCCATAAAACATTGGCACTTTAACATACCTCATCAAATCATGAATAAATCATAGAAATCATAAGACATAAAGGTAACTTGAGGCATTCATAACATTCTTACGTAGGGAGTAACCCTCTTGGTTACATTTGGAATACCCATCATAGTATATTCCCTAAATCTCTTCGGAGAAACCTTAAAGTTTCACTCCTTCGCGTTACCCAATGCATTGGAGAGCTATATCAGGCTCACCCGCCCTTAGTTTATCACGGAACCACCGGTCTTCATAACAATGCCCAAGAACCATAACATATTCATAGCACATAACTTAAGCATAAATGAAAGATAACATTTTCACATTGAAATAACAATATAACATTTTAATATATTGAAATAATAAATCCATTTTAAAAACCATTTTCAAAACCATTTAAAACATTTAATAAAGAGATTTTTGAATCAAAGTATCCCATAACACGAATCTTTTAACATTTTAAACCATTAATATCCAAATTAATAAATCCTTAAAACCATTTTTAAAACATGTATATTAATGAGAAATATTTATAAGAATAAATCATTAAACATTTAAAATGATATTTTTGTTAAAGGGTTTTTAGCAAAATGAGAAACACTTGAATACAATAATTGAGGAATAACATTTAATCAGAACTTTGTAATATCATGTGAATAAAGGAATTCAGGATATAATATTCCAAAGGACAGTATATGCACCATATAAGAGTGAATTGGTGCATAACAACAATGAATTCTCAATAGAAATGTAAAATGAGATGAAATCCCCTGTAAAGAAGGTACCCTTAAATTAAGGATAAATCAATCTCATAATTATGTGTGACAAATATTAATACACCCAATATAAGTAGATATTAAGTGTAAAACAATCATAGGAAATTCACACATATTCATAGAACAACATATTCAAGGAGTACAAGTTTATCCCAAAGAATCAAAATTGGGTTAAGAAGTTCCCTTGCAAAAATTCGACAGCCTAACTGCGTCACTTCAAAATTCAGAAAAAGAGTTGATGAGAGACAAAAAGGGTATCTCATCAATTGGACATAAAATTTACATCAATAAGGATATATAAGAACATATCCCAACATAATAGTATGTTAATTAAAATGCATAACAAAAGAAGTCTTTTAAAAAGAGGAGGGTGAAAGGTTCCCTTACCGACATGGGTATCTTTCGAAACATACACCCCATTAATAAAGGACAATAAAACATTGATTTAAATACTCATAAATGAAAGTATATTATACAATGAGTAAAATAATGGGTAGTACATACACCACTCAAAAGAAATTGTGGCAAATGTAGCATAAATTTCACGAGAATAAAAGTGAGATGAAAAATCTCTTACGAAAACTCGGCAGCCTAACGGCGCAACTTAAAACTTCCAAAATGAATTGATGAGAGTAAATAGGGTCTCTCATCATATCAAAATAAATTTTACAGAAATAGGAATATAAAATAACATCCCCCAACATAACAAAGAGGAGCTTAAAATAAGTGACATAAAGGAGAGTACTTAAAAAGAAAGAGAGAGGTTAGATCTCTTACGAAAATTCGGCAGCCTAACGGCGCCACTCAAAACATCCAAAATGGATTGATGAGAGAGAATAGGGTCTCTAATCATATGAATATAAAAATTACAGTAAGAGTAATATAAAATAACATCCCAATCACAAGAAAGATGAGATTAAAAGGAATGACATAAAAGAGTGTACTTAAAAAGAAAGAGAGGAGTAGGATCCCTTACCTCAAGTCCGACTTGTCTTGTTCGTTTCTTTATATTCCTGAATAATAAACTTTGGTAAATTTATAATTGCCTAAGGACCTCCTTTATAGATTATTATTCAGTTCATATCACATATTATAATGTTATAATAATTGTTTAATAATGTTAGTTCATATCAGATGTTTTTGCCGATGTTTGGTACATGAGTCAAAAATGAACTTGTTTGAAAAATGATTTCCCATGTAGTTATAAGTAAATAATTTCCAGAATAGTATTAATGATTAAAATATCATATATATCCAGTAGATATTCATTTTATACTATTCCATATCATTTGGAGATAAAAAACGAAAAGAACCGTTCATGGAGATGGTAGGCCGTACGTACGCATGAACGCTACTTTCATTTTTGTTTGTCATATTAATGGAATATATATATATATATATATATTATAATTCCAGTATAATATATATGTTATATAGGTCACATATATTCATTAATTTCATTCTTTATACATTCCATGTATTACATGTACGAGTCACATCACTTGAGGGGGTGGTAGTCCACACTTCCTCATATGAAATTATCGCATTTACACAACATGAAAAGAATAAAGGTATGTTTTAAATATAAAATACATAAGCATATAGTAAAAATAAATACAATATATATCATATATAAAATACAATGACATCATAATGGCCACCTTTAAAGGTGTTAAAAGAATATTGAACAATCATCATTTTGTGAGGTAGAAAATCGCCAACCACAGAAACAGTATGTTCTTTAACCATTAGATGAAGGTGTGTGTAAGTTTAGCTCGAATAATTCTTATAAAAAAATCCTACTATATTAAATATACTTGATTTTTTACAAAAGAAATTAATAAAAAGAGTTTAGGGGGTTGGAGAAGCTAAATAAAACAAAAGGACTCAAGTGAAGACATTACCTTAAAATCGGGTAACTCCCTTTGGTTTGAGCTAAAAGGCTTCCTTGGGAAGACTTCTGCCCAAAGTGAGGCTTCAAGGAGTTATAGAGGGATGTGGAGAGACAAAATGGGCTGGGTTTGGCTGAGCCAAAGGCTTTGGAAGTGTGGGTAAGGAGGTAGAGGTGGGGGCCTTTTATAAGAGGAGAGGAGGGGCACTCTTGGAAAGTAAAGAAATGTTACTTTATTTTAGAATGCGTTTCGGATTTTAATGGTCCCACATTAATGTTTTTAGAGTATAAGGTGATAAGGGTTATAAATACACCCATAAAATAGGTTTTGGACATGTGTAGTCTTATATATTACATTATCTTTCCATTTTATTTAAATCGTTAAATAATGAGGTCATCGCTGCATCATCATGATGTTATCAATAATTTAATTTATTTAATGTCTAAAAATTATAAAAAAAATACTATGATGTATGAAATATTTTTAGCTTTCCATTTATTATTTATAGTCAAAAATCTGACTTGTATAACCCCATGTAAAAATTGTTTTAGTAAGAGATCTCATGTTTGTGTCATTTTTACTTTAACATTAAATAAAAAGGTATTTATGTCATTTTCCAACCAAAGTGGCTCCATGGGGTCCCCAAGTTGACCCATGGATTTTCTTGGTCGGCCATGACATATCCAATGAGGTTAGGACATGTTTCTAGGTCATTTCATTTTATTAAAACACTATTTTTACCTTAAACTACACTAATTACCTCTAATCGCGATTAAAAACTTAATAAGTTACTATTCACCAAAAAATTATTTTAATCCCATTGAACAACATTTTACTTCTTAATTACAACCATGTATGTCGGATTTTTTAAATTCAAAACACAAAGATGATAAAATTTCATTTAAATGGAAAATCAGTTTTTATAAGTACCACTTAGCGGTTTCACTATTCATAAAAATTGAAGTTTTTCAGAAAATGACCAAAAATTCACCCTAAGCTATATTTGATATTCCGAATTCAAAAATGTTGTTTATTTTAAAAAATTCAAAACATATAGGTTTCATTAATTAATTTAATAATTAATTCCCGCTGTCAAAACAAATAGCGTGTTTTTATGACACAAAATGTATTAAAAGATTGACACTAGTTTAAGTCCGATTTCAAAGTGAAATTAATTACAACAACCACTATTGGATTAAATGGTAAAAATATATTCTAATTTCACTTTAAAACCAATTAAAAAGATAATCTAATCATATAAATAAATTATAATAAAAGAGGTTTTGAATTAAAATACAACATTTTTCACTATTCTTTAAAAATTGAACTTTTTTGGAAAAATAACAAAAATTTACACAAAGTAAATTTTGATGTCCCAATTATAAAGAAGAATTTTATTTTGTCAAATATAACACATAAAATTTTCAAAAAGTGGATTTAAAAGAGGTTCGCCATCAAAAGGCGGTTAATCGACCTTTTAAAGAATATTTGAATGTTTACGCTTAAAATTGGATTAATTTGCATTTTTAATCCTCTAACATTTATTGTAAAAAGTAAAAATATTTGACAAACATATATAATCATTTTTTAGTTAGTTCTGTTCATTACCTCCATTACAACGGCTAGGCGTTAACTACTATTTAAAATAATATTATTTTATTATTAGAGTGCAACGTAAGATTCCCAAGAAACTCGTTGTTGCGTGTTGGGTACGCCATCGAGCATATCGTCCCCTTTAAAGTCATATTAATATTTTATTCACAAATATGGATAAATGTGAAAATGTCAAATTCTTTATTTACTTGGGGTGTTACAAATATCCCTTTTATCAATGCTTATTACTTAAGCACTGATAAAAGTGTCCCGATATTTTTTAAAAACCCCAACCACTTGTGAACCTATTGCGATATCGGAAGCTTTTCGTGGAAGCCAACCACTTCTAGTACTCCTCATCAGTTATTCAAATCTTGAAGCACACCACTTGACTACCTCTAGTTGCTCGAACATCGTCAGAAATTTAGTGTTTGGTTGCAGTTAGGGTTTCCGAAGAGGATTTTATTCAACCTAGCAAAGTAGGACTTGCGATTTTATTTGTGTATTTTTCATTTTGTTTTTGATTTCCTATTCAATGATTTCATGAGTTATTTGTGGTCCAGTCCTTTTATACTATTTTTCTTTTAGATTATGCACAAAATGATTTTTTATGATATTTTGTTTTATTGACTACCGATTTGGATATCCAATTTTGGTATTTTTAAATTCTTTTTTTGAATCAATTTTATTCACTATCTACATCTGGGCCTACAGGTCATGTATTGGGCATGGTATGCCTCTGGGCCTTCGGGTCATGTATTGAGGGTTTGTCGGGCCTTGTTCCTTGGGCCTACGGGTCATGTACGGGTTCCCCTTAAACCCTTAAGAGGGGGATTATCCATAATAAAATAAAAAAGAAGGCATTCGGGCCATTCGGGCTATTTCTATATAGCGATCTTGTTCATTGATCCATTTTCAAGATTTTATATTCTTCTTAATAGTAAAGGTATTATAATTATAGTTCCATTGTGAGTTAATATATTCCATGTTGATTCCATGTATGTTTTAGGCATGGTTCCCCAGCATCGAATCTATAACATGCTTGTTTTAGTAATTTTTTAAAAACTTAAGGTGTTTTTTTTAAGAATGGGTTAAATTTTCATGTTACCCTTATAGAACCATAAAAAAAATCATTTCATTATAAATATCAAATAAAAAATTAATTATGTTTTCATAACAATCCATGATATAATTTTACATCATCCTTCATGTTGGTGGTTAAATTGACCCAAAAAAATAACATGTAATAATCAATGGATGAGAATTAATATGAAATTAACTTTATTGTAATATATTTATTAAAAAAGTATAATTATTTTATTTTTATTTTATTAAAGTGGTAAATTAGTATTAGGAATAGGTAGTTGTAGAAGCTAAATGGAAAAGAAATATAAGAAATTGTAAATTACATAAATGAAATCATATCTTCTATTGAAATATTTATTTGTATTGAATAATTTAGAAAATCCTATTGAGACTAAGACCTCTAAAAAGTGTTATAGATGAAAATTATAAAGATTATTTGTAGCTTATGTTGAGGGATCATAATTTTAGTTATATTTATAAAGGGGTGGTGGAGGGGTTCCTATATAATAGATAATAAGTGTCATTTTCTCAAATACCCATTTCTTAATGTGTGATAAATAAAAATATATATCTCATGTGGATCCAATGTGAAGAAATAATAGATATGTTCTCTGCATTACCTATAAATATTAAGGGTAGGTATGAATCATGGAAAATGAAATAAGGATGAGTTGTCTATAAATTTTACCTTTGAATGAGTTCATAGGATAACACCTACCACAATAGAGTAATTATTTTCTTAAATATAATTACCCATTTTCTTCAACAAACTAAAATTCTTCGAAACAAAGCTATAAATATTGATTTCCCTTATTATAATTTTCTATAACTTTCACATTTCATAATGAATATCTTATGTGTATTTATTTATATATTGTAAAAAAATAATCTTTTATGATCCCAATAAGATGGATATGAATTGAAAATAGATGCACACTAATTGTTTAACAAATGAGTATAAATATTGTGTTAAATAGTTCATTAAGTTTGAAAGAGAGCATGAAAACGACCCTTCTAAAATCTTATGTCTGTGTTTACGTTGTTTTTATTCAAGACACATTAGTCCTAAAGAGTTGGAAGAACATTTGATTTGTCACAGAATAGATCAAATCTATAAATTTTGGACTAAACATGGGGGAAAATTGAATGTGGACACCGATTGGGATGATACTATGGTTTATGAATCATTTGATATGAATACATTTGTAAATGATGATGGAGATTACATGGAATAAATGAAAATGGAAATTGAATATGACCTTCATGATTTTCCAAAGTTGTTTGAGGAGTTAAATAGTTGTTCTAAGAAACCATTGTATACTAGTTTTACTAAATACACAACATTTTCAGTTGTATTGAAGTTATATAATTTGAAAGCTGGTAGCAGATGGAGTGACACCATCTTTACAGAACTACTTGGTCTCCTGAATGATATGCTACCAGAAGAAAATGAACTACTATGCTGAACATATGATGCTAAATGAATGTTACATTCAATGGGCATGATATCTAAAAAATAAATGCTTGTCTAAATTATTTAATATTATTTTTGAAGGACCATGAATCACTCATAAAATTCCCTAACTGTGGAATGGATCGATACAAGAAAAATGAATAAAGTCCTTCAAAATATGTATGGCAATTTCTTAAAATTCCATAGTTTAGAATACTATATGGATGTTAGGAAATTGTGAGATAATTAACATGGAATGAAGATACAAGAATTAAATATGGGAACCTACATCATCCAGTAGATTCTCCTCAGTGGAATAAAATTGATTGCGAGTTTCCTAAATTCGAAATGAGTTGTGAAACTTGCGTCTTTTGTTATATATATATATGGAATAAATACTTTTTGTGTATAGAGTAGTACTTATAGAACATGGACCATCATGTAGGTAAATTATAACTTTCTTCCATGGTTATTCCAGAAGGTCAAATACATTATGTTGTCTCTTCTTATATCTGGACCAAAGCAACCTAGTAATGATATTGATGTCTATTTGTCTCTATTGATTCAAGATCTAAAATTGATGTGGGATACTGGTGTTACAATGTATGGTGCTCATAGAACTGAAGAATTCACATTAAGGGACATGTTGTATAGAATGATAAATGACTTCCCCACTTATGGAAATTTATTAGGATATAACATTAAAATAATGTTGGGGTTTCCCATTTGTGAAAAATGCACATACTCAGTTTGGTTGAAACATTCCTCGAAGATTTTGGTTTTCAAACATTAGAAATTTTTACCTTGATGACATAAATAACAATCATGGAAGAAAAAATTCAATAGGAATATCAAATAAGGTACAACACCATCTTTATTAATGGGTGATCAACTATAAAATAAATTAAAAAATATCAACACTATTTTTTATAAACCATTTTCAAAGAACCTTACAAAATCAGGTTGGAAGAAGAGATAAAGTTTATTTGAAATTCTTGTATTGGAATTTTTTGTATGTCATAAATTTTCTTGATGTCTTTCATGTATAAAAAAATCTTTTTTATAGTGTCATTGTCATGTTACTAAATGTTCCTAGTAAATCTAATGATGAAATCAAGGAAAGGTTGGAATTTATTAAAATAGGGACAAAGGAAGAGTTAGCACTGGTGAAGGGTAAAATATGGACTTTTCTTCCTCCACCAGCTTACACTCTCTCCAAATAGGAAAAATTGAAAATTTTTCTTTTTCTTAATAGGGTAAAAGTTCCATAAGAGTTTTCATAAAATATTGATAATTCTTCTTCAATGACTAATTTGAAGTTACAAGGACTAAAATCACATGATTGTCATGTTTTGATACAAGATTTAATGCCTATTGTTTTCTATTGAATTCTACCTCAAAATGTATATTAACCAGACTATGCTTCTTTTTCAAATCCATATGCAGTAAATTTGTAGACCTGGTGAAGTTTTCCATCATGAATAAGGAGATTGAAGTCATATTATGTGAATTATATATTTCATTCCCACCATTATTATTTGATATAATGGTCCAACTGATGGTTCACATGGTTAGAGAGGTTCAACTGTGTGTTCCTATCCATTATAGATGGATGTACTGGTATATGATTATTTTTAAAGGGTATGTCAATAAATGAAGTGGTTCAGAAGGTTGTATTGAAGAATGATATATTTTTTAAGAAGCTATTGAATTCTATATCGATTACCTATCAGATGTTGAAAGCATCGATCTCCCAAAGTCTCATCACATCGAACTCCTTCTGTGAGAAGGGATTCCTAGAAGAGATGTTGTTATAATTACCATGATAGAGTGGGAGAAAGCACACCTTTACATATAAAACAATAGTAAAGATGTTGATCCATATATTGAATCCCACAAAGAAATTCTTAGATATTTGAATCCATCAAAGGTTAAAGGATGGATATAAAATACACATAATCAATAGTTTATAGGATGGTTTAGAGATCAAATTTATAAGGATTTATATAAAAATATGAATTCAATTGTTGAAAAACTTCAATGTCTAGCCATAGGATTAAATGTAAATGTTATATCTTACACTGGTTTTGTAATCAATGGTTATATATTCTATAAAAAAGAACATGATGGCTTCAATACGATTGAAAACATTGGTTTTACGATTGTGTATAAAGCAATGCACATATCTATTTCCAAGGATAGAAATCCAATTTATGAAAATATGTCATATTTTTTCATTATCGAACAGATATACAAGTTGGATTATACAACATTTTAGGTTCCAATTTACCATTGAAAATTTGTTGATAATATCAATGGAGTGAAAGTTGATGAAATGGGCTTTGTAATGGTAAATTTCAGTGTAGAAGAGGAAAAAATGAGCCATTCATAATGGAATTACAAGTAGTGAAAGTATTTTATGTCTCTGATACAACAAACAAAAATTGGTGGATTATCCTACTGGCGACTAAAAAAAATGTCAAGTCAGATGAAAATTAAATTGAGGATAACCCTTTCATTGGTACATCACAATCAATTCATGTTGGTCCTAATGTAGACAATGTATTTCATGTTAGAGGGGACCACAAAGAGGGGATTTTTATTCTAGATAGAAGAACCAAATTTTTGTAACCTTTCAAAAAAATAAAGAGAGTTCAATGAGAATGTAAAAGTGTTTTTTAATATATTATGTTTTTCCTCATAAAATTATATATTTTCTAATACAATAACATAATCTAAATTAAATTTTTGACTACTCATGAAACTAATATCTTATACGCATGATGATGCTACCAATATATTAGAAGAACAAACTATAATGAAGGGAACCCTTTGGAAATATGTAAAGGTAATGTTCTGATATACTTTCTCTATTTTACCGAAAAATTATATAATAAAATGTTGATTTAATTTTCATTATTTTTTATAGAGTTAATTTATTTTATAATATTTTTGTATATGTTTCATTCCTTTGAAAGAAGAGCAACAACGCCATCTCTGCTCAATCACAGAGGTAATCTTGATGTTTGCACAGTAAAATCATTGTCCATAGAATTAATGCATTTTTTCATATTTATATTTAATTTATTTCTTTTTAGTACTACTCACATAATAATTGTTTTCTTATAGATTTGGATTCTTTTGTTCGAGTTGGGGTGGTCTTTCCATCTTTTATGCCTTTTTGCACCAAAATAGACATCTTCTCCCGCAAAACCTTTTCACCCCTACATTGTTTCATTCATCAATTTCATTTAAGTTATCTCCACTGCCTTTGTAGGAAGAGAAATTACACAGCCTCCACTCAATTATAGAGTCAATCTTGATGATTTCATAGTAAAATCATTATTCATATAATTAATGTACTATTTCATATTTATGTTTAATTTATTTCTTTTTATTATTACTCACATAATAATTATTTTCTTATACAAGTGGATTATTTTATTTGAGTTGGGGTGATCTATCCATCTTTCATTCCTTTATACACAAAAACTTCAAAATAATTCTTATCCCTCAAAACATTTCACCCCTACAGTGTTTAAATTTATCACTTTCCTTCAAGTTCCCTCCATTACTCAATAATTGACGTAATCTTGATATTTGTACAGTAAAATCATTTCTCATATAATTAATGTATTATTTCATATTTATTTTTAATTTAATCCTTTTTAGTATTACTCATAATAATTGTTTTCTTATACTGGTGGATTTTTTTGGGTTGATGTGGTTTGTTCAAAGTTGCTCATGTAGTGTTGGCAGTTTGACGAAGAAAGTCAATGGACCGGTATGCCTCCAAGAACTTATTTTTACTTAAAATTGATATTAATTTTAGTAAAAAAGAAAACTAACATACTCAAAACAAATAAAACATATTAATATTGTTTTGATACTTTAAGAAAATGATCCATAATTCATTTGTGATGTGTAATAACTAGCTGCACCTCAATCTGATACACAATGTGCTCGATATGAGTCAATATGTCTATTCTCAGTTTAAAATCGACATTTGACTTTAAAAAGTTTCAATAAGTAAAAATCAATAAAATATGATTTTATTTTCTTGATAATTTAGTTAATTGATTCATAAATCATTTATTACATTTAAGAATTGGTCTCACATGAAACTAATACAAGATGTGATTCGTATGAGTCAAAGTGCGTGTTTCGAGTTTAAAATGACATTTTAGTAAAAAAGAAAAGTAACGTACTCAAAACTAAAAAAAATAATATTGTTTTGATACTTTATTAAAACAATTAATATGTGATTTTTAACGTGTAGAAATTATCCGAACCTCAATCCAATGCATGGTGTGACCTGTATGACTCTAAGTGCGTCTTTATTTAAAATTGATATCAATTTTAGTAAATAAACAAACTAACCTACTCAAAATTTAACAAAAACATTAATATTGTTTTGATACTTTTGGAAAATTATTTATAAGTGATTTGAGATGTGAATTAATCAGCCACACCTTAATCCGATGCATGGTGTGATCAGTATGACTCCAAGTGCATGTTTTTATTTAAAATTGACATCAATTTTAGTAAAAAAGCCAAATGACATGCTCAAAACCAAGAAAACACATTAAAATTGTTTAAATACTTTATAAAAAATGATCCATAAGTCATTTTTGATGTGTAGGAATCAGCCACACCTCAATCAGATACACAATGAGATCCGTATGAGTCAAAGTGTGTGTTTCAATTTTAAAATGAAATTTTAGTAAAAAAGAAAAGTGATGTATTCAAAACCAATAAAATACATTCATATAGTTTTGATAATTTAGGACAATGATAAAAAAGTAATTTGGGTTTTTTAGAAATCAATCAAACCTCAATACGATGTATGGTGTGGCCAGTATGACTCTATGTGCATCTTTTTATTTTAAATTGACATAAATTTTAGTAAAATTAACACTTTCTGTTAATTTATTTCTTTATATTATTATGAACATAAGAATTGTTTTCTTATATAGGTGTGTTATTTTTCTCAATCATGGGTGGTTTGTTTGGAAATATAATGAGTTGGTTTAGGATTAAAAGATAAAGGAACATTGATGTTTTTGAATGTATGTAATAATTTGTATTTATGTAATTTTATAAACCAATGTTTGAAATATCTATAATATATATTTTTTTCTTATGTTTGTGTTGTAAATTTCATTTCATTTAAATACTGTGTTGGGAAATATTTTTGTTGATATCTGATGTGTTTCTGGTGCGGTGGTGTGCTGTTACATCATAATACAGTGGTGTTATAGTGTGTTGTTACAACACACTCCAATATTTCCCTTTTTTAACGCTGATAAAAAACACATTTATTATAACTGATAAATGTCTACATTATCAGTGCTTCTATGAGTGTTGGTAAAAGATCCTTTATCATCGCTTCTATAAGCACTGATAAATGAATACTTTATCAGCGCTTTTATAATCCCTAATAAAAGACCCTTTATAAGCGGTTTTATAATTACTAAAAAGTAATGCCTTTATCTGCACTTATTCACCGCTAATATAAGACCTAGGCTTTTTTCCTTGCTTGTAAGGACCCAAAAATTTATTAATGAAAATTCCTCTTGATCTAATTAAATGCCTTATTATATAAAATAGTTATATAACATATGAACCTCTTTGGTTTTATGATTTTGGATTTCAAAATACCATTAATAATTTTTATTGTTGCTAATATAGCTGTTGAAAAATAATCACATGATTAGTATAAATATAGGGCTTTAACAAATACAATTTACTCAAACAAAGGAAGAAATGGCCACATCCAGTAGAATTTATCCATACAAATCCCATTTGTTGGATCTCAGAAATGAGGTGGCATCATTGGGCTTTTCTCTTGACCAATACTAAGTCGAGCTTCAACATGTTATGTTTGAATGGAACCACCTATGGGAGAAGTGGAAGTTGATAGAGATTACCACCCTAGCGATGTTATCCGAGCCACCCCAAGAGTCTGTCACCATCACAAACCTTACCCTTTGGTCTTATTCGGGTGTTATAAGGGGTTATGTAACATAACCTTAACATTATGATTATGTGTGTTACTTTTGTATATAATAAAAAATACACATTCATTTTATTATTGTTACTTTGTAAATGGTTTTTAAAGCACAAATAGTATTTTTAGTTAATAATAAATTAAGAAATATATTTTTATGAATTAATGGGTTTTTGAATTAAATAATATTTTAATAAAATATTATTACTAAATTAATTTTTATTAAATATAAACTACTATATATGTTTTATGAATACAATTGTAATTTTTATTAAGGTTTGAAAACTGTTTTTGTCAAACCCATGAATTTTTGATAAATTTCAGTTTTATTTTGAAAGTAAAAATTCACATGTTTAAAAAATTATTTAGATAAAATAAATATTATTTTTGGAATGAGGACTTCAAAATTATCCAATGGTGAATTTTTCATAATTTTCTGAGACAGTTGATTTTTTGGGAAAAAATTATATACCATTTTAATATATAATGTGTTTTATGAAATCATAATGACCCAATAGTGATGTAATAAAATATTATAAATGGTATTTTCGGCCAATATATGTTTTACCTTTAACAAAATGTTATTTAATATTTGTTTGGTTAATTTTATGGTGTCTTAGTGGACCCTCCAAGACTTATAAAACATTTTAACTTTTTAAATTGATTTACTTGAGAGTATGACTCACTTCCACATAATCAAGGCTAATATTTTAATAATTTAGTCCATTGTACTTGTAAAATAATGTTTTCCACTCCCCTTTGGAAAACACCATGTGAAAAAACCATGGTATGGTTTGTGGTTTTGATTAGTTTAATGTGTGGTGCCCAAAACCTAAATAATAAAACATTCCCTCTTTCCCAATATAAACCCACCCAAACTCCCACTTTATCTTCCCTCAAAGCCTTTTTATCTCTAAAAAACTCTTCCATACTCTCTATATAATCCTACCAAGGCTCCACAAGCTTCTAATAATCCTCTCTCAAGCCTCTCCCAAGCCTTTGGGATCACACATTGAAGTAAAGGATTTCTTCCTTTCTCATTTTGTTCAAGTTTCTTTATGTTTCTATACCTTTTTAATTTCAATTAAAAATGTTGGGGGTATTATTTCTAACCTAACCTATAATTCCATACTTATTTTTTAATAATTATAAACCCCATTTATCTCTCATTAATGCCTCCCATGTACACATATTACCATGCTGAAATTATGTAAGGGATTTATGTCTCCTCATTTACATTCAAGCAATTATTTTGTATTATGAATCTAAAGTCCATTAAATATGTAAGGACATGTATATAAAAGAACCCCTTAATTTACATTTCATGTAAATATGATGAGACACCTCTTTCTCTCTCATCAATTATTTTTATGAATTCTTATGTCATGCCATTATGCTGCTGAAATTACACCGCGATTTTCTAAGCCAAAGTCATTGTGTAGTGAATACCTTGCCCATTTCTCTATCAAGGGTATTCACCTTTATGCACATTTACTTATTGATTATATATTTTCATGTATTTAATCCACATTCCTTTATCATGGAATAAATGATGATGTTTAATGATTCCATGTTGTATGATCTATGTGGCACACTTATGCATGAAATGAAATGATTAAGAAGGGTGCACCCTAATAGTGCTCCAATGCATTGGGTAAAGATTAGTATCATGATACTTTAAGTTAAATGAGGGTTTAATAATTATAATTCAATTTTAATTTCGGTTTACTCATTCTCTATGTGCAATGGGCCTTGTCTCATGCTAATATCATGTTAAATGTTGTTGCCACATTTCCAAGTTATGATAATCATGCTATATCATACCTTTATGTTAATGTTTCTCTTATGCTCCATTGATATTATTATTTCCTAAAATATATTTTATTCTTAATGTTATGACTTGTTTACTCCCTTACTGGGATTTATAGATCACCCTTTTCTTATGCATGTCCTCAGGTTATCATATGCAATGCTAAGTATGAAGGAATGTTGTGGTCACGTTAAAGAAGTTTTCAATAAAGATGTTGAATTTTATGTTCTAAGTTGTTATGTAATTTTCCTAATCCCCAAATACACTAGAACTCTATATATTCTATCTTGTATCAAGTTAATATTCTATGTAATAAATTGTGTTTAAATGTGAAATAAAGAGTAGGGTTTTTATAGTTGGTATTAGAGGATAGGTTTAGTTATTTTTGGGATTAGGATTTGAAAACCCTAGTGAAAGCCTTAGGGATATAACTGAGTATAATAAAAACATACCTAAATTTTTGTGACTATTAAGTAAGTGTTTTATCAAGAAAATACATCTATTTCAGGATACGAGTAGGTTGAGGCAGCTGTGGTATAAATGTATCTAGGGGTAAAACCAGAAAACACCACTTTGAGCTAGACTCAAACGGGAACTGCTGCACGACAATGAGCCTTACTGCACTTTTGGTTATGACACTCCTAGGGGATATGATTTGGTAAATTCATAATCTTAGTATGAACCATTATTAGGGGAATTTAAAAAAATCCCCTAAGAATATATGTTGGGAAGTAGACCATGGATAACATAGATTGAAGCCTCTAAATTCATAAGTTAAGGAAATAAAAGTATTTTATAAGTCACCTGTTTTGGTCTTTGGATTACCCTTTATGTGTTACCCTTAACATTCCTTTTATTCCAGCCAATGGCCGGTGATAGGAGGACTCGAGATAAAAACTGATGCAAAGATTAGTGTGAAGACTATTCTAATGAGATTCCCAATCTGATGGGAGTAGGAACCATAAAATTTTTCACGATAATCTCTTAGTTAACTCAAGTTTTGAATAGAATCATGGGTCAAGAGAAACATTCAACCTCCCATAAGAAAGAACAAGTCATAATAAAGATATTCATGAGACAAAGGCCTCCTACATTTAATGGACAATCTAATCCCTCAATTTTCAAACAATGGATCAACTCCATTGAAAAGATCTTCTCCATCCTTCAATGTTCCGAACAAGAGAATGATCTTCTAGATACTTATTTTATAGAGGTTGAAGCTGATCAATGGTGGAAATTGATAAAAAATATGAATCCTAAAGAGGGGATCAAGGCGTTGTAATAGAAGGATTTCTGTAAAATGTTTTTCAATAAATATTTTCCTCACACCCTCAAACTTAAGATGGAAAGGTACTTCCTTACCTCAAGAAAAAAAGATGAAGAATCCATTGGAGCGTATGAGTAAAACTTCACAAGGCTTTCAAAATTTGACTTTGAATTTTTTGTTACCCCAGAATTCAAGGTTTACCTCTTCTTTGGTAGGCTAAAACTTAGCCTACAGAAATCCCTAGCGATCTGTGACTTTGAGAGCTATGAGGAAATTGTATGATGTGCCCTCAAAGTCAAAATGAATATCATGTAATCTCAGGGGTATCATGGGGATAAGATGCATAAGGTGGACTTCAATTCAGGCAGTCTGATGGATAAATCCAATAGTGATAAGAAAATCCAGCACCCCACTTGGAAAAGGTGAAAAAAGAAGCACCCCGGAAATTTCTTGAAGGGGACGAGGAAATTATTTATGAGTGGAAGAGAAAGGAACCTGGAAATTAACTACCGATAAGAAAAACCCACGGCTGTGATAGAGGAAAGAAATACTATGTTTGACACTCAACATTTTGTTCATTTCTTCAACTGCAAAGAACTAGGGTACTTTGCAAACCAGTTCCCTAAGCCAAGGGTTTTTGGAGACAACCAACAACCTCCAAGGCAGCAAGGGAGAGTTTTTTCCATCACTACCACTGAAGTGAACCCTGACAATGAAGTTGTGAAAGGTACACTAGTTATTCATTCAAGAATAGAGAACATACTTTTTTATTCCGGTTCTACGCATTCTTTTATATCTCGAAAGTTTAGTAGAACTATCCCAACACCACCAAAAATCATGGAAGTAAAGATGTCGATGAGAACGGAAAATGGGGAAATCATGGAAACCCATGAATATAACTCCTCCCCTATCATAATTTGTGGTTTGTACTTACTAGAAAACCTTGTAATACTCCCTTAGGTGGAATTTGATGCAATTCTTGGCATGTATTTTCTTTACTTATATAGATCCAACATAAATTTCATGTGAGAGGGAAATCACTCTCCATATGGTGAATCGATCCCCGATTCTGTACAAGTGAAAGGAGGAGGATGAATCTTATTTAGCACCATCATATCAAGCGTGGATATTACTGCCCTATGAGTATGCATATCTGGCTCAGATGATTGAGTCTAAGGAAGCAACCATCCTTGAAGACATGACTATTTTGGGGAAATTCACTGAAGTGTTTCCCAAGGAACTTTCTGGTCTTCCTCCAAGAAGTGATGTTGAATTCTCAATTGATCTTATACCTGGGAATTTTCCAATGTCTAAAACTCCATATAGAATGGCTATTGGGGAGCCTATGGAGCTGAAGAAACAACTATAGAAGAATCTGAATAAAGGGTTTATACGCCCAAGTGCTTCACTATGGGGTGAACTGGTCTTCTTCATGAAGAAGAAGGATGGGTCAATACACCTTTATATTGATTATCATGAGCTCAACTAAATCATAATAAAGAAAAAGTATCCTCTGTCACAAATTGATGAATTATTCGATCATATATGTGGAGAACAATACTTCTCTAAGGTGGATTTGCAGTCAAGATATTACCAAGTAAGGGTGAAGAAGGAGGATATCCCCAAGACTTCTTTTCATACAAGATACAAGCACTATGAATTCATAGTAATGCCTTTCAGACTCACTAATTCTCTAGAAATATTCATGGACTTGATGAATAGAGTCTTTAGAGATTACCCCAAAAAATTTGTGGTAGTCTTTATAGATGATATTATAATATAATCAAAAATCAAGGAGGAGCATGAGGAGCATATAAGTATTGTTCTATAGACCTTGCAGAAGGATAAGCTCTATGAAAAGTACAACAAGTGTGAGTTCTGGTTGAAGGAGGTATCATTTTTGGGTCATATCATCAAAAGCAATGGGATATCTGTGGATCCCTCCAAGATAGATGCAACTAAAGGATGGACGAGGCCAACATTGATAATGGATATCTGTATCTTCCTAGGGTTAGATGGATATTATAGCGAATTTTTGAAAAATTTCTCATGATTGTATAACCCTCTTACCAAGATAACTCGGAAGGGAGTAAAGTTTTCTTAGAGAGATTAATGCGAAGAAAGCTTCAAGGAGTTGAAAAGGAGGCTTATCACTACACCTGTGCTCACACTACCCACAATTGGAGAACTTTTTGTGGTATTTAGTGATGCTTTGAAGAAGGGCTTGGGCTGTGTGTTGATGAAAAATGACAAAGTCATTATCTATGCTTCAATGTAATTGAAAGTTCATGAGAAAAACTGTCCAACACATGATCTGGAGTTGGATGTAGTAATCTTCGCTTTAAAAATTTGGTGACATTACCTATTTGGGGAGAAGTGTGAAATATATACGGATCAAAAAATCCTCAATTATATATTCACATAGAAAGAGTTGAACATGCACCAATGATGATGGTTAGAGATGATCAAAGACTATGACTTCTCAATCCATTACCACCCTAGGAAAGTGAACAATGTGGAAGATGCCGAAAGTAGAAAGGACCCAACAATTATATCATTGATGAGAATTTAAAAGGACCAAATCTTCTTATATTTGATGAATATGGACATGGGAATCATAAATAAAGGAACATCATCAATAATTTCACAAATTATTTCTCAACCATCTCTTTTGTAAAGGTTAAAGGATGATCATAAGGATGATGTGGGAATTTAGAAGAAAGTGGAAACTACCCGAAAATGGAAATCCTCAGAGTTCAATATTAATGAAGAAGTAATTTTGAGATTTGGGAAAATTCTATGTATTCCATCAGGTCTGGATTTAAATAAATAACTTTTGGATGATGCATATAGTTCAAATTTCTCCATTCACCCAGGAAACACAAAACTGTATTGAGATCTCAGAGAGCATTATTGATGGGATAACATGAAGAAGGAGGTGTTGAGTATACATCAAAGTTCTTGGTATGTCAGTAAGTGAAGGATAAGAGGAATAAGTCTAAGGGGATGATGTAGCCATTACCCATACCAGCATGGAAATGGGAGAACATCACCATGGAATTTATCACCGAACTTCCGAAGACATACAAAGGAAACAATGCTATCTGAGTTGTTGTGTATTTTCTTACAAAGACTGCATGCTTCATTAAAATTATAGAGGATTTGTCATTGGATAAACTGGAACATATATATATTTATATATCAGATAAGTGGTAAGGCTACATGGAGTACCACTATCTATTTTATACGATCGATATCCAAGATTCACCTCTATGTTCTGGAAGAGTCTTCAACATGCTATGAATACTGAGATAAACTTCAGTATGGCTTATCATCCCCAAACTGATGGCCAATTTGAGCAGACTATCCAAACACTTCAGGACATGTTGAGAGCATGCTTAATGGACTTATAAGAAGGATTGGATAAACATCTTCCTCTTATTGATTTCTCTTACAATAACAGTTTCTACTCAAGCATCCAAATGGATCCTAATGAATCCATTTATGGGAAGAGGTGTAGAATACTGGCATGTTGGGATGAAGTTGGGAAGAAAAAACTCCTAGGTCTAGAAATGGTTGAAGAAATAGTGGATAAGGTTAAGACCATCCAGAATAACATTAAAGCTGCTCAAAGTAAACAAAAGAGCTATGCTGATAATCATCAATGAGACCTAGAGTTTGATATTGAATACATGGTATTCCTCCACATATCACCATGGAAAAGAGTTATGAGATTTGGGAATATGGGAAAGCTTATTCCAAGGTACATCAACCCTTTTGAGATCCTTGATCGCATTGAAGAAGTGGACTATCGAATAAAAATCCCACCAAACCTATCTCAAGTACACGATGTATTCCATGTATCAATCTTGAGGAAGTACATACCTGACCCATCACATGTACTCAATCCAGAGGTGGTACCATTGGAGAATGACCTCTCCTATGAAGAGAAGTCGGTGAAGATCTAAGATCGTAGGGAAAATGTTCTATGAAATAAGACAATTCCCCTTATCAAGGTATTGTGGTGAAACCAAAAGTTTGAAGAAGCAATGTGGGAATCATAGGAAGTGATGAAGCAGAGTTACCCGTATGTGTTTCAGTGCAGGAAAAGGAAATTTCAAGGGAGAAATTTCTTAATGGGGGAAGATTATAATGACCCAAACTATTATTAATGAAAATTCTTCTTGATCTAATTAAATGTATTATTATGTAAAATGGTTATATAACATATTCAATTCTTTGGTTTTATGATTTTGGATTTTAAAATACTATTAAGAATTGTAACCATTGATAATATAGTCGTTGAACAGTAATCACGTGATTAGTATAAATATAGGGCTTTAACAAATCCAATTTACATAGACAAAGGAAGCGATGACCTCATCCAGTAGAATTGTTCAGTACAAAGCCCATTTGTCAGAGCTCAGAAAGGAGGTGGAATCATTGGGCTTCGTTCTTGACCAAGCCCAAGCTGAGCTTCAACACGTTAAGCTCGAACGGAACCACCTATGGGAGAAGTGGTAGTTGATAGAGATTACCACCCGATCGATGTTATCTGAGCCACCCCAAGAGTTTGTCACCATCAAACACCTTACCCTTCAGTATTATGTGTTTTTTATAAGGGGTTATCTAACAAGACCTTAGAAATATGATTATATGAATTATTTTTGTATATAATAAAGAATATACATTCATTTTATTATTGTTACTTTGTAAATGGGTTTTAAAGCACAAATAGTATTTTTAGTTAATATTCAATTAAGAAATCTGTTTTGATGAATTAATGGATTTTTGAATTAAATAAAATTTTAATAAAATATTCTTACTAAATTAATTTTTATTAAATATAAATGGTTGTATAATTTTTTTGAATACAATTGTAATTTTTATTAAGGTTTGAAAATTGTTTTTTTCAAACCCAAGAATTTTTTATAAATGCCGTTTTTTATTTAAAATGTAAAAATTCACATGTTTAGAAAATTATTTAGATAAAATGAATTTTATTTTTTTAATCAGGATGTTGAAATTATCCAATGTTAAATTTTTCATAATTTTATGAGATAGCTGAATTTTTTGGTAAAAATTAAGTACCATTTTAATATATAATGTGTTTTATGACATCATAATGACCCAATAGTGATGTAATAAAATACTATAAATGGGATTTTCGGACAATATATGTTTTACCTTTAAAATAATGTGATTTTATATTTATTTTGTTAATTTTATGGTGCCTTAGTAGACCCTCCAAAACTTATAAAATATTTTAGCTTTTTAAATTGATTTCCTCAAGAGTATAACTCACCTCCACATAAGAAATCCTAATATTTTAATAAGTTATGCCATTGGACTTGTAAAATAATTTTTTTCACTCCCCTTTGGAAAAAACCATGGTATGGTGTGTGTTTTTGATTAGTTTAATGTGTGGTGCCCAAAACCTAAATAATAAAGAATTCCCTCTCTTTCTCTTCATAAACCCACCCAAGATCCCACTTCATCTTCACTCAAAGCCTTTGGAGCTCAACCTAAATCTACCATCCTCTCTCTATAATCCTTCTAATTCTCCCCAATCACCTAAGAATCCTCTATCAAGCCTCTCCCAAGCCTTTGGGATCACACTTCCAAGTAAGGTATTTCTTCCTTTCTCATTTTTGTCGAAGTTTTTTTATGTTCCTATACCTTTGTATTTTCAATTACAAATGTTGGGGTATGATTTAAAACCTCCCATATACTTCCCTTATTATGTTTTAATGATGATATACCCATTTATATCTCATTAATTCCTCCCATGTACACCCGTTATCATACCGAAATTTCGTAATGGATTTATATCTCCTCATTTACATTCAAGCAATTATTTTGTATTATGAATATAAATTCCATTAAATATGATGGTAAATGTATCTATATGACCCCCTTAATTTCCATTTCATTTAAATATGATGATACTACAATTTCTCTCTCATCTACCATTTTTATGAATTCTTATATCACCCTGTTATGCTGCCGAAATTGCACTATGATTTTTCAAGCAAAAGTCATTGTGTAGTGAATACCTTTCCCATTTCTCTATCAAGGGTATTCACATTTATGAACATTTACTTATTGAGTATATAGTTTCATGTATGTATTCCACATTCATTTATCATGGAATAAATGATGATGTTGAATGATTCTATGTTTTATGATCCATGTGGGACACTTATGCATGAAATGAAATTATTAAGAAGGGTGCGACCAAATAGCACTCCAATGCATTAGGTAAAGATTAGTATCATGATACATCAAGTAAAATGAGGGTTTACTCATTTAAATTAAAGTTAAATGAGGGTTTACTCATTAATTATGTTTAATGGGCCTTGGATCATGCTAATATCATGTTAAATGTTGTTGCCACATTTCCAAGTTATAATAATCATGCCATATCATGCATTTATGTTCATGTTTCTATTATGCTCCATTGATATTATTTTTTCCTAACATGTATTTTATTATTTATTTTATTCCTTTTTACTACCTTAGTGGGCTTTATAGATCACCCTTTTCTTATGCATGTCCTCAGGTTATCCCATGCAATGCTAAGTATGAAGGAATGTTGTGGTCATGTTAAAGATGTTTTCATTAAAGATGTTGTGTATTATATTCTAAGATGTTATTTAATGTTCCTAAGACCCAAAGACACTAGAACTCTTGATCTTATATCTTGTATAAAGTTAATATTCTATGTAATAAATTATGTTTAAGTGTTAAATAAAGATAAGGGTTGTTATATTGCTCATGTAGTCAATGCTTTTCTAGTAGTAATAAAGGCCATTTCTAACATTATTAAAGGCCTATTTTATAGTAGTGATACTACATACTCCACATATATTAAATTAGTATACAGAATTTAATTTCCATGTGTCTTTTTTGTTATTTATTGACAATACATTTTTTAAAATTACATCACATAATGCATATGATATATGTCATGTGGGTGCATTGTATGCATCAAGGACCATGTAGAGTAGTTTGAACTTGTACTCACCGAGTTGCTTCCAAGTATAATTTGTGTACTTATTTTTTAAAATTTTAACTTAAATAAATTTATTTAGAATCACAATGGATGGGTACCTCAAACCAAAAATGGATGGATATTAAGATAAAATTAATTATTTGATTAATCAAATAATTAATTGGATTAATTCATGCATGTTTTATCATAGTTAAAAACGAATTGAAATAATTAATAGACAATTTTTTTAAATGCGTAGTCATTTCATGTATATGATTTATCATGATCATAGACCAGACCTATCTATGTGCTGGTTTTAATTAATTTTATATTAATTTATTGGTTTTTGTAATTATTTATTATTTAATTAAATTTTATGGTTTGTGCACCATCCTTTCCTTTTTTATTATGTAAAACATGTGTGTTTGAGGTTGTTTTATATAAATTATACTTAAACCAATCCTTTAGTTCCCCTAACCTATATTTGAGTATAAACCATATATAATGAAAGAGTATCCAGTTATATAGAGGTGGTTCAAAATGGAGTTGAGGTGAAAATAACCCAGGTGATACATTGTAGGATAGGGGGAATGTTGTGAATTATGTACAAATTGACATAATTATTTTTCCCCCTAGAGTCATAGGAAGATTTATTACCTTCTCAATAAATCAACCGATGGATAAGCTCATGATCAAGTCATTTATTATTATTTTCATGGACGATTTTTTTATTGATGCCAGACCACATTCACATATAAATAATGTTTTATTAGTACATGGTTAATCAATTAATTATAATCCACTTAATATTAAAAATATATGTAAAAAGGTTAAAATAAGATAATTTATTCATAATAAAAAAAGACCTCAAGTTAATATTAAGTCAAAATAAGCCTTTTATTGCCTGAGTTAAGATGGATACAATGTTAAAGTGTGAATTCTAGCCTCTTCCAGGGGAATTTTTAATTATTAGATGTATAAAAAAGATTATGGGTCAAATTAACAAACTTATATTGGGTTTAATGGAATTTTTATATTTAATATAAATTTGGGGGCATGTTTTGATGAAATCCAGGCAAGGATTTAAGGATTAGGGAGTCCACTCAATGGATCCAGGAGCTGCAATCCTGTAATTGGAAAGACTGCCTACCTAAATAACTTATTATAATTTACATGGAATTTTTATGGGTTATAAGAATGGAAATATAGATCCTTTCCACTAGAATGTTCTTATAATATAACATTCAAATTCTAATGGTGAGGGTTTTCAGGACTTGATAAAATAATGGGGGAATAATAATAAAACTAAAATTATTATGTATCACAAAATTGATTATCAAGTAAAGTTAAAATAATATACTCTTATATTGTTACAGTGAAATGAAATTTTCATTAACCAAATTATCACTATGATAAATTATGGAGAAATTTCATCTACTGACTGGTAGTAACTTCCAGGAATGGTTCATATGCCTGTAGGTTTTTCCTTGCTTTGAACATAAGTCTTATGTGCTAGAAACCCCAATCACTAATCTTTCCACTAAGGAGGTGAGTGATGGGGAGTTTTATATATTAAATAAACACTTTAATGATGTGATACATGTTTACTAGGTGATTATTTAATCCATGTCTAGATAACTCATCAAGTTTTATGAAAACATGGATACCTATAGCATGCTCAAGAACCTATGTGATCTTTATCATAAGAGAGATAAAAAAGGTATAATTTTTTATATCCAAGGATATATTTATGATAAATATTAGATAAGGTTCACTATATGGTCATTATATAGTCAAATTCACTGTATAAATTGAGTGTTTATGGGTTATAGGGTTTAATCTACTTGAATAACTGCACACTGATCACATTTTTTCATCACTCCCATAGAGATTCTCCTAATTTATTATAAATTTTTATATAATTTTTTTTAAGTATCTATAATACCTTCCCACTCTACTTCAAAAAATTTATAAGGACGTGAAGGATTAAAATCCTTTCATTATTATGATAAACAAGAGGAATGGAAAATAAAAAATCCCTAAAATTGGCACAAATTCTCAGGATTCTTCAAAACACCCTTCCAAGAGAAGGAATATCAATATATAATAAAGGGGACATGATGTTATTTGTTTAGTATGTGGAAATAAGGTCTAATAGATTAATAAATAAACAACCATAATGAATCAAGGGGAATATTTAGGTGCATTCATTATTTTGTTCAATCTATATGTTTCTAAATATTAGGTATTCGATACAACATGTGGTGCTCACATTTGTATTAAAATACAGTAACCAAGTAGATTCAAAATAATTTCTTAATGTGAGGTAGATATATGAGCCTTTAATATTTCCAAGATCATTATATTAGCTATTAGATACTATTACCTCATGTTGATGATTGAAATGATATTGGTTTTAAAGAATTATTATTATGTGTCGTTAATTACCAAAAACATTATTACTATGTATGGTCTTGATTTATATAGATTTATTTTCAAATTTAGAAATAAATAATTATTATTTTATCATGATGTCATATTTTATGGTAAGGAACATTTAAATAACAATATTTATGTGTTGGATTGTATGAACCAATTAATAGAAATTGATAACGAATCTAGTTAAATGACTCATATCACACCTAACTGTGGTATCACTGCTTATTTTGTGTAAATGAAAGGAACTTTAATATGTTATAAAACGATGGATTTTTTTATTATTTTAAACTTAAACCACTTAGAATATTTCATTCTTGTTTACAAAGAAAAATGAAAAAGATTTTATTTATTGGAAAACATGAAAGTGACATGGAGATTTTGGAGTTATTTCATTTCGATGTGTGGACCACTTCCTGTTGAAGCAAGGGGTGGATACTCATACTTCATAACTTTTACTAATGATTTTAGTAGATATATATGATTAATTAATGGGGTATAAGTCAAATTACTTTGATAAATTCATGTCATATAAGAACAAATATGAGAACCAACTTGGAAAGAATATAAATAATTTTTTCTCGGAACATGGTGGGGAATATCTTAACTAAGAGTTAATTTATTATTTATAGGAGTATGATATATTGTTCCATATCACTACTTTTTATACAATCCAATGTAATGGTGTATGTGAAATGATGAAGCATACCTTACTAGATATTGTAAGATCAATGATGAGTCATGTGAGTCTTCTATTATAAATTTGAGGATATGTGTTGTAGAAAAATAAACAGATACTAAACCAAGTTCCAAATAACATGAAAAACAATATTACATATGAAATTTTGTGTGGAAATAAATTTATGTTGTTAAACTTATGAGTTTTTGGTTGAAAATGTTTTGTTGGGGCCACCTCAGGTAAAAATATTTCACCTCGAGGAACTAAGTGTACCTTTATAAGATATCCTAAGTAAACTAGAGAATATTAACTATATGACCCCATAAGAAAAATTTTGTGTGATGATATTCCTATTAATATTAATTTATTGGTATATAGATTTTGGAATCAAGCTCTTCTTGTGGATGTCAAAGGTCCGAAGAAGAGGGTTTAACTAGTATCCAAATTCCAATGCCCTGTTAATCCTAATTTTGAATCTATACTTCACCTATTTGTTCATAGAGACTGAGCATACTATATTTGGAGTTTACTTAGAGAAAACAAATCAAATTTATGCCACTATTGTTCATTTCCTTGAATCTATTATGAATTTTCATGTTGGTTTTTAGATGAACACCCAAGGATGAAGTATATTTATCACCATTAGACACTTAATATTATGGGACACCCACCATAATATCTAAAACCAAATATTTCTTCCAAATAATGGTTATTTTAAATCTGAAATATTTTTTCAACTCTTATCCCTCATCTATTTATACAAAAATATGACTCTCACTCTCAACCTTAGGTCACAAATTCCACATACATTAGACGAGACCCAAATTTCTTCAAAGAACAGAGGATCATGGATGTGCTAGTATGCTCTAGTCTAGTTGTTAAAACTCAATTTTGATGGGTCATGTCTTTATGGGATCATGTTTGAATAAGGCCTCATGCCTTATTATAAAGGCCTAATCATACTTTCCTTATTTGACTTATATAGAGAGGATTCCTTCATCCAAGATGAAGCACTAGATATGTGTATAAATTTTTTTCATATTATATAATATCCCATTACCCTCGTATATTACCATATGTTCTCCTATTGAAGTATTATCTATATAATCAATAACTATCAAATAATTTTCTATCCACAAGTTGAAATTTGACATACTTGGCTTGATGGAAATATAGTGGATGCCCTTTTTTCTTCAAAGGGTGATCAAGACAAACCTCTTATTTTTTTTGTTTGTGAAAAGGTTCCCTCCCTATTGACTGTAATAACATAATACAAGGGAATTATCTTGGTATCAAATACTATTGTCCTTCTTGATTTCTTGTTTCTACCTTTTCCCACTTCCATTATTTTCATAATAAAAATTTTAAATTGTTATTCAGGAGAGATATAGACTTTGATGAAGTCATAACTCAAGATGCACATGAGTTTTACATGAATAAATTTCAAAAATACCCATGGAAGAGGATATTATAGAGACAAAAATACTACATAAGAGTATAAGAGAGGTTAGATAACTTCAATGATATTGTTTTCTAGTCACCAAGATTGGTGAATCATTATTATTTTATAATAATGATCTTGTAACCTACAAGGAAGTAATAAGTGGTACATAAACTACCAAATGGAAAGTAGCTATGAATCTTGAAATGGATTCCATATACCAAAACCAATCTTGGGTTTTGGTATATCCTCTAGTGGATAAGAATCCCATTAGTTTCAAATGGATATTCAAGAAAAAAATGGACATGAATGGAAAATTCAATACCCATAAGGCACGAATGGTTTCAAAAGGGTGAAAACAAAATCAAGTCATTGACTATCATGAAACCTTTTAACTAGTTTCTAAAAATAAATCTATCAAAATTATAATTTCCATATAATCTTAACATGAATATGATATTTGGAAAATGTATTTTAAAAAAACTTTTCTTAATATGAACTATTAAGAAGATGTATACATGAAACTACTTGAAGGGTTTATAACTCCAAAGGATGTAAAAAAAATATGAAAGTTATAGAGATACATTTATGGATTAAATAATGAATCTGAGTCCTGTGTTATTAAATTTTATGAATCTATAATTAAATTCAGTTTCTTAAATAATGACAGCGTGCCTTGTGTCTATAAGCAGTTTTGTGGGAGTGCAGTCATTTTCCTTACAACATATGTAGACGACATATTACTTTTTGGAAATGAGGTACTGATATTAGAATCTGTTAACAAAAGTTGAACACTTGTTCACTATAAAGGACTTCTTCAAATCAATAAGTATTATTGGGATCAATATCTATCATGGTGTAACCAATAGGTTTCATCCACTAAGTAAAATTACATACATGGAAAAGATTTTGAAGTGATTTAATATGGAACAATCCAAGAGGGTATTATTTATAATGTCACGTGACATTCATCTTTATAAGAAAATGTGACCTTATATTGATAAATAGAGACATAGGATAGAAAAGATTCCATATGCATCATTGATTGGGGCAGTCATGTATGATACATTTTGTACTAGACTAGATTTTACCTATGCTTTAAGAACAATAGGAAGATATTAAGATAGACCAAGTTACATATATTGGATGATGTTAAATACCATCCTTAAATATTTGAGGTATACTAAGGATATGTTCCTGGTATATATAGGAGATGAGGAAATAATCATCAGGGGATATACAAATGATATTTTACAAACAAATCAAGATGAATTAAAATCATAGTCAGGATATATCTTCACAGTCTATCAAACTCTATTATGATAATACTGTAGTGGTAACACTATTAAATGGGATAAGGTTACGTTAGTAGAAAAAACACATACTCTAAAAAAATCATTTATTGAGATATTTTTCCTCAGAGTGGTGATGTCATAGTGATTAGAATTTTCACAGAATAAAACATGGGGGACCCATTAAATAAAGACTTAAATAAGAAGAAACATGATCATCATGTGAGAAATAGTAGACTGATATTCATTAGTAGTTGGCTCTATTCCACGTTAGAGTATGTTGGTGTTGGTGTCATAGAACCTACTATTTATACTTTATATTAAATGTATATTCAAAGAAGTGAATATTCAAAAAATATCTTATTATATATTTTTCACTATTCTATATATCTTTAATGTAATAATTTCCTAAACTATCAGTCACTTTGAAAAGGTCACATAAGTTACCATATATGATGAGAACCATGAAGTTCTATGATAATATTCTTAAACATATGTCATGTGATCATATAGTATACTATTAAAGGAAATATAATATATTGAATTTTTGGTGTAAGTACTCATAAATGTATGAGACTTCATCTCATGAATTTCACACTTGGTTATCTCTAAGATAGAATATTATAAGGATATGTCCACTTGTAAGATATCCACATGTTTATGTGTCATTGGATATTCCTATTTGTGAGCATGCATAAATATCGAAAAACTTTAAAAAAATTATTAATGAATATCATGAGTGACGTATATAGATGTATTAACATAAATCGTGACACTATATGTTCATGGAGAAGTTAAGTGTATTGGGTGCATCACTAGTGATATATTATTAATGAATAAGTCGAGTAAAGATTTATCCCTTCTATATTAATGGAAGTTGATATCTCATCCCTTTGAATTCCATGGACATGGTTTATTAATAATTATATTTTAAATAGTCAAATAAAGACATATCAAGTATATAGGTTGATGACACAATTATACAACATGATTGATGATAAATCAATAAAAAGAGATTATATTATACAATGAGCATTTACATGTGGTTGTTGTTATTACCACCCAACTTATTCCTCTATGGACTGCTTGACCCATTATTAGAAAATAATATTGGTCTTTAGGCAATCCTTCCTAATTCTACTAAGAAGCCTATAGGGTCACACAAAACTATTATAGTTGTTCTCAGTTGAATATCATTTATATTTAACTATTGAAATAAATATTAATTTCCATAACGAGAATTAATATTTATTTAGGATTTATTGATCATAAATAAAAATTAAATATTAATTTTCATGGTAATTATTTAATTACACTGATATATAATATTTTTTTATCTCTTATTATTCCTAAGGGAATGAATAATTTTTCATTAAATAAATAATTTTTTTAGTTACATGAGTATTAAATAAATATTTATTTACCAAACCATGGATAAAATATTTATCTATTTATAGAATAGTATTTATTTAAATATTCATTCAATAATTCAATAAATGATGAGGTAGATGAACAAACCGAGTTTTGGGTCCGAGGATAAATATTTATTTACCATACTGTTTAATAATATTTACATTTCTTGAGTTTACACACACCATGGGATAAAATAATAATAATATTATTTTACATGACATGGGGTTTTTTATGTGTTTAATATTTTATTAAGATCCTATGTGTAATTAATAAATATTTATGTCATGACTTGACCCACCAGGGCCCTCTTGGTCAGTGGAAAGCCGGGTGTGACCACCCCAAGCCTAACTTCCATAGGCTAGAGTATAAAGACACGTATAGAGAAGGAATAAATGAAATGGGAGGCCTTAGACTAAGGTACTTGTATGCACACACACAACTGTCTCCATGAAAAGAGCAAAGGAATAATAAAATACTACAAAATATAGAGTGCAACTATGTATGTAATAACCTATAGGGAATACATCAAAGTATGATAACATAAAACCAAATCATAAAGGAAAAAAATACATGAAAAACTATAAATAAAGTCTCAACCTGAAAAAAAAAATTGGAAAAAGAGTAAAACTGAAGAAATCCCGACTCCAGATATCCATTTTCAACCACTGAACGCGATCAATGCACCCGAGTATTACTAAACTTCACCGATGTCACCACCAATATACCTATTGTCTATACAAGACATGATATGTGCGAGTTGATCCCATGTAGGGGTGAGTATATACATACCCAATAGGAAAATAAAAAAACCAAAAAAGGATAAATATAAATATACAACATAAGTAAGCTCAACCCATAGAAAAAGGGAAACAAAACCCAAGATATATGCTCATAAAGGAACCCCGAAGAGAGAGAAAGGGGATCTCTATCTCCCCAAGCCAACTAAGGATGATTAGTATACCAATAGTTCCAAAGTCATATATCTGATTCCCAACATCTTTAATTTCAATAAAAGAAACCATATGGGGGACCCACAACTTTCCACTACGATGCACAATCGAGGGTGCACTGTGTCCAATAAAGGACCTGCACCCTAGTGCATCTGAGGGTTCCACTCAGTAGATTGAGGACTCATGCCCTAGTGCGATAGGGGGGGGGGACTCAATAGATAAAGGACCCACACCCTAGTACATAACGAGGTTCCACTTAGTAGATAAAGGGATCATACCCTGGTGTGATAGGGGGTTCCACTCATTTGATAGACGACCCGTGCCCTAGTGTGAAAGGGGGTGGGGCGCCACTAAGTAGATAGAGGAAACATGCCCTGATACAACATAGGGTGCCACTCAGTATGAGTAGAGAGAATGGGGGCCCACTCCTTAGTATGATTGGAGGTTTACAATCTTGAAATCCTTTTTATGATATTACCCAATCACCATTGTCAGTCAAGCATTTCATAAATAAGCGTCATGCCCTCAAAACCTCATGTCATATCTCGAAAGTCACTATAAAGGATACCACTATGTTCTATGTAGAAAAACACTCTGAAAAATACACTCATGGGATATTATTTGATTCTTGAAGGAGGAGATACATATGGTAGAATTCATTGGGAGAAGTATATGGTGCATATGTAGGGTCACACAACGTGTAACCTCACCTCATCACCAGGGATTGATCTCCCATAAATATGGATTTGTTAGACATGTCATATTATATGGCATGTATAGGTGGTATAAAACATCTATTAGTGACCTGCACCCTACCCATTACCTTCAATCATGTTCATGCGTACATCAGCCTATGCCCGTGTACATGGTCGTGTTCAGGTATCATGTCCATGTATGAGTACACGATCATGTCCATGTACTCTATATGTACCTATGTACCTAGATGTGTTTGTGGCCATGTAATTTTGGATTACACATTGAGTCTCTAGCATTGGGTCACATAGTGTGTGGTAGGGTCTATACAACATGTGATATTTCTCTCTTCCTAAAACCCTAGCAACCACATCTAGGGGCTATATGACATGTGTTCTTCAAGACTACACACTTCGTAGTCACATTTTTTTAGTTAGTAAATCTTAGTCTTCACATGGTTTCTCAATCTGCCACCACTACCACAAATCATGATCTTTAACCACCTAAAATCAAAGCGGGTTGTCTCTAACCATCCATATTTTTCCTCTGATGGTGGGAGATTGGAATTTGTTCACCCATCGACGAGTCATGATGCCTCTCGTCACCGCTATAGATCCCAAATCCATAGAGACATCACTCATTGCCCACAATCCATCCTGATTCATTTACAAATCACTATCCCACACTTCTTTTGCACAACCACAAAAAATATAGGGGTTCAATCATGCTTGAACCTACCTCGGCAATGTCGAGCCATGACACAATGTTCCAATAGTGAATAATGAGAAGAATGGTGGATATAAATTCACATAAAAAAGTAATTTCATACTTGTCCAAACATTATTTTCCAAATATCACATAAACAAGGCATCCAAGGGTGATAAAAAGTGGAAATAAAAATTTTTATCTGATTAATAAAACCAGAATGTGGAAGGGATCATGCGAAGATCAATAAATCAAAAATCAAATAAGAAGAAAATTAAATCCATGTTTGGATAATCAAATAGGGTGGAAATATATAAATAACATTCCCTACCTCGATTAATGTTTTATCATTGACAAAGAGAGTATTCTCCAGAGATGAATAAGATTTTTTGTGTTTGATGAACGCCTCTTGATCCACCTTGATCTGATCATCGATCCATATCCTTGGGTTTGAAAACACCAATGAAGAATGATGTCCTCTAATCCTTCCATGGTTGTGAAGATAACCCAAAAAACATCATAATAATTTATTTATAGAGGAATAGGCTGGTTAGGTCATTTGATTAAAACAAATAAATAATTTATTTATTTTATTAAACACACCCACCAATTTTCATTTCCCTTGGAACATCTGACACTGACTAACCTGAGGTCATACCTAGGGAAAACCCCACATTTTGAAACCAACCATGGTATGATATTTCCCATACAAGGTCCCAAACAATGGGAAATTACTATTATCAAAATGATTCTTATGCAAGTATTAAAATATATTAATATTTTTAATATATTAATTTCTAAGTCCCGATACACTCAAACACCATGCCAACACCAAAAATATATAGATATATACATAGAAATATTCAAAGGAATGATCCATCAAAACCATATTCATTTCATTCTCCCCTATTTCAAGTATTTTCACCTTGAAAAGAACAATCTAAACAAAAATGTGGGGGGGGTACTAAGTCCACATATGAATCTCCCCCTGGACTTCTTCTTCATGTTCCCTTTCTTCCAAAGAACGTGAACCAAAGGGATGTTTCATCCACATAGGATCATCTCCTACTGATCCTCAATCACCACCAGGTACTCTGTGAAGGTGGATTAATCCTTGATGTCCAGCTCTCCCCAGTCAATAACGTGTGTAGGGTCATGCACATATCTCCTCATTTATGACACATAGACAATGTCATGCACTCAATCCAATAGTGGGGTAAATACTAAGCTGTAATCTATCACACCAACCCTCAATAAGATCATGAACAACCTAATTGACCTTGGGGATAGATTTCCTCCCCATCCAAAACTTCAGAATCCTCATCGTGGTGTGACTCTTAAGAAAACATGGTATTTCTACTCGAACTCCAAGGGACTATGATATTGATTTGTATAATAATTATGTCTTACCTATGCTATCCTCATGAACTCATGAATCAACTAAACTTTATTTTTCATCACCTACACCATGAATTGGGGGGTTTGATTATAAAGACTTGATATCGTGATTCCAGGTTCAGAACATAAAAATGTAGTGTATTATTTTCTTTAAAAGCAGACTAAAAAATACACAACACTTAATAAATACCAAGAATTTTTATCATGCTAGGTTTTGGAGGATTAGACAAACCTTATATTTTTATTAGATATATAAAATAAAATAAAACAACAAAAAAGAATTTAGGTGTGGTAAATCAATAAGTGAATCAAATTACTTCATAATATTTCTATTAAACCTATTTAAAATAAATTTTAACACATAGGGAGAGAAATTATTTTTCCCAGTAAGGGGTTTTAAAAAAATGATAAAATTATTTTTTAAATACATTGAAAAATAATTTACTAAAAAAATTATATCAAATTAAAAACATTTGATATAATTTATAAACTTGTTTTTTCATAAAAATTCATAAGAAAACACTTATCACAACCATTAAAATGCTTATCATTTTAAAAACCAATTTTAAAATCATCTTTGAAAAAACACTTGGATTTCTCTTAAAAATAATTTTAAAATAATAACTCTTTTGTGGATTAAAATGATACTTTATATATCTTATGAAAACCCATGTAGCCACTAGGTGTATCAATTGTATTAAATAATCCCCTTAAGTACATGGTTTCACTTCATATACCTTATCATCACATATGATACCCTAATGCTGAATTTTAAGATTTTTTTTAAAAGACCTGCCTTTCTCATTCACAACCGACTAAAAACATTTCATAATCTTACATAAATTATTTTCATAGAAGAGAATAATTTGAATACTTATCATCATGAATAAATCCCAATTTTATTAAAACTAAAGATATTTAGTAGAAATTCACCTTTCAAGATAAAATACTTTCATTTTAGAGGACAGAAACATTAAAATAGATGATTGGGTAAAAGTTCACGATATGTCACTAATAATTATAGATGATAGAAATATATAAAATCATGAATGAAAATAAAATATTTTCCTTGAAAATATAATATTATATTATAAAAATAACACTTTCAAAATAATCTCCTTGTCTTGAGTTCGACTCATCAAATACGTTTATTTATCTTCCTCTTCTTTGGAAAATCGCTTTGCTTAACACCTTAAGACCCCAAAAGATGGTTTTATTTATAAACTAAGATCTATATAATATGGAGAGAGAAGTGGAGAATATAATTTTTTAGTGGGTGATAGATCTTGAAGGCTCATGGTGATGCAATTTTGTGAAGGTATGTGTCTCCTTTTATAATTGTGGTGAGGGACAAATTAAGAATTGCTTAAAATATAATAAGTCTAATATAGGGTTAAATACATTCAAAATGGATAAAAATAATAGAATATAACATTTTAGAATTAATATTATCATTTTTTATTTTTTCAACATTTATTTTGTTTATAAATAATTTAATAAAATATTTTGTTATGTAAAATAATTTCTGTCAAATTAAACATTATTCATAATTATGGCTTTAAAAATATCAAACAAAAGTTTTGAAATTTGAATCCAAATTTTTATTATATCCTATAATTATAATATTCACCTAGGTAATTCATGAATTATCTTAAAAATATAAATTATATTTATTTTATTATTTTTTATATCACTAATTTGATTTATCCATCAATTAAATAATTACTGCTTCATAATCGTTCAAGACATTAAGTTATTTATTTATTTTCTACAAATTAAAAATAAAATTTTATGAAGAATATAAATTAATTATATTTAAATAAAATAATTTTTTTTGAAATAATATATTGGAAAACCATACATTAAAAATAGTATACTAATTAAAAACTATAATGTGACAACTTGACTTCTTTTTAAAATAAAATATTATAAAGGCCTTAAAGTGATTCATGTGGGTCCAAAACACCCCAAAATATAATAAAAAATAGAAAATAGTCGAAAATTATTTATAGAAAAATATTTATCCAAAATATGGGTTATTTAATAATTCTTATTATTTTAATTAAAAACATTTTATTTATTTTTATTATGCTTGAACAAACACTGCATTAGCATTGCAAAGGAATTAATGTTAATTATTTCATATATAAAAATTAAAAATAAAATTATATCATAAAAATAAATAAATAAGGTTAAAAATAAAATTCTATATTCCTTCATTATGTATAGTCAATCATATACATATCAATAAAATTTTTTAAATTTGTTATTTTGTCTTTTCTTGCCTTACGAAAATATTGCACAGTCATTTAGATAAGACTTATGTTACATAACTCTAAAATTAGAATTTAACAGATAAAAACATCAATAATACGTAATAATTAATCAAAAATTCATGAAAATAATTTTTAGCGCACAATTAATATCTATAAGTTGCCAGTTTTGACATTGGCACTATGTAAACACTACATCAACACTAACAATGTTTTTTATACTTATCATAAAAAGAATATAATTTTAATGTTATAAATTATTTTTGTACAATTTTTATATTATAATATAATAATTTAATTATAAAATATGTTTAATAAATTTTATATCTTAATTATTCCATGATGTTGTCGCAAAAAAATATTGTGTTTTATAAAAAACTGTATTTTTAACTATTCACCAAAAATTAAACTTTTTCATAAAATTATTAAAATTTTACCATAGGATAATTTTTATATTTTGATTTTAAATATGAAGTTATTTTTAAAAAATATATTTTCTAAAATCACCATAATTTAATTATATTATTTATACATAAAAAACAATAAAAATCATTTTTTTGAAGAAAACATATTTCTTAAGATTAAAACACCATAAAAAAATTATGTTATTATTTTATAATAATTTACCATTACATTCTAATTGATTTTGACCTTTATATTTTTTCCATAAATTATTTATTCCTATTCATATCTATAAATTTAATGGCTAGGTTATAAAGGTCAAATAATAGTATTTAGTTGTTCGTTTAAGCACAATGTGACATAGTGTTTCTTTTTAAAAATAACGGGATCTTAAATTCCCCCCCATTAAAATAATTACACTCCAAAAATTCATTCATTTTACTTATAATTATTAATATACATATTTATAATTATGAAAAACTATTTTTTTTATGTGTACTTAATTACCTAGAAGTTCAAAAGTAAATTTTATCACTTAATTTTTTTAAAAAATGATAATGTCTTACCTCTAAAGTTGTATATATCATTACTCTAATACCAAATGTGAAGACCCAATCCCTCACTTCTAGGTTTATCACATAAAAATGTTATTATTATTTTTTAAATCAAACTGAAAAAAATACGCAACACTTAATACATACCAATAACTTTTACCAGCCTAGGTTTTGGAGGATTAGACAAACCCTACATTTTTATCAGAGCTATAAAAAAATAAAATAAAATAACAAAAAATACTTTGGGTGTGTTAAGTTCATAAGAGAGTATAACAACTTCATAATATTTCTATTAAACCTGTGGAAACAAAATGTAAAACATAGGGTGGGAAATTATTTTTCCTAGTAAGGGGTTTTAAAAATAATAATAAAATATTTTTTAAATACTTTGAAAAATACTTTATAAAAACATTTTATATCAAATAAAAAACATTTTATATAATTTATAAACTTTTTTTCAGTAAAATTAATTATGAAAAACTTTTCAAAACATTTAAAACACTTATCATTTTGAAAAACCCATTTTAAAATCATCTTTGAAAAAACACAGGGAATTATCCTTAAAAATAATTTGAAAATAATAACTCTTTTGTGGATTAAAATGATACTTGAAAGATATTATGAAACCCATGTGGCCCCTATAAGTATAAATTTTATTACATCATCCCCTTAAGGTCATGGGTTCACTCCTCATACCTTATCATCTCATACGATACCCAAATGCTGAATTTTAAGAAAACATTTTTGTAGACCTTCCTTTTTCATTCATAACCCACTAAAAACATTTCATACTCTTACATATATTATTTTCATATAATAAAATAATTTTAATACTTATCATAATTAATAAATCTAAATTTTATTAAAACTCAAGATATTTGGGAGAAATCCACCTTTCAAGGTGAAATACTTACATTTAAGAAGACATAAACATTAAAACAGACGATATCATAAAAGTTCACGATACATCACTAAAAATTATAGACTATGGCCATAACTACAATAATTAAAGAAAATAAAATATTTTCCTTGAAAATGTAAAATTATATTATAAAAATAACACTTTAAAAATAATCCCCTTACCTTGAGTTTGACTCATCACATAAGTTTCTTTATATTCCTCTTATTTGGAAAATCGTTTTCTTAACACCATAAGACACCAAAAGTGGTGTTATTACTAAAATAATTTCTCTATAATATGTATAGATAAGTGTATAAGACAATTTGGTAGTGTATGGTCGATCTTGAAGGCTCATGGTGATAAAATTTTGTGAAGGTATGATTCTCCATTTATAATAGAGGTGAGGGAGAAATTAGAAATTACATAAAATAATAAAATATAATAAGTCTAATATAGGGTTAAAGAATTTAAAAATGGATAAAAAATCACATTATATCACATTATCAAAGTAATATTATAATTTTTTAATTTTTCAATATTTATTTTTTTAAATAATTTAATCAAGTAATTTATTCATGAAAAATAGTTTTTGTGAAATTAAACACTATTCATAATCATGAATTTAAAAACATCAAAAAAAAGTTTCAAATTAGAAACCAATTTTTTATTATATCATATAATTATCATATTCACCTAGTTAATTCATGAATTATCTTAAAAATATAAATTATATTTATTTTATTATTTTTAATATCACTAATTTGATTTATCAATTAATTAAATAATCACCGCATCATAATTGTTCAAGACATTAAGGTATTTATTTATTCCCTAAAAATTTAAAATAAAATTTCATGAAGAATATAAATTTATTATCTTTCAATACACTATTTATGTTTGAAAAACTCTACTGGAAAACCATACATTAAAAATATTATACTAATTAAAAACTGTAATGTGAAAACTTGACTTTCTTATGAAATCAAATATTATAAAGACCATAAAGTAATTTTTGTAGGTCCAAAATGTCCCTAAATAGAATAAAAAATATATAATAGTTGACAATTACTTATTGAAAAATATTTATCCAAAATAAGGGTCATTTAATAATTTTCATAATTTTAATTTAAAAAATTATTTAATTTTCTTATGCTTGCACAAGCTCTGCATCAGCGTTGCATAGACATTAAATTTAATTATTTAATATATAAAAATTATAAATAAAATAATATCATAAAAATAAATAAAGCAAGTTCAAAATAAAATTCTATATTCATTCATTATGTATATTCACCTATATACATATCAAGACAAACTCTTAAATTTGTTATTTTGTCGTTTCTTGCCTTATGCAATCATTGCAAAATCATTTGGATAAGACTTATGTTATATGACACTAAAATTATAATTTAATAGATAAAAAATCAATAATACATAATAATTAATAAAATATTTATGAAAATATTTTTTTAGCACACAATTATTATCTATAAGTTAGGAGTTTTTACTTTGTCAGCATTGCGTAGGCATTGCGTCGACACTAACGATGAGTTTTATACTTATCATAAAAAGAATATAATTTTTATGTTATAAATTATTTCTATACAATTTTCCTTTTATAATATCATTATTTAATTATTCAATAATTTTAATAAATTTTATATCTTAATTATGTCATAATGGTGTCAAAAAAAGTCATATTTTATAATAAACTATATTTTTAATTATTCACCAAAGATTAAACATTTCTAGAAATTTATAAAAATTTAACCATAGGATAATTTTTATATTTTTATTTCAAATATTAATTTATTTTTATAAAATATATTTTCTAAAATCTCTAAAAATTAACTATATTATTTTTACCTAAAAATAATAAAGAACATTTTTTTGAAGAAAACATATTTTTTAAGAATAAAATTCCTTAAAAACATTATGTTATTATTTTATAATAATTTACAATTACATTCTAATTGAGTTGGACCTTTATTTTTTTCCATAAATTATTTATTCCTATTCATATCCTTCAATTTAAGGGTTAGGTTATAAATGTCACATAATAGTATTTAGTTGTCCATTTAAGCACGATGTGGCATAATGTTTCCTTTTAAAAATCTAGGGTTGTTACATTGATCATGATTGAACCTACCCTAACAATGTCAAATCATGACCCCATGGGCTGGCGGAGAAAAAACATGAATAATAGTGGGGATAAATACACATAAAAAAGTAATTCCATTATTTTCCTAGCATTCTCAATAAACGGTCATGTAATTTGGGTATCCAAGGATGGTAGAATGTGCAAACAAAAAGTTTTATCAGATTAATAAAACCAAAATATGGAAAGGCTCATGTGAAGATCAATAAATCATAGATCAAATATGTAGATAATTAAATACATTATTGGAGAATAAAATAGGGATGAAATGATTTTTCCCAACTTGAAACAAAATACATGGTATATATATAATGGAAAGAAAAGCTGGAAAGAAATATTCCATAAAAAAAGTTACAATGGTGGAGATACAACCCAAAAGCATACAGATAAAAACCAAAGTACATGTCTTCAAAATAACTAAAATAAAGGACATCAGTGACTATCCACTGATTCTCCATGTGATAGGTGTGAAAAAGTGGACTATCTCACCACCAGTTACCCGTACCCAATATATATAAACAACACCAGCTCACTGTGGCACCTTTATCTTTCCCATGTCAGTTAAAAAAAGGTCTATATTACACCAAGGGAGTGTGTAGGGTGAGAAATAAACAATATCATTAGAAGACCACCCAATTGTTCCATATCAAGTCTCTGTATAAAAATTCTAACATTCTCACAAAGAAATAAAACAAGGAATGATAGCATTTAAGGAGTTTTATATCAAAATATTTATAAACAGTTTCCATTTGTTCCACAGTTCTAAAAAAAGCTAGTTAAAAAATCAGAGAATATTTTAAAATGAAAAATTGTATTTATTAAATCATATATCATCTCATATCAAATTCAAATAGCACTAGTCCAACACACAGAGGATAACACTCCATGTATAACATAATTTAGCCTAGTTAGACCATTATTACCTAAATATCTATCAAATAATAGTGTGCACTCAAGTCCCTAGAACCAATGCATCCATGTATAGGGAACAAAGAAACACCCCAAAAGGTTAACCCCCTACAATGTAAATCAAATCTTAGAGATCTTGCATATATAATCTATTATTAGAGGAGCACCATAGAAAGTGAACCCTCTCACAATACCAATGGACGAGACCCAATACTACACCTTACACCTAAGAACCCAAGGATCCCATGTGTGACATATATCAAATCAATTTCAAAGGGATTTAAAATTTCACAACAATTCCAAAAACCTATTTATTCATCAAAAACCTACTTTAAAAACCCATTTCTTAATCCATTTAATAATGATTTAAAAACACCTTTCCTTTCACCAAAATGAGGGGAAAACTATATTTTCTCAAAAAAATTACACACAAAATTCAATCAATCCAAAATATAGATAATTTAATTACAAATCATTTAACAAATCAAGATCATTCAAGGTTTATCCAATATAGACTATAAATGGAACCACCTACCCCAAACTCAAATCATACATCGAGTGTGATAGGATCCACACACACTGGAAAGAAAGCGATAGAGAAACAAAAAAAATGAGGCCCTAGAATCAATTTTCACATATTAAAATTAAGTTCCATAAACAAAATTGTAAATGGAGAACTTAGATCAATACATACCTCGAGATTCTCATGTGCCGCACCACAACCCACAAGATCTGAGCTCCAGAAGACAAGAACAAAATAAATCTACATTGAATTAGAGAAGTATAATAATATCATCATATATCCTAAAAAAATATCCCAACACTACTTCAAATTCCTATAGAAACAAAACAATGAAGAGAAATATCACACTTACCAAAGAGGAACAACCAACCGAACTAAAGATAAAAGTGCCAAAATAAGAATCTGAAAAGGGATAGATCCACCCAAAATCACCTGAAGTATCCCTAGAATTAGAGAGAGAGATATGAGGATGGATAATGAGATAATGGTTATGTGTGTAGTATATTAAAACCACTATATACAAACATTTCATGGTTTGAATTAAAAATTCATGACATGATTTTTCCAGATTTCTTGTACACCGAATTTTTTTCCCTCAGTTTAAAAACCAAGAAATCAAATTCTCAACATGAATATAACTTTCACACCATGATTTTTTTAAAAATCATAAACAAGATTAATGGATTCTTCTTAGGTTTAATTCACATCATGAATATACAATTCATGACATGGATATTTTAAAATCATGAATGAGATTAATGGCTTCTTTCCATGTCAATTCACATCATGAATATATAATTAATGGCATGAATAAGTTCATGTAGCTAAAGACCATCCCAATTCATTTCTAAAACCACCAAGCCACCTTAGATACCCCAAAAATATTAAAGTAAAATCCATTAAACATTAAAGATATAACATAACTTAATCATGATGTTACAATTCTCCCCACCATAAGAATTTATGTCCCTAGAAATTAACATGAAATAAGAACGCTTTGAGAAGAGGTGAGGCCAATACAACCTTACAGATGATTCATGATCCCAAGTCTCATGAGAATCTAATCTGTTCTCCAAAAAAACTTTTACTAATGGAATAAACATCTCATGCAATACTTTCAACTAATAATCCACAATCTCTACTATTTTTTCCACAATAAAAACATTCAGATTCAACTTAATTTCCTCCCAACTTAGAACATGGGACTGATTGGGGTGGTAATTCTTAAGATGATATATGTGTAAAAAATTGTGAATACCCATCAACTTAGTTGATAATGCCAACTTATAAGAAACTTGACCAAGATTTTTAGTGATCTCAAATGGCCTGATATATCTTAGAGCCAACATTCCTGGTTTCCCAAGACGATAGTGATCCAACCAAGGGAAATTTTAAAGAATACTTGATCACCAATGGAATGATACAAAGGATGAAACTATCAATCCACATGCAATTTATGCTGAATTTGAGAAATAAAAAAATCAACATATATCCTGAATCCTCAATGATGTATCCTAAATAAGAATTGGTCCCATGATAGAGGCCTTTCCTACCTATGATCAACAAAGTGTTTACCTATATGGGAAACCATACAAAGCCTAAAATGGTTCCATCCTATCCAACGACTAGTAACTATTATTATAAAACAAATTCACCAATCCAAGATGGTTATCCCCTAATCCACTTTAGTCCAAGATGAAGGCGCAAATCATATCCTCCAACATTTATATAACATGCTTCATATGAACACCCATATATAGATTGTAAGTTGTAATCAATCTAACCCAAGTCCCCATCACTTCTTAGAGACTCTTCTAGAACCTGTAAGTAAACTGGGGATTCATGTCAGAGATAATGGCATAGGATACCCCATGCAAACTCACAATCCCTTACATGTATATCTTACCCAAATCTTTGACCTTGGTGGTGTCCCAATTCATAATTAAATGATATGATTTTATCAATCAATCAATAACAACCTATATAGAATTATTTTATTGGGAATTCCATGTCAATTCAATAATGAAATCCCTGGACACCATATCCCATTTTCAAATCAGGATCGGAAGAGGTTGGATCAGAGTAGAAGGTTGCTGGTGCTCTATCTTTATCTACTGACAGGTGTAATAGAAGAAAATATAATCAACAATGATATTATCCATACCTAGTTACCAAAAACATTGTCTCATTTCATAATACATATTCACAATACTAGGTAAAACTAAATATGAAGAACTGTGAAAATCATGTAACATTTATTTTTTATGGTTGATGGGATAACAAATCGATCCTCAATTCCAATAATACTATCATAAGGGAGATACCAATAATAAATTGTCTCCCTTCAATATAAGGTTTTCCTGATTCCTTTGAAATTATCATCTTGTAATTGGTCTTGCAGAATAGGCTCAAGGATAGATGTTGATAATTGAACCTCGGTCAAAACCATACCTAAATCATCCTCCCCCATATCCAGATGAAACTGAGTAAAAGACCCAATAATTTTACACTCCTCTTATGATTAAAATAACACATAAGATGAAAATTTCCTATGAATATCATTAGTAATGAAATTCCCCTTCCATAGGGTGTAGGAGATATCGAAATTGAATATCTTGAGATATTCCACTCACCACCTCTTTCTAAGATTCAAGTATGTCTGAGAAAATGCAAAGCTCTGACTCTTATGATATAAAATACAATGAACCTCTCCCCAAAAATATATATCAAAACAAACATTTAGGCACATTCATAACTTCATCAAGATTCAAATCACAAGTGAGGTAATTTTTATCATGTGTTTGTTTTTGAAGAGATCTTTAGGCCATAACATAGTTATATTATACAAGAATACAACCCATACCATCATTAGAAACATCACAGTACACCCCATACCCCATACCTGTATCAATAGAGATCAAAATATGATCTGATGTTAGAATATTTTTAAACTCATCAAAATAATTTTGACAGTTATAATTCTATGTGAACTTCACTCCTTTATTGGTAAGAGAAGTTAAGGGTAATGATAAATTTGAGAAATCCTTGATGAGCCCTCAATATTACCCTACCGAACCTAGGAATCTCTTTATCTCGAATACATTTTGTGGTTTATCCCCTTATAAGAAATCCCTCACCATCTTAGGATCAAATAAAATACCATGTTATGAAATCTTGTTCCTTAATAAATTCACTTCTTAGATCCAAAACTTTTATTTCAATAGATTCCCATAAATTCGATGGATCTTAAAGAGTTCAAAAAACAAATTCATATAGTTATCATGATCAAACATGGATCTCAAATAAATCAGAATATCGTCCATAAAAACAATGACAATGGTATTGAGATACTGATAAAATATATGGTTCATTAAATCCATAAAACCATTAAGAGAATTATTCAATCCAAAAGTAATTACAAGATAATCATAATGGAATTACCTACTCCTAGAAGCAGTGTTTAGGACATTAGAATCCTGAACCATGATCTTATGGTAACCTGAATGAAGATCAATTTTTAAGAACCACCTTTCCCCCTTTAACGGATCAAACATGTTAGCCACACAGAAAAAAGGTTAATTTTATTAACAGTCACCTGATTCAACTTTTGATAGTCTACAAATAGATGTAAAGAACCATCTACCATCTTAGTAAATAGAATGGTGGATGCCCATGGAAAAAGACTAGGGTATATGAATCCTTTCTCCATTATATCATTCAAATGGATCTTAAGCTTCTTTATCTCAGTGGGTGACATACGATAAGGGGGTTTAGAAATCATCTATGTAATCGACACCATATCAATTGATAAATCTACCTCCCTCTCTAGAGGAATACTATATAATTTATCTTAGAAGACATTGGGGAAGTCCCTAACAACCAAGGGAAGATAGATAAGGGTGGAAACATCATTGGTCTCAAATACAATGACAAACAACTATCTGTTGAGCACTAGACGAGAAGGTCCAACTCTACAGAACCTTAGATTCCACTCTCCCTAAAACACCCAAGAGTTCCAATAAGTGATATATAAGGAAACACACTAATAATAAAAATAAATCTCAATATGATGAGAAACTAAAAAATCCATCTCAATGATGACATAGAACTGATTTAGATTGAAAATAAGAAAATACCAAACCCACTTCATCTCAACCATCAATAGAGAACACACAGGAAAACAAAACCCCTAATCATTTCTCTTTCCAAGAGATTCGTAAACTCTATAACAATATACATTAGATGTTTTATATTTTTTATCACATAAAAAAATAGACAGATATAAATGAGTGTATGGCACCTATATCAAATAGCTTACCTGCTAATAATGATGAAACAAAGATGTTACCCCTCACTATATTCAATCTTGTGTTAGCTTCCACCAGAAAATAATCCACTGTGTAAAGGTGCTTAACTCCTTAGGCCTATTACTGGAGACTTGTGAACTTTAAAACATCTGAATTCACTCTAGTGTCCTAAGTAATTGAACATATCTAACTATAATGGGGTATAGATATTTTCTGGAAGAACCTATAAATATGGAATCAACGGCCACAATCTCCTTTGATCTTCACATATGTAGGGAGAGAACATCAAGTGTATCCTACCTTGCCACATTGATAGTATGTCAGAGCCACACTACCAGCTAAAAAAGATGGTGTAAAGGGATCCAACTATTTAGAGCCATCTCAACCACTCTTGCAATTAGTTTTCTACACCTTAGTCCTTATTTGTATATAATAAAAACTGCCAATAAGTGGAAGGGAAGTATCATAGTAACCAATATTGATCACCATTCACATTTCTACCATTATAGATTCATCAAATATCTCTACATAAGTGGAAATATTCAACATGCATACTTGTGATCAGATGTTTGGTCATAATCCAAGAATGTATTTCAGAGCTTTCAATTGATCATTCATCACCACCCCAGAGAAAAATCAACATGGTACACAAAATGGTTGTTGTAATATAATACTGAGCACTCTCCCTATTGCAAAGAGAGGAACTCTATGTACTTTTCTATCATTAGATACTCTAGGTATAATTGATGAAATAAGAGTGTCTTGAAACCCTTCCAATCCAATCTCATGTTCTTGATTTCCTATTCCATATAATCCCACCACCAATTTTTGGGGCCCTATAACTTAAATGTTGTGAATTTCATTGTAATAACATTAGGTGTATCCAAGAAGTGCAAGACCTGATCGATCATGTCTAGCCAGTCCTATAGTTATTAGGGTTCATTTATACCCTTAAAAGATAGGGTATTCTCACATAGAAACTCTAGACCTTGATCCCTCTCTACCTCAGCTTCTAGTTGTGTCTCAAAAACTTGATTATTAAATTGTGTTACATTCTAGTCCACAAAAAAAACTGTATGTATGATAGATTCTAATAAATTCCAATCCAAATGAGGATTCCCTTGAGAAGAATCTGTTATCGAATACTCCTTTGGAACCCATGAAAGACATATCAGAGGCATATTAATACATACCAAAAGCATAAATAAATAATCAGGAAACAAAAAATTAATTTTAATCCAGGAGAATAGAATAAAAAATGAGATTAAGGTCAAAACCCTAATACAAGAGACACACATCCCAATGTCACTAGGTTAATTAAGGCTCATCATGATAAGAGATGACTAAGAACTCACCTCAACCTACTCCTCAAGTATATAAAATCCTATATCCTATCTACCAACTTCTCAAGACCGAGCATAACCACACTCTGATACCAAATTATACCAACCTAACCTGGAAAGCCTGCCCAACTAGGTTCTGAACTAGACTATGGAAAGACTTGAATGGTGTTCCCAATACCAACGGGCTTGCGAATAGAACTTGAGATTCAAACAACAATAAGAGGGAATTATTTCATCCAACCTGAAACAAGATACAGGGAGTATATATTCATATAGTGTAAAAATGACCATAAATAAATATTCCATAACAAAGAGCACCAACGCTTATAATAAAACCCAAAATCATATAGATAAAAACCAAAGCACATATCAATAAAATAACCAAAATAAAGAACATCAATGAATATCCATTTTTACTCCATGTGATTCATGGGAAACACACCACCATCTCACCACCAGCTACCCATACCCAACATCTATAAACCACACTACCTTACTGCAACATCATTCCCTTTCCAGTATTGGATAAAACCAGGTCGACACACTCCCAAGGGAGTGTGTAGAGTATGATCTAAACAAGATCAGCAGGATCCCATATAGGGGTTCTGTATTAAGACTCTGTATAATAATCCTGACATTCTCATATCAAAATGAAAAAAGGCATGATAAAATTTAAGTAGTTTTATATCAAAATCAAGGTAAACAGTTTCCCCTTTTCCCATAGTTCTAAAAAAATCCAAGTAAAATAGTTCCAAATAATATTTTCAACTAAGAAATTTCATTTATCAAAGCATGTATCATTTCATACCAAATTAAAATATCATAAATACAATACGCAAAGTAAAACACCCCAAGGATAACATAATTAATGCTACATAGACCACATGTACCTAAATCTCTTTAAAATATTAGTGTGAACTAAAGTCCCTAGAACCTATGAATAAAAAGTCTATAGAACATAGGAACACCCAATAAATTGAATCCCCTACAATTTTAATCATGTCCTAGATCCCATGAATATACTATTTAGGAATGGAATGGAAACCCAAAAAATGAACACCCTCAAAATATCAATGGACAAGGCCTAATACCACACCTTCCATCTAAGTACCAATAAAATCCATGTGTGATATATATCAAATAAATTTAAAAGGGATTTCAAATTTCACAAATAGTTCCAAAACAACCCTTTATTCAAAAAAAACATGCTTTAAAACTCCATTTAGTAATCCATTTCACAATGCTCTGAAAAAACATTTTCTTTCACCAAAATAACGGAAAAACCATATTTTCTAAAATTCTCTTTTGACACACAGAAATCAATAAATCAATAATCATTACAATTCATTTATAAAATCATTTAATAAATCAATACCATTCAAGGTTCAACCAACATAGGCTAGAGATAGAACCACCTACCTCAAACTCAGACCGCACGCCAATTGCGATAGAATTCACACACACACCAAAAGGAAGGGGATGCTAGAACCATAAAAATAGGACCTAGAATAAATTATAATTATTTATAATTATTTATCATAAAAAAGAGTCATAGAATAAGTTAGATCAATACATACCTTGAGATTCTCATGCACCACACCACAACCCACATGATCCAGCCTCCAAAAGACAAGCACATAATGAATCTAGAATTTTTTAGAGAATAATAATAATAATATGATAATAAATCCCATAAAAAACCCGAAACCACTTCAAATTTTCATTTAAATGAAGAAAATGGGAATATAATGATCACAATCACCAAAAATCAACAATCTACCAAATAAGGTGGTCAAAACACCAAAAAGAGAATCCCAGAAGAGCTGGATCCACCCAAATCACTTTAAATAGCTCTAGTATTAGATAGAGATATGAGGATGTAAAATGTTATATTTTTTAGGAATGAAACAAATTATAAAAATGGGAAAAACATTTCACAATGTTAATTCACAATTCACGATGTAAACTTTCCATATTTCCTATAAATTGAAAAAGGCACCACATCGATTTAAAACACTAGGAATTGAATTCATTATATAAATATAAATTTACAATGATAATTGTTTTTAATATCAGGAATTGGATTAATGTATTATTTATAGGTTTAATTCACATTGTGAATATATAATTCATAATGTGAACAAGGTCATATAGTTAGCGCCTAGACCAAGTCCTTTTTAAAACCCCTAGGCCACATATGATACCCCCTGAAAATTAATGTAAAACCTATACAATATTAAAAAGAGAGAATAATTTAACTTAGGTCTTATAATGATGATGTTTACATATTATATGGAGTATGGTTGTGATATGTGATATGATGTGTGATTACATAGATGCATAAAGGATGGAAGCACCCAAACATTTATTATTGAGGTGTGAGTGTGAAAAACCAATGGAGAAGTTATTCCAAAGTAACTTATTTCTATGTTATTTCAGTAAATTTTTATTAAAATTTTATTTGATATTTGATGATAGATATTTATTAAGGTTTTGTGATATAATATTTGATGTAGGTTTGATTTTGTTTTGATATTTGTTTGCTGAGGAAATAATATGATCCTTATACATTTTCATGAGAGGTCTTGAGGATAATAAAAATTATTATAATTTTATTCTAACCCATATATATATATACATATATATATATGTTTACTCAAAGGTATTTAGTGACCGATTTAGATATTACTAGCTAAAGTACTTAAGCTACTATTTGAGTCACTACTGTAGGAGTTTCTTTATGGTATTTTATTTCGGTGACTTTGATTCTATATGACCTTTACATGAATTGTGAGATATTTATTTTAAACTTATATTAAATTTTTATTGTTTATTGGATTTATTATCATTTGATTATAAAAAAAATGTATCCCATGTGTGATTTTTATACCCTTAGTGATAGTCTTTAACCCATTATCTATTATATATGGGCTTCAGGGGTTAATCTATCTTTCACTGTTGACCTATGAAGGGTTCCCAGTGGGGGTGGGTTGTGAAAACTAGCACATATCATTTGTTTATATTAGATAAATAAGATTATAATGTTAGTCTAATTCACCCAAATATGGGGTAAATCATGGCGATACCCAATTAAAATTTTTTTCTCTCAAATCTTCACCCATCATTGGATATTAATCCCATGTTAGTAGGAAAAAAATTCATTCTATCTCTCAATTAATTGAATAATCATCAATAATGAAAATCATATAAAAATTTAAATCACATTAGAGAAAAAATACTTTAATTAGATCACCCTCTATGTGCTATGTCTATAGAGAATACCAATATATTTTCACTAATATACCAAAATCCACTATAAACTCGCTATTTATGTTGATACATTATTTTAGGAAAGATTAATCCTCACCAAAGATCACGTCTCTTACAAAGATTATTTAGGGTAGGTACACTTTCTAACAATGGTCTTCCCCTTTTCATACTACTATGTGCACTACTTCAAGACAGTTCCTTAATAATTTATATACTGGAGAGTATTTTTATGATCGACATGGATAAATTATTAAATTACATCATAAAACTCAGGATGCGATTTCAAAATTATATCCATCTTTCTACCAAATTTCTCCCCAAGATAAGTATGAAAAACTATTTTACATAGAATTTAAAATAGCATCCATTAAAAAAATCGATATTAGTTTCAACCTTCAATTAGTTGGATGTGATCAATTCCTTATTAATGGAATTTTCTTTGATATGTAGCATCTTATTATCTTTTAATAAGCATGATGAATCCATGAGAATACATAAATCATGATCCTTATTAATGATAAATCTAATGTATCAATGAATTATCTATCAATGGATCTCTCTTCTCTATAAACCAAATATTTCAATTTCATTCTATATCTCATCTCTCTCTATATAACCCCTCCCATTCTACCATATCTTAATTTATCAAGTATTATAATCCCTTAACCACTTTAATCAATGGTTGAGATCAATTTAGGTTATTTTCTTCCTTCTTGATCTTTACACATGTTACACATATTTAATTGTGGATAAATAAATCCTATTAAGTTAATAAATCCTTCTCAATATCAATATCAACATTTATATATTTAAATTAAAATAAAATATTTAAAATATGTTTACACCTTACCATGATATGGTTTAGTTTGGTTAACCAATTGGCTCTACAAACCACAATATCTAAATCATAAAATCCCACGAATTCAAGAAATTTCCATACTTAAAAAATTTATTTCTAGATCACACCATAATGTGGTGTTCTCCAGCCTCAATATTTTTATGTTTACTTAGCTCCATTAGTTTCTAGTAACTTTTAATATAAAAAATTTGATCCCCATGGTATATACCATGATAATATTCCTTTTTTTTATAAAAATAGCATGGATATATGTTCATTTAATCTTCAATTTTTTTTGACAACTCTAGAATGCTCAATTATTTAAGATTCCCACCATAATAACCTGGCATCATTCAGATCTCCATTTTTTAGTAATCCATAAATTCCATTACCAAAGTTACTCTAAGTACCATGATCATCTTCTAATTTTATCTTTATCTAGTCTATTATTATAACCATGACATGTAAAATTTTGTAGTTAACTTAAAAATCCTATTTTTATTAATCATCTCAAAAAACCATGACCAAATATCCAAATTAAAATATTATGACCCTAAATTTTAGTCTAAAATAAAATAAAAATAATGACATGATTTTTATACCGTTTAATCTAGAGATGTTATAAATTTTCCTTCTCAATAAACAACCTCATCGATGGTTATGGATCCAAATTATGATGGGCTTGGCATCACTATAATTTTTTTTATACTCATGGTTTCCATTATAACTCTAAATATTTTCACTTTAGTTTAATCCCTAAACCATGAACTTTAAAATTCCTCAAGATCATGATGGTGGTTTAATAATCATTACATGGAATACTCTATTAAAATGTGGTTTGAAATACTTCACTAAAACACTCTATAAGAATATATAACTCCTCTAAAACTTCATCCATTGAAAATACATGCTATATTTAACATACTAAACCATCTAAACCCTATATCAAAACTAGATAGTGAATCTCTATTATTTAATATATCTTTATTATTTTCATTCCTTCCTTATCCTTGACATTCTAGGCCATCAATGCGACTTCATTTTCCTTTTTCCATAGTATCCATAGTCACTATGGGGAAATCAATACTTAATATCATTATCTACCAAGTATATACTCAACCTAAAACTATAATTACATGCAAGTCAATGTTATGCATCCCATTTCTCATTTCTTGACCCATTTATCTGTTAAGATCTTCATTATTCATACATATTCATGTCACTTTATGTTAACATTATCACGATTGTAATAATATCCTCACTCTATGTTCCTACAACATATAACCTTAATTGCAAATAAATCCAACATACAACCTCTTAGTTTCAACACTCCCTCTCTTTGTATTTTATTATCGATTCTTCCATAAATCCATCTATCTTTATAAAAAACAATCTAACACTCTTCTCTTTGAGATTTATTTATCTCCCCCATTGACTACCAATTCAATACTATAACAATATCCTTATTCTATAGGGTTTATTTATGGAATTATTACCCCCTATTTGGATAATAAAACTAAAAATATATATTTTTTATCCATATTTATACAAGTAAATTCATATGATATTCTATATTTAGAGGGATAAAACTCCCCCATTGGAATTTGAATCTAGAATTGAATTTCTCTTCTATTGATACACCTTCTTCCTTTTTTACATGGGTTATATCACCACTTATTTTAACATTAGGAACTTATAACCATCTATGAGAATAAATTTTCATCTTTTTTTACTTGTTAATATTTTAAATTTCTCTCTACAACTTTCCCCCCATAGTTAATACTTTATTTCCACTCCTTATATTTATGTCTTGAGTCCACTCGTTGTGTTACCAAGGGCTCTATAACCAATTATTTGTATAGTTACATATTTTTATAAACAGTTCATAATTATGAAAATACTAAAAATATTATCAATTGTTTTAGTGAGTTAACATAATATTTTCAAATATTCCTAATTTTTTTTCCAATCCCACTGATTCAAAACTCAGTATAATAAATAATAGAATATGATAATAACATCAACGTTATACATTTCACTCATTTATTTCCATAAAATTGTAAAACTTGAGTATTTACCTACTTTATCAATATCCCTATGAACTAAATAATACTCTTAAAACCCATTAGAAAATAAACATTAATGAAAAAAGTGTGAGTTATACCACTTGTTGATCATTAAGAGGCAATGCACGATAAAAATTATTAAAAAAACTACTCCTCTTTCCATAAGTTGTCACTCATTTGTTGAATGAGATTAATATACTTTGTATTTTCAAATGTAACACCCCTTTAATTATTTCATATCTAGTACTTGATTAAAAAATTATATACTCATGGGAGTCTCATTTCAACAACTTTAAGTGTCGTAAAAATCATAGATACTATTTGTTAGAAAAAAATCAATAATTACTCATTAGATGTTGTTTCTCTATCAATTGTGATTTATCCTTATATTTATTCAAATATTAAATAAAATTTATACATGTATGATTTCAATTTTCATGAACTTTCATTAGATACCTATTATAGAAGATATTCATACCACTAAAAAAATTGAGCTCTTTTCTCAGGGATCAAAACCTTAACTTATATTTCTTGATTTGACTTGATACTATTTAGACTTTTAGATAAGGATTTGAAACCACTTTTTTTTTCAAATTTAATCATTAAAATAAACTCATCCTAGGAATTACATCCCCCATATTAACTTGCACTACTTAAACAATAATTATGGAAATTAAATTCATGTGTAGTGAAACATTTCTCGATCATCCTTAAGTCAAGGAATGTGATTGATCTTGATAAACCAACGATTTTCTTCTAAATTTTTTCCAATAATTCTATATAATTATACTTTTAGTGATACCACTGGTAAAATATTCTTATTAGATATTTTAATTTTCATCCCACACCTTATTTGGATTGGCATCCAACTCTAATGTGAAATTGATCCCACTAATAAAAGTTTCTTCCTTTGATGCATGATTCTCTACGATTACTTTACTATGTGAGTGAAACAATAATATTTTTCCTTTATTATCTTGTAGTATAATTTTTTAATCCACTTTTACTTGGAATGATTCATGCTTATCCCCTTTAAAATCTAATAAGACTACCTCAAATTTGTTTATATTTAGTAAGAATTTCTTTACCTGTTTATCTTTCTTTCTCATAATCAAGGATTATTTCTCCTTTATCTTCTATATAATTTTTCCTATATGATTTTTGATTCATGTATATATCTAATGGTTCATGATGCACAAGTCACTTCCCTTTATCTTCATAATCCTCTAATTAAATGAATATGTTTTTTAGTAAAATAAGTTTCTCTTACTTTTGAACTATCATAAGTTTTAATATATAAGTGAGTGATATACTATTAGTTTCTACATCACTTATCATGCCATAATAACTTTCCATATGTTGATAGTTAACACACTTAAAAAACCCAACCCTTGTGTATGATTGTCTAGGTCAAGATATTGTGGTGAGTCTCCTTCATTTGATGAGATACTTAAATTCCAAACACACATCCATGGTGTTTCTAATATCTCCATAAGATTTATTTTATTCATATATTCCTGATTTAAATATTTATTTACTATTATTATTGAGGCTTCCATGGGATATATCTCAATTTTCCCTTTACTTTTAAGGATTTTCACTTCATTTCATGGTCCTTGGTTTTAAATTCTTTCTCCTTTAATTGATCATATATCTCCTCCATTCTAGAATAATCATATTTTCTTAATTTTATCCTCTCATCAAGATTTTTCATGAGAGGGATAAGATTAACATTTATTCACTTCTCCTTGTCCATTTTTTCTTCAACTTCATATGCAAGTTTTCAGATAAAATAACTTTTCTTTATCATCTTTACATTCATCATTTCAGAAAATTCTTTCAATCCCAACTCTTCTTGCTTTAATTTTTTATTTTTCAAATTTAGTTCTACAATGAATGAAAAATACACATCATGAAATATTTCCAATTGATACACCTTTTAATTAAAGGATTATATCTCTTCATAATTTTTGAAATAGAATCATCTAGATTAATAACTAGATATTTTTTTCACTTCTTCTTCAATAGAGCCAACATTACTATCTACCACTAAGGGGATATGAATATATATACTTTAAATAATCTTATACAATAGTTTTATATTTAGATAAATGAATGAAACACACCACACTTACCTCAATCTGTGTGTCTAGATTATTCAACTTGCAAAAAGACCCATGAACACAAAAATAAATCCACAGTCAACCGAACGATGGTTGTAGGTTTTCCAATCACTATGAGAAACAAATAGAACTTGGATATAGGGATTTTAAAACCACGAGACATCTCAAATGTGGTTGTAGGTCCATGTGATAATGAAATATATCTATGAGTGATATAGACCATGGTTTTAAGGAAATATAATAATAACATGTTTGATGTGGGAAGAGAAAAATAATGGTCTAGTAAGCACCTAAGACCATGGTAATTAGAGTTTGTGGTTTTAGGTCCTTCTGAGGAAACTCCTATAGCCATGGGCACTAACACCCATCTTTGTATGCCTTCCATGTTTAAACCTAAAGTCATGGGTGGGTAGACCCATGGATGTTGAGTTATTTAAAATGTGGAAAACATTTTCAGAACAAAAAGGGTAAATATAAAGGTTTAACTTTTATAAATTCATGGGATGATGAAATAACAACAAAAATGTTTGGGTGACCAAAATATAGGAAAACCAGATGCAAAACCAAGAGGTGATACTAGACATAAAACCATAAAAAAATGATTTCTGGGGGAAGTATGAGATAAATTAAGGTATCATGTGATCTACAGAAGCTATAACAATTCATTCAATGGTAAAGTTGAGGTAGTGGAGATAATTGACTGAACATAATATATTATATGAAGATTGGTTTAGGTGGAATTCATCCCATGTAAATCCAATAGCAAAGAAAAATGAAACACCCATTGTTGGATCCTATGAATGTAGGGTGTGATCATTCTATTGAGTAATGAATTGATCATTTTAGTAATCCTATAATTTATATTAACCTAACTAAAGTAGTTTTTTTCTCACGGATTAGGACATACAGATGGACCATGTTAATATCTTGTGTCATTATTTTCCTTATGTTTCTTTTTAGACATTGTTTTTATTGGTCTTCTTTGTGTTTTCTATAAGGAGGGTATAATAGTGTGGTGATTTGAGAGTAGTCTGAATTCCAAGTTCTGGATGTTATTGAACTAGTTTATTCAAGAAATTTTCTTTCACTTTCATAATTTTTTAGTGGAATTGGTTCAAATGTTTTAATCAAAATCTAGCCTCTTTAACTCGATAAGTGGTATCAGAGCTCAAGGTTGGAGTGATTTAGATGTCTAATCACTGATTGGGGTGTTTAAAATCTTGGTTAGGTAGAAACATTATACCCTTAGTCTTATAGGATAACCTTGATAAACAATATTTGATCTATTTTCATTATATTTTTTGGAAGTTAGTGGGGGTTCATATATTTTGAAGGAATGGAATTATTGGAGAGTATGTTTTGGTTAGATATCTTTTGTGGAACATATTTTTAATTCTAGAAAATATAGATAGAGGATAATATTTTGTATAAGGATATTGATCTTCCATTAACTGGAGATAAAATGGAAGAAATGAAAAATGAGGGATGTGAGATGCTTGATAAGAAAATACTTTGTTTTACATGAATGTCACTTTCCTAAAATGTGGAATACAATATGAGAGAAATGAACAATGCATCAAAACTCATGAAGACCTTAGATGATATGTATATAAATCACATAACTATGAAAAATTTGTTCTTACTAAAGAGAATTTTCAACATGAGAATTTCGTAAGGAAGGTTTGTATCCAATTATATAGATAATTTAATTCAGATTCAGTTGGATTTAGTGAAGGTAAACTTTGAAGACCTGGTTTAGGAACTTTTTTTACTCTCTAATTCTAAAATAATGGGATGTGATGGTGACCATTGTGAGTAATTATATTGTAAAGGATGAATTAGCATTAATTAATGTTCACAACTTAATATTTATTGAATAAATTCATTGTAAGGGGATCCAGGAATATTTATAAATTTTTTATAATGTATAAGGAAGTGGATGATGCACAATAACAAAAATTCATCAGAAGGGAAAGTTGGGGGGAGATATAACAATATTATCTTGGTGAATTATGTTGGAATTACATGATAAAATATCACCAAAAGAAATATTATAGTGACTAGAGGGAAAAATTTAGAAGAAGTGTTTCTATAAGTGGATCTACAAACCCTTTATGAATATTGGAGTGGCTTACTTCTAAGACTCACTACTTTATCAGGTTCTTAGGTTATAGACTCCAAAGCTTCGATCCAATCAACTTTCAAGAGTAGAAATATGAGAAATTATACTTTTAAAAGACATATAAAAGTTAATATTATATAATAATTGGCTCTTTAGATTATGGGGAAAGATTGTGTTTCAATCCATACAAGGAACAAAAGCACACTAGTTATAAAGGATGTTCAACACATGTTAGGGATAAGGAAAAAATATGACCTCAATAGTTGAACTTGATGATGTAGGATTATCCACTATGTTTACAGATGGAAAGTGTAAAATTTTACATGAACTATGGTTGTTTCAAAGAGTGAAGGATAGAACTCTATAACATAAAAGAGGAACAAAAGGTGAAACTCATGTTAGGGAAATAACTTTTTCTATGTTATAACATGACCATCTAGGGAATCTCAGTGATAAGGGGATGAATATCCTTTCTACTAAAGGGTTAATGAATTTTTTAAATAATAAGTTCAGAATATGTGAGGATTAAATCTCTAAAATTTAGTAGAATGAATCCTTCCAAACTAAAGGGAAAACACTAAAGCACTGTAATTTATATTTAGTTTATGTGGATGTTTGAGAATCGAATCCAGTGTTCTTTCATGGAGGTTTACACTGTTAAGTGGAATTCATCAATTATTCTACATAAAATTTATGGGTATAATTTAAAATTTTGAAATACTATGTGTTTAAAACTTTCTTATGATAGATGAACATGGTAGAAAAACATACAATAAACAAGATTAATTTCTTATGATTGGATAATTCTAGTTAATATGGAAGTAGGGAGTTCTAAAAACATTTATGGTAGAAGGGGATTTATTTTGAGAAGACCATGCGAGTAAATCACAGATACAATGGAGTTAAATAAATAATGAATCGATCTTTATTATAAAAATCTAGGATTATACAAATTCATGTGGGGTTACCAAATGAATTTTTTGTGGAAGTAGTGAATCGTTCCACCAACTTAATCAACTTGAGACCATTGTCACCAATTGGGTAGTAAATACCAAAATTCTTCTTGTCTATAAGGAAGGTTTACTTCAACCATCATAGATTATTTGGAACACTATTTTATATCCATGTTAATACCAAGGAATAAGAAAAATTAGAGGCTATGTATCAATCATGGTACTTTATAGGCTATGATGATGAAGAATTTAGGCTTCAAATCCTGGATAATGATCTTCATAAGGTCATTAGAAGTATAAATGTAATATTTAAGGAATATATTCTATGTAATTATTGAAACTAAATAGGGAGTTTTGTGATAAAATAGTATCATCCAAAGTTGAGGTTCACTAAGATGGATGTATGAAAGGTATGGACATTTCATAAAATCTAAGAAGCATGATATTTTTGAAAACACTAGACTAGATATAGGAGGTTCAAGAAGGATTTTATATTTTTATGGTGTTTCAAAATCTTAAAGTACTAGAGAGTTAAAGGATTGTGGAAGCTTGATCACTGAAATTTCACACATTAGAAGTTATAGTACCAGAAGAAGCTCAATAGTAGTTACAATTGGAGTGGTCTACCACTAAAAGGTACTATGTCTAAAGGTAAGAAATTAATTTTCATTATTTTCTTTTAATGGATGATGCAGAACCATAAATCTTGGATGAGGTAAGGATTTTGAAAGGCTATAAAGAGTGGGAGTTAGAAATAAGGGTTGAAATTGATTACCTCTTTGTGACTGTAACATGGAATCTATCATGAAGACCTAATAGGAAGAAAGTATTATAAAACCAGTGGATTTTTTACTAGAGGAAGTGGCATATGGAAGTAGAAATTACAAGGATAGACTAGTTCTAAAGGGATTTCATCAAACGAATGGAATTGATTTCTATGGTATTTTTTCTCCAGAAGATAAGAAAATAACTATACAAATGGTGTTAATCATAGCTGATTATGAAACATTATATTTGGAGTATATGGATGTGAAGAAAAAATTTCTTCATTTAAACTTATAAGAATAAATATTTATGGAATGACTAGAGTGCTTTGAAAACACCATAACCAAAATCTTTTGTACAAGATAAGGAATTGCCTTTAAGACCTGAAGCAAGAACCAATGAATTAGAATCATATGTTTAATGATTTCATGATGGAATATAGTTTCATGTAATGTTGATCATTTTTATTATCCGAAGGTGTTTGGTGATAGAAGTTTCATCATCCTTTTACTTCACATTGAAGATTGACTAAATAGCCCGAAGGACTTCAGTTTTTTGATAATCCACCTTTCAAGGGGTGAGGTGGAACCCATACAAGGACCAAAGGCTTATATACAATTACATGACCCATAGGTCTTAGAGGTAATCACCCATACAAGACAACTTGGAAATGATCCTCCCTAGCACATGTAATGATATTATTACTCACCTTTACAAGGCTTGTTGGCTATCTGTCCTGTGTAGAGCTGCATAAGCCCGATACCGATGGCAATTCCATACCCTCTTATTCTTCGAAATCTGGTAGCTCTGCTCTAGTGAATGTGTCTTCTCTCAAACCTCATCTATAGCATTGTCACTTGTAGTCTGACTGGTATATCTACAAATTCATGTGGTCTAAAGGCCTTGGGATGGACCAAAGGCCTTGAGAGACAACTGGTATGAAGGTCATGGGTGGCCTGAAATCCTTGCAGGACCCGAGGACCAAATCAGTGGCCCAAAGTCCAAGTTAGATGAATATTTCTAGCTATTACAGTACCAAACAGTACCTACTACAATACCTATTATAGTTTCTGCTACAGTTCCTACTACAATACATCTACATTGCTATAATACAGCTACAATACTTCACATCTAAGACATACTTATAACATGACTAGTGAAAGAAACGATCAATGAGATAAGGGATTATTTATTAGAAAGCTTTGATATGAAGGACCTCAATCTAAAAAAATAAATTTTTGGGATGAAAATTGTGAGAAACATATGTTATGATACCTTGTACCTAAATTAGAAACATTACATTCAGAATATGGTGGAAAACTTCAGGATGAGTGGAGTGAAACTAGTAACCACACCCTTAGATGCACATTTCAAGATAAGAAAAGAGAAGTTGACATATATGAAAGAAAAATTTGATTAAATAAAAATGTTACATATGTATCAATAATATTAATTTTTTTTATTCTATTATTTTTACTCATCTATAAATTGCATAAGTAGTGGGATTCATCAGTAGATACTAATTAAACCTTCAAAGGGAACATTGAGAGGAAAAAAATGGATTCTCTGGTATATTAAGTGTTTTATAATTATGAAACTTTGTTTTAGAAAGGAAAAGTATTTATAAGGATTTTATATTCATAATTCAGTAGAGATATAGATTCATAGAAGGGAATATCCAAAAAAATTACATTTGGTGGAATAATAGTTATTTGGATGTTCAAAATTAAACTGGTGGTCACTCTCTCAACATAAAAATATGAATACACTTCTTTAATGGAATCATTAAAGGAGTTTATTTGGAATAAAGTTTTATATAAGATATTGGAAGGAGTAAAACTGATAGGATTATATTTTGTGATTTATAAAGTGAGATTCAATTATTCAAGAATACAAAATTTCATTCTTAGTTGAAGCACATTCAGTTGTAGTTTCACTTAACATGGATGCTATAAGAGAATGATAATATAGAATTATAGAATATTATAGTGTGTAATAAAATAGAATTAGTGATAGAAGTAGTTAATCAAGATGTCTTGAGGTGATGAAACACATCATTCAGATGGGTTTTACTGGAATATGTGGTGGGAAACCATGTTTCCTCTTAGAGAATGTTTTGAGAAGGATAAAGGTTTTACAAAGCTAAATTGGGACTTGTTTGTGAATCTTGGAAAGGTGATTTCTAATTGGGATATTATTTGGATACTACCAAGTGTGGAAACCATTTTTAGAAAAACTAAATGATAAACTCTAGAGGTTAAATTTTTGGAACCTGATGGGATGGTGGAATAGAAATAACAATGCTTGGGTGACCAAAAATTATATAGACTAAATGAAAAACTAGAAGTTGATAACCAAATAAAAATCATCAAAAGACATTTTCTAGGGGAAGTATGAAAAAAGACAAGTAATCATGAGATATTTGTAAGATGAAACTATTCACCATGTGAAAAGGTTGAGGTGTTGGTGATACTTGACAAAACATAGGTTCTTACATAAAGATCGATTTAAGGGGACTTCATCTAATAAAAATAAGATAACGATGATAAACAAAAGCACCATCTTATGAATCCTATAAATGTAGTGTGAAATTACTCTACTAAGTAATTATTTTATCAACGTAATCATCCTATAATTTATCTAAATCAAATTAAACTAGTCTTTAATTATATATATAAAGACAAAATTATAAACAAGATTTTTTATTATTGTTTACCTTGTGTTTCATTCTATCATTATTTTCATCAGTATTGTTTTCATTATCCTTAAAAAGAGTGTAACAATGTGTCAATTTGAGAGTGGTATATCTTTCAAGTTCTAGAAATTATTTCACAGCTTTATTCTAGAAGTTTTATTCCACTTTAGAATGTTCTAGTGGAGTCGGTTCTAGTGGTTTAATCTAAAGTAGGCCTCAATAACCCAAAATTTATAGTATTCCCTTATTGGGAATCTATTATGACCATGAGAATAGGTTTCTATAGTGCTAATACCTCTACGTATAGATTTAAATCCATGGTCGGGGAGTACCAAGGGGGTATGACCTTCTTGGATAGCTCCTAAAACCATAAACATAAGCGCTTGTGGTTGCAGTACCTCTATGTTTGAGCTTAAATCCATGGGAAGGGAGGCCCGTGGTAGTATTCCCTTCTCAAGAAGACCCTACACCCACATGAACCCATTATTGTGGTAGTTATCCCTATATTAATAGACTTATAACCATATGTGAGGAGTCTTGGTGGTAAGTCCTTCATGGGAAGCTTTTAAGACCACATACACATGCACCCATGGCGGCAGACCCTCTATATGTGGATCTATGACCACAGGTAGGGAGAATCGTTATGGTAGGAACTTCCCATGGGGTCTTATATCCATGATAAATAAAGCTGATGGTGGTAAGGTAGACCCACTACCATGGGTGTTGTGGACCTTGGCTGACAGGAAGCATATTTCCACAACCCACGTGACGTGTGGAAGTAGGGATTCTCATACATCATTGGATATTAGTTATTTATTAATTTTTAAACCTATAATAATTATTATATTAAAATTTAAATATTATATATATACATATTCTAAAAACAATGTTTAGTGAAGTGGTAGATATCTCCCATATGTAATAGACGGGTTTCAGGATTGAAACATAATAACATGTATTTTAATTTTTTAGGGAACCTATTTCTATGGGAAAGTCCCATGGAGACTAATTAGAGGAAAATGGGGGATATTTTTGTGGAAATAACCCCATGTATATGACAACATGTATTTTCTACATGGGATATTACCATGACAATATCCCCTAGCCTACTTTGATGGGCATTTCCTATGGTAGTAGTTGCATGGTCATTGATGTGGAAAGCTATAGCCATGGTCATTTATCATTTTTTCATATTATCATGTCAACAAAAAATGAAACTTCTAATTCCCCGACCCCAGTTACCTAGAGTTAGTGCATTATTACATAACATTGGCATGATATAAGGAATCATGCCCCGAAAGACCAATCAGTTTAGTAGCCTTGGAAGTACTAGATACATTCATAAGTTTTACATTACATCATGAAATAAAAACATAAACAAAATTTTTTCCCCTTTTGGACACACTTATATCCTTAGCCTATCCCTACAAGTCAACCATAAAATACTTCTTCACATCCTGGGAAAAATAAAACATAGAAAGGAGTGATATCAGATGCTCAGTAAGGATAACAATATAGCGGAAACTTTTATAAATAAGCATAAACATTTAAGGCAATGTATAAGACTAAAACATAAGCCTTTAAAACATAAATTTCAGAATAATATAGAAAATATAAAATCAAATAATGACATTTAATTATTCACATAGATATTCTACTAGTCAAATAATCACATGCAATATCAATAGCCACTTTCATAATAATAGAATGCATAATTCCAGACTTCATAACCACATAGTCAAGGCCTTATTCCAAGACTACAAATAAGATTTTTTCAAGGAATTGTTCCAAGACACTATATTGTCTCATGAGACCTACCTATGCATCAAAGAGCTATATCAAGCTCCACCTGTCACTTACTAAATCCAATGCATTCCTCATATGAAAAGGTTTAAACATAACATAAATATTCGTATTAAAACTAGCATACAAAATGTCAATACATTATCCATAAACCATGAATGGTGTAAAAATAACACATCCACAGACAAAGATATCACAAAACCTTCAATACAATATGGAAGTTTTGTATCATAATAAATCAACTTCAAATAAGCTTAAAATCCATGAAAGGATGTTGACATAGATGAAATCAAAACTTTTTTAGAGAAACATATCTTTATATTTTGAAATAATTTAAAAGTCATATAATTTTAAAAGATAATATTTATTTTGAAATTATTCTTATAAGCTTGTATTGGAAGCTTCGACAATGTTATAACGGTGTAAAATAGCCTCACCCGTCGTATAAGTTAAAAAAAGACATTCTTATCTTAATTTTTTCGAAAAGGTCATAAAGTACCTTGTTTGGAAAATGACAGAAAGATTCCTTTCAAAACATATATGGTCAAATAAGGGTATAAATTACTTTAAACTCTATTCTAGTAAATAGTAAGAATTTTTTGAATTAAATTTTTATGAAAACACAGATATGGATGATAAAGAGGTCCCAGTAGATACTTACGTATCAACAACCTTGGATAAGTAAAGAGATTGTAGAATTAACCCTTACCTTGTACTTTTACTTGGTCGAGGGTATGTTAACCTCCTTTATAATAGTTAAATAATTGTTATTAAATTATAAAATAACTACATAAATAAATATTATATCAAATATGATGGTCTAATATTGCTTTGTTAATAATATTTTAGTAGTATCGTCGTTTCGGGTGTTAACTGATCCATTTTCCCTTATATGATCAGTTACGTAAGCCATGTTTGTTATGGATAGGATAAATTTTATTCATATCAAAAATTATATTAAGTTCTTAAACATTATTTTTAATCATAAAGTTAAAATTATTCTTGAATGATTATGATGGGTAATTAATCTCATCGCGTTCGTGGAGACAGTAATCCGTACGTACGCACGAGCGACAATATCATTATATTGATGGTGAAATCATATGAAATTGGATGGTATATCATATATAAATAATAATTAACATGTTATATTTATTATTTACATCAGTTATACTCATTATTATACCCATCTAAATAATGAAGTGTTTGAATAACAAACTACACCACGATGTGGAGACGGTAAGCCGTACACACGCACGTATGGTAGCTTTTTCATTCATGTGATGGATAGAATAATGAATATGGTTGTAACATTTTTATAATAACATCATAATATATATAAGATACTGGATTTATTATTTTATAATGGAAACAACAAAGAATGAGTAAGTGGAAATAAGAAAAGAACTTGAAAGAGGTGATGAAATATTTACCTCTTCTTCGGGTTCTTCCTTTTGATTTGATCAAAAGGGCTCCTTAAGTTGAATTTATGACCAAAGTAATGACACTAGGATTAAGGGAAGAAAGTTGGTAGGATATTTGGTAAGGGTTTGTCTGATCCAAATGGCTTTGGAGGTGTGAAATTAAGATAAGGGGAAGTACCCTTTTATAAGAGAGGTGAGGGTCACTTTAGGAAATGCTTGAAATATTATTTTATAATAAAATAATTTTCGATTTATAATGGATAAAATATAATTTATTTATATTATAAGTTGGTTATGGGTCGAAAAACTCTCAACCAATAGGTTTTAGAGAGGTTTAGGTAACAATATTAACCTTATCTTTTAGATTTAACTCTTAGTTAAATAGTTTGACATTTACCATGTCTCTTTGTATTCTTATATTGTATGGTTAATAAAATTACTATAACAAGACAAGAGAACCCCAAGTGGTTCATTATTAATATATAAAACCTTATCTAAGTCTTTTGGATGAACCTTATATTTTTTGGAATATTATATCAATTAATAATATAGTATTATTTTCAAAAACTCAATTAGGTCAATTTTGACACTATTTAGTATTTGGTTTTTGTGAAAGTCATAACAGCATGATTAGTTCGAAAAAAAATTATTTAATCAACCCTAACATGTCATATTAACCTATAAAAATATTTTAATTCATCAAAAGTCTCAAATTAATTTTATTTTCATATTTATAAAATCAATTATTTTAATCTTTCATTAATAAGGTAATTAGGACATCATCATTGTGTCATAAATAAATTTAATTATGTAATGTCTAAAAATTATAAATAAAATACAATTATGTAGGAAATTGTTTTATCTTTATAATTAATATTTATAGTTTAATTTATATTTTGTGTTACCCTATTTGAAAAATGGTTTAGTTATTAAACTTTGAATTTAACTCTTTTAACTCTTCTTTAAATAAAATAATAATAAATGTCATAATCTAATCCATGTGGACCAAAGGGGATCATATTTTATTCATAAAGTTGTTTTTGGTCGAATTACACTTATCCAATAGAATTATTAGATGTGTTAGGGTAATTATAATATCATTTTTACCTTTAATTTTCCAATTTACTTTTAACTGTGGTAAATAAAAGTCAAAAGTTACTATTCACCAAAAATTATTTTCATCTAATTGAACCACATTTTACTTACTGATATTAACCGTGTCTCTTGTATTTTTTAAATTCAACTCACAGAAGCGGTAAAATTATTTTTTATGCAAATTTTCAAATGCTTCTAGAAGGTGGGTAAAAGATGGTAAAAAGTTCAATAAAATTTTATATATCTAAACTTATTATAAAATGAATCTAATAGATTACATTAAAAATATATAGGTATTATGTATCTATGTTGACCTAAATTAAATTAAAATAAAATAACTAATTACCTAAATAAAAAGTTGGTTTTAAACAATAACGCAGTTTGTTTCACTATTCATCAAAAATTGAAAGTTTTTAGAAAAATACCAAAAAATCACCCTAAGATAATTTTGATATTCCAAATCCAAAAATGAAGTAAATTTTGAAAAATAAAATTTATAAAATTTCAAAAATCGGGTATTACTATTCATAACGGCTACTTTGATTGGTCGTGGTGTGTTAAAACTCTAAGTTGCGTACAACGCAAACTACTACATTATTCAAAGGGAAACGTACTGCGGAAGCTTGGGGTGTTACATTATACCCTCCTTAAAATAATTTCGTCCTTGAAATTTCTAGAATATTATTGCATAAAAGGATTCGGGTTGTTCTTCTTCATAAGTTCCTCGAGTTCCCACATTGCCTCTTCCATCTTATGGTTTCTCCATAGAACTTTTACTAGACGAGTCATCCGGTTTCTCAGAACTTGTTCTCTTGTATCAGGATTTTTGACAGGATCTTCATAATAAGACAGATCAGGTTCTAGTTTAATTTCCTCATAGGTGAGTACATGCGTTAGGTTAGGCATGTATTTTTTCAACAGTGATACATGGAACACATCATGAACTTTGGGGAGACTTGGAGGAATTGCCAAACGATAAGCTACAACGCCAATTCGTTCTAGAATTTCGAAAGGTCTGATGTACCTGGGACTCAATTTACCCTTCTTACCGAAACGTATAACACCCTTCCATGGAGATACCTTTAAGAAAACATGGTCTCTTACGTGAAATTCCAAATCCTTCCTTCAGTTATTAGCATAGCTCTTTTTCCTACTTTGGGTTGCTTTGATGTAGGTTTGAATAATCTTCACTTTTTCCATTGTTTCCTCAATAAGTTCTGGGCCTACGAGTTTTTTTTTCACCAACATCATCCCAACAAGTTGGTGTGCAACATATCTTTCCATATAATTCTTCATATGGTGCCATATGAATACTTGAATGGAAGCTAATGTTATAGAAAAATTCTACTATAGGTAAATATTGATCCCACATACCTTGAAAGTCAAGTGAGAAAGATCTCAACATGTCTTCTAAGGTTTGAATAGTCTTTTCTGATTGTCCATCGGTTTGAGGGTGGTAGGAAGTGGTCAAATGAAGTTCAGTATCTAGGGATTTTTGAAGACTTTTCTATAATCTTCATGTAAAATAGGGATCATGATCAGAAATAGTCGATAGGGGTACTCTATGAAGTCTTACAACTTCATTAATATATTTTATTTCTAGACGTTCAAGTGGTAAATCCTATCTTATAGCAAGAAAATGTGTTGACTTGGTAAAACGATCTAGAATTACCCATATTGCATCATTCCTTCTAGGAGTCTTTGGTATCCCCATGAAAAATTCCATCGTAATATTATCCCATTTATACTCAGGTATGGGAAGAGGTTGAATGACTCCTATAGGTTGTTGCCTTCTATCTTTCACTTGTTGACAAACCATACATATTGAAAAAAAAATTAACAATCTCCCTATTTATGTTATCCCACCAAAAATTTTCTTTCAACTCTCTATACATCTTAGTTCTACCAGGGTGTATAGAGAAATTGGAGCTATGAACATCATCCAACAATTCCCTTATTAGATCAAGTATATCAGGAACACAAAGTCTCTTCCCAAATTTCAAAATTCCATCTTCATATACGAAGTCGATCAATATTCCATTGTTCACAACTTTAATTTTATTTTGAAATTCCTCATCATCAGTCTAAGAAATTTTTATCCTTTCTAGTGAATATGGTTTGGCAACCATTTGAAATAGCATTGATGTTGCACCTTCCATGGTTATTCCCATATCCATATTTTCTAGATCCTTGTATATAGGATCCTTTTCAACTCTCATCTTGTTCAAAACTCCATGATGCTTTCTTCTCAAAGAATCTTCCACCTTACTTTCCTTCCTCGAGTGGTAGTGTATAGTGAAATCATAATCCTTGATTAGTTAAAGCCATCACCTTTTACTCATGTTAAGTTCTTTTTGTGAAAAAATATACTTCAAAATCTTGTGATCAGTATAAATCTCACATTTTTCACCATAGATATAGTGTCTTCATATATTCAGAGAAAATATTATAGCTACTAACTCAAGATAGTGAGTGGGATAGTTTTTTCATGAATTTTTAACTGTCGTGATGCATAGGAAATAACTCTAGCATTCTGCATAAGGACACAACTAAGTCCTTTCTTTGAAGCATCACTATAAATAACAAACCCATCATTCCTCGATGGTTGAGTCAAGATACTATCATTAATTAATATTCTCTTCATTTCTTAAAAATATTCTTCACACTCTTTTTTCCAAACAAATTTAACCCCTTTACGTGTGAGCTTGGTTAATGGGTTATCCAACTGAGCCAAATTCTAGACAAAACGTTGATAATAATCTGCTAAACCAATAAAACTGTGTACCTCAGTTATACTCGTTAGTGCTAGCCATTCTTGGATTGTCTTGGTCTTTGAAGGATCAACAAAGATTCCATCCTTAGAGACAATATGTCCAAGAAAAGAAATATCTTAAAGCCAGAATTCACACTTTCTAAACTTCCCATATAATTCATTTCTTCTAAGAGTCTTTATAATAATGAGCAAGTGATTTTCATGATCTTAATATCTTTTGGAGTATACCAAGATATCATCAATAAATACCACTAAAAATTCATCAAGATATTCCTTGAAAACTCTATTCATTAGATCCATGAAGACAGAGGGTGCATTAGTCAATCCAAAAGGCATTACTGTAAACTCGTAATACTTGTACCTGGTTCGAAATTTTGTTTTCAGAATGTCTTCCTTTTTCACACACAACTGATGATATCTAGATCAAAGGTCAATCTTTAAAAAATATTGAGCTCCATGAAGTTGGTTGAATAAATCATCAATGTGAGGTAGGAGATACTTGTTCTTTATTGTTATATCATTGATCTCCCTATAGTCAATGCACAACCTCATAGATCTATATTTCTTCTTAACAAAAATAATAGGAGCTCCCCATGGAGAAACACTAGGGAAAACAAATCCCTTATTACTCAATTCCTCTAGTTGTTTCTTTAGTTCCACTAATTCCACAGTGTCCATTCTATAAGGGGTCTTCGATATGATCCTTAAACTAGGAATTAAATCGATGGAAAACTCAATTTCTTGTTCTGGAGGATGTCTAGGTAAATCCTCTGGAAAAACATCAACATATTCTTGCACAATAGGTATGTCCTCTATTCAAACATTATTTTCTTCACCTATAGTTATTTCATTCTCTTATTCCCCAAAAATTTAATTTATTAGAGCTACTGGGGGTGGATCTAGATAAGAATCTGGTGGTGACATTTCTACTCTAAAGATGAGGTACGCCTTATCATTATCAAAAATTGTAACCTCCTTCTTCTTACAATAAATTTTTTCATCACAGTCCAAAATCCAATCCATTCTGAGGATTATATCAAATTTAATCAAGGTTATAATGATGAGATCAGCAGATAAAGAACATTTATATGCCCTAATGGGAACTGATTCACAAAACTTTGTTGCGATGATACTTCCCTTAGGTGTTTTGACTAACAATTCCCTTATAAAGTCAAATTAAAAATATCTAATTTTATTAGAAAACTGGGAAGATATTAAACAATGCGATGATCCCAAATCAAATAAATCATTGGTTAAACTTGGGGAAATCATTAAATTACCTACCACCACGTATTTCGGAGCTTCAACCTCAGCAGTAGTGATCACATAAGCTTGGCCTTGCTACCTTGGCCTTTTCTGAGGTAAGTTCCCTTGGCGATTAGGAAATTCATTTTCATAATTCCCCTTTTCTCTACAATTGTAGCATTCAACATTTACAGCATCTTTCTTCCCCTTGTAATGACGAGCTTGGTGACCTTTTTCACAACACTTGTAACAGACTACCATTCCTTTCAGGCAAGTACCAGGGTTTTTCTTCCAACATTTACCATAGTATGGATATTCAACTTTTCCCTTCTTCCCCTTATTTCCATTTCCAAAGTGTTTAGAAGATCTCTTTTTCTCTTTCTTTGATTCAAAATCGTAAGACTTGTAGAATTCATTTTCTGTCTTCATAGTGCATAAGACTATATCTTCGTATGATGAGAAGGGTTGTGGGACTAATTCTCGACGTGGAAATGGTTCTAACCCATAATATAATCAATAAATCTTACTCCTTTTATTACATATATAATCTGCTATATGCCTTAATAACATTATAAAGTTATCCCCATACTTTGCAATATTATCATCATCCTTTTTCCTTAGACTCAGAAATTGTCTTTCTATATCCTCTCGATGGTCATGAGGAAAGTATTTTTCTAAGAAAATATCTTTAAACTCCCTCTATTCTTTGTTTGATACTTCTTCATCTTTCTTTGTGGTTTGTATTAATGACCACCATTGATCTGCATCTCCCATGAGGCGATAAACTTCCATGAAATATTTTTCCCTTTCACTACTCCCCAAAGCATGAAATATTTTCTCTAAGCAACTTATACATTTCTCATCTATAAATGGATTTTTATTCCCATTGAATGTTGGTTTATGTTGCCTCATTAAGTGTTCTAACATTAATCCCCCGCATTGTGGAACAGGGTGCTCCATACACGTAAGGTTATTATTCATAACCTAAGTGAGTTGTCACAGTATGGTGATAAGATGATCAGCACCAGTTGCATCACCATCTCCACTATAATTATCTTGAGTAGGAGGTAAATCCCTAAATAGATTACGTGCATTGATACTGTTTCCATTCCTTCCACTAGGCACCATTTCTAAAAAATGACATACACTAGATTAGTTTATGAATCGTAATACATAATTCCAAACTGGTAAAACATTTAACATAAATTGAAAAGTTTATGTATATAATCCATAATCATAAAAATGTTTTCTTTGAGGAATTATATACTCATAAACCATTTATAATGGTTTGTAAAGAAAATGAGAATTATCTTATGCATATCCCCCAGGAGTGTCGTAACCAAGAGTGCGGCAAGGCCCGTTGTCATGCACCATTTCCCGTTCAAGTCTAGCTCAAAGTGGTGTTTTTGGGTTTTAAACCTAGGTAAATTTGTGCCAGAGATACCTCTACCTGCTTGTATCCAAATAGGGATGTATTTCTTGGAAAAATCACAAAATATCTACAGTACCAGAATTCTAGGAAGTTCTTCTATACTAATCCTCACAGTCTATCTTAGGGTAGTGTTCTCTAATCAGAGTTTTTCTAAATCTAGTTTCCAGGGTTTGAACTAAACTTCCTCTGATACCAAATATAACTCCTTGACCCCAGTTACCTATATTTGGTGCATTATTACATAACATTGGCATGATACAATAAATTATGTCCCGAAAGACTGATCAGTTTAGTAGCCTTGGAAGTACTAGATACATTCATAAGTTTTACATTAAATCATGAAATAAAAACATAAAAAACATTTTACCCATTTTTAACACACTTAAATCTTTAGCCTATCCCTGTAGGTCAACCATAAAATAATTCTTCACATCCTGGGAAAAATAAAACATAGAAAGGGGTGAGCTCAGATTCTCATTAAGGATAATAATATAGTGGAAACTTTCATAAATAATCATAAAAATTTAAGGAAATGTATAAGACTAAAACAAAATCCTTTTAAACTTAAACTTCAGCATAATATAGAAAAGATAAAATCAAATAATTCGATTTACTTATTCACATGGATATTCTAATATTCTAATAATCACATGAAATATCAATAGCCACTTTCATAATGATGGAATGCATAATGCAAGACTTCATAACCACATAGTCAAGGCCTTGTGCCAAGACTAAAAATAAGATTTTTTCAAGGCCTTGTGCCAAGACAATAGTTTGTCTCATGAGACCTACCGATGCATCGAGGATCTATATCGGGCTCCACCCGTCACTTACTAAGTCCAATTAACTCTTCAAATAAAAAGGTTTAAACATAACAAAAAAAATCATATTAAAAATAGAATATGAAATGTCAATACTTTATCCATAAAACATGAATGGTGTAAAAATAACAAATACACAGTCAAACATATCACAAAACCTTCAATATAATATTGAAGTTTTGTATCATAATAAATCAACATCAAATAAGCTTAAAATCCATCAAATTATGTTGACATAGATGAAATCAAAACTTTTTTAGAGAAACATATCTTTTTATATTGAAATAATTTAAAAGTAATATAATTATAAAAGAAAACATTTATTTTGAAAATATTCTTATAATCTTGTATGGGAAGCTTCGATGATGTTATAACAGCGGAAAATAGCCACACCCGCCATATAAGTTAAAAAAAATACATTCATACCTTAATTTTGTCGAAAATGTCATAAAGTACCTTATTTGGAAAATGACAAAAAGATTCCTTTTAAAACATATATGGTCAAATAAGGGTATAAATGAATTTAACCCCTAGTCTAGTAAATAGTAATAATGTTTTGAATTACATTTTTAAGAAAACACGAATGTGGATAATAAATAGGTCCCAGAAGATACTTACGTATTAACAACATCAGATAAGTAAATAGATTGTAGAATTAACCCTTACCTTGTACTTTTTCTTGGTCAAGGGTAAGTTAAACTCATTTATAATAGTTAAATAATTGTTAATAAATTATAAAATAACTATATACATAAATATGATATCATATATGATCTTCTAATATTGCTTTGTTAATAATATTTTAGAAGTATCATCGTTTTAGGTGTTAACTTATCCATTTTCCTTTAAATTCTTGGTTATGTAAGCCATGTTTGTTATGTATAGGATGTATTTTATTAATATTAAAAATTATATTAAGTTCTTAAACATTATTTTTAATCATAAAATGAAAATTATTCTCAAATTATTACGATGGGGAATGAATCTCATCGCGTTCGTGGAGACGACAATCCGTACGTATGCACGAGCAACAATATCATTACATTCATGGTGAAATAGTATGTAATTGGATGGTATATCATATATAAATAATCATTAAAATGTTATATTTATTATTAACATCATTTATAGTCATTATTATACCCATCCAACAAATAAAGTGTTTGAATAACAAACTGCACCACGACGTGGAGACGGCAAGCCGTACGTACGCACGTATGGTGACTTTGTCATTCATATGATGGATAGAATAATGAATATGGTTGTCCCATTTTTACAACAACATCACAGTATATATAAGATACTAGAGTTATTATTTTATAACAGAAACAACAAAGAAAGAGGAAGTGGAAGAAGAAAAGAACCTGAAAGAGGTGATGAAATATTTACCTCTTCTTCGGGATCTTCCTTTTGATTTGATCAGAAGGGCTCTTTAGGTTGGCTTTATGACCAAAGGAAGGACTCTAGGATTAAGGGAGGAAAGTTGGTAGGATATTTTTGTAGGTTTTGGCCGATCCAAATGGCTTTGGAGGTGTGAAATTAAGAGAAGGGGGAGTACCCTTTTATAAGAGAGGTGATGGTCACTTTATGAAAAGCTTGAAATATTATTTTATAATAAAATCATTTTAGATTTATAATGGCTCCAAAATGATTTATTTAGAGGATAAGGTGGGGTTGGATCAAAAACCTCTCAACCAATAGGTTTTATACAGGTTTAGGTTACCATATTAACCTTATCTTTTAGATTTAACTCTTAGTTAAATAGTTTGACATTTATCATGTCTCTTTGTATTTTTATATTATATGGTTAATAAACTTACTATAACAAGACAAGAGAACCCCAAGTGGTTAATTATTAAAATATATAACCTTATATAGGTTCTTTGGATGAACCTTAGATTTTTATTAATATTATATCAATTAATAATATAGTATTTTTTTTTAAAAACTCAGTTATGTCAATTTTGACACTATTTAGTATTTGGTTTTTGTGAAAATCATAACAACATGTTTACTTCGAAAAAAAATTATTTAATCAACCCTAAAATGTCATATTAACCTAGAAATTATTTTAATTCATCAAAAGTCTCAAATTACATTTATTTGGATATTTATAATACCAATTATTTTAATTATTCATTAATAAGGTAATTACTGCATCATCATTGTGTCATAAATAAATTTAATTATTTAATGTCTAAAAATTATAAATAAAATACCATTATGTAGGAAATATTTTTATCTTTCTAATTAATATTTATAGTTGAATTTATATTATGTGTAACCTTATATTAAAAATGGTTTAGTTATTAAACTTTGAATTTAACTCTTTTAACTCTTCTTTAAATAAAATAATAATAAATGTCCTCTCCTAATACCAGTGGACCAAATGGGATCATATTTCATTCATAAGGTTTTTTTTGGTCAAATTAAACTTATCCAATAGAATTTGTACATGTGTTAGGGTAATTATAATATCATTTTTACCATGAATTACCCTATTTACTTTTAACCATGGTAAATAAAAGCCAAAAGTTACTATTCACCAAAATTTATTTTCATCTTACTGAACCACATTTTACTTAATTATATTAACCGTGTCTCTCAGATTTTTGAAATTCAACTCACAGAAGTGATAAAATTAAGTTTTATGTAAATTTTAAAATGCTCCTAGAAGGTTGGTAAAGGGGGGTAAAAAGTTCAATAAAATTTTATATATCTAAACTTATTATAAAATGACTACAATGAATTAAATTTATCATATATAGGTATTATGTATCTATTTTGACCTAAATTAAATTAAACTAAAATAACTAATTACTTAAATAAAAATTTGGTTTTAAACAATAACGCAGTGTTTTTCACTATTCATCAAAAATTGAAAGTTTTTAGAAAAATACCAAAAATACACCCGAAGCTAATTTTTATATTTCAAATCCAAAAATGAAGTCAATTTTGAAAAATAAAATTTATAAATTTTCAAAAAGTGGGTATTACTATTCATAATGGCTACTTTGATTGGTCGTGGTGTGTTAAAACTCCAAGCTACGTACAACGCAAGCTGCTACATTTTTCAAAGAGAAACGTGTTGTGGAAGATTGGGGTGTTACCCAACTAATTCCATAAATAGTGACTAAAGTAGTAGGTCAGGGCTATTTCGATGATAATATCCCCCAAAAATTCAATGACCATGGTCGTCTCTATTTTTTCCAGTAGCATTCTAGGAGGGATTCTTCTTTTTACTCTTCTCTTTCTTTCCATTTGACTGAAGGGATTTTTCACTTTCTTTATCTCTAAATAAAACATCATCATATAATTTTTAATATATTCTTATGAAGTTTTTCACAAAACTTTCTCCTTTTATGGGTTTTACATAGATCACTTTCATGGTTTCCCATAGATTAAATGTCAATGCACAATAAAAGGTTTCCTTAAATAACTCATGTGTTATAGCACTAAACAAAATATTTATAACCTTTGTATCATGAAATCTTTCCTCATATATTCAAAAACCAGGATCATGAGGAATAATACTTAGATAATAATTTCCATGAGCTTATACATAATAAATAATTTATTATATGCCTATATATAAGAAAACATTTCCATTCTTCAATTATCAATGTTAGTTTCATTAAAAATAATATGCCTAATAAAATAATTTATATGTAAAAAATATTCTAAAAACATATTTAATCCAAAGGAATACTTGGTGGGGGGGATAAGAGTGATTAATTATTAATATTTTTTCTCTCAGTTTCTCACTTGTTGTTGAATATTACTCCTTTGTTAGCTTGAAAAATTTTGGATCTATCTCTCCCTCAATTTAATTCTCACTAATAGAGATAATAATATATAGGAATTAAATAAAACACAAACACAATGATTTTACTTGGTTCACTTGCACTGGGCTACGTCTAAGGATCTTACACATGACGATGTGTCAGTGTAACAAAATTATAACACCACGACCCAGATCACCTGAATAGTGATTAGAACGGTGATTTCATATGTCCTCTTGGGCACCTCCCCATATTCCAGGGACTATCAGCTACTGTAAAGGTATTGGGATAGTCACGGGAGACTATGCCCACAAATATAAATCTCAAGAGCCATACCAAAAATCAACAAAAAATTTGGCATGAACTATTTGAATAATGAACATATCCAAAACTTGTAGAAAAATAAACTAGGATCCAAAAGGGTGTCCCATAGTTGAAAATGTAGAAAATAATAAAAGATTATATATGATGCAAAAAATACAATAAAGAAGCAGCAAAAAAATATGCATAACATGCATCATTATAACATACAAAAATAAGAGGCACAATAGATGATAAATATGTGATATAATAACCAAAAGGTAAAATTACAATTACCTTTTTCCTAATATACAAGGATCTCCTAAAAAATCATCAAATACTAATACACTTATCATCCTAATCCATGAGAATTTATATAATTGATTCTTTTTCTTGAAATAAAACATCAAGATCTACTCATTTATATCAAAACCCATTTTGTGTGGATGGGTAGGGGTGATTTTAATGACCCAATATAATTTCCTCACTCACCTCAACATATTGAGTGATAATAATCAAGAGGGTGTGCATAAAAGTATAGGTAAATAGTGAAATTAAGTTCTTAGTTTAACTCATTCACCCATAAGTAAAACCCATGCATGTTCATAAAAATAATACCTATGCTTGTGTGGCTAGATGACATACACACCCTAAAGACTCATTTAGTTCTACCCTAATTCAGACTAAGTCCTAGTTGAATATAGTTGATGACTTGCATACCCTTATAAACTAATAACGTATTTTTCATAGCCACTCGAATATCATCATACATGATCATGTATAAGTATCACATAAACACCAAGGGTTTACTCATCAAGTCCTACCTAACATGTCATTAATCTTGCTGCCCATAAATAACAAAAACTATAAAGCATCATGAGAAATATTGATCGAACTTGAATCACAACAATGGTAAATCAAAGAGGTGTTAATCACCATAACACTATAAAAAATGAAAATTAAATAGGATAGTCAAAACGGACTAATGAAACGAATAAACACATAAAAACAATCCCATGATAAAATAAACTGTAAAATAAGGAATGGGGCCCAACCCCTTGAAATAACAATCATGTCACTTATGACTTGCCCCAACTTATCTCACCATTACTAACTAAAGTTATCTTATAGAAAACCCATAAATCACTTTCAGATCTATCCCATATATCACTAGTCATCACAAGGGATATCTCTAACAAAATGATGGTGCAACTATTTAGCTATACCCCAATCACTCAAATCATGAATCAAAACAATCATTATCAGCATTTGTATTCCATCGACATGGTCTTGCCTCAGGTGGTTTCTTAGAAGGATATGGTCAACTCTATTTTATAAATCCAACCAAAACCTCTAAGGCTCAACCAATATCCCATATAGTGTCTCTTCTTCTATCACTCCTCATTCGGACACCAATGGGTAAAAGAACATCTGGGGGGATTCATACCCCAATCGAAAAAATAAAACAGTGCACAAAAATTCATAAACAATAACACACATGCTCCTTGAGTTGTGCATCGATCTTGAAGGCCATCATAGATGTGACCTCCCATGATAATTTCTACTCCATCATGAAGTCTGCCACAAAATTCTCACTTCCTCTCAAGCTACATGCCTAGTCACTCTGCCATATATGATATAAGACAAAGTCAGCTATGAGAATACTCATTATCATATAATTAAAAATACAAAGGAGGTATCTCACCTCCCCCATCCCAATATCTAGATTCATACCAAGGATAATCATATCACTAGGGATACTACTCATGAATCTATCCTAAGCTATCAATTAAATAACATTGGGACTAACTCTCACCACAATTTTCGAGGTCTTTTAAGATTCACTACTATAAGGAAATAAGGAGGATAAAAGATCATCACCATAACATTAAGAATCACCGAAATTCTAACATTATAAAAATCACCATCACTCAGTCAATAACAAGGCCATGCACACACACACTACTACAAAAGAGGATTTTAACAGCATTGTCCTTTATCAGCGCCAGCAAAAAGCACTCATAAAGGTGACCTTTATTGTTGTAAAAAAACACTGTTAAAGGGTACCTTTTATGAGTGCTAAAAAAAGCACTGATAAAATGTACCATTTATCAGTGCTTTTTTAGCGCTAATAAAGGGTAACCTTTATGAGCGCTTTGATTTAGCATTGATAAATGGTAACTTTATCAACATTTTATTTTTAGCACTCATAAAAGGTACCCTTTATTAGTGCTTTATTTTTAGCTCTCATAAAGAGTATCCTTTATCAGTGCTCTTTTATCATTGATAAAGGACTAGAATAAAATAAAATATTTAAACTAATAATTTTTTTCAAAAAAATAATAACAATTTTATTAATTAAATAATTATTTATAAAAGTGAATAAATGAATATACATATATATAAATTATAAAAATAATAAATAGTATATATTAAATATATAGGTATGTAAAATGAATAAAATAAAATAATTATACAAATAAAAATTAAAAATGAGTAAATTAAGTAAAATATTTAACATTTTATTAAATAAATAATTATTGATAAAAATGAATAAATTTAATATATATATATATTATAAATATTAATAAATAAAATATATTGAATATATATATATAAAATAAATAAATTGTAATAATTAAACAAAAAAATTAAAAATGAATAAATTGTAATAATCAAACAAAAAAATAAAAATGAATAAATTTTAATAATTAAACAAAAAAATAAAATTGAATAAATTACAAAATTATTTTAAAATTTATAAATGAAATAATTATTAATAAAAATGAATAAGTATAATATATATATATATTAATTATAAATTGTAATAAATAATATATATTAGATATAAATATATATAAATGAATAAAATGAAATAATTAAAATCATATTAACGCTTATTCACTCTTAATGTTGTTCGCCTTTTCAATTTAACATATATCAAATATTGTTTGTTACATTGATTTCACATATATATAAATAATTAATTCATTTTTATATAAAACGTACACCGACAAGTATTTACGCAATTAATGAAATCTTATATAAAAACGCATACACCTAATAATTATGTAATCTATTAAAATTTTAGTATATTTTAGAATTTCATTATAACATGATACATTTAATATATTATGTTTTTAATCGGTTGATTTTATTTATTTATTTTAAATATTATTATAGTTTGGTATTATTTATTCATTTTTAGTATTTTTTATTTTTTATTTTATTTTTTTAATTTAATCATTTTCTATTATTTATTTATATATATTTATTTACTATGTTTTAGTATTTTCAAATTTTATTCATATTTACTTCAATATATATATATCCATATTTTTTCATAATTTATATTTAATTAATAAAAATTATCCATTTTTCAATATTTTTAAAGTGTACTGATTTTTAATTATTCAATTTCACATATTTTTAAAATGAATGTATTTAATATCATATATTCATTAATAATGTTAAAAATATATTTTTAAATAAATATTTATAAATAAATCTATTTATAAATGTAGATTTATGATATTTATAATTATTATAAATAAATAAATATTATTTTTTTTAAATTATTTAAATAATAATAAATAAATAATTATATATATTATAATTATTATAAAATTATAATAAATTTATTTAAATAATGAATATTCTATATTCTATATTTATATTTATATTATATATATATATATATTAGTTGATCCTGAAGCCTTAGTTTCTTTAGGGAAAATTACTAAATTACAAAGAAAGGTAGACAACATACAATGGAGAGATTTAATCAGTAAGACTCGAACTCGTGACCTCGTTGATGCCCATAGGGGCATCTACCATTGAGTCGCACCCTAGGAGTTATATATATATATATATATAATTTTTAAAGTACTATTCATATATTTATAAAAAATAATTATATATTTAAATAATTATAAAATTATAATAAATATATTTAAATTGTGAATATATTTATATTTATATGTATTTATTAAATATATATATATATATATATAATTATACAAATACATATAATGATATAAATATATTTATAATTATAAAATTATAATAATTATATTTAAATAATGAATATATTTACTATATTTATATTTATATATATTTACTAAATTTATATATAATTATATAAATATATATAATTATATAAATATATTTATAATTATAAATATATTTATAAATGTATATTTACTATATTTATAAAATTATATATTTATAATTATAAATTATAATTTTTTTAAAAAATATATTAATGTAATTGTAAATATTAATTATATATTTAAATAAATATAAAATTATAATAAAAATATATAAATATATATAAATATATTTACAAATTCTTTTATTTATAATTATAATTATAAATCCTTTATCAACACTACAGTTTTAGCACCAATAAAGGTTCCTTTTATCAACACTTATCAATTTAACAATCATAAAAGGGATCTTTATCAGTGTTTTTTTGTAAGCGCTAATAGAAGTGTCCCTGCTCTATTTAAAAGAACCCTAACCATAACTTATCCAGTCACGATTCTTAATATATTGCGTAACTCCCCTGCTGTCGACACTACTCCTCGACGTTCTCTCAAAAAAATCAATGCTATAAACCAAGGTATGTTATTTTCTCCTTTTCCTCTCTCATTGATTGCTTGTTTGGGTTCTGTGGTTTGTGTTTTTGTGTTGTTCTTAACCAAGATGAACCTTATATCTCATCTCTCCCTCTCACTTACCTATATGTACACAATGCCACCCCTACTATATAAACTCATTAAAGATTCATACGAGACCATTATGAACTGCATTTACATCCGCTATTGCAATGGATGGTGATTTTCTTGATGTTTCCATTATTATTTATTATCACCTTTTATATAGTGTGGTTTTTTATTATTTGAATCTTATTTCCATAGTATGGCATGCACATTAAGATGAAAAAAAATTTAAGACAATAAGAAGAATTATGAATATATGTGTATCTATTGAGATAATCATTTTCATAAAATATTATAAAATGATAGGTATAGATTTTCTCTTAATTAATATTGGATGATTAGTGTCATGTAGGTGTTTCATTTGAATGAATAAATGGAGTTTGTTCTTTTTTCATAAAATGATAGATTTTTTTTTCATTCTTGTATATTTTCTTTCATATTTTTTCATACACAATTTAAATATAAATTTAAATATGATTTCACATTCTAAATATATTATTGAATAATGAGATGATGATATACCGCATGTAAGAATTATTAAAGGTGTTAAGTTAAAATTGTGCGAAATATTATAAAATTTAGTGCTACTTATTATATTATGTTTATGAATATGGTAATTTTTATTATAAATGAATTTATAAATTCAAGTTGGTTAAATGGAAAAGTTTTTGCTGGGATTACATTATGGTTGGTGGTATGTTTTGATGGAAAGTGAATTATATTTTCGAAATGTAATATGTTAGAATCCATAATTAAAATCTCATTTAGGTTATTTTTGAATATGAGTGGTTTTAGAGTATACATGGGATAAACATATTTTAAAAAAATAATAAGTTCTTTGTTTTAATTATGTTAGCTATGAGAAAACATGGGTTATGTTGAATCTTGATCAATTATTATGTATTGCACATGTTATAATAGAAATATTTAAGTGACTATCATATTTTATTATTCGATTAAGGCATTTAATGTTTACGATACCTGATTAGTTATAATTTTTATTTATGTATTTGATATTTTATTTTTAAGATGAAATGGTTCATAATATATATATATATATATTGATAGGATAAACATATTATTCAAATTATTTTATTGTAATCATACACAAATATGGTTTTAATAATCTTTATATTGTAAAATAAACCAATACACATTTATAAATATTTTTTATAGACATTAGAATTTTAATAAATGGAAATATTATATGACTTTTATTTATTAAGTCTTCATTTTTATCACTGTATACATTTTTTATTGATTTTTAACTAATATTTTTTGTTTACTTTTCTAATATATTGTTCTCTAGAGTATTTTTAAAAAAAATATTGTATTAAACATAATATGTAACTATTTTTTTTGTTAGATTTTAATAAATATTTCCTTATAATATATTATTTGAATAATCACTTGATATTATTTGAAATGATTTTTAATATACCACTCAATGTGTGATTACAATATTTGTCTATAAGAAATACATGTGTAGATGTGATAAAAATAATTTTTATTATATATTAGAATATGATGGGTATTATGTGAGGGATAGGTATGGTATTTTTGAATTTGAGTTACCATAGTCATGTTAGTGATTTATTAAGGGCTAGGGTGAGAGTGATGTGACATTTGTGTTACTGTCTATTCTTCCAAATGGTTTTCAGAAGTTAGGTTTAAATAATTTATTGTGGCAACCATTGTGTAGTTATTTCATACATGAACCAATTATGTTAATAATTATCAATATTTAAAATGGGCTTCCTAAAAAAATGCCTATGTTATACCCATTTCATGATTTGGATGCAATACGTACATGTGATGGTTATCCCTGAGGGATAGTTTTGGATGCTAGGGGTCTGAGGTCGAATCTCATGGTACCTATGACGTGGTTATTTCTAGAGGGAGATAAATGATTTTTAATCCTCCTGTGATTCAAATTTTAACATCTTATTAATGAAATGATTTTAATTTCAAGGAACAACCATGGTATAAACTTATGGTATGATTAGTATAATTCACTGGTATGAAATGAAGTCGGTACATTTGATTATTATGGTGACCTAGTTTGTACATAATGACTTGACTTACATGTATATTTTGAGTGTTACTAATTTGAACATATATTCGATTATATGCATTGTTGTATATTTTAGGGGCCCTATTAGTATTTACTTGTTTATTTTTATACACATTATCATGAACCAACCTAGGCCAACCTTGAACCAGTCACTCGATCAGACCCATGGAAAGGTCCGAAGGGCATTCCCAATCCCTATGAGATGGAAACTAATCTAGGAAATAATAGAGTAACCAAAGGGAATGATTTCACCCAATAAAAATAATAAACTGAACAACATAAATAGATAGAGCAGCCCAATATATATATATATATATATATATATAATATCCAAACTGAACATCATTTTACAAAACTAATGATACAACAAACTGAACAAAAAAACCAACTGAACATAACAAGAACAACATCTCCATGTGACCCTGATGTCCACTCTCCAATACCAAAACCAACCATTGCCCATGAAGATCAAAACCAAGCTAATACCTACACCACAAGATATAAATAAGAAGAGACTATAGGTGTGAGTATTAAAACTTGACAGGCATGCCCTAACAAATCTATTACCAATGCACTTCCTTTAAAATAAATGAAACATCAACTTCAGGTTTGAAATACAATCTATTAAAGTAATACTTTTCACACATTTTCTACTTTAAAACCAAACATGGTCCATTTCCCTTTTTCTATTTGAAACAAAATTCCTTTCCAATAAGGCACCATAATCTTTTTGAAGAATATTGATAATATTTCATTTAAAATGGAGAGTTTAAAACACTTTCAAAACCTTATCCTGTAAACACTTTAAAACATATTTATCATTTTTGTCATAAATCCACATTGATCAAGAAGTAAGCATGATAATAACACAATAAGGGAAATGGTAAAATATCACACAAGAGTATCCAAACAACAATGCATCACAACCATTTTTTGTATACAACTAAGTGAACATAGACATGAGAGAAGCCTAAGATATTGTGAATAATCCAGAACATACTATATATCTTGACTCATCCTGGAAAACCTGCCTCACTTGATGACATCAAATTTCTCCCACACGCTCGATCACACCCTAAATGGAATAACTGAGGGGAACCATCCCATAACAATAATAAACAGAACATATCCAAATCCCCACAATGGGCCACTAGTTAGAGTGTAATCCTAACTAACGCAACAATAATTCTTAGAAAATTCACTAGTTATACCAAGTTTCCATGTTAAGAGTATAAAGGGGGTGAGCCAGATAATTCCAATTGATAATCTAATCACAAGAACATATATCATATATAATAATCCACACAATATGAACCACCCTGATTCAATTCAAGGATCAATATTTTTCCATAGAATAAATAGATCTCAAAGGAGTCCACACCAAGGATCTCCCATTACTCTTAAAGTAAATGGGTCACGAGGAGTCCATAGAAAGGATTTCCCAACCATTCACATAATAGATCATGAGGATTCCAGGGTGATGAAAACTCATCCATTAAATATAATCAATGAAATAATATTATCAAAGGAGGGTTTTCATGATAATATCTTCACCATTTTCACAAAATACCAAATGTGACTCAAGCATCCTATTTAAAAGAATGAAAATCACCTTTCCAAAAAAGTTACAAACACACATTTTTCCATTTCAAAATCATTTAAAAAATATCAATTAAGTTTTCACACCACATGTGTAGACCAAAACTATTTTCAACAAAGTTCCAATCGGGCCATACATCATCATCACGTGCCATTTAATTTTTAAAGAACCAAACACACACTAATTTTAAGTCCAGTACCATTTATAAACCCATTTGAGAAACCAAAAAGCACTATTTATATGTCAAAAATATATTTTCAAATCTAATCCATGATTTAAATGTCACAAAATACTCACAAAATCCAACCAGAAATTTCATCAAACACTTGGTGTGCAATGTTAAAAAAAACAATGCCATTTATCATAAAACAAGGTATAAATCAACAATTTTAACACCAAAAAATTATTCCAAAGATAAAACATCAATATTTAACTTATAAGGAAGGTGAAAGAAGAATTAAACCAATAATTCTTAAATTTAAAGGAAAGTGTAAATGGAAACCTACCTCAATCTTATGGAACTTCAACAATCCACACCCAAAACAACCTCGCGATGTATCCAAGATCCAATATAGACTAAGAGAAACCTTAAACAAGAAAAACCTCCAACATAAAACAAGGTAATACATAAACCCTAGGTCCAAGAGACCATAAGAGGAAAGGAACTCAAAATAAAATGGAAGGATAAGGAAGAGGAAGAAGAGGAGAGGAGATTACCTTAAGAAATCACCCTTAAAATTTGAATAAAACTGTATATCCACACCATGGGAGAGAAGTGGAGGCTTGGATAATAAGTTAGGAGGTCCTTAGGGTTAAACGAACTAGGATGATGAGAAATGGGAGATTTGGGGATAAAATCCTTAGAAGGAAAATGAGATATTTTAAAAAATTTAAGATCTGTGCAGCTCGTATGGTTTGGATGAACAATTTAATAAATTGTGCACCAATTTTTTGACATGTTTCTACCATAAGAAAAAACCTCCCTATATGATTTCCACACAGTTTGAATTACCGTGCACAAGCAGTGCGCCATAACTCTGCTAACAACTCTTGACCACACAGTTTCCTTGGCTGAGACACACGGTTTCCTCTAACAGTGCACCAACATGTGCCACCTACTATTAATCCCAAAAAATAAATTTTTCACCAATAAATACTAAAGGAAACTAAGGAATAATATCAGGACAAAAGATAAAAAATATCAACTCAAAATTTAAAACCCGTCATACATGGGACTCAAAAAGAAAATTGAGATCCAAAAATGAACTGGAAAAAAAGGTGAAAATAAAAATCTAGGAGTGAAAATTCTCCTCACCATTAATGGTTTCCACCCCCAAAAAGACATAAAATTCTAAAGTTGATCGATCAAAGACAAAGGATTTTCACAACCGTATGATCTAACCTCTCAAATCAAGAACACCTCAATCACTACCCAAGGAAACTCATACCTCCCACCTAGAACAAAATAGCTAACTGAAACCACTTCCTCAAAAGTAATGGGAAATCTCAAGCCACAACTTTGAAAACATTTCTTCGACAAAACCATTGGACATAATCTCAAATATCGACATCCACCCAAACTAAAAAGGAACCCGAGATCAAACTATCATAAAAAATAATATACCTACTACCAGAACAACATCCGAAACGAAACCGATTTATCGGCATAGGAGGCCAGAATGAACTCCCCACCATTATAGAACAACTAGCACTACTCAATTCCAAAATAAATATCAATGATACCCATGGAGAGTCTCCCCACCATTAATAATTGATAAGATTATACTAACATGGGAAACTTGACATAGGCCAACCTGAAAACATTCCACACAGGCTAATAAACCCCACCATAAGTGAGAAGACTCAATGAAAGAAAATATAACCCATTCGACAAACCCAAAACCAACTTACAAAGGCTAACCGCACAAGTACCATCAATTTAGAGTTCTAAATTAAAAATGAAACCATCGTCAAAATTTCATGAAAATGGAACCACCACGCCTCCTTATAACCAAGGAGGAACTCTTTAATCCATAAGGATCACAATAAGGAAATGAGGCTCTTGAGACTTATCCAATTAATGGGACCTTACAAGAAAAATAACCTAAAATAGAGAAGCTTAAATTGTTTCCATTTACAACACTAAAGATAAGATCTAGACCAATTTCCCTCACACACCTGATTCCTGACTACGTTCTAGCTTCACTCTAGGGCCTATGTCTAGAGCCCTAATGTCTAATGTATCTAATTCCTTATAGTCAGGAGGTAATAATACCTGATCAAAACTTCTTCTTTCCAAAAAAATAGGGATTCATATGATAAACATACATCTTTGTTTTTTTACTTCAAATGGGAAATAGAAGGAATATGAAACACAATAGAATGCACCTCCACTAATGATAGAAAGAATTTAGAACATCCAAAAGAAAAACATGCTTCCATTAAAATAGAAATTCTCAGGAGACCCAAACTATCCACTTTTAAAATTTAAAGACAATGAAACACCATAAAACACCACTGGAAACAACCATTACAATAAGAGAAATAAACATGAAAAGGTAATTTAAACTGAGCATATAACAGTTCACTACTCTTGTGAACTGGCTCCACATCGCTTCTTAGAAACACCTTGAAAAAACCATTTCAAGTGACCTTGGTGTCCACAAGCATGTCAGGTCTTTCAAAGCATTCAGATATGATGAATTCTTATGATATGGCTTGCCACACTGATGACACACCATGATCATGTGCTTATAAGAATCTAAAGAAAGATAACGAGGCCTTTTAATTTTGTGACCAACACCAACAACCTCCAGCCTCTTCCTTATCTCCCAAATGGAATTTACTTCACCACTTACAGAGATCAAAGGAATACTATCTTTATTTATAACCCCCACTAGTACAACTTCCTCATGAACAAATTTCCTCGCCACATTGGAAAAAGAGGTTAAGCTAAACTATGACACCCTTAAATGCATATTAGGATGAAGCTCGCACTCAAAACAATGATCCTTCAAGGAATCATCCACATAAAACTCTGGAAGATAAGGAACAAGGTTCAAAAAATGATAGAATAACTCTAACACTGATCCATCACCTTCCTGCAGATAACACATCTCCATCCCCTTCCTCACCTTCACTATCTCAAAGAAATACTGACAGATGAACGATGCCTTTAATAATTCCCAGGTAATATATTTGATAAGATGAAATCATATATACTTTTTTCGGTCTTTTATTTAAGAATTTTCAATGATTTATTCGATAATTCACTCGGTAAGTGTTGATTTTTTTCGGAATGGGGATTCCAATGTTTAAAAGGATAAAATGAAGAAAAGAATAAAATTTTTCTATTACACATCATGAAATCTTATTACACAACGGGTAGTAGAGTTTCACAGTATTATGCAAGTCATGAAACAAGTCATGAAAACTAAAAGCAGATAATTAATTACATGAAATGAGTTACAGATACACGTCATGAACCCTTTGAACGCAATTCCCCCAATGAAGATAAAGCTCAAAGGAATACACACATCCTGAATCCTAGTTACACATTATGAAAGCAGTCAAATCTTAAAATCTCATATGAGATACGTATGAGATACATGTAGATTCAAAATCCATGGAGAAAACGGTGGATCGACATTACATGATGTGAATTCATATTACACATCATGTAATATTACGCCTATATATACAGAAATAGGGTATAATATTTCAAAGGTTCTAGAGCATAAAACTTTTGTTCGTTCATTCTTATCTCATTCTATACTACTTCATCTACCCTAAAATAAAATTTTATTAGTATCATTTTATTGTTTTAATTTAATACAAGCATCGAGAGTTGTTTTCAACATTGTTCTTCATTTCTTCTTACACCCTCGACTTTGTTCATCATTGTTCCAAGCACCGATTTTTGATGAATTTTTATTGCACTAATTCCCATTCCTATTTAAAGTAAGTAGTTAGTTGAATTGTATAATTCAAGATCTATATTTCTTATTCTTGTTTTCTTGTTTATCAAATTTGGTTATGTTGAATCATTACATGTTTTTCAATCATTAAATCTCATCTTTTTCCAGTATGTTAAGCATGATTTCAATTCATCATTTATTATAATTCAATTTGACTATGAGTGGCTAAAACACCAAGGGTAGGGATCGAGAGTAAGGTAATATGAACTCAATAAATCTATTATTATCAGCTTTGTAACCTTAAGGGTTAATAATCATGATAAATAAAAATATTTTATTCAATTTATTAAAAAATACCTGTCCATGGGACATTTTAATGAAGGACCATATCCTGTTTGAAGTAGATTTGGCTATGATCAATAGCCTAAGACACTTCTACTTTAGAATATAAGATTAATGCATCTAGGTTTTATCTATCTCTAGATTAATGAATAGTTACCTCTTAGGTAGAACTAGTGGATTTGACCATAGTCAACTAGTAACCTCCACTTGCTTCATAGCCTAAACCATAGGATCATACCAAGTTAGAATTAAGATAATATTTTCTACAGATCCCTGAAATTGATCCTGATCCCTTCCTTATTTATGAATTCAAACCTTAACTCTTTAGTAATAGTTTTTTCCAAATTGAATCAACTTGTGAGGAATCCTACACCAAAGGGTTCCAAGACATAGGTTACCATTTCCAGCCTAATTCCCCATGGGACTGAACCCAGACTATCTTTATACTACGTCTTAGTAGAAATTAATGTTTGTGAAATAATCAAATATAATCTAACCACAAACTGCGTGAATTAAACGATGCATAAGGGTGTGTCAAATTTTGGCACCATTTCTAGGGATTAAGGTTATTCTTCGTATAGGTAATCTTTTGGAAAAGACATGGGATTACCTCCCACTTACCCCATTTCTCTCTTCTTTCAAAATGCCACTTCATCCCTGCTCTTGTGGAATAGTGCATGGATTAGGTCCCTTCGTCTTGTTCAAGGAGCCTTGAAATAAAAGAACAGTTAACCTTCTATATTGAAATTGAATGGTATCTCTCTGCATGCCACTGGTCAAACATGGCTGGCCAAAATAATCCAGGGACCCAACCCACCTAACCCTCAAAACATGTAACAGTTAGTTCCTAGGGAGCATATAGTGAAGCAAGAACAAACCATCATGGACTATGGATTTCCATTAATCCATGGTGCTACACCAAGAATCGTGTGCCCTCCTATTCATGACCATAACTTCAAAATAAAACCTGGACTCATTCACATGATTTATAACATGGGCTAGTTTAGTTGGTTTCAAAGTAAAGATCCCCATAAACACATCTCCAACTTCCTAGAAGTGTGTGAAATATTTTTCAACTAGGATGTATCATATGATGCAATTAGACTTAGAATCTTTTCCTTCTCTCTATGGGATAGAGTCAAGGATTGAGTCGAGAATCAATCTCCCCAATCAATCACAACTTGGGATGATTTATCCAAAAAGTTCCAATACAAATAATTCCCACCAATATGGAATTGGAAGCTATAGACAAACATTCAAAACTTCATTCATATTGATAGAGAATCTACATGGGAATCTTGGAATATATTTAAGGAGATTATGAGGAAGTGATTGCACCATGTATTTGAAATGTGGATCCATCTCTAGACATTCTACCAAGGACTCCAGCCAGCCGCACGCACATTTTTCGATGCTGCAGCTGAGGGATGACTTATGTTTAAGACACATAAAGCCAAAAGATTAATTTTTAATGAAGTATCTCACAATTAAAGCCTATGAAAGAGTGATAATGGACTGCCTTGGAGTGAAATCCACCAAGTTGATGAAAATACCAGACTAGCCGTGTAAGTCGAAGCACCCACAAAGAATCTAGAGTCATTCCAGTTACCTAATACATCACACCCTCCTACTCCTATAATGGAGATACAATCATGAGAAATGTGTGGTGAACCAAATTTATACTAATACTTCAAGGTAGGAGTTGAAGAAAAAAACTCAATATTGTAATTACATCAATTAAAATCAGAAAAAATCCACCATTCCAATAGCAGCAGCAGTACTATCAATAGTGGTTATCTCAACAGGCACCTCAAAAAAACTATGGCTATTATCAATAGAGAAGTGTTAAAGAACTACTTCATAACCAATGACCACCAGGGTACCCACCCATGAACCCTATACCATGAGAAAAACAACAAAATTTCCCTCAGAGAGTACAACATCAGTTTCAACCAGCTCAACCAAGACCTCAGCAGAAAACTTCTCCTCTATAGAATAACTTAGAGAATGTACTGGATACTTTTGTTCAAAAATAATACCAGTGAATAACTGATCAAGATATTTAGATGAAGTACCAACAAGCTTCCCTATGCAATCTCAAAGTTCAAGTGGGTCAGATCTCAAAAACTATATCAGACAGATTACCAGGTAATCTACCCGGTATTATAGAGACATACCCAATGGAAGAAGCTAAGGATTTAGTGCTGAGAAGTGGAAAAAAATTAATTTTCAAAAACTAGGTGGAATAAATGAAAGAGAAATTAAGGAACCTAAGAATCATTCACCAGTAGAAGAAGAAGAAGTTGATGAGACCACTCAAGTAATACCCAAAGAGGTATCACCAGTCCCAAACACCCAAACACTTGAGCAACCAAAAGAGCTAGTCTATGTTTTCCCACAACCATACAAGCCACATATTCATTTTATAAAAATATAAATATAATAAAGACATTAGGAACAATACAAAAATTTATTGGAAATTTTCAAGAAATTTCATATCGACATACTCTTTGCAGATTCTATTTCTTAGATGATGGTTTATTCCAAATTTCTAAAAGATTGGTTTTCTAAAAAATAAAAATGGAAGATCTTGTTGTCATATAACTAAATGAAGAATACTCTACTGTTTTTCAATATAAAATTCCACTAAAGATGAGATACCCTGAAAGTTTTTCAATCCCATGTGCTATTAGAGAGTGTAAATTTGGAAGAGCTCTGTGCGATCTCAAAGAAAGAATCAAATTAATTCCAATGAGTTTATTTTTCAAATTGGTATTTTAATAGCTCAAACCAACTTGAGTAGCACTAAAACTTGAAAACCGATTGTAAAAATACCCTAGAGTAATTCTTGAGGATGTGTTAGTCAAAGTTGGAAAGTTCATCTTCATAGTAGGATTTCTAGTTTTAGACATAGAAGAAAAACGTGATATCTCCATTATTCTCAGAAGACCATTCCTGGTTATAGGAAAGGCACTGATATACGTAAATCAAATGAATTTAATCTTTCAAGTTGAATAAGAATAGGTAGTATTCAACCTCATCAAATCCACTAAATAATCAGATGATTCCATTGATTTAATTGTTATCTCTCTTACCCAAGAGATAAATGAATATATGTCTATAGAAAAAGATATTGATGAGTTAATCCCTGATGAAAAAGAAGAGTATGATTTTGAGGAATTAATTTTCAATTTACATCCCTTAAGGGATACTTTTTTACCTTTCAACCCCTCAATTATTCGACCACCAACACTGGAGTTGAAGCCTCTACCTGGTACTCTTAAGTATTCATACTTAGGAGCTTCAACCTCTCTATTAGTAATCAATAACTCTGAAATATCTCATTCACAAGAGGAAAAATGGTTGAAGTCTTGAAAAGACACATGAAATCAATTTCTTTGGGAGTGTATGACATTAAAGGAATCAATCCATCTATATGCACCCACATAATTCTACTTGAGGAAAATTCAAAACCCAAATATCAAACTCAAAGGCAGATCAAACTACCAATAAAGGAAGTTTTTAAAAATTAAGTACTAAAAATTCTAGATGATGGAATACTATTTTTATTATTTTATAGTGATTGGGTGAGCCTAATACAGGTAGTTGCTAAGAAAGGTGAGATCACAATGAAAAAAAATAATGACAATGAATTGATCTCAACACACACCATCAATGGATGGAGAGTTTACATGGATTACAAAATCTTAAATGTGGAAACATGAGAAGATCATTTTAATTTTCCCTTTATGGATCAAATTTAAGAAAGACTAACAGGAGATGAATTCTATTGTTTCCTGGATGGGTATTCTGGATACAATCAAATTGTAGTTGACCCAACTGATTACTCAAAAAAATCACATGTCCATTTTGAACATTAAAATACATGAATATGTCATTCAATATGTGTAATGCACCAAAATATTTCAAATATGCATGACACATATTTTCCATGATACGGTGGATGAATTATTTAAAATCTTCATGAATGAACTTTCAATTTACGGAAGATCTTTCAAAGTCTGCCTAAGAAATCTTGAGTTAGTCCTATGGTATTGTGAAGAGAAATGTCTAGTTTTAAATTGGAAAAGATGTCATTTTATGGTTCAAGGAAGCATAGTACTCAGACATAGAATTTTCAAATAAGTTATAGAATTTTATCCATCTAAGATAAAGGTCATCAAATATTTACCTGAACCTTAAATAGTTAAGGGTATAAGGAGATTTCTAGGCCATGCAGGATTCCTTAGATGATTTTTCAAAAACTTTGAAAATTTTTCCCACCCACTGACACACATTTTGTCAAAGGAAGTTCCATTTCAATTAACTGAATATTGTTGACAGGCATTCAAAACTCTAAATAAAAGCCTAATAGCAGCCCATGTAATCATTTCACCTGATTGGTACATGGAATTTTAATTAATGTGTGACTCTAGTGACTTTTTTGTTGGAACTATTTTAAGGAAAAGAGTTGGTAACATATTCTATCCTATCTACTATGACCACCACGCACTAAATTAATCTCAAGTCAACTAGACAACTACATAGAAATAACTATTAGTTTTTGTGTATGATTTCAAAAAATTCTAGTCCTATTTGGTCATATCCAAGGTAATTTTTCACACCAATCATATTGAACTTGTGTATTTAATGAAAAAATAAGGATTCCAAGTAAAGGTTGATAAGGAGGATCCTCCTACTCCAAGAATTTTATATTTCCATTAAAGATACTAAATACATGGAAAATGTGATCGATGATCGTCTATCTTGTCTCCCTCTATCACTCATCAAGGAAGATGATGATATCAACATAGAATTTTATTTTCCTGATGAAACACTTTTCATAATTAAGATAAAACTATGGTTTTATGATATTACTAATTATCTCGATACATAATTTTTACACCAAGACCTCTCCTACCAATAAAAAAGAATATTTTTAGCTAAAGTGAAATGTTACTACTGGGATGAACCACTCCTGTTCAAGAATTGTGCTGATGGTTTGTTGCGATGTTGCATTACCAAGAATGAAATCCCAAATGTGATAGAAATTTATCATACATCACGAACTGGAGGACATCATGGACCCAAACATACTATAGAAAATATTCTACAAAGTGGACTTTGTTGGCTCACAAAACACCAAGATGCAAGGGAATTTTTTCAAAGTCGCGATAGGTTCCAGTGAACTAGTACCACTGGAAAAAGAACAAAATTATTCAAAACCCAATCATGGAAGTTGAAATCTTTGATGTATGGGGCATAGATTTCATGGGACCATTTCTCAATTCACATTGAAATTCCTATATTTTTATTGACATTGACTATGTCTCAAAGTGGGTAGAAACTAAATCCATATCACATGAAACAAAAAAAATAGTCATTAATTTCTTGAAAAAGAATGTGTTCTCAAGATTTGGATTCCCTAGATTACTCATTAGTGATTGAGTAACAAATTTTACCAATAAATATATTAAAGGATTGCTGAAAAATATGGAATCCACTATAACACTGGAACTCCCTCCCACCCAAAAACAAGTGGGAGAGTTGGAATGTAAAATAAGGAAATCAAAAAACTCATAGAAAAGACCATGAAAACAAGTTGATGTGAATGGAGTTTGAAATTGTAAGATGAACTATGGGTGCACCACACTGCATAAAAAACACCCATTGGTATCACAATGTTCAAATTGGTTTATGGTAAACTATGTAATATTCCAGATGAACTAGAGAATCATTCATACTGGGTATTTAAGAAGTTAAATTTGGATTTTTAGAAAGATGTATAAGAATGAATGATATAATTGGAAAAATTGGAATAAATAAAAAAATATGTATGTGAAAATTCCAAGATATACAAATAAAAAACTAATAAATGGCATGATCAACACATTACAAGATGTATCCTTAACCCAAGAAATAAGGTCCTATTATTCAATTCCAGATTAAAATTATTTCCCAGGAATTTTAAATCTAGATGGTCCAACCCTTTCAAATTCATTCATATTTTCCCCTATGGGACCATTAAAATTCAGAAGGAAGGTGGACCACCTTTCAAAGTTAAGGATCAAAGATTAAAAATATTTTAAGAACCCTTCTGTGAAGGCTATTTCATTAGATTAAAATTTATTTGAGACTTAAAGGAGTCAAGCTCTCGATGTTAAGGGAAGCACTGACTGGGAGGCAACCCAGGGTAGGTCATCTTAGACTTGATTATATTAGAATAGCCTTAGGAAATATTATGATATTCCAGGAGCTGAAGGCTAGGGTTTGTACAAAATATGAGCCCAAAATGTCAATTACACATCAGGTAACCTTGTTACACAAAGTGTACCATTTCTGAAAATTTTCATAGAACCCATCATTACATGATGTGAAACATAGTTACATTTTTTGTAATCCCCCGGGCTAGTTTTTTAAAAAATAGGGTTCATGACCCGACGCTCTGCCTCTCCCTAGCCCTTTGTCTTCCTCCTGCACAAATAAACTGCCCCTCCCTTCCCTTCTCCCTCTCAACCGTGAAAACCCACACCCCATTTTTTGACTCTATCATGACTTGCACCACCCCCATTTCCCTTATCCTCTCTCGGCCGCACAACCCCAACCCTCATTCACAACCAAAAACCTGCACCCACCATTTCCCCTTCCATCTTAGCCTAAACCCAACCCCCATCCCCCCATCATCCTGCCGCACACTTGCACCCCTCGGCCATAATCCATGAAAATACCCTTTCTAAAATCCCTATTTTTTTTAAATCACTTTTTAAACCATCACATTAAATCTCCACTTTCCATTATAAATTCCATCCCAAAACCATTTCCTTTAGAAATCCCATTTTCATATTCTAACCCATTTAAATGAACATTTTTAAAAAGGTGAACTTGTTTTTCTTAAAATCTAACTCACTCCACTGAAGAACTATAAAATGGTCCATCAGTACTCGATTGACCAAGGCACCACCAACGAAGCATTTATCAAGATATACAGTTCTTGTTGAAAATTATACTGATGCGATCCCATCTCAATTTATGTTGGAATATCATATCATTACACATAATCATTCCATTAATAATAATAATACACAGACATAACAAAGACTATAGGGTGTAGTGGAAGCAATGAGTGGGCACCCGATTTTTCATTTCATTGATGTCAATGAGTAAAACAAAAAAAACTTAATGAACACATCCCATAATCTTTTAGTGATGATCTTAAACATTTAATTAATAATTAATTTAAAATAGTATTACCTTGTACATGATAATAATCTTTCTCAATGTTTTATTTCCATTATAATTGTGTTGTCATTGTGGTGAAGAATCTAAGTGAGTATTTCACTAGGTGTATCCACACATGCTCTAATAATCTTTGAGTGGTGTTCTTGGTGTTTTGTGTATTAACATGGAAGAACCAAGTAATTTATTCCATTAATCATTGATCTCAATAATAATTTATCTTATTCTATCTTTGTTCTTGAGAGGAAGGATTGGATGATAAATCTCTCTAGGGAGTAATATAATTATAGAGATAATGTATTTGTTGTGTAGAACAACCACCCATGAAAATATATATAACTTTGATTTTATACAAAAGGATAAATATTTGATAATTTCACCATAGACCTTATTTAAATATTTAATCAAATAAAACCTTATGTCAAATAATAATAACAATAATATTTTTTCCATTATATGTGTTTATTTAAATATGATTTCATAAATAAATAAATTGATCTTTATGTCAATGATATTAAATATATATACCATTTCCCTTAAACCATTAACTCAACTCCTTAATTCTCCCTTGGAATTTACCAAACCTTGAATAATAAAATATTTATTTAAATAAATTTTATTCATTTGATAAATAACTAAATAAGGAATTTTTTCAATAAACTTGGGAATGAATTTTTATTATAATATTCATATAAAAAAATAAATATTTATATTAACATATGCACTAAACTAGTGAATAAATACATATTTATTTTTTAGATTGTGAATAAATAAATAAGTGATAAAATTCAACTTATATATTTTAAACTCAAATATCTTATAATTGAAATCCATTGATCAATAATACTTGATTAAATGATATTAAAAAATATAAGAATATATTTATTCTTAAAATTAAATTCTTATAAAATATAATGAGATTTTGGATACACTTAGTCTATGATCCTATAGGCCTCTTTCTCAATTACATTAGGTGAACTTACCTAAAGTCCAATAATAGAATCTAACAACACGTCAATGTGACTATAGAGAAATAAATTAATGTAGTAACTAAAACAAACTTCCTATTTTCACTATTGTCTAATATAATTGTTTTTTCATGATATCTCACCAAGCAGGATGCATATTTGTTTTATTACCCTATATGATTTATTTATCATTCTTTGAATTTTCAAAATGAAGTTGTTTATAAACTACCATAGACATGGATTTTATCAAAAAGTAATATTTCGATCAATGGGAAAGAGATATGTTATTCTATTAACATGGAAGGTAAAGTACTTTATTTAATTATTCAATTAATTCTGTATCACATTTAACACGTATAATGCCTACTACCTGACTTCAAGCATATATTGTCATGGTTTTCATCCACACATCAAAGTACACAATTCATGATGAACATTAATAATAATCTTAATTAGAAGGACCAATTAACATTTTTAAAAATAGTAATATCCAATGATATATAAAATATGTAAAATTTCTATTATTGTGTCGATCCTCCTGACCTCCCTTCTTGGAGATCACCAAGTGTGAACTTCATGAGATGAATTTTTATAGTTTTATAAGAATCCAGAACCTAACAGTAAAACATAATCTATGTACCATTAAAAAAATGTCATATACACCACATGATATATGTTTAAGAATATATTAATAGTATTTATACATTCTCATTTTAGCAGAAACTTTTATAACCATTTGATGCAACAAATAATCTATAGACATTATCAAATTAATGTAACATAGAATAATAATCATTATAATAATTATGTGATGGTATTTATATTTATATTTTTTTAATCAAAAGTAAAAATATATTTGTTTATAGGGAACCAACTCCAAAAAACTTATTCTTTCACTAGAGTCGGCTATTAATAACTTTTAAGCTGCTAGTGATTATATGATATTCATGATTCTGCTAAGATAAAGCATTAGTAAATGTGTCTAAAACATACTCTTTTATGGATATTATGATTATTTTAAATTCACCCCATGAGAAAAACACCTTAATAGGTGATAATTATGAATTATATTCTCCATTCGTTGATGTGAACTAGGATCCTTGGCTAGAACCAGTGTTATTGTATTATCCCGATATAGAGTGATAGGACCATTATTTCTCGGAACAACACAAATATCCTTGATTAAGTTTCAAATCCAAACTATTTATTTTTCTATATTAGAAGCTATTATATACTTTGAATCTACTCTAAAAATAAAAACCACTAGCTTTTTAGAACTCTTCCAGCTCACCAATCCTCCATTATGGCAACAAACATATCTTGATTTTGATTTTGTTTCATTTTGATCTATTTGTAAACTAGATTATTTTTATTCCCTCACAACTAGTTCCTAATCACCTCCATAAACTAGTAACATATCATTTATACACCTTAGATAATTTAGGATAGTCTTTACAACTATCCAATGCGACTCTCCTCTGTCTACTTCATATTTAGCTACCACGATCAAGGTATATGTAACATAAATCCCAGTACATATCATGGGATATACGATAGATCCAATTATTGATGAATAAAAAATTATACTCATCCTTTCTCTCTATTATTTTGTTTGGGGAAAAAATTTCTTGAATAAATGTATACCATGTGACATAGGCTACACTCCTCTCTTAGATTGTTTTATAATGTATCGTTTAAATAATTTTTCAATGTATGTACCTTAAATTAGTCCAAGAAGCCTCATAAATCTATCTCTATAGATCTTTATCCCTAAAATATAGTCCACTTTACCTAAGTATTTCATGTAGAATCATTTATTTGACCATGTATTGACTTATTATAACACAATAATATCATTTTTATTATTAATATATCACCAACATATACTACTATGAAAACTATAAAATTACCAATAAACCTATTAATGACATAGGGATTACATTTATTCTTAAGAAAACCAAATTTTGTTATGGATTCGTCAAAAATAATGTTCCATGATTTGGATGCTTACTTCAACCCATAAATGAATCTTTGCAACTTTCATACCTTATTAGTATCATCTAGTGTCATGAACACCTTTGATTATTTCATGTAGATATCTTCAAAAATATTTATAATAAGTAAAGTGGTCTTTGTATCCATTTTAAAAATCTCATAATCATGGAATATTGTAATAAAAAATAAAATTCTAATTTATTTTACTATAGTGATTACTAAAAAGTTTTCATCATAATTTTTTCCTTGAAATTACTTAAAACATTTAGAAATCAATTGAGAGTTATCGTTACTAACATTACCATCTATGTCTAGTTTATTATTGAATCCCCATTTACACCCAATAGGATTTACATCAGTAGGAGGATCTACTAAAACCCATAATTGATTTTTGAATATGGAATCCATTTCAGAATTTATATCTTCTTGGCATTTTTTAACATCATAAATGCTTATTTGTTCTTTATAGGATAGTGGTTGATTACTTTCAAATTATTGTGTTACACATTCTATTTTGACTAGAAATCCATATCTCTCAAGTTTTATAACCTTTATAGTACTTCTATATAGACTTTGTGTCTCTATTACAACTTCTTCTATTGGGACTTGTAAAATTAGTTCTTTTCTCCAATTCTTGTATATCTTAAGCCTTGACTTCATAAAAACCTATATTAATCCCACTATATTCTTTTTATATGTTATCCCTATCTAGGAAATGGTGTGTTTTTTCCTTATTATCCTTTTATCTAAGTGATCATATAGGTAACATCCTTTTAATTAGGATATCCTATAATGATATAATTTTTAACTTAAGAAAAAAGTTTTTTTCTATAATTATCCTTAAAAAACACTTCATGTTACCACACACATATATATATGAAAAAATATATTTATTCACATACCATTAATCATATTGGATTCCAAAATCCATTTTAGTTGAAACTTGTTTTAGTGTGTATGCATCTAATTTTAATGCATATCCTGAAAGGATAATAGAATATTTATCTAAATCATTATCAATCTAATCATTTATTATAAGTTGTAATTATTATTTATAGTCAAATCATTCCATTGTGTTGTGTAAGGATGAGTGAGTTAGTATAATATCCCAAACTCATTTTGATAATTAATGAACTCTTGGTTGATATACTCTCCACATTTATCTGAATGGCGTTTCCTCATCTTATTACCAAGATGATTCTATACATAATTCCTGTATTCCTTAAATTTCTCCGAGGAATCAAAATTTTACCTCATCGATTTTATACATCCATATTAATTGAAATATTCAATAAAAGTAATGATATAAGAGTATACACCTCTAGTTTCTATTTGAAAAGGTCCACATACATAAGTGTGAACTAATTCTAAAATATCTATGGTTATCTCACCCTTTCAACCAAAAGGTGGATTTCTATTTTTCCTTATATACAAGACTTACATATATCTAAAGTTTTTATCTAAAAAGAATACATATACCATTCATGGTATACATTTTTCAAACACTTTTGGTTTATATGACAAAGTCAATAATTCCATACCTAGGTGTGATATGAGTCGTGTGAACTTGATTCGTTATCTATTTCCAAAACTTGATTTTCATATTCTAGTATATAAATACCATTATTCAGATGTTCCATACAATAAAATTTCCTATATTTATAAAAGTTTCATTATTTTTTTCTGAAATTAAAAATAAAACAATCCATGTCTAAACTATACATTTAAACGATGTTCTTCATTACATTAGGCACATAATAATTATGTTTAAAAAATAAAATCAATCCAGTTAACAATGTGAGGTGGAAGTCTCCTATAGCCTGCACAACTAGTCTTGCTCCATTGGTAGATTAAGAATCCACCTCACCTTTATGAATCTTCCAAAACCTACTTGGTTATTATATTTGGACATAAATATGTGAACCGCATACTGTATTTAATATACAATTTATAGAAATATGAATATTAAACTTGATAAAATTTACCTAAAGATTCTTAATGGTTCATTACTGAGGTATAATTATTATTTTAGAGGCTATTTTCCCCTAAAAACAAAAAATATCCTAATATTTTTCCCCAATTTATGTATTTCACTTCTTGGAAATAAATTTCTAAGATTCTTAAGGCTTAAAACTTGATTTATACCTCTGTTCCTTTCATTTCCGCTTATCTATAGTAAGTAAAAAAGTTTTTACTTTCTTCAAGACTTTATCCACTTAGTTAATCAATGTTATAATTTCTCTATGTGAATTATATATATTTTTCGTATTGAAATTTACAAAAACAACTTGAGAAAATTGAAGGAAGTTGGGAAATAATGAGGTATGTGTTTGATTCCTTGGGTATCTTAAATACTTGAATTTCAAAATGATCAATATATCTAATCATCTTGACAACATGAGGTCCAATTGAAACTCTTTATCCTAACTTTAATGTAAAGAGTACCTTAAATATTTAATACCTTTATTGTTTTTATTTCTCTTGATAGAGATCACAAAGATGAGATAATATAAAGTAAGCATCCAAATCTTCATTAATATTCTAAATTTCATTATTCATGGATGATAACATGAGGCATTGGACATTTAATTCATCTTCCATGTGTTTTTAGAAGGTATTTGTCTCCTCCTCAATTGCCTCCCCTAAAGGTTCAGCATGAACAGGGTACTCCAATGCAAAAATTGTTCTATCTTGTAATAGTATAAAGTGAAAGTGCCTATACCTCTCCTGGGATTTTTTATTGGTAAGGATATTATATTTCCCTAATATAGATCACAGTAAAAGTTATGAGTTTAAGTCACTTTCCATTTTATATAACAAATGAAAGAATATTTTAGTACCATATATTTATTAGTATTTATGACATAATTAGTTAAATTAATTAGTCTCACATTATTTTATCAAACCCTTATATCCCTCACCATTATATTGGGACTATCAAGTTTCCTAGGTATAATAGTGGAAAGGATCCATATTTCCCTTCAAGTAACATAGATGAAGGCTTGGAAAATTATTTTTAAGGTATTTAGGTTGTTTTTTTTAAACAAAATTAACTCACAACTCCTTAACCTATTGAGTGAACTCATCAATCCAATAATCCCCGAATGGCCCTAAGGATTTCATTTTTTATTGATTTTTGATAATCCCTCCTTCAAGGGATGAGGGGGAACCCTTACAAGGACTGTAGGATCAGAGATTACATGGACCGTAGGCTTAGGAGATTACATGACCTGAAGGTCTTAGGGAATTCAAGTAGACTATCTACAAGGAACTGCCCCTCCCCAGCATCTGCATCATGATAGTAGCTCTCCACATTTTCATGGATGTCTGGATAGGCTTCCTGTGCAAGCACATTCTAGTCCCGATGGAATAGCCATACCCTCTCATTCTGAAAAATCCATTTGGCTCTACTCTGGTGAGTGTACCTGATCTGAATCCTCTTTTGGGGCTACTCTTTTTTTTGTAGAGTCTGTCTGGGGAAACTTCATGTGGCCCGAAGGCCTTGAGGTAGCCCGAAGGCCTTAAAGGTGGCCCAAAAGTCCTACTGACTCGAAGGCCTGGGTGGCCCGAAAGTCTTAAGGACTCAAAGTCCAAACCGGTGGCCTAAAGTGAATAGTTCCAACTATTATAGTACCGAACAGTACCTGCTACAGTACCACATAGTGTACAACTCTGCTACAGTACCTACAGAGTGTACAGTTCTGCTACAGTACCCACACAGTGTACAGTCTACTACAATACATACTACAGTACCCCCAGAAATATGCCTCTACCTGGTTTTTGAACCTGGTTCTTGTGGATGCACTTAAGGATACCTCACCAACTGGGCTGAGGCTCCTGTGCAATCCTAGAATCCTATATATGGATTTCCTTAACTATTACTTATAAGGTACAACAATTCTTATAGGGTAAACTACTCTTGATTCTAACATGGTTAAGTCAATACAAGAATTTAATTATAACTCCCTGATAATTTAAAGTACCCTGATGGGTATCAGACTAATTCTTTAAAATATGGTGCACTCTAAATCAGGTGATATAAGATGTTTTGATGAATTAATATTTTATTTGAAATATTTTTATCATTTCATATGTAATTATATTCTATATTTTATTCTTGAAATGATTGTTAATTTTATGTGGAACTTATGTAATTATTTAATTATGTATGATAAAATAATTTGAACATATACTGGTATAAGATATCACCTTTTATCTTTATATACTAGTTAATAACTTTATGGGGGATCTTACATAATTAATTAAACATACATGATAAAATATATATCTACTTTTTATTTTATTTTATTGTAGAATTATTGTTAATTTATTTACTTTATGTTATTTTGTAAAAATAAATACATAAATAAACTACGAATCACATAAATAAATAGATAACCATGCATAGATAAAATAAAGTGAATATGTGGTATGATCAAAAGATTGATCTATAGGTTGGTTTATCAAATGTTTATAAACCAACCTTCATCATAGTGGAACCAACTCCTTGAGCCTAATATTTTATTGAGTTGCATTATTTATCTATTCTCTTGTTCATCAACTTAGTTAGATTAAACTTGGATCAGGTCATGAACTATCTCCTCTAACTGGGGACTCTATCATTTACAAATGTTTAGTCACATGCAATTGAGGGGAACTGAGGGTTTGAGGTTACATAAAATAAACCATGGACACACAGACTCACACATAATAAAGGAGGGAGGGATGATTCAAAAATCCTCATATTTAATTTAATAATAACTTATCACTTAAAACCATGAAATGAATAATTAAATTAAATTAATAAATCCAATACATTAATAAGTTGTTCAATCTCATGATCAATCACAACATGCAATGACAAACACATTTTTTATTACTAGGTTTTATTTAACATTGTTCTAATTATGATAAATTTACTTGAATCGACAAATTAATTAAATAATTAATTAATTAATTATCTTAATATTATACCCCTAATAGTCTGAGATATAAAGATATCATTCTTAATAATTTAAAGTAAATTAAGTAGTTTTAATTATTAATTTTAAATTATTTCAATACACGATGTATACTCAAGAGGCCATGCGATGTGTACCTTCTACATAATATTAAAATCCTATTTTTGGTATTTAATACTTACATGACATATATTATCACTTGATATGTTATGTGACATATGTTTTATACAGTTATTTTTGTGTACTATGTAGTTACATAACATGTAAGCCTACACGACATGTCACAATATACATGGAGTGTAGTTCCATGGGTTAAACCATGTAATATTTTTTGCATGTATGAACATAGGTCAAATCATAATATACTCTATGTGTACCACTATAAATTTCATGCGAGGTACACAGTATATACAATGACCATTACATGTTGTGTAGTATTAGATTTTACGTGGCATTTAAAACACTGCTTTTTGACCCTCATGACATGCCAAAAATCACTCAACATGTACATTACATGGGTTGAAATGTGTTAAATTTCATGTATATATCATTTAAACATTTTTTAGTTCATGTATCACTATATTTCTTAGTTTAAAGCCAAAATATGTCTTGTAATTATTCCACATATTGACCCACATAATGCATTGAATTTTACACAACATTAAATCTATATAAGGTTACATGATGTGGGAAATCCAAATACACAACATGCATTCCTTGTCAAACCGATTTCCATGCCAGTGGTCAATACACAACATGTTATGACATTGAGTACCAAACTACATGACAAGATGAGATATACAAAAATTTATCCTTATGTGGCTGACCAAGGATACATAGTGTATGATTTACTATTACATATCGTGTACCTTTATTATGCATCCACCAAACTTGGAACCTCCAGATGAGTCCTTTAAGCATTGTTCATTAATTTAATCCATTTATTGGTTATAAGAACTTGGATAAGAATTTTATATCAACCTTTGGATTAAGAATGAAAATATAAACATTAAAACTAGCAAACCAGGGCATGAAATTGTTCAAATAAATTATAAATAATTATAAATAATAATGTGACAAATCTGATGTAACTTAAAGGTTTTGGGTATAAAATAAGTGATAGTAATGTGCCCAATATTTCTTTTCATCAATATCAGTGGGTGAAACCTGAATAAAATGATGAGCAGACCTCATAATATTCTTGAGAAGATCTTACCCATCTAATTTATAATTAATTTAAAATAATGATTACCTTAAAAATGACAATCCTCTTGATCAAAGTTCCGTTTATGATCTTATTGTGTTGTCATTGTACTAGAGATTCCGATAAATAATTTTTCTAAGTGTATCCACACATGCAACATGAATATCCAAGTGATTTTCTTGGTGTTATGAGTGCTAGTGTTTAGGAACCAAGTGCTTCACATTTTTCACCATTAAGTGTAACAAGGAGTTCACTTGTTCTATCTTTATTATTTAGAGGGAGGTTGATTTGATGAATCTATATAGGTATCGATAGAATTTCATAGATAATAAATCTATTGTGCAGAATAACCACCCATGAAAAAAGATATAGCTTGGATTTTATATTAGGGTTAAACATTTTATAATTTCACAAAGACCTTTATCTAAATATTTAGTCAGCATAAGACCCAATATCAATTATTATTTTTATTATTATTGTTTCCATGAAATGTGTTTATTTAAATATAATTTCATAAATAAATAAATATTTATTTATTTATTTATTTAAATTATATAAAATGTATATATTATTTCCATTAAACCATTTACTAGGATCACTAATCCTTCTATGGAATTTACCCAACCTTGAATAAAAAAATATTTATTTAAATAAATACTATTAAATAAGTAAATAAATAAATAAATGTTATATTTACTAAAATAATGAATATATATTTATTTTAATATTCATGTAATAGAAAAAAATATTTATATTAATCAATTACATAATATGGTGAATAAATAAATATTTATTTATTACCTTGTAAATGCACAAACATGAGATAAAATTTAACTCACATATTCTAAACAATAATATATCATAATTTAATTTATTCTATTAACATTACTTGATTAAATACCATTCCAAAATTTAGTGATATAGTTATTATTAAACTTAATTTTCTATAGGATTTAATGAGATTATGGATACAATTATTGTGTGACCTTTTAAGCCTCATTATTAATTGAATTAAATGAACTTATATAAAGTCCAAGATCATCATCTAGAAACACATCAAGACACCTATAGAGAAATTATTTAATATAGAAACTACAAAAACCTTCCTATAAATGCTAATATGTAATATAATCCCTTTTTTATTGATATCTCAGCATACAGGATTCATAATTATGTCATAACCTAATATTCTTGATTTATTTTACTTTCACATTCCAAAATGAACTCATCTATAAACTACAATGGAAATGGATTTCATCTAAAATATCTATTTCAATTAAAGGGCCAGAGATATATTATTCTATTAATATGGAAGGGGAAATCCTTTCTTCACTTATTCAATTAATCCCATATCACTCAGGATGCGTAGAATGTATGCTACCTCACTATGAGTATATGTCCTCCAAAATTATTAGTTTTTTTTATTTTTTAAAAAAACTCAATCTTATAATATTAAGTGGGAACCCACAAAAATAAATGACCACATAACCAAATAAAACCAAAATACCATATTCAAATTTAAAATTTTTAAACAACCATAAATATTCTTGTAGAAATGCATACTGGTCGATGACTCAAGCATAGTTTTGTCATTATTTTCAATTGATGTCATCACCTCAATCCCATTGACTTCTACTTACCATTACTGAAAATATTCCCAAACAAATTCATCTCCAAGATTACAACCCTTTGAAAATACTAGTGACAACATCCTCGTAATCAAAATCACTAATAACAAACCAAAATGGTTCTCATCACCTTCCAATACCAAACACCATACCATAACAAACAGTTCAAATTACCTCTGAACTTAAACACCCATAACTATAAAATATGTGAACATAAATGAATTGAATCCATCATATAAAATAAAATACAAACCAATAATAAACCCTCTCTATCAAGCCATCAACCATCTCCACTAATCCAACAACACTAAAAATTGGAAACACAAATATGCCGTAACGAATAAACCAAAAAAGTAGAGAAACAATACCACAATTATAAAGAAAAAAATAGTATAAACTATCATCATATACAAAGATATATAATTTTTTACCCAAACTCTCATTCCTTCACCAATAATTGTCCTAATTAGAGTCCATTGACACACCATCAACATGTTAACCTTTTCAAAGAATACCACCATGACTACCTTTCAAAATAGCTACTCTATAAGTAGATTTGAGAGGCAAGACCACATAAATGAGAAAAAGGAAATGGGAGAAATGGGGAAGGAATCCTTCAACATGAAACCAATAAAGAATATGAAATATAAAGAAAAGAACAATATGAAACAACACATAAAGGAACCACCATTAGTCTACCCACCATCACAGTCCCAAAATTCCATAACATACCATTTTTTTTTGACCAAAATGGGGTCTTCCATAGTTGGTTTGGAATTAAGGGAAGTAATAGAAAATGAAAATATTCATACAACCAGAAATGAGAATAATAAAAAAGAAGTAAAAAATACACTCGAAGGAGGAAACTACAATGCATGTCCACTGGTACATCCCAAGACTCCATGAGGAATATTGGGTATAACCAAAAATAGGATCTAGTATTATGAGGTTGGAAGGAAGAGAAATATTAATTAATGAACAAAATAAAGGCAATAATAAATCAAAAATAAAAAATAATAAGAAGAATAGTGGTGAAAGAAAAGGAAAAACTAGACAATAACAAAATAAATACAGGTTTGAATGAAAAATAAATAAGTGATAAGCTGTGTGTAATGTCTCCGATTTTCTGTTTATTATTTTAAATATTATATGGAATTATTTCGAGACCGGGCGCGAAGACGACACATCATTCTGAGGTCCAGTGAGCCCGGAGTGGTGGTTTGAACTTTTTTTAAGGTACGTGAGCCGGTGCTCGCGCGCGGTTGTGGCAGTTCTCAAACAGGTGCCCAGATTAAAAATCTGAGGGCACCATTGCATTTGGGACGACGACTTTACCTATGAACGGTTCTAACCTCGACCGGAGCAGGTCGGCTGTGAAGTATAATTTTGGATGTTTTAAAAAGGGAAGCACTTTAGAAGGAATGAAATAAATTTATAATTTATTTTATTATTTTAAAATGTTTCCTTTTATTTGATCAGCAACCTAATCCTCCCCTATAAATACATGCTTATGGAAAATTTGCAGGGTTAGCCTCATAACCCTGTGAGTAGAGATAGAGAGAGATTTTTCTAGGAGCTTGGGCAGAGGAGGATGCGTTGGCAGATGACGACAATGTGAGCAATCGACGCCCCTCATATTTTGATGAATCCCTTCAGCGGACGCGTTGCGATGATCGCTCTTCAACCGGTTGGAGGTAGGGGTTTGTTATTTCAATTTCTTTTCCCTGTTTTTGAGTTTAAACGATGAATGCAGATCAACCACGAACAAGTTGATCCGCGGATTCGTACATTCTTGTGGGAGGATTTTCATTGGGATGATTTTGGGGAATTAATCCATGCTTTTATTGATCTCTTCTCCATTTAAAACTATTAACGGGAGCGGATCAACGCCGTGATGAATGAAAGTGGAGGTTCGTTCCTCGATTTGTTTATTGGATTTCCTCCCCCATTCTTTTCTCGCTCGTTCTTCACGTTCTTCATGGGGTGATGAACAACAGATCGTTGTGCATCCGTTCCACGACACAACGATCCCAAATCTATGGTTCAACACTGCAACGACCTTGTGGAGGTGCGGCGATGGGGGCACATGATGAATCAGACCAGATAGGGAAAGGGCGTTCTTCGGGCGTTCTTCGTGCGGGAAGATCAAAACACGTTTTCGGAGCCGATCCCAGGTCCGGAAAAACCGGAAGAAGCTTCATGGTGACAGGGAGACCAAAACTTTAAGGCTTCGTGGTGATCGGATGACCGGATCGATGAACAGATCATCACCAGAGGCGCGACAGCGGAGGTCTGCATTTCTGGAAATTTCCTGAATACACGGCGTGTACTTCCAAAGAACACTCCGTGTAGTACTGGAGGCGGATAGGGTTTTGGGGGTCAGGGAAGAATCACACGACGTGTGACCCCGGTCACACGGCGTGTTGGACTTCCCCCAAAACTCGGCGTGTACTTTGGGTAGTACACGGAGACGGGATGAGCTACATGGCTTCAGGCGGCACGGCATGTACAGCATGGCAGAGGCAGCTACGAAGAGCTCGGCGTGTATCTCAGGGATACATGAGCATGGGATGGAGTACATGACTGTGTACTCTATCACACGGCTAGGCGAGGCCAGTAAAGTAGGTTACCCCGTGTGGCGATTACACGGGTTGGAGTACACAGGTTGATGACCATGTACGGGCACATGACCAGAGTACATTGAGCCAACCCCAGTTACCCAGACACGGCGTGTACACCGTACTACACGTCGTGTACTTAGTTATTCCTACACGGCCAATTCTATGACACGGGCCGTTGTACACGGGCAGTACCTGGGGTCAGACAACGCGTCGTGTATATTTTCTACACGCCGTGTAATTTTTGTAAAACATCATGGTCCTCTTGTTCACTGTATCTTGGACATCTTTCGTTTGGGTTAGTTCCCCTTCTTCTCATTCCCCTGAAGGTCAGGCATCGTTTCCTTCTACAGGAGTATGATCCCATCAGCCGAACTTTCTATGATAGAGTCGGCATCCCTCTGAGAGGCCCGGAGTGAGATCCTCCATCCATTCTTGACCCTAGGTAGAGTCAGGCATCGACGTGAACAACTCTACCAGGAGTTGATCCTCTACCTAGCTGGTGTATCACCTAACTAGTAAATCCGGATGAGTCGTGGTATCCGCCATGGCCCTGGCAGTGATCCTCATCTGTGTATCATGATCTTTCCCACTCAGAAGTGTGTCTCCCATAATGAGTGCTTTCTATCTACCGTAACCTTCCCACTCAAGAGTGTGTCTCCCGTAATGAGTGTAGCTACATCTCGTGATGGTTCCGAACGAACAACATTTCTCAGACGGACGTCATCAGAGCTATAAGACTCGTGGAGTGTGTTCTCCTGGAACGAGTGAATCACGGAATCTTTGAACAGAATCCTTAACGGGGGTATGCGGTCGTGTGACTTGTCTCTAGACTACGTTCTGGGTTTTGGGTATATCTGGTTCATTCTATATGTTCTGTAGACATATACTGTGCATAGATGACTGTACCTTTACTTTGTGTAATGCTTTGTGGTTTTCGGAGTCCTCTACTGAGTATTGTTATACTCACCCCTGCACGGGCTTTGCCCGCACGTCTGGTGTCTTGTGCAGACGAGCAGCCTTTTGACAGAGTCCAGGGAGGACCATGACAGGACCGAGCTTTTTGGGTTCCCTACAGGCTGAGGTGTTCCTATGGCTACGAGTAGCAGTCCCAGTGCCTTTTGTGTTTACAGGTTAGACTTTGCTGTTTTCAGACTCTTGTTTGTTTGTTTTTTGTGGGCTTGTATTCTGGCCCAGTTTACTTTTATAGTACTCTACCTTTCGTCGTACTCTGTTGATTGGGGTTTAGTTGTATGCATGCATTTTGTTCCTTAGTGTTTTACTTTTCAGAATTTGTTGGCTTGGAGATGTGTGTGTGTACAGGTAGTTAGGAAATGACTCCCATGTTAGTGATATGCCTACTCGGTGCTAGTCACCAGCCCCTGGCCTATTGGAGGCGGGCTTGGGGAGTCACGGTGCGGGCCCCACTAGGACGGGTCGTGACAGAGTGGTATCAGAGGAGGTTGGTTCTACCTTAGGACCAAGAGTTTGTGAGTTTGGTTTGGGGTAACAATGTTAAATGTTTTGGGTTCGGCTTCCAGGCCAGAGACCCCGGTGTTGGTGCAGCGGCCGACGTATCCATACACCAGGAATTTGATAACCTGCTTTCTTTCTCGGTACACTAAAACACTGGTTGTGGGGAAATAAAAAGGTACATGCATCATATAGTAATGGTTTGTGATTTTCATGTCCTTTGTTTCAGCTATCCAGATATACTCATTGGCCATGGTACATGTTGTTTCTTTACAGGATGCCTCCGCGACGCATTCCCGCTAGGATTCAGCAGCACGATCACGAGGATGACCCCCTTAGTGACGAGGCTTCGATACAGGGACCAACTCCCCAGGCGTTTCCACTAGGTGGTGCACCTGTTATGCCACCACCAGTGGAGCAACCAGTGGTACCTGCAGTACCGACCGATGAGGAGCGCAAGATTAGAGCGCTCCATGAGTTTCAGAGACAGAGACCCCTCAGGTTCCAAGGCGAGCCCAAACCCCAGGCGGCTGAGGACTGGCTTGAGGCGGTGACCAGGGTTTTCTGTCTAGTGAGGACACCAGTAGACCAGATGGTGATCCTAGGAGCGAGCCTTTTTTAGGGTTTGACCGGACGATGGTGGAGTCTGACCACACAGACTCATGACGAGAAGACTCTTTCATGGACAGAGTTCGAGCGACTCTTCTGGGAGGATTTCTCTTCGGTTATGCTGAGAGTTGTACGCATCCAGGAGCTACTCCAGCTTCAGCAGGGCAATATGACAGTAGATGACTATTCATCGAGGTTCACCAACCTCGCCAGGTAATCGATGGATATGGTCAAGGATCAGTACTTCAGAGCTCAGACCTTTGAGCGAGGTCTACGACGTGACATCTGAGCTAGTGTCATGCCTCTATGCATATCGTCTTATGCTGGAGTGCTCGAGCGGGCCTTGGTGATCGAGAGTTTCTTGGCAGAGTAGAGACAGCCGCCGGCAGTCAGCAGCAGGCAGATAGGTGCGGAGACCTCAGCGGTAGGGATCTGGCATCAGACGTAAGGATCAGGACGTGAGAGACGTCGGAGGAGGACCTAGGATAGGGGATTAATAGTCTAGGGCTCTCAGGCTGGATCTAGTCAGCCTAGGGAGAACCGATGCTACGCATGCGATGGTAGGGGACATCTCGCTTGGGATTGCCCGACCCATCAAGCTGCTGACAGGGAAGTGGTGGATGGACCACCAAGGCAGAGGCAGAGAACAGACCAGGCATATCCGCCAGGTAGCGGACGTGGCAGAGGAGCAGGGAGAGCTGCGGGTGGTGGCAGACGCTTCGACTTACTTCCACCACCACCCCCAGGAGGTCCGCACCAGACTCAGGGAGCTAGGGGACATGGATGGGGATAACTGCATGCAGTCGAGGCATATGACCCAGGGGATCCAGGGATGATTCGAGGTATAATCTATGTCTTTTCTACCTTAGCTTCCGTACTCATAGACACAGGTGTCAGTCATTCCCTTATAGCCACAAGTCTTGTACAAAACCTCCAGATTCCGGTAGAACCGTTGACTCGATCCTTACGCTTGGAGACACCTACGAGAGGAGACTCGACGATCACGCACCTTTGCAGACAGTGTGATCTTACCCTTAGAGGCGAGAGTTTCGATTGGAACCTCTTGGTAGTAGCATCGAGGCCTTACGACGTCATTCTCAGTATGTATTGGTTATCTTCGGTCCATGTCCAGATTGACTGTTTTAGGCGAAGAGTGTGATGTGTCCGCCGTGATGGAACAAGGTTTTCCTTTGTCAGAGAAAAGGAAACCCAGGCAGCACAGAATGGGCTCATGCATAGGAGGATTCATCTGATCACTCATGAGTTGGCTAGCCTTACCCTCAGGGCAGTAGATGTTGTGAGCTCTCAGTTCCCAGCGGTGGTGGTGAAGTATGAGGACGTCTTTGCCGAAGATGTTCAAGGATTACCTCCCTGCCGGGAAATTGACTTCTGCATCGACTTACACCCCGGGACGACACCAATTTCTTCATCGGCTTATCGGATGTCTCTCGCAGAGCTTCGTGAGCTGAGGGTGCAGTTGGAGGATTTGTAGAGCAATGGTTTTGTAAGACCCAGCGTCTCACCCTGGGCAGCCCCAGTCTTGTTTTCCAAGAAGGAAGATGGGAGTCTGAGGTTGTGCGTGGATTACCGGCATCTGAACCAGGTGACTGTGAAGAACAAGTATCCACTGCCGAGAATTGATGACCTCTTTGATCAGCTAAGAGGGGAATAGTGGTTCTCGAAGGTTGACCTTCGATCAGGATATCACCAGCTATGAGTGCAGGATGAGGATATACCGAAGACGGCTTTCAGATGCCTCTATGGTCACTATGAGTACATGGTGATGCCTTTTGGCGTGACGAACGCCCCCGCAGTGTTCATGGGACTGATGAACCGGATCTTCCAGCCGTACTTGGACCGGTTCATAGTCTTCATTGACGACATCCTCGTGTACTCGGCGTTAGAAGAGGAGCATGCGAGACACCTACAGATGGTTCTAGACATACTTCAGGAGCACCATCTTTATAGGAAGCTCTCAAAGTGCCAGTTCTGGATTTAAGAGGTCCACTTTCTGGGATATGTCATATCAGTAGATGGAGTAGCTGTGGACCCGGCCAAGGTGGAGGCTGTGTTAGCATGGGATCCACCTCGGAGCGTGACAGAGGTGCGAAGATTACTTTGGTTGGCAGGATATTACTGAAGATTCATTCTTGATTTCTCCTGGATATCAGCACCGATGACGGCCTTGACCTGGAAGGGGAAACCCTTTGTGTGGATAGAGAAGTGCCAGCAGGCTTTTGAGCAGTTGAGGCAGAGTTTGACGAGCACCTCAGTCTTGAGATTTCCAGAGGAGGGTGTCGAGTATGTAGTTTTCTATGACGCATCAGGGACCGGGCTCGGCTGTGTCCTGATGCAACGACATTCAGTGATTGCTTATGGTTCACGCCAGCTTAGGCAGAAGGAGCAGAACTATGCAACCCATGATCTCGAGTTGGCAGCGGTAGTCTTCACATTGAATATGTGGAGACACTACCTTATGGGCAAGCGGTTTATTGTCTACTCTGACCACAAGAGCCTCAAGTACATCTTCTCACAGAAGGATCTGAATATGAGGCAGAGGTGTTGGCTAGAGTTCCTCCAGGACTATGATTTCAAGATCATCTATACTCCTGGAAAGGGGAACAAGGTGGAAGATGCTCTTAGCATAAAGTCAAGCTCACAGTTATTGAGTGAGGCGACACAGCAGTTAGCCGCGTTATAGTTATCCTTTGTGGATGGAGAGAATACAGCTTACCTACAGTTGATGGTTGTCAACCCTCCAATCTTACAACGAGTTAGGGAGGCAAAGCTTGGGTATGTCGACTGTGTGGCTTTACGTGCTCAGTTATCCTCAGGACATGCTCCTGATGGATATTCACAAGGTGGAGAGCATGTACTTATTTTCAGATGACGCACTGTTGTACCAGTGGCATTCCAGGAGGAGGTCCTAAGGGAGTTTCATACATCCCCTTTTGCAGTACATCCCAGAGTGGAAAAGATGTACCAGGATCTCCGACGACAGTTCTGGAGGTCAGACATGAAAAAATCAGTGGCAGAGTTCGTTTCTCGATGCCTCACATGCTAGCAGGTGAAAGCTGAGCACTAGGTTCCAGCAGGGTTAGCTCACCCCCTAGAAGTTTTAGAGTGGAAGTGGGATAGAATATCTATGGATTTAATGACAGGCTTACCACGGACATCCAAGGGGCATGATTCTATCTGGGTGATCATTGACCGACTCACCAAGTTGGCCCACTTCTTGGCTATCAGGGAGTAGAGTTCCATAGAAATCTTGGGACGTCTCTATGTACAGGAGATAGTTCGACTTCATGGCGTCCCCTAGACTATAGTCTCAGATCGAGATGTCTGTTTCACGTCCTAGTTGTGGAGGGGAATGCATGAGGCTTTTGGGACTCAGTTATGCTTGAGCATAGCGTTTTATCCCCATACTGATGGTCAGATGGAGAGGACCATTCAAGTCTTGGAGGATATGTTGCGAGATTGTATCTTGGACTTTGTTCACAGCCAGGAGGACCACCTACCACTGGTGGATTTTGTGTACAACAACAGCTACCACTCCACCATTGGTATAGCACCATTCGAGGCCTTGTACGGAAGACCCTTCCGGTCACCACTTTGCTGGACCGACCCCAGAGAGTCAGCACTATTGAGTCCAGAGTTAGTGTGAGCCACCACAGAGAAGGGGAAGATCATTCAAGAGTGGATGAAGACTACACAGAGCCGACAGAAGTCTTATGCTGACAGATGATGGAGGCCACTGGAGTTTTAAGAGGGAGACCACATCTTTCTTCGGGTATCACCTCGACGAGGGTTACAAAGATTTGGCTGAGGCGGCAAGCTATCTCCGAGGTTCATCGGACCCTTCCAGATACTGTGTAGAGTTAGCGAGGTGGCGTACCACCTAGCTCTACCACCACAGTTGCATCGGGTACATGATTTCTTTCACATGTCGCATCTGAGGAGGTACGTGCACGATCTGTCGCACGTCATTGACTGGGGAGAGCTGGACATCGAGGATGGATTGACCTTTTCCGAGTACCCGGTGGAGATCGAGGATCGGTAGGAGAGGATCCTTCGTGGGCGATCGATTCCCTTGGTGTGCGTTCGCTGGCAGCACAAGAATATTCAGGAGATCACGTGGGAGCAGGAGGCTCAGATCCATGCCCAGTACCCTCATCATTTTGTATAGCCATTGTTTTTGGATTTTTGAGGACGTAAATCCCTAAGGTGGGGAGAATGTAATGTATCAGATTTTCCTATTATTATTTTAAATATTATATGGAATTATTTTGAGACCGGGCGTGAAAAAGGCACATCATTATGAGGTCCAGTGAGCCCGGAATGGTGGTTTGAACTTTTTTTAAGGTACGTGAGATGGCGCTCACGCGCGGTTGTGGAAGTTCTCAAACGGGTTCCCGGATTAAAAATCCAAGGGCACCATTGCGTCCGGGACGATGACTTTACCTAAGAATGGTTCTAACCTCGACTGGCGCAGGTCAGCTGCGAAGTTTAATTTTGGGAGTTTTAAAAAGGGAATCACTTTAGAATGAATAAAATAAATTAATAATTTATTTTATTATTTAAAAACATTTCCTTTTATTTAAGAAGCGACCTAATCCTCCGCTATAAATACATTCTTATGGAAAATTCACAGGGTTAGCCTCATAACCCTGTGAGTAGAGAGAGAGAGAGAGATTTCTCTTGGAGCTTGGGCGGAGGAGGATGCATTGGCGGACAACGACGACGTGAGCAATCGGCGCCCCTCGGATTTTGACGAATCCCTTCGACGGACGTGTCGCGACGATTGATCTTCAACCGGTTGGAGGTAGGGTTTTGTTATTTCAATTTCTTTTCCCCATTTTTGAGTTTAAACAATGAACGCGGATCAACCACGAACAAGTTGATCCGCGGATTCATACGTTCTTGCGGGAGTATTTTTTTTTGGGATGATTTTGGTTAATTAATCCATGCTTTTATTGATCTCTGCTCCATTTAAACCTATTAATGGGAGCGGATCAACGCTGTGACGAATGACGGCGGAGGTTCGTTCCTCGATTTATTTATTGGATTTCCTCCCACATTCTTTTCTCACACGTTCTTCATGTTCTTCACGGGGCGACAAACAATGGATCATTGCACATCCGTTCCGCGACCCAACGATCCCAAATCGATGGTTCGAAAACACAATGACATTGTGGAGGTGCGGCGATGAGGGCGGACGATGAATTGGACCGGAACAAGAAAGGGCATTCTTTGGGTGTTCTTCGTGCAGGAAGATCAAAACACATTTTCGGAGCCGATCAGAGGTCCGAAAACACCGAAAGCGGCTTCCTGGTGACGGGGGCGACCAAAACTTGAAGGCTTCATGGCAATCAGATGGCCGTATCGACGAACGGATCATCACCGGAGGCGCGACGATGGAGGTCCGTGTTTCTAGAAATTTCCCGAATACACGGCGTGTACTTCCGAAGAACACACTGTGTAGTACTGGCGGCGGCTAGGGTTTCAGGGGTCAGGGAAGAATCACACGGCGTGTTAGACTTCCCCCAAAACTCGGCGTGTACTTTGGGTAGTACACGGACATGGGATGAGCTACACGGCTTCAGGGGGCACAGTATGTACAGCATGGCAGAGGCAGCTACGCGGAGCTCGGCATATATCTCGGGGATACACGGGCACATGATGGATTACACGACTGTGTACTTCGTCACATGGCCAGGCGAGGCCAGTAATACGGGTCACCCCGTGTGGCAATTACACGAGTTGGAGTACATGGGTTGATGACCGTGTACGGGCACATGGCCAGAGTACATGGAGCCAAACCCAGTTACCCAAACACGGCGTGTACACCATACTACACACCGTGTACTTATTTTTTCCTACACGACCAGTTCTACGACACGGGCCGTTGTACACGGGCAGTACCCAGGGTCAGGCAACACGGCGTGTATCTCTTCTACACGTCGTGTACTTTTTTGAAAATACCATGGTCCTCTTGTTCACCATATTCTAAACATCTTTCGTTTGGGTTATTTCCCATTATTCTCGTTCCCCTGAAGGTCAGGCATCGTTTCCTTCTATAAGAGTATGATACCTTCAGCCGGAATTTCTGTGATAGAGTCGGCATCCCTCCGAGAGGCCTGGAGTGAGATCCTACATCCATTCATGACCCTAGGTAGAGTCAGGCATCGATGTGACCAACTCTACCGGGCTTTGATCCTCTACCTAGCTGGTGTATCACCTAACTGGTGAATCCGGATGAGTCGTGGTATCCTCCATGGCCCTGGTAGTGATCCTTATCTGTGTATCGTGATCTTTCCCACTCAGGAGTGTGTCTCCTGTAATGAGTTCTTTCTATCTACCGTAACCTTCCCACTCAGGAGTGTGTCTCCCATAATGAGTGTAGCTACCTCTCGTGACGGTTCCCAATGAACATCATTTCTCAGACAGACGTCATCAGAGCTACAAGACTTGTGGAGTGTGTTCTCCTGGAACGAGTGCAACATGGAATCTTAGAAACAGAATCCCTAACGGGGGTATGCGGTCGTGTGACTTGTCTCTAGACTACGTTCTGGGTTTTGGGTATATCTGGTTCTTTCTATATGTTCTGCAGACATATACTATGCATAGATGACTGTACCTTTACTTTGTGTACTGCTTTGTGGTTTTCAGAGTCCTCTACTGAGTATTGTTATACTCACCCCTGCACGGGATTTGCCCGTACGTCTGGTGTCTTGTGCAGACGAGCCTCCTTTTGACAGAGTCCAGGGCAGACGAGGATAGGACCGAGATTTCTGAGTTCCCTACAGGACGAGGTGTTCCTATGGCTACGATCAGCAGTCCCAGTACCTTTTGTGCTTATAGGTTGGACTTTGCAGTTTTCAGACTCTTGTTTGTTTTTTTTTGGTGGGCTTGTATTCTGGCCCAGTTTACTTTTACAGTACTCTACCATTCTTTGTACTCTGTTGATTGGGGTTTAGTTGTATGCATTCATTTTGTTCCTTAGTGTTTTACTTTTCATCATTTGTGGTCTTGGAGATGTGTGTGTGTGTACAGGTACTTAGGAAATGCCTCCCATGTTAGTGATATACCTACTCGGTGCTAGTCACCAGCCCCTGGCCTATTGGAGGTGGTCTTGGGGAGTCACGGCGCGGGCCCCACTGGTACGGGTCGTGACAGAGTGGTATCAAAGGTGGTTGGTTCTACCTTAGGACCAAGAGTCTCTTAGTGTTTTTATTTTTTCAAAAAAACCCAATATTATGGTATTAAGTGGGAACACACAAAAATAAATGACTATATAACCAAATAAAACAAAAAAACCATATTCAAATTTAAAATTTTTAAACAACCATAAATATGCTTGTAGAAATGCATACTGGTCGATGCCTCAAGCATAGTTCTATCGTTATTTTCAATTGATGTCATCACCTAAATCCCATTGACTTGTACTTACCATTACTGAAAATATTCCCATACAAATTCATCTCCAAGATTCCAACCCTTTGAAAATACCAGTGACAACATCCTCGTAATCAAAATCACTAATAACAAACCAAAATGGTCCTCATCACCTTCCAATACCAAACACCATACCACAACAAACTGTTCAAATTACCTCTGAACTTAAACACCCATAACTATAAAATATGTGAACATAAATGAATTTAATCCATCATAGAAAATAAAAGACAAACCAAGAAGAAACCCTCTCTATCAAGCCATCAACCATCTCTACTAATCCAACAACACTAAAAATTGGAAACACAAATATTCCGTAACGAATAAACCAAAAAAGTAGAGAAACAATACCACAATTATAAAGAAAAAAAACAATATAAACTATCATCATATACAAAGATATATAATTTTTTACCCAAACTCTCATTCCTTCACCAATAATTGTCTTAATTAGAGGCCATCGACACACCATCAACATGTTAACCTTTTCAAAGAATACCACCATGACTACCTTTCAAAATAGCTACTCTATAAGTATATTTGAGAGGCAAGACCACATAACTGAGAAAAATGAAATGGGAGAAAGGGGGAAGGAATCCTTTAACATGAAACCAATACAGAATATAAAATATAAACAAAAGAACAATATGAAACAACACACAAAGGAACCACCATTAGTCTACCCACCATCACATTCCCAAAATTCCATAACATACCATTTTTTTGTCCAAAATGGGGTCTTTCATAGTTGGTTTGGAATTAAGGGAAGTAATAGAAAATGAAAATATTCATACAACCAGAAATGAGAATAATAAAAAAGAAGTAACAAATCCACTCGATGGAGGAAACTACAATGCATATCCACTGGTACATCCCAAGACTCAATGAGGAATATTGAGTATAACCAAAAATAGGATCTAGTATTATGAGGTTGGAAGGAAGAGAAGTATTAATTAATGAACAAAATAAAGGTAATAATAAATCAAAAATAAAAAATAAGAAGAAGAATAGTGGTGAAAGAAATGGAAAAACTAGACAATAACAAAATAGATACATGTTCTAATGAAAAATAAATAAGTTATAAGTTGTGTGTAATGTCTCAGATTTTCCGTTTATTATTTTAAATATTATATGGAATTATTTCGAGACTGGGCGTGAAGACAGAACATCATTCTGAGGTCCAGTGAGCCCGGAGTGGTGGTTTGAACGTTTTTTAAGGTACGTGAGCAGGTGCTCGCACGCGGTTGTAGCAGTTCTCAAACAGGTGCCCGGATTAAAAATCCGAGGGCACTGTTGCATCCGGGACGACGACTTTACCTAAGAACGGTTCTAACCTCGACCGGCGCAGGTCGGCTGCGAAGTTTAATTTTGGGTGTTTTAAAAATGGAAGCACTTTAGAAGGAATAAAATAAATTAATAATTTATTTTATTATTTTAAAGTGTTTCCTTTTATTTGAGTAGCGACCTAATCCTCCCCTATAAATACATACTTATGGAAAATTTGCAGGGTTAGCCTCATAAACCTGTGAGTAGAGAGAGAGAGAGAGATTTTTCTAGGAGCTTGGGCAGAGGAGGACGCGTTGGCGGATGACGACGACGTGAGCAATCGGGGCCCCTCAGATTTTGACGAATCCCTTCGGCGGACGCATCGTGACGATCGCTCTTCAACCGGTTGGAGGTAGGGGTTTGTTATTTCAATTTCTTTTCCTCATTTTTTGAGTTTAAATGATAAATGCAGATCAACCACGAACAAGTTGATCTGTGGATTCATACGTTCTTGTGGGAGGATTTTATTTAGGACGATTTTGGGGAATTAATCCATGATTTTATTTATCTCTACTCCGTTTAAACCTATTAACGGGAGCGGATCAACGCCGTGATGAATGAAGGTGGAGGTTCGTTCCTTGATTTGTTTATTGGATTTCCTCCCCCATTATTTTCTTGCTCATTCTTCGCGTTCTTAACGGGGCGACGAACAACGGATCGTTGCGCATCCATTACGCGACGCAACGATCCCAAATATATGGTTCGACACCGCAATGACCTTGTGGAGGTGTGGCGATGAGGGCGGATGACGAATCAGACTGGATCGGGAAAGGGCTTTCTTTGGTCGTTCTTCGTGCGGGAAGATCAAAACACGTTTGCGGAGCTAATCGCAGGTCTAGAAACACTGGAAGCGGCTTCATGGTGATGGGGCGACCAAAACCTGAAGGCTTCGTGGTGATCGGACGACCGGATCGACAAACAGATCATCACCGGAGGCGCGACGGCGGAGGTCTTCATTTCTAGAAATTTTCCGAATACACGGCGTGTACTTCCAAATAACACGACATGTAGTACTGGAGGCGGCTAGGGTTTCAGCGGTCAGGGAAGAATCACATGGCGTGTGACCCCGGTCACATGGCGTGTTGGACTTCCCCCGAAACTCGGCATGTACTTTGGGTAGTACAAAGACACGGGATGAGCTACATGGCTTTAGGCGGCACAGCGTGTACAGTATGGAAGAGGCAGATACACAGAGCTTGGCGTGTATCTCGGGGATACAGGGGCACATGATGGAGTACACGACTGTGTACTCCGTCACACGGCCAGGCGAGGCCAGTAACGCGGGTCACCCCATGTGGCGATTACATGTGTTGGAGTACACGGGTTGATTACCATGTACAGGAACATGGCCAGAGTACATTGAGCCAACCCCAATTACCCAGACACGGCATGTACACCGTACTACATGCCGTGTACTTAGTTATTCCTACACGAACATTTCTATGACACGGGCCATTGTACATGGGCAGTACCTGGGGTCAGACAACGCGGCATGTATCTTTTCTACACACCGTGTACTTTTTGGAAAACAGAATGGTCCTTTCGTTCACCGTATCCTGGACATCTTTTGTTTGGGTTAGTGCCCCTTCTTCTCGTTCCCCTGATGGTCAGGCATCGTTTCCTTCTACAGGAGTATGATCCCTTCAGCCGAACTTTATGTTATAGAGTCGGCATCCCTCCGAGAGGCCCGGAGTGAGATCTTCCATCCATTCCTGACCCCAGGTAGAGTCAGGCATCGACATGACCAACTCTACCGGGAGTTGATCTTCTACCTAAATGGTGTATCACCTAACTGGTGAATCTGGATGAGTTGTGGTATCTGCCATGGCCCTAGCAGTGATCCTCATCTGTGTATCATAATCTTTCCCACTCAGGAGTGTGTCTCCCATAATGATTGCTTTCTATCTATCGTAACCTTTCCACTCAAGAGTGTGTCTATCGTAATGAGTGTATCTACCTCTCGTGATGGTTCCCGACGAACAACATTTCTCGGACGGACGTCAGTGTTCTCCTGGAACAAGTGCATCACGGAATCTTCGAACAGAATCCCTAACGGGGGTATGCGGTCGTGTGAATTGTCTCTAGACTACGTTCTGGGTTTTGGGTATATCTAGTTCGTTCTATATGTTCTGTAGACATATATTGTGCACATCTGACTGTACCTTTACTTTTTGTACTGCTTTGTGGTTTTCAGAGTCCTCTACTGAGTATTGTTATACTCACCCCTGCACGGGCTTTGCCTGCACCTCTGGTGTCTTGTGCAGACGAGCAGCCTTTTGACAGAGTCCAGGACGGACTAGGATAGGACCGAGCTTTCTGAGTTCCCTACAGGCCAAGGTGTTCCTACGTCTATGAGTAGCAGTCCCAGTACCTTTTGTTCTTACAGGTTGGACTTTGCATTTTTCATACTCTTGTTTGTTTGTTTTTGGTGGGCTTGTATTCTGGCCTAGTTTACTTTTACAGTACTCTACCTTTCGTCGTACTCTGTTGATTGGGGTTTAGTTTTATGCATGCATTTTGTTCCTTAGTGTTTTACTTTTCATCATTTGTGGGATTGGAGATGTGTGTGTTTGTGTACAGGTACTTAGGCAATGCCTCCCATGTTAGTGATATGCCTACTCGGTGCTAGTCACCATCCCCTGGCTTAATGGAGGCGGGCTTGGGGAGTCATGGCACAGGCCCCACTGGGATGGGTCATGACACTGTGGAAGAGAGGAATAATCATGGTGATAAGAAGGATAACCTTCACCAGTGAAGAATACACCAAAAATATGAGTAAGGGGTGGCTAATGTAAAGAGAAAAAGGTAAGAGTTGGGAGAATGGGGAATCATTTTTTATGAGCATATGTCATCATGGTTTTCATGAATACATCAAAGTATGTGATTCATGACACACATTAATAATAATTTCATGTATAATGAACAATACACACATTCAAAAATAGGATAACCTAATGGCACATAAAACATGTAAAATTCATATTGGAGGGTCTATCCTTACAACCTATATACTTAGAAATCAATAAGTGCTAACTTCATGAGAATAAGTCTAAATTCCTTATGAGAATCTAGAATCTGATAGTCAAACATCATATGTTTCCCATCATAAATATATTATTTAGACTACAGGAAATATGTTTAATAATTTTTTCATGAAATCTATAAGTTATTATTATTACTAGAATTGTTATAACTGTTCAATAAGAAAAATTATCTAAGGAAATTATCACATTAATGTTTCATAAAAAAAGAATCATCATTTGATATGATGTTTATTTATATTTTGGAAATCAAAAGTAAAAAAATTGTTTATTTTAGGGATATAACTCCAAAATATAATATCACTAAATGAGAAAGAGACTCAATCATGTAAAGGACACCTACCTCAATCCCATCACCAATACAAGCATCCAATCCCACACTGACCGCAACTGATCCCCTAAAAACCTATGTCAATCATAAACCATCACAAATTAATTTATAAATCATTTAATAACAAAACCCATGATAATATAATTGGTACCAGAATCATCAAGTGGACTTATGACACTAAAAACATAAGTTATAAGGTGTTGTCTACTCTTGGCACACAACCAAGCCAAATCCATGAAAAATATAAAATTCACGAACCATAATCGATCATCAATTCTATCAAATTTATGAAAAAATTGCTAATTAAATATATTTATTAATATACCTTAAGATAAATAATGATCGATGTCATAAATATCTCCTTCCTAAGCCTCCTTTATATATCACACACCAAAGCCCCATCAAACATCACAATACCACCATGATCTGGTGGAATCATCATAAAAAACATAGACGAAAATAAAAATTAGTGAATAAGGATCAGAAGAAAGTGGAAGTAATTTAAATATTTTAGCTTTAATTAGCATGATAAACTAGACCAAAATCACCAGGATGTAGGCGATAAAAGGAGGAGAAAGAGGGTATACATTGGTTTAGTTATTCAGAATAAGTAAATCCCTAAGGGTTAGGGATTAAAATGTAACCCCGTAAAATTATCAATATTACCCTCTTTGGAAAATGAAAAAAACATACCAAGTACCCATTTAGTGACCATCGAGTACCTGGTGGCTCACCGGGTACCCAATGATACTAGAACAGGTAACTAGTGGAATTTTTATACTATATAGTCTCCCTTTTTAGTCACCAAAAACCCAATAAATTGGTTTAGACATTTTTTCACCAAACTCCCACCTTTTAAACTTCCATTTTAACATTAAAAATATATCCAAAAAAACTTCCCTCAATCCCTCATAAAAAATTCAAATTCACATATCCACTAAATTTAGGGAAGACCATCCCACCTCCTGGTTCATCGATACCTAAATCTATGGGTCATTGAAAAAAAACCATTTTAAACTCACTATTTTATTTGATACAATGTTTTGGAATGGTGACTTATCACCAAATCTCACTACAATTATAATGAAAATTTAGGGTAAGTACACTACCTCCAAAGGGATACTCTCCATTGTTCTTACTCCATACAATGATTTAAGGAAGTTCTTAAATAGTTTATTGAATTAAGACTCTCTTGAAGACTAGAATGAGTATCTGATGTGATTGAAACATAAAATCCTGATGTGATTCTCCACTTATATTCACCTTCCCACCTTCTTTATCCCCATGATAGGTATGATCAAATGATTTATACAGCATTTGATACATTATACAACAAATTAAATCTATATCTATATCAACATTCAATTATCCAGATAATATCAATTATTTGTTAAGGTAATTGTCTTTAACATGTATTTCTACATTCTTATTTAATAATATGGTTCAATCCATGTGATTTCATAATTAATGAGCCTTATTAATGATAAACCACATTTTATCAATAAACATTCAATAAATTTATTCCTCTTATCCTTAAACTGAATATTTTAATAGAATTCTCTATCTCATATCCCTCTTCCACCTCTATTTCAACCATATAAAAATTTATCAATTCATTCAATTATCTAATTTCTTCAATAAATTATTGAGATAAATTCATGTTATTTCCTTTATGAAATTTCCTTGTGTCACACACATTTATGTGTAGTTATATACATCCAATTAAGTTGATTTATGCATATATATCTCCATCCATATCTTCCCATATTTTAAATCAAATAAATTATTCAAAATATACTAATATAATATAAACAATGATATGTTTTTACCTTACTATAACGTGGTTGAGTATGATCAACCAATTGGATACTCAAGTCATAACTTTTAAATTTTTAACTCATAGTAATTATTGCCATTTTCATATCCAAAAATTCATTTCTAGATCACTTTATATTGTGTTTATCTCCAATGATGATGTTTCCTATATTAACTAATCTTCAATAGTTTCTAATAATTATGTATAGAGATGTTGAGAACCATGTTATCGACGATATCTAACATCTCATTTTTATGAAAAATAGTCTCCAACTTTCCACGTTTAATGTCCTCAAGTCATTTCTATTAATAAATCTATAATAACCAATTCTTCTAAATGTATACCATCATGAAATGCCATTATTCAGTTCCCTATTTTTCAATTATCCATGAATACTGAAACCAAATCTCCTTAATGTACCACAATAATCCTCTCATTTCATCTTTTTCTAGTATAATGCTAAAACCATGAAATGTAAAATGGCATGGAAAACATGAATATACTATTTTTATTAAACAACATCATAAACCAAGACTATAATGACCCAAGATTTTTATATGTATATATTACATATTAATAGATGAATATTCAATACATTTCGAAAATACACACCCAAGGACCATAAAGGTTTAGTGTTATTTTAGACTAGATACACAATATTATTATTTCATGAAATATCTTCAACATATCCCATAAAGATATTCCCACATGGTACAATTCATATAGATACCATACATAAAACCTTTATAGGGAATGGAAACATATTAAAAGGTGAGATCATATACTTTGTAAGGGTAAAAAAGGGAGGTATCAATGATAAAATTAAAAAACATGAGAATAAGGGTATGAGAACATGAGTATAACATTTGAAAACCATAACTTGTATAACATAGATCATAAACTGTAGTCATGACATAAATCTAGAAGTTTATAATACATTAATCATAAAGGAAGAAAATAACATAATCTATGAGAGCATGACATGGGCATGAGACATATATTTTTGGAATACACATAAGAATAGAAAACTTTTTTATCAAGGCTACCCACCAAGACATTCCTAACATGTTTGGCTTGGGTTAACCACCCATGTACATGATTCAGGCTCATGATAAGATCACATGTACCATATTTTTTGGGATTTAGAAAACATCATGTTTACCCTCTTTTTATGTATGGGAATAACCTCCCATGTACCCTCTATTTTGGGATTGGGATAACCTCTCATGTACCCTATTTAGGGTATGGGATAACCTCCCATGTACCCTCTGAGCACATAAAACATTAATCATTAACCAATGCATTATAGGTAGATATAGATCCCACCTATTACATAATCCATAATTTTTTGTGCCATAAGATCATAAAAAATAATCATATCATAACCCATAGAAAGAAAATTGGTTTTATAAACATTTCATCATAGCATAACCCATAAAAAGAAATTGGGCATCATAATATTCTCATCAATTCATCAAATTATAACTCATGGAAAAGGAAAAATATCATTATTATTATTATAAACCATACATAAAAGGAATGATAATGGTATAATTGGATCATATCCTCATCAAAACATAGTAAACACTAAAGGTTGTTGATGATGATGAAAATATATCATTATAACATTATTAAAAAAAATACCCTTTCAATTTTGAAAAAAAAATATTTAAAATCTAAAAAATTCTAAAATATTAAAAGAAAAAAAATTCATTGAAAATAAACTTGGTAACTTTTAAATTGATATTTAAATCATTTCATGGTTATGATGGTGTAAAGTATATTTCATGTTGTACATGTTAAAATGGATATCCCTTTTCCATTTTTAGTAAAAAGTCAAGGAAGCCTTGTTAAGAAAAAAATAAGAAGATTACTTTTAATTTTTTTTATAAAAATCCAAAAATGGGTAAAAATTTCATTAAAAATCAATTGATAATAGTGAAAAAATTATTTAAAATAATTTTATAAAACATGAACATGGAAGAAAAAAGGTTTTCGACTAAAGGGAGAAATTAATTTAGTTTTTCCTTAAAATATTATTTTGGAATCTTGAGTGCATAAAGAGAAAAAAAAAATAAAACATATATAAGGGAATAAAATTAATGTGTTTATTTAGAGGTAGATTATAATATTTAATCCTTTTAAGTATAATCATAAACAATCTTGATAAACAATGATATTGTAACATCAAACCCTTACCACTTTGGTAACTTTTCAATTATAATCTCAATGAAATAAATAACATTATATTGACATTTAAATCCTTATAAATTTAATAATAATTATTATAAAATACATTCATGGGTAGTATATATACCTAACAAAAGAAACAAGTGGTGTTTAAGGCATGTGTCTCACAAAAATAAAAGTGAGATGAAAACCCCTTGTTGCTTTGGTAACTATTGAATCATAAGACCCATAAAATAATAACACAAAATGAAACTTTAAATACCATTAAAATAATGAGTTTAATTATATACCATGTGAAAGGTTAATTATATACACCACATAAAAGAAATGAGAGTTTAATATGATATATGCCTTCTAGAAATAAAAGAGATATTATAAATCCCTTACGTTAATCTCGACTTCTTTAATACACATTCGAACTTCCTGTATAACGAATATAGTTTTATTATATATCTATTATATAAAAATAAGTATATATATCATATAATATATGATTATGACATTTTATTATCCTTTTATTAACAATTCCTTGTTAAAATCATGTTTTGGATAATAATTGCTTCGTCTTTCATGTATGTTTGGATTTGATATTTTTGAACCTTTTACTTTGATAATGGTTCCATAATATATAAAATATTAAACATGATATAAATATCATATATATTCATTATATAATTATTTATATTAATCCATAAGAGAAAGAGATAGAAAATAAATTACACCATTCATGAAGATGGTAGGTCGTACGTATGCATGAACACTGTTTCCATTTTCTCGACGAATGGAATGAAAGAAATTTAAACATTAATTAATATTTAAAAATAATTTTTTATTTCATATATATCATATAAATTCATTTAATATATCCTTAATACCATCCAATTCAAAATAAAATGAAAAACGTATCACATCGCTTCATGGAGGCGATAGTCCACACATACGCATGAGCGATGTTATCATTTCCCAACATATTAGGAGGTAAGAGGGTGTATGTGATTTTATAAATAAATAAGTATAATAATTTTATAAATATCATATATAAACATTAAATCCATCATTATATCTATTTATGAGAGGTAGTGATGGAAATCAAATTACATCTGTTTGCAAGGCGATAATTCGCCGTACACATGATTGACAGTTTTGTTTACCATTTTATGGGAGAAGAGATGTATATAGGTTATTAAATTAACATAATAATATATAATTATATTTTATATACTGAATTTATTATATCATCATGTTTTAATATTATTTTAAGGGTTTAGAGGGAGAAATAAAATGAAAACACATGGTTAAGGAATATACCTCTTCTTCAGAGAACCCCTTTAGGATTAGTCCTAAACCATTCTTAGAAGGATTTACTAATCAAAATATATTCTATAGGATTTTTTTAGAATATTAATTAATGTATTTAGGAATTTATTGGCCGAAAAAAATGATTTTTAAGTGTGTAGAAGAGAGGAGAGGGGTTCCCTTTTATAAGTGGGGGTGAGGACACACTTGGAAATTTTGAAAATAAAAAGGTATAACCACATTTTAAACATTTAAAAATGATAAAAAATGGATAATTATAAAAAATTATATGATATATGGTCTTAATATTTCTATAAAATAGGATTGGAAAAAAATTTAGGTCATTTTAACCCTTATATTTTTAGTTTAACCCCTAATAAACTCATTTTAACAATAATCGCCATAATTAATTTTTTCAATTTTTACAATTAATTTTGACCAAAAATAAACTTTATATTATTATATAAAATTAATTATGATTATTAAAAATATAGAATCCATTTTTCTAAATTCCATTCATAGAAGTGGAAAATTTTGATTTTAAATTAAATCCTCAAACATGACAAAAAAATAGTTTTCCAAAGAGAAAATTTTCATAAGTATAGAAAGTTTTAATATAAATAATCAATATGAATTTGATTAAAATTAATAAATTGGATTAATAATAACATAATTGAATTGATATTACTTTTAAATCATTTTAAAATAATATATAACTTTCTAAATGATTTAAACAAAAAGGAAAATTTCAAAAATAATCATTATTTTTCAAGATTCATTAAAGAATTAAACTTTTCAGAAAAATCCCAAAAATTTAACCTAAGATAATTTTTAGATGTTGATTCCAAAAATTAAGTTAATTTTTTAAATAATATTTTATAAAATTTGTAAAAATTAATTTTTTTATTTGTTTACAAAATGTGATAAAAATCATTTTTTGGGAAAAATATATTTTCAAAGCATATAAAGATATTACTAAAAATTAAGTACTTATTTATAAATATATGTTTCATATCTAAAAACATTATAATTAAATTTAAAAATATTGTTATTCCTATTCATACCACTAATTTTAATGTATAGGTTATAACAGACATGTTTATATAATAATATTAATAGTATATTATGGTTCATTAAAACTTGATGTTTCATGTAAGAAAATCTATTGAAGAAATTAAATTTGTTTGAAAAAAATATTTCCTAAAAACTCAGGGTGTTAAATTCTACCACTATTAAAATTAATTTCTACCTTAAAAATTTTTACCCTAATACAAACAAATGAGGATACTTTTGCAGCATTATATCCTTACATTCCCACATAGATTCTTCAAATTGGTGGTTTCGTAATAAAACTTTAACCAGGTGAGTGATATTTTTTCATTGAATTTTCTATATATGATCTAGAATCTCCACCGAGTGTTGTACATAGGAAATATCATGTTTTAGTGGTATGAACTTTGAGTTTAGTATATCTGTAGGTTAAGGTACGTACTTTTTCAAGAAGGATATATAGAACACATCATGGAATTGAGAGAGGTTAGGTGGAAGAAAAATCAATAATCTACCATCCTGATACGATCAATAATTTGAAAGGGACCAATATACCTAATGATTACTTTTCCCTTATTTTCAAATATCATTACCTTCTTCCATGGATAAATTCTTAGAAACACCTTATCACCAACTTCAAAATTCAAATCATGGTGGTGATTTATAACATAACTTTTCAACCAACTTTATTCTACCATTATGTGTTACTGAATAGATATAACCATCCCTTCCATTTATTTAGCTTTCTCAAGTACTAAAAGAATTATTTTTCCAACTTAATAATAGTATGTTGGAGTCTACACTATTTCTATAGAGGGTTTCATAAGGAGCCATCTTAATTCTCGAGTGAAAGTTATTGTTGTTTGAAAACTCAACTAAAGGAAGTTATTTATCACAACCACCTTTGAAATACATAAAAAATTATCTCAACATATCCTTAGGGTTTAATTTTTTCTCTCATACTAACCATCTATATAAGGATGATATATAGTGTTGAAACCCAACTATGTATCAGGATCTTGCTGAACACTTCACCCGAACTTTAAGGTTCCCCTTGGATCCCAATCATAAACAATGAAATACGGTGCTCTATGAAACATTACCAATTCATTAATGTATATCCTAGAAATATTATCCAATGAAAAATATTTTTTAATAGTGATTAAGTGTGCTTACTTTGTAAGGTGATTGACTATAACCCATATAACATTATTACCTTTATATATTTGGGGGAGTCCAAAGATAAAATACATAGTGATATTTTTTCATTTTCATTATAGTATGCATAATGGTTATAATATCCCATTATAATTTTTTATATTATCCTTAACTTATTTACATACCAAGAATTGAGATACATATTTTGTAATATCTCTTTTTATGAAATCCCGCCTTAAATACTCTATTAAATATATATTAATATGTGTACTTCCTAGATGAATAGATAATAAATAACCATGATCCTCATATAATATATCCTTCTTCAAATATGGTATGGATGGAACACATAAAATATTCCTAAACCTTATCATTCCATAATAATCAAGGTTAAACTCAAGAGCATTTCTAACCTTCTTATACAACTATATATCTTCCTTATGCGCCTCTTTAATCTTTACATAGATAGATAGTTGAACAATAATTTTATAAAGATAATATTTATACCCTTAATTTAATATTTATAGATACATACTTTGAAAATCAATAAATATTGGATCTTTTGTGATCCTCATCATTAATAATCTATAATTATCCTTTCGACTCAAAGTATCAGCCACCTTGATCGTTTTACCAAGGTTGTAATGAATTGAGCAGTAATAATCTTTAATCAACTCCAACCATCTTCTCTGGAACATTTTCAACTCCTTTTATGTGAATATATACTTGAAACATTTATGATCAGTATATATATCACACCTTTATTAATAAAGATAATGCCTCTATATGTTTAATTCAAAAATCCTCGTAGCTAACTCCAAATCATGAGTTGGGTAATTTTTCTCATGAACCATCAATTTTCCTGAGGAATAAGCTATAACCATATCCTTATGAACGATAATGAATCCCAATCCCTTTTGCAATGTATCATTAAATATTATAAACCCTTCTCTCTTATAGGGTAATGTAATCACAAATTCACTAACAAACCTTCTCTTCAGTTCCTTAAAATTTTACTCACATTCATATGTTCGGGGGAACTTGGTTCCCTTCTGAGTTAACTTAGTGATTGGGTTAGATATTTATGAGAAAGTATCCAAAAATCATCGATAATATTCATCTAAACCAAGAAAACTTTGGATCTCAGTCATAGTGGTTGGTCTGGTCCAATGTTCAATAGCTTTTATCTTTGATAGATCTACCGATATACCCTATATTGAGATTATATGACCAAAAAATGAATCCTTTTGTATCCAAAATTTACACTTTGTAAAAATTTTATACGGTTTCTCCTTTATTAGGGTTTTTATTATAAATTTCAAGTGATCTCCATGCTCTTCCATGCAATTTGAAAATAAATTAATATCATATATAAAGATTATTAAAAAGTGATCAAGGTAATCTCTAAATACTCTATTCACTAATTCCATGAAAATATAAGTTAAATTAGTAAGAAAAAATGGAAACAATATATATTCACATTGTTTATACATAGTATGTAATGTTGTATTGGGTATATCCTCTTTCTATACCCTCAATTGATGATATACAAAATAACATTCAATCTTGGAAAATTATTGATCTTCACACGGTTTATCAAACAAGTAATTAATATGGGGTAGAGAATAATTTTTCTTGATTTAGATCTTTTTTAGTTCATGATAATAAATTTAGAGTCTCATCGATTTATATTTCTTCTTAATTAAATAGATAGGTTCACCCTAAGGTGACAAACTTTTCTGAATTAATCCCTTGTCAATATTTTCTTAGAGTTTCTTCTACAATTCTTGCAACTAAATCAAGTCCATTCTACATGGAGTCTTTGAAATAGTTGTGGAGATGGTATGAGTTCTATTGATAACTCAATTTAATGATTCGGTGGAATACTGGGAAAATCTTTCAAAAATATATGAACAAACTCCTATGATAACATCAAATTCAACTAGAATGAGAATAACAAAATTTATAGGAAAAAAATTTCCCACAAACTTCAACTGGAGAATAATCATAGACTTGAGATGTGATCATCATGTCATTAGGGGTTTTTATTACTAATTAAACTTTTAATCGTTGAGGTGATATCATGATATCCATAATAAATTATTTATATATATAAGAGTGAGTAGATCCAGATTTTGAATAAGACATTAGTAGTTATAGATTGGATGGTATGTTTACCTTTCAGTGACATCAATCATCATCGTTAAACTTTGGATTTAATCACTTGTTATTATAATGCACAAACTTCTTGCATTTTAAAAACTGAAGTGTGGGAGGTTAATTTTATGGATCTTTCTATTTATTTATATAATTATATAACATATTCCCATAACTTTGTAATTTAGCTTCTCTATGAACTTCCTTTACACAATTAAAACATTTATTATTCCCATTAAGACAATTTCCCCTACGTTTCCTTCCACACTAGGAAAAAATTTCTTCTTCTATCCATGGTTTATAGAGTTTTCTTTAAATTCCATGTTTCTTTTTCTTATAAAAACAATGATAGTGATGGGTATATTCAATATCCATTTCTAGTTTGATATCATATATAATTATTTCTTTATAGCTACTGAAGTCTCTTATGGATAATACACTTTAGAGACTTTTTTTAGTCCATTGAAGAATCGATGAACCTTATTTTCAAGTTGGATGATAATACTAGAAGTGAACCTCAAAAGTCTTGTAAAATTTGCCTCATAGGTACTAACAGATTCACCATCCTTATTTTTTAGCTCAAGTAATTCCTTATCAAATTTCATATTAAGAATAAAAGAAAATTATTTATTCAAAAATAAGATATTAAACTCATCCCACTCTATGGAGTGGATTTCTTCCTATTTACTCATATTCTTGATAAGATTCCACCATTTATCCACTTCACCTTATAAATTATAGATAGAAAAAATGAATTGTTCATGATACAAACATTGGAGAATGGAAAATATATTTTTATTGGTACTGATACATTGCATGAAAACTAGTGGATCAACAGGACCACTAAAATAAGGTGGACGTTACCACATCAAGGACTCAATAGAATATTGTTCCGTCATTTTCTTGTTTGGAAGTTCAAAATGATTCATAGCCTGAGAAAGTTGTGTGATCATAGAAACAAGATTTTTTATTACATATCCCATAACATTTGGTTTTTAAGGACGATAATCATTTCCTTATTTGTTGTATTTATCATTAACATTGTTCTTTTGGGTTCCAACTAGTGACTAGAACAAAAAATCATAGTGTGAGTAGTAATAATCATAGTAGGACAGGACATAATCAGGAAAAATAAATTGTATGATGTATAAATCATGAAACATTATTTTCAATCTATGAAACATTATGCATAACCTAGGTCATTCATGGACATTATTAAAATCCTTCATGATGGATCATAAAGAGTATGTGAATTTCCAAAGAATATACCCCAAGAGTGTCAAACTAGGTGCATGGAAAGACCCGTTGTTGTTCACTAAGTGAAAATAAAGTCAATGCCCAATGAAACCTTTTCAGAGTTATTACACCTGGTTACATATGTTATAGATACACATACACTGGTAGTATCAAGACATGGATATAATTTTGTGGAAACCAATCACTCTATCCTTTGCCAAAGTTATAATAAATTTTCCTATAACAAGACTTATCCTTAGGGTTCTCACTAAATTTTTTTCATCCTAGTTCCAAAGGTTAACTAAACCTTTCCTTTGATACCCACTGTAATAACCTAGTATTTTCATACATATATATTATATCTTAATAGATTAATATTCAATACATTTAACAAATACATGCCCAAGGATTGTAAATATTTATTTTCTTTGGATACTAGATACACAATCTTCTTATTTAATGAAATATTTTAAACATCTCCCATAAAATATCTTCCCACATAGTACACTTTATAGAAATATCCTTCTTAAAACCTTTCTTTATAACCTGGGGAAAGGGAAAAAAATAAAGGATGATCTTAGATTCTCAATAAGGGTAAACAAGGGAGATATCAATGATCACATAAGAACAACATGATCATAAGGTTATGATAAAATGAGAATAACATTTGAAAACCATACCTTGTAAACATAGATCATAAACTTGAGTCATGGAATAAATATCAATAGTTTATAAGACATGATTCATAAAAAAATCAAATAAAATATGCCAAGATAGCATAACATTTGCATAAAACATAGATTTATTCTATACACATATGAATAGGAAACCTTATATCAAGGATACCCACCAATACATTCATAAAATGTTAGGATTGGGCTAACCACCCTTGTACCTACTTCAGGATTGGGATAAGCTCCCATGTACCCTCTTTTCAGGCTTAGGATAACCTCTCATGTACTCTATTTTTTGGGTATGGGATAACCTACCATACACCCTCTTTTTTAGGATTAGGATAACCTACCATGTACCATATTTTGGGCTTCGGATAACCTATTGTATACCATCTGAGATCATAAAACATTAATAACTACCTAATGAATTGGAGGGAGATTTAGGTCCCACCTATCACATAATCCATAAATTTGTGTGTCATGTGATCACTAAACATTCATCATATCATAACCTATATAAATTTAGGGGTTTTATAAACATTTCATCATATCATAACCCATAGAAAGAAAATGGGTTTCATAATCATCCCATCAATTCATCATTGAAACCCCCATAGAAAAGGAAGGTGTTTAACGATCATATATTCATTTTAATAATAAACCATCCTAAGAAAGAATAAGTATGGTACAATTGTATCATATACCTATCAAAACATAAGAAACACCAATGGTTTTTGGCTTTTAGGGAAAATATCATTAAAATTTTATTGAGGAAAATATCCTTTCCATTTTGAAAACACATCTTTAAAATCTATTTTTTTAATATTAAAGAAATTTTTTTATTTGAGAACAAACTTGTAAAATTTTAGAGTAATATTTAAATATTTTAGTGGTAATAATGGTATAAAATACCATTTATTCTATACATATTAAAATTAATATTCCTTAAAATATTTTTATATAAAAAGTCAAGAGTGGCTTATTTAGAAAATGAAAATAAAATTCCTTTTAAACCAATTTTTAAAAATTAGAACATGGGTAAAAATTTATTTAAAAAATTATTGTATAATATATAAAACTTTATTTAAATTATTTTTATAAAACATAGGAATGTAAAAAAGGTTTTTCATCCGAAGAGAGAAATAAATTCATTTTTAAAAACATTATTTTGGAATATCGAGTACATAAAAAGATGAAAATGAAATGAAAACATGTAATTTCTAGAAATAAATAGAGTATAATAAAATTTATATGTTTCTTGAGAGGTAGATGATAATATATCATTATTGGAAGTATAATAATAAGCAATCCCTATAAATAATGGGATTGTAACATCAAACCCTTACCACTTTCGTAACTTTTGAATCATAATACCCATGAAATAAGTAACCTTATATAGACATATAAATCCCCATAAATTTAATAAGAATATTCACAAATGATATTAATGGGTAGTATATACATCACAAAAAATAAACAAGTGGTGTATAAGGCATGTGTCCCATAGAAATAAAAGTGAGATGAAAATCCCTTACCGCTTTGGTAACTTTTGAATCGTAATCCCCATTAATGAATAAAATAAAATAAAACTTTAAATATAAAAAAATAAGGATATTAATTATATAACATGTCAAAAGTGGTATTATATAAAACTATCAAAATAAACTAGTGGTGAATATGGTATATGTCTCTTAGAAATAAAAAAGAGACTAGAAAACCCATGCCTTAAGTATTGAATTCCTTTGTACATGTTCTAACATCCTATATAATAAATATATAATTATTATAAATATATTAAATAACCATAATTATATATATATATATATTTAATATCATATATGATTTACTTATGACCTTTTATTAACCATTTATTAACAATTTCTTATTAAAATCATGTTTTGGGTAATAACTACTTCATTTTTATTGTATGTTTTGGTTTGTTATTTTTGATCCTTTTACTTTTAACATGATTCCATAACCTCCATAGTTTTAAAAATGATATAAATATAATATATATAATTTTTTATGAATTTATAGTAATCCATAAAATATAGATATAGAAAATGAATTACATCGTTCATGGAGACGGTATGCCATACATATACATGAAAATTGTTTTCATTTTATCGATGGATAAAACAAAAGAAAGTTAAATATTAATTTAAATTTAAAGAATAATTTTTATATCATAGAAATATTATATATTTATTTAATATATCCTTATTACCATCTAAGTTAAAATAAAATGAGAAACCTATCACATCGTTTCATGGAGGCGGTAGTTCACTCATACGCACAAGCAACATTATTGTTTCCGAAATAATTTGAATTTTAGAAGGTAGATATGATATTATAAATCCATAAGTATTAAAATTTGATAAATATAATATATAAACATTTAATACATAATTATATCCATCTATGAGAGGCGGTGATGGAAAACAAATTACATCAATTCGTGAGGCAGTAGTCCACCATATACATGATCGACAGTTTTGTTTCACATTTTATAGAATAGGATATGGATATAGGTAATTAAATTAATATAATAACAAAATATTATATGATATATAATAATGTTATTATATCACCGGGTTTAAGAATATTTTAAGGAGTTATAGGAAGAATAACATGAAAACGCATGGTTAATGACTATACCACTTCTTCAGAGAACCCCTTTAGGTTTGCTCCTAAATCCATTGTAGGAGGGTTTAATAATCAAAATAGATAATATATGATGTAGTAATATAATTAATTAATTTATTTTGGTTGGTATTTTATGAATCAAATGTTTTTTTAAGTGTGTATATGATAGCATAGGGGGTTCCCTTTAATAAGTGGGGAGAGGACACACTTTGAATTTTTGAAAAGAAAAAGGTATACCCATATTTTACACATGAAAAAAGGCTGAAAATGGATCATTAAAAAACATTATATGATATAATTTCTAAATATATCCATAAATTGGTAATTGTAAATGTTTTTATATCAATTTAACCCTTAACATTTTAGTTTAACCCCCAGTAAACCCATTTTAACCTTAACCGTGATAATTAATTTTTATTGTTTATACTATTGGTTTTGACCAAAAAATAAGTTTAACTTGTTATATAATATTATTATTCTGATTATAAACATAAAATAAATTTTTTATAAATTACATTCTTATACGTGGAAATTTTTAATTTAAAATTAAACATGCCGATGCAATGAAAAATCAGTTTTCCAAAGAGAAAATTTCCATAAGTATAGAATGTTTTAATATCCAAAATCAACATTAATTTGATTAAAATGACCTAAATTGGATTAATAATAACACAATTGAACTAGTTTTACTTAAACAACTTTAAAATTATATATAACTTTGTAAATTATTTAAATGAAAAGGTAGTTTTCAATAAAAACAGTATTTTCACTATTCATTAAAAAAATAAACTTTTATGAAAAATACCAAAAATAACCCTAATATAATTTTTACATATTAATTCCAAAAATGAAGTTAATTTTTTAAAATAAATTTTATAAAATTGTAAAAATTAATAATTTTATTATTTGTTCACAAAAAGATATAAAAATCATCTTTTGGGAAAAATGTATTTTCAAAGTATATAAAGACTTTACTAAAAAATAATTACTTATTTATAAATATAATTTATTCATATAAACATTTATAATTTATTTTGAAACTATGGTTATTACTATTTTTACCTCTAAGTTTAATTTCTATATTATAATGGTCATGTTTAAAGGTGTGATAAACTATTAACAGACCCCACCATTTATAATACTCAGAGGCACAACCAACCTGAATTTTCACAGGAGTCACAAACTATACTAACCTAATTTTTTTCGAATCAAAACCCAAGAAACATATTATTTTTGGTAAAATAATAAATACCATACTTTATTTTTATTGTTAAAATCATAAACTGATGCTTGAAATTATAAACATATGAATTGAAATATAACACTATGAATAATAGAAAATAATTAAGGCTAACAGAGAAAAAAATATTTATAAGTCAATTTAGCTCAATGATCACCAACCACTTCAATAGAAAAGATTCTAATTTTTAAGTTACCTTTTGATCGCACTAATGAAACAATAGTCACAAAAGATCCCAGTCATGTGTTAAGTATATATCTCATTACATGTAGTGGTATTTATTTATAAAAAAAAGACCAATGGTAATCAAGGTCCTTTGATTCTCATTACATAGGAGTTTTCCAAACTTATCACCATAATTATAAATAAGAATATGGAAGAATATTGTCACCTATTTAAACAACACACATAATAAATCAACAATTTTGGTGATCTCTAATTATTACATTGAAATAATTAATACATCTTAAAATATTCTGGTTAGAATACATGAAATATTTTCAAATAATTAAACCAATAGAAAATAATTTTAAAAACTTACAGTAATTTGACAATCCAAAAAATTATAAAAACAGAGAATAGAATAAACAATATGTATCTTATTTTCTCCATAAATATTTTCATGATATTTCTTCTTTAAGAAATTTCTAATATAGTCATTATATTATTAATACATGTTCCAAAGTAACAGAACAGTTAAAACCAATTTAATAATCCTGTAATTCATTAAAATATTAATATATTAATTAGAACAGAGGATCATTGGATGTATAATGAAAATAATAAAAAAATTATACAAAAAATAATTAAAAAATTTAACCATATATTTTTTATCAAACAAAATTATTTTATAAATTAAAATATCAATTAATATGTTTTTATATGTTGCATCAATTAAAAATAATAACTAATTGAATTTGTGCCTACTGTGTGATGGTTGCACATTTTATATCTAATGTAAGTAGATACATTTTTTACCTAGACCATACCATATGCTTACTTCCACTACCATTGAAGTCTTCCTTATTTTAATGTTATGAAAAAGGATATGATTATACTACTATTCATGATACCATTAATATTTTTATTATATTTATTTTGGATGTCGAGGAACACTTTTCTACTATAAGGACTCAACCTTAAACAATGGATAAATTGTATCTTTAGGTAGGAATTCATTTTATTTCATTACTGAATATCATTTAGGTTTATAATTTTAATGAGTTAAGACATCACACTTACATAAATAAATATTTTATCATAAATTGGACTCTTTTACTTAGTATCCATTTTTTCTACAATATAAAACTTTTATGACATAAGAAGTTTTATTTTTATGAAATATATTTATAATTTAAATCTTGAACTCATCCTTTTCCCTAATAATCCATAAAACCCTATGTAAAATAATTTTAGAACTTGGGATGAGCACAAAAAAATCAGTAATGGATATATAAAAAGAAATAAATAAGCATGTTATTCTATGAATACTCTTAAAATTTTTCCTTTTCAAAATAAACTTTGGGAACAAAATAAACATTTTCTTACCCAAGAAATATAATTCCCATCCAAATATTTTCAAAAAACATTTCATAAGTAGTTTTAATGGTAAAATAAAAATCATAAATTTTTCTTTCTAATCATAAAAAAATCATGAAAAGTTATACATTTTACCCTTAAGAGGTAGCATAAACTTCCCTTTAAACTTAATCTCATTATCTTACCTTGTAAAATCCTAATATTTTCATTAAAACCCATTACAAGCATAGATAAATCATGTAGGTAACATGGGACATCATTTTCATATCACTCTTACAGTCACTCTTAGAAATTGAATAACCTTCCCAAAAATTCCAATAATATTTTAGGAGAAAACAAATTGGTTATTTCTATCCCTTTATCCAATTCATTGGAGAGCTATATCGGGCTCACCCGTCATCATGAGATATATCTAGATCACCCATTATCATGAGCTATATTGGGCTCAACCATCACCATAAAAAATTCCCAAGAACTATAACATAATCATAATACATGAAATATTTCATTTCCAATATCATAATCATAATAATTTTCTTTTCACCCATAAGAAAACATTTCCGAATATCAAAATATTCATTCCATTTGAAACCCTTTTTGAAAATACGTAGAACAAATGGAAGGAAGGTATTTGTTTGAATAAAAAATGAAATCTTATAGTAGAAACCAAAAATCAAATAAATATTATGGTAGAAGGAAGAATCTTTGACATTGTATATGTTAAAATAGAACATTCCTTTTTTCCTTTTCATCAAAATATTTCGTATAAAATATATAAAAATATTCATTTTGAAAAACATTGAAAAAAAGTCAAAAGTGACATAAAATTTTCTTTATAATTAATTCATATATATAAAAATACGTTAATAATTTTTTTAATAAAATGTACATGGAATAAAAATATATTTAAAACAATCTCTAAAACATTTAAAATGAGGTTTTTAAGGTAAAGTGTCCCTTACCTCAAGTTCAACTCATCACATACATTATTTATATTCATAAATAATAAAATTATATTAATTATTTACTCCATTAATAAACTTTTCAAGTTTATTTATTTAATTTTATTTATGACCATGTTATATACAATTACATATTAAATCAAGTTTATGTCGAATGTTTTGCAGATATGCAGCTAATATGTCCAAAATGACATCGGTGGGTTGACTATGGTAAAATAAGTCATTATTTAATCATCTATAGAATAAAAATTATGAAATAATTATAAATTTTATACATAAATTATACTTTTAAAACCAACCATTAATTATGGTTATGAAAAATTAATCACATTACATTCATGGAGATGGTAGGTCATATATACACATGAGTAACATTTTCATTTTTCAAAGAGTATGAAGGAAAGAAGATAAGTATCATTTTATCTTTAAATAATTATTATTATATCATAAATATCATATTTTATCTTTAAATAAACTTATATACACCATATATGAAATTTAGTGATGAACAATTAATCACATCGCTTCATGGATGTGGTAATCCACATGTACGCACAAAACAACGTTATCATTTTTCAATGGATGGAAAGGTAATAAAATAGATGATATATTATCTTTAAATAATGTTAATTATTTTATTTATATCATATATATATACAGACATACATATATTAAAGCCATCATTATAACCATTCATGATATATAGTGATGGAAAATGAATTACATCTGTTTGCGAGGCGGTAGTCTGTCGTACGCACAAATGACGGTTTTGTTTTCTATTTGATGGAAGAGGGAGAAGGATATAGGCTATTACAATTACATATAAACATATAATTATAATGAAAATAATAGTTTTATTATTTCATCATTTATTAATAATATTTTAAGGAGGTATAAGAAGAAATAAAATGAAAATACTCAGTTAAGAACTATAACTCTTCTTCAGACAGCCTATTTCACAATCTATTTAACCGCGGTAATAGATTTTTACAGTTTTTACTATTCAATATGAAAAAAAATTAAGTTAACCTTATTACATAATATTAATTATTATGATTCCTAAAATAGAATCTATTTTATCAATTTTAATTCACATGATTGTAAAATTTTAATTTTAAATTAAATTCGCAAAATGCGACGAAAAATGATTTTCCAAAAAAATGTCTTTTTAAGTATAAAAATGTATTTATACCAAATTAAAGTATAATGTTGATTAAAATTAAATTTATTAGATTATTGTTAATAAAAATTAACTAATTTAATTATAAAACTAATTCAAAATAGAATTTTCCCTTATAAATACTTGAAAAGAAAATATAGTTTTTAATAAAAAATCAATATTTTTCACTATTCCTTAAAAAATAAAACATCTAAAAAAATTATCAAAAATTTACACTAAGGTAATTTTGATATTATGATTTTTAAAATTATACCATTTTTATCAAATATAATTGTTAAAATTTACATAAATTAATTATAATATTTAGTCTCAAAAAGAAATAAAAACTTTTTTAAAGAAAACAAATTTTCAAAGCATAAAACAACTTTACTGAAAATTGAGTGATTATTTCATAATAATTAATAAATAAATTTGTATTAATTATGAAATATATATATATATATATACCATAATTTAGCTATTACAACTCATATCCACCAATTCAACAACAAGTTTATAACGGTCGTATAATATTTTGTGGTTTGTTTAAGCTCGGTGTTGTGTGTTGTATATGCTATCAAAAATAGTATTATTTTTTATTACTAAAGTTTTAATCCACCCCCATTTAATAAATTTTATCCTCATAATTTTAAATTTATCTTGGTTATCAAGGGTTTTACATTTGAAAAAATACCTTTTTTTGAAAACTCACATCGTAAAAAGGGTTGATAAAACTTTCTCTTGAAAAGAGAGAAAGATAAATAAGAAGGTCATATGTAATAACACATACTAGGTTTAAAAATATTAAAAAATTAGTGTAAAGTTAAAATATGGACATAGAGGAAATAAATAATGTCGAATTTATGATAAAGAGTGATAGAGAACATTGATCACAAGAAAGTGAATGATCATGAGAAAATCACTGACCACAAAACCAGAAACCAAAGGGGTCTGAAAAAGATAATTGATTCATAAAAAATGCAGTTAATAGGATAATGTTTTTGTTTCAAGACTATTTTCTTGAATTTGAGTAATTCATTTACCATATAGACTAATAACATAAGGAAATATAATTACTTGACAAGTATAATTTCATCCTTTAATCAGTTTCCACCACAATCTCATATTTTTCTCAAAAAGATGAGTATTCAAGATTAAATTTTTATGCTTGGAGAAATAAAATCAACTTCTATCAGATAAAATAATCTTGAAAAGGATAAAAATCTATTCCTCCTATCTTTTGATATTAACCAAAAAATAAATGGTAAGCATGAGGTAAGATAATATCCAAAATGTATAAACCTTCATATGAAGAAATAATACATTAATATCCAAAATTCAATGATAATACCAACATTTGAACATAAATAATTCTATAAATAAATAACCTCATATCCTAAATAAACTCAATAACCATAAAATTTAAAAAAGGTTTACCCTCAATGGTTATCTCATAACTTTTAGCTTACATCCCAAAAAATGTAATAGTATTCTTCCAAAATAAACAATCACATTAAACCTATGGGTTACATATACCTCAAACCAATGTAACATCTATCAAAGTATCATTAATAAATATAATAAACCACTATATAATATTATAATATATCTAAATTCACCAAAATATCATGAATCAAATTTAGATATTAACCTGAAAGGTAATCCTTAGTTGACCATGAATATATCTGAAAATATCACATTTTCAATGAATCACTATCCAATAGACCATAATTAACTTAAAATAAAATAATATACTAACCCAATGGGTTATTTAAACCTCAATCATATATTCTCAAAATATCACATTTTTACTAAATCTCTATTTAAATGTATCGATTCCATCCAATATATGTTACCAAATTTTGAAAACAAAACCTATAATGGAATAATCCTTAGGTGTCTCATCATCTTCATAACATTTAGAATATAACAGAATATCATTTATAAAATATCACTCCATCATTTTTCTAAAAACTAGTTACATAAAAATAACCTTTATTCAACTCCCTTATTAAACCTTTAACCTTGCTTTTTCATCTTATTCCTTAATACTTCCCTTCTAAAATCTAAAATATGAATCAATTAAATCATTATTACAAATTAAAATCTATAAAAAACTATGAAAATAATTCATACCTTTGAAATATTGATCACCATTAATTACAGTCCCAATTTCAATGTATGAGGTCACATGATACACCAAGTGGAGTCAATATGTTATCAAAATACCTTAAAACATTTCCAAGTTCATCTACTTATTTTATCCATTCATAGTTGTTACATCTTAGTTGAAATAAATATTTATAGAGATCAAAATTTTAAACAGTCCTGGGGTTTGGATATAAAGTTTTAAAACATCCTCCCTAACTTGTTTCCCATAATACCTTAGGATATGGTTTTACAATAATTTTTTTAATAATGGATGGAAACTATGATAATAAAAAAATCAGATAATAAAAGAAAGATATATGTTTCTCAAATATCACCCTCTTTTGCACTTGAATAGAGGGATGATATCCCATTTTTAGGACCATCCATTGTAAAAACTTGATAAAGTTCCATATGATATTTCCCAAAATAAGTAAGATGTGAAAGTTTATTTTTTATAACATATTCCAATATATCCCATCTATTATCATGATATCAAATAATAGAAGATAATTGGGATATATTATAAAGCGATTTTCTTGAAAAACAAATGATAAAAAAAAGTTTCCAGGTGAATGGAGATAACTTTTGAAATTATCATTTCAAGTAGATCCTTTGGTTGAGAAAGGATATTTTTGTTTTATTTTCATCTTCCATCTTGTAGAAAAGAATTTACCCTCATGAAAAAAAATTGTTAGTAAATAAAAAATAATTCCATTAAGGAAATCATATTGAAATTCTAAATAAATTTTAAAGGTAATAATATATAACACCCTTCCATTGAATCTATAACACCTTAAGATTAACCTTGGTTATCCATGTCCATCATTAAATTTTATAACCTTATGTTCAAATATTTCATAATGGTTCATAGAAAACATGTGAATTAAACCAATTATATCCCTTGGGAGTGTCTATCTAAGTGTATAGTATTAGTCCCACTCATTTTTCATCAGATGATTATCATGTTAATTCACAATCCACCCCTTTTAGAGTTATTACCCTGAGGTAAATATATACTATATCCATGTCCAATTTCTAGTGTCTGTACATGGATGTTATTGCTAATAAAACTCCACAATATTTTTTAACACATTAAGTTATTTTCTTATACATGGGATTTTTTTTTGAAGGAAAAGAAAATTTCTAATCAAGGAAACCAGGATTACAAAGACAATCAGGGAATGAGTTCACCCAACAATGACCGCCCCAAACTTTCCCAAAACGAGCCAAACGATGGGATTTCAAATTACCATCTCTTTTGATGAAAGAAAAATTGCATATATCGAATCCATCAGTCAGGGACCAGATCTTCCTCAAGATGATTCCATAAGGCTGGGAATCCTCATCTTTTGTTGAGAGAGCGTTAACCACTTCGAGGTAGTCAGATTCCACCAGAATCTTGGGCCAAAATTTTGAACGGGAAAAAAGAAGCCCCTAAAGGATGGTTGATGCCTCTACCACCACAGGGCTCCATGAGTTAGGCACTGCCCTACACTGAGCTTCCAAAATATGGCCAAAACTATTATGAGCAATGATCCCAATGATGACTCTTGAGTTAGTAGAGACAGAAACATCTATATTAATCTTGAAGAAACCCTAATGTTGGGGAGACCAAGAGGGAGTCGCTCGTTGATTGTGGCTCAAATACTGCCCCGTGTCGGGATTCCATGGGTTTGCAGTTGTTTTTCTTCCTGTTTTTTGGTTTTTTCTTTGCTTGCTGGTTGTTGTGGCTTCTGCCTTCTATCTTGGCTGAAATATGGGATGACGCATCATGATTCTCACCAGCGGTGGTTATTCATCGGAGAATGGCATGGGATGATTTCTTTTTTGATGATTCCGTGTTTTTTATCTTCTAGTTTTATCTGTAATGTGTTTATGTTTGGGTTTCGTCACCACTGTGAGATGTTTAGCAATGACTGGGTGAAGATGGAAGATGAGTTGTCTGAATCATTGGAACGGCGTGAGCTCTGCGCTCTGCTCTCAGTCACGGGTATGGTAGTGATGATGCACGCCGAGGTTGCTCGCCGGTGTTTTGGTTTGATGTGTTTTGGTGATGGTGATGATGGTATTCGGTGCTATTCATCAATGATATGAGGTGATGCATCTGATTGGTTGTTGCGCCTGGCCTGAGGCGATGCAGTGACCAGCTTTTCGTGGCTGACACGTGAAGGATGACACGTGGTGGTGTTTTGTGGATCGAGATGTTTGGAGGTCAATTTGAATTTGATGTTTGAATTTTGAATGTGTAATTTGGACTCTGGTTCCCACCTACCAAAAGGTGGCTTTTGGGCACCGGATACCCATAAACCGGCTTTTAAAAATAATAAAAAAATGATTTGCAGCACAAAGGACAAGTATCGTCCTCCACCAAATGTCGCTGCACCAGAAAGTCACGGGTTAGAAGAACCCCAGCACAAACCTGCCACCAAAAAAATTTCACCTTAGGGGGAGCGGTGAGGGACCAGAGGCACTTCCACCGATTATCGGTAAAGACCTGGGTCAAACCTTGAACCCTCATTTCGTAACCCGAACGAACAGAATATCTCCCATGAGGTTCCCCAGTCCAGTAAATTTGGTCAATACACATTCCTGGATCATTCCAAATGTTAATATTATGCCAATCATCAATTCTCCACACACAGCCCAAATCAATGAGATATTTTTCTCCCCAAATGCTCCTCCACATAAAACTCGGTCGTGGCCCCATCTGGGCATGCAAGAATTCAGAATGAGGGAAGTACTTAGCTCACATCACCTTTGAGAATTGGGCATTTGGGTGAGAAAGAAGGCGCCATCCTTGCTTCTCCAAAAGAGCCTCGTTAAACCATTTGAGATTTCGTAAGCCGAGGCCGCCACAGAATTTTGAAACACACAGCTTCTCCCAAGACATCCAATGGGAATTATGTTTGCCCTCATGGAAGCCCCATCAAAAATTGTCCAACCAGGAGTGGATTTGATCAACAAGAGTTTATGGGAATTTAAACAATGACATAACATAAGAAGGGATTTTTTGGGCCACTGACTTCACTAGAACTTCCTTTCCCACCTTGTAAATCTACCTACTTGACCAAAGACAAATCAGATTATCCACCCTATCCACAATTGCACAAAAAACTTGTTTCTTTGATCTACCCACCAGGGTCGGGAGGCCAAGGTACTTAGGATTCTTATCAACCAGCGGAAACCCACTCATTCGCTGCAAATCCTCCCTCTTAGCTTGTGGGATACCTTTACTGAAAGATAACTCTGATTTCGAAGCATTAAGGTGTTTCCCAGAGGCCTTTTCGTACATATTGATGATATTCAGCACTGCACTGCATTCTTGTAGGTTAGTACGTGCGAAAATGAGGCTATCATCTACAAAGAAGAGATGAGAGATAGGGGGACATTTCTACATACCTTAGCACCATGGATCACTCCTTGATCCTCCGCCTTCAGGATGAGGTGAGAAAAGACATCTTCCACCATAATGAAGAGGTAGGGTGATAGGGGTCCCCTTGTCTCAATCCTCTTGACGGTTTAAAGCTCGCTTAAGGGAACCCATTAATATTGATTCTGTAGGAGACAGACATAACACAATTCATGACATTAGAGATCCATTTCGTACCAAATCCAAATATGGATAGAACAAGTTCAAGAAAAGGCCATTCAACTCTGTCATAAGCTTTCATCATATCTAGTTTCATTGCCATGGTGCCTCGCTTGGATGAGGAGCACATTTTCATAGAGTGGAATAATTCTAAGTCAATGGCATCATTGTCTGTAATAGATCTCTTTGGAACGAAAGCACTTTGGTTATCTGAGACAAGCAGCGGGAGAAAATTCATAAGTCTGGCCACCATGATTTTGGAGAAAATTTTGTAATTCACATTACACATACTGATTAGCCGAAACTCCGAGATTTTCTAAGGGAACTGGGATTTGGGGATAAGAGTAATGAGAGTTTCATTCAGGGATTCAAGAGAGGCTCTGCCAGCCCAAACCTCCTTCATTAGGGCCACCACATCGAGCCCCACTATATTCCAAAAGAATTTAAAGAACAGAGCATGAAACCCATCAGGCCCCGGTGCCTTGGTAGAGTGAATATGATGCAGGTCCCCAAGCACTTCCTCCACAGACAAATTGCTTTCCAGGTACCGATTCATGTCTTCTGTAACTAACTTTGTGATGCATCCAATCAGGCATGAGGGAGTGCTAATACTTTTAGCTGAATAGAGGTTGCGGAAAAAGTTTAGTATAATGGAGTGAATTCCATTTATGTCATGCGCAACTCTTTCAGTGGGGTCTTCCAGATGAGAAATATGATTATTCCTTCTCCTCCCAGACGCTCATTGGTGAAAAACTTTGGTGTTCTGATCACCATCTCTGATATGGGACTCTCGTGCCCGAATGAACCAAAAACTCTCTTTCTCCCTCAAAGTTTTATTAAGATTCTTTTCTGCCACAGAGATTTTTCTAAGTACAGTGTCACAACAAGGATATGAGTGGAGTCGCTTTAATTGATTCTCCGCCTCCTTAATATGTCGGTCAAAGTTACCAAACCTAGCTGAGCTCCACGTCTGGAGGTGAGACGCAAAAGTGCGGAAGCTGGACATGATGCACCGATTTGATCCCTCCCAAGCTGCTTGAACCACCTTTTCATAGTCACTATCTTGGAGCCACATACTTTCAAAGTGAAAGGTTCACTCAGGACCCCTCTGTTTCCCTTGTGAGACAGTTGACAACATGATTGGGCAGTGGTCAGAGGAGACGGGGGGCAGGTGGACAATAGAGAAGGCATGAAAAAGATAGGTCCACTCATCATTCCCAAAAAATCTGTCTAACCTTTCCGCCAGGTGGTTCTCCATTGACTTACCCTGATGTCAGGTAAACAGAAAGCCAGAAAACCAGAGGTCATGAAGAGAGTTCGACATAAGAGACATCCTAAAATCATTCATCGCAGCACCACTCCTCATACGTCCCCCTTCTTTTTCATGAGGAGACAATATCTCATTAAAATCCCCCCCATCAGAAGAGGGACATAGAGGTATTCCCGTAGTGGCTTCAAAAGGGCCCATGATCTGTGTTTTTCATGCCCACCCGACCACCCGTAAAACCCAACAAATGACCAAGGAGGAGTCTTTGGGCCAACAATCGTCACAGCAATGTGGTTACTAGAGTAATTAGAGATCATGACCCCAAGGTCCTCCTTCCACAAGAGACAAATTCCACCTGAGTGTCCCTATCGTCCAATGGGAAAGACATTTTTGAACCCAACCTTCTGGACCATAAGGCCTGCATCCTTTCTATCCAACATAGTTTCGGATACAAAAACTATATCAGGGTGAAATTTGGAACTCCAGTGATGGAGAACGTGAACCGTTCGGGGATTTCCAAGCCCCCAACAGTTCCAGGATAAGATTTTCATTATTCTAGGCAGGGCTGGGACACACCCACCGCCGCCTCTAAAACTTCGACTACCTGCCCATCATCTTCCACTTTCCACCTATTTGGCAGGCTCTCAGCCAGTTGAGATTCCTCTAAGAGTCTTTTATGGTCCTTGGGCTGTGAACTGGGGGGATCCACACCCTTAAACAATTTTTAAATTGTATCTTTAGAAAAGAATTTATTTTCTTACATTATCGAAGATCATTTATGTGTATAGTTTTAGAGAGTTAGTTCATCACCCTTATATAAATAAATATTACATCATAAAGTGGAAACATCCAATCAATATCCATTTTCCCATAATATAAAACTTTTAAGACATAACAAGTTTTCTCTTCATGAAATATATTCACAATTTTCATAATGACATCATCCTTGTCCCTACTCATCCATAAAACCCTATGAAAAAACATTTTTTAAATGTTGGATGAACATAAAAAGATTAGTAAGGGACATATAAAAAGAAATAAATAAACTCATTAATCTATGAATACTCTTAAAAATTTTCCTTTTCAAGATAATGTTTGGGCTCAAAATAAATATTTTATTACCCAAGAAACCAACTTCTATGCCAAAATATTTTCATAAAAAATTCATAAGAAATATTACAGGTAAAATAAAAATAATAAAGTTTTCTTTCCAATCATGAAAAACTCATGAAAATTTATACATTTTACCCTTCAAATTTAACATAAACTTCACTTTATACTTAAGTTCATCAGCTTACCTTGTGAAATCATAATATTTCCATGAAGACCCTTAGAAAGAATAAATAAATCATGTAGATAAATTGGTACATCATTTTCATATCAATATTACAATCACTTATTCAAATAGAATAACCTACTTGGTAAATTCTAATAATCTCCTAGGAAAAACCTAACCAGGTAACTTTATCCCTTTTCCTAATGCATTGGAGAGTTATATCGAGCACACCAGTCATCATGAGCTATATCAGTACCTCCCATCATCATGAGCCATATTGGGCTCACCAATCATCATAAAAAATCAAAAGAACCAAAAATTAATCATAATATCTGAAAGGTATCATTTCCATTATCATACTCATAAAAATATTCTTTTCACCCATTAGAAAACATTTTTGGATATCAAAAGTTTTATTCTATTTAAAACCCCTTTTGAAAATACTTAGAACAAGGGGAATAAAGGTTTTTATTTGAAGAAAAAATTAAATCTTGTAATGGAATACAAACTTTAAATAATGGTTTTAGTATAGGGAATAACTTTTTATGTCATGTGTGTTAAAATAAAACATTATTTTTTCTTTTCATCAAAATATTCTGTATAAAATATGTAAAAATATTACTTTTGAAAAAAATTGAAAAAATGGGGAAATTAGAATAAAATGTAATTTATAATTCAATAATTTCCCTATAAATATATTAATAAAATAATTTGAAGAATCTGTACATGGTAGAAAAATATTTAGAAAATAAATCTTTAAAACATTCAGAATAAATTTTTTAAGGTAAAACATCCCTTACCTCAATCCTGACTCATCACGTACATTATTATCTTCATGAATCATAAACTTATATTAATTATTTAGTTAATTAATAAATTTTTGAATGTTTATTATTTATTTTATTTTATTTATTACCATGTTATATAGAATTACATAATTAATTAAGTTCATGTCGGGTGTTTTGATGATATTCAGCTCATATGTCCAAAATGACTTCTGTAGGTTTTTTATGGTCAAAGTGGTAATTATTTAATCATATAAACAATAAAAATCTTGAAATAATTATCATTTTTATATATCAATTATAATTTTAAAACAAACTATGAATTACGATTATGAAAATTGAATCATGTTACATTTTTGGAGGTTTTAGGTCGCATGTACGTATGAGTAACATTTTCATTTTTCAAATAGAATGAGGGAAATAAAATAAGTATATTTTTACCATTATATAATTATTATTATATCATAAATATAATTTTTTATCATTAAATGTTATTATATATAGAATCCTTGTTATTCGGTGATGAAAAATTAATCACATCGCTTCGTGGAGGTGGTAATCCACACATATGCACGAATAGCGTCATCAATTTTTAATGGATAGAAAGGTAAGAAAATAGATTATTTTAATAATTTTAATTATTTAATGAATATAAAATATATATATATATATATACATTAAATCTATCATTATAACCATCTTTGAGAGGTTGTGATTGAAAATGAATTACATCGGTTCGCAAGGCAGTAATTTTTCGTACACACAAATGATGGTTTAATTTCCCATTTGATGGAAGAGGGAGAATGATATAGGATATGCCATTAACATAAAAACATATAAGTATATTGAATATGATTTTTTATTATTTTATCATGTTTTAAGAATATTTTAAGGAGTTATAAGAATAAATAATACCAAAATTCTCAGTTAAGAACTATACCTCTTCTTTTGAGAACCTCTTTCTGTTTATACCTAAAGCATTCCTATGTTGTTTTTATCAAACAAGGGACTCTATGATATGTTATAGAATGTAATTAATGGATTTGGGTATGTATTGTATGAAAAAATATCCCTTTAGGTGTGCATATGAGAGGATAGGGAGTGTCCTTTTATAATCAGGGAGAGGACATATTTGAAGTTTAAAAAAAATATTAATGTATTTATCAAGAAAAATGGATCCAAAATGAACCATTTATGAATATTATACGTGATAGGGTATAAATATGACCAATAAATAAAATTTAGATAAGTTTTTAAGTCATTTTAATGGTTATCTATTTAGTTTAACCCTTAGATAAACTCGTTTTAATATTAACCATGTTAACAAATTTTTACTGTTTACTATTCAATATGACGAAAAATTAAGAAAATATTATTACCTAATATTTTTTATACTAAATAAGAATATGAAATTAATTTTATCATAATCAATTATCAAAATTGGTATAATTTAATTTTAAATTAAACCTTAAAAATATGACAAAAAATGGTTTTCTAAACTAATGCCTTTTGAGTATAAATTTTTTTTATACCAAATTCAAGTTTAAATTTTATTACAATGAAATTTATTGGGTTATTTTTAATCAAAATTAATTAATTAAATTTTAAAACTAATCCAAAATTGAATTTTTTTCCTGTAAATACTTGAAAATAAAAGACATTTTTCAATAAAAATAGTATTTTTCACTATTCATTGAAAAATCAGACTTCATATAAAATTCTCAAAGATTCTCCCTAAGTTAATTTTTATATGAAAATTTAAAAAATTATATCCTTTTTATAAAATATAATTTCCATATATTAATTTTAATATTTAGTCACAAAAATAATAAATTTTGTTTTGATGAAAACATATTTTTGAAGTATAAAAAAACTTTACTAAAAATTTAGTGCTTATTTCCTAAGAATTAATCAATATATTTTTATTTAATATAACATTTATATATATTTCATAATTTGTTTATTCTTATTCATACAACCAATTCAATATCTAGGTCATAAAAATCATATAATATTTCATGGTTCGTTTAAGTTATGTGTTGTGCGTCATATACACTATCAAACATAGTATTATTTTTAAAATATCAAGGTGTTACAAACACCACCACTTTTTTTATGTTCTCAAAATTAAAGGTGAAAGTGGTAGATATCTGAAAATTATATTTATAATAGGGTTTTCAATAGTGATTTGAGTGGTTTTGGAATCATTAATGATAAAAAATTATTCCTCTTATAAGTAATTATTAGATTTTAAGTGATTTTTAGCACCTTAATTAGTCAAGGAAGAAAATTAATAATAAGGAAGAGTTAATTTTTATTCATGTTTAGATTTAGGTTTTACCAAATTATGATCCTATTCCAAAATTTCCGCATCTAGAAATAGGAACTCATCAATCACTGCTTTCGAATAATTAATTCTTCTATAAATAACTAGAGTGTGATAAAAATTTATTTCAAATTATATTTCCAAAGCATCATCCTCTAATTAAAAATATTTTGAGTGTTCTAATTCCATTATTTAAGGAAAATTGTTCATTTTAGTTATAATGTATTCAAGTTCAAGTTAATTTAGATTAGAACAATTTCTCCCAAAATTATCTACACTAATTTCCATTTTATTGAAAATAGATTTAAAGGAATCATTAGTAAGAGGGAAAGGGAGTGAAAGTTCATTAATTAGTATTTCCTAAAAGTGAAATCCCTCATACTTACCTCTAAAACCAAAATATTTTTATTGGTTTAACAATTTCAATGTAGGAAAGATCACATTGAAAATCAGTCTCAAAATTCACAACATATGTGTATTACATTTCTTTGTTCTCTTCCAAAATTACCAAAACTTGAAATTCTAGATAAAATTTCATAATTTTAGAAAAATATGTCAAAGAGTTTTTAACATTTAAAATTTTATTTTTAATTTTATCCATGACCTATCTTCCATTTCAAAAAAACTCTTAAATTTTTTCTTTTTTTAGGTGGAAATGTGAAAATAGTGGATTCTTATTCTTCCACCTCTAAAATCTATTGAATGTATTCGTATAATAATTGTTTAAAAATTTAATATACCATATTTTTTCATTTAATATTTTTAAATATTATATGGAATTAATTTGAGACTAATAGTTGAGATGACGTGCGATTCCGAGGTCTGGTGTGCCCGGAATAAACGTTTAAAATATATTAAAATATCAAAATAGAACGTTCAATCAGTTTTTCTGTAAAAGAGAAATAAATTCTAAACATTTTCTAAGATCATAAATATAAGGGCACTATTATGATCAGAGCAGTGACTTTACCCTAGGTGAGGCCTAACACCGGCTGACATGGGTTTTCTATGAAAGTTAATTTTTGGACATTTTAAAGGATGAAATCAATTAAGAATTAATTTTATTTTAACATTTCTCGGTGAAACAATGATGTTTATTTTAATTATACTTTTATGTAAGGATCCAGGGTTAGGCTAATAACTCTAGAACTTCTTGGAGTCTCTAGAGAGAACCTGGATAACTCTCTCGATCGAAAATGATGATGGATCTTGGATTAGAGATCGATGGATGATGTTTTGATGAATATCACCAACGAAAGTAATGTGATGATCGATCCTCTTGAGAAAATGATCCAAGGGTGTTGTATTTTAAATTCCTTCTTTCTACATTCTTAGATTTAAGGATGAACACGGACCAACCAATGAACAGGTTGATCTGTTGTTTGATCATTTTTGCGAGATGGGATTTAACTATGAGATTTAGGGGTTGATTTATTATTTTATTTTTTGATCATTCCTATGGGAACAGACCAAGACCGAAATGAGAAATTGTTGAGGTATGTTCCTCAAGTTTTTTACCATGTGCGTAATTTTTCTCCCCCGTATGTTCTATGCATTCTTCATTCTTTGTAGATTATGAATGAATTATCATTGTGTCCTCGTTTCTTGGTGAAATGATCAGAAATTGAAGATCCTATATTGATATGACCTAACAAAGGTTCGAAATTGATGGAGAGGGATGGATCAGCGCAATTCAGGAGATATTTTTCTTCGAGATATTTTCATGTCGGTGATCGGAATCGGATTTAGGAGTCGATCAAAGGCCTGAAACTCGCTGATTTGATGCTATGATGATGATACAACCTTGGATCACTAGTTTCAAGGTGAACATACCAATAGATAAATCACGGAAGGATCAAACGAGGTGTGAGGAGAAAGAATAGCGGTTCTAGAATTTTGCGATCAGCAAAACGTGTAACCTGGGGTCACATGATGTGTGGCCCCCACTCAACAACAGCTAGGGTTTTGGGAGGTAGTAAAGTGTCACACAACATGTGGCCCATATCACATGGTGTGTGGGACCTTCCTCTATACTCAGTATGTATCTCGGGAGGTACAAAAACATGAGGTGGAGTACATGAATTGCCTACACTGTGTGTACCACACCACACGGCCAAACCCGTACCGGATACATGGGTTACTACATGTACTGGTATACGGGAAAGAGAACACGGGTTGACACTGTGTACTGGTACATGGACAAAGTACACATGTGGAAACCAGATGAAAGGACACAGTGTGTGACCCTTCTACACTCCATGTACTCTCTTTTTACATGACATGTTTTAAAGATATGGGTCGTTGTTCACGGGTAGTACTAGAGGTCATGGAACACGGTTTGTGACCCTACTACACACCGTGTATACCTTTCTATATGTATTGAATCTCTTTTACATCATATCATGGACAATATTAATTAGAGTTCATTCTCTTGATCATTTCTCTGAAGGCTGGTGGGTATCATTTCCTACTCATAAGAGTATGGTCCCTTCATTAGGACTTTCTGGAAAGAGTTTGGAATCCCCTCTGAGAGGCTTGGAGCAGGATCCTCTATCCTTTCTTATGACCTAAGTAGAGTCTTGGTATTAGTGTTACCAATACTATAAGACTTTGATCCTCTTATTAGAATGTGAATCTGAATGAGTCATGGTATCACCCCATGGCTATGGCAGTGATCCTTATCTGTGTATCGTGATCTTCCCCAATCATGGAGTGAGTTCTCCTAGAATGAGTGTATCATATTCTCTCTTCAAATCTATCAGTGTATCTCTCTGATGAAGGTTCTCAACTAATAGTACTTCTTGGGTGGACATCATTAATGCTATTAGACTTAGGATCATGTTCTCTTGGATGAGTGCTTTGTGGAATCTTCAGATGGAATCCCTAGTAATGGTATAAGGTAGTTGTGACATACCTCTAGACTACAGGTCTGGGTTTGAGTATATTTTGATATTCTTGTCAAATTTTTTGTAGACGTGTACTATATAGAGATGACTGTATCTTTATTTTTTGTTTTGGCGTGTCCTACTGAGTATTGTTATACTCACCCCTTCATGGGATTTTCCCTCACATATCGTGTATTGTGAAGATGAGAAACCTTTTAATGGATTCTAGGGTGGACTAAGACTATAAATATATTTGTAAGTTCAGGTAGGATGAGGTGTTCCTACGGCTTCGAGCATTATTCCCAGTATATAATTTTTTTATAGGTTGGAATTTGTAGTTTTCAAACTCTTTCTTTTGGTGGGGTTGCATTCTAGCCCAGTTTACTTTACTTCACATTACTTTGTAATCGTACTCTATTGGTTTAGTTTATTGATATGCATGCATATTGTTCCTTAGTGGTTTTTACATTTCAATATTTGCGTCTTGGATATGTGTGCGTGTGTACAGGTATATAGGCAATGCCACCCATGTTAGTGATATGCCTACTCGGTGCTAGTCACCAGCCCCTAGCCTATTGGAGGCGGTCTTGGAGAGTCGCAACACATGCCACACTGGGATGGGTCATGATAGAGTGTTATAAAAGGGGTTTGGTTCGACCTTAGGAATAGGAGTCTTTGATATTGGTTTGGGGTAACAATGCTAAGTGTTTTGAGTTTGGATTTTTGGCTAGGGACTCCAGTGTTGGTACGGGTGGTCAATGTATCCATACACCAGGACTCTGATAACCTAATTTTCGACTTGGTACATGATAAACCTGGATATAGAGAAACAATAATGGTATATGCATCATATAGGAATGGGTTGTGGTTTCCATGTCCTTATTAGGTCATCTCTCTAGATATAATCATTGACCGTGGTAAATCTTGTTTTCTTACAGGATGCCTCCACGACTCATACCAACTAGGATTCTATAGATCAATAATGAGAATGAACCCATCAATTATGATTCTTCGATATAGGGTCTAGCTCCTAATATGTTACATCTAGGTGGTGTACTAGCTATACCACCACTGGTGGAGCAGCACGTGGTACCTACAGTACCAACAGACGAGGAGTGCAAGCTGAGCATGTTCTATGAGTTTCAAAGAAAAATACCCCTCAGGTTTCAAGGTGAGCCTGACCCTCAGGCAGATAAGGAAAAACTTGAGGAAGTGAATAAATTTTTTTGTCTAGTGAGGACACCAACAGACCAAATAGAGATCCTGGCGGTAAGCCTTCTATAGGGTTCGTTAGGGTGATGATGGAGTTTGACCCCACAGACTCATGATGAGGTGAAACTTTCATGTATGGAGTTAGAGTGTCTCATTAGAGAGGTTTTATCTCTAGTTATGATGATATTAGTGCATATACATGACCTTCTTCAGCTTCAGTAGGGTAGCTTGATAGTGGTTTACTATTCATCAAGGTTCACCATCCTCTCCAGGTACTCGATGGATATAGTCAAAGATCAATACTTCAGGGCTTAGAACTTCGAATGAGACCTATTTTGGGACATCCAATCCAGTGTTATACATCTATGCATTATAACTTATGCTAGAGTGCTCGAGTGATATTTGATTGTCAAGAGATTCTTGGCTGAGTAGATGCATCCAGTGATAGTCAGTAGCAGGAAGACAGGTGCAGAGACCTCAGTAGCGGAGAGCCAACGTCAGAAATAGGTATCTGGACATGAGAGACATTACAGGAGGTCCCATTATAGGGAATATGTGGTTCAAGGCTCTTATTATGGATCCGATCAGCCTAGGGAGAGGCGATGCTACACATGTGATGATAGGGGACGTCTCAATTGAGATTTCCCAACTCATCGAGTCACTGAAAGGGAGACTATGGATGGACCACCAAGGTAGAGGCAATGATAGGAGAAGGAAAATACACCAGGTGGAGGATGTGGTAAAGGATATGGGAGAGCTACAAGAGGTGGTAGGAATTTGGCATATTACCACCACCAACCCTAGGAGGTATACGCCAGGCTCAAAGAGCTGAAGGATAAGGGTGGGGGCATCTACATGCGGTCAAGGCATACGACCTAGGGACTCTAGGGATGATACAAGGTATGATATGTGTCATTTATACCATGGTTATCATACTTATATACACAGGTTACAATCATTAGTTTCTTTCCACTTACCATGCATGAGACCTTGAGATTATGGTAGAACTATTGACTCGATCCTTACGCTTAGAGACACCTATGAGAGGAGACTCGATGATCAAAAACTTGATCCAACAATGTGATCTGAGCCTTGGAGGTGAGAGTTTTGGTTGTAACCTCTTGAGGGTAGTGTCTAGGCCTTACAACTTCATTATCTGTATGGATTGGCTATCTTCTATCCATAGTCAAATTGATTATTTTAGGTGAAAGGTGCGGTGTGTCCGCAACGATGGGATAAGGTTTTCTTTTATTAGAGAAAGGGACACTCATGAACCATAGGATGGACTCATGCATAGGAGGGTGTGGCTGATTAATCTTGAGTTGGGTAACCTTACCCTTGGACCAACAGATGTTATGAGCTTTTAGTTCTAAGCAGTAGTGGTGGAGTAAAAGGACATATTTCCAAAAGATGTTCCAGGATTACCTCCATATTAGGAGATCAATGTCTGTATCAATTTACACCTCAATATGACACCAATATCAGCACCATCATATCAGATGTCTCTCTCAGATCATCACGAGCTGAGGGTGCAGTTGGAGGAATTGAAAATGGCTTTGTGAGACCCAATGTTTCACCATGGGCGGCCCTAGTTTTATTTTTAAAAAAGGTAGATAGAAGTTTGAGGTTTTTTGAGGACTAATGGAACTTGAACCCAGTGACCTTGAAGAATAAGTATCCACTACCTAGGATCGATGACATATTTGATCTGTTTATAGGGGCATGATGGTTCTCAAAGGTTGACCTTCGATCAGGCTATCACCAGCTGCGAGTATGAGACGAGGATAAAACAAAGATAGATTTCAGACTCTGATACGGTCACTATGAGTACTTGATGATTCCCTTTTCCATGAATAACACCCTATCTATGTTCATGAGACTCATGAACTAGATCTTCTGGTAGTAGTTAGATCAGTTCGTGGTATTCTTCATTGATGATATCCTTGTGTACTCGGTGTCCAAGTATGAGAACACGAGACACCTTTTAATGGTTCTAGACGTACTCCTAGAGTACCATATTTATGGGAAACTCTCAAAGTTTTAGTTCTGGATTCTGGTAGTCAACTTTCTAGGACATGTTATCTCAATAGATAGAGTGACTATGGACCCGGCCAAGGTTGAGGCAGTGTTATCATGGAAGACACCTAGGAGCGTGATAGAGGTGTGAAGCTTCTATGGTCTCTTGGGCTATAACTAGAGATTCATACATGATTTCTATAGTATATCAGAACCTATGATAGCTCTGAATCGAAAGGTAAATCCTTTTGTGTGGATAGAGAAGAGCCAGTAGGCTTTTCAGTAGTTGAGGCATAGTTTGATGAGTGCCTCGATCTTGAGATTGCCGGAGGAGGGTGTTTAATACGTAGTTTTCCATGATTCATTACGGAATAAACTTGGTTGTGTCCTAATACATAGTCAAGAAATGATTGCCTGTGTTTTTCGATAGTTTATACCACATGATTATAACTACGCAACCCACAATCTTGATTTGGGAGTGGTAGTATTCGCATTGAAGATGTGGAAACAATACCTGATGGGAAAGCAGTTTATCATCTACTCTAATCACAAGAGTCTCAAGTATATCTTATACCATAAGAATTTGTACTTGAGACAGATGATATGGATAGAGTTTCTATAGGATTATGACTTTGAGATTTTCTATACTTCTAGGTAGGGTAGCATGGTGTCAAATGCTCTTAGTAGGAGATCTAGTTCGGAGTTGTTGAACGAGGTGTCAGAAAATTTGGTCTCATTATAGTTATTCTTCATGGATATAGATGATTCATCTTACCTCCAGTAAATGGTTTTCACCCATCCACTATTACAGCGAGTCAGGGAGGCACAACTTGGGGATACCAACTGCAAGACCCTACGTGATCAGATGTCCACAGGGCATGCTCCTGATGGATATTCACAAGGTGGGGATCATGTCATCCTTTTAAGAGGATGCATAGTAGTACCTATGGTATTATGATAGGAGGCCTTAATGGAGTTTCATACATCCCCTTTAGAGGTACATCCAAGTTTGGATAAGATGTATCAAGACCACTAATTCTTGTTCTGGTGGTCGGGAATGAAGAAGGGAGTTGCAGAGTTTGTTTCTCAATGCCTCACCTATTAGTAAGTGAAGGCTGGGAACTAGGTTCCAGCAGGCTTGACTCAACCCCTACAAGTTCTAGAATAAAATTGGGATGGGATATATATGTAATTACTATGTAAATCTAGGGGACACGATGATATCTAGATGATCATTGAATGACTCACCAAGTTAGCCCACTTCCTAGCTATCTAAGAAAAAAGTTCAGTAGAGAGCTTAGGACACCTCTACATTCAAGAATTAGTTTGACTCCATGGATTCCCATCGATGATAGTTTCTGATCTTGATGATTATTTTACATCCCAGTTTTGGAAGGGATTACAGGAGGCGTTTGGGACCCAATTACACTTGAGCACAATGTTTCACCCACAGAAAGATTGCCAGATGAAGCAGGCCATTCAAGTCCTGGAGGACATGCTGTGATATTTCATGTTAGATTTCAACTATAGTTGGGAGGATCACCTACCTTTGGTGGAGTTCATGTACAAAAACAACTATCATTCCACCATTGGTATGGCACCGTTTGAGGCTTTGTATGGGAGATCATTTCGGTCACCACTTTTCTGGAATGACCTAAGAGAGTCAGCACTCATGGGCCCAAAGTTGGTTCAAGCTACTACTAGAAAGGTACAGATCATCTAGAAGTGGACGAATAATACACATAGATATCATAAATCTTATTTTTAAAGATAGATAAGAACATTGGAGTTCAAGGAAGGAGACCATGTCTTCTTTTAGGTCTCACCTCGATGAGGGTTACAGAGATTTGGTCAGGGTGACAAGTTATTTCTATGGTTTATCGGCCCTTTTCAGATATTGTTCAGAGTTGGTGAGGTTTTGTATCATTTAGTTATACCCCCATAGTTGGACCAGGTACACGAATTCTTCCACGTGTCATAGCTAAGGAGGTACGTGCATGACCCATCACGCGTTATCGACTGGGGTGAGCAGGACATTGATGATGGAGTGACCTTTCTTAAGTACCCAATGGTGATCAAGGATTGGAAATAGAGGACCCTCTATGGGTAAGTGATTCTATTGATTCATGTTTGGTGGTCTCATGTGAATCTCCAGAAGATCACATGGGAGTGGGAGGCTCAAATTCATGTGCAATAACCACATATTTTTGTATAGCCCTTGTTTTTTGATTTTTGGGGACATAAATCCCCAAGGTGGGGAGAATTTAATGTCCCATATTTGTTCACCTATTATTTTTAAATATTATATGGAATTAATTTGAGACCAAGCACTATGACGGTGTGCGATTTTGAGGCACGGTGTTTCCAGAATAAATGTTTGAAATATATTAAAATATTAAAATAGCACACACACACACAGTTTTCCAGAAAAAGTGGAATAACTTCTAAATGGGTGCCCGAATTAGAAATATGAGGGAACCATTATTTTCAGAGTAGAAACTTTACCCTAGGTGTTACCTAACACCAGCCGGTGTGGGTCGGCTTGGAAAGTTAATTTTCGAACGTTCTAAAGGATAAAATAAATTAAGAATTTATTTTATTTTAACATTTCAAAGTGACACACTAACATTTATTTTAATTAATATTTTAAGCATGGATCAAGGGTTAGGATCATAACCCTATAACTTCCTAGGGGATCTGAAGAGAAAATATAGAATTCTCTTGATAACAAATGAAATCGGATATTGGATCAAAGATTGACAGACACTGTTTTGATGGATATCGACAATGGAAGTGATGCGATGATCGATCCAATTTAGTGAACATTCTAAACCCAAGGTAGGTCATTTTATTTTCAATTCATTCTTTCCCCATTATTATATTTAACAATAAACGTAGACTAAATAACAAATAGGTTGATCCACATTCGATCATTCTTGAGGGATGGGATTTAACTGTGGTGTATATGGGGTTAATGTATTATTTCATTTGTTGATCATTATTTTGGGAATGGATCGAGACTGAAATGAACAATAGTAGAGGTATGTTACTAGAGTTTGTTTCCTTCTATTTATTTCTTCCCCCCATATTTTTTACGCGTTCTTTGTTCTTCTTGGATTATGAACGGATGATCATTTCACCCTAGTTTCTTGGCACAATGATCTGAAAGTAAAGATCTAGCATCAGAGATACCTAATGGAGGTGAAAAAGCGATGGAGACAGATGGATCATAGTGATTCTTGAGATATCATCATTCAATTGATTTATATGGGAGTGATCAGAATCGGATTTCAGAGCCGATCGAAGGCCCAAAACTCACCAATTCAGTGTTATGACGATGAGATGACCTTGGATCTCTAGTTTTGAGGTGAATGAACCAATAGATCGAGCACCACAGGATCGAACGAGGAATACAGAAGAAGAAAAACAGTTCTATAATTTTGTGATCAATGCATCATGTAACCTAGGGTTACACGGCATGTGTCTCCCACTCAGTTGTGACTAGGGTTTTAGGAGGTAGTAAAGTGTCACACCGAGTGTGAACCCTATCACACAGCATGTGGGACCTTCCCCAAAAATCATTGTGTATCTCGAGAGGTACATGGACATAGGGTGGATTACATGACTTACCTACACTACATGGACCACACCACATGGACAGAATCAGAACAGATACACGGGTTACCCCATGTACTGGTACACATGCAAGAGAACATGGGTTGACACCATGTGTTGGCACATGACCTGAGTACACGGGTGGATCCCAGATGGAAGGACCCATTATTTTACCCTTCTACATGTTTTGTAATCTATTTTTACATGATATGTTCTAAAGACATGGTCCCTTGTACATGGGTAGCACCCAAGGTCAAGGAACATGGTGTGTGACCCTACTACATGTCGTGTATACCTTTCTACGTGGATTGAATCTCTTTTCCACCATATCTTTGATAATATTCATTAGGGTTTGTGCCCTTTATTTTTCCCTAAAAGTTGTTAGGTATCATTTCCTACTCATAGGAGTATGATCCCTTCAACTGGACTTTCTGTATAGAGTCTAGAATCCCCTTCAAGAGGCCCAGAGCAGGATCCTCTATCCATTATTGTGTCCTAAGTAGAGTCTTGGTATTAGAGTGACCAATCCTACTAGACCTCGATTCTATACTATAAGGTGAATCCAGATGAGTCTTGCTATCACCCCAAATCCCTAAAAGTGATCCTCATCTGTGTATTGTGATCTTCCCCCACATAGAGTGAGTTATCCTGAAATGGTTGTATCGTATTCTCTATTTAGATCTATCAGTGTATCTCTCTCATGATGATTCCCAACGAACAATACTTCTTGGTTGGGCATCGTTAGTGTTATCAGACTCAGGAGTGTGTTCTCTCAGATGAGTGCTATGTGGAATCTTCGAATAGATTCCCTAGTGATGGTATGTAGCAGTTGTGACTTACCTATAAACTACAGGTCTGGATTTTTAGTATATCTAGATATTCCTATTATATGTGTTATAGATATATACTATGTTGAGAAGATTGTATCTTCATTTTTGTATTGATTTGTGGTTTTGGGGTGTCCTACTGAGTATTTTTATACTCACCACTGCACAAAATTTTCCCTCATGTGTCATGTCTTGTGAAGATGAGAAACCTTTTGATAGAGTCCAGGGCGAACCAGGACCAGATAGATCTTTGTGATTTTAGGAAGACCGAGGTGTTCATACAGCTTTGAGAAACATTCCCAGTACCTATTTTTTATAGGTAATACTTTGTAGTTTGTAGACTCTTTATTTTTCTGAGCTTGTATTCTGACCCAATTTACTTTATTACACTTTTCTTTCCTATCGTACTCTGTTGGTTGGGTTTATTGGTATGCATCCATGTTGTTCCTTTGTGGTTTCTACATTTCATCATTTTTGGATTGGAGAATTGTGCGTGTGTATAAGTACTTAGGAAATTCTTACCAAGTTAGTGATATGCCTACTCAGTACTGGTCACCATCCCTTGGCCTATTGGAGGTGGGCTTGGGGAGTCGCAGCACGGGCCCCACTAGGATGGGTCGTGAAAAAAAATTTCATGATTTTTATGTTCAGTCTTATTGATTTTACTATCTTCATTTTTTCTATACTATGCCCATTCTCAAACTCCATCAGTTCATTTTCTTGATTACTTATTTCAATTTATTCTTGATCTTGTTCTTTCAACTTTCATCTTAAATCCCAAATATGATTTTTCAACTTCTGAATGCGAATATCATGGTCTTGATCAAGTTTATCATTGATTTCTATTAACATTTGTTGAATTTTTGGCTAATTTTAAAATTTTGGCTCACAAAAGTCTTGGGTTTATTTATCTTGATTGAGATTTCATGCTTGGTTATTGGCACACAACCTAGAATTATGATCATAATAACCACAACATACACAAATATTTTAAAATTTATTATTCCAACACCCATGAAAATCCTTTTTTACACATAAAATATCACAAAAAATGAAAACTCAGCTACAAAAACAAGCACAACAATAACTATAAAAAATAGTGATTTAAGGATTAAGCGCACACCAAAGGTTCAACATAATTTTAATTTCAACACTAGGAAACAAAAAAACTATATACTTTTTTTATGTTTTTATTGATTTGATTTAATTAACCATAAGGAACACAATTCTAAGACATCCTCGGATTCAATAATAAATTTTGAACATGGATGGTGGTCATCAAATCCATTAAAATTTTATTTTTAAACTCTCACACTAGTAAATAGGTTAAGGGTTAAACCCAAGAGAAGTTTTTTGAATATCTAAGGGCCTTATTTGTTTCAAAACTAATAAAATAGTGGGAAAATGGTGATGTGATATCGTGTAAGTGTAATGTCCCTTAGAAGTTAAAGGTTAATTATGGTTTTGTATTTCCATATATAAATGTGTAATCTACTTGTTTTTGGATGATGGGGGTGTTGAGAATGTTCGATAGAAATTTTGGGAGGACCAGGGCTAGATCTAAAACTGTTTGGAAGCTAAAAGTAAAATTTAGGGCATGAAACAGTTTGTCACGCCATGAAAAGTCATGTAATGTTATGGAGTAGTGATGCCCCTATCATGAACCGAACTAGTGTGACATCAAACCCGACACCTGAACCGAACTATAGCATAACCCAAAGTGAATTCTTGATCCCCATGGGATGGAAACTAGTGACTGGGTAACAACAATACAATTTTGGGAATGATTTCACCCATGATAAATAATATCATACAATTATCGGAAACAATACATCACACCAAGATCTATATTGACAACCAATGTGATAGAATAATTTCATGATAAAAATTTAATAACTTTAACCAAAAACCAAAATACCAAAACAGGAGGGGAAAAAACTAGACCAAAACCCAAAAACCTCCATGCAATATGAGGGTCATCACCCTCAATCCATATCCACCAACATCTGTAATAGAAGAACACTGGCAACCAGATCCACCTTCACCACCATGGAAAATCTTGCCTTTACCTGGTTCAAACATGACATAGTATACATACACCTAAGGGTTTATGTAGGGAATGAGATAATTCCTATTAGGATGCCACCCAAAATAATGATTCCATGCCATAAAATTAGAAGACAAATCAACACACTATTTTTCAAGAAAGAAATTGAAAAAAAAATGTAAAACATTTTAAGGAAAAAAAATTCATGAGAAGAATGCTTTAAAATAATAATGAAATTAAGGTCCTCCATATTTTGATGGTAAGTATCACATCACAAGATCATCATGAGTAATTCCTATAGGTATTACCACTAGTGGGACCCTAGAACCTCGTATCTCGGTAAAACATGTTATAAAAACCATAACCACAACGTCCTCATACACAATACACTAAAGCGGAATCCATCTAAAGTTTTAGTGGTTTCCAATCATCATTATAGTTTAGTTAGTGTTGTAGCATCAATCCTGATAGAATAAACTGATCCTCGTCCCCACCGATGGAATAAGGGTACTAGTCCTAGTCCGACCACCTAGATACCTAAGATTACCTTTGTGCTCAATTAAATTTATCACTTCACATAGATCGTCACTTTCACATACATAGATCAATAAATATGAATACATAACGAAATCCCCATTTTTCAGACAAAAAAACTATTTCAAATCCATATGTACACCAAAACCATTTGGAAGCACACTTTTCATTACTTACACAATTTATATAACACATTTAAGAATCACAAAAAAGGATATCACGTGAGACATAACCAATTTCATTTAGAAAATCATCTTTCAACACATAAACACCTCAAATCCTTTTTAAAACACATTTATAACCTTTCACACAATCTATAGTACATATTCAAGGAACAAAACAAGCATATAAAAATCATCGAATAATGTTAAATCATTGAACCACCTATCTCAATCTTGGAAACTTTTGGAATCTGGTGGAAAACCACAACCGCACCACAAGAGGACCCTATAGAGGAAATATTTAACCACAAAGACCAAGATTAAACCCAAGAAACCATGATTCAACCCATTCTAGGGAAACTAACCTATTGAATAAAAAATATCTCAATAAAGAGGGATGAAAACCCCTAGAAGAAGGAAGAAATCAAAAGAAGAGATACTTACTTGATGATTCTTGAAGATCCCACACCAAATCCACCCGAAAATTGATGTTCAAGGAGGCCAAGAAAGGGATGAGGAGGTGCATAGGGATGAAAATACGGAATGGATCGAATTAGGGATGGTTTAGGGTCAAAATCTAGGAAGAGTATAAAAGAAATTCATCATTTTTAATAAGTTGGTCTAGTCGCACAGTTATTTCACATGGTTTTTCAATTTTTCTAGAAACCATGTGGTCTCCTTTGTCCAAGAGGAAACTGGCCACATAGTTTCATAGGGGAGGGAACATTTCAGTGCGGTAGGTCATGCAGCCTAGGTAGTTCCAATATTTATGGAACATGGTTTCTCCTAGGTTGGCGCATGTTCTCCCCTAACTGTGCTCCAATCATGTGCCACCTATTTTAGGGTCCAAAAACACAATTTTTCACCAAAAATCTTGTGAAAGATAAGGAACCTCAAAAAAACAAAAATAAAATATAATAAAAACTCAAAATAAAATAAAAAATGTGACAATTCTTCCCACCATGAAAGCTTTCCACCCCCAAAAAGTCAACTCAAAGTCTGGTCATAGAATAAAAAAGATACTACTTCTCAACCCAAAAATTCCACTCCACTATCTAATTCTCATGATTATCATGCTTCCAAATAAATAAAACTAATGTAATGGACTTCCCATAAATAACTTTCTCTTGGGAATCCACAATCTACATCGGCTGCTCAAAAAAATAGTTCCAAATCCAAATCTTCCTAATTCAACACATGTGATGGATCTGGATTATAATTCTTTAACTAAGATATATGGAAAATGTCATAAATTGATGTCAACTAAGAATTCAATGATAATTTATATTCTAACTTACCAAATCTCTAGGTAAAATAAAATTTTCTAATATATATCGACATTAGATTCCCTTTCTTACCAGGATGATGATAATCCAAGCAAGGTGCCACTTTTAGAAACACCTGATCACCCTTAGAAAATTCCAAATCTTAGAACCTCTGGTCATCATAAGACTTATGGTGGCTCTGCACTTTCAATAGATTCTTCTTGATCAATTTGACTTTATCAGACATTTCATGTACCAAGATCAGTCCCAACAATGAGGTCACACCCACCTCATCCCAACATAAATGATATCGACATGGACTACCCAAAAATTCTTCAAAGGGTTCCATTTTTATCAAGGATCGGTAAATATTGTTATAATAAAATTCCCAAAACCCCGAATGGATGTCCCACGACCCACTGAAATCCAACACACATTCCTAGAGCATGTCTTCCAAGATCTGATTTTCCCGCTCCATTTGAGGATGCTATGTTTTATTAAACTTTACCTACAACCCCATTACCTTAAGAAGGCCTTCCCTAAACCGTGAGGTGAAATGTGTGTCCCTATCTAAAATGATTGATGAAAACATTCCATAAATCCCCAGTATCTCTTGGACATACAATCATCTCAGCTCATCCACTTTGGTTGAATCTTTGATTATAATGAAATGGAATGATTTGGTCAGATGGTCAATCAATAACCATATGGAATTATGTCCCCAGGGTCTATGAGGTAATCCAATAATAAAATCAGTAGTGAATTCATTGCACTTCTAGGTAAGAATGGGAAAATATTGAGGCAAACTAGAGGGTCTATAATGCTCTAATTTAACCTGACGACATGTATAGCACCTGGATACAGATTTATCTATGTCTCATCACATTCTTGGACACCAAAATTATTAAAACACATCATAAAACATCTTAGTGGTACCAGTATGAACAACCCACTAAGAATGGTGGCTATCATTCATCACTACCTTTCACAATGAAAATGAAAACATGAAGTAACTCTTGAAACACATATCTCCCTCAGGAGACAATGACCATTCACAAGGTACCTCCCCACCATTTAATAACTACATAGAATGTGTACACAACTCATCACTTGACTTCTCTCACTGAACCAACTCCATAAGGGAAGGTTTCAGATAGAAATTGGCCAATAATCCACTCCCATTTTTCTCCTTGGTCTCCAGATGCAAAATGGGGAAAAAGGTCCATTAAATTGAACTCATCAATGGAATCCTTCAACCCTTGAACTAGAACTTTCCTACTCAAGGAATCTACTACTAAATTACATTCTCTTGGGGTATAGAAGCTATCAAAGTTGAACCCCTGTAGGTACTCAACCTAACGATGCTGCCTAAAATTCAAATCCTTATAGGAGAAAATGTACAACAATATATTATGATCATATTAGACCAAAAAAATTTCCCCAAAAAGATAATGATGTCATGAATTCAAGTCATGCATCACTGCCTCTAACTCTGGGTCAGGGGTTGGTTAATTATTTTCATGTGGTTAGAGTTGGAGAGAATTAAACACCACTAAATGCTCATCCTGCATTGTCACACACCCAAGACCCACACTAGAGTAATTATTATAGACCACATACCCCTTTATAGATTTTTAAAAGATCAAAATAGGGATCATGGTCAACCTCCAATTAAGCTCCTCAAAAGACACCTGACACTCTAGGATCCACTCAAACTTAACCCATTTTGGGTAAGCACAATCATGGGAGAAGCGAGCTGATAGAAATCTTGAAAAAATCACCTATAATACCTTATAAGGCCCAAAAATATCCTAATATCAAAATCATTCTTCAGTTGCTCCCATGAAATCACTGCACTGGTCTTCTTAGGGTCCAGTGAAACCCCCCGTTCTGAGATCACATGACCTAGAAACTTCACCTCCCTGATCCGGAAGGTGCACTTGTAAAAATTTTCATAGAGACTAAGATCATAAAGGGTGCCTAGAACATCCTCAAGTTATTCTCATTATCTTACTCAGTCCTATAATAGAACAGGATTTCATCCAAAAATACCATGAAAAAGGAGTCAATATATCGGTGGAACACTCTGTTCATAAGTTCCATAAATACTGTTGGAGCATTTTTCATCCTGAAAGGCATGAACACATACTCAAAATGGTTGTACCTACTTAGAAAGGTTGTTTTATGAATATCCACCTCCTTTACTATGACCTAGTGATACCTAGAATTCAAATAAATCTTGAAGAACCACTTTTCCCCCTTAAGATGATCGAAAAGATCATCAATATAGGGAAAATGTTATTTGTTCTTAATCATCACCTTATTCAGCTTCCAATAATCAATACATAACTAGAGATATCCAACATCCTTTTTGAAAAACAGAATTGGGGAGGCCCAAGGTGAGATGATTAGGTGAATGAATCCTTTGTATTCCAAATCATCCTGCTATACCTTCAATTCCATCAACTCAGTGGGGGCCACTTGGTATGAGGGAAGAAATATTGGTTTTGTTTCTGGTTCCAAATAGATGGTTAACTCTACATACTTCTACAGAGTAAATCCTAGAAAATCATATGTAAATACCTCTAGGAACTCATCCACCACAAGAGTTAATCCACCCATGAATCATCTATCATCATCCTCCAACATGAGCGATGAGATATGAAAAGAAATACTACCCAGCTCTAGAATTTTTTGTCTACCATGCCCTAACCGAGGATCCCATTCACCTTGGAAAACCTGGGTACTTTCATAAGGTGCAAAAAAACTCACTCTCCATTGATAATAACCGATTCATACCTGTAAGTTCCCCATCCAATATATACTGAGGATTATTTCAAAGAGTTCCATCTCCAAAACTAAAAAATTCAATTCTAGATTGACCCCAGAGGTGCGTGAACAAGAAGGATACCTAAAATCCTACTCTCACCTCTTAACAAGAAGCATCATAAGCTCCATAACATATGACATAATATTAGTGGAAATTTTCAACACATCCACCAAATGGAAAGAAACAAAAGAATCTGAGGCACCAATATTAAAGAAAGAAACAACTACAGATGATGAAATTAGAATGGTACCTTGAACTATTGCATGCCCTGCATCTTATGTCACTGGATCTTGATCTAAAAAATGAATATTTTTCATCTATACCTAAGCTAGAGAATTAATACTACTCTATGACTCTACCTTAGGATAATTCTGTCCAGAAAAATATCTAGCCCTGACACCTCAATCACCAAAATGAGAACTCACTATCCTAGTTGGCTATAACTTGACTGACATTCCTATAAAATATGTTGAAGCTACATCACCTTGATATGGGTTTTTGTCTCTGAAAATACATTTTATGTTACCCATATGTGCACATTGATGACATAATCTAGGTGGAGCTTATCACATAGATTGCACATGCCCTGACTTCCACACTGATGGCTAGGACTGGTCTAGCATCTGAAGCCACAGATGAAGACAATCGGGAAGGATGGCCTGAACGACAACCTCCCTTTTTCTATGGATCTTCCCTCTTCCCCTTCTTCTCAGATGAACTACCACTTCATTATCCCACTATTGAAACTTCCTCATAAAAACTAGACTTTACACTACGATTGATCTATACCATAAATCATGATCAACCACCCTGACATAGGTATTTTACTTAAACAAAAAGGAATGGGATCATATATCTACATTAAACCCCATATTGAACTTTTGAGCCTTCATCTTCTCATTTGAGACCACCTCAGGTGCGAACCAAACCAATTCTACAAAGCGGTTAGCAAACTCCATCATGGTATGATCCTCCTAGTGGAGTTCAAATAAATCTTGGGTCCTGGCGAAGGCTAAGGACTCAGGGAAATATTGATTTTTTAAAATGACCTTGAAATAATTCCAAATAATTTGGTCGTGCTTTCTAACTTGAACCACTGAGTCCCACCGCCTCCGACTGGGACCTTCCAATAAGATCGAAGCACACTTCACCCTGACTGCCTCCTGGGTGTTAAGAAAATCAAACATCCTTTCTATTTTCTAAAACAACTCTTTTTTTTTGTGTTTCTATGATACTCCATAAGGTAAGAGGATTTATCTTGATAAAATCTTGATGTTTGTCCTTTATAGTAACCGGTTCGGCTTCCCCAACATGAGCATGACCAAAGCCCACTTCCTAACCTAATTACTGAATAGCATGAACCATGGCTTCAACTAGTCTCAGATCAACTGGTGACGGAGAAATATTTCTGGCCTCTTCTTGTGGTTGCACAAAAAGTCTATGGGGAGGCATCTTGCTACATCAAGCAATAATCACAAATAAGAACCATCAATACACCATTCTGAAATTTTCATCAATAAAAAAAATTACAAACACTTTTGTAAATCAAAACAAAATTGCATCCAACATAATAACAAACCAAACCACTTCACCCCCACCTGGTGTTCATGCATAGTTTGCAGCCTGTACGTATCACCTGGATGAGAAGTCAAACCAAATCCCAACATCCCATGGTGACTCATGGTTCGTTACAAGGTGTGTTTTCCAGAAATCCCATTTGAAACCAAACCAAAATCCCTGAAAATCTTAGCTTCAATCTATCTAGACTTTCCCAAACACCAAGACTCAAAGAAAGAGAGAAAACCATGCTCTAATACCACTTCTTCATAAATCGGTTTGGGGTTCCATCCAACCCGACACCCGAACCAGCCTGAGAAATGGCCCGAAGGGAGTTCCCAATCCCCATTGGATAAAAACTGGTTCTTGGGTAACAACAATACACTTTTGGGAATGATTTCACCCATGATAAATAACCATAAAAATTTCTCAAAACAATACATCACACCAAGATCAATATCCACAACTAAAGAGATGCAACAATTTCAAGGAATTTTCTTTACAAATTTAATCAAAAAAAATACTAAAACAGGAGGGGAAAAAACTAGACCACAACCCAAAAACCTCCATGCAATAAGAGGGTCATCACCCTCAAGCCACCTCCACCAACACTTATAATAGAGAAATAGTAGAAACAAGATCCACCTTCACCATCGTGGAACATCTTTCCTTTACATGGGTCAAATATTACAAAGTCTACATACCGCCAAGTGTTTATGTAGGGTTTTAGTTAATTACAAGTAGTATGAAACCCAAAATAAATATTCTATACTATAACATTAGAAGAAAAATCAACACACTAGTTTTCAAGAATTAAGTTGGGAACATTTTTTTTTGTAAAACATTTTAAGGAAAAAACTTTCATGAGGGGAATGTTTTGAAATAATAATAAATGTAAGGTCCACCATATTCCTACAGTAAGTATCACATCACAAGATCATCACAGGTAATACCTAAAGTTTCTAGAATTAGTCGGACCCTTGGAACCTAATATCTCAGTGAAACATGGTATAACAACCATAACCCACAATTCCCTCATGCACGAGCCACTGGAGAGAAATATATCCAAAGTTCTAGTGGTTTCCAATCATAATCATAGTTTAGTTAGTGTTCTAGTGTCAATCTTGCTAGAATAAATTAGGCCTCAACCTCACTGATCCAACTAGCATGCTAAAACTAGTCTGCCCACCCTGATACCTAGGATTCCCTTTATGCTCAATTCCATTTCTCACGTCACATAGATCATCACTTTCACATGCACACATCAATAAATGTGAATACATAAAAAAATCCCCATTTTACACAAGAAATCCCTCTTCTAAATCCACACACACACCAAGACCATTTATAATCACACCTCACATCACTTACACAATTTATAGAACGCATTTAAAAAGAAAAAAAATGAGATCACATGAGACACAACCAATTTCATTTGGAAAATAATCTTTCAACACATACATACCTCAAATAATTTTTAAAAATCATTTCACACCTTTCAAAAAATCCATAGAAAACATTAATAGAACAAAAAAATCATACCAAAATCATTTAATAATGCTAAATCATGGAACCACCTACCTCAAGCTTGGAAACTTCTAGAATATGGTGGAAAATTACAACCTCACAAAAATAGGACCCTATAAAAGAAATATCAAACCACAAAGACCAATATTAAACCAAACTGACCATGATTCAACCCATTCTAGGGCAACCAACCTGATGGAAATAATAGAACCCAAGAAAGAGTAAAGAATAACCCTAGAAGAAGGAAGAAGTATATATAAGAGATACTTACTTGATGATTCTTGAATATCCCACACTAAATCCACCTAAAAATCAATGTTCAAGGAGACCAAGAAGGATAAGAGTAGGTACCAAGGGATAAAAATACTGAATGGATCAAATTAGGGGTGGTTTGGTGTTAGAATTAGAGAAGGTTAAAAAGGAAATGAGACATTTTGAATGACCTAGACATACCACATAGTTATCCCAAATAGTTTTACAAATTGTGTGGCAACTATGTGGTATCTTCTGTCCAAGAGGAAAATGTTTTCATGGTTTCCTAAGGGAGGGAGAATGCCTGTGAGGAAGGTCATGCAGCCTAGACAATGCCACTGTCCAAGGCACACAATTTCTTCTGGGATGGCGCACAATTTCCATTAACCATGTGGCACCTACTATAGGGTCCAAAACTCCATTTTTTCACTAAAAACTCCCAATAAATCTAAGGAGCCAAGATAAAACGAAAATAAACTAGAAAAATAACTCAAAATAAAATCACAGATGTGACAAACCCAAATTTTCATGGTGTGAATGCATGATTCACATAGTGTAATGTTCTTAGGCATTGTTGTTAAGTGTATTAAAATAGGATACTCACCTAGGAACCCACTCTTTCCATCCAATAGAATTCCCATCATTTTTATAAATTTTGGCCCCTGATAGATCTTATCCTTCATTTCATGGAGGATCGAAGTGTTATCCATTGTGATTGATCCCTTATGGTAAGTCTAACCTTATTCAACCCTTAGATGTCTCATTTATTCACTATTTATTTTTCTACTTCTCACAAAACCTAATATAGTGTAATTAGAATCTAATTTAGGGATCTTGGATCATTAGGTTCAATTTAGTTGGTAGTTCTTGAAAATTTAGATTCATTTCACTTGAGGTGGGTGGGTTTTAAAATATTCCCACAACTCTTACTCCATTTATTAGTGCATGCATTGTGTGGTCACACCAACTTACCGAGAGTTTGACATAAAATTAAATTATATAATTTTGAATCATGGATATTTTACTATGAGATGATCCCTTGAGTCATTTATGAGCCTTAATCAAAAGGTGGACTAAGGATATTCATTGACATGGATTTCTTTACAGATAATGTGTTCGATAAAGTGAAGAAACCAAAAATGTTTGGCTTGAATTATAAATGGAAAATATTGATTTATAAAATGAATAATGGTGATTATTAGATAATGTAAAGGATGGTGTCACGTTAGTGACTAATAGTGTTTTGGTTTAAATGGAAATAGTTTTTATGAGGAAATTCTAACGACTTGATGAGATAAGTATAGATTTTATTTATTTGGCATTGGGTAATGGTTTTAGTGTTTGTGACTCCCTTAGGTATTCTTTCGTGGTTCTGGAGATGTCTTTACCTCAAGGTGGGATCTTTTGTTCTATAATGGGTATGTTTTATCTAGTGTGACTATTGTTCTAGGACACGTATATTTTCTCGAGTGTGTTATATTGTTATAGTATGGGTATATTTCCTCGGTAGGTATCCAATCATGGGGATGGATATCTTTATCCAAGAAGGATACTCACTATTCAAAAATATTTGGCACTGGATGAGGTAGGTTTATTTGGTTTTAGGTGTCACCATGGAACCTATTATTCAACTAAATATATTTATTTACTCTCCTATCAAGTTATAAACATGCATATATGTGTGTGTGTGTGTGTGTGTGTTACCTCTTCATTCACTTACTTAGGCTGGATATATTTATAGGCGTCGTTGGTGGTGGATCACTGAGTTGTACTCACACTTTATTTGGGACACCAGTCGGTATGCGAGCTAACATCATGATTTTTGGACAAGAAAAAGTCAAGTTCCCTATGACTGATGCATGATTTTGTTTTCTGTGTTGGATAACGAAGGATCAATATTTGGTTTGGACCCTTGACCACTTTTAGTTGTCTTTTAGTTTTATGTTTTTTATATTAATTGATACCACCTACTATTGTATGATTTTTTTAAATGTATATAGTTCATTTTTTGAATTTATATTGTCACTATAACATCTTGAGATTTTAAAATAAAAACATTATTTTGATATTATATTTGACACACAAGACGGAGCTCAAAAGACCCGTGAAATATATGATAGTTATAATATAGCTATTAAATTGATGGGTATGAATAGTATTAAATATTTTATGAAGTATATATAAATTTATGACTCAAAATTATTGATAAATTGTTATTAATTAGTCAATAAATTTTTAGTAAAGTCATTTTATTCATCAAACTATGTTTTCTTCAAAAATGTTTTTTATTTCTTTTTGTGAGAAAATAATATAAATAATTTTAAATAATTTAAGAAAATAAATTTTATAAAATTAAATTAATTTTTTAAATCATTATATCAATATTAACTTAGGGTGAATTTTTTTTATTTTTCAAAAAATATTGATTTTCCAATAAATGGTGAAAAATACCATTTTTTGTAAAAAAGATATTTCTTTTCTATAAATTAAGTAATTTAAAAAAGCTCAATTGTGTTTTGAATATTATTTAAAGTAACATAAGTATTATTTATTTATATTTAATCCAATTAATAAAATTTTAATCATGATTATATTGGATTATAGGATATTTTTTTTGGGTTTAAAAAGGGGATTTTTCTAAAAACTATTTTAAAGTTATTAATGTTTCTCTATTTTAATTAATGAAAAAAATACATAATTAGAAATGATTTAAATGTAATTTATAGATTATAAATCAATAAATATGAATTTAAATTCATATAATTATTATTAATATTCATAGAGTTAATATAAAATCATTTTTTCATGAAAAATATGCTTCTTGAAAACTCACTTTTTCATCACATTTGTGGGTTTAATATTAAATTAAATTATACCACTTATATGAAGTGAATTTGGTAAAATGGATTCCATATTTTGAATAAATATATTTATATTTTCTAATAATTTCAACTTAATTTTTGGTCATAATATATAGTGAAAATGTTTTACCACAGTTAAAGTAAAAACAGATTTACAGGAGGTTAAACTAAAATGATAAGGGTTAAAATAACCTAAAAACATATATAAAATCTATTATATGGGAATATTTTGGCCTTATAATTCCTAATTATTGATATTTTATCATTTTTTATCCTTATGGAATGTTATAAATGTGGGTATAACTTTTTCTTTTCAAAAATTATAAGTTATCCACTTACCTCACTTATAAAAGGTCACCCTCTCTCCTCTTCTATTCACACCTTAAAATCCCTTTTTGTCAACCATGAAATATCCAAATTTCTTCCTTAATTACATACCCAAATTATATAATCCTTTACTTGATCATAAATCTATCATAGGAATGATTTTGGTGTTAACCTAATGAGGTTATCTGAAGAAGTGGTATCGTGCTTAACCGAGCGTTTTTATTTTATTTATTCTTCCACTTCATTAAAATATTAATAAATTATAATAATATAATATCAAAAATATATCACATATACTTAGATGTTATTATGTTAATTACATAACATAAATCAATATCTTATTCCATCAAATGAGAAACAAAACCATCGTTTGGGTGTATGGAAGACTACAGCCTCGCGGACCAATGTAATTCATTTTCCATCATTGTCTCTCAAGGATGTACATAATTATGGAATTAAATTATATATATATGTGTGATATTTTTAAAATAATATTACTCCTTGAATTATGATATCATATATATCTTCTTACATTCAATTCTGTGGGGGATACCATAACATCGCCCGTGTGCACATCAAACTACCGCCTAACGAAGCGATATGATGTGTTTTTCACTAACACTTTACATGGAAGATAATAAGGATAAAATTAATGAATATATGTGGTTTATATGAAATAATTATGATATTAATTACATATTTATCATTCTAAAAATATAAAATATCATTTTATTTCTTACATTTCCACTCACTAAAAATTGATAACATTGTTCGTGCGTATATATGGACTACTTCATCCACGAAGTGAAGTGATAATTTTTTACATCACCACATCACATGGATGATATATATATATATAAGTATATAATATGGTATTTATGATATGATTATTATTCTATAAATATAAAATAATACTTACCTTTTTTCCATAATGATCATTGAAAAATGGAAACGTTGCTCATGCGTACATACAACCTACAGTCTCCATGATTATAACACAATTAATTTTTCATAATAATATTTTATTATTGGTTTTTAAAGTATAAATTATCAATAAAATTTATAATTACTTAATTATTATTATTCTGGATATGATGTAACAATGACCCATTTGACAACAGTCAATATATTGAAGGAGTTTTGAAAATATGGACCTAACGTCCTCAAAACACCTGATGTGGACTTAATTGATTAAATATATAAATATGTAATTAAAATAAATAAAATAAATGTTTTAAGTATAAGGTATTAAACCTTTAAAATTTTCTTAAGAAATAAAATAGTTGATATAAGTTTATTATACAGGATTTAAAGAACATACATGGAAAGTTTGGACTCAAGGTAAGAAACTTCATCTCAATTTTCCTTCATTAAGGAATATTTTAATTTTATGCACCTAATTAATTTTATTTGGTGTATGTAATGACCCTTTAATATGAAATATCTTGAATCATTCATACATCATGTTACATTGAGTTTTATTTTGAATTATTCATTTAAGGGTATTTTAATTAAAAAATTACCAAGTGGTAAAGTATTTCATAACTCAATTTCTTTTCATAATGTTATATTGATTCTTCATTAAATTTGATATTATAAGATTATGTGTGTAGTTAATTTTTATTTTCCTATGTTATATTTACACTTTTTTATGTGTATTTACATTTGATACACAAAATCAATGAATTTATTAATTCCCACTTCAGTGTTATGATCATTGTAAGAGTTGATCGTCTCAAATTATATTCTTTGGGACATATGTTATGTTATACACCTATATTATTTTATGAGGTGTACATACTACCCATTTTGATATGTTATATCATGAATATCATTATGCTTATGATATTTAAGGTTTCATCTGAAGTTATTCTTTCATAGGGATTATGATTGAAAATATACCAAAGTGGAAAGGGCTTTATGTTAGAGTCTTATTTTTAATTAGGATGATTTATGCTTGAATTTACATTAATGGAAATTATTTTATCATGTTCTAATAAACCCATTTCATTTTATTATCATATGGTTATTCATAATGCTTTCAAATAATAGTATCATTTTCCTCTTTTTGGTACCTAAAATGATTTAAGAAAATGTTTTTAAGAAAATATGAGTTCATTTATCTCTTTGATCAAAAATACTTTTTCTTCCAAATATATGTTTTATAAAAATGTTTTCAAAAATGTTTTACTATGATTATTTAAAGTTATTTTTACAATAATTTTATTTTAAAAAAAATAAGAGTAATCTTCATATCATTTTCCAAAAAAGAAACTTTATAACTTTTACCAAAAAATGAAAGAAATATTTATTTTAACGTACTAAAAATGAATAGAATTTTCCTCTATCATGACTACTTAATGTTTTAAAACATAATTTATAATCTTAAAAGGTTATTTTATAAAAAATTATTACTTTAATATTTGAGAAAGTTAAAGATTTTAAATAAGTGTTTTCAAAATGTAAAGGATATTTTACTCAAAAAATGTTCCAAGTAATATTTCAAAATAATTTTCCATCTAAGATGACATCTTTCAATGTTACTCAAAGTGAAAAGTATATTTTCCTCAAGAATGTTTTTAATGATCTTTTAATGTTATTTCCATTCATCAACATCAACAACCCTTGATGTTACTTACACTCCACTAAGGAAATGTTGTATTAGTACCATCCTTATTCTTTCTTTGTATGGATTATGAGATTTTTGCGGAACCCATTTCTTTTCCATAGGTTAATCAAGCTATGAAAGAAAAATTATTACTGTTATGATTGAAAAGTGAAGGCTTATAAATTTGTTATTCATGAATGGTACTTATTAATTATTGATGATGAATGGGTGAGCCTAATACATCTTATACAAAGGGTTGAGCCCCATTATAGCTCATGGTTGAGCCCAATATAGCTTATATGATGTGTGTTCCTAGATAGTGTCTGGTCAGTCTGATATATCTTATACGATGAATGCTCTTAGATAGATCCAGATGATCCCAATATAGATTAAACTATAGATGAACCCCATTATAACTCTCCAATGCATTAGATAATGTTCCTTGTCTTTAGAAGAAAGCAGGGAGTTACCATTGGATCTCTCTTATTGATTTAACTGATCTCTATTTATTTTTGACACAGGTTTAAAACAGGTTATGAAGATGATGTTCCAAATATTCCAACACATTTTATTTATTATTGATATGGGTTTTTAATGATTCATTTGATCAATTTTGTAATCACATGGCTCGTGATTATCAATTCTTATGACTCATTCCTTTGATGAATCTTTAAGTCATGTTTCATGATTGATGATCCAAGTATTGATGGGTATGAATCTTCTAATGTTATGCTCGTGAACTTTGTTTATTTCATCATACTCTTATGATATCCCATTAAAATTTTCATGCCATACCTTTTATATATTACAATTCAAATGTTTAAATATATATTATGTGTTTTCCATGGATTCATGGTATTGTTTACATGGAAGCTATATTTTCATATTGTTTTATTTCTACTTACGATGCATATGGATTTTTTTGTTTTTTCTTATTAGTGGATTTATCTAGGACCATTGATCAATTTTGATCCAATAGTCATCTTGGCACTCAGGTGTATTTCTTCTATCCTTGATCAATCCGCGTTTGCATCTCTGGTCCAATGTAGTATCTCCACGTGTCCTCACCAACAGAGACATCATGGTTATGTGAATGACCTATTTCATCCAGGCCATCCACATGGTTGTCATCCATGGGGTTCTATGCTCGATGCCTGAAGATCCCTGACACGTCATCATTACTACCCACTGGCCCTTTTCTTCAGTGAGACTTTAGGGGTTTTCGATCTTGTTCATTTGTTGCCTTTATCTTGGTTCTTGTTCCTAGAGAATGAAAGATAAATCCTCTATTATTCTCATGGTAATATCTTGAGAGAAATAAAAGAACTGTGGAACCTACCTTGATCCTGATTCCCAAGTGTTCAGAGGAACAATCTGCTACAACTAGACATCTCGTCCAGTAGAAACCCGGTGGAAACTTCATCTAGGAACCAAATATAGACGAACTTGCACACAACGTGGTTGCTGTTGGATATACATCTTCATCATAACTAGATTTCAGTAAATAAATCTGGAACTATAATTGATTTACTTTTATTTTCAATCCATGGTTGTATCCTTATGATGGGTGCATGCGTGAGTCCATCCAGGAGTGGATGGTGCTAACTCCACATGATGAATTCCATCACCACCACCTGGTTTAGCAATGGCAGACTCCTCTGAAATTTCTCTAGTTATTTTACTTTATTTCATCGAGTTTATAATTTCTTGTTCCTCTTATATAATAAGAAATATCTCCTAGTGGTGTTCTTGCCTTGCATGTGGGATCAAAAAATATTCTAAGCACATTATATATTGGCATTCTTTCCCTTTTTGTTGTTCTAACCTGATCATTCACCTTAATCATTAACTCACATAAAGAAAAAAAATTATATAAACACTTCATAAACATATAAAACACCTCATTGGATATTTGTCGTTGAGTAGGGACAGCCACATCAATGTCACCCCTAACAATTGGTATCATATCCTTTATGAAGCATTTACAATGGGTTCTATGATATTTGAAATAGATAAATTCCATCATGAAAATGATTTTAATTAGTGGAGAATCAAGATGAATGATATTTTGGATCATAATGAATTAATTGATGCTCTCGATGGTCCCAAGAAAAAGGTGACCACTATGTCTCGTGATGGACATACCATGCCGTTTTTTGTTGATGTTTCTAATGATGATATTAGGAAATATCATAGCCTCATTTTGTTTTCTTTATGGGATAAGGTTATTAGGGAAGTATAATTTGAGTCTTATACCACTATTATCTAGTCCAAATTAGAATCCCTATACATGACTAAGTCTTTAGTTGGAAGGTTTTATAAGAAAATGAGATTTTATTCTTTCAAAATGCATCTTGGAACTGCAGTCAAGCCACATATTGATGAATTTAACAAAATTTTGTTAGACCTGTCCAACATAGATGTTTAAATAGAGAATGACGACCAAATAATAATTATTTTAACTTCATTGGATGAATCGTATACTTATGAAAAATATTCTATGATGTATGGTAGGGGATCTTTATCTCTTGAAGAAATTAATTCTTCTTTTTTAGACAATGAAATCCAAAATAAAGGCACCATTAAGAATGAATCCGAGGATCTAAACTTTAAAGACAAATGTGAGCATTCAGATAAGCGACGAGATAAGAGTAAAGCAAGAAAAAATATGTCTAAATCTAAGAATTGAGATTATATGACTAAAGTGTTAAAATGTTTTCATTGCAAATAACCTGTGCACATGAAATGAAATTTTCCTAATAGAAAGAATGTATATATTGTGAATAATAGTGATCATTCTTTGTTAATTGAATAAGACTTTGACATGGTTGATTTTTTAATTTTAGTGATCATCCTACTTTTGAGGAGTGGATCCTAGATTCAGGATGTTCATTCCATATGTTTCCAAATAGGGAGTCTTTCACTAAATTAATAGATATTGAATTGGGTAATGTTTACTTAGGGAATAATAAGAGTTGTCACATTATTTTTATAGTTTTTGTCTCTTTAGAACTTCATGATGGGCTGGTTAAAACCCTTGAATAAGTTAGGTGGGTACCCAAACATAAAATAAACCTTGTTTCCCTAGGTGTTTTAGACCATAAGGGTTATACCTTCATGTCTAGTTATGGTTGTCTTAGAATCACTTGTGGCTCTCTCATTGTTATGAAAGGTAACCTTAGTAATGGGTGGTATGTGTTAGAAGATAGGACTCACATAAAAAATTAAATGTTTCAGATGTTTAATCCATATATAATACCACCTTATGACATAGAATATTATGACATGTTAGTGCTTAAGGTTTATATGGGATTAGAAAACAAGGTCGGTTAACTGAAGTTAACCCTAGTACTCTTCCTTCTTATGAGGATTGTGTGTATGGTAAATCTAAATGGGTTAGTTTTAGTAAGTCATCCTACAAATCTAGAAACACTTTGGAGTGTGTCCACTATGAACTTTAGGTCCCTTCTAGGACTGCCTCTCATGGTGGTGGATATTACTTTGTGAATTTAATAAATGACTACTCTCAGAAAGTTTGTATATACATATTAAAACTCAAATCTAATAAGTTTCAAACCTTTAAAAACTAGAAGGCTAGTGTAGAAACTAAATCTGGTAAGAAGTTAAAATCTTTTTGAAATAATAATGGTTTGGAATACCTATCCAGTGAATTCATTGACTTATAAAGATATGAGGGTGTTCATAGGTATATGACTATTGTGGAAACCCCACAACAGAATGGGGTAGCCGAGATAATGAATAGGACCATCCTAGAGAGGGTTGGGTGTATGTTATCCTATTTCTACCTTCCTAAGTCCTTTTGGGATGAGGCTATTACTATATCCATGTACCAAATTAATAGATGTCCATCCTCTACTAATGATTTCAAAACACCGGAAGAACTATGGACAGGAAAACCTCGTATTCTTGATCACCTTAGGGTTTTTGGATCCACAACTTATGAACATTCTAAGAATGATATGTTGGAACTTGGGGATGCCATGTGTATATTTTCTTGGTTAACCAGTGGGTGTTAAGGGGTATATATTGTGGGTAGAAAAGGTGGGATATCAAAAGTTTATTACTAGTCATGATGTTGTGTTTCAAGAGTCAATACTTCCCAAAGGAATGACTATTGAGTCCGAAGAGACCAGTGCACCCCTTCCCTTGGGTGTTGAAGTTCGTCCTAAATCTCAAGAAACTTACATTATCAAACAATGTAAGGCGCTCATGAACAACAACGTTAGGGTCACCCACACTTGGCGAGAAGGGAATAAAGTGGCGGACTACTTGTCTTCTATTGCGGTTCCTGGGGAACCGGTGGTTTGGCATGCTAATGGTACTCTTTTCAAACCAGAGGGGGAAAACATGATTAGGGGTGATGCCCAAGGTCTTCACTATTTTCGACCCCCATAGGTGGGGGGTTTTGTCTTTGTTTCTGCCTTTTTATTTTGAATAAAAATCATAGCGATTGGATGGAGGGTGAATCGGAATCTGATTCTGATTCTGAAACCGAAGTAGAAGCAGGTGACCTTAGGGGATACCAATTGTCCTAAGACTGAGAGAGAAGGGTTATCGACCCCCTGATCAGTTCAGTCATGCTGAAATGGATGTGTCTACCTTTAGTGTCACTCAAGAAATGTGTAATGATGAACTTCAAACCTTTAAGAAAGTTTTAAAATCAAGATAATTTCATCATTGGATGTATTTTATGAATGATGAGATGAATTCCCCTTTGAAGAACAGAACCATGACTATTATAACTAAACCTCAAAATGAAAAGGTAATATGTTGCGGATGGATCTTCAAGTAGAAAGAGGGTAACACTGGGAAATTAAAAAACAAATTTAAAGCCTGATTAGTCGCTGAGGGATACCTCCAGCGTGAGGGAGTGTACTATGGTGATATTTTTTCCTTGTTGTTAAACATTCATCTATTTATGTTTTACTTGATTTTTCTACTAAAAATGATTTCCATATTGAATAGTTAGATGTTTAAATTTCCTTTTTTTCATGGTAAATTGGATGAAACCATTTATATGAAACCTCTTGAAGGTTTTTCAAATAATTTTAAATTTTATCAAGTTTGTCTTTTACAAAAGTATTTGTTTGGTTTGAATCATTATTATAGGAAATGGTACAAATGTTTTGATTCTTTTATGATTGAAAATGGTTTCAATAGAAGAAAATTTGATGCATGTGTTTATTATAAACATGTTAAGCACGACATGATTTATCTTCTTTTAAATGTTGATGACATGCTAGTTATTTGTAAGAACATGAAATTAATTTTCCATATGAAAACCCAATTGGATTATGCCTTCGAAATGAAGGACTTAGGAAATAAAAAAGAGATCCTTGGAATGGAAATAATTGGGCATAGAAAAGAAAGATTTGTGTTCCTATCCCATCATGCTTATGTGAAAAAGGTATTGAAATTGTATTTTTTTAGCACATTAAACATGTTAACATACCTCTAGGATGAAACTTTAAGTTTTCCCTACACAAATCCCATGTTAGTGAATCCGAGATTGATTTCATGAGCATGATCCCTTATGCTAATGTAGTTGGAAGTCTTATGTATGCAATGGTTTGTTCTAGAACGAATATTTCATTTGCAGTGTGTACTCTTAGTAGGTTTATGGAAAAACCTGGGAAAGTACACTTGCATGCTCTAAAATAGATTCTCAGGTATTTCTCAATGTCTTAGGGCTTATGCATCCATTTTGAAAAAAATGCTAGTTATGATGATGACATAATAGGATTTATAGATTCTGACTATGCTGTTAATGTAGGCACTAATAAATCAATTACTGGTTTTCGTTTCCTTTCTTATGGTTGTCTAATTTCCTGGAAATGTAACATGAAATCAGTAGTTACTGTGCCCACCATAGAGGTTGAGTATATAACCTTGTCCAAATGCATTAAGGAAGTTATTTGGTTGGAAGGTATTATTCACGATTTGTATTTATCTACTTCTATTATTGTTGTTCACTATGATAGTCAATCTGCATTACATTTGTCTAAAACCTATTTTTTTATGGTAGATCAAATCATATGAACATTAAACTTCCCTTTGTCCGGGATATAATTAAATTTGGGACTATGTGTGTCACTAAGATACACACCGGGGATAACCCATCCAATTGTTTGACTAAGGTTGTCCCCCTTCTAAATTTAACCACTATTTAAATATTATGAATCTTGTCCCAGTTCAATGATAGTGGTTGTGAGAACACCATCATTAACATGAATCATTTAAACTGCAAGGTGGAGGTTTTTTAAATTTTTCATGTCATGCCTTTGAGATATTTCAATTTAAATGTTCAAATATATATTATGTGTTTTTCATGCTTGCATGGTACTGTTTATGTGATAGTTATATTTTCATATTATATTATTTCTTCTTACAGTGCATATGGCTTTTGTTGGTTTTCCTTATTAGCAGATTTATCAGAGACCGTTGATTAATCTTGATACAATGGTCATCTTGGTGTCTAGGTGTGTTTCTTCTATCCTGGATTGATATGCGTTTTCATCTATGCTCCAATGTGTTACCTTCGTGTGTCCTCACCGACAGCAACTTCTCGGTTATGTGAACTGCCTCTTTCATCTCGGTCGTCCATGCAGCCATCATCCGTGGGGTTCTACGCTCGCCACCTGACGTTCCCTAACAGGCCATTATTACCGCCTGTTGGCCCTTTGCTTCAGTGAGACTTTGGGGGTTTTCAATCGGGTTTATTCATTGCCTTTCTCTTGGTTCTTGTTCACGAAGAATAGAATAGAATCCCTCTTGTCTTCTCATGGTAAGATATCGAGAGAAATAAGAGAACCACAAACCCTGCCATGCTCCTAGTTCCCTGGCATTCGGAGGACCGATCTACTGCAACTGAACATCTCGTCTGATGGAGACCTAGTGGAAACTTCGACAAGGAACTCGATCTGGACGACCTTGCACACGGTGTGGTTGCTATTGGATATACATCTTTATTGTAACCAGATTTCAGTAAAAAAAAATATGACACTGTAAGAGATCTACTTTTCTGTTCAATCCGTTGTTGTATCCTTATGTCGGGTGTGTGCGTGAGTCTGTCCAGAAGTCGACAGTGCTAAGTCCACGTGACATAGTCCATCACTACCACCTAATTTAGTAAGGTCAGCCTCATCGGATAGTTTCTCTGGTCCTTTTAATTTCTTTCATTGAGTCTAGTGGTGTTCTTTCCGTGCACGTAGGATAAAAGAAGACCTGAAACACATTAAATCATTTTGTTCTTTCTCGTTTTCATTTCTATTCTAACTCGACCATTCAGCTTAATCTGTATCTCACCATTTGTAAAGAAAAAATGATTTCCCTAATCACTTCGTAAACATATAAAATGTCTCAGTAGATCTTGGTCGTTGAGTAGGGGTAGCCATATCAACATTGGCCCTAACAACTTCTTATGCTCACTGATGAAATTCAATTGTTAATGCTTATGTTTACCTTTACTGAGCATTTGAGTTCACCCTTCTTATGTTTCATTTTCCCTAAGTTATGATGAATGATGATTAAATGATTTGTGTATAGAAAGGTTACTAACATGATGATGTATGTGGGTGATTTTGAAGACTTAATATGGAATATGAAAAGATGTGTTTAGTGGGAGATGGTGTTTATTTTTGTGAACCGGTTGTTTATGAATCCATGTTGTTAAGAGTTTTTCATAATTCTTTAAAACTCTAAACCTAAAAAGTTTTTGGGTATGTAAGTGATCCGATTTTTTCTTTTAATATTGTAATGTTTGGATAACAAAAATTGGGTTACATTTATCGGTATCAAAGTCATAAATGTAAATTTATATTTTTAGCACCAGATCCAGGAGTGCGGGTTTGAGGCTGTTATAGACACTTACCTGGATTTTTGTTTACTGCTTATTGTGGTTACTTATATGATTGCTTTTATTTTCTCTATTATTTCACTCTAATATGTGGGCATAGTTCCCTAATTGTACTCCCTTAGACCCACGTTGCTAGTTGGTAGTATCTCGTGTATAGGGAGACGCACCTGTGGTCATGTAGTGATTTTGGGTTCAACATCGATTAGTGGTCATGGACTGAGGGATGTTACCATAAGTGAAAAAAAAATTGAAGAAATGAAAAACAAGTGCTAACATTTTTATAGATAAGCTATGATAACAAGCAGGAGGCATGCTAAACCAGTGTCAAGGTAAGATCGATGAAATCAGCATGTTAAAAAGATAGTGATTGTAAGAAACGTGTTTCTTCCAGGCTTGTAAACATGATCATAGAATGTTTAAATTCTATAACTACGACTGCACTAAGCTTAATCTTTATTATGAAGGGATTCTCTACAACAGTGAGAAAAGAAGTGATTGTGGAGTCAATCATGAAATAAATTGTCCTTTACTCACGATTGTCCATTCTTTCACACTCCATTTGCCTAATCAGCGAGTAATGATTTCAAAATAGTTTCAAAGCTGATTTTCATTTGTCAAAACATCAATAAAAATCAAAACAGAATTGAAGGGAAGATTCCATGGATGAATGAATCACAATCAAGTAGGAAGAAATTCAACAACATGAAATTGATTAACAACAAAATCAATCGTCACATCGCGTGATTAAAAGCAAAGGAAAACACGAGAAATTAAAATAAAAATATAGTAGAGGAGAAAAGAGGAATAAAATGGCCTTCTCTATCGAGATTTCATCTCTCTCCCTCACATGATCCTTCACCTTCTTCTTTCTTGACAGAAAGTTGAAATTTTTATTAAAAGAAGCAAGAACAGACAATCCACAGTGCCACCCAACCTTCTTCTTTCTTGAAATGCCGACTTGTGCCTCTGAAAATGGTCCTGCCCCCAGCTCTCCAAGTTGGTCGAAGTACTGGTGTCCAAGAATTAGTTTCCAGAATTAGTTCTCTACATCCCAGCTGCTCTTCTTTATTTAAGGAGTCTCCACTGCCTTACTTCCAACTCCACCGCCTCAAGTTGTGGTAATCTCCAAAATTTCCCTGCTGTAATTCGGGTACTGTAATTCATCCTCGCGGCAACATCAATTAGGGACTCAGATTCCCATCATCTTCTCAAATTAGAACCTGCAATTAAAATAAGCCAGTAAATGAAGATGTTCTTCTCCATCTCCATCTCAATCTCGAGTCTCCCTCTTACCCGACTGGTGTTTCAAGAGGTGTAGTCAACCAAGCTCACTAAGGCAAATTGACAAACACTTTCTGTGCAGCCAAACCCAAACTCGCTGCCACAGTATTGGAGAGCTATAAGGCCCCATCCATCACTTTTCCAATTCATTCCTGCAAACAAAAGTAACCAGAGAACACATATTTGTCTTCATCTCGGATTCCAACCAGTTTTAGAAATGCATCGCATTTTCTTCATGGTTGGTGTACACAGCTCCCATGGCCACTTCAACAATGCTTGTCCAACTCTCCATGTTTTTGAGCTTGGATTTCCATTCGTCTTCTGTTGAATCACTCGATCATCTTCTCTGACTGATCTCGTTAGTACTCGATATCAGTTCAATTTCATCAGGCGCAGCTCAAACATACAACATCTCTTCAATTGTCACACCCCAATTCTTCTTGCTCGGTCTCAACCCTTTTTGCAGGCATGGACATGGTTCGGTCAAATCATTCACGACACACCCAAGTTCCGAGCTCGAGTGGAGGTCTTCATCTTTAATCTGAGCTCAGCCCCAATCTTCGATCAGTTTTTCTTCCATTAGCGGCATCTCCCCTTGGTTTTTGCTTGGTTAGGACTCATGGTCTGCGAAGTCCTACACTCCGATGATTTGAAATCTTATGGAATAGTGGACTTTTCCTTTAGAATCCTTGATATATATTGTTAATAAAATCTCATTTTATCATTAAAATCATTATAATTTCTTAAGAAAGATATGAAAAACAATATTAAAATTGTGCCACATCACTCTTATTTTTTACTCATCCACTATACATATTTATTTCCAACAAGGAATGCGTCATCACTTGTGGACTTTTGATCCACCACATCACCAACTCAGGTGGCATCGGAAAAAAAAAATATAATTCATGATCATTTCGTGCATCAAAGAATAAGTCCAAAGTAGAAGTTCTTTGGATGTACCTCATGATCCTTTTCACCACTGCAAAATGCCCCTCATTTGAATTATTTTGGAAACAGGGTGCCAAACATGTTTTATAAAAAATATCTAGCTTAGTTACTTTCAAATATATCATGTTCCAAATTATTCTCCTATACAAGGTAGGATCCACAGATTTTCCATTCACGTGCTTCTCAAGCTTGGTTCCAACCAAAATAAGAGTTGACATCGGTTTGGATTCATGTGTATCAAGCATCTTCAGTATCTCTCTTGCATATTTAGTTTGAGAGGTAAATGTGTATTTCTCTTTCTGAACTATTTGTAGGCCCAAAAAGTATTTGAGTTCCCTAATCATTTACATTTCAAGTTCCGAACTCATGAGATTAGAAAAATTCTCTGCAGATCTTTTTTGTCTTCTACAAAATATGATACCATCCACATAAATGAGCACTATAAATTGTTCTTCCATGGATATCTTCAAATATAGGTTTTGATCAACATCATCCCTTTTGAATTCTAGGTTCCTTAAATATGATTCTAGCCATGTATACCAAGCTAACAGTGCTTGTTTTAGACCATACATGGCATTCTTTAACCCACACACGTTAGTTTCATCATTTCTAATTAAGAATCCCACTGACTATTCAATACAAACCTCCTCTTTGAGCACACCATTCAAGAATTTCAATTTTTACATTCATTTGATAAATCTTAAATACTCTTTGAATCTCTGCTACCATGAAGCGTCTGATCGACTCATGTTGATCCACTGGTGAGAAAGTCTCTTTAACATCAACACCATTAGTTTTGTATAGTGTTTATGCCCCAAACATGCCTTATTTTGGAACAAATTTTAATGCTCATCAAATTTATTCTTGAAGGCCCATTTTGTTCGGATAACATTATGATGTTCAAGCCTCTCTACAAGCTCTCGAGTTTTATTCTTTTCAATTTGATCCAATTCCACATTCATGAATCTAACCCATGAATCATCTTTAATAACTTCTTCAAATGATATTGGTTCCATCATTAGTAATAGTGAAACATGCTCTACATTTCTCATCCTTCATGTTTGTGTTGGTGTGGATCTATCTCCAATTATATTGGATGGATCAACTTCAATTCTCCTATCTCATCTTAGATTTAGATAGGCTCTCTTCAACATTTGTCTCCTCCTCTGATTCAACCTCATAATTTTCATCATTTGGGGAACTTTGCACAACTTCAGAATTTTTACCAACTTCATTACCTTCTTCACATGATTCATCAAAGTTTGAACTTATAGAATTATTTCCATCTTCCTCCTCAATGATCATGCATCATTACCCTCCATAATTTTAGTCAGACTTTTTTATAACATTTATTTCCCTTAATCATTATCGAGTAGCTTAAAAATACTCCATTTGTTGGATTGACATACTTTACTTGATTTCTCTTTTTATTCCAAATATAAAAACCGCATCCTAAGACTCAAAAATGTTTCAGTGAGGGATTCCTTCCATGCAACATTTCATAAGGTTTCCTCTCCTCCCCGAGGCTTTGCAATGCCTAGTTTAGAGTATACATAATAACCTTTACCATCTCCTTCCACACTACAAAAAAATGTAATTTAGTGATTTTTTTAAAAAATGTCGCTCATTTTTAAATTTAGCGACGTTTCTGGAAAACATTACTAATTTAGCGACATTTTGTGAAAAACATCACAAATTTAGTGATGTTTCGTGACAAACGTCAAAAAATTAGCAACGTTTCCTGTAAATTTCAGTAATTTAGCCACATTTTGTGAAAAGAATCGCTAAAAATATATATATTTATATAGCTTATTTACCTGTATCGATGTAAGTATATATTTAGATAGATATATATATATATATATTAATATATTAATATATATAAACAAACACACACACACATATATGAATATATATATATATATACACATATCTTTATAAATAAAAACACACCTATATAATTTAAATTTAGTCATGCTTTTAAGAAAATGTGGTTATTTTAGTAACATTTTTATCAGTGTTTTAAAACATGGCTAATTATATATATATATATAATTATATATATGTATACATACACATATACATTTACACACACACATATAAATAAATATATATAAATATATATATATAAACACACACATATATATTAATATAAACATATGATATATATAAAATATGAATATATATATAAAAATAAAATATAAATATATATGTAGAATATAAAATATAGAATATAGAACATAAACACACGCACACACACAAACACACACACACACACATAAACATAGAATATAAACAAATATATACATAAAATATAAAATATAAACAAATATAAACACACACACACACACGGAGATATATATATATATATATAATATAAACATTAATATATATATATATATAATATAAAATATAAGCATATATAGATATATACAATATAAACACACACACACACACATATATAAATAATATAAACATATATGTAAAACATAAACACACACACACACACATAATATAAACTTATATATATAAATATGTCTATTAATATTATATATATATATATATATAATATTGATTTTTTAAATACTGAAACATATATATAAACATATATAAACATATATAAATGTATATAAACACAGAAACACACACACACACACACACAGACACACATATGTATTAATATATATAAACACAAACACATATATATAAACATTTATAAAAAATATATATTTATATATAGAAACACTCACACAAATAAGTACACACACAAACATTTATATATAAAAACCAATATATATTTTAAATTTAGTCACATTTTTTAAGAAAACATGGTTATTTCAATGATATTTTTAACAGTGTTTTAAAATGTGGCTAATTATATATATATATATATATAATTTTAATTATAATTATATATATGTATACATACATAGATATATTTATATAGACACACACACACACTTGTATATATATATTTTATATAAACATATAATATATTTATATAATATAAACATATAAATAAAACTAAAGCATGAACATAAATATACATAAAATATAAACATATATATAATATAATATAAAATGTATATATAATATATAATATATAATATATATATGTATAATATAAAATATAAACATATATACATAATATAATATAAAAATAATAAATAAAATGTAAAATATTAACATATATATACATATTAATATATAAGCACATATATATAATGTTAATTTTTTAAATATTAAAATGTATTTATATATATAAATAAAATGAAAAACAATAAAATATTCAAAGTTAAGGTAGATGAATTGGTTTGGTCTTTGGGTCTACAGGCAGGCATTCGACATTCGATTCCTAAGGGGTGTATATTTACTCGTGCGAATTGAGGTGGATTTGTTGTGGTTGTGTTGCGTGTGGGGTTGGGGAACATGAAATGGAACTGAACAGAACTGGACTGGAGAGGAGGGTTGTGATAGAGGAACGAGGCTGAACGAATGGGTTTGGTGGGAAACAAGATGGAACTGGACTGGAGAGGGGGGTTGTGTCCTGGTACTGGAATGAGACTGCTCGATGTAGCACGTGATATTTTTTCATTTTAAAAATACGATTTTAAAAAATAATAATAAATTAAAAAAACAAAAATTATCAATTTCATGAAAAAAATTAAAATTATCAATTAAAAAAACAAATTATTGACAATTTTGGGAAATGTCGGTAAATGAGCTATCATTTACTAAAGTTTATTTACTGATGTTTCCAAAAAACGTTGGTAAACAAGGTGTCATTAAATAAAAATTCTTATAAATGTCACTAAATTAGCGATATTCATTTACTGATGTTTCTTAAATATGTCTGCAAATGAGGTGTCATTAAATACTGACATTTATAAACATCGCTAACTTAGTGATGCTTATAAACGTCACTATTCAGTGATGCTTATAAATGTCGCTAAATCAATGACATTTATAATCTTTGCTAAATTAGAGACACCTCATTTTGTGATGTTTTTTAGAAACATCGGTAAATGAATTAGCGATGTTTATAAATGTTGAAAATACAAAAAACACCACTAGTTACCATTTTTGTAGTTCCAATAGTAGTGAGAGACACCACTCTTGATGAATAATTTCTTAGACATATTTTTTAATATTAGATTTCATCATTCAATAACTCCATTCCATCGAGGAGTTATCACAGAAGATAAGTCATGTTAATGCCATGTCTCTCAAGATAGTTTTCCACCTCAATGGATGCGTACTCTGCCCCATTTTTGAATCACAAAATTTTCATTGAGCATCCACACTTATTTTTAACTCTACTTTGATACCTATTAATGCACTATTTGAATTATTTCTTGCTATGCATGAATGTAATACAATTCATTCAACTACAATCATTAATTAAAAGGATGAAATACCTCTCTCTACATGTGCTAGGCTGATTCATTGTGCCACATGCATTAGTGTGGACTAGATCAAGTATATTATATTCCCCTTTCTCTTTTGTTGATAAGTATTTCAGACCATATTTCTCCACATAAATGCACCACATGCCTTTTCATGGTCTCTCTTTAGGTTTGGAATGTCCACCACATATTTTATATTGGATAATTTCTCCATGATTTGTTAGTGAATATTTCATAACCTTTGGTGGTACAACTTCTTCTCCTCTTCCACTATAAGGATACATGTGTTTTATTTACTATCCACCTAGTATAGATTACCATTTTATCTCAATACTTTCATGTGAGAGTTCTCAGACTTGAATTTTTTCAAGAATCCATTTCAGTTAAATGTAACTTTAAGTCCCAAGTCATAGAGTTGACTCACAGTCAAGTGGTTGTATCCTAATACATCCACAATGAACAATTCCATATTTTTTATCTCATCGCATATTAGTTGGGTCATTCCACTTCTTTTGATCTTCAAATCTCCACCATTCTCAAATTGAACAATTCATTCAACACTTCCCTTCAATTTTTTCAAGAGGTTCATGTTCCTAGTCACATGGGATAAACAGACACTATCAAGGATATAAGTGCTACCATTATTTATTTCTTCAAGAGTAATTTCATCCTGGTTATAATTCTTATTCTTCCTTTTTTCCTTCTAAAATATTCCCAATCCTATCAGGGCGTAATATGGAAAATCCCATTTCTCTCTTGTAGAGGAAGTGCAATCATACCCTTCTTCTTCTTCTTCTTCCAATGGGGAGTATTTATTTTGAAACAAAATCATGTTTGTTTATATTGAATTCATCTATCATTGAATTACTTGGTGGTAATTTCCACTTCTTCATTTCCTAAAATCAACATCTTAATTATTAGAAATAGAATAATGAAAGAATTATTTATAGAAATAATCTCTTCTTTGGGATGAATAATATGTTTTAATTATTCTTTACTAACTTTTGGGTGCTTCTCCCATTAAATAAACCTCCACCTCTTCATAATTGGACATGATGAGGACAAGATAACAAAAAATGGGAACTTCATTAGAGGAAATGTATTCTAACCTTCATCCTTCACCATTTCTATAGCTTTTAAATAACTCATCGATTACTGATTAACCTTAAAGATTGTGGTATATCTCCAACCTTCATCTTCCCTTTTTTTTGAGCTATCATTTTCCTACTTTATATGTCTCAACATAGAATACAACTCCACATTTATCCATGTAATTGGTTCATGGGTCATTCAAAACTTTTTCAACACCTCACAAGTATCATTTGTCCCTTTCCAATAATTCTTTATCTGATAATTTTCAAAACTAAAAATTATTCTTTGCATTACTTGATTTCATTTCATATTCAATTTATTTCTTAATGTAGCCACCTATTATTCATGGGATTCAACCTTCTTTGTATTATAATTTAAAAATAATTAATTTCATCAATAATATTATCTTTTTCGTCAATATTTACCTTGAAATCTACTACTTCTCTTGAGTTTCCTTGACTAGCTAATTAATATTCAAACTCCTTTTATAGTTAGTCAATATCATCTTTGATATAACCAATATATTCAAGATTATTCTTTAAACAATCCACCAATATTTTTATTTTTTTCCCTTTGAACATTGAGCTCTTTAAGATCTCCCTCATGTTCTACCTTGATATCAATAATACCTTCTGGTTGATTGTCATCCTTCCTTTCATATGTTTCATTTTCAATAGTATCCATCATAACATATTCTATATCGAATTTATTTCTATTTCTATATACTCCCAATAATATTCATCATAAAATTATTCTTTTATCACCAAGATATTTCTCTCAAACTTATTTTTGGATGAATTTCATTTTTTGAAGTCTCTTTTAAGATGAAGTTTCCTTCATGAATTCTGTATGGTTTCTACTTCACATCCATTATCATTAAATATCCTTAGACAATTTACGAAAATGAAACCAACTTTACCACATAAAAAACATAACAAGGGTAGATTTCCTCATAACCTACCCTTTCATATCTTGAATTTTCTTACTACCAGATACATGATTTAAAAATACACATATTATTCCCCATATCCACCTTCAATGATGACAATATTCTCTATATATTTAAATTCTATCTTCTTATTCGAGTGATTTTGATATTACTTTTAACTTCACATGCATTTCATATGTAAGAAAAATACTTTACAGATCATTTAATGACAATTCCTCCAAATTATTCTCTTCAAGAACCAATACCTTTAGATTATAAAGAGGTGGAAACCATTAAAATATCTTCTTCCCAATCTCAAAAATATTTTATTTATTCATGAAGTCCCTAAATATCTCCAACAACCTTAATAATTCAGTTGAATAATCCATCAATATTTTCATTAGGGTACATTTTTAAATCATTAAACATATTATGTAGAACTTGAATCTTAACCTCATTCACCATGTTTTTACCCTTATATATAATGGCTAATTTATTCCATATGGACTTTTAACTAATGAAACTCACCACCTTCATGTAAATTTGGTTTTATGGAAATCACTATAAGGAATTTTTAGATTTTTGTTCAAAATATAGCATATTTCTATCCAATTTAATCATATAAAATTCAAAAACATCATTTACATGTATTCCATGTATTTTAGTAGAGAAAATTTCAAGCCCATAAGACCATAAATGTGATCTCACTATATTCTTCCAAATCTTATAATTGCAACCATTGAACATGGGTACTCCTTGTGAATTCACTGTGTTCATCATTATGATAAACATCATATTATGGATTCAAAAACTATAACATATGACTCTGATATAATTTATTACAACAAAGAGGCCCAAACCCTCATGACCAGACCTCCATGAGCCATGAACCTGGTCATATAACCCCATGGGTCTCCTGTAATACCTTGGTTACCTTCCAAACACACCATTAGAAATTACCCAAAGAGGCCACTTAACAAACTAATGACTTTCCCCATAGTCCAACACATGCTATTTCAGTGTGATTTGTTCTCACTTACACACAACCTAGGAAACTTACTAGGATTTCACCCATTCTGATACAACTCCAGGCCAAGCATGCTTAATTATAGAGTTCTAATCAAGTAGTCTCTTAAAAATAAAGTTCTACCATGGTAACGTGGTCAATACCATTTAGTCTATTGAGTATCACTTTTCCAAGGGTGTTACACTCTTCCCCTTTAAAGCACAATTCCCTCATTGTGGACCCCACATCTCAAACATAGGAAGTTCTTATAAACTTCATGCATGGTATTAACTTCAATACCATTTTTCATGACCCAACCTCCCTGGGCCGTGAACCCGGTTATATAACCCCATGGGTATCTTGTAATACCTTAATTTACTTCCCAAACACCATAAACTACTACCCACCAAAGCCACTTATCAGACTAATGATTATCCCCACAGGTCAACACATTTTATTTCAATGTTCTTTTTCCACACTCATACACACATTGGAAAAGTTCCCAGGAGGTCACCCATCCCGAAACTACCCCAAGATGAACATGGTTAACTATGGAGTTATAATATGGTAGTATCCTAAAAATAAAGGAGAACCATGGTGACATGGGTAGTAACAATTAGTCTTTAAAGCCTCAATTTTCTAGGGGTTATACAGACACACACCCTAAGAGGGGTGGGGTGAATTAGGGTGTGAAATTTTTCCCATATCTCATTGTATATTGTTTCTATGTTGTTAGAAACTCATTAAATCTACCCGAATTAATTAAAAACCCCCCATAACCAAAAATACTAAAACTAAAATATGGAACACTGATTTTACATGGTTCACCGCTAAGTTCTATATCAAAGGATCACACACAGATGAAATTTCAAAAGGAAAAAGGTTCCCTAAGATACACTAGTTTGATGGATACAAAGTTTTAGTCATAGTTACTCCATGTTAGAATTACTACCATTATAATTGTGTTCATGGATATGTACACTACCTCCCTCAGGACACTCCCATTGACTCCTCCTCCACTCACTACTTCAGATAGATGCCTTTTAAGTTTATTTACTTGATGGTTTCTTCTATAATAGTAAGAACATTTACTGTTATTTGAATTATGAAATATAAGATATAATACTCTAATTAAATCCATGATGTCAAAGAATAATCCCCACAGAAAATATATATTTATACACAAGATTTATGTTGTATACAATTCACCATGTAAGTTCTATGTGGTGTACTATTCATCATGTAAGTTCTTCATAAGAATTTTCCTTCCATTTAATTTATTTAGGGTTATTCCTACCTCATAAGTTCTTTATAGTTCTATTTTCCATGCATGTTATTTATGGTTTTATCTATCACTTAACTTCCTCACTTGTTCTATATGATTTATACAAATAAAGAGATTAATTATACTTTAAAAAAACAAAGAGATTAATTATGGTTCCTAAAAACAAATAGATTAATTATTTTTTCTAAAAATGATGAAATTAATTCACTCTAATACTCCTTTAATTCATTATCTCTATCAAATTAGGTTATTACCGGTCTATTTATAAGTAATGGACCTTAAAAAATAACTTGAAATAAGGTTCTTCAATTCCTAAAAATATGATGCTTTTTACTACAAATGAAAATATCTGTATAAAAATGGGTTCAATTTCAAAGTTATATATTAGATAATCCTTTCACAGTTTGTGTAAATCTCTAACCTCTTTCTCTCAAATGATGTCAACTCCATGTAAATATTTTTTAGAGTTATTTCCATTACTTTTATTTTTTTCCACATAATTATTTCATGAATCCATGTAAGATCCTTCTTTCTTGGTTCACACACTGCTTCTACCTCTCCTTCTCAAAATACCCTACATCTATGTGATTATTTCATATATTCCTCCTACTATGTAATTCTTTCACATAAATATTTTTACATGTAATTTTTTCATGGAATAATTATGACATATAATTATTTCTTGAAAATTCTACCTTTACTCTATATTTTTCACAAAAAATCTTTGTAAACACCAAACATTTACTAAACTTCACCTTTTATTAAATTTTTTAATAACATGAAGAATATTGAATTATAATCATTTTCATATTCATGCTTGATCTGTGTTTAAGATTTAAACTCTACTAATTATTCAAAGTTATATATAATCACTAATCACAATGGTTACCTTTTTAAAAAATCTCCCTTTGACATCAAATTAATTTTTCTATGAAAATTGTAACAATAAAAGTGGATTGAAAACAAAAAAAAAACATAACCAACATATTTATCATCCAATTAATTTCATCTTCTATATTCCAACATTACCCTAATAATAAAATGGGTTATATAGATCTTCATTATTGATAACCTTGGTTCTAATAATGAGAGAAATGGATTTTCTATTTACCTTTTACCTAGGAAAAATCCAATTTTTCTACCTTCTTACTATATGAAACCATCATAGTTATGGGAATTGAAGAAACAGTTTATATAATTATAGTTAAAAAGATTTATTCATCTTAATATTTTTCCTTGGTCGACACTAATATTATTTTCTAAGAAGATTTATGGTATCTTGTAGTTATGTGTTGATTATCATAAACTCAATTATGTGAATATAAAGAGTAAGTACCATTTTGTTGGGAATTTTGGAATATATGTGAACACTAAAACCAAGACGTTCAATCCACCAGAACTTCACATAACTTAAGTTCTACACATTGGAAGAAAAACCTCTGAAACTTCCCTCAACTAAGTGTACCAAAAGTAAGAAGTTAATACACCCACCCGCCTCACCAAGTTGTCACCACACCAAACTCATACAGTGCAACAACCCTGACTCCAGTAACCCAGATATGGTGGTTAATTTATTACATTGGTATAGATAAAAAGGGTAAAATCCCAAAGTAACAATCTATTTAGTAGTCTTTGAGATCTAGATACATACATGATTCCCATTTTACATTGGGGATAAAATATAAGACATAATAATGGAAAACATTCAACATCATTGAACTCATTCAAAGAATTATTCTTCATATCCTGGGGAGAGGAAACAAAAATAATGAAGATATCAAATACTCTATAAGGGTTTCATATAATGGAATATACCATGATTAGATAAGGAATAATCAATATGGGAAGGTAAATAACTAAAAAAACATGCCATTTAATCAATAAATTGAGCATGAAATACATCCATGGATAATATCAAAGAAAAAATATCATGGATAATAATAACTGAATTATTTTTAAAGGAAATACTTAATATTGTACATCTTGATCTAAAACATCATGATATATATACTTTTAATAACTAACACCAAGACGGTTTAAAACCATGGTAAGGTATACACCCAAAAATCATTTAATTTGGCCAACTAAATTTTCTCATAAGATATGTCAATGCATCAAGGAGCTATCTATAACTAGACCCCACCCATCACTGCATTCCAAAAACATTACTCATATATTGAATTATAAATTAAATACATAAAAATATTCCTTATCAACAAATATATATATTGAACAATGAATATAGATTTTTTAAATATTTTAACCAGTCAATTAAATAAATTTCATCATAAAACATAATATATAAAAATGGTATATAGTTTAAGGAAAAATCATATACATGATACAAATAATATGATTTTTTAAGAAAAATGAAATGTCCAATGATCATAAGAAAGTGAATGTTTCAAGATAAATTTAATGACTACAAAATTAATAAGACACAAGAGATAACCATCGATTCATAAAAAATATAGGTTTTTTAATAAGACCATGTACTTTGGAAGAATAAATGGGATGGAAGATAAATATTAAAACAATATTTCATAAAATATTTTTATTTGTAAAACCATTAAAATTTTTTAGAAGAAGATAAATTTCTTAAAACAGTTCTAGTGTTGGGGAAGCTCTTTATTTCCATACACATAAAAAAACATTCCTTTTAAATTTTTATAAATAAAGTTGAAAAAATACCTTTCAAAAAATTAGAAATATTCCTTTTAAAACATTTTTCAAAAGTAGAGGATAACATAAAAATTTATTAATAAATAATTTTATTAAATAAAAGGAATTTTTTAAAACAAATTTTAAAAACATGGGCACGAAAGAAAAATTTATTTGTTTAACAGAGAAATAAAATTGGGTTTTCTTTTAAAAATTTCTTTTATTGATTAAATTACAAAATAGAGGAATATTTAGAAGAAAATATGGATACTCCTTAAATATATAATATATAATAAAATTATTATATCTTATGAAGGATAAATAATAATATTCCTTCAACGAAAATAAAAGAAATCCCAGAAGAAGGTGAGATTGTAAAATATATTCTTACCTCTTTGGTAAATTTTAAATTGTAACCCCTTTAAATGATATAATTAATTTAAAAAATTAATAATAATTAATAAATATGTATTCATGTTAATTAAATAAAATTTTTAGTAGAAACACCACATAAAAGTGAATAGTTTCACAATAACAAATATGGCTCAATGAAGTTTAAATTGAGATGAAATTCCTTACCTCACACTTCACTTTAGTTGAATGTTATTAAAAATACTGTATAATGATTTTAATCATGTTATAAATGTATACTTTAAACATATTCATTTTTATAATATCATATATGATACTCTTATATTATCTTATCACCTTTTCGTTAATAATATTTCATTATTACCATTGTTTCGGGTGTTAACTGCTTCGTTTTATCAGGCATGTTTCGTTGTAGAAGTTATGGTTCATGTGTATATGATATAAATCCATAATCTATATAATTATATTAATGTTATAAATATAAAATTTATTCATTATAAACCCTTTTATAACCATTATTTTTATTTTTACATGGAAAATGAATCACATCGCTTTGTGAAGACGGTTGGCCGTAAGTATGCATGAGTGATGATATCATTCCATTAGTGGGTGAAAGGGTAAATAAGTGGGTGATGTATTAATTTTATAGAATTAATATCATTTAATATTTTTCATATATATTCATTATTTCTGTCATTATTACTATCCATGTGATTTGGTGATGGAAAACAAATTACATTGGTTTGTGAGGCATAGTCCGCTGTATACATGAGTGATGGTTTTGTCTCTTATTTGATGAATAAGGAGATGGATAAATATTATTAAATAAATTTAATAAAATATAATTACATATAATATAATATTTTTTATTATATTTTATGTTTTAACACATAATTGAAGGTGGTAAAAGGAGAAGTAAAGAGAAAGGGCTTGGTGAAGGTAGTTACCTTTTCTTAGAAGAACCTCCTTTGGATCTCTTATTAAGGACATTAGGGTTGGTATTTTGGAAAGACCATAAGATATAAAATGTGTCTAAGGATTTTGGGGAGAAATTTTTTTATGATTTTTTCATGATAAATGTATTGAGATGTGTGAATAAGTGAGGGTAGGGGTGCCTTTTTATAACTGAGGAGTGGTATTTTTGTAAATACCCAAAAATATTCCATAATGGGAAGTCACTCTCAACCCAAGTGCCTAAAAAATTAATAAATAATGGGGTTGAGTAAAGATAAGGTCTATAAACACCTAAAACCCTAAAATGAAACATTTTTTATACATTTTATTTCCTTTACCTCCAAGGTTACTCACTTTTTCTATTTTGGTTTTCACCATGGTAACTAGTTTTTAACCTAGGTAAATTTATCCATTAAGACTAAAATAAAATGATAATTTTTAAATAATTTGAACCCAATAATTGTAAATAATAAATCAAATTTATCAAATAAAAATCCTATATTTTTGGAAAATTAATTTAAACACAAGCTCATATAACGCACAAAACCCCATTTTAAACTTAACCATGGTAATTGATTTTTTATGTTTTTAATATTTATTATGAAAAAAAATTAAGTTGAAATTATTAAATAATATTAATTATTTTAATTAAAAATATATTATACATTTTTTTAAATTCAAATAGCAAAAGTGGCAGAATTCTGTTTAAAAACAAACCCACAAATCGTGTCAAAAAACGTTTTTTTCAAGAAATTCATTTTTCAAGCATAATATGATATTATTTTAACTATATGACTAGTAATTTGGATTTAAATTAATATATTTATATATATAATATATAAATTTCATTTAAATCATTCATCATTAATTATTATTTTAATTAATTAAAATAGGAAGACATTATGCCTTAAAAAATTGTTTTCTGAAAAAATATCCCTTTTTACCTCCAAATGATCTTGTCTTTATTTATATCAAACTGATAGTCAATAAATTATTAATTTAAAATATTATAATACATTATTATAAATAAAATTAGATATTATCAAATACTACATTTTTAATTATGCAAAAAAGATTATTTATAAGGGAAAATTTCAAAAATTCACTGTAGGATTATTTTGACCAAGTTCAAAATCAATATTTATCACATCAAATCAGATTTTTTATCCCAGGAAATATTAAAATGTTCATTTTTTTATTGTTTTATTGAAATATAATGTTCAATTATGATAATTTAGGCCATGGTGTTACATGAAAAACCCACAAACATGTAAGGAAGTAGAATTATAATCAATAGAAGAACCCAAAACAAACATAAGGGGGTTAACATGATTTAGACAATGAGTCCTACATTCATGAGAGAAATTTTTTTGAAACTTTATTTATCATATGAATTATAAATATTATAAATTATATTACTAAATTAATGCAATCAAATACAAGTTCTCATGCTTAATGCACTTTTCATTGCACACACTTAACACCAAGGTCCCACTCACTTATACAATGAGTATAATCTTGTAAACTAGTTAAACCCAGTACCCTGGAATCATTATAAAACAAACATGAATTCCTTAGTAAGAATACAAAATTGGTGAACCTTATAATTTTTTGAACTTCAATACCTTTATAGCTCCATCAAAAGATATGAACTTTCAATGGCTCTATTACCCTCTGTAGAGATCCTACTTTCACTGTTTGCATACCATATTGATCAAACTTATGGTGGATTGAATTATATGGGATGAATACAGTGAACCGAAACTAGACTTCACATCCCAAAAATATCCAACTTGAAGACTTGTTTTAGGGATACTTTGATATGTCTCTAATAATTTAGTAAAATAAATAAACTTCCTCTTTCTATTTACAACCTGAAGTGTTTCTACAATATCCTTTAATTCACCCATGCCCACTAGGGAATGATGTTACCTAAGAATTTCTTTAACTATCACATTAGCGAACATGTCCTCTAGATTTTAAAATTTAGATGTTTTTTCAAAGATCTAACACTTTATTCTTCAATATGTTTCTAAGAAAGTTGTAATTTAGATTAATATACTTTGTTCTTTCATATAAAACCATATTGCAAACCAAGTGAATCACACTCTAATTAATATAGAATAAGATTCATCCTTCCTAAATTCTCCTGAGTTACTTCAAAAAATGTTTAATCAAACCATATCCTTGCATTATTTCATTGAAACTACATAATCTTCTTCCATTGTAATTAAAGTAAAAAAACCCCTACAACAGTGATATCCAACCGACCACTGTTCCTCTATAGGTAAAAAAATTTCTGTTATGCTCTTCTTGGTGTCTTAATCACCAGAAAATTTGACACAAATATATCTACATAAAGGTTCATCTATCCTAAATCATAGGGATGTATCTTTACTTTGTTTTAAGTAATGAATTATTCACTTGATGACTTCCCAGTGTTCTATTACATGGTTTAACATAAAGATACTTACAAATACCACTAAAAAACTAATATCCAACCATGTAGAAATCATTGCATACATTGAAATTATGAAAAGTGATGAAAATGGAACTTTCTCCATGTATTAATTCTCTTCATCCATTGCTGGTGCCTATGCCTAGAAAATTTGAAGTTTCTTGAAATAGGGGTGTATATTAGCTTGCATATAGTAATCACAAACCTTTTGATGATATTTTAAATTTTGCCTCTATGGGATAACAAAAAAATTTATGAATTTATTATTCTTCTTAATCCACATCCCTAATATTTTATTGTCTGGTTTGTTATCTTCCGTATCAAATATTTCAGACAATATACACTTCATCTCTTGATTCCATGAAATGTATGGACCTACCAAAAATAATTAAATAGTATAAAAGAGTAATACGATGAATGTTTTTATCATCCCACTACTTTTAGTAATATTAATGATATACATCAAACATTTTGAATTTTTTTTACAAAATAAATCTATCAAACTTAAAATTCCATTATCTCTATGAATTCTTTAGTCCATAAATACTTTTCTCCAATTTACTAACCAAGTTCTAGTTCTCAACTTCTATGAAAACTACGAGATTATTAATATAAATTTCATCAGCAAAATTACTATGATGGAATATCATCTTTACATCCATCTATTCTAAGTTAATATTTTTAGATGCCACCATAATTAGTATTTTCTAGATAGTTACATTCACAACTACTGATGATAATATATGTGAGAAATAAATTCCTTTTTTAAATCTTATTACCACCATATATGATTTGAAACACTTATTGCTATTAGCCACTTCCTTTAAATGGTGAAACTAGTTATTTCTAAGTTCCTTTTACCCTTATGATTATTTATTATGCCCCCAACTTTTATTAGACTTTAATAAAGAGATATCTTCATTCATAGATGACTTAGATTATTTTAATTAACTGATTGTAACCCCTTCTTCTAAGAATTTGGGTTCCCTTATATATGTGAGAAGTAGAAAGTTTTTATCATCCCTAAACCACTAAAACGTTCATTTGAATATTGTTAATCTATTAAAATGAGTTTGTTGCTCCATACCCTTTGGATATACTTTATCTTATAGATCCCTAACTAATGGTTCTCCCACTTAAGATTTTGCGGTTCTTGAACATTTTGGTATATCTTCCATTGGTATCATCTATAGACTTATGATTCATTAAGAACTATCATCTATGTTTTTTGGGAGTTGTGATCATTAAGTATTATTAATAAAATAAAATTAGACTTTAATAGATGATTAATTTCTCTTAGATACTTTTTCTTCCTTGTTTTGATCCTTCCAAAGACCCTTCCCATTAAAGAGAACATACCTACTCCTGATAATTTTTCACCTGCCATCAAATCATAGATGGAATCTAATATTTTCAGCTCTATACCCAATTAAAAAACATGCTTTGTGTTTTACTCGATATTTTATCAATCATTGGAACTAACATAAACAGATATAAAATTCTAAAGATTTTAATATGGTGAACTTATGATCATTTTCTAGACCATGACTCCTCTAAAAGTTCCTACCCAACCACTGATTCTAGAATTATATGGAAAATTCATGCCATTGTGTTGAGAGACCCCACCCAAATTTATTTGTACATTATGGAGTGTAGTCCCATAATTTAATAATTATCAATCAAGGTTTTATTCATCCTCTAATACACACCAATCTTATATAGTGTTCCAAGCAACATATTCTCATTTCATGTTCCCTTCTCCCCATAGAAGTTCCATAGGTGTATTTACCACCATTTTCTGTATGATAAAACTCTAAATTCTGACCGTATCCCCTTTCCACCATGTATTTGAATTGAATGATTTATTTAAAAACATTATACTTATTCTTCAAAAAGTAAGCCCAAAATTTTATACTATCATAATCTAAGAAATATAAAAATTAAAGGACACATCTAAAGGACTAAAGAGGGGTGATTCCCCAAACATCCGAGTCAACTGGTTTCAACTTATGGGCTATGTGATTCCATCCATCTAAGTTGATGGAAAAAATTATCCATTTCCAAAGCACACAACTTTCATACCTTCTAATTTTCATATAATCAGGATTTAGTATCCCTTTAGTTATTAGAACATTCAAATTCTTCTCATTGAGAAGATTGAGCCTGTAATGCCAAACCTTCAGATGTTCTGATGACGTGGTTCTAGTAATTGAAATCCATTCTATTATTCTAGATAAATATAACATCCCATCCTTTACACATCATAAAACAACCATGGATCCTCATTTTATATTCAAGATTCCATTTTAGAATTTCAATCATCAACATTCCTCATCAAGATATGAAAAATAAATAAGATTTTTCTATAGACTAAGGATATACCTAACTCCTTTGAGTAAAAATATCCCATCATTCTTAATATGGATATTCATATCACCCTTTACAATGAAATCCAAGGACCCATCATCTTCTAGATAATATTTTCCAAAACATCTTGATAAATAATTCACCAAGAATCAATTTTGTACTATTTAATGAAATAATGCACCAGAATTAACCAACCATGATTCCATTAGTATATTGTCTTAGAGAAAAAAATTTGTTTCTTATTTATATAGAACTAATATAATTTGAACTTTTGGAAGTTGATGTTATTATAGAGCTCTCTTTTCAACTATTTAATTCCTTTTTGTAATGTATTATTTTTTAAAAACTTCCTACATATAGGATTGGGATCCAACAACTTTCCTCATATCTTCTTATGTGCCTTATCTTTCCATGGTTTCTTAAAATTTATTTTCCATTGAGGTGAACTTACTTTTTAATTATAATTAATATTACTTCTAGATGATACTTGGACTTCTCTCTATATTATATCCAAATTTAGGATTAATTTTCAAATATCATCGTGCAAAAAATTAGTTTTTATATGGAATTACCAATAGAATTAACCATCATATCCCAACTCTTTAGAATTGAATATAAAAAAATTATCACCCATAAATCATTCATGAATGTTACATTCACTGATTCGAGCTATCTGCGGTCCATGTAGAAGTCATTCGTAGGATCTTCCACTTATTTTCATTTTGATAGTCATATTTTGAACAATCTCTATATCTTGAATACTTTATTAAGTTCTCTTGGTTTCTCGAACATATCTTCTAGTGCCTTCATAACTTCAATAATTGTTTTCTTTTCTTAGATATCAAAAGAAAAATTCTATGCTTGTAATATCCTCACAAACACTAGTTCCTTCCTATCCATCCATACCCATTCTTCCTTCTCCATTTTCTCCAGATGCACACCGATTAAAGGTACACGTAAGACTTTTAATCAAATGAATCTATATCTATATTATATAGAATCCAAAATCCATTCCAAAAAACTTTCCTAACTAAAAATTTCCATAATATGACTCTATACCTTCTATTGATAGTAAAAGTCCCAAAGAAAACAAATTAGTGTCAAGGAAATAGATAAAAAAACATGATCTACCTCCAGTGTGTTGACTGAGCACTAAAAAATAAGCTGAGTTCTGATACCACTTTTTAATAAGTTAGGAATCCATGCGACTATTGGAAGTAGGACCTTCAATACATTATAAATTTACATTATAGAAGATCAATGTAGTTTAGTGTAGTGAATAACAAATCTTTAAAACTTCCCTCAACTAAGTATACCAGAAGTATGAAATCAACTAACCCTACACACCAAAAAAAGAAGATATCACTCAAAACTCATAGAAAAATTACAAACATGCAAGGAAATAGAATTAAAATAAAAAAGGAACAAAAATTAAGTGAAGAACATAAGGGGTTTAACATTATTTAGATAATGAGTCTTACATGCCTGAAAGAAACATTATTACTACTTTTATTATCATTGGAAGTAAAAACATTACAAATCAGATTACTAAATACAATAAATCAAACAAAATATCTCACACTTAATGCTCTTTATATTATAAACACTTATCACTGAGGTCCCACTCACTTATATAGTTAGTATCATCGGGTCAACTAGTTAAAACCGCTCCCCCAAAATCACAATTAAAATAACATGACCACCTCAACTGGAATAAGAAACTGATGACCCTTAAGATTTACTGAACTTTCATACCTTTAGAGAACCATTGAAATATATAAACTTCTGATGGTCCAACTACCCCCAGAGAGATCCTGTTTCTACTACCCACACATCGTATTGATCTAACTTACAATTAACTAAATCCAGTGACATGGATATAGTGAACCGAAACTAGACTTTACATCCCAACACCTTTATCCCATATTGTTGATATATTTGATCAGTTAAATGGATATATATGGTTTTATATAATCGTACTTTTATTTATATGTCATTAATTAAGGGAAATATAAGATAACATATCGATGATAACTTTATTAACATATTATGGATATTATGAGTTTTTTATAATGCATTTATGTGTCTCTAACACACCGACAGTTTTTATATCGATGATGAATTAGATCCAATACATGTATTTGGACACCATTAGGGTAGTATTTTTGGATGATATCTTAATTTAGTCATGATCAAAGAAAAATCATGAGAAATATGTAGAATTTGTTTTAGGAATACTGTATGGGTATAAGTTATATGAAATATTTGTTAAATTTTACTTTTTAATTCAAGAGGTGATTTTTCCTGGGTATTTTTTATCTAATAATAAAATTTTATAAACCTTGGAATGATGAAGGTTGTGATATATTTGGAAAAGCCCAAAATATTCTTTGAAATGTAAATATTTTTTATATTTATATGTATTAATAAAGTTTTTTTGACAAATTATCTATGTTTAATTCACGTATGAGGTATTTTAATTGGAAAATATCAAAGTTCGAGTAGAATGAAAAGTATAAAAAGGCCTTTCTATAAATGATGAATAGGCTTACTTCAATTCAATTTTTATCTCTTAATAGTAGGGAGATGAATATAAAGCGTATTATGATTCTTGATGAGAAGTTTTGGGGTGTTCCATTATGAAATGAGATTAATTTTCTTTATAGGGATCGATGTAGTTGAAACCACATTAGAAGAACTATCATATACAATATTTAGAGTTAGTTACAGTGGGAAATTCCTTGAGGAGTTTAAGGAACTATCAATTTAGTGAGAAGTGTTGGTGCATAACAATAATAAGTGTCCTAAGTAAATCTTCTCAAAAAGGGATCTCAACTTTAGGTAGAAAACGATATGAATTATCATCAAATGTTTGACTTTGAAATTATATATATATATATATATATCATAAAAGGGGAAAATTATCATTCATTCTTTGGGTATGAAGACTCAAACTCAAAAAATTAAAGGAAAAGATAAGGGTAAGTTGATAGGTATGTTATCTAATTTCTATTTAAATAAATATGAAAATAATAATGGTGTAGTTCATTCAATTTTGAATATGATAATTGCATTTTTGGAATAAGTGAAGGAGTCAAAATTATCTAATTTAGAGTGTATGAGAATGATAAACCCCTTAAATGGTGGGGGGACTTTATATGGGTGGAGAAGGAAATTAAACTAGATTTCATATTTCAAGGGAAGAGTGGTTATTCTTGTGCATTTGAGGAAAGAATTTATAAAGTTCTATCATAATTCTAGTCAGGAATTATTTTCAGTGATCACAATGATATATTGTGATATTAGAAATCTATTGGTGGCTAGATAGTAAGAAGGAAATTACTGAGCATATTTCCTAATGTTTAGTCTATCAGTAGGAAAAGTAATATCATCAATGGCCAATTTGATTTTTTGTAACCCTTAATTAAAACTACATGAATGTGGGATGCCGTTTTTATGGACTTTGTAATGAGATTTCAAAAGTCACCCCAGAAGCATGATGTTTTTTGAGTGGTGTTGGACTGGAACATGAAGTTATAACATTTATTATACATTTAGAAAACACATTAAATTGAGGACTATATCATGTTATATGTTAAGGAATTATTTAGAATTTATGGAGTTTCAAATCTCATTATCTTGGATAGAGATCCTAGTTTTACATTGATATTCTGAAAAAGAATTCATAGTACAATTGGTGATTAGTTAAGTTATATTACTTTATATATTATTACCAATAGATAAATTGATAAAAAAACAAACTATACTTATTTTTGAGTATATTATTAGTGAATATGTGTTAGAATTCAAGAGATTTTGGGAAGATCATTTACCTTTGGTTGAATTTTACTATAATAAAAATTATTAATATATAATCTGATTAGAACTGTTTAAGGATATATTTAGAAGGCCACATCAATAAAAATTACATTGGTTAGAAACTAGTGAAAAGACACTTTTTGGACCATGTTTGGTTAAGGATACAAAAAATTAAATTAAATCAATCTAGAAGCATATGAAGACAATGTATAGCCAATAAAATTCTTATTTCAATAGGTAATAATCATCTTTAAGTTTTGAGATTAAAGATCATGAAATTTTGTAAGTGTATTATCAATTAGGATTCCATAAACTTAGGTAGTTAGGAATATTTCTACCATGATATGTGGGTATATTTAATATTATGGAATAGATTAGATAACTATCACATTAGTTAGTATTAATACAATGTTATGTAGTGATTCAAAATATCAATCATGTTCCTCAGTTCCAAATGAACCCATATCTTGTCGAAGATTGGTTATATACTTGGATATGGATGATAATTATGTGAATAAACTGGTATGAATCATGGATAAATGATAAAATATTTTAAGAGAGAATAATATTCCCATGGTGGGGGTTTTATGAAAAAATAGAAAAATTCAAGAGAAGAATTATAAAATAGATTACCATATGTGAAATCAATGGTCAGAGTTTTTCCTAGAAGATGTATTTTAGTGGCTTTTCCATTGGTGAAAATTCACATGACTAGAATAATTTGATTACCATCAAACTACAAGTTAATTTTTTCTTTTAGGTGTGGTGAATTTTAAACTAAAATTTAAAGTTTTTTGGTGTTGTTCTTATCAAAAGTATTTGATTTTAATGATAAAAAACTCTTAAAAGTGCATAATATTTTCTCTTAAGTTGTGTAAATCTAGATTGATTTCATCAAGATATATGCCTTTGTATAAGTCTTCTTGAATTCATATAAGAATCATTGTATAAGGAATACAATGCAACCCTAAGTACCATTCCACATAAATCCCTAGAACAAGGCTTATGGAGCAATGAGAACGACTATGCCACTGCCTATCCAGGTTAAATTTTTTCACCAAGATTTAAAACACAAATCCCGACATTTATACTATAGTAAAAAACACATATCCAAGTAACTCCTCCAACTCAACACCACAAGTTAATCCCTATACTTTAATGTTTTCTTTGCAGGATTTTCCCACACCGCAACCCAGATGCCATGCCGTAGAAACCTCAAATTTGGTAGAACCACAAAAGTCTCCATAGTGAAACCCAAGGCTATGTTGAAACTACCTATATTTTGGAATAACTATAAAATATTCCTTTGAGACTCCACACCAAACATCTTTCCTTATACTGAAAAGTCTTCCCCCATGGTGTAGAGTGATAAACCACATCGCAAGTAGCCTATCCGGGCATTGAATTTATTATGGAAAAGATTCATTGAACATGGATATATTCGAATTTAAAACCCCATAAGGAATCCTTAAATTTACCAAAAGATTTGGATCCTATAAATAGAGACCATCAGAGTACTTTTATAATAACAATAACTTTCTCATCCAATTTTCAACATGCTCAATTTCTCATCAATCTTTATAGATTCTGAATATATTAAATCTCTCACATTAAAAATCTTCCTTCTTCTCTCAAGAGAGTGTGCCAAATTTTATATATTAATTACTCTCATTATTTTATTAATATCTCACAGTACTTTATCATATTCTTTGGGTGATTAGAGTCTAAGATACAAATACCATGTTCTTCCTCTTTATTCTAATTTTGGTGTTTAATACCATTAAAGTAAATGACCACTATTTTCTTTCAATTTCATTTAAAAGGTAAGGGAATACATCATTTGTGGTTTCTAGATTAATTTTTAATGAGTTATTGCCTTTTTTATTTTATTTATTTCTATAACCTTAAAATAAAGTGATAGTTTTGGTATCTTGGATACCAATAAATCCAAGGGACTGAAACGTTAAATCCTTAAGCGATTGAGTTGGGAGACATAAGGGTGCATTCAGGTAATATTTTTGAACTTCCTTACCAAATATATATCCTCACTTACTTTCCACATTTTCAATTATTTATCACTTAAAATATTTATTTTATTAAAATTTTTAATCCATTAATTAACCCTTAATCGCTTAATCCATTTTTCATATTTAAATTGTTTAAACATTTTATTTTCAAACCACTTAAATGAATAACTCTTTGTTTTATTATTCCACTTATTTTATTATATTTAATTATATTTTTGTGACTTAAAAACTTTTATTATTTTATTTTTTTAATCAAAATGTTTTAATTTATTCATTCTTTTATAAATACATTTTAAAATTGGATTATTTAACTTTTAATTTTTAAAGGGAAATTCACCCCCAATCATTCCATTTTACCTATTTCTGAACCAAATTTGCTATAAAAGGTTTTTTTTGAAATTCTCAATTTCATTGTATTAAAATTATTTATAATATTTTATGTTTAAAAAACTTCAACTGTTTTTTCAAATAAATATACCTTTTTTAAAATGGATTTTTCATACACCCATAGTGATCCTGAAGGACAATCATTAGGTCATGCTACATTTTTTGATGGTACTAATTATTCTTATTTGAAATATAGAATTTTTTATTTTATTAGATCTATTATATTTCCTATTTATAAAATGTTTATGACAGGTTATACTCTTTAATAAGATAAAGAAGAAAAATAGTCCCCTGATGATATTTATACTTTGGTATTAGACGATAAAGATATGAATGAATTATATTGTGGTTTAGTTGAAAATAAATTTAGTAGAGTTTAATTGTAAAATTCTATAAAAAACATGTAAATTATTAGAATTTACACATTAAGGTTCAAATAAATTTAATGATATAAGGTTAGACATGTACAAACATGTTTTAAGAGTTTCTCTATGCATCTTAATAAGTCTATAACTGATATGTTTACTAGATTTACTAATATCTTTAATGGAATAAAATCTATTGGTGACTCTATTTTTATAATTACTTTTTTCAAGAAAATACTTTGGGGTTTACCAAGAAATCGAGAACCAAAAGTATCCTCGATATAAAAAGTTAAAGATATAAAAAATATGCTATTCGAGGAGAATATTGGTTCTATCATGACATATGAGATAATTATGAAGAGACAAGGTGAAAATGAGGTTAAGGAGGTCAAGGAAACTAAAATAATTATTTCATTCAAGGAAAACAATGAAGACTCATCTGGGAGTGACTCCAATATTTCCATATTTACCAAGATGATGAAAAGTATAAGAAAAATAATAGATCCTATAAAAACTTCAAAAAGAAAAATAAAAAATTTTAGGCAACTTGTTTTTGTTGAAAAAAGAAGGGTCATAACAAGACATGCCTTCCCTTGAATAAGAAAAAGTAAAAAAGATAAGAATCAAGGTAAGAAATCTCTAAGGGTATCGACTTAGAGTGATAACGAGGAATCAATTTCAACATAATAATCAAGTGATGAAAGTAAAAAGTGTCTCATAACACATGTCAATGATAAAATTAAGGTCAATTATAAAATTTATCTCTATAATTTTCATTCTACTTATTATTCTTATATATCTTTTACCTTTTATTTTACTTATGAATATATTATTCATGATAAAAATGAACTTGAAAATGGTATTTTCTGATCTTATTTCAAAATTCAAATATCTTAAAAAGAAACATAATCTTTTTTTTCTAAGAAAGATCAATTTTTAAAAGAAAACGTGGATTTGATTTTAAAATTAAAAGAACAACCAAATGTTAAAAAATTTTAATTTTAAATTAAGGATCTTAAAAAAATACTTTTTTTTTTCATTTTACCAAAGGAGAAGAGAATTTAAATAAGATTTTGGGTTCTCAAAAACTTATTTACAATCTTTATTATTTTGGTTTTTCAAAACAATATAACAATACCCAAAATTTCTAAAAACACTAATTTTGTAAATGGAATTTCACAAAATATATTTTATAATTATCTCATGAAATTTGGTCATCTAGTTTATGAATGAAACTGTAAAAATGTTAATTATGGTAGAACTAAAATAATTCATCTTTGTTATCATTTTTCAAATGGAAAATATTTTTCCAAAAAAATGTGGATTTAAAAATATTAATTATATAACTTAATTGGACCCAAGATATGGGTACAAAAAGCTATAGTTTCTTAATATTTTATATAAAAAGAGGTAAAATCATAATTTACTTGGTATATGGATAGTGAGTGATCTTGAAATATGTGTGGTGATCCTTTTGAATTTATGAATTTTGAAAATTTTGATGGAGGACATGTCACTTTTAGAGAAAATAAAAAATAAAAAAATACTGGTATAGGTAAAATTGGTTTCTCCAACTCCACTCTTATTAAATCTAATTTATTATTTTAAGAAAAGAAAAATAATTTTCAAATTATTAGTTAATTATGTGATATCAGTTATAAATTAAAATTAATTTTTTGTAATATTTTTAATTCTAAAATAATTATTTTATTTTCTACAACCTATTTTCAAAATGATTATATTATAGATTTATATTCTTCATCAAGAGAAATTTTTAAGTATTTAATTGCACAAGATAATGATTATTGGATTTGTAATCAGCACCTAGGTAATTATAATATTCACCCTCTTATCAAAATAAACTATAAACCACTAGTATGAGATTTACCAAAATTGTTATTTAATTATAACTTAGTTTGTGAACCTTTCCAACATGGAAATCAACACAAGTCTTCCTTTAATCCTAAAAAACTTGTTTCCTCCTATAAATCCTTATAAATAGTCCACCTTGACCTTTTTAGACCAAATTAAGTTGATACTATGTAACACCCCAAGATTTTATATTATTTTATATCTTCAAAGTATTTCAATAACTTGCGCTACACGCAACACCATGTTCGAGCGTACCACGACTTACCAAACTAGCCGTTCAAAAAAAAAAGAGATTATGAATAGTATTAACCAAATTTTAAATTTTATATATATCCTATATAATTTTAACATTCATATTTTGTGTTTCTTAAACATAATATAAGAAAAATCCAATTTTTAAGATAAAAGAGGTATTTTTCAGAAAATACAGATTTTCCACCTTTTAATGGAGAACCCTTTTTAAATCCAACATTTGACACTTTTATATATTAAATTTAGTGAAATTAAATTCTTCTTTAGAATAGGGACATAAAAATTTAGTTTTGATAAATTTTTGGTACTTTTCTGATAACTTTCATATTTTGATGAATAGTGAAAAAATACTAAGTTTTAATTAAAAACAACTTTTTTAATCGAAATAATTTATATTGTTAAATTATACATTTGAGTGGTTTTAAAGTATCATTATACTATATTTTTATCATTTAATATAATTTAAGTCATTGTATGTAATTTTACATTTAAACTGATTATAAACAAGTGTCAATCTTTTGATAGTTATTATTTCTTAAAAACACGCATTCTGTTTTAACAACATGAATTAATTTTAAATTAATTTTGGCCACTTTTGTGTTTTAAATTTAGAAAAATGGATTCCATATTTGGAATCAGTAGGTCCAAATTGTGTAAATATGTAACTTTTATTTTTAGAAATTATGAATTTTTATTTCAGTAAATATTTTATTTCCCATGGCTAAAGGGTAAATCTGGTAAATTAGGGTAAAAAATAATATTATAATAATATTAAATTATCCTAACATGTGTCCTATTAGAATTGGTTGATAAATTTCCGGTCATGGGAATCCTTGGGTCGATTTTGGGACCCCATGGAGCCACTTGAGAGTGATAATGACACTTTATATTAATTAATTTAAAGTAAAGACAAAAATGACATAAACATATATCTTTTAGTAATTTTTTTATATGGGGTTATATAAGTTATCTATTAAATTATAAATAGTAATTATAAAGATAAAAATATTTCCTATATAATTATATTTAACTTATTATTTTTGGACATTAAATAACTAAATTTATTTATGACTCAATGATGATGCAATAAATACCTTATTAATGAAAGAATCAAATAAATGGTATTGTAAATATTAAAATAAATATAATTTGAAATTTTTGATGCCATAAATGAATTTTATAGGTGAATATGATATGTTAGGATTGATTCAATGTATTTTTTTGAAGTAATCAAGTTGTGATGACTTTCACAAAAACCAAATACTAAATAGTATTAAAATTGACAAAAATGGATTTTCTAAAACAAATATTATATTATTAAATTATATAATAATCCTAAAAATATAAGGATTTTCTAAAGAACTTATATAATGTTAGATATATTAATAGTGAACCACATGGGGTTCTCTTGGCTTGTTATAGTAAGTTTATTAACCGTATAATATAAAAATAAAAAGAGACATGGTAAATGTAAAACTATTTAACTAAGAGTTAAATCTAAAAGAAAAGGTTAATATGGTGACCTAAACCTGTATAAAACCAATTTTTTGAGAAGTTTTTGACCCATCCCCACCTTATCCTCTAAATAAATCATTTTGAAGCCATTAGAAACCGAAAATGATTTTATTATAAAAAAATATTTCAAGTCTTTCCTAAAGTGACCCTCACCCCTCTTATAAAAGGGTACATCCCCTTGTCTTAATTTCACACCTTCAAAGCCATTTGGTTCGGCCAAAACCTACCCAAATATCCTATAAACTATCCTCTCTTAAACTTATTGGCCTTAATTTGATTATAACGACAACCTAAGGATCCCTTTTGATCAACTCAAAAGGAAACATCTGAAGAACAGGTAATAATTTCACCACCCCCTTTCAAGTTATTTTCTTCTTCCACTTACTATTTCTTTATTGTTTCCATACCAAAATAATAAATCTAGTACCTTTACATACTTTGATGTTATTATAAATATTGAATACGTATGGCTTACCGTCTCCATGTCGTGGTGTAGTTTGTTATTCAAAAACTTAATTATTTGGATGGGTATAATAATGAGTATAACTGATTTAAATAATAAATATAACATGATAATGATTCTGTATATATAATATACCATCCAATTACATATTATTTCACCATCAATATAATGATATTGTTGCTCATGCATACGTATGGATTACCATCTCCACAAATGCAATGAGATTCATTCCCTACCATAATCATTCAAGAATAATTTTCATTTTATGATTAAAAATAATGTTTATGAACATAATATCATTCTGTATATTAATAAAATACATCATATCCATAACAAACATGGCTTACGTAACCAATAATTTAAAGTAAAACGAATCAGTTAACATCTGAAATGATGATAATACTAAAATATTATTAACAAAGCAATATTAAGAGATCATATAAGATATCATATTTATATATATGATTATTGTATAATTTAATAACAATGATTTAACTATTATACAGGCAGTTAACATACCCTTGACTAAGGAAAAGTAAAAGGTAAGGGTTAATTCCTCAATCTCATTATTATCTGATATTTTTTATTTGATAGTTTTTACTGGGACATATTTATTATCCATGTCCATGTTTCATAAAAGAGTTTACAAAAGGATTCTTTTTAAGGGAATCTTTAACTAAAAAACAATTTTAAATGTTTTAAAGATTTATTCTTCTAAACCTTTCTCATTAATGTCCATGTTTTCAAAATGATTTTAAGGATTTATTTATATGGACATAAATTATTTAAAATGTTAATTCCTTTCAAAAGTTTCAAAGTGGTATGGGACACTTTGATTAAAAAATATCTTTTAAATGACTTTATTTATAAATTGTGTGAATTTTAAAATGATTTCATGGAAAAGGTATATTTCTCTCAAAGAGTTTTACTGATCATTTTCAACTATGTCAACATCCATTACTGGATATTATTCTTGATTGAGGTTGATTTACTATGATAAAAATATTCCATATTGTATAGAATGTTTTTTGATATCTTTGACTGTGGATGTGTTATTTTTATACCATTAATGGTTTATGGATAAAGTATTGACATTTTTTATGCTAGTTTTAATACAAATGTTTGTGTTATGTTTAAAATCTTTCATATGAGGAATGCATTGGAATTAGTAAGTGACGGGTGGAGCCTGATATAGATCCTCGATGAATCGGTAGGTCTCATGAGAAAAAATAGTGTCTTGGAATAAGGCCTTGAAAAAATATTATTTGTAGTGTTGGCACAAGGCCTTGAATATATGGTTATGAAGTCTGATATTATGCATTCTATCATTATGAAAGTGGATATTTATATTGCATGTGATTATTCTACTGGTAAAATATCCATGTGAATAAGTAAATGGAATTATTTGATTTTATATTTTCCATATTATGCTGAAGTTTAAGTTTAAAAGGATTTTTTAGTCTTATACATTGGCTTAAATGTTTATGCTTATTTATTAAAGTTTCCACTAAATTGTTATTCTTACTGAGCATCTGAGCTCACCCCTTTTTATGTTTAATTTTTTCCAGGATGTGAAGAAATATTTTATGGTTGACTTGTAGGGATAATCTAAGGATATAAGTGTGGTCAATGGGGAAAAAATGTTGTTGATGTTTTTATTTCATGATATAATGTGAAACTTATGAATGTATCTAGCACTTCCAAGGCTACTAAACTGATCAGTCTTTTGGGAAATGATTCGTTGAATCATGCCAATGTTATATAATAATGCACCGACTCTGGGTAACTGGGGTTGAGGATTTACAGTTGGTATCAGAGGAATTTTATACATACCTTAGAAACTAGATTTAGTAAAACTCTGATTAGAGAAGATTACCCTAAGATAGACTTTGAGGATTAGTATAGAAGAACTTACTAGAATTTTGGTAATGTATAGATTTTGTGAATTTTACAAGCAATACATCCCTGTATGGATATGAGTAGGTAGAGGTGACTCTGGCACAAATGTACCTAAGAGTGAAAACTCTGACAAGGAGTTTCGTGCTTGACCCAGGGTATCCTGATACATGACAATAGGCCTTGCTGCACTCTTGGTTATGACACTCATGGGGGATATGCTTAGGATAATTCACATTTTCCTTGCAAGACATTATAAAGGATTTAAGAGTAAATACTTCATAAAAAAACATTTTATGATTATATATTATATGCATAATATTTTCAATTTACGTTAGGTATTTTAAAAGTTTGGAATTATGCACTGCGATTCATAAACTAACCTGGTGTATGCCATTGTTTAGAAATGGCGCCTAGTAGAAGGAATGCAAATTCCAGTAATACGCAAGATCAAAAGATTAATAAGGATCATATCTTTCATTGTATTAATCCAAAATTTAAAAGAGAAATAGTCTCCCACGTATTCTCATCATATGAAAAAATTGTATCATGTGTTAATAAGATAAGTAAAGAATTCTTTGAGTCCTATGGATTTGAAGGGAAGAAAGAGAAGAAAAGGATGGTAGAGAAAAGGATGGATAAAGGGAAGAGGGGAAAGAAGGATTTTCCCATATGTGATAACTGTGGAAAGAATCACCTTGTTAAATGCTTGAAGGGAATGCAATTTTGTTATAAATGTGGAGAAAAAGAACACCAAGTACGTGATTTCAAGGGTAATAAAAAGGTTTCAAATGTACAATGCTTCATCTGCAAGGAGTTGAGACACTACGTGAATCAATGTCCAAATCATCAGAGCATGCCCCAAATGATTCTATTGGATAATAATCAAGTTATGATACTACCACATATGAAGAGTATTGACTAGTGTTATTATGGTGTTATTAAAGAATTATTTCATTTGAGTGTTGTATAAAGGATGTAATGGTTATATGAATTATGGAAATAAATAAGGATTGTGCTGTAGTACTATTTCATTAAGGATTTGAGATTTTATGGGACCAAGTAAAGTAACACAGTTTCAGGTTATTTTTTTGGAAAATACATGGTTGAAGGAAAGGTAAACCATAATATGGTCCTGATACTGGGGTAGTGATTTTTGAATAAGAGATGGTTGATTTGGAAGAATTATATTGGATATTCTTGACTACCTTGGAACTAATTAATGTTTTGTTTATTCCATTATTGTTGGAATATTCAAAATTTTTGGATATAAAGAATATATATAGTATTCTATAAGGAATAAGGGAGCATGAATGTAATCAATAATGTTTTATGGTAATTAAGTGTGTTATCATGTTTTAAAAGAATACATGATGAAGGTATTCATATTATATTATGTGGCAAAAAAGATCTTCATTTTGTTTACATACCTTATAAATTTTGGACTGTGAGTTTGGACAGGAGTATTTTGGATAATTCTAAAGGTTGGAATCGATTAAGTTTGACATTGGATACTATTGTTAAGGTTAAATAATTTCTTGTGATTTTTTTTATTTTCATAAAAAGGAAAACCTGGAGGTCGGGCGATAACCCATCACGTTCGGCAAGGCCGCGAGACATGAACCCACAACTGAAGGGCGACAAGGGTGCATCACCTACCACAGGCCCATGTGATGCCCTGGATTGTATAATGTAGTTTTTTAAAAGGTCTGATAGATTAATTATAAATTTATTTTTTTGGAACCCTATATGATTAGGATAAATAGAATATTTTTAAGTTCTATTATCTTTTAGAGTGAAAGATGAGTTTATGGTAGAAATTAGTTAAAGGATGGAACTCTACTTGTCAAGTATATTTTTCTCTCTTATTCTATGAGGAAACTAATTCCTAAAATTTATGTAAGGGATATTAAAACCAAAAATGTGCTATCCTAATACCTTATGTTTTTTTGAACCGACAATATTTTAAATCATCATAGATTGATGGCTTTGAGGCCCTTAATTTTACACTTATTTGTGATTGATGACCTCAATAACTCACTATAAATATTTAGGTTTTCTTCTAATTATGTGTATCTAATTTCCACCAATGTTCTCCTAATTGATATCATAATTTGGTGGTGACTTTTTCATTTCCCTTTCCCTCTTATTAAGACTAAATTTTATTAACCCAATTTCCGATGTGGGTTTTCCACGAAGGTATTTTTCTATTTTCAACCTTTTATTTTCAAAGAAAAATTTCAAATTGCAAGGAAAAAATTTATTCAAGGATGGGAGAATGTAACACCCCAAGATTTTATAGTATGTTATCTCTTCAAAGTATTTCAATAACTTTCTCTACACGCAACATCGAGTTCGAGTGTACCATGACTTACCAAACTAGATGATCAAAAAAATATTTTATGAATAGTATTAACCAAATTTTAAATTTTATATATCCTATATAATTCTAACATTCATATGTTGTGTTTCTTAGACATAATATAAGAAAAATTCAAAATTTAAGATAAAAGAGGTATTTTTCAAAAAATGCAATTTTCCGCCTTTTAACGGAGAACCCTTTTTAAATCCAATATCTGACACTTTTATATATTAAATTTAGTGAAATTAAATTATTATTTATAATAGGGACATAAACATTTAGTTTGGATAATTTTTTGGTACTTTTCTAATAACTTTCATATTTTGATGAATTGTGAAAAAATGCTAAATTTTAATTAAAAACAACTTTTTTAATCAAAATAATTTGTTTTGTTAAATTATAAATTTGAATTATTTTAAAGTATAATTAGAATATATTTTTATAATTTAATATAATTTATGTCATTGGATATAATTTCACATTTAAACTGGACATAAACAAGTATCAATCTTATGATACTTATTATTTCTTAAAAACACGCTTTCTGTTTTAACAACATTAATTAATTTTAAATTAATTTTTGCCACTTATGTGTTTTGAATTTGGAGAAATGGATTCCATATTTGGAATCAGGAGGTCCAAAATTTGTAAATAGGTAAATTTTATTTTTATAAATTATGAATATTTACTTCAGTAAATATTTTATTTACCATAGTTAATGGGTAAATCCGGTAAATTAGGGTAAAAAATAATATTATAATAATATTAAATTACCCTAATATGTGTCATATTCCTATTTTTTGATACATGTCATACCATGGGAATCCTTGGGTCTATTTTGGGACCCCATGGAGACACTTTAGAGTGATAATGACACTTTATATTAATTAATTTAAAGACAAAAATGACATAAACATATATCTTTTAGCAAATTTTTTTTACATGGGGTTATATAAGTTATATTTTCTAAAATAAAACTCATTATAAATATAAAAAGATTTTATACATAATTATATTTTATTTATAATTTTTAGACCTTAAATAATAAAATTTATTTATGACACAATGATGATGCAATGATTACCTTATTAATGAAAGAATCAAATAAATGATATTGTAAATATTAAAATAAATATAATTTGAAAGTTTTGATGCCATAAAAGAATTTTTTAGGTGGATATGACATGTTATAATTGATTCAATTTATTTTTTTTCTAAGTAATCAAGTTGTGATGACTTTCACAAAAATGAAATACTAAATAGTGTCAAATTTGACATAAATGAGTTTTTTAAAACAAATATTATATTACTAAATTATATAATAGCCCTAAAAATCTAAGGTTCTGCCAAAGAACTTATATAATGATAGGTATATTAATAATAAACCACATGGTGTTCTCTTGACTTGTTATAGTAAGTTTATTAACCATATAATATAAAAATACAAAGAGACATGGTAAATGTCAAACTATTTAACTAAGAGTTAAATTTAAAAGATAAGGTTAATATGGTGACCTAAACCTATATAAAACCTATTTTTTGATAGGTTTTCGACCCATCACTACCTTATCCTCAAAATAAATCATTTTGGAGCCATTAGAAACCGAAAATTATTTTATTATAAAATAATATTTCAAGCTTTTCCTAAAGTGACCCTCACCTCTCTTATAAAAGGGTACTGCCCCTTATCTTAATTTCACATCTCAAAATAAATTTGGTTCAGCCAAAACCTGCCCCAATATCCTCTAAAATATCCTACCTTCAACCTAGATTCCTTACTTTTATCATAAAGCCAAACTAAGGAGCCCTTTTGATCAAATCAAAAGGAAACACCTGAAGAAGAGGTAATAATTTCACCACCCTCTTTCAAGTTCTTTTCTTCTTCCACTTCCTATTTCTTTGTTGTTTACATAACAAAACAATAACTCCAGTAACTTATATATACTATGATGTTATTATAAATATTTTACAACCATATTCATTATTCTATCGATCATATAAATGACAAAGTCGCCATACGTGCGTACGCACGACTTACTGTCTCCATGTCATGGTGTAGTTTGTTATTCAAACACTTCATTATTTGGATGAGTATAATAATGAGTATAACTGATGTAAATAATAAATATAACATTATAATTATTCTGGATATATTATATACTATCCAATTACATATTATTTCACCATCAATATAATGTTATCGTCGCCCGTGCGTACATACGGATTACCGTCTCCACGAACGCGATGAGATTCATTACCCATCGTAATAATTCAAGTATAATTTTCATTTTATGATTAAAATTATTATTTATGCACATAATATAATTCTTTATATTAATAAAATACATCATATACATAACAAACATGTCTTACGTAACCAAGCATATAAAGGAAAACAAATCCGTTAACATCCGAAACGATGATACTACTAAAATATTATTAACAAAGAAATATTAGAAGATAATATATGATATAATATTTATGTATATAATTCTTGTATAATTTAATAACAATGATTTAACTATTATATAAGAGGTTAATGTACCCTCGACTAAGGAAAAGTGCAAGGTAAGGGTTAATTCCTCAATCTCATTATTATCCGAGTTTGTTTATGTGTATGTTTTTACTCGGACATATTTATTATCCATGTACATGGTTCATAAAAGAGTTTTAAAAAGGATTATTTTTAAGTGACTATTTAACTAAAAAATAATTTTAAATGTTTTAAAGATTTATTCTTCTAGACCTTTCTCATTAATGTCCATGTTTTCAAAATGATTTTAAGGATTTATTTATATGCACATGAATTTTCAAAATGTTAATTCCTTTCAAAAGTTTCAAAGTGGTATAGGACACTTTGATTAAAAAATATCTTTTAAATGACTTTCTTTATAAATTGTGTGACTTTATAAGGATTTCATGAAAAAGAGATATTTCTCTCAAAGAGTTTTACTGATCATTTTCAACTATGTCAACATCCTTTACTAGATATTATTCTTGATCGTGGTTGATTTATTATGAAAAAAGTATTCAATATTGTATTGAAGGTTTTGTGATATCTTTGACTATGGATGTGTTATTTTTATACCATTCATGGTTTATAGATAAAGTATTTACATTTTGTATGCTATTTTTAATACAAATGTTTATGTTATGTTTATACTTTTTCATATGAGGAATGCATTGGACTTAGTAAGTGACGGGTGGAGCCCGCTATAGCTCCTCGATAAATCGGTAGGTCTCATGAGACAAACTAGTGTCTTGGCATAAGGCCTTGGCAAAATCATATTTTTAGTCTTGGCACAAGGCCCTGACTATGTGGTTATGAAGTCTGACATTATGCATTCCATAATTATGAAAGTGACTATTGATATTGCATGTGATTATTCAACTGGTAAAATATCCATGTGAATAAGTAAATGGAATTATTTGATTTTATCTTTTCCATATTATAATTAAGTTTAAGTTTAAAAGGATTTTGTTTTAGTCTTATACTTTGGCTTAAATATTTATGCTTATTTATGAAAGTTTCTGCTAAATTTGTATCCTTAAAAAGCATCTGAGCTCACCCCTTTATATGTTTTATTTTTCCCAGGATGTGAAGAAATATTTTATGGTTGACCTGCATGGATAGGCTAAGGACATAAGTGTGGTCAATCGGGATAAAATGTTGTTGAAGTTTTTATTTCATGATGTAATGTGAAACTTATGAATGTATCCAGTACTTCCAAGTCTACTAAACTGATCGGTCTTTTGAGACATGATTTCTTGTATCATGCCAATGTTATGTAATAATGCACCGACTCTATGTAACTAGGGTCAGTTCATTACATAGTATCAGAGGTAAAAATTATGCCTTCGTAATTATCAATTAATTCATTATATTTACATGGGTTTTATTCTTAGCTCCTAAGAACGAGGATTGTAACTTCTTTATCAACTTTATAAAGGAATTTCAAATATGAAAAAGTTTGTAAAATATTTTAAATTATATGTGATCGTGGTGTAGAATTTAATAAAAATGACTTTGTTAGGTTTCGTACTTCTCAAGTCTATGATTACTACTTTCCCCCTCCTATAATAACTCAAAAAAATGAGGTTATTTAAAGATGAAATTGGACCCTCCAAGAAATTTATAGGACTCTACTAAACGAGTTTTCCCTTCCTCAATATTTTTGGGCCAAGGATTTCAATGCATTATACTTTATACTTAACAGTTTCCTTAAAAATCCCATCGTAGGAAAAACCCCTTTTGAAATTTGGAAAGGTAAAATTCAAAAATTTGGATTCTTTTAAGTCTCTAGTTTAAATTATTTATCCTTAATACTAAGGATAATTTATGAAAGTTTGACCCTAAATATGATGAAGGAATATTCCTTGGGTACTCTAACTCATGTAAATCCATCTGAGTCTTTAATAAAAGGAACAAGACCCAAGAAGAGTCAATTCAAACCAAATTATATGACTATATTCCGAAATCAAAGACACAATGTGATGATGATTTTGGACAACCTAGTGTAACCCTTTCTAAACCTCAATCTTTTAATGAAATTAAAGATGCTCCAAAATCATCATTTTCTCCTTTACCTAAGTATTGGGCTTAATCCAAAGACCATAATATTGAGAATGTTATCGAATCGTTATAATATGGAACTAATACTAGAAGGTTAGTATTAAATGAGGTTGAACATCAAGATTTTTTTCTCTCATCTTGAAACTTATTCCTTTGATGATGCTATTAATGATGAAAATTCAATACTTTCCATGCAGGAGGAGGTGTACCAATTTCAAAGGGACTCTCATGGAACATCCCATAATCAACCTATTATTGGAAACATGGGGTTTTTCGAAACAAAATGACGAACAATGAAATGTTATCTGCAATAAGGCTTAAATTGTTTCTAAATGATTTAATTAAGAAGACAATATTTATTATGGTGAAACATTTACAACAGTTTCTTGACTCGAATCTATTAGAATCCTGTTGGAATTCATCACCAATTTTAATGTAAAACTTTTTCAATTGGATGTAAAAAGTAACTTTTAAATGGTTTTATTTATGAAAATTCTTTTTTGGACTAACCACCTGGTATTTAAAATCATGAATTTCCAAATTCCATTTTTAAGTTAACCAAATATCAATACAGTAAAAAACATGACTCTCGGTCTTGGTATGAGTGGTTATCTAATTTTCTTTTACCAAATGATTTCAAAATTGGAAAATCCAATTATAACCTTTTTTTTTAAAATTTTTTTCAAATTATTTGTTAATTATTCAAATTTATGTTGAAGGTGTTATTTTTCAACTCAACTAAATAAACTATTTGCAATGAATTTTATGATTTAATGAATACTGAGTCTGAAATGAGTTTTATGGGATAACACAAATTATTCCTTGGTTTGAAAATTTCCCAAAATTATAATGGATATTTTTTAAACCAAATTAAATATACTAATGAACTTATAAATAATTTTGGAACGGATCATTCAGGTAAAATTAGAACATACATGAGTACTACTTGTAAAATGACATTGGATGACGCCAATCAATTGGTTAAAAAAGTCTTTATAGAAGTATGATTGGAAGTCTACTTTACCATATTGTGAACTATATGAAAATCATGTATGACTTTGTGGTCATTTTCAATCCAATCTAAAGGAATTTAATTTAAAATCCCTAAAAAATAATTTTCTATTATTTTAAAGGAACTAAAAACATTTGATTATTTTATCCTATGGAAACCTCTTTTGAACTTTCTAGTTTTTATGATGCCAATTTTGGAGGACTATAATTATATAGGAAAGATACTCATGGGACTTATAATTTACTGGGAAAATACCCCATCTCTTTGAGTATTAATAAGAAAAACTCCTTTTCTCTTTTTATAGCTAAAGAAGAATATAGAGCTATTGGGAGTTGTTGCACCCATGTTTTATAGATGAAATATAGTCCATTGGACTTTGGGATAACATATTATTCTATACATATCAAGTGTGACAACACTAGTTCAATAAATATTTCTAAAAATACTATCCAACACTCTCACACTAAGCACATTAACTTGAGACACCATTTTTTATGAGATCACTTTCAAAAAGGTGATATTGTTTATAAATTCATTTTCACTAACCTTTAACTTGCTGATATCTTCACTAAATCCATTCCTATTGATTTAATTGAATTTATCGAATTTGAGTTTTGTATGAATATATTTTTATCCAAAACACTTAATATTATGGCATTCTTGAGAAGTTTTTCTCTCTATTTTTTAAAAAACCATTTCCCAAACTTGATTTTAAATTTAAAAAAGGGTTTTCAAAACATTTCATAATTTTGGAAAAATAAAGTGAGTATAACACTCCAAGAAAAACATTCTTATATGGATATAAAAGTTTTTATGTTGTTCTAGCATATATTCTCCTATGTATTTATAAAAAAAGATTTTATTGGGCTTGTTAACCCTTTATCTATCCGAGGCACAGTAAGTGGGAATTTTTGTACAATTGATTTGACAATCATGAGGAATTTTCTATTGTTAGTTAATAAATCCTGTACTTAACTCTTAATTATGAAATTATATATTAGATATTTATCTTATACATCTTTTATTTATTTATTATAGTCTTGTCTTAATGGATATGATCCCTTTAAACTCTCCTGATGCATTATTTGAGGGGGAGATAATCTTGTTAATACTGAAATTATCCTAGAAGAGACATTTCATTTTTCAAAATTAATATTCAAAATTATTTTTTTAAAACAAATGTATTTAGATTTTTAAAAAATATATTTTTCAATGTTCTATTTTAACTTTTAAATAATATTTTTTTAATTTTTTCCTATTATTTTTTAAACTTTTGAAAATTTATTTTTAAAAAATTTATTTTTATATCTTTCAAAAGATCATTAATGATGATAAATTTAGATTTAATTTTTATCTCTTTATTCTATAATATAATTCATGAGTTATTTTTTATAATTTTAAAAGGGTGGAAGTTTTGGTCTTTCTATCAAACGGGGAAGTTTTTTGTTTTTGGAGAAATGGGGGAAGTTTATTGTTTAGGGAGAAATGTTTTATAAAAAAATTATTATTTTGTGGAGAAGTTATTTAAATTATAAGAAAATAACAGTATCATGGTAACTCTTTTTTATTCTCTTATTTAATTTAATTATTATTCAAGTGTTTGAGATCATTAAAAAGGTGGTGATTGTTGTGCTTCTCACCAGTCTTTGAATTTAATGATCATAAAAACTCTTAAAGTGTGTAATATTTTCTCTTAAGTGATATACAACTATCTTGATGTCATCATGAGGAAACTCTTTGAAAATTTAGTCTTGAAGTCATTTTATAATCCTTAAAGAAGGACTATGATGTAGACCTAAGTACTATGCCACAAATTCCCTTAAACAAGGCTTATAGAATAGTGATAAGGATCATGTCATAGATTATCTTGGTTAAACTTCTTCACCAAGATTTATGGTGAAAATCCACGCATTTACGCTATAGTAAAAAACATAGATCCAAGTAACTTGGAAAGCCCTACACTACAAGGTAATTCCTACACTAAAATGTTTTCTTTACACAGTTTTCCACACTACAAACTAGATGCTATGACACAAAGATCTTAAATTTGGAAGAACCACAACAGGACTCCATGCTGCAACCTAGAGGCTACACCATAGATACCTCAATTTTGGAAAACTACAAAATACCCCTATAAGAATCCACACTGTAGAATCTTTCCTTACACTGCAAATCTATCCTATATGGTGTAGTATACTAGACCACACCGCAAACAACTAGTCTAGGCTTAAAATTTATTATGGTTTAGATTATTTGAACTTAGAGATCTCCTGACTTAAATCCCTCAAAAGATTATATAACTTTACTGGAGGATTTATAGTATATAAATAGATACCCTTGGAGGCCTTTGGTAATAACAACTTACTTATCCTATCACCAACATGCACATTTTCTCCTTGATATTCATTTCTTTTCAAGCTCTTAAAGCTCTCTCTTTAAAAATATTCTTTCTGATCTCAAGAGTGATTTCTAGATTGTATATCTAACTTATTCTCGTTATTTTTTCAATATCTCATTGAGTTTGATCATATTATTTGGGTTATTAGATAATAATCTACAAAGACCCAATTCCTCTGATTTAGTCTAATTTTGGTTCTTTCTACCATTAAAGTAAGGGACTATTGCTGACTAAAAATTATTATTTTTTATTATTCAAACAATTTTAAAGAAAAAAGTGAGAAATAATGGTTTAACCACAACAGGAAATCACAAAACCATTGAAAAACAGTTTATGCCACCCAAATTTAACCTCCCCAAACAATTTCCAAGAAATATTACTTACCTGGGTGTCTGGGTCATCCCTTAAGAGGTCTTCAAACCAAATCACCAACATGTCCTAGGACTAGATGTACTCCTCTAAGATGATCTTCCGGTTTTTGAATCCCCATACTAATATCAAATCCTACTTGTAAATCAAGGAACAATAATCCTCATTAAGGACCACTCTCTATACAAATCCCATCATCTCGTCATCTTTTTCATTAGTATCATTAATTGTTAGAACCTGATTAACCAAAATTTCATCCGAGCTCATAAGAAGATCCAATGATTGATCAACCACATCACCTGCCTTCCGATGGTGGCAAGTAGCTTTGGAAGATGGGTGGGTATCAGAATACATCTACTTAGCTTTAATATTCTTCAATGAATGAGTCTTCATTGGGAGAGGAAAATAAGAATAATCCTTAATCTTTTTATGGTTACCCCTATGACTTTTACTCCTCCTCAGACTAGGGAGCCTACCACCTTGTTCTTCATCTTATGAATCACTTGGAAACATGGTAACACAATCACCACTGAACTCAAAAATGGAATCCTTATACCCAACCATAGAGGGATTGACTACTTCCTCAATCTCAGCCAGACCTTTATTAGCCAATTTTTTAGACCTATTTCCCAGCATGATACATATAACCTCCCTTATGGGACTTGACTGGAATGAGGCCTCACCCCCTAGAGCATTGCATTCTGTGGGATTGACCTTCTTTTTCTCTGAAGCAGTTTCTGTCTGATATTTGTCACTAGTGCCACTTGAACACACACCTGCGGCATATGAGGTACACATGTCCTTAGGGAATTCCTCATTATGAAACTCAAAAACAGCATTGTGACCACTACCACCATGAGGGTCTTTAGGAAGTGGGTGAACTATCACTCCAACATCCTCTAAAACAACATTGTGCCCACTACCACCATAATGGTCGGGTAGTGGGTGAACCATAACTCCATCATCCTTATCCTCTTCTAAAGTCCTCTTCTAAAAAGTAACTTATATAGAATTTTGGGGAAGGTCTAGGTCCTTACTCAGTCAATAGAAAATACCAGACACCAAGGTATTTCCATCCCGTGATTCACCTTGCAGAACCTTTACTGCAAGGTCCACACTAACTTGCCCCTGGAAGCCATCCACAATATTGGATACATGATACTTGCCTATACCAAAATATTTATGGATATCATGATATCTAGACCCATTCCTTCAAGTCACTACTGTATGCCCCATCTGTTTACAAGAAGAACAGAAGTTGACCGATGATTCATAAGCCACTTGCTACCGGCAACGAAATTATTCTCTTACTATGATCTATAAAAAATCTGGAGATAATCTTGAGAATTATATTAACACATAGACATGAGGGTTGACCGAGTGACATACAACATTAGTAACACTATTAGAGCATAGATACCTGCCTACGAGATTTCTGATCATCCTAACAATTGTAGGGTTCTAGAACTATAATGGAAGATTGGGGAAGCTCACCCAAACCATCGTGAAAGGCGAGTCTCGCTTCATATGGAAGTCATAGGTCCATCAAGATAGGTTGAAATGGGATATGTTATAGCTATAAGGTGTGATAGAACAAGATTTAATCAGATATTCCTATGATGAGAACTGAATAATAATATTCTTATTATTGAGAAAACCTATAATATCCCTATCTTAAAAATCCCAGGTGCCAAAAACAAACCTATCAAAAGCGTCCACTGAAGGTCTTCTCTACATGAATCAAGAAATAAAGGTCCTATTGAGGAGAGCCAAAGATGAATTAAACTTTGTGACCAAAATTAGAAGATTAGGGTTTCCATTATATAGATCTAGAACCTTTGGGCTTAGCAAGAAATGCGGGAACTGGGGAAGAAAATTGGGGTTGTATAAAGGGGAAATGAGGACTCCCCTACCTTGAAGGATGAAGAAGGTCCCTCCCCCACTAGAGGAGGAGGGACCGATGTAGTTTCCTCCATCATCACGAAGCGGGAGAAGAGTCGCTACGCCCTCACTGAGTTTATTCACTCAAAAAATTACTTGAAATGCTGAAGGGACTATGGTTTCTTTAAATTTCCTTTAAATAGGTAATGGACTACATCATTTTTGGTTTCTAGCTTCACCATTAAAGAGATATTGTATTTTCTATCTGGTTTCATGCTATAACCTTAAAATTAAGGGATCATGTCTTTTATATCTATCTTCTTGGTTTAACCTAAAAATTAAGGGATATTTTCAGTATCTTGGATGCCAATAAATCCAAGATACTAATAAATTAAATCCTCAATTGATAGAGGTGGGATATGTTGGGGTACCTTTGGGTACTATTTCCAAACATCCTTACCAAATATCTTGTCTCATTTAATTTTTTTTTGATTTCAATTATTTATCGCTTTTAATCATTCTTTTATTAAATTTTTTAATCCATAAATTAACTCTTAACAGCTTAATAGTTTTTTTTCATATTTGAACCACTTTAAAAATTTTATTTTCAAATCGCTTAATCAAATCACTTTTCATTTTATTCTTTTGATAATTTTATTTTTTTTTTATTTTTTTTTCATTTCTAAACTTTGTTTATTTTATTTTTATATTCAAATGGTTTTAATTTCTTCATTATTTTATGATTATGTTTTTAAAATATTATTGTTTTACTTTAAATTTTTAAAGGGAAATTCACCCCCTCTTTCCATTTTACCTATCCCAAGCCCACATATGGCTAATGAATGGTCAAGTACATAGTTTAAAAAATCATAAATAGCAATCATGAATTTTGTTTTCAGGGGAAGAGACTAATGCATGAATAGGTACATGGTTGTACAAAACAATAATACTAATCATGAATAGTGGAATATATTAGATATATGAGAATGAATTATTAGGTAAATGGTTTAGGAAAAAATGCACCCTACCTATGTAGTTGGGTGAAAATTTTACGCTTCTAATTTTACTATCATGATTTGACTCCTTTGACCCTCATTAAAAACCTAAATCAAGTTTCACAAAACATACAAATAATTTTAGGATATTTAGAGGATTATTAATTACTATTAAATAAATTTAGATGATTAATAAGGAAAATTGAAGATAGATTTAAGGTAAGAATATCTAGATCTGTTATCTTAGAAATCCCTATAATCCATTTATTATATCAATAACTTGAATCATTGTGGAATGTGAAAGATTTTGATTGTATTATATTTTTATTATTTTAAAACAATATTTGATGGTATGAATAAATGGATTCAATCATAAACATGATATATAAAGTTAAATCCACAAAAATTTAGAATATTCATATATAGGTTGGTGGATTATATTTTTTTTTATGGTTTTCCTAAATATTATTTACAAATTTAATTATTATAAAATATATATTCATGATAATTATTTTATGATAAATCATATTAAATGGTTTTTCAGAAATAATGATTTTAGTGTTAATGGATAATCTAGAAAATTTTGGGATTTTTAGAATCATCCATGTTTTATTAATCATATGGGTGATTTTTTTTAAAATGAAATATCCTAGAATTTATGACTTTGTATTTTAATGTATTGGTGATGAAATAGTTTATGGAAAAAATGTTATATTTCATGATGAAATATGTTTTCCCTAGATATAAGGGTTATTATTATTATATTTATATCTTGGATAAAAATGTTATTTTTAGAGATTTGTGTACAAAGAGTGTGTTAGGTTGATTTTAAAACCCTCAAACCAAGGACATAGAGGGATATATTTGTGAAAAGTCTAGGGAGTGTGAGTAATGGAATGAAAAATAGTAGAATGAGTAGGTTTGTAAGAAAAATTTCATTCCAAGGATGTGGTGTTTCATTTTAATAGATATGAAATAAGTGTTATATAAAAGAGTGACAAATTTCTCTATATATTGGGATGGATGAGTGGAAAATCAATCTGATTGGGTTTTAATACTAGCTAGTGAATTCCCTTATTTTATGTGCTCATGATATTCTAAAACACAAGTAATTTATTTAATGATTAATTTGATGATGTGGTACCTTGTTTGGAAAAAAGGATGGTTTTAAAACGGTTGTTTTAAAATAAGAAATAAAGAGTTTTCTAAGGAAATGGATTCTGAGGAAGAAACATGGATTTTAAAAAAGTGGAAATTTAGAAGTTTTATAAAAAAGTATTTTTATTATACAAATGGTTTATTTAATTTCCATTAAAATTATTTTTAAAATTTATTTTAATGATATTTGTGTGGAAAAATATCAAATTTAAAATATGGATTATTTGAAAACGTTTTTTAATTTTTTTGTATAAAATCACACTTTCATTTTATATTATCATATTTATAGAGATACATTAGAGTAATTAAAGAAATAAAACTAAGTTCTGTTTACACTCCCTATATTTACACTTTGGTATACAAGTATATCTTAGTGGTCATGGTGTAGGTAAGGTGGGGACTTGATTATTTGTTTCCAATGAGCCGTATATCTTTTGATAGAAATATGTCAATAAGTTATGGTTGAGTCTATATAGAGTATTAATACATTTTTATTAGGTTGGAATGCTGATGAAAAATGGTCAATAGGTGGATAGATAAGATAGATTAAAATTTTAAAGAGGTGGATTAATTATCTAAATTAATCACTAGAGTTAATTAGTAGAAAAAAAGACAAGAATGAACTCATGAAATTTTATAGTAGTTTAGTCTAAAGTGAACCCAATCTAGTCTTATACTTATAAACTCCATGATAGATATATTGTGCACTATATTTATTTTTGAAGAATAATTATAGCCTTATTGCAACCTACTTTTTCAAGTAGATGTATAACCAAGACACCTAATGTTTGTATGGGGTGTCACAACCCAATTACAACACTTAATTTAGACCATGGATGTTAGAACACAAATGGTATTGAGTTTAGAATATGGCAGTTACAACCTGAAGAAATTGTATGATTTGTTATGAAAAATCATAAATTGAAAGTGAGATTATGTGTGAGAGATAAGTAGTGTTATAGACATACAAAACAAGGATGAAATTGATAGAAGACAAACATGATAAGAATATGTAATTGTTCTTGAGGATTGTATCATCCAGTCTCACCAACATAGTAAAAGTCGAATAAGTTTAGGCATAACCCTTGAGAGACCATCGAATAGATGGGAAACTTTTTTCATAGGAAAAATTTCACATCACATCACAATATCACACCACAACACTTTTTGTGAAGTATCACTTGAAAAAATGTAATCTCCTGTCAAAGAAGTATTGTTTCACTATTTCTGTATATCACCATTCTAACCTAACACTTAGTTTCAAAGTGTAGACCTTCTTAAGGATAATTTATCTATGTTATTCATTTTACTAATACCAAAAACTTACTATCATTTAATCTTTTTAAGTATATATTATCTATATTTTTTCTTTTCCTAATATTAAAAACCCGGTATCAGGAACCTATTCTTTTTATACATAGAGTCTATTTTTTTATAATTTATTATGCTAACCTATTTATCTTAGACCTTATAGTCTAAGTAAAAAAAATCATTGTAATATGGAAGGTATGAATATAAAAAATTCATGGATTCCTCAAAATTCACGTCACTTTGATGATAATGAATATAGTTACTAGGAATACAGAATGGAGGCATACCTCTAAACATTAATAATAGAACATTATAAAATCACGGTAAAACCATAAAACCTAACATAAGTTTACCCAAAAAAAATTACAATAAATAATGATGCTAAAAATTTTTTGAATTAAAAAGTTATAAATATTTTATATTTTCTTATTAACATAAGTGTGTTTTTTCATATGTCGGTGTGTAAGATAACTGATGAGATCTATAATATTTTTCATGTTACTCACCTTATCTCAGATAAGATGATTAAAACTAAAATTGGAATACTTCAAGTGGTGTACCAATATTTCAATATGAGTAAAGATGAAAGAATCAATAAATGTTACACTTATTTACAAGAATTATGAATGTAATGAATTCCCTTGGGTAAAATTTGTAGAACCCTATACTTATTTAAAGTTCCCTAAGAGCTCTACCTAATAAATGACATGCAAATAAGGCCACAATAAGTGAGAGAAATAATTTCAAAGAATAAAAATTGGATAAAATCATCAAATCACTTCTTCAATATGAACTTGAGTTGAATAGTATTATGAAATAAGTGACTTCAAAAAATAAAGGTATTGCTTTCAATCACATATAAATATTAATTCTAACTCTTCTAAATATACAGAATATGAAAGTGATAAAGGTTAAATTGTGAATATAAGAAAAGGTATTTATAATCTAATGATGAAAAATAAAATGTTCAAGAAGTGACCGAGAAAATATATTAAGGATGAATGAAAAGGAAATAAAGGTACCTCAAGTAAGTATAATAGTTTTTTAGAACTAAACTATTTCAAATGTAAGAAAAATGGATACAACAAATCAGATTTTCTAAAATTAAAATTTGATGTAAGTGATAAGATAACACAGGTACAAAAAGTGTTTTATACTAAATTAATATTTCTAGGAAACATTCCTTAAGAGTGTTAAAGATACATGGTATAGTGCAAACATTTTCTCCATACATATGACTCAAGATTCATTTAAGTTTTTATCATATAATCAATGTGATGACAACTCCGTTACATTTGATGAAAACTCAAAGGGAAAGGTTAAATGATTTTTGATGTAGGTATTTATAATATTGTTTTAATTTAAGTTTTATATATTTATGGGTTGAGACGTAACTTGATTAGTATTTTAAAATTATGCAATGAAAGAAATAGTGTTAAATTTAAAGGTTATAAATGTGTATTTTTCAAAACTAATTTTTTTTATGCTAATAAAAATGAGAATATTTATTCAATTGATTTTTTTAATTTACTAACCATAATGTAAAGTATATTAATGCTATGTAAAATAATTTTATCATATGGAATTATAGGATTGGACATGTTAGCTTTTAACTATTATAAAAACTTTGAAAGAAAGGGCATGTACGACTGCTACTATAATTGAAAATTATTAATAAATTTACTTTTGATTCTTATTTAAAAAGAAAATAATATATAAATAGCTTTAAATATCTTAATGAAGTTAATATTTCAAGAGTATTATAACTTATTCATTTAAATTTGTTTGGCAATATGAATATTTCTAGTTTAGGATGTAATAAACATGTTTATGTGATTATTGATGATTTTAGTAGATTTACTCAGAATTTATTTATCTCACATAAAAGTGAAACCTTTTTAGATTATTGATATTTGTAAGATACTGAAAAATTTAAAAGTTTTTTTGATTGTTTCTATTATAAGTGATAATGGAAGAAAATTTATTAACATTTTTTTTAAAATAAAATGGTCATTTTCACAATTTTATGGTCCTAAAACACAATAAAAATGGTGTTATAGAATAGAAAAATAGAACTATTATTGAAATGGATAAAACTATGATAAATTAATATAGTTAACCTAAATATTTTATGGTCAAAATCTGTTAATACAACTTGTTATGTTTTAAATAGAGTTTTAATTATAAATTTTAAAAAAACCCTTATGATTTTTTTAATGGTAATTAACCTAATATTGGTTATGTTAATGTATTTGGGTGTAATGTTTTTTTTCTTAATTACTAGGTACAATCGAGATAAGTTTGATTCAAAAAGTGATTAAACTATTTTTTGGTTATTCTAATAAAAGTAAATATTTTTAATTTATAACAAAATAATAATGGTTGTATAGTAATTTGTTACTGTTAATTTTTTGAATATGTTTTGAAGAAAGATCCAATTTAATAATATTTTCATGAATATTTTAATGCTTTAAATTTTGGTGAAGAAAAACATCAAGAAGATATAAATATTAAGGGGAATATTATTCCTTCTAATTATGTTCCTAAGTCTTGGATGGATAAAAAATAAGAACCTATTGATATTGTAATTGGTAATTTTGATTCTGGTATTGAGACTATAATTTTTGTTTTTATTTTGTATATGAATTATTATTTTATTTCTGATTATATGCCTAATGTTTTTTTATTCTTTGAATGATTCAAATTGGATTATTTATATACAAGATGAACTTAATAAATTTTCTTGATGTAATGTTTGTAATTTAGTTGAACCATTTGCAGATAATCATGTTATTGGAACTAAATCGATTTTTAGAAATTAAACAGATGAATCTAATTAAATTGTTAAGAATAAATATAGAATTGTTTCCCAAGGTTATTTTTAAGAAAAGGGAATATAGATTTTGAGTAATCTTTTATTCATGTTTCTAATATTGAATCTATTATAATCTTGTTGGAGTTTTCATATTTTTTAATTTTTAAAGTTATTTCAAATGGATGTTTAAAGTGTGTTTTGAAATTATTTTATTTTTAAAGAAGTTTATGTTTCTCAACCCCCTGGTTTTGAAAATGAAAAATTTTCTAATAACATTTTTAGACATTAAAAGTATTTATATGTTCTTAAAAAAGAACCTCATCCTCAGTATGAGAGAATTACTTTGTTTTTGTTGAAAAATGATTTTACTAAAGGTCAATTATATTATACTTTTTTTATCAAAATAATTTAAAATTACATTTTTATTACAAAAATTTATGTTGATGATATTGTTTTTGGTTCTTCAAATTATTTTATATCAAAATAATTTTATAATTTGATGGATAATTAATTTAATATGAGTTCTATGGGTGAATTAAAATTATTTTTATGTATTCAAATTAATCAATGAAATTATGGTATATTCTTGATTCAATATAAATATTCTAAATATTTTGTTAAGCATTTTAGTCTTTATTCTTGTAAAACTTTAGAAACCCCCTATTAGTATTAGTTGTAAATTAGATTCTAATTATTTTTGTAAAATATATTGACTCTAAATTTTTTAAAGGCATGATTGGTAGTTTGTTATATTTAATTTCTTATATACTTGTAATATCACATATTTGTCTAGGTATGTCTCTATTTGAGTTTTTTGTTTGATCCTTGGTGGCTATAGCTTTTTCGGAGACGGATTTACTTTGTTAGGGAAAAGGAAATAATGTTAAGGGATATAAATTTGTTTGAATTACTGGAGTCTGAGCATAAATTGGTCAAATGTTACCATGGTTTCTTGGTAATTTTAGAAGCCTAAATTTGGGTTTAGGGTGTTTAATAAGCAAATGGGATAGAAAACTGTTTATAGAATAGTTACACATCATTTAATTGTACACACCATGTAATTGTTTCTAAACACATTCCGTGAATGGTTATAGTTCATGAACTAATTCATGGCATGAAATGAATAAATATTATGTAATTTTATTACACATCTTGTAATATTTAATTTGAATAAATAAGGTGATGGGTTTTTCGTCATATCCAATTAAAAAGTATTTCATGATGTGTAACTATATTACATGCCATGTAATTCCTCAACCGACTATTTTAATGTATGTTATGTGGATGATTTTTTCATTCACCCATGTTCATATTCTTCCTATCGACCCTAGGGATCCTTCTATATGATTTTGGAGTTCCTCCCTCTATACTGTGCATTTTTTTCAATAGATCCTCAGGTAATTGGTTCTTATTTATTTTCCCTATTCTATCCCTTTGATTTCCATCTGTTATGTGTAATCCCTTGACCATGTGCATTTTTTGGTTTGATCTTGATAAGTTTTTATCTAGGATAACTTTTATGATCATGCTCACCTTCTTCCTCGTGAGTGTTTGATGTTGGAAGCATTGTTCGATCATCAGTTAAAGGTAGGGGGTCTAAACCTAAAACCTATAGTTTTATAATTATAGAGTAAATGGAAAATTGTAATTGTACCAACATGTATGTGCCTCATTTGATCAAATAATGAATTGAATTATTCCTTAGAGTTCCTTTGGATCCAATTTATAATTTACTTGGCTTGTGTTTACCTTTCAGATGAGTAAACCCTTGAATATAAATGAATTGTTTAAAAACATAAAGTGTGTTTAGAATGACATGGATTGTGGGGTTTTTCTTGATATATATCCACCATGGATGGATTTATTATTGATATAACTATCATGTTATTGGTTATGACCAATTGATATATGAAATGTGTAATTGAAAGATAAATGGTAATTTTAATAATCAACCATTAGGCCATATGATGTGATATTGTGATATACTTGTTACTATGAATTGTGTTATAATTAAATGATGTAATGATTATATAGTGGGATAGGGACAGTGAAATATGTTTAAATGATTATATTGAAGGCTATACCTAGTTACACAAAATGAAATTCTTATATAGCAGGCTACACCTAGTGATACATGTAGAAATGATTATATAGAGAGATATTCCCAGTGATACATACTAAAATTATTATATAGTGGGAAATGTCCTATTTCCATACTGAAATTCTTATATAGAAATGTTGAATGAGATTTGTTTTATTTATACCTTGGTTATAAGGTTATGGTTGTAATGGTTTCAAGAAATTCTTAGATACATTCCGACATGGTAACAAAGCATGTTGATGTGGTATTAATTTAATTGTCTAATTAATTAATAAACTTGTTTATTGTATTATTTCATACACATATTATCTAGTTGGTTTTTTTAGACATGGTGGTGTCAACATACTAAGTTATACTCACACCCTATTTGTGTCTCTGTTTGGTACCCGAGCATATTATATGGATGTAGGTTTGGACACGAGCAAAGGAGTTGTTTATTGTTTTATTACTGGATGTGATGAAGTTTAGAGATAGGACCAACATGGGGTTTGGGACCGGGGATTTTGAGTCTTTATTTAAGTCTTATAGAATTTTATTTTTATTATTACTAGCATGAAATTTAGTTACAATCCATCACATTATTAAATTATTCCTTTATTATTTATTAGATTATTCATTAGGATTTTATTGTTGGCATTACTCTATATTATTATTTCCAATATTTCCACATTCTGATATTTATTTATTTGTTATTATTGGATTATTTAACTGTGTTTTAAAATATGAATCCAGGGGATATAATCTCCCCTCTATACTTATCACACCCCCACTTCTAGTCGGAAACCTCTAGTATATGAGGTGGCACACTTGAGGTCTTGTAACCAACCCGTTTCAGCTAAGTGAGAGTGCACCAATTAGAGGACATTACAAAGTGGTATAAGAGGAAATGTTTTTTTTCTATTTATTTACTATTTGGGAAATTTAGAAAATAGAATAGAATGTTTCAGGACTTGGTAATTAGCTTGTACATGGGAGTAACTAACCCATGCATGGGGGAAATATGAGTGCCTATGGGGGGATTGATGTTTATGCTATTCGTTTTTTATAGTTGATGTTATTTCACCTTGAGTGATTCACATGTTGTGTAAGGATACAATTTTATGATTTTATTAGTTTTTGAGATTTATACTCATGGCCTCATATGGTTTTGGATGACTATGCATGCATTATAATAGGTACATATGGATATATATATTGAAATTAATTGTTCATGACAAGGATATATTTATTTTATTGTGATATATACTTTCCTATTAAACTGTGATATGGGATATCCTTTATACTGGATAAATAAAGTCAATGAATTGTTATGTCATACTAAAACACTTTAAATCCATGTTTAAATGGACTAGGAGGTATTGGTTCTATATTTTTATAACATGTTGTCGTTGAATATGTTATAGCCAATGTTCTAATGAGTGTGTTTGTCTTGTATAGAAAATGCCTCCTTATCATTTTTGAGTTGAGAATCTAGATTGTGGAAATCAATATGCTTATAAAACAGCTAGACCAGAGCTACATATAGTTTTTTAGGATCAAATGGATGTTCATATTCATAAAATCTTATATTGGGTCATGAGATCCATGTAAAGAGAGACTATTCACACCATGACTTCAACGTCTGAGCTGACAAGATAGTTTTTTTATTGTAGCATACACCTATGTTTACATGGGAGGGAGGCCCCAGAAAACCATGTTCTGGATAGAGTTATTCCAAATGATCTTTGATAATCTTGAGACACCCATAGATAGGATCATGAAGCTTACTGTGTATATGCTTTGTGGACCAACCAAGCATCAATGGGACACTCTAGAGAAGGCAAGGTAGTAGTAGGAGTTATCCTAGATGTAATTTAAGATTATGTCCCTAATCCATTTCAATCCCAAGATGTCAAGGTATGGGAAGTCTTATGAATTCATGTATCAAGAACATGAGGGCATGTCAGTGTTAGACTATGATGAACATTTTACCAACCTGTAGCGCTTTGAACCATCTTTGTAAGCTGATGAGATCTACATGGATATATGTTTTCTGGATGGTATTCACTATGAGATCAGGTAACAAGTGTACTTGTTCTGACAGAGCAATTTTATAGATGTGATGAATCAAGAACTCATCATAGAAGAGAATCCGAGAGAGGCCTTGGGAATTGTACAAGATGTTTTAGAAGGAAAAATTATGAACTATTTTCCTAGTGGAAAGAAGCATCAATAGGATAGTTTTCTCCAAGGAAGCAGTGGTCAGAGCAGTCAGAGAAGTAGACAACCATATTAGGATCATTTTCTATAGTAGTGCTATCAATGTGGAAAGATGGGCCACAAATGGACTCATTATTTGTACCCCACATTGGAGTGTAATTCTTATATAATATTGGTCTAACTAAATAGGGTTCTTAGAGGCATAAAAAAATAGAGTAGTGGAAGGGTAACATAACATGTATCATATTCTGGGAAGGACTCAACTACGCCTAAACAAATAGGTAGCCAGAGTTCCACAGGACATTCTGTATGAGGTAAGGGATGTGGTACCCTAGTTCAAGAATGAAAATAATAGGAAAAGGTTATAACTCAGGGGATTTAGACTAGAGCCCAGGGTAGAGAATCTGGTTAACTACATGTTATACAAACTACATAGGCTATTGTGGATGAAGGACTGTCTAATATAAGAGGTATGATTCTTGTATCATCTAACCTTGCTTATGTTTTGTTTGATATAGCAGTATCATGATACTTTTTATTATATCTTTTTGTAAATGGTTTGGGGTTTTATGTGGAAATCATGGAAGAAATTATGACCATTGAAACACTTTTGGGAGTGATATCAGATAATATCAAATGTTATGAAGTGTGTTCTCTAGAGATTGGAGGTTACCATTTCTTTTGAGAACCATTTGTGCTATAAATGAATGTTTTAAATTTTATTCTTGGTAGTTCTATACCAGGGTCACATATTCTATTACCATATGAGAGTTACCTTTTTATCTTCTGATGGAGGCAACTATTGTCACTAGGGTGAGTGAGATCTTCATACTGGTTATACATGACCAATTTAGTGTATATTGAATTTTCTCATGGATAAAATAGATGATAATTCACTAGATGAAGGTGGAATGAAACATAATTATTTCCCTATAGTGGTAAACCATTTTTAGGATGTTTGTTTTGATGATTTATATGGATTACCTCTCATGTGAGAGATCGAGTTCATGATCGAGTTGGTACCGAGAGTAGATCCAGCTTTTATCCGGCCTTATAGAATGAAACCAGAAGAGTTTCGAGAGTTAAAAGTTTAGTTGAAAGATATGGAATATGAGGGTTTCACACATCCTAGTACATATACTTAGGGTTCTATAGTTATATTCTCCAAGAAAGATGACAATTTTTTGCACTTATGTGTGGATTATCGGAGGTTGAACTAGATTATGGTTAAGAACCAATATCCTCTTCCGCACATCAATGATATTTCTAATCAGCTGATGGGTTCTAAGATATTCACCAAGATTTATTTGTGATTAGGATAACATCAGTTAAGGGTAATAACATAATACATACCTTATACTAATTTTAATAGAAGGTTTGTCTTCAATTAGTTTGTTGTGATGTCATTTGGTTTGACCAATGTACATGTGGTATTCATGGCCTTGATGAATAATATATTCCATATTTTTTTTGGACCATGTTTTGGAGGTTTTTGTTGATGAAATATTATTGTACTCCCTATCAGTATAATATCATTCCAAACATCTTAAAATCATCCTAATTATATTGAGAGATCATTAAATTTACACCAATATAACTAAATGCAGTTTCTAGATTGATAAAGTACACTTATTGGGCCATTTCATCTCAGAGGAAGGAGTGTTAGTGGACACAATGAATGTTATATCCATGGTATCTTGGGATATTCTCAGACATGTCTTCAATATTAGAATATTTTTGTATTTAATAGGTTATTATTTGTTCTTTATCCATGAAAACAACCGTTTGGTAGCACCAATGTTAGGGATGACCAAGAAAGAGGTGATGTTTGTTTGGTCGAATTCTTGCAAGAGATATTTTCAAGAGATGAAAGGAAATATGACCTCAATAAATATCCTCAATTTACTTTTAATGGTTAAAATATATACCATGTACTATAATGCATCCTAATTTTGACTTGGAATAGTTCTGATGTAAGAGGATCGAGTGGTTGCTTATGGCTCTAGATAGCTGAGATCTCCTGAGAGGAATTATCCTAATCGTGATTTAGAGTTATTAATGGTGGCACATAACCTAATACATTAGAGAAATTATCTCATTGGTGGGAGGTTTATGGTATACAATGACCACAAGAGCCTCAGGTACATCATTTCTTAGTGGGACCTAAACCTTCGACATAAGAGGTGGGTTGAGTATCTGTAATATTTCAACTTCGGGTTGGATTATACAATGGGAAAGGGAAATTTCATTTAAAATTAATTGAGTTAAAATATTTATGAATAGGTAGTATTAGAGTCTTGAAATTATTGGTGGGTTATGGACCTCTTTTCAGACATGCATCTAGATGTTCAGGAGTCGCTGGGATGAGTAGCTCTGGCTTCGACATCTGTTATACTCATTCTTTTAGACTGGATCAAGATCAATTAGTTAACTAATCTAGAGGGATTAGTTATAATTTAAAAATTATATATTGGTGAGACACCATTAGGATTATATATTGGTATTGGAAATTCTATTCTTTTCCATGGATGAGTAATGGTTTCTACAGGTTTGCGTGAGGAGATGATGAAAGAGTTTCATGTTTCTAGATGGGTAGTACATCCTGGTTGGACAAAGATGCATCATGATCTCTTTAGATATTATTGGTGGTCATCAATGAAGGAGGAGGTAACATGTTTTTTAGTGAGATGTTTTACTTATAATCAAGTGAAATCCAAACATTAGAGGTCATCTCGACTTCTACACCCTTTTCCAATTTTTGAGTGGAAATGGGATGATGTCACTAAGGATTTTATGATAGTGTTACTCAGGAAATCCTATAAGAATGATTATTTATGGGTGATTATAGATCAATCAATGAAGTTAGTTCACTTATTTCCAATCAGGGAGACCTTCATAGTTGATGATATGTGCAGTATTTACATGCATGAGGTATTTTGGTTACATGGTGTTTCGAGGAGTATCATTTCAGAAATAAATCCTCATTTAACATCTAGTTTCGTGAAGGGTATTCATAATTCTATTAGTTAACAGGTTGTTTTTAAGTATGACCTATCATCCTTATACTGATGGTCAATCTGAGAGGACTATTTAGGTTTTGGAGGATATGTTATGAGCCTGTGTTCTAGATTTTGGTGGTTTGTGGGAGTAGCATATGGAACTCGTGGAGTTTTCATATAATAATAGCTTCCAAGAATCTACCCATATGACTCATTTTGATTATTTTTATGAAATTAAATTCCGTTCACCTATTTATTGAGTAGAGGTAGGTGAGTCCGTGCTTATTGGGGCTAGTCTCATGCATGAGATGTCCGAGTAAGATTAGTTGACCCGATAGTAGTTGTTGACCTCAAAAAGTAGGCAAAAATTGTATGCTAACCATCATAGATGACCTATAGAGTTTTAGGTTCATCATTTTGTTTTACTTAGGGTTTATCCTAGAGTGGGACAACATCATATTGTGAAATAGGGAAAGCTAGTGACCAGGTTTATTGGGCCATTTAAGATAGTGGATAGAGTCAGTTCAGTGGTGTACCGTTTTGACCTTCCACAGTGCTATAGTTCCATGAACCATGTTTTATATGTTTTATGACTTCAAAGATATTTTCAAAAACTTCTCATGTGACAGACTTAGCAGACTTTGAGCTTCATTATGATGTGTCCTTTGAGGAGCATTTGAAATAGATTGTGGATCGCAGTGAGAAGTATATTCGAGGTTGGATGATTCCCCTGGTTTGAGTATAGTGGAAGCATGAAAAAGTTTAGAAGGAGACATGGGAGAGGGATTATGATAAATAAACATAGTGTCCAGACTTGTTCACCATGACCCCACATTGATTCTTGGAGTAGCTTGGGGATGAGCTGTTATAATATGGAGAGGTTGTAAGATCTTGTCTCTTTTTTTTTCTAGGTATGTCCCTCTTTGACTTTTTTGATTGGGCCTTGGTGGTCATTTATTCTTTGGATATGGAGTGTCTTTTTTGGGGAAAATTAACTAATGTTCAGGGATACATGTTTTTTAAATTAATAGAGTCCAGGTATAAATGGTTCAAGTGTTACCATGTGTTCTTGGTATGTTGAGAATCCTAAAAGGGAGTTCGGGTTTTAAAAAAAGGAAATGGGCTAGAAAATTGTATGTTGAATAGTTACATGACATGTAACTATAATACACACTATGTAATTATTTCCAAACACCTGTAATGAAAAGTTATAGGTCACGAACCGATTCATGACATGAAATGAATACATGTCGTGTAATTGTATTACACATCCTATAATATTTAATTAGAATAAATAATAATCTGAGGTGATGGGTTTTTTGGTGTATCCCATTAAAAATAAATTCATGATGTGTAACTATATTACATGTCGTGTAATTCCCCGACTTTCTATTTTAAGGTATGCTATGCAATTTATTTTTCCATTCACCCCCATGCAGCTTCTTCCTCTTAACCCTAGGATCCTTCATGGTGATTCTAGAGCACCTCCCTATGTTCTAGACATCTGTTTATGCAATCAATCCTCAATTAAGTGGTTTTTATTTTTTCCCTCTTCTCTCCCTTTGATATCCAACCGTTTCAATGTAATACCTTGATCGTGTGTGTTGTTGGTTTTGATCTTGATCAGATTTGATCTTGGATCCCTCTTATGATCAATCACACCTTCTTTATCATGTGTGTTTTCATTTGAATGAATTGTTTGATCATTAGTTAAAGTTAAGGGGAATAATCCTAAACCTTATGGTTTTATAATAGTCCAGTATTTGCGACATTTCAATTATGACAACATGCATGTACCTCATTTGATTAAATAATGAATTGAATTTTCCTTGGAGTCCCATTTGTATCCAATTTAGTATTAACCTAGATTTTGGCTACCGTTTGGGTGATAAATCCCGTGAATATAAATAAATTGTGTATTGGGTTAAAGTTTTTTTAGCTTGAAATGGATTATGGGTGTTTTCTTTGTATAGATTCACTTTGGTTTGGCTTGTTTATTGAGATAACTCACATGTTATTGGTTATGACCAATTGATATATGAAATGTGTAATTGAAAGATAAATGGTAATTTTAATAATTAACCATTGGGCCATATGATGTCATATTGTGATGTCCTTATTGTTATGACTTGTGTTGTGATTAAATATTATAATGATTATATAGTGGGATAGGCCTAATGACATAAGATCAAATTCTGATATAGCGAGCCATGCCTAGTGATACATGCTGAAATTTTTATATAGTGGGCTATGCCCAGTGATTAATGTTGAAATGATTAAATAGAGAGTTATGTCCAATTGACATGATGAAATTTTTATATAACGGGTTTGAACCAGATATGTGTGATTTATAACTTGGTTATAAGGTTATGGTTGGCATAATTCTAATACATTCTCAATAACATCCTAACATGGTGTCAAAGTAGGTTGATGTGGTATTAATTTAATTTTATAATTAATTAATACACTTTTTATTACATTATTACATTCACTTATTATCAGGATGGTTTTGTTTAGACAAGGTGGTGTTGAAGTGCTGAGTTATACTCACACCCTATTTGGGCCATATTTTGGTACATAAGAATATTATATGGATGTTGTTTTGGACAAGATAAAAGGACATTGCTATTGATTTTTCATTTTCTAGATGAGATGGATTTTGGAGATGGGACTCACATAGGGTTCAAGATTGGGGAATTTTGAGTCTTTATTTGAGTATACTAGTCTTTTATTTGTATTATTCCTAGAATAAAATTTAGTTACATTCCATCACATCATTAAATTATTCCTTTATTATTTATTGGATTATTCAGTTGGATTTTGTTGTTGTTATTCCACTATATTTCTATTTTTTCCATTGTTTCCATGCTCTCATATTTATTTATTTATTATTATTGGATTATTCCACTATGTTGTAAACTTTGAATCCAGGGGGTATAGTCTCCCCAATATATTTATCACACCCTCGCTACTAGTTGGCAGCCTCTGGAATATGGGGAGACACACTTGAGGTCTCATAACCAACCCATTTCAGCCACGTGAGAGAGTTCCATATCGTGGGATGTTATAATTCTTGATATTATGTTTAGAGTTTGTATATGTTATAACCTTCAACTTGATCCTAAGTAATCACAATTAAACTTATTTAAACATATTATTATATATATTGAAGGAACTATTAATTTTGGATTATTTTCTTCTAGAAAAAATTATTTGGATTTAATTAGTTACATAGACTATGATTTTAGAGGATCTTGATTTGATTGAAAAAGTGCCTCAAGTATATATCACTTTATCGGTAAAAATTTAGTATCTTGGGGTTTAGGAGAACAAAATGTTGTTACTTTATCTACTGATGAATGTGAATATATTTCTTCTACTTCATGTTGTTCTCAATCTTTATAGATTAAAAAAACTTTATCTCACATCAGTTTTCATTTAGAAAAGATACTTATTTTTTGTGATAAATCTGTTATTATTTCTATTTTAAAAAATCATTTAAAACATTATGAAACTAAACATATTTTCCTGTGATTTAATTTTATTAAATATTATGTTAATAAAGGTGATATTATTTTATAATTTTTTCTAAATGAAAATCAACCTACTGATATTTTTACTAAATCACCAGAGCTTGTTAAATTTGAGAAAAATTAAATTTGAACATAGAATGATAGAAATTTAGTCTGAAAATATAATTTTATTTTGTTTTACTTTAGGAGACATTTATTTTTTTTATATTAAATCATACCGTAAATATTTTAATAAAAATATATTTTTGGTGTATTTTAATTTTTCTTAACTTTTTGATAAATTTCCAAAAAGGCGAGATTTTTTGATAAATATTGGTGAGTTTTGTAATTTCTAAAAAGAGGGATTTTATTAGTGATGGGGAATTTAATTGTATAATTTTGGTGTATTTATGTGTTATTTATATTTTATGTTTACAATATTATAAATTTATCACCATATTTTATTGTTTTTCAAAAGAATATGTTATTAATTATATTATTAATTATTTAGTTGTTAATTAGCCTTCAATTATATATGTTTTTATAAAGGATTTTATTACTATTCAATTAATTAATTTTTATTTTAATTATTAATTATTATTTAATTATTTTTATTCTATTTATAAGTATTTTTACTTACCCCTATGTGATTTTTCAAAAAAAAAAAAATTACGCTTATACAAGTCTTATAAATTTCGGTTTACCCCTATGCAACTTTCTTTTTTCCATTACGCAACTTATATAAATATAATTTCACCCTTTCATAACCCTGTTTTGTCCTTATATATCCTTTTTAAATCTCTATTTACCTTTATGTATGTTTTCTATATTCTTTTATGAAACTTTTGTTGTTACCTTCACACATGCTTTATAAACTTTGTTTACCTTTACATAGCTTATCATGTACCCTTACGTGAATTCTATTCTACCCGTAAAAAATACACATAAACTAATTTATGCCTTTACAAAACCTAAATAATTTTTTTACCTTTATATGGAATTATAACTTACCCTTATGTAATATATATAAAATGTAAGTTTCCCTTATGTATCCTGTTGAATTTCAAGGTTACCCTTAAGAGAGATTTGTAATCTTTGGCTTACATTTAAACAACAAAAATATTTTGAATCATAACTTTAAAAAACCTATTTAAAATTATTTTTAACCTTATAAAATTATACAAAACTTCTTGTTACCATTATACAGCTGGTATTTTTCTAGATTACACTATTTTCACCTTTTTTATGGTATTTTAATTTGTTTCTTGTTTGTTTCAAGTGTTTAAATTTCTCTAACGATTAAACAAATTCATAATAATTATATATAACCTATGAGAAGTGTTTTTATAACATTTTAAACATACTTGTGTAAAGATAAAATTTGTTCTTTTTTTTTCACACATATATATACAACATGAAACTCATAAAATTTGAATTTATTATTTTGAGTTATTTTTTTTGTTTTTAATGTTTGTAAATTCATATTAGATGTTATAAAACTCATTCAATCTATTTTTAATGTTTTTAATGAACTATTATTCATTTTTAAATTTCACCATATATATACATGTTTACAACATGCTAAATACGAAATGTTTTGAATTTTTTAATATCAAATAAAAAAACGTGATTTTTATGGAATTCCCTTTGAACAAATTTTATAGAGTTTTTTTAAGATCTTTTTAAATTTGGTTTGAATTTTTATTCCTAGATTTTAAATTTGGATGATATTTGGGTGATAATTTTGTAACGATAATCTATCTCTCTGATTATTCTATATTTTTTATTTTGAATTTGAATTTCTATACCACTGGCTCAACATTGTTCAGTTATTATTTTATTTAAGGAGTTCATGAATTGATTAAAAAGAGATTATGATATAACAAAACACAAAAAATACTTATTTAATGTGATCTTACATATTTTCAAGTGATACAATGAAAAAAGTGATTTGGTGTGATTCTATGAATTGGTGTGAAATTATTCCTATAAAAGTAGGTTTCTCATCTACATGATGATCTCTCGAGGTCAGTACCTAAAATTATTCAAATTATAATTCCTTGAAAGGATGGTTTTATCCTATAATAAATAACTAGTACTTCTTCTTCCCATGTTCATATTCTATCCATTTCTTCCTAGTTTCTTTTGTCCATAACACTACTTCCTATATGTTACTTGCGTTATCACTTTTTTCTTTTTGATACAAAATCATTCTATTTCATTATGTTGTGACTCACAGATTCTAAAGTCATGACTATTCGGGGTATGTCTCCCACAGTCTAAAGTCAATGTTGTAAATTGGTTGCAAATACCCATAAAAAATTCAGGTGTTTGGTTATACTTCCACCAGAAAAAGTATTTGTAATTAAGTTATGATTCCCCATAAAAAATTAGTATAGTGAACAATACATATCTCTTTGAGTAGAGAGGTATAAGAGTATAGTAGGCCCACATTGGACCGAACTACCATAAAAATTCCATGCCCTCGTTCTTTTTATTTTATGCTATAAATTAAATCTATTAATTAACTCTGATAATTATGTTAGATAATTATTCCACCTCTTTATAATTTTTAATCTAGTCCATTAACCCCCCTATAGACCATATATTATCATCATTCCAAATCAACACTTTGATATTTATTTTGTTTGTATATATGATTCTATTTATGTAGTTTCAACTTGTTAGTTATTTTTTTTTCAATTTGTATCATTTGGTTTGTTATAAAAATGTTTTTAAAGTGTTTATCATTTTTTAATATCAGGAATTATCAAGTTAAAATAATTTTTCTAATATCATTCCATATGTGTTTTATTTTATCCACCAACACTACTTACCTACCTCTAGGGATTAGGGAATGTGTTTGGGGATAAATGGTTGTCTAACACAACTCTTAGGATTTCAGTATTCAAGTAAGGTAGTTACATTGATCAGTCATGATATGTATAACTTAATATATGGGTTGAGTTCATGACACATATCAAATCTCGATTAGAAATATAATAGTAATTTTAATGGTGAAAATGATTTCATGACACCCGTTAGATCACGTTCACATGTTCATGATTCTATCTATTAGATATCATGCACAAAACTATGATCCACCACACTAGATTTCACAAATTGAATGGTTAAACACCATTTTTTAGTGTAATAGTGGGGTTCACATGTAAATATATTATCCTAGGCATGGTAATGGAACATATATCCTCTCAAATATCTCAAAAATATCCACTTTGGTAAATTCACATATAGAGCCTTTTAAGCCCTTTAAAAACCTATTTTTTCTCATTTTGATGCTCTAAGAATATTATAACCCTTAAAAAACCATTTAGAGCTCCAAAAAATGAAATTTCTTAAAAATATTTTGTACATGAGTGTGATGATGATGAATGTGTCATAACATCCAAGACAATGGTTAACAATGGATATAAAATTTTTATGGGTCTCATGTGTTGTAGAAGTTTAGGGAATTTTTTATTCTCAATGAATCAAAATAATGAGGTTTTTAATAATATTATCCTCTTTTTTTAAAATTTGTAGTGTTATTAGAGAATTTATTATGAGGTATTTTTCCTTAAGTAACCTTTATAACCTTGATGTTATGGTTGACCTATGAATTATTATGAAGTATATGTTGTTCTATTGACATGACCAGTGACCTTAAAAGATAGTGTTCGTGGATTCCTACTATAAATTGTATTATCCATAAATAATTGGTTTGATATTCCCATATGGTTTCATGTTATTTTATCAATAGAAATGTATATTATCATCACCTTGAAATTCCTCTTACTGAGACATTAATATCAGGTTCTAATGGCCATGTGTGAGGATTGAGTTTTTATAGAGTTATCCTCTATCTAAATCTTTTTCCTAGAGATGTGTAATCCATTATAAATTGATACATGGACTTATAGTATTTATTTGAAAGATTATTTCCTTGGTAATTTTGGTCCTTAATGACTAATTTTGGGCATTACTCAATCTAACACTCATAATTTATGATACTTTAAACCTCATATTAATAGTGATTTGTTCCATAGTAAATATGGGTGGGGTCTTAGGGACATGTTTTCATTTGTGTACTTATCTGTAAGCCTTGTTATTTGGGTAGAGATTATTTTAATGAGCTATGAGAATATATTCATAGGATGAGATAAACTATTAGTTCATGAAATGGACCGAGATAACCCATAGATGATGTTGTGAGGTGAGATGAAAACATTATATTATGATTTCATCACATTATTATTGTGGAAACATGAGTTTATACTTGTATGTTGTTAAGTACTTGATATGTACTACTAGGTATTACTATACTCATACATGTTCAAGAAATTATATGGTTATTTACTTGTGACTATATAAAAAATTTACATTTTATAGGTGATAAGGTTAGAACTGGAGTTGGGGGAGCTAGTTTATTTAGTGATTTGATCATAGCTGATTATGTTTTATCTTATTAAGGAGTTGTTATCTGTCAATTAGTTTATTATGTTAATTTTAAACTTTGAATATATTTCATGTTTTTATATTGGGTTTTATTGTCTGTAATGATGCATCTTTTCTTGCATGTGTATATTTAATTCTCATTAGTATGTTCTATTTCATAAATTTTATGAGAATTCTATTCTAATTAGTGGTTTGGATGTATGCTGATACATGTTTTAAGTGAAAAATGCCACCCATTTTTTGCATATACCCACTTAGTTCAAGTTACTAGCCCTTGGAATTTTGGACACATTCTTTTAGTGACACACCCATCCTTTTCTGTAACTCAGGCTAGGTTTTAACATGGTTCGGTAATTTTAAAAATTTATATTATATTTTATGTTTTATTCACCATTCAAGATTAATTATTAATATTTTTATTCTTAAACCCTATTCTCATCTATGATATTTAATAAAATAAAATGGAAATTATTCTTTTTATATAACAATAAATTTTCAATATATTTATTAATAAAAAATAATCAAACTATAAATAATAAAATAAAAACAAAAGAGGATCATGTGGTTTCATTTTAGAGACCAACATCTATAATAAAAACATCAAACACTTTCACTAATAAATAATGTATAAATAGATTACTTTCAATCCCTATGTTAGGGTCATTAACATACTACAAACACTATTATCAACCAAATTTAATTATATGAAATCCACCATCATGTTACTAATCAAGTTAAATGAGAATAAAACATGAATTTACCAGATAAAATAATGACATTAAAAAGAAATCTTGTTACCCAAGAAAGGGAATAAGATTTAATAAATATATTTTGGTAAATATCCTTATTAATAATCTCTATATATACCAAAATATCCCAAAACATTAGTAATAAATATCCCTCAAAGAAGTTTTTATGATACCCTAAACCAATGATCTTGGATATGGTGCTGAAATAATATATAATCTCTTTACAAAACATTAATAATAATTTATTTATTTAATCCCCATAATCAATTCTCTAGTGTATTGAAGAACTTAGAAATTTTACATGGTAAAATAGTATAATATAACTTATTTAAACAATATTCTAGATATACCAACATTACTATAATGATATATATATATATATTTCAACATTCAAAATATTCTTCGTTTCATATGGATTTTCATCAATAAGAATCATTGAACATGTAAAACCCAATAAGGGATCCATATAAGAGTGGGGTTAGTGAGTCATGTAATATGACTCTATATGAAATATAAATGTTCTAATATATCTTCATAATACATAAGAAAAAACATCAATAACCATGAAATATAATTAATACATGAATTTGGACATCATAAAACTATTATTATGATTAACCTCCATGAATTATTTTGTTAAGGAAAACGACATGGTTACCATATGATTATCCCAAAATAATGTTTGGAGTTTGGGTTAATTTTTTGGTAAATTTGAAAATAAATTACTCAAATTATGTTTTAAGATTTTTTTAGGTGTTTTTAAAAAAAATTTGGATTTAATTTAATATTTTATAGTGAAAGATGTCTAAAAATATATTATAACCAAAGTATTTATAGAAATATAGTTTTATATGAAAGATAGAACATAAAGATGGTAGTTTATGATTTTTAAATACAAAAAATATTAAGGTTAAATGATATAATATATGTTCACTATTCCATTTCCAAAGGAATTTTAAAAGTCAGATAGAACATCATGTGAAAATTATTTTAAGGAGTAAGATGTTTTTATCAAGATAATTTGAATTATATCTTTGATTTCACAATATATCTAATTTGAAAAGGTATAACATGAAGGACACCACATCTTGGTAATGATAAAGAGAAAAAATCTTTAGATTTTATATTATATAAAAAATTTCATAACATATATATTTACAAATAATTTAATGGAAATCATTTTATAGGAATCTTATAAGATTTAATTATGTTCCAAACTCACTTAATCTTTTTAAGGTTGTGGTCTCAAGGTTTATATTTTTTTTCTAATTGTATGTTGGATGGATTTTAACACCCCAATGTCTATATAGTCTAGAACACACACCTCCCCCAAAAATTTTCCCAGTATATTAACCATTTTTATAATTTTAGATGGCTTGGAGGCCCCTTTGTGATGGAATGGACCAAAGGCCAAATATGAAATGAGGTTGAATCCTCTTATGGCCCGTATTCCCCTTGAATGTGTTATGAAGGCCCAAATTTATTAATAGTACTACTTTCTATAGTACCCCACCCACTATAGTGTTCGACCACTATAATACCCGACCATTATAGTTTATTAGTACCTACTACAATACTATTATAGTAACTATGAAAATCCCTCATAAATGGGGGGTTTCATAGGTTGAACACCATCCTAAAGGATTCTAGATTGGGGGTGGAACCACTCAGGCACCACCTCATCAACATGAGGTTTATAACACTTTTATCTAGGTGAAGTGAATAAAATAAAGATGATACATCATAGTTCAAAAGTGTTTTTATAGATATATAAAAGATGGGTTAAATGATTATTTAAAGAGGCAACATTCATTGGTTAATTAAGATTTAAAAGAAGGAAAGTTATGGGATCCCACCAATTTTTTATGTGAAATACATATAAATAAACATGAATTTTAGGATATTTATGACTAAATTATATATACTGTGCTTAGGGATAATGCATGATGGTTTCTGGTGAAGCATATTTAAATGTAAATTTTCTATCTTTTCAAGATATATAAAGTCTTGTAATTTAAAGGATTCAACTCAAATATAATTTAAAGATTCGTTTTAAAGGTATTTTATTACCTTTTATTTAGAAAATAAGATAAGAATATCATGGAGATTCATGTGTTAGATATAACTCTCTATTAAAATGAATACTATTTTTTATAAAGAAACATTGTCAATAAAAATAGTGATAGAAGTAGTAAGATAGAGAGTGATTGAGAAAAAAAATTTCTCTAAGGTAGAAATATGAATTATAAAAGTGATGCAAAGTGAATGTTTTTCAATCAAAAAGGCTAAATAAGATGGACCAAACCACATCTATTTCATGTTAAAGGTATAATATTTCTTTTTATGTTTAATAGGTTAATTATGATGGATGTGAACTAGAATATTACAAGGAATATGATCCTTGAGGGACAATGAGTCTACTCAAAACTTTTAATCAAAGTGTATAATCATAGTAATATTTATAATATGAAAATAGAATCATTATTTCTCATTAGAAATAGTCTCCATATCAGGAGAAAACATGTAAATATATTATTTGATATGTGGTTTATTATTTATCTCATACAAAAGAAGAATATGATAGAATCATCTTGTAACATCCACAGCTCAGTACTCCCTCATGTGACTGAGGCAGGTTGTCTACTTGACATTAGGCATGCCTCCCCGTACGCCAAAGGTTGCCGACTAGTAGTGAGGGTCTAAATAATATATTGAGGAGATTATACCCTATGATATAGAGTAATTAAAAGAGTGGTAATAATAAAAAAATAATGAAAATATAATAAACAATATGAATAATAATCTGGAAATAATAGCATAATAAAGGGAAAAATCCAAGAATCCAATAATACTAAAAAATCATATAATGTTAGATTGAAATGTATCTAAATGACATTCCAAATTTCATACAAATAAAATAAAAAACTAGAAATATATATGAATATAAATACCAGGTCTTGAATCCCTTGTATCTATCATCTCCAAACTCCAACCCATCTAATAAATAGTCAACCAGAAGGCCCCTTTCCATTGTCTATACTTGCATCCATGATGTCTATTCGAGTACCAAATGATAGACTATCTAGGGTGTGAGTATAATATAGTAGTTATACACCACTATGTCTATACTAATCCAGTCCGAGAAATATAGTGCATGTAATATAGTGATAAAAAAGGTTGTTAATTTAATTAATTGTCACTATAGATAAAATAAATTTATTAAACCTCAAGTTTCAGGTTGACACCAAGGGCCATCCAACCAGACTTCGACACCCTTCCAGATATCTCAATATATGGGTGGATCCCTCTACATCAGGAAGAATCACCCTAGTCGGTTTTAGATTCTCTTGTCACGGATGAATCACTCATAACATATCATGAACAAATGGACTATACCCTTAGGCTAACTATAATCTCACCCTCAGGCATCCTATGAGTATGCATCTAGAACTTAGGCATCAGATATGATTAGATACTCCACCCTCAGGCATCAAGTTCTTGTGAACATAGACCTAAGGAAGTATAAAATCATGCACATAATCCTCATGCATTAACATAAACATGATTAATATCAAGACAAACACAATATTCCATAAATCATCCCACCCTCTGGCATCAATCCCAACAACGTTACATAAGAACAAAAGCTAAGAAATCAATTCACCATGCCAAAATTAAGCATACAAAATATATCATCATAAGGCAAAATTATTAATTCATAAAACGATAGTTTTAAGATAGTTATATTTCATAAATATAGATTTCAATTAATAATCATAATTATTACAAGCCTTTTTCATTTATCATTTTAACCTAAAAGTCATTATCATGATAGTTAACCAAATTTTACCAATGTGATTATATCTCAAGAAATCACTAAAATTAATATGTTATGAAATTTAATCAAATTAAATTTCCAATCATCTAAGGGATCTAATTTTGATTGACCTGGTCTCAATAAGGTTAAGTTTGGCACACCTATCAGGTGGCCAAAAGTCTCAGTATCAATACCAATGGACCCAATGGTATATAATGAAAGTTATAAGCTTATGATTTAATATTAATAATGATTAACCATTTATTTAGTCCACATGCATGTCATTCTGACATGTTCACAGATATATCACATACTATAGATGATTGAAATAGATAAAGGGGATATATTTTAAAACACCCACCTTAAAACAAAGTAAACATTGGAAATTCTCAATGTCTGAGGTGAAGTGGGGATATTCTTCCATTCCCTTTATTGGATATTAAGGATTATTCCAATAGACACATCAACTAGGGTTTTCCATAGTGAAAAGAAAATAGACGAGGCAGGAAGGAGGATAAAGACTGAGGCTTACCTTCGACCTCACAATATAGAACATGATGATTCCATGAGATCATGCCTCAGGACCAAATATGGGTCTCGTTCATCACTGCTCAAAGTGTCTGTAAACAAGGGAGGAGAGACGTGTTATCTAAACATTGGGTTCTAGGTTTAAAACACCCAATATGGATTATTTACAGTCTAAATTGGGTATTTACTCCATAAATCCCATGATCTACATATACTCCAATAAATCCACCACCTCGGCTTAAAAACCATATAAAACTGATCTTATGACGTAAAATATCATTTTACATTGTAATATTGGTTTATGGATTACCCTGAAATTTTTACATCTTAAAATGGAATCATAGGGTCAAGAATATAATTTATGTCATAAATTATAAATTTATGACAAAAATAAGTTTGGTATACAGAACTCACACCTCCTCCTAGAAGATCATATGCAACATTAACCAAATTGGTCCAAGATCCAATTATGAAGGGTCAAAGGAAGAATAACCCAAAATAATGAGTCTTAAAAAAACATAAATAGTATATACCTAGAAAAATACAGAATCTTACAACCTCCCCACCACATGACAGCTCATCCCCGAGCCTCTCCACATATCACTAATGGGTATCAATGAAAAAATATAGCCACTGTGTCTGCATATCAAAATCCCTTTCCAAGGTATCCTCTTTCATGCGACCATGATACCACTATACTCACACTAAAAGTATAGTCTTCCCATGAATATTCTTCTCACTATGGTCCATAATATGAATTAGATTCTCTTCAAATGATGCATCAACACCCACCTTGATCTCATCAACATTTATTATGTGATAAGGGTTAGGAAGATATTTCTGAAGAAGAGACATGTGAAACACATCATGCATGGTGTTATAGCACTATGGATGGGCTAAATGGCATTCCACTCGACCGACCCTTTCCACTATCATGAACATCCTTACATACCTGGGCACTAGCCTTCCCTATTTTCAAATATGACATTTACCTATCCTAGTAAACACCTAAAGGAAAACATGAAGACCAACCTCAAATTATAAAGGTCATCTTATATGGTCAATATACAATTTCTACTAGCTATGTATGGTCACTAACTACTTCTTAATTAGCTAAACCTTCTCATATGTATCTTGTATGAGTAGAAAACCAACAAGATATGAATGAACTACCTCCTACCAAAAAATAGGTGAATAAAAAGACCTTATGTAAAAATGCTCAAAAGGGGCCAGCTGGATCAATTCTAGGAAGCTATTATTATAGGAAAAATTCATGAGGGGTAGATGATTCTACCAAGATCAATTGAAATCCAAAAAATAGACCAAAAAATATCCTCAAGAATCTAAATCATCCACTCATATTGGCAATTATTCTGATGAAGATAGGTTATACTCCTAAGAAACTGTGTTCTTAAAGCCTTATAAATTTCCTACTCAAACTGAGATGTGAAATGAGGATCTTAATCTGAAATGATACTCCTCATAACACCATGAATTTGACCTATCTTTCACACATAAATATATATCTTATCTATGGTGAAGGTATCTGTGATAGGTAAAAAGTGGGATACCTTCATCAGTAAATCTACAATAACATATACTATACCATTCTTTCTAGGTATCCTAGGAAATCATGTCACAAAATATGTAGCAATATCATCCCATTTATATTCCAGAATGGGTAGAGGCTGCAATAGTCAAGAAATCCTTTAGTGCTCAGATTTCACCTAACGAAAGGTAAAATATCTTTTCACAAAGGCATCTATCTCCTTTTTATACCTGGTCACTAATATTGTCTATAGAGATCGTGATAATATTTATTATACATAGATATATCACCCATTTAGAAGAATGAAAGTCTCTTATCATCTCATCAAAAAAACCCATAAGAATTCATACATGGACCCAAAAAAACAACACCCCCACTTTTAGGAGACCAGTCTAACAATGGCTCTCCACCATATAAGTTGTCTCTAATAACTAATCCCTCCATATCTGATAACTACTCAGATTTAATCCTTTCCAAAAAGTATGGGTACAACTGATGTTGAAGTCAAAGTAACTCATCTTTGGGAATCTTGGACATCTAGATGAAAGTCTGAAAATGGTTCCATCAGCCTCCACTCATTTCAATACTTACATAATTCCTCTATCTATGTCTTCCAGCTTAATGTGTTGCCAATAACATTTCCCTTACCCAGTGTGTAAGCCAACTCGATGTTTAAATACTGCAGACACTCGACCCACCTCCTCTGCATACAGTTCAAGTCTCACTGAGAAAAGATACACTTGAGGATCTTATGGTACATGTACACTATAAAACTCTCTTCCATCAGATAGTATCTCCAATATTTCAGGGTTTCTACCACTATGGATAACTCCAGATCATTATTAGGGTAATTCCACTAATGTAGTCTCAAATTTATGGATCTATAAGCAACAAATCGATCCTCCTATATTATAACTACTCTAATACCAACTATATATGTGTCATAGTACGTAGTATATATGGTACTTAGCATAGGTAAGGTGAGGATCAATGTTAAGGGCTTCCTACTCATTAGCTCCTCGAAATCCCTCTCTCAAGCATCTCGGAAAAAAAAACTTCACCCCTTTCTTGGTCATCCTAGATATATGTGCTTCCAAATAGGAGAAGTCCTAGATAAAACACCAATATTAACCTTAAAGATAAATAAAACTCCATATTTCAAAGAAATTATTTGGTATCTCACAAGGTATTATACCCACAACCTTCTCTAGGTTCACCAACACTCTAACATATAAGAAAAATGGCCCATGAAGTGAAATCTATCTATCCAGAATTTGTATTTAGATAGCTTGGTATAAAGATGATTATCTATCAATGTAGTCAAGATGATTTCAAGATGTTGGGTATGATCATCAATATATTGATTGTACACTAAGATATCATCAATAAAAACCACCCAAAACTGATCCAGGAATGAATGAAATATTCGATTCATTAAGTCCATGAATATTTTTAGCGTATTTGTCAGACCAAAAAACATCACCACATAACCATATAGGCTATACCTTATCCTAAATGAACTTCGGGGTATGTATGATGGTCTTACCCTCAACTAGTGGTACCCTGAACACAATTCAATCTTATAGAAAATTCTGGAGCCTATTAGTTGATCGATGAGATATTAGATTTATGGAAGGGGATAATGGTTCTTGAGCATAATTTGGTTTAATATAAAATAATACACATATAAACAAAAAGTCTCATAATAATTCTTGGTGAAAAGCATGGGATAACACCACAGTGATGTATTAGGACTTATGAATCTATTTTCTTATAGATATTCCAATTTAAAATTTAACTCATGAAGCTCTACTTGTTCCATTATATGAGGGAGAATAGAAAATGTCTATACTTATGATGCCAACTTGATTGTGAAATCGATCTCCCACTCAGGTGGTAAGTCAAAGAAATATTTAGGAAATACATCCTAAAAATATTTCACCATTGGAGGGAAAGTATCCTACTGCAATCCACCACCATCTAGAATAAAGACCACTATTTGATCCATAAGATAATATAATTTGCATTAAACTCATATTTAATTACTAACATAAAGATCCAAATCACCCTAATGGGAATATATTACCCCTCCTAGAGATTTAAAGGTAACTCTTCTCATATAACAGTTGATATAATCCTAGTACAAAACTAGTTAGTCCATACCAAGAATCAAATAGAATCTTGTCATTTCTAAAAATCTCCCAAAGAAAATGGTATCCCAAAAATTTTAAGAGAAAATTCCTTGTAATGTTTGATATTCTATGACTATACTTCCAATGGGGTGTAGATGATCATGATTCCATAAAAGATCTCCATAACCAAGCCTGAACCATTTTAAAAATGGACATATAGAAAGGAATGCAATTCTCTTGTATCAAAAAAATCACATGAAAGAGTTTATGATACAAGAATTTTACCTCTGATGGTAGATGGTCCTGCATCTAGACTACTTAGAGTAGACTATATAGAATGAGGCTAACTCACCCCTATACCCTGGGCTCTATTTTGACTCCCCTGTATTGTTCCCTATAGCTGGTATTTATCTTCTACATTGGGTTACCATATCCCCTGCCTTAGTATGATCTTCCAGTGGAACTCCACCTGCTAGTCTATTTAAGTTTAGCTGAGTATTTCCAAGGCTCTAGTGATTATTCAATTGTAGACAGTTTCTATAAATCTTATGAAGATGACCCATCCTACCACATGCACAACACTCCACTGTGGGGGTATGGATATTGAGGATGATTATGTACAAACCTAACATATTAAAATACATGCACTAGTCCATGATCCTGAGGTATAAGTTCAATTATTTTTCATATCTTCCCTCTACTTCCCTAATGTCATAGAAACACTTTTTTGCTGCATGAATAAGATTTCCTAGATTGCACTACTAAAACTACATGTCTGTAAATTAGGGCCTCTCTCAGTTTCCCTTCTGTGATGAGATCCCAATTCATCACATCCATAAGGCTAATTAGGCTAATGAATTTCAATTACGACCTAATATCTTAGAGAATCCCATCCTAGAAATTCCTCACCATGGCGAACTCATCTATTTCCAAGGCTAGATTAAAATAGTACAAGTCGGTGAATCATTTAGCATAGTTTATTACTAACACACCCTCTCATGTAACGTGCATGAACTTTTGAGACCTCTTATCCCTCAAAGTATCTAGATATATTTGGATCAGGAACTTTGCCTAAAAGTTTCTCTAGGATAACTCCTCTACTACCCATCTTTCTATAGAATCTCTCACCGATGTTTGGACGGTCTTCGAATAATGTATGATAAAATGTTCACCCTTATATCTGTGGGTGTATCAAGATTCTGGAAGATCATCTAGACTGAATCAATCCATAACTCATCTACCTAGGGGCCTGCCTCCCCAGTGAATGTAAGTAGATGATTTAGTTAGAACTCTCTTGTTAGATCTGACATTTAATGTATAGTGTAAATAGTCTCCCCCTCCATGGATCACATAACACTTATAAATCTTTTATAGATCTAATTTTCCATGTGATTATCCAGTGATGAAAGATGTTCAAGACCAATTGTGTTTGGAGCGTGCTGATTTCCACTCTCTCAATGCTTTATTTGAAGATGATGAGGAGAAATTTTCTCTATAAATACCAATAAACTCCTTAGAATACATGATACCCAACATGTTCAACCTAAACAAGTGATAAAAATAAAGAACCACTAACTTATGGTTCCTCTAAACATATATTAATAATTGAATTGGTATAACTGTACAATTTATTTCATTTCTTTTATCAATCATATTAAGGGGATTCATTTAAAAATTCATCTAGGTAGGTATATTACATGAAATAGATATGTCCCTATCATGAATAATGCATGTCAATATATATCCCTATGTTCTTATCATGATTAATGCATACTCATCTCGTGTTATACTATACCATTAGTAAAATATCAATAAATAGTAACATCACACAAAAAGATAATCACCCAAGGTGAAGTAACATCAAAACTATAACAAGTGAAGAACATGAAAAATAATCCCATCCCTAGGCACTTAGTCACCATCATGTATGGATTACCTAATACCTTGCATGCTCTCATTACAAAGTCCCAACACATCCCAGTCTCCTTTATACCATCACCAAAAGAAAATAAATAGAAGAGAAACCTATCATTTGACACCACTTTGTAATTTTCTTATCTTGGTACTCCCTTTCATGATCAATATGGGTTGGATACATGACATCATACATGCCTCCCCGTATGCCAGAGGATATCGACTAGCAATGAAGGTATAAATAATATAGTAGGGAGACTAAACCCTCTAATATAGTATAATGAAAACAATGGGAATGATAATAGAGTAATGGAAATAACATAAACAATATGAATAATAATTTTGAAATCATAGAATGATAAAGGAAAAAATCCATCAAGAAAATAATAATAAAAAAATCATGTAATTTCAGCATTAAATGTATCCGAATGACATTTTGAATTTCCTAAAAATAATAGAAAAAAGGGAAAGATAAATGACTTTAAATAACTAATCCTGAACCCCATGTCAGTCTCATATCTAAACTCTAGACTATATAAATAACAAATTACCATAAGGTCTATTTCTCTTGTCCATACCAACATCTATGAATTATTTCTAGGAAAAAAATGGTCGACTATCCAGGGTGTGAGTAAAACCCAGTAGGTTGAAACCACTATGTCTAAACAAATTTAGTGTAAGAAATATAGTTCATGAAACAAAAAAATAAAGAGTTGTTTATTTAATCAATTAACAGTAAAAATGAAATATTTTTTTGGAACTCATGTTCTGGGTTAACATTTGGGCCAAAAAAACCCTACTTCGATGCCCTACAGGATATCTCTATCTACAGGTGGATCCTCATTCATCAGGAATGATCACTCTGGTCGGTTTCATATAATTCTACCAAGGATGAATCTCTTATAACATATCATGAAAAATAAACTCATCTCTCAGGATAACTAGAATCTCACCCTAAGAAATTCTATGACTCTGCATCTAGCCCATATGAATTAGATATGATTAAACCCTTCGCCCTCTAGAATCAGGTATTTATGAACCCATCTCTCAGGATATACAAAATCATGCACCTATCCCTCATGAATAAATATAATCATGAGTTTTATCAAGAAAAACTCAAAATCCCATAATTCATCAAATTATCATTTTCTATCCAATTATATTTCATAAATCTAGGTTTCCAATTATCATTATGTAATACCTCGAAACACCCTAAGAGGGGTGGTGTTAATTAGGGCATCAAATTTTTCTTTGAATATGGTGAATCTTGTCCCAATGTTAGTAGGAAGTTTTCAAATCTACTTTATAGAATCATGAAAGTACTAAACATCCATATGAAGAAATAAAAACACAACACAACAGTTTTACTTGGTTCTCCACTAAGGGCCAGTCCAAGGGGCATACACTGATAGTTGGTCCTATATGAATCAACTAAGATTCAAGAGATATTGTGGATTAAAATTGATCAAAAAAGGCAACTCTTTCACATGTTCACTTCCTTCAAAATAATTTTAGATATGTAATACTTCTTCCCTCACATCACTTTGGTTGACTCCCACTTCCTCACTTCTTTGGAGAATTATTTCTTAGTTTATCAACTTGAAGGTCACTTCTATATCATATCACATGAAGGTGATGTTTTTCATTTTTAGGTACACCTATGATTCTTGAATACATTCCATGATCTTTTCCTAAGTTCATTTTTTCTCTCATAAGCATCTTTTCATGAAACTCCCTTTTTTGTGAAACCCTGTTTCTGTTTCAAATCACTGTCAGCTATCTTGAAACTACCCACTTTCGAAAAACTCCAAAATTTCATTAAAATCTAATATTTCATGAAACTCATTCAATGAAATGACTTATCATAAATTTTTTCTCCACCATTATTTTTGTGAAACTTATGTTCATTCTATGTTTTTAATTTGATTACTAATTACATTCATGTAAAACTTTCATGAAATCAGAGTAATCATCCCTTCTCAAAAAAATTATCATTACTCATATGATAAGAGGCCAACTATTTATAGGTGGGGGTTACCGTTTTTTGAATCTTTATGGGTTTCAAGAAACTCTATCACACCTGGAAAACATGTCACCTTGATTTTCCAATGTCAACCTATCTTTTGTGAAACTCCATGCCTTTTTTGAAATGTTAGATAATTTTTTCATTTGTGAATCTTTTCGTAATCACTAACTTAACACAATTTTATATTCGTGAAACTTATCATAATCAAATAACTAACCAAATTTTACTTTACATACCAGCATACTTTCAAGAAACATTATTTCATGAATCTCTAGACCTTCATGACACCAAAATTTCATAAATTCCATGCATTTTCCATATTTTCATGAGGTAGTCCTAGAAATACATCTTTCAAAAAACTTATACCTTACTATAAAATTTAGACCCCAATAAATTGAAAATAAATGGAAAACAACTCCCCCTTAAACACTGAAGCCACCTGTAATATAAGATCATTTGACTAGAAAACTCCTTGATCAACCCACAGTGGATTGACAATAAGAAAAAATACAATCCATTTCACATAGTGAATACCATTTTTTCCAAAAATATCACCCTTTGGGTTTGTTAAAAATATGTATGGAAATTTAATAGATAATCGACCTTGAAAAAACACATAGTAGTGAAATAACCCATCCATCACTCTAGGTATATATGAGTAAAGCTTGGTGTAGAAAATAAGAGTTACAAGAGACAATTCCATGCCTTGAGAGATCAATGACTAGCCCTACAAACCTATAACAGAAACCTATAATCCGATTAATCTCACCATACTAAAAACCTACATTATATTTAATTACACAATTACCCCCTTTGGAAATAAATTCAATGAAACTATATTGTTCCCTAATTTCACAAGAAAAAACCCCTGGATTATATCTCCCCTAAAAACTTCATCAAATCCACATAAATATTAAAATAGTTAACAAAAATTCAGAGAGGGGTTAAATCATAGCCACCTTATGCAATGTGAGGTGGATAAACACTAAGGTTCAACCAATGTTCCTCAAACATTGGTTCTTGTAAAGTCTTAGTTTGGATATTATCCACTTGGTTATTAGTTTAAACATGAATCCGCTTTAATCATGCATTGTTCAACATTTTCTTTGATAAAGTTATATATGATATCAATATGTTTACTATGAGAGTGTTGAACCATATTTTTCACGAGTTAAATCACACTCTTATTGTTATAGAGTATCACCATATGTTATTTTACCTCGTCACCAATTTTAGTAAATTTGTAGTTCAACCACAATAACTGAGTGAAAATTTTTATCATAAAGATATAGTTTGATTCATCCATAATAAGAGAAGTGATTTCTTATTTCTTTCTCAACCAACCGAAACACTTTTTTCCAATAGAGAATGCACCCCCACTTGTGTAATTTCTATCTTCTATATATCCTGCCCATTCATTATCAGAAAATGATGACAATTCATTATCCATTATTACTAAAAATATATAATCCAAAGTTGAGAGAAACTTAAATATACCTCATGATTCTTTTAACTACTTAAAAATTATCTTCCTTTAGATTAATTTGGGATTAATATTCTAATTTTTTTTGAAAATATGATATCTAGATGTGTTGTAGTCAAATATAACAAGATTCCAATGATTAACCTGTATAAGGTGGGATCCAAAAATTTCCCATCCTCAGGCTTCCCTAATTTTTCCTGACTGCAATCAGAGTTGAAATTGGTTTGGATTCCTGCATTTTGAATTTACTAAGAAGATCTCTTATATACTTTTCCTGACAAATGAAGGTTTATTCCTTCATTTGAATTACATGTATCCCCAAAATTTATGTGATTTCACAAATCATGGACATTTAAAATTCTATTTTCATGTGATTAGTAAATTCTTATATTGATCCATGCCTACTTATGCAAAATATAATATCATCTACATACATAATACCCATAAATTGATCTCCCTAAGAATTATTCACACAAAGATTATATTTAACACCTCCTTATTGAAATTGTATCTTCTTTAGAAAAGAATCCATTGGATAATAATGTGCACATAGTACCTTCTTTAGACCATAAAGTTTCTTCTTCAATCTAAAAATTATTTTTTTCATCATTTAAAATCATAAATCCCACTAGTTTTCAATATAGACTTATTATTCAAGAAAACCATTAATGAATGACTTTATAATATCCATCTAATAAACTTTGTACCCTCTTTGAATTTCCATGGATAAGTAGAGATTAATGAAATCAAGTTTAGATATTGGAGCAAATTTTTCTTCAACAACAATTCCTTAAATATATGCATAGCCTTTACCCCCGAAGAATTACTTGTTACAAATCACATTTCCTTGATCATAATTTTTTTGAAGATACATTTTGTTCTAATCATATTGTAATTTCTTGGCCTCTTAATAAGATACAAAGTCCAATTTTTGTCAATATGATATAGTTCTTCACTCATATCCTTAACCAATGATTCATCCTTCACTATTAATTCAAATGAGGTTGGTTCCATAATTGTTAGGAAAGAATAATATGGTTTATTACTTATTCTTCTTATCTTTTAGGTGAAATACAATGCCTAATAAGGTTGGATTTATCAACTTATACTCTTCTATTTCTCCTATGAGGTTCTAATATAGTTTTTTTTGTAATGGTTTATTCTTTTGATTCTACTTTTTAATCATCATCATTTAGATAACCCTAAATGTTAGACAAGCCTTTAATAATTTCCATAATTGAATCTATCCCTTTTTCACTTTCTTCTTCATCTTAAATCATATCAATATATGATATCCTCAAGTTATTAATAATTTTATCCTTAAAGAAAATTAACATTATATATCTGCATAATATTTATAAGATAATTACTATATCATTTATAGGATTTACTCTTCATTGAGTATCCAAGGAATATTCCCTCATTTGCAGTATCGCCTTACTTTTATTGATTGTATTATCTTTTTCAGATGAAACATTTACTTCCCCAAATATGAAAATAATTTATTGAGGGATTCCTTTTATTCCATATATCATAAGGTATATTATCCTATCCTAGACTCAACATTTTTTGATTTTTAGTGTACACCTTAACTTTAATAGTCTCTTTATTGTAATTATGAGTAATGAAACTCAAAATCAACATAGTTTTGGCCATATTATTCACTTGTCAATTCTTTCATTCAATGACCCCATTTTTTATGACGTTCTCACTAATTAAACCTCATGATTGATCCCATGTTTTTTGAGGTGATTTTCAAATTCAATGGATGTCTATTTTGTTCCACTGTCAGATCATAGTATCTTAACTATACAGATAGTTTCATTCTCAACTCTTGGAAGATATCTCTTTATGCAGTCAATCACATCTCATTTATGCTGCATAAACATCCCAATTCTATTCAACTATAATCATCAATAAAAAGAGTAAAGGACATATCTACATATGTTCCAACAACATCCATTGGACCACACACATATATATGTACTGGATCAACAAAATTAATTGACCCTTTATTCATTCGCTAATAAGAATTCCAGACCATATTTCCTCACATTCAAGTAACACATGTATTTTCTAAATCACACTTCAGATTGGGAATGTCTATAATAACCTTTATATTGGATAAGTTTTCCATTCTTTTTTGATTAATGTGACCCAAAATCCAATTCCATAAGTAGTTTTCCTCTTTAATTAATAAGAAAATAAGTGTTTTATTTGTTGTCTACATGGTATAAATTACTATTTCTCCTCTAGAATTTCATGATATAATTACCTCTCTTTCCTTTGATGGTGAACCCTTTATAATTAAATTTCACTACCATTCCTAATTCATAGAGTTGACTCACACTTACTAGATTGTGATGCAAGCCATCCATATAGAGCACTTCCATTTTCATTACCTCATCATTTTCTAATTCTGTATTTCCACTACTTTTTTTATTTTAAAGAACCATAATTTCTGAATATCACTATTCCATCAACCCTTTCATTAAAATTTTTCAATAAATTTTAATTTCATATCATGTTGTATGAGAATCCGTATTAAAAAATCTATGTACTATTGTTATTTGAGCTTTGATATCAATCCATAGAAGGTTGGATTTCTGAATATTCTTCTTTTACTTTCATGAGATACCTGATCGAATGGAGTCATAAATGGCCTCCCCAATATCTTTTCAAAATTAATAGATAAATCATACTCATATTTTTCTTCTAGAGAAAAATAATTATTTTCAAGGGTAATTATACTTGGTTGAACAATATTGACTTGTCTTGGAGTTGTGTTGCTAAGATTACCACCTTTCCTCTACCTACAATTAATAACTTTACAACCAATGTTAGAATAATTTAAAAATATAAATATAAATTATTTATTCTCTATTATAAATTATATGGTATCATTATAATTTTTTGACTACCAGGTTCTTCCCCATTTAGGTTTATCCTTTCCTCATTACAATAAGATATGGTGTGGCCAAGAAAGAAACAAAATTGACATTTCATAATAGAAAATATCTTCTCACTTCCATTACTACACATGCCCCATTATTGTTTATATGTTTTTGATCAGTGATTGTCTTTGGATAATTGAGAATTATTTTCTACCATCATATTTATTTGGTTTGAAGTTGTCTCTTTTAGGGCATCATGCACCTTTATGATATGTCCAACTTTCCACATCCCTTTTTTTGAATCATCTCATTTCCAATCTTTAAATTTTCTATATCACAACCAATTAAAATTTTTCCCATAAATTTAGATGTTTGATCATTAAAGGATGTCTCTACTCGTTTAAAACCATGTTAAACTATTTCCAAAATATTCTCATCTAAAAACCTTAAAAACTATAATTTATTATTCATTTCCCTTTATTTTGATTCAGTTTCAAGTTTACTCTTTAATAAAATGACATCTTTTTCTAGGCCCAAAAATATGTTATCTTTTTTATCAAATATTTATGTAAGGTCATTGATAACTTGTTTCTTCTATCCAATCCATTTTTTATACTCCAAAACCTCTTGTGATATTTCAAGAGTTTCTAAATGTTCATCTACCTCTCGTTGTAGTTAATCAATATCTGTTTCAAGTTGATCCACATACTCTAATGAATCTTTTTACAAGGATCCAATATTTATATTTTTTATTTATTTAAATTTAAATCTCAACAATATAACCCCTAAGTTCCAACTTGAGAACAAAAAAACATTCCAACCAATTTCCTTCTCCCTTTATAGGTTTTTCATTTTAAATTGTATCCATCACTAAATATTCAACATCAAATTTAAACTCTTATTCTATATCCTTCAAAAAGTATTTATCATCTTGTTCTTATTTGCAAATAAATATCTTCATATGTAATTTCTTTCTTGATTTGAAGGATCCCTTATACAGAAATATCATCTAAGGCATATACATGATTTATGACTCACTTTCTACATCATTTAATTTCCTTGAGCACCAAGCAGAAATGTTCCCTACTTTACCACATCAAAAATAATCCAAAGGAAGCATTCCTTAAAATAATGCTTTTCAACTCTTGAATTTTCTATAAAAAAGATAAATAATTTCATCATTCATATTATCTTCTTCATCACTACCTTTTTTAATGTAAAGTTTTCCATGTATATGAATGTTATTTCTTTGATTACTATAATTTTTGCATCTTCTAGTTTCACACTCATTTCAAAATCCAGAAAATTGCTTAGCAGATCATCAAGAGAAAGATTAGACAGATCCCTTTCCTCAAGGGCTGACACTTTTGGATTTTACATAGTTGGAATCCTTCTCAATATTTTATTCACAATGTTAATACCCTTAGTTTATTCATCGAGTCCTTGAATTGAACCATGAACTTCATTAATGTGATTAAAGAAACTGTCTACATTTTCATATGGATGCATTTTTTGATCATCAAACCGATTTTAAAAAATGTGAATTTTGACCTCTTTCACCTTTTTATAGCTTTCATATATATTTTACAGTTTCTCCCACATAGACTTGGATATAGTCGAAGTCATCACCTTAAAATATATTTTATCAGATAGTGTTTTAGTAAGAGAATTTTTAGATTTGGAATCTACATCAATCATTTTATGATTTGTTTTAGTCATAGAATGACCTTTTGCATCACTGATAAGAATCCCTAGAATTGTGGCATAGATAACTTCCATACCACGAGATAATAGATGTGATATCATTATATTCTTCCAAATATTTAAGTTTCCACCATAAAAAATGGGAACTCCTCTAACATTCACTAAATTTTCCATAGAAAAAAATAGATGTCAGAGTTAACACCTACAACCTATACCCTCTAACACCAATTATAATACCCCAAAGCACCCTAAGGGGAGAGGGATAAATCATCGTGTCAAATTTTTCTTTGATTAATAATAATATTTACCCACAGTGGTGAGAACTTGATAAACCTATCTGATGGAATCATGTAATTACTTAACAACCATATGCATAAATAGAAACACAACATAACAATTTTACTTGGTTCACCACTAACATCACATCCAAGGAGTATACACTGAAAATGTATTGGTCATACCTGAATATAATAAGATTCACTAGATATTGGGGATTACAATTGATCAGACATGGTCACTCCATTTCAAACACACTTCTTTTACACGAATTTTAGTGATGACACACTGCCTCCCTCAGATCACTTCCATTAATTCCCCCTTGCTCACTGCTTTGGAAAAGTCTTCCTCAGTTTATTGACTTGAAGGTCACTTCTATATCATAGTACATGAAGGTTATTTTTAAATCATTTATATCCTCTTATGATGCTTAAATACATTCTAAATTTTTTTCCATAGTTCAAGTATGGTCATGTAAGTATCTTTTCACGAAACAACCTTTTTTTACAAAACCCCATTTTATTTCAAAGAACCATAATCTTTTGAGAAACTAACTACGTTTTCAAAACTAATAACTTTTTTGAAACCCCAAAATTTCATGAAATTTCTTCCCTAAAATAACTTAGTATGAATTATTCTCCACCATTATTTTTGTGAAACTTGTGTTCATAATTTCTTGATTTGCGTAATAATTATGTTCACATAAAACCTTCTCAAAATCAGAGTGATGAGACCTATTCCCAAATTTTTCCAAACCTCATTTGATGGGAAGATGCCTATTTATAGGTATGGGTTACACTTTTGAAAAACTCTATGGATTTTTTGAAACTCTATCACACCCAGAAAACATGTCACCATGATTCACCAATGTCAACTAACCTTTCACAAAACTAACTATCTTCATGAAACATCACAAAAAAATTCCATTTGTGAAAGTTATCATAATCACGTAACTTACCATATTTTTCCATTCATGAAAATTATTATAATCATGTCACATACCTCCTTTTTTCCAATGTGTCTCAACAGTCTTTTGCAAAATATTCTTTCACGAATCTCTAGGCCTTTACGACACAAAAAATACTTGAATTCCATGCCTTTTATATATTTTCATGTGGTTTTCCTAAAAATCCATACTTACATGAAACTTTTCCCTTCCTACAATTTTTGGACCCAAAAAATTTGGAAAACACTAGGAAATGACACCACTTTTGACACTGAAGCCACATACACCATAAGATCACTGTGTTTGTAAACTCCTTGATCAAACTAGTGTGGATTGAAGACAAACACACAATAAAATTAATTTCAAGTTTTGAATACCATTGGTACCAAACATTATAATTATAATAAACATATTTCATTTATCATTTTAACCTAAAGGTAATTATTATTATAGTTAACCCAATTTTCCCAAGGTGATTCTATATCAATCAATCACTATAAATCACATGTCATGTTAGTTCATAAAATTAAATTTACAATAATATTGGGGATCTAATATTGACTGAACAAGTCTCAATATGGTCAAGGATGGAACTCCTATCAGTTGGACGTAAGTCTCAGTCTAAATGTTAATGGACTCAACAAGATACAATGAAAGGTATAAGCTTAGGATTTATTATTAATAATGATTAAACATTGTTTTATATCACGCACACAATGTGTTTGTGTATTCACACATATAACACATACTAAAGATGATTTAAATAGAAAATGGGATATTTTTAGACTACCCACATCAAAATAGATTAAATATAAGAAATTCTCAACATCCAAGGTAAAGTGGGACTCTTCCTTCATTCCCTTCATCGAATATTGAGGATTCTTCTAACACATGAATAAACTAGGTTTCACTATAGAGAAAAGAAAATATACTAGGTGAGAAGGATGTGAAATACTAAGGATTACCTTCAACCTCATAAAACATGGTGATCTAATGAGATCAAGAATCTAGATCAATGAGGTGTCTCATTTATCATTGATTGAAGGTTCACAAATGAGGGAGGAGAGATGCATTATCCAAGCACTAGGTTTTAAGTTTAAAACAACCAACGAGAATTATTTATAGTGTAAATAGGGGATTTATATTGTAAATACAATTATTTAAATATATGATGATAAATTTTCCCCCTCAACTTAAAAACCACATAATACTGATCTTTCCACATAAAATACCATTTTACAACATAAGCCTAGTTTATGGATTTCCCAGACACTATTATGTCTTAAAAGGGGTCTATGGATACATCCATGTAATTCAAATCATAAATTATAAATTTACAATGTAAATAAGTTCTATAGCTAGAACTCACAACTCCTCTCTAAAAATCCCTTACAACATTAACCCAATTGGTCAAAGCATCAATTACGAAGGTTCAAAAAAAAACTGAACACAATGAGGTTTATAAAAACATAAAGAGAGACAAAATTACAAAAATATGATATCTTATACATCTTGTTCTAACTAACCTTAGTAAAAAGATCCATTAGATACTATATCTCTCTTGTAGGTCTAAAAAAAGTAGAATAACATTGAGTCTACTTAGTAGAATCTCTCTCATAGTGTATAATATGGTAACTCTAGAGAATCATAAAGTTGTAACTATTTTTGATGGAATTTTTTAACTATATATGAATATAATTCAAAAATACTTCTAATATCTTGAATTTTTTTATTATTATTGTAATGCATTTAATTAATGTCTTAACTAGTGGATATTTTTCTGATAAATATTATATAGAATTTGATGGTAATTTTAAATGAGTGAATATACTAGGAGGATCACTATCCAATATAGTGTAAACAATGATGATTCTATGAAAATTATTGAAGTTGGCATTGTAGAGACCATTGAATATCAATAAAAGAGATTTAAAATTCAAGGAAGAAAAACTCTAAGTTTTATAGAATAAATTTTAATACTTTAAGATTCTATCCATGAAGAGTATTAAAGAATCATTCAAATGGGTGGTAAATTTTATTAGATACATTCATGGACTTTGTGAATTCAATGAATATGTGATAATTATAAAGAACATATTAATAATACATCCCATATACATCAATAAAAAAAATCATTGTATTAAATAAAAGAATCTTATGATTTTATCCTAAGAGGATATTAAAATAATAACGATGACATATGATATGAGGATGAATGAAGATGTTCTCATAGTTGAGAAAAAGTTGAAACATATGATATTTAAATCCATGATGAAAGTTATTATGAAAATTTTTATGAATGATAAAGAAGTTAGTGAGGTAATGTCATTTCTCTCATATAATTATATGTGAGGTGAAGGAAAATTCAAATAGGAACTTAGACTCATATGTTTTTTATATATAAATGAAGGGAATAATCTTGCTAAGTTCCTAAAATAAATTATGACGAGGAAGAGGAAATTGAAATCTCAATAAAACCAATTAGGAATATAAAAAATCAAAATACTTTTTGAATGATACAAATACAATTATACTCATAATAAGTAGAATCCTTAAATGTGTATAAAATTGAAATATTTAAGACTAATAATATATTAAAATCTAGGTGATGGTTATTTATTTAAATAAATATAAATATGTATGAACTATTCAATAAGACAATGATGATCAATAATTTATCTTTTACTTGAAGGTTTAACTTGAAAACATCCTTGGATGAGATTGATTCACAAATAATTCAAGAAAATAAATCTAATGGTGTTGTCAAATATTAAAACAAATACATGAAACAACAACAATATAATATCTTTGGTTTGAAATAATATATTTAATGACTAAAAATTTAAAATGTCAATATCAAAAAAAGTCTTAAAATTGAAATTAAAAATTTAATAGAAGTCTAGAATCATTAATTACTTGGATATAATTGTGAGAGATATAAGAAATAGAATTTAAGATCATGAAGCTAAATTGGTTGAGATAATAAGAAAATTTGATGATAAAATAAGACTATACATGTAACGAACCCGGCAGGCCTAAAGCCTAACAAAACTCGGCCACGCCCGAGCCCAGCCCTCTGGCAGATAGCAGACCCCCACCCTCAGGCATATAACAGGCCCCCACCTCAGACTGGCCCAGATAACACATGGCTGGAACTGTCCCCTTCCTGGCAAGGATTTAATACCCCTCCCTCACAACTCGAACCGACGACCACAAGCTTAACGCTCTTGATTGGCTGTTAAGCCTGTGGTCACCAGTTCGAGTTGCGAGGGAGGCGTATTAAATCCTCTCCAGGCAGGGGACAGTTCCTGCCATGTGTTATCTGGGCCAGTCTGAGGTGGGGGCCTATTATCTGCCTGAGGGTGGGGGTATGCTATCTGCCAGAGGGCTGGGCTCAGGCATGGCCGAGTTTGGTTGGGCTCTAGGCCTGATGGGTTCGTTACAATACACATTTAACATGACTTCTAGAAAATTACCAAAATTCAAAATCACATTTACTGAAAAATAAAATGAAAATTTTGAGAAAAACCTTAAATATTCTTGATGAATGTATTATAAAAAAATATTATTTAAGGATGGTTTAGTTTGGGTTATGCTAAAACCTAATAGAAGATAAAACCTACAGTGTAAATTAAATCTATTATACTAAAGGAAAATATTGATCTAAGTAATTTTCAAAATGTAGATACTTCTAAAATAAATATTTAATCTAATGAACTCTAAATAATGTTTCTTTGTTTAATGAAAGTAAATTATATTTCAAATTGAAAAAATAAGTTAAAGTTGAATGATGATAGTAAAGGTGGTTTAATACTATTATTTCAAAAAGAAATTTTGTTTTCTATATTTATTATTATGACTATAGTTGATATGAACACCAATTTCTATATTTTTCATTAAGAAGGATAAATAGTGTACCAATGATGAAGATATATCCCCCTCATAATATAATTCAATTAGTATATCTAAGGAATAATCATTTATTTATGATTTAATTCTATATTTTGGATGAATTTTATCACCTATATTAATATAGATATTCTGAAGTGAATACTATTGTAATCACCAATAAAAAGACTTAGGTGAAGATTAGTATATTTGAGAAGGATAATGTGGTATAATTTTCTTTCAAATTAAGTGATGAATAAGATATATGGATCATTGATTGTGGTTCATCTTCCCATATGATAGGAAATAATTTTTTTATTGAATATAACAAAATAAGACAACGAGACAATGAGTTTTAGTAAAAATGAATCACTTCAAATTAAGAGAATTTATAAAGTTAAAATTGGTTACATGTGTAAAGATTATGTGTTTTTATTTCAAGTTCTTGAGGCATACTCTATTGAGTGTGAGTTAATTGAACAACTCTAAGTATGAAATTTACTTTTCTCAAAATACACACACAATTAAGGGAAGAGTTTAAATTATTGTGATGAAAGTAAAAAGAAATGAGAAATATATAAAAATTAAAAAACCTCAAAGACTCTTGTTTCCTATTAAAATAATATTAAAAATATAATAAAACCTCAAATTAGTTTCTAAATAAATTTTCATTTAAAAGAGAAACAAGTTAATCTTGATGATTGTAATAGATTTTATGTGATAAAGAGGGGCCAAGAACACACTTGTGGAGCCTGTCAAGAATGAATAATTATTATAGTAACTTAAAATCCTAATAATATGAATTATAAAAACATATTATATATTTTATATAGATATTTTTGGGAAAATAGAACCAAAATACTATATAGGTAACATTTACTATGTCTTATTTGTCAATGAATTTAGTCTTAAGGTAAGGGTGACTTTGATATGATAGAAAAAATGTATTTGATTGTATCAAAAAGTATTAAATAATAGTTTTGAATATGTTTTGAAAGAAGATAATCATGTCATAATATATCAATATCATGGAAATATATAATCAAATGGAATAAGAAAACATTTATAAGAATAGAATATTTAATAAAAAATAAACTATGATAATATCTAAAAAAATGAATTTATCAAGATAAAATAAACTATTAATAACATGGAATGAAAAATGTTAATTAAAAAATTATATTCCCAAAATTTATGAAAATAAGGAATTATGATTGTTTTTTACACAATTAATGAATCATTTTTGAGTCTAGTTATGTGAGACATCCTATGAGATGTGGTTCAGAAAAAATACTGACCTAAAATAATTTTTCACTTTTGAAATTAAATATTCACCCTAAATAATAAAATTATGTGAGAAAATTTTGATAGTAAAGGGGATGAATTCATATTTCTTACTACTCATCTAAGAGGAAAAAAAATATATACTTGAATAAAATGCTTGGAAAGATTATTAAAAGTAAAATGTCATTATTGTTGAAGATACACCCCACATATTTTTAAATGTGACGAAACTCAGGATGATGACAAGGTGTAGAGCTACTATCCAAAGATTCCACCAACTAAAAATACATATTTTTATTTTGATTTTGAAGAAGAGTATGGAATTTTTTGATATTTAGTGGTAAAAAACTAAGAAATATAGAATTAAAGTTTAAATAAATTAAGGTAAAATTATTGGAGATAAAACAACTTTAGTTCACATATGAAGGATAAATTATTTTCAAGGAAAAAGTTTGGAATAACTTATTTAAGAAATGAATTGTGAAGAGGCATTAAACAAGGTGATTTGGGTTATAGATTTAAGTGAAATACTTGATCAAATTGAGATGAACTCAATAAGGAAACTTGTTTTATGGATAATAAATGAAAATATAATAATAGTTAAATTTGTTTTTATAAAACACGTCAAATAAAGGTAGAGATTATATCTAAAACAAAGGTATAATTTTATTATAATATGATACTTATGACTTAGTAGAAATATTGAAAATAGTATAGTTATTCTTTAAAATTTTCGTCCAAATTAAGTTAATTTTTTTTCAAATGATGGTGAAGACCAAATTTATCAATGGTTTGTTTGAATAAAAAGTTTAAATTGAATAACTATACTGGTTTTTCCTTAATAATGATAAATATGGTGTCAAAACCAAATAAGGATTTATATGAATTGAAAAAAGAACTAAAATTATTGTATTTATGAATGGATTTCTTATTAAAGAAGTTTATATTCACAAGAAATATACTTTAACATAATTTTTATGTTAATAACTACTAATAAAATAAAATTACGATGTTAATATTTGTTAATGACATCATATTCAAAGGATAAAAGGAAGTTGGTTTCAATTATTTCATTAATTTGATGAAGAATGATTTTTAAAATTTTATGATTAGTCAACTTATTATTTTTATAAGAATAAAATATAATAAAAATCATGATAAAAAATTTATTTCTCACGAAAAATATTACTAATATGTTCTGAATAAATTTTAAATGTGAGAATATAATCCCATGTAGATACCTATTGAAATAAGGATAAAGTTATCAAAGTATGATGGGAGTAATTTAGTGAAAATTAAAAAATACTGACAAATCATTAAAATAATACTCTATTTCATGAATAAAAGACTATATATTATGTTTGGTGTGTGTTAAGTGATAATTTATCAATGAAATCCTAAATAAAGTCACATTTTGGTAGTCAAAAGAAATACTTCCCTATATCAATGGTATGAAATATTATGGATTTATTTATAGAGAATCAAAGGAGAAGGAAGTGTTAATATTTTTTGATGTATATTGGGTTGGATAAATAAAGATAATAAATTAATATTTGGAATTGATTTCTATATTGGAGGTAGGTGTATTTTGTTCTTTGTTTGAATTAATATTGTATTTCAAAAATAAAAGTGAGGCATAATATATAGGTTTAATTTTTTTTATACCAATTAAATTAAGTGATGGTAATTATTAGTGATTCTTAATGGATCCATAGTCCCTTGATTATCTCTCACCCAAGAGGAGACTCTAGGGTTTCTTATCCTCTTTCAAAAGGGTTGGAGTATTTCATGACTTTTACATTTTTGTGGACCTCTATTTCTTGATATGTAGTCATTCTATGGTGGTATTATTCTGGTTTGATCTTGATGATTTTTTTTTCCTTTAACTCATAGGTGTTGTTTCTTGGGTTTGTAATTTATTACTTGTTTTTTTGTTATATGAGGTATTTCTTTGTATTTATCTTCTCTCATTTTCTTTGTTTATATAATAAACCAACCTGAGTTGACCTAAAATGTCACCTGATTTGGCCTTCCATAAGGCCTCAAGTGTGCCTCCCTAAACAAAAGAGGCTACTGACTAGTGGAGAGGATTCAAAAGGTACAATGGGGAGAGCATAATCTTCGTACATAGTGTAATAACAACAAAAAATAACCAAACTCATACATATGGATCAACATTAGAGTACACATAATAAATAAAATGAAAAAATATATAATAAGTAAATTGTGTCATAAAGTCATACAAACTCAAATCATGAAAAACATACATCATTTAGTCACCCAATCAGTCACCAAAATTAAAAATAAATAATCTAAAAAAACTATAGGATCTACTGTCCACACTGAGGAAAACTATAAACCTGGTCCCAACGATGCTTGAGTTGCACCATCCCAATCCTAAGAACCCACATGAGCGGCTCTGCTCAATCTAGTAACAATAGGCCTCATCCCCATCCATTGAGAAACCTCTGGTCTAACCTAAAATAAGAAATTAGGTTTGAATGAACATGTAGGTGGAAATTATTGGGTGAGAAATAAATCTTAGTAGTCCACCCCCAATGGTGAACCTACTAATCTGATATCATAACAACTACATGTACACATGATATGCCCATCATAGCTAAAAAAAAATATCATATGGAGTAAAAGAATAATTCCCTAAAAAGGGGTGAAATATAATAAAGAATCCATCTAGTGAGTTATATCATAAAACCCATGGTAAATCTACCCCTACTATAGCTCATGCCAGAGGATTATAACACATGGCTTGCCCTGCCATAGAGCAACAAGAACTTCCTATATATCTACACTAGAGCTCTATGCTTTATAAACAGAAAAGGAAAATAAGTTTGACCCTAGGGAATAAACATCAGTGTACACCTGAAGAAGAACATCTACTGATCTATAAAACTCCAATATCATGATCTAAAATAGAGATAAAAACATATAGGTCGACACAACTAGAGAACCTTTCAGTTTTGAAGGTCCTACAAAATGAATCAGTCACTGGCTATAGACCTAAAAAAATGTCCCATTGGATCCATAAAAATCATGGAGCACAAAACATCCATGGACTTAGAAGGAAAAATCCATCCATGACACACAAAACCAATTCCTTGAGTGCCTCGGTACCTCACGATCCTAAAGCCATGCTAATAAGGGATAACTCTCAACTACATGGAAGTTTCACTTATCCAGATCATCCATTATTTACCTAATACTATCAAATAATATCCATCCAATATAGGAGATAACCATATCACAATATAGGGATAACAACCAAACCATGACATCCTAAGGGTCTCCTCCTCAAACCACATTATTGAGTAGAAACTTCATCAAAGATCATAGCCAATGAGAAAATGAAAATGAAAAAATCCAACCTCAAACCCACTATCTAAATAGCTAAATGAGTACCATCGATCAACTATTGTACAACAAAGAATGGGGACTCTTTTAGAACCCTACATTTCATAATTCAAAAAAATTCCACTACATCTCTCAAGGACTCACATTTGGACCAAAGAAAACTCAAAGGCTCCCATGGTCCCTAGGGTCACAACATAAAACAATTTCCATGATGGGATTCCTCTACTGCACCCATGTTCATAGGCCACACCTTCAGAAATAACCTCAACTATATCGAAGGCCAAAAAAAGAGTATGACACCATATAAGGGGTTTCTATAGCTCATCCAAGAGTATGGGACACTCCCAGTTCTAAAACATACCAAATGGATCTCAGAAGCCTCCAACTGATCCCTGATCAAAAATGTGCTCAAAGGGAATCCAAAATCACAAGCCCACCAATAAAGGTATTCACAATAGTCCTCATGACCACATAAAAATAAGGAGACCATCCACAAGGGTTCCTAAACACAATCCAAAGCAAAAAAATTCTATATAGGAATTCTCAATAGCCGACTACAAAAACCACTAATCACTTGATCATAAAATATCCCACATGGGAATCCGCAATAGCCCCTATGACTCATATAAACAATGAATGACACCCAACCATAACCTCTATCCTACAACATCAACAGAATCCAAATCCACCAACAAATCTGGTCTCCAAACACAGAATCTAATCATCAACAACTCCAACCTTGAGAACTGGTCCCAACATGTAGGGACAAACCAAGATCTCCTTAGAGACACAACATGATCCTTCCTAATGTAATATTTTCAAAAAACCTTAAATAGGTCATCATGTAACACTCAAGATAGGCTTATCACTAAGCTCACAAGCCCTCACTCAGGCCTCCCAATTCACTACTAAAACCACTGGTGGATTCCGTAAATAAATATTAAGAAAATAATACTACTAAAATATAATAGTTAGAAACACCATTCTAATGACCTCTAAACACCAAAACAATATCACCATTGTGATCTATGTAGAAAAATTCTTATAATGGACTACTCATAAGTCTAATTCTGAATCTGGGGTGAAAGCAATAAAAACATACAAATGCAGGGAAAGTACACAATGTGCACTTGGGGTACATAGTGTGTAACCCAACATGTCCTCCCTAGCTGTGCTCTTCATTCCACATAGTGTGTACTTTACCAAAGTACATGTCACGTGGACACTATATATGGAATGTACCACAGTAAGGGTACCTTCCCATGTTCTTCATCCCCAATCGACATGTAAAACACTTGAGTACAAGATGTGTGTCATTAGTACATTGTGTATACACCCCCATGGGGTCCCCGAATGTGTACATGACTATATACCCTTCCTGGAAATGTATGCCTACATGTCTTGTACCCCACACGGGCACTCATTGTGTACCCTACGTATCCAAATACCCCTGCAAGAGGTGTCTGGATGAGTACTTGACCACACAATAAAAAAAATCATCTTCCCTGATTAGAAAGAACACATGGCAGGTGTTCACTAAATGACATGCTGTGTACATGGGGTTTTCTGAATATAAAACCTTTTAAACTGCCTAAAACACTCTATTTCTCAATAAAACTCTCATATTGACCCACAATGAGTCCCAAAAAACACATAAAATGATTTATAAATAAAAACAAATGAAAAAATATAGATTTTTGGCATAAAATATAAAATTATCCAACCTTTTGGTCGAAATCACTGATGTTTTTTTCCAACCTATGATATGAAGATATTTAATGGTGATCAAGAATGACCTGACCTCCATAGCAGCACTCCCACCTTCCCCTCTCCATCTCTTCCACCCCTCTCCTTATCTCAACCAAATACCCCAAAAAGGGTGGGGGGGGGGGGTAAGTGTGTATGTTGAAAGAAAAGGTAAAACAAATTAGAAAGAAAAAATAAAAATGAAAATGAAAAATAAAAGAAAAAGAAATGCGGGCCCGATCCTGGAGTCATCACCCGATGTATGGCTATGCCTCCCCTAGGAAATCCTCCATTACATAATCAACTATAGATAAATAATCTCAATATAACACTCAATTTTAATTATATAAATGAATAAACACATGTGAATAAATTAATATTTAATTAATTTAAAATTAAATATTCGATGAAAATTTGAACGGCTCATATTTCCACCCAACTCTGGTACTAAGGTAAACACCTTATTACGAGACCAATAGAGTGGTAAAAATGTTATCTAAGATCATATTAGAGGAGAAATTACCATTTCCCCTTGAAAATATTCAAGGAAAAAAGGTTCAAATTTCTTCTGATTTTAACAACTCATGATGATGCAGGTCATCAAAAAATCCCCACCACAAATGATTCTTTCTCTCAAGAAGCCTCAATAGATATCCAATAACCATGATCTCCCAAAAGATCTAGCACGACCAATGCTATCTAGACCATCCAACGATTGGTCTTACACTATCCAAAGCCCTCTCCCAACATGAGAGACATTATACTTTTACCGATCTGATGATCCCAACCATAGGAGTGTTCTTATCTTCACCCCACTTCCCAATGACTAACCACACAACCCACGATACATCCATCGCTAAATTCAATGTATAAAAATCTCCATTATTCTCACACCTGAGCATGAAAATGAAAACCCAAAACCTCAATGATCAAAAAACCAATTAAACAAGGATCATTACCTCCAATAGTATACAGTGCATTCCCCACCATAAGGATTTCATTACACCGCTCCTTGAGTACACAAAATGACTCACACTCACACGAGCTATATCCTAATGAAACTAGGATAATGCACCCAAATTCAATGACTAAGATCCACAAGCAAGGTAGTTCAATTAAACCAAATCACCCTCAAAGCTTCCCTTCAATACTGAGGCATCTACCTCATTCCATGATCAACCACACAACCACCCTTTACATGGGCATCAATACAAAACCACATGTTCCTAACCATGATCTCAACAAGCTACACAAAGTACAACCAAAATGAGTAGGTCCATGGGTCCAACAAAACATTCTCTCTCATTCCACCCATGAGATGGGGAGCACTCCTAGTAATACACTTCTAAAATAGTAGAAATTATCATTCTTGGCCACATCCTGGTGATATCTGACCTCAAAAACCTGACTAAGGAAGAACTGTTATACCCACCCAAGTCATTGGTGATAGAAGGCCCACAAGCCCCACTGCATGACCTGACAAACAACACATGGAAATAAAAATTCACTCCCAAGGAACATGTACTTGGGACTTCAGGGGAACTACCATTTCCAGGAAACTTGATCCCAATACAAAGATCCCTTATGTATCCTTTCCCTCATCCAGCAAAAAATATGACACTCAGATCCCAATTCTATCCCTCATGGGTCTCAATGCATCCATCATCAAAGGGAAACCATATCTACTATCATATAACCTCTCAAAATATGATCCACATGACCTATCACTAGAATAAAATATAAAAAACCAAAACTAATAATATTTCATATGAATCCTACATGCTAAGAATAATGCATGAAAATTTTCCTCTTACCCATGATCCAAGGTCCAAAAACAAGAATTAACCATAAACCCACAAAATCTAGTGCATTACACAAAGGTAAATCATGAAATTATAAAAATGAAATCCAATAATAGAAATCCCATTCTATAGAAACTTGGAATTCCACTTGAAAAGAGTTTTCAGGACACATTAGTATGATATCCATCACAAGTTTTGGCACATTCATAGACCACTTTTCTACCAAAATCCTAAATTCACAAAACCAAAATCTATCATACCATTATTGGAATGAAATAACCTAGGTCAACCTAACAAATCACCTAATATATCCTAGAAAAGGCCTCAAACATGTCTCATTGAATGCCTGAGGCTTTTGGACAGTGGTGATGGCCTAAAATATGAAGTAGGGATATTATAACCTCTTGTCAAAGTGTAATAATAATGGAAAATAACAAAAATCACACACAAGGATCAACACAAAAGTAATCATAATAAATAAATGGAAAAAATAAATCTATAATAAATTAAATGAAGAATACAGTCATATAAACTCAAAGCATGCAAAACATACAATATCCAGCTTCCTATTGGGAAGACCAGACATAAAAAATAAATAAACTGAAAATAATAGCTAGATATACTAACAAAAATGAGACAAAACACATACCCATTCTCCACAATGTTCAATATGAAACAAACCCATATTGAGACTCAACACGAGTGGCTCTACTTGATCAAGCCACATTGGGCCATGACCCCATCTACTACACAACCAGTGCTCCAACCTAAAAGTTGAAATCAGGCCTGCACACACATAGAGGTGAACATACATGGCGTGAGAAATAAATCTTAGTAGGCCACCCCTAATGGTGGACCTATAAATATACTGTTAAAAAAATTTCATGAACATGTGATATGTATTGACTAGCCTAAAACTAATAATGACTGGTATAAAAGAGAAATTGTATAAAGAGGGGTAAAAACAAACACAAGAAAGAAACTAACCAATGGGTACTATCCTGAAACCTATGGTAAATCTACCCCAAAACCAGCCTATTATAGAGGATTATAACATTTGCCTCATTTAGAGACCCTAGTATTCTTTGTAAGACTTTGAAATACTTATATGTATATTTTCAGAGCTAGGCATTGAGAAAGAGTGCCATTTCGAGGTCCAGTGTGCCCAAAATTAATTTTATAAAAATATTAACTTTATTTTATATTACGTGCACATGGTTTCTTAAATAAAATGGGATAAATCTTAAATGTAATCCCATATTAGAAATTTGATACCATGGTTGAGTCTGAAAAATAATGTTTACCCTAGGCATGACCTAAAATAGGTCATCATAAGTCGTTCATATAAAATCATCCATTAGGAGTAAATTTGGTAGGATAATTAAATAATTAATTTAATTAATTAATTAATTAACCTAATTTGGATTTTTACTTAAATAAAGCATTATAGATTTTCTCAAAGGTTACCCACACAAACACTAGGATAATTTATAGACTTTCTTCGTCTCCTTCATTGGTGAATTAAATCTGATAATGATGAGACTTCAGATCGAGGAAGATCGAGATGCAATGAACACAATGGTTCCGCCTCTTCATTTCATCGATGAACAATAACAAACTAGTTAGAACTCATAAATTTTTGGTTTATTCCCTTATTTATTAAATTGGTTGAGTAGGACCTATTACTTCTTGATCTGAATCAATTTCTAGACTTTACATGCACTAATATACAAATTTAATTGATTATTAATTTTTTTCTCACCTTAAATATCCTTGTTTTTTTCTTTGGCCAATAACGCTTGTACAATTATTGTTAAAAGTTTTTTTGGTGATTTACACCGATTAATTCTTTGAATGCTTTTCCATTGGGCTATAGTGTCATGTATTGATGTTGTTGGGCGTGATCAAGCTCGATCAGACCACCATATCCATGGATAAATCACTTGAAATAAATGGATTGATGATTGAATGATGGTTTGGGATGATTTTTGGGTTTTGGTTAATGGTTTTGTTGACCATAATAAAAAACGAAGAAGGCGGGGTGTGTGAGGTGCATGAGGTGTGCAGGGTATACAACAAACCCCCATTGGTGAATCAAGAACCCGATTTACAACCACCAAATGGTCAAAAATGATGACTAGAGGAATATTCATACCATTTGTGGGTGGCTAAATGATGGATTCAAAGGTAGAGTTACTATATATGCATGTTCATAGATGAATCTGAATTTTTGAAAAATACCAACTACACACCATATAGTTCAGAGAACACACAGTGTGTAGGGACTTAGTTGTGACATATAGGGTTTCATGAGATTATAAGGATCACAAACTGTGTAGGACCCCCACATTTCATGTGACCCTTATGATGATGATTCGACATACACTTTGAGATTACATGGGTATGGGAATGGATAAATGCATTTCTTGTTTTAAAGTACATGGGCATAAGAAACTTTACTCAGAAACAGTTAGGGAACATGGGTAGGACCCAGTGTGGGTCAAACATGCGGTCTAGACCCTCTACACGATGTGTAGTTATACATGGGAAGAAATCCATGTACCATTAGATACATAACTAGGTGATGGAGTGGGACCACACTTTATGTGGTTCCCCTTACATGCTGTGCACCCCTTCTTCTTTTTTGAGGAAACTTAAACCTTTTGTATCTCCTTCGTTTAGACTCATATTTTAGCCCGTGAGTAGCCTATCCTGAGTGTTTTTTCACTAAAAATGATATGGTAGAATTTTCATTGTTTTTATTTGGTATGAGATGTTACAAGTGGGATGATTCTTTAGGAAATTATTGATGATGGAAGTGATCACATAGGATCACCCAGGGTATTAGAGTGGCACCCTCTAGTTGGGATGGGCATAGGTCCTATACTAATCTATAAAGTTGAACCCTATAGTGGGTAAGGGCATCATTCATATACATATTCTCATAGTGGAACCCACATACTAGGATAGGGAATGGGTCCTCTACCTATCCACCAAGTGGTACCCTCCCGTGAAGTTAGAGTATGGGTCCTCAACTATAAGAGTGGCACCCTCATACACAGTTAGGAAATTAGTCCTCAAACACAAAGTGGAACCATCCTACTGGGTAGGTCATGGGTCCTACATCTACTATATTATTTTCACCTTCTTATTGTATCAGGGAATGAGTCCTCAAATACTAGAGTGGCGCACTCCAACTAGGCTAGGCATGGGTCCTATACTGACCATTATAGTTGAACTCTCCCGGTGGGATGAGCATGGGTCCTCTATCATTTACTTTAGTGGAACCCTTCTTTTGTGATATGGAATGGGTCCTATATCTATTTATTGAGTGGAACCCTCCTGCTATACGAGGTCATGAGTCCTTTACTTAGAGATTTTTCCCTTCGATTATGAGGTAGAGTGGTGAGGTTTTACTTGACTTGGGTATTTCTGCTTGGTAGATGCCCAAGATATTGGGTTTCATTGATGGACTTCTAGAACTGATGGAACCTTTTTACCAAGATGGACTATGATATGGATATCACATTATCTCTCATTTGAGTTTCTTTGGTTCGAGTATATATATATATATATATACATGTTGTTGGATTATGTTTACTCTCTTACTTTGGGTTGAGCTATTTTTATATCTATTTCTATCATGTCTCTTACTACTCCCCCTTCAGTTTTTAGGGTATCCTGCTGGTTATGTATATAGTCACCCCTACTTGGGATTTTCCCACATGCATCATGTCTTATGCAGATGACAGACATGTCAGCGATGCCTGTAAAGGAGCTTTGGGGTACTTGGTGCATTGGACTGCATATGGGGGTTGGATCTTGGAGATCAGGAGTTAGTCTCTCTCAATAGGTTTTTTTATATTATGACATCTTTCTAGTTGGGCATGTATTTTTCCCATTTACTTTTCATTTTACACTATTGCACTCTTGTGCACCCTAGAGGTTTTTTTCATGCATGTTTATATTATTAATATTTCATATTTTTGTTATTAATAATATTAAATTATACATTTATATGGTAGTTTCATCTCAAGCCCTGTTGGGTCATGTCATGAAAGATTTGTATCAAAGGCAGTTTGATCCTTGGAATGGTGTTTGGAGAAGTCCCCTTATGAGTATTTTTTTGGGATTTTCGGAAAAGTGTTAAAGTGTTTCAAGTGAATCTTTTAGGCCAGGAAATATAGTGTTGGTACTATAGCCGACATATCCATTCAATAAGACATTGACTACCTTCTTATCAACTATGCATACCGATACATTTGTTTCTGGGATAAAATGGTACATGCATCATATATCATTGAGTCTTTAAATGTTCTTATTGAGTCATATATCCATTATATATATATATATATTATCATCATAGTGGAATGTCTTGATTAAATTTCCAGGATAACTCTACATTGAAAACCAACCTGTATACAAGTTCCGGATCACGATGATGATCCAATGAGAAATGAGGACTTAGTTCAGGGTTCATACATGGGATTCTTACTCTAGGTGGATAGGTATAAGCACCCCCACCTATCGAGCAATATATCATACCGGTAGAGTAGGCTGAGGATGTGGCATGCTTAGTGCACTATGTGAGTTCCAGCGCTAGAGGCCACTGAGGTTCCATAGTGACCTAAATCCCTAGGAAATAGAGGATTGGATAGATTCGATGGTCCATGTTTTCAATATTATCAAGAAATTGTTAGATTAGGTGGTTAAACTAGAAGCTAGACTTTTCCATGGAGCAGCTGGGCACTGGTGGAGTCTTGTTACCTATATTCACTATGAGTCAACACTCTCATGGCCCGACTTCCTATAGTTGTTCTATGAGGAGTAATACCCATTCTGTTTGTGATTAGTTTTGATTCAAGAGATTTTAGAGATATATCAAGGAGGGATGATAGTGTATGAGTATATAGTGAGGTTCAAAAAACTTACAAGGTACTCCCTTGACATTATCGAAGATGGATACTTCAGAGCATGAATTTTTGAGAAGGGACTCTACTGTGATATCCATGATAGTGTGGTACCCATGTTTATTCCATACTATGATAGGGTGTTTTAGTGGGAACTATTAAAATATATATTCCTATCAGAGAGAAATCAGGTGGTTGGAGGTAGCAGTGGGCATCATAGGGCTGAGTCGTCTATAGTAGCTAGAAGACTCTAGTCGATGGGATCTCAGTGCAGGATATCGTCCTAGGATTAGTCTTATTCACTTGGTTAGGGGTAACATAGAGGACTCAGTAATCCTAGTGAGGGGAAGTTCTATACTTGGGATTGATGAGGTCACCTAGTGCATGACTTCCTAACTAGATATGCTTAGGAGTGCTGGTAGATATCTGATAGACCACCACAGTAGAGGCATCACCGTGATCAAGGATCTCCCGAGAGAGAGAAAGAAGGACCCTAGGGTGGAAGATATATAAGAGGAGTTTTTGGAGATTTAAAAGGAGGATTTATGTGTGGTGGAAGATGCTATTATATCCTTCCACCTCCACCAGGTGACACACATTAGGCTTAGGGAGATAGCAGTCAGGCCCGCAGATAGCTGCAGGCTTTGGAGCCATATGACCCAGCAACACATGAGTTGACTAGAGGTATGATATTTGTTAATTATAATCTTTCCTCAACATTAATAGAAATAGTTTCTAGTCATTCATTCATCTCTTTACTCCTAGTGTGAGAGTTGGATCTCCCAGTTGAGGCGCTATCCCGACAACTTTGTCTTGAGGTTCCTACGTGGATGAATTATTCTATATTGTTCATCTCCATGTAGTGTGAGATATCTCTTGGTGGAGATAGGTTCATGTGGGGAAATTGGGTAATCAAAATGGAACCATAAAAACATATTGGGTATGGATTTTATTGTCCATGGTTCAATCCTATAAGTACTATCCCTGCAAATGAGTCAGATGCCTTCGCACTAAAAGGACAAGATTGTCCTTTCTGGGAAAGAGATATCTCATGACGAGATGAGTGGGTTTTGTGAGTAAGAGATTGTATCTCATCACACAACTTTTGGAAAGTGCATACCTCAATGCAGAATTCTCTTTAAGAAACTAGATTCCTTCAGTTTTAGAGGATTTCATAGACATCTTCCCCTAGGAAGTACCGAGACTACCTTTGAGGTGGGATATGGAGTTTTGTATCAAGCTCTATCTTGGGACCACTCTGATATATTTTTATTCATATTATATGGACTTAATTACCTCTAGGAGATGCAGTTATAGTTAAGGGACCTTCAATAGAAGAGTTTCATCAGGCCCAATGTGTCCCCCTAGGCAGATCCAGTGTTGTTCATGAAAAAGGCGGATGGGACATTGTGGATTTTCATGGATTATCATCACCTGAACCAAGGCATGAAGAAGAACATATAAAACTTACTAAAGGTTTAATACCTCTTTTACCATTTTCATGGTGTGAGGTAGTTCTTGAATATATATATTATCTCTAGATACCACCAATTGAGAGTTTATGAGGATGATATTCCAAAGCTGACATTACGATGTCACAACAAACACTATGAGTTTTTTGTGATTACCTTTGGCGAGGAAAATTACCCACTTGAGTATAGACCTAGATTTTATTTTGGAGCACTATCTCTATAAGAATCTCTCTAATTTTTAATTCTGGATTTATGAGATTCACTTTCTTAGGCATGTTATTTCTCATCCTGGTTTTGTTGTGGACCCAAAAAAGATCGATGTTGTGCTTTATTGGGAGCCACCCAAGAGCATGTTAATGGTGTGGATTTTTCTGGGATTAAAGGGGTAGTAACAGAGTTTTGTGATAGACTTCTCTAGGATTGAAACTTTTTTGACAACCTTTACATAAAAATTGAATCCATTTACCAAGACTAAGTAGTTCTAGAGTGTCTTTGAGGAGTTAAGGTTGAGGCTGAGGAGCACTCTTGTTTTGAGACTACTAGAGGAGGGTATGAAGTACACAGTGTATTGCGATGCCTCAGGAGTTGGTCATAGCTGTGTGTTAATGTAGAGGCTGGTAGTTATCACATACTAGTTGAGGTAGTTGAGACCCACAAGTAGAACTATGTAACTCATTTCTAGAGTTGGAAGCGGTAGTATTATCCCTGAGGATGTGGAGGCACTATCTTTTGGGAGAGAGTTTTGTGGTTTACTTAGAACATCAGAGTGTTAGGTATATATTCTCATAGAGATACTTGAACCTAAGAAAATTATTCTCATTGGAGTTCTTGTAGGATTTTGAATTAAATATATTCTATACTCCAATGAAGGGAAACATGGTAGATGATTCCCATAGAAGTAATTCCCATACTCGTTTGGTGTAAGAGACTTATGAGCAGTTGGCTTCCTTCCAACTGACCCTGGTTGTGCAGGAGGGTTCAAATTTTCTTTATCCAATGGTGTTTCTTAATGAATTTTATATTGTAAGGAATCATGTCATCCTTTTCCCAGGATGGAAAATGGTCCCAGTCACGATATGAGAGGAGGTGATATGAGTGTTACACACATCTACTTTGTATGTACATCCCAGTGTGGGGAAGATGTACAGAGACCTTTAGCAGCACTTTTGGTGGGCCTTCATGAGACATAGCATGGCTGAGTTCATATCTAAGTGCCTCACTTTTTAGTAGGTAAATGATGGAAACCAGGTTTTGGAAGGATTGTTTCACCCTCTTGAGTTCCTACAGTAGAAATGGGATGACATATACATGGAATTTTTAACATGGATTCTATTGATAATGAAGGGACATAATTCTATCTAGGTGATTTTTGAATGAATCCTGATGTTGGAACACTTGATTTCTATTAAGGAGTAGAGTTCACTGGAGAGTTTGGGGTAGATGTATATATGAGGGATTTTTATCCTTCATGGGGTTCCCTCAACTATTCTCTATGAATGTGATGAGAGGTTCACATCAGGGTTGTGGAGAGGCCTATAGAAGGAATTAGGGACCCATATGAGGATGAGTACAACATTCCACCCCAAACAGATGGGAAAACTGAGTTCACTATATGGGTATTAGAGGATATGCTAAGGTCTTGCATGTTGGACTTTGGCTGGATCTTAGAGGATCACTTTCCACTGGTAGACTTTTTATTCAATAATATATACTACTCTACTATCATCATGAAACCTTTAGAGGACCTATACAGGAGACCCTAAAGGTCACCCTTATTTTGTAAAGAGATCAATGAGGTATCTATTGTGGGTTCAGTGGTGGTGTAGGTGATGATAAAAAAGGTGCATGTGATCTATGTGTTGAGGAGGATAGCTTAGAGTAGGTATAAATTTTACACATATCAAAATCGTATACCATTGATTTTTTATTAGGGAGACCCCATTTTCTTGAGAGTCTCCCCATGATAAGGATTATAGAGATTTTACTAGGAAGGAAATCTATCCATGAGGTTCATCATGCCATTAGAGGTCTTTCAAAGGGTTGGCAAGGTTGCTTACTGCCTTTCCCTACCCTGAAAATTGGAGAAAGTTCATGCCATCTTCCATGTGTTGTAGCTACAGAGATACATGCATGACCCCACACACATTATTGACTGGGGAGATATGGACATTGAGGATGGATACACTATTTTAGATCCCCTAGTGTCTATTGAGGATCATCATAAGAGGACCCTAAATTGATGGACCACGCCTTCGGTTCACATGTTGTGTTAAAATGAGAATGCACAGGAGACTTCCTAAGAGTGAGAGAGCAAGATGTGGGCTCATTATCCTAAGTTTTTTACTTAGTATTTCTTTTTAGGGATGACAATATTAGAGGTAATGATTTAGAGACCCTATTTGTTCCTTGTATAACATTGAAATATTTCTATATATATTTTCTGAGATAGTAACTAAGACGACATGCGATTCTAATGCCCTGTGTGCATGGAATTAATTTCATTAAAATATTAAATATATTTTATAAAACACATGGAAAATTTCTTAAAGAAAATAGAATAATTATTAAGCATAATCTTGAATTAGAAATACGAGACCACAGTTGAGTCCAGAATTTAATTTTTACCATAGGCAGGACCTAAAATAGGTCGATGCAGGATGTTAAAATAAAATTAGCCATTGGTGGTGAATTATGAGGGTTTATTAGATAATTAATTTAATTAAAAAATTAATTAACCTAATTTTTATTTTCCTTTAAATATAAATTTATGGAAATTCTCTAGGTCTATCTACAAAAACCTTAGGAGAATTTGCGAGATGTTCTTCGTATCCGCCATTGGTGAATCGAATCAAAAGATGATCAAAATCCAGAATGAGTAAGATCAAGATGAAGTGAATGCAATGATTCCTCCTATTCATTGGAAATATAATTCTTCAACAATTAATGATCCAAAACTTAGAAGGAATCATCAATTATTGTGTTATTCACCTATTAATTAAATTGATTGATTAGGATCATATTGATTCTTGATCTACTCCAATTTATCAACTTTTCATGTTCTTGTGTATAAATTTAATTGATTATTCATTTATTTATCCCCTTGAATATCCCAATTTTTTTGGTGTCCAATAATGCTTGAACAATGTTTTTAAATATTTTTTGGTGCTTTTCCCTCACCTGTTCTTCTTGTTCTTTACCATTGGGCTATGTGGCCATGGTTCGATGTTGTTAGGAAGGATCAAGCTTGATCAGACCCCAGGATTCATGGTAGAATCATGGAAAACAAATGTATCAATGATCAAAGGATGTTTTTGGATGATTTTAATGTTGTGTGTGATTTTTCTGTTAATCAAAATACAAAATAGAGAAGGTGGGGTGCACCAAGAATTTTAGGCACACGTGTTGTATGATGAACACCATAATTGAATCTAGAATCCAAATTTTGGCCATTGCATAGTTAAAAAATGTGACTAGAAGAATATTCCATCATTTTTAAATGGTCAAATGATGTATTTTAAGGTGGAGTTTTTAGATCTGGAAACACAGGCATGAATTTGAATTTCAGGAAAAATCCAGACTACACGTTGTGTAGTTTAAAGAACACACAACATATAGGGCCTTAGCTGCGGTAGCTTGGAGTTCATGAGATTATATGTATCACATTTCATGTGGGAACCCCAAAAACTATGTCACCCTTTTGATGGAAACCCATTGTGTAATTTTGGAGTACATAGTCATGTTCATGGCCAGGATCACCCCACGTCTAAAAGTACATAGACATGTGTAGCTTTACACGGACACAACTAGGGAGCATGGACAGAACCCCGAGTGGATCAAACATTCCTTGTAGACCCTCTACATTCCATGTAGTCTTACATGGGTAGTGAACTATTTACCTTCCAGGACACATCCAGGTAATGGAGTGGGACCACATGTTGTGTGGGTCCCCTTACATTCCATGTACACTTTCTTCTCTTTTGAGTAAACTTAAACCTCTCATACCTCTTTTGTTTGGACTTATATTTTGGCCTGTATGCATACTATCCTGAGTGTTTTATATGTAGAACGAGATAATGGACTTCATAGTGTATTTTTAGAAATAATTCATGATTTTATGAGTGGTACGCTTCTTTGGGTGATTCTCAATGATGGTAGTGATCATGAAGGATCACTAGGGGTTTTAGAGTGGAACCCTCTAACAGGGTTGGGAATGGGTTCTCTACCAATATATATAGTGGAACCCTTATAAAGGGTAGTTTATGGGTCCTGTATCTATTATTGGAGTTTCATGCTCTTACTGGTATAGGGAGTGGGTCCTCTACCTATCCACCAAGTGGAACCCTCCTACGGAGTTAGGGTATGGGTCCTTGACTATGAGAGCGGCACCCTCCTGCGGAGTTAGGACTTGGGTCCTTGAATATTAAAATGGTACCCTTCTGTTGGGTATGACATGGGTCCTATATCTAATATACTAGTGGAAACCTCATCTTATATTAGGGATTGGGTCCTTGACTATAAGAGTGGAACCCTCCAGCTAGGCTGGGCATGGGTCCTCTTCCAACCATTAGAGTGGGACCCTCCAACTAGGCTGGGCATGGGTCTTCTATCATTTACTTGAGTGTCACACTAATACTAGTAGAGGGCATGGTTCCTCTAGCTATCTACTGAGTGGCACCATATTTTTGTACAAGGGAATGGGTCCTCTACTTAGATATTCCCCCCTTGACTATGCAGCATAATGGTAAGGTGTGGATTGACTTGGATATTTATACTGGGTAGATGTGAGAGATACTGAGAATCATTGATGGAATTATATAAATAATGGAACTCTTTTCATGGTATGGGCTATGAGATGTATATCCCCTTCTTTCTCATTTGGTATTCTTTGGTTTGAGCATATATATATTTCTGTACTTATGTTGTTGGACTCTGTTTACTCTATTGCATTGGGTTGAGATGTTTGTCTATCTATTCCTATCATGTCTCTTACTTCTCCCCCTTGAGCTTATGGGGGATCCTACTAGGTATGTATATGCTCACCCCTACAAGGTATTTTCCCACATGTGTCTTATCTTATGCATATGACAGATGGTTCGGTGGTTACTATAGAGGATCTTATGGATACCTAGTGTATTAGACCACACACGGTGGTCGGAGCTTGTAGATCAATATTTGGGATCTCTTAGAACTTTTACATTTTAGTTTTGTTAGTTTGAGACATATTTCTAGTTGGGAATGTATTTTTACACTTTAATTTTTAGTTAACACTGGCATACTCTTGTACACCTTAGTGGTTTTTTTTCATACATGGTTATATTTTAGATAATGAATCTTTTTATTATTATTACTCTACAATTTTGAATTTAAATGGCCAGGTGTGATCATATAGGTAAATTAGGTAAAGGCATCCCAAGTTAGATATTCTTTTTAGTACTTATCGCTAGCCCCTAGCCTATAGGCAGTCTTGGGGTAGTTGCGGCTCAATCCCCAATGGGTGGGTTGTGATAACTCACCCAACCACATAACAAATAGTATGTCTACCAGATCTATGCTAGATCCCAAAGATGTTTAAATCAAAATGGCATGAAAGTTAGACCTTGGGGCATAACCATAGGCATACACATGGAGAAGGGTATCTACCAGGCTCCAGGACTCCAATAGCATGACTTGAATTAGAGATAAGAATATATGGGTCAACACAACTAGAGAACTTATTAGTCTCATATGTCCTTCATAAGAAACCAAGAATGAGCAATGGAACCAGAAAATGTACCTTGGGATCCATGGAAATATGGGTGCACAAAACATCCATGGACCCGATAGCACAAAAGAATCCTCAACACACAAAACCCACTCTGTGAGTGTCTCAACACCTCACAAGCCTGAATCCACACTAGTTAAGACTAACTACCAACTATATGGGAGTTTCACTCATCTAGATCATCCATTAGACCCCTAATCCCATCTAACAATAACCAGATAATAGAGGAGATAACCGGATCACAACTTAGGGACAAAACCAAAACCAAGATATCTTAAGGGTATCCTCCTCAAAACACACTCCTGAGTAGAAAAATTCTCATACATCACGACCAATGGACAACCAAATGTGGGATGATCCAAGATTGAACCCACTTCCAAATATCTAAACTTGAAGTTATGTTCAACTCTTATCTAATAAATAATGATGCCTCTTTCAGCACCCTGGATATCAATATCCAACAAATAGACACTATGACTCTCAATGAACCACCTTAGGTCCAACCAAAACTCAGATCTTCCACAGTCCCTAGGGTCATAACATAAAGTGACGTCCACCACTATAATCCCTTGATGCACCCAAGATCTTGGTACATTCCCATAGAAACAACATCAATAGGCCTAGAGTCCACATTAATATTAGGAAATCCTATGGGGGGTTTATCTAGCTCATCAAAAAATACAAGACACACCCAGTGCTAAAACATCCCAAACGGACCTCAGTGGACTCTAACTGATCCTTAATCAGCAACACGCCCAACGAGAATCCAAAATAACAAGCCCACTAATAGGGGAATTTACAATAGTCCTCGTTACCACCTCAAAAGAAGAAGACCCTCCACAAGGGTTTCTCAGCACAATCCAAAACAAAACATTCCAAATGGTCATTCTCAGCAGCTAACTATGACAACCACTAATTACTTGATAAAAAACTATCCCACATGGGAATATGTACTTCATCCCCATTCAGCGTGTAAAATGCCAAAGTACACGGTGTGTACTGCTAGTACACAACATGTACCCCCACATAGGGTCCCCAACCATGTACCTAGACATATACCACACCCAGGAATGTATTCTTACATGGAGTATACCACACACATGCAGTGACTCTCTACCATACATAGCCAAGTACCCCCGCACAATGTGTTTGTTTGAGTAATGATCCACACCTCGAAAGCCAAATACATAGAGTGTACCCATGATACATGGTGAATAGTCCCAAAAACATCATCTTCCACAAATAGAAAGAACACGTGTTATTTTTTCACTAAACTTTATTTTATTTACATGGGTTTTCCCAAATAGAAAACCTTCTAAATGGCCCAAAACACCCTATTTATCCTTAAAATTCCATGATTTACCCACAAGGGGTCCCAAACAACCCATACAAGGCTTTAAAAATAAAAAAATTAAACTATGAGGATTTTTGATATAATATTTTAAATGGGCCTACCTCTAGGTGGAAACCACCAATTCTTTGTCCTAATCTATATTCCACATCTTCCACACGAAGATCCATCACAACCTGAGCTCTATGGTGGTGGCTCCACCTTTTCTTCTCCCTATCATATATCCCTCTCCATATCTCATACATAGACCCAAGGGGTGGGGGGGGGGGGGTGTGGGGGATCCCCTCAGGCTTTTGTGGAAATACAAGGGAAAATAAAGAATAAATAAAAAAGAATAAATAAAAAAGAAAAAGAAAAGAAAAATAAAAGGGGGCTTGGGCCTGACCCCAATGCCCAATGCAAGGTTATGCCTCGCCTAAGAAAAAACCCCATTCTAGGCTCAACTAATGATATAGAATTTAAATACTACACTACATTTAAAATATAAAATTCACCTAACATGCCTGAATAAATTAATATTTAATTAATTAAATATTAAATATTTAGTGAAAATTCAAATATCATAGATTTCCACAAAACTCTTATCCTAGGGTAAACACCCTATTCTGGGACCATTGAAGTGGTCAAAAAAATTATCCAAGATCATATTATAGGATAAATTACCATTTTCCCTGAATACACCCAACTAAAAAAGGCTCAAATTTTCCCTAATATTCACAAACTTTGATGATGCAGGTCATCACAGTTTCCCCATGGGTTCACCTAAAATTCTCCAAACCTCGTATCAAAGGTTCTTATTTAGTTATCGGTTAATGAAGATTTCATATTAGAATGTAATTTATTAATCAAAATGACATATATTCCACCTATAGTGATATGATGTGGTTCTTTTTCTTGTAATTACATTCTAAAGTGGTGTTGTCTTATGTGATGTGACCCTGATATGTTGGTTTTATTGACTAATTTTTCATCTTTAGAGGTAGTGTTGACCCCCAGAAGGTGATGTGATAGTGGTGAAAGTTGGAGGTGACTTCGACTTTTTTTAATGGGTTTCTATACATTTATGTGTAGTGATTATATGTGGTTGTTATTTTTCATTTTTTCCCTATGGTTGTGTGTTTTTCATTATATTATCTATTTCCTCCTATTATCTCTAGTCCTCTTATCCAGACTAATGGCCTTATGGTGAAGGGAAACATTGCCTCTGGAACATCATTTCTCTTGCATGGTTCCTCTGTTATATATTTCTAATATTATTTTAGGGCATCTATTAGGAAGAGTTTTTCAAGGATATTTTGTCTAGTGGATGTGTACATTGGTATTGTTGTGGTGGATTTCCATGAAGTTAATAATAGGTGTGGGTGGTTTTGGTTTGGTGTGTGATAGTGATATATAGTTGGTTGGTGATAATTATTTGAATGGGTTCAACATAAAATTTAATATTGTATGTGTGGTGTTAGTGTTATCATGGTGCTAGTTTAGTGCATTTCATTCACTATAGTATTTAAGAACAACTAGTGGTTCTATCTCAGTAGATATTTTACAATTTTTTTCTATTTCAGATAGTGGTCGATGGTGGGTTTAGAGCTCAATAGATTTTAATTTTGGTGTTTAGTGAATGAAATTATTTATTGGTGATAGAAGGGACTAAAAAATTATTTTTTCTGGAAAAAGTTATTATTCATGATGATACAGGGTCCCGAGGTTAAAGGGCATGAGGCATGAACTCCCTGATTTTGTGTTTCTAGATCCCCTTCAAGCCCCTACTAGATCTTCCATATCTTGTTAATCTCTAGTAGTCTAACATGGATATGGATCCATGCATTTTTTTTTTCTATTGGTTTTTTGGATGATGATTTTGGTATGATTTTGGGTTATTGGATGTTTATATATCCCACAATAGTGGGTTTTATTTAAAAATCCAATGAAATATGATTAGAGATATAATTTAATGAAGTTATAATTGTAGGATGTTGGGGAAAATGTTTTCCTACCTATATAAATCATGTGTTATAATAGTAGTGTTATAAATATAAAAAATATCATAAAGTATTCAAGAAATAAAAAAATGAGATCAAATATCACTTAAGTAGTGAAAGGGTTTTCCCCTAATTTATACTTAGCCCAATTTTGATTTTTATTATTCTGTGACCTCCGTATGGGAAAATGGTAAAATTTTCTTATCAAGAGACCATAGAATTATTTTATATGGTTTTATTTCTCCCAAGGAATGATTTTTACCCCATTTTCTGAGTTTTAGTGAATTTTCATGGTTAATTAATTTTAAAGGTATTTTAATATTTATTAATTAAATATTAATTTATCCCATATGAATGGATAATGAAATATTTTAAATGATATCCTATATAGAAATTTCAACCAAATGGTTGTGTTTATAATCATATGTTTTACCTAGTCATTGTGTAAGTTATACACTTGGGTGTCAATTCCCAGGATTGATATATTGGGTCATTTAATTAAAAGGTGGATAGACATAATTATACATTATAAATACCCTTTTATTTATTTTTGTAGGGTTAACCATTTTAACTATTGGTGAAACCATATGTAGAAATAAAGTGTGACAACCCCATATCTAGTAACATAGATCTGGTTTCTATTTTATTACATTGGAATAATATACAATTATCACGTTAACAAGTATAGATCAATTTAGTAATATTGAATAACTAGAAACATACTTGATTCCCATTTTACATTGGAAATAAAATATAAAACATAGTAAAATTAAATAATCTTTATCCTTTAATTTCATTAAAAAATTAATTCTTTATATCATAGGGATAAGAAAATAAAATAATGGTGAGATCAAATGTTTAGTAAGGGTTGTGTATAACAGAAGCTATTAAGAGTAAACAAGGAATAATCAATATGGTAATGTTAGTAACTAAAAGCAATTACCATTTAATAAATAACTTGATTGAAAAATTCATCCATGATTAATATAAATTTAATAATATCATGTATAATAATAACTGAAATATCAATGAAGGAAATGAATAATACAAGATTCCATGATCAAGGCCTTAGGCTAAGATATTTTCAAAAATGGGTTGGTATGTAACAAAAACCCATTTAATAAGGCTATCCAGCTGGTCTGTCTCCTAAAACCTATCAATGCATTAAGGGGCTATATAATTCTAGGAACCATCTATCATTCAATTACCAATGCATTCCTTATATATTGATTGATAAATTTAATTCATAAATAACATGCCTTATCAACTTATATTTATACATATTAACGATTAAAAAATATGAAGATTTACTCATCTAATAAAATAAATTTTAAAGTTAACACCATATGTAGAAATATTATATAGTTTAGGAAGTGAGCATATACATGATACAAAAATAAAGATAAGTAAGATAAAATTAATTTCTAATGAAAGATAATTACAAGAAAGTAATTTTTTCCAGAGAAAGTTAATGACCAAAAAATTAACAAGAGATAAAAGATGACCATCAATTCATCAGAAACATAGGTTTTATTATAAAATCTAGTCCTTCAAAGAATAAAATAAAATATAATAAAAACATTAAAATAATATCTCATTAAAGAATTTTCTTTTTAAACCCATTGAAAACTTATATAAGAATCTAAATAGAGTAAAATAGTTATGGCTATGAGAAAATCTATTAATTCCGTATACATTAAATGTAACATTCCTTTTGAATTTTTCTAAATGAATCCAAAAAATGAAACTTTAAAAAAACATTATAAATATTTCTTTAATGAATTTTAAAAAATCAAGGATAACATACAATTTCCTTCATAATTAATTTTAATAAGTAAAATGTACTTTTGTAATTTTTTTTGAAAAATATAGAAATGGAAAAAAATAAACCCCATCAAGAAGAGAAATAAGATCATATTTTTTTAACCATTTATTTAATTGATTCAAGTGAAAAAGAGAGTAAAATTTGAAATAAAAAATAGAAACTCATTAAATATCTATAGGATCAGAAAATATATGGATTTTATGAAGGATATATTATAGGATTCCTTTAATGAAAAAATCAATCCCAAAAAATGAGAGTATAAAATAAATTATTACCTCTTGGGTAACTTTTAAATTATAATCCCTTGAAAGATTCAATTTTGATTGAAATTTTAATTACCTAAATTAAATATATTTTCATGTTAAATATATAAAAGGGTAAATATATACACCACATTAAATAAAATAGGTCTATATTACCAAATATGTCTCAATGGAGAGGTAGTTGAGATAAAATCCCTTAAAAAGATCATGAAATTGAAGTTAGAATTAATCAATGAAGTGATTATGTATAATAAATGTAAATTAATCTAAATAAAGTTTAAATATAAAATAAATAATTATAGGTCATTACACACATAATCTTGGAATAACGTAGATAATGAAGATGTAATATAACATAATGGGAAGAAATTGATTTATGAAGCCCCTTACCACACACTTACACTTAGTTGAATGTAATTTAATATCTTGTATAATAAATTTATAATTATTATAATTACATTTTAAAACCATATTAATATATATAATATCATATATGATCCACTTATAGTATCTTATCAATTGCTCTTTAACAATCTTTCATTATTCTCCTTGCTTTAGGTGTTAACTGCTTCATTTTTCAAGTTTTTTATCATTCAGATGTTATGATCCTTATGTATTGATCAAGGTTATATAATATCCATAATGTTTATAATTTTATACATTTTTTATAAATTTAGAATCATCCCTGAAAAATAGATATGAACAATAGATCATAGAACTTCATTGAGGTGGTAGTCCTTATGTAGGCACGAGTGACATTATCAGTTTTAATAGACGAAAAGTTAAAGAATAATAATATATATTATATTTATAAAATCTCAATTATGTCATATATATAATATATAATCATTATTTATATCATTATGACCATCCATGTGATGCAGTCATAGAAAAAAATTATTTGTGTTTGCGAGGCGGTAGTCCGCACTTACACACAAATGACGGTTTGGTTTTCTATTTGATGGAGAAGGAGAGAGATAAATATTATGAAATTAACATAATAACATATAATTATGTGGTAAATAATTTTATTATTATATTTTAAGGGTTAGTACATAATTTAAGGTGGTAAAGTAAGAAGTAAAAATGAAAGTGCATGGTTAAGGCGATTAACTTCTCTTAGACAAAACTCCTTTGAATCTCTTTTTAAGAACCCTAGGGGTGGTATTTTAAGAACAATGGTACCTATATAATTAATATATGGGATCATGGAAGATAAATTTTAGGTTTTTTTCGAGATAAGTGGCTCAAGGTGGTGTAAAGAGGAGAGGATAAATGATGTCCTTTTATAAGTGAGGGGAGGAGCACCTTTGGAAATATATGAAATATTATTATAAAATATGGTTCTAATTCATTTCAAATGGATATAAAATTATATATATTTGAATATAATGAGTATTTAGTCTTAATAAAATAATATAATAAAATTTAGACTCATTTAGATATCATTTTAAACCTTATCTTTTAGATTAACCCATTTCGTTAACCATTTATAACCTTAACCACAGTGAAAAATTTCAATTTTAAATGGTTATAAATTTACTCTTATTGTAAAAGTTATCTAAAAAATGATCAATGATCATATTTAATAACAGTTACCATCAAATTTTTCCTCTTTAAATTTATTTTCAATTTTTAAATAATTTAATTTAATATTATTTTTCATAAAATATTATTAATGTCATTTTTAAAACTATTCATTTACTTTGACTTTAAAGACATAAATATAGAAATGGAATTCGAATATAAAATATTTAAATATATATTATACATAATTATTAACCATAAAATTTATGTGACAATATAATTTATCCAAAATATATATCTTTCAATGTTTTTAAAATCATTAATTTTGTTTTTTCTACTACATGACAAACACTGTGTCATCATTTTATAAGTATTTAGAATAATTATACAATCAATAAAAATTTAAAAAAATTAACAGCATAAAATTAATTTAATTCAAAAAAATATTTAACATTCATTCATAACATTTTCTTATACATATATGAAAATATAATAGAAATTAAATTCAAGAGAGTGATATTTTGTATTCATCCTTTTATTAAAACAATATAAATGTCATTATCAAAATAAAATAAAACCAAAATTCTATATATTCAAAGTTAGGATGGATATGGTTGAATTAATATAATATAATTAATTAAATATATGTTTTTTATATAATTTTAAATCATTATCACATTATTTTTAATCTTAATTACCTGATTTACCCTTCACTATGGCGAAACATATTTACCACAGTTACTATTCATAATGATCCAACATAAAAGGGACCTATTTAATAAATTTGAAAATCATAATTTGAAATATGGAATCTATTTTTCAAGACTATATTTTTATAACTATGAAAAATCAATTTTAATATAAATTCATAAAACAGAATGAAAAATAGTATTTTCAAAATTGTGTTTTCAAACATAAAAATGGTCTTATTCCCAAATAAAATATAATATTGATTCCTATATAATTATTTATATAATTTATCTTGTTTTAATTTTAGAAAATAAAAAATATAAATATACTTTTAAATTACTTTATTTAAAGAAAAAAATGACAATTTTACAAAAATTTCTATTTCTCACAATTCACTAAAAATCAATCATTTCTAAAAATCCTAAAATTACATCCCAAAATAATTCTGATATACTTATTTCAAAAATGATATAATTTTTATCAAATTAAATTTCTAAATGTTGAATAAATTAATTATAATATTATATCCCAAAATGAAGTAAAACCTATTGTTCAAAGAAAACATATTTTTGGAGCATAAAATGAAATTACTAAAAATTGAGTTCTTATTTCCTTATAATTAATCACTAAATTATATTGAGTAGGATCATTATATACATATATTTAGTAATTTGTTTCTCCCTATTTTTACCCACCAATTCAACAACTGGGTTATAGTATTCCTATTTAAATAATATTATTCCATATTTTTTTAAGATCAGTGTTTCCATTGTTACACAATATTGAACATAATTTTCATTTTTAAAAGAAAAATATAAACTAAAATATTTTAATTTTTCATTTTTACCCTTATATAAATTGTTTCCTCACAATTTTAAATATTTTTTTCTAAATTCAATCTAATATATTAATAAAATTAGATATATATTTTTTGATTTTATTTTTATGACCAGGAAACCTATTATGAATGTACCTATATAAGAATAATACATGGAAATGAGTTTTTGAAAATATACCCTGGTAGTTGAGTGTTACATTACGTATAGGACTCGATAGATTTATTTTCAATTTTCTTAAGTTTGAGAAATTTATTTACCAATGGGATAAAAAGTCTGATAATATTTAATTACATGATTTATTACTATTATATAAGCATAATATCATCCTTTGATGTGTATCATCATGATCAGTAGGAATTTTTCATTCCTGAATCACTAAAATCAATTCTTAATTAACTATAAGATCAACAAAATGATGAATTTTTTTTCCTCCTTCCTAAAACTAAAATAGTTAGTCACAGCTAAAATAATAACCAATATGAATGAACCTTCACATGAGTAAATACTACATTAATCACCAAAGCCTCATTAATAAAACCCAAAGTTCAACTTAAATCATTCTATAATTAACTATCTTTAAAAATATTCAAAAAAATCTCAACCAAGTTGAAAAACCCAAAATCCAAAATATTTGATTACATATTCTTCTAAGATCAATTTAAAATTTATCTCCATTGAAAAATAATTACTAATAAAGTCATATATTGAAAATTTATATTCCCTATCGTATAATCTCTAAAATATGATAATATTTTCAATAAATAACATGAATCACTATAAATCCATTATATGTACTTGTAAAAGATAACTCAACCTTTATTCTTTGAATAAAATCATATCTCATCCAAAATTTTTTCTATTTAACTTAATCATATGGTGTTAGAAAATATAGTTAAATTCTTCATAAATAAAATTAATTAATTAGTTAGAAAATCACTTTTTAATATTACAGTTATTTACATAATAAAACATATATTATCAAAATGTAATAAACCCATTATTCCAATAACTAAATTAAAATAAATAATCACATTAAACTTAATGGTTATTAGTAATGTTCAAATTATGTACACAAAATATAAAATCATTCTTCATTAAATAATCTCCTCACTAAAACTAAAAGTAAACCAAATTGTTTTATTCACATAAAAATCTATAAAAATATCATTAATTATCTTAAACTCCCATCACATAAAACCTCAAAAATGGGTATTAATGCCTTTAAACTTATGATCAACCTTAGAATTATCATCCCATGACACTTTAGGTTTATCTCATATCACTATGAAATATCATAGGTTACCATAAGTTCTATAATCCCATTAATCATAATGGTTCATAAAGAAAATTCAAATTAACCCAAGCATATCCCACATGAGTGTCAAACTAGGTGGGATGTAAGGACTCATTCTCCTTATAACAGAATTATTACGAAAATATACTCAATAAACTCTTTTTGGTGTTACTACACCAACATACATATATTCCAAAACCATGTACACTTGTTTTATATACATAGGGTTGTATTTTCTAGAAAAAAACATGTAATCTCTAACTTATCAAATACTTTATGATGTTATCATACTATTAGACATATCCTCAAATTCCATAATCATGTTGTGTTTCATAATCTATGTTTTCAAAAATCTTGTTCCAAATGTGTCTACTAAAATTTCTTTAATACCAAATGTAAAAACCCTAACTCTAGTAAACTAGGAGCTATTGACTATTTTATTCTATTGGCATAAGATATAAGGGATCACATCACCAATAATCGATCGGTTTAATAGTCTTGATGAACTAGATACATATAGGATTACTATTTTACATTGGAAATAAAATATAAAACAAAGTAAAAGTAAATTATATGGATCCTTTAAACTCATTAAATAATTACTTCTTGATATCATAGGGAAAATAAAATAAAAAAAGGGTGATCTTAAAAAATCAGTAAGGGTTGTTTACAATAGAATGTATCATGAATAAATAAGGAATAATAAATATAGAAAGGTAAATAACTACAAAACAAGCCATTTAATCAATAAATTGATCATGAAATGAATCTATGGAAAATATCAATGTAATTTTATTCTGGATAATAATAATAGAATTATCAATGAACGAAATTCATAATTCTAGATTCCATGATAAAGGTCGTGTGCCAGATATTTTCAAATATGGGTAGGTATACACAAAAAACCCATTAAACAAGGCTAGACAAATAGTTTGTCACATGATACCTGTTGATGCATTAAGGGGATACATAATTGTAGGTCTCACCCATCACTATCTTTCCAATTCATTCCTCATATATTGAATGATATATTTAATCCATATAAAATATTCCTTATCAACCATATCCATATTGAGTAGTGAATAAAAAATATCAAGATTTCCCCAATGAATCAAATAAATTTCATAGTAAACACCATATATTGATATGGAATGTTTTTAGAAAATAAATATATCATGATGGATCGAAATATATATGTAGATGGAAAACTAAAATAGCGGTTCAATTTTAAGTTTAAAAACTTTCATTTTTAGCCTTAAAAATAACTTTGTTTAATAATATTAAACAAATAGAATTCACAAAACCTATTCAGTATTTAAACTATAATCGCACTTGGCTGATAGGTTTGATGATAAAATATATCATAATTAAGTAGATTCTAATATGTATTCCACATGTCAAAAAATGTTTCTATATCTATAGTGTATTAAATTGTATTCAATGTGACGTGGTAAAGTAAACAAAATTTAATCATATTCATAGTAGAAAATGATTTATCAGAGTATTTAGAAAAATTATCATAATAAAAATGATTACGATAAATTAGAGTAGTAAAAACAGTAATGATTGTATCTTAAATAATATAGAAACATATTTAGAGTAAAAACATATTTACAATGTAATACAGAGGAAAAAAATTAAATCATAATTAAAACTATTATGATAAATGAAATACAAACAGAAAGATGAAAGAAATTCACTTACTAATACAATTACAGTGGAATTAAAAGAATTGTAATTAAAAAAGTGATACAAATGAATATAATTATTTTAACCTAAAGAGAAGGGTAGCCTATAACCTTAGATAAAGGTCCCTTCCTTTATACTTACAAAAAAGAATGTCTTTATATTACTAGGAAAAGCCCTCAATATGATGATAATATTTTATATGTCTGCCTATCCACAACATCCCTCAATCCAATAATCAGATCTGTCTTGATATCCTTGAAATCACTTGATCAAGAAGGTGATAGGCTGCTCTCTCTTCCAAGCCTTGTAATCCCTTGATCGTAATCACAACAATCAGAATCACACAAATCCAAATGAACTCTAAAAATTTACATGAACAAGGAACATGCAATTCACTTCTTATAAACTTCAGAGCTCTTATACAATAGGAAAATCACCAGAGTGTCTTTACATGTGTCATTATTGTCTCATTGTGAAATCTTCAAATGACCTAATATTTATAGGAAAACCTTCCAACAATCATCTGGATTTCCAAAAATCATATTTTCTACAAGAGTTTCGGGAGAACCTAAACACCTAAAACTTCAACAACCATATTATAACTGAATGCACAGCATTATTTTGATTCCCACATATATAGTGTGAAATTTATTCCATCAAGATAAAATAGTTTTATGTATTTCAGAATAAAATATAAGTCAATTATATGGATTTTTTTGTACATGTCATTACAATGAACTTACGAGATATGAATATGATTATTAATAGTTTCAGTCAATCTGATTATTCTTAGTTCTAGTCTAATTATGATAATCATAATAGAAAATGTTATTTTTTTCTTGAATACATTAAAACTATTTAAATTTATGGTAAAAGTACATTTTCTCTATAAAAAAACTATAAAAAAAATTTAGACAAAAAATTATTAGATGTTTAGTATTTAAGAATGGGTTTTTGATTTACAAAACAAAAGGAATGGAAAATTCAAAAAGAAAATTTGAATTAACAATCTCTCCCTTTTTGGAAAGCACAAACCATAAGACCTAAATATAAAATTACATTGAAAAACATAAGTCCATTTTTATTTTTAATAACTTTTTTATTCATAATTAAAAAATAATACTTATCTCTTCTAAGTTTATAACTCATCTGAATACAATAGTGAATACAACTAACTCCCCCTTGTGATAATGACTCCTGGATAATATTATCTTATTTTTAAAGTTTTTTTCTCACCCTTTCTTAAAGCATATCCCTATATTATACAATTATATCCCATTGAATATAATTATCCCTTAACTATATCATTCTCCCCCTTTGTGATTTTCAAAAAAGGAACATGAATAGTCTTCGAGGTACTTGAAAAGGGTTAGAAAAAAAATCTAAATTAATAAATAAAGTAGTTTATCATCAAAAAATAAATTAAAGAACATTCCACCAAAATAATTGGAAGAAATTAAATCAAATTTAACATATTCAAAGAATCCTTTCATTGAAATTTCCAAAACAATACAACAATAGTTTTTAAGAAATTATCTTATCTTTTCTGGAATCAAGGATCTGAAGTTTGTTTTAATACTTTTGAAATCCTTTTTTTCTTATTCGACTTTTTATATGAGATCATCATGGGGATTGTTTTTATTTTATATCTCCTGAATACTTTCCTCCTGGATCTGAATTCTTTCATCATGTTCTTTCACTTTTTCTTCTTGATCCTAAAACTTTTCTTCCATAACTTTATCACGATCTTCCTAGGATTTTATTCTTTCTGAGAAAAAATCATGATGATTCATCGAAGCAGAATGCAATATTTATAGATTTTTAATCTAGAAATATCTTTGAGAAAAAATTTGAAGTTTTCTTGTAAATATGAGATATATTTATTCTAATTATAAAAATTACTTTATAAATTTTCAAGATACTTTACCCTATTATCCAATTCCCTTATAAGACTAATAAAATAAATATCTATTTCAACCAAATATTTCTTTAATTTTCTAAGGTTTTCATCATGAATTTTAATTTCTTCATCAACACCTCGAGGCCATTTTATAATTTTATTGCAAATCTTTTTTTGAGCGTCAACAGTTTCTATGTAAACTTTGAAATCTGATTCCAAATGTTTTAACTTGTCTATCAAAACATTCATTTAAAGAAAATATTTTTATTAGTTTTCCACAACCAAATCATATTTTATTTATAATCTTCGAAAGAATGGATTATTCTTATTTAATCTGTTTAATGTATGATAAATGTAATCAATACCTTGAGTAATGATTGTATTCATGGATTCAGATTCTGAATGAATGTTTCTTTTGTCAGTTCCAATCTTTCCTTCCACTAACTTTATTTTATCTTTATTTAAATTTTTTTATGAACAATTTATTTACCATTCTTCCCATTATAAATTTCAATTGCCTCAATTTACTTCTTTTTTTTACTTTCTTTAGCCATTCTATTCTGATTTTGTCCATCGCTCTTAGATGAAGATATGACTTCCTAACTTTTTTTCTCTTAATTTAATGAATTTTCATTATGATTTCCCAGGGAATATAATTATTTCGATGAATCCTGAGAAGTACTTAATGAAAGCTCATCAGAATGATTATCCTCTTCTTTATCTTCTAATTTTTTTTCTCTTGAATTTCGTCACCTTCTTCTTCATCTTCACCTTATTCTTCTTCGTCCTCATCACCTTCTCCTTATTTTTCTTATTCACCATGTTCTCTTTATTACTCTTCTATTTTTCTAAGATACTTTATTCTTCAATACCTTAAACTCATTTCTCCATATCTTCAATAAAATCTTATCAGAGTTAAGAATCTGATCCCAAAATCATCTTTCCCAAAAGGAACTGATTATTTATATAAAACCACTTCTTTTCTTTTTTTTATAGAGGGGGAATTGATATAAACAACAAATGTTTCTTGTTGAACTAAGCCAATATCCATGATTTTTAAAACACATTTTTAGGAATCTGATTCAATACCTTTCATCAACTTTTTAACCAGAGTTCCACTTTTCTATTTCTTGTTTGTCTTTTTTTCTCTTTCTCTTTTTCTAATGTATCATCACCTTTAATTTTTAAGGAAAGAGCTTTAACTGGGTCAATTCTGAACTAAGGCTCTAACTCTTTTCTTTTAGATTTCTTCATTCTCCATTCATCAACAACTTCCTTTGAGTACTTCTTTTGTTTATTTTAATTCTTTGTGGGAAGAGAATCACCTTTTCTATTTTTCTCATCTTTCTCAACTTTCTTTTTCAAATATTTTTCTATCTCCAATGGGGAAACGTGAGCATTATTAACCAAAAATAGTGACTATTGGTAAAAAAAATCACTCTTATGATTATATCTTCACTGGTAAACATTATATTTTAATTTATAGGTTCGTATTTGATTGAAATATTAAAATTTCGTAGGATATTTTCAATCATCTTACTAAACAATCTAGGAAACATTATAATCTGAGACTTTATTAACTTCAACTTGTTATTTTTTACATTCAAATGAATAAATTTAGCATGATTGATCTTCCTCATATTGACATGGTAATAAAAAATGAAAATATCAGATCCTTTAAAGGAATCTATATCAGCATTTATCAGAACAAAAAACCTTGAATCCAAGTAACTATTAGTAAATAATACATGATGAAATGAGTGTCTTTTTCTTGGATATTCATCTATTTTTAGCAAATAATTTTTATCTCTAACTTTTACAAATGTACCATTAGAATCTGGTAACTTTTGAGATGGAAAAAATGCATCTCCTTCATCTAAAACACCAAGAAAACTAGTGAAAGATTTAGGATAAATTTCATATGTTTTGTCATAAATTTGAAAACGAAAAATTACTTTTCCATCCTCTTTGTAAAACTTAACATAAGAATAGAAATAATGAACAAAATCTAAATAGAATAAATCATAATTCAGATCTAACTATTCTACACACAATGATTCCCATCCTTGAAGCTATATAATTTTTATACATGATGAATCATAATTTTCATAGAAAGATCTAGAGACTAACCTTTCATAGAAAATGAACCACTTTTTGTAATCCTCTTTTGGATCCATCATATTCAGGCTGAATATGGAATAATCAGATATGAAGAGAATCGGACATGGATTCTTGAACATGAAAGATCTTCGAGGTGAAAAACTAAGACAATTGATGTGGGATATTAGGGGTCCCCTTTTTATAAGAAATATCAATAGGAATTTGAAATTCTAAACAAATATTATAGCTAAAATTTAATCTCTCTGATCTAATAGTTGAGAGAATATCTGAATAAATAATACTTAAAAAATTTAAAATATTAAGGCTTTATAAAAAGACTATCATATTGGTTGAATAGAATTTAATTAAAAAACTTAATAACATAAAATAAGATTAAAACCAATTAAAATAAAATATTGTTAAAGTATAAGAGAAAGAATAATACCTTTCGTAGTGGAGACATTGATATGATAATTTTTTCTTCTTTATTTTATAATATATTATGATAGTTGGAAAATAAACTAAAATATTTAAAAAATAATTCAAATGTATTAATACTTGATTTTGATAAGTTTTCAAATGAAAATTTGAAAATGATGAATTTTTCAAATCCTATAAAAAAATTAATATGAAAACTTATAAATTCTGATTTCAATATCGAATAAAAAAATGTCAATTATGATTGAAAATCTGAAATATGATTAATTTTTCAAATGTGATTAGAAATTTGTATATGATTTTAAAACAAACTTGATTATGGAATACTTATTGTGATATTTTTTGAAAAATCAAAACTTTTAAAGTATAAATTTTTTGTAAAAATCAATCATATGTACTGCCCCTATGAAAATGGGTAACTTAATGTGAAGAGATGGTTTAAACAAGAAGTGAATATGAATGATTAATTTATAGTGATCATTATTAACTTTTGTTTAATGTATTCATATCTATCAAAAGGTAATAGGTTTTTTAAAGATATTAGCAAGTTTTTATTGTATTCTGATTAATTATAAAATGATATCTTCTCTAAGTGTGTGATCTCTAAGAAAGTGATACCTAATATCTATGTGTTTTGAAAGAGATTGATGTTTGGGGTTTTTAATTAATAAAATGACACTATTATTATCATATTGTAGTTGAGTTTTAGTAAAATTAATTCCATAATCAATGAGTGTATGTTTCATTGAGAACACTTGACCACAAAAACTTTTAGCTACCACAAATTCAGCTTGAACAGTGGAAAGTGCTACTGAGTGTTGTTTCTTACAAGACCAAGAAATTAATGAATCTCTTATGAAATGAAAATAACTAAAAGTAAAATTTCAATCCATTTTACAACCACAAAATTTGGCATCCAAAAAAATATAAATTAAAAATCATTTCCAGTATAATAGAAAAGTCTTAAATCCATAGTTTTCTTTAAATAAAAAATGATTCATTTAATAGATTTTAATGGGATTTATTTGGATTAGTTTGATACCTTTCATATAAGAACATTGAAAACATTAATTTTGTGTGACTATTTTTTAATTATATCAGACTTCATATCATACCTCTAAAAATTGTTTGATCAACTGGTTTCCCAGTTTCATCAAGATCAACTATATTTGAGGTACTGATTGGAGTACTAATACATTTAGTATTGTCATATCCATACTTTTTAAGAAGATATTTGATATACTTATATTGATATATATAGGCACCTTCTTGTTTATGATAAATTTTAAAACCAAGATAAAAATGTTAACTCACCCATCATAATCATTTCAAACTCAGATTTCATCTGATTTTCAAAAGAATCCATTAAATATTTTTGAGTTGATCTAAATATATTATTATCAACATAGATTTTAACAATCATAATGTTTTGTTATATTTATTTATAAAATGGGTTGGATCAAAATTTATCTTAACATAATTCTTTTGTAATAAAAAACCAGTTAATCTATTATACCATTCACTAAGGGATTATTTAAGTCCACAGAAAGCTTTGGTAAGTTTGTGAAAATATCTAGGATGTTTTGAAGATTTAAAACTAGGAGGTAGTCAAAAAAAATTCTCTTGTACATATTCATTGAAAAAATAACACTTTATATCTATTTTAAAAACTTTTAAATTAAATAAAGCAGCAACTGCTAATAGAATTTTAATAAACTTCTTTCTAGATACTGTAGCATTTGTTTCTTCATAATATATTATTTCTTTTTTATTATATCTTTTAGCAACAATTATTTCTTTATTTATAATTATTATTCCATTTTGATCACATTTGTTTCTAAAAACCCATTTTACACCAATTACAGAGGTTTCTTTAGGTATTTCAACCAAGGTCCAGATTTTGTTTCTTTTAAATTTGTTTAGTTCATCTTGCGTATCCTTAATCCAATATTTATCACCTAAAGACTCATCAGAATTTTTTAGGTTCAAATTAGGAAAGAGAAGCAATATGTTCTAATTTATTTATTAAAGAACTTATAGTTCTAATTGGTTAATTTATATCAGTAATGATAATATCAATAGGATGATTCATAAGAAACAATTGACTTGGGTTTGGTAAAACTTATTCATCAATGTAAGGTAGAAAATATTCTCGAGTAAATAAATCAAAAAATATTTCTTGAGCATTTTCCTTATTAGAATAATATTCTATAAAATTTTGGAAATGAGTTTTGGAAAACACATATAAGGATGTTGGTTGGGGTTGTTTAAAAACAAAAGGATTGGTTTCATCAAATTTGACATGTACTATTTTCTTAACAATACAAGAGTTTTTATTAAAAGCACTATATGCCTTAGAAGTAGTTGAATAACCTAAAGATATACCTTCATCGGATTTGGGTGAAAATTTATGTAAATAATATTTAGTATTCAAGGTGAATAATTTGCATCCAAATACTCTAAAGTAAGATACTTTTGGTTTTTTTCTTGTCCATAATTCATATGAAGTTATTTTTAATAAAATGTTAATTTAAAACTAGATTTATAGTTTAGAAAGAAGTAATAACTTCTTAAAACCATTTTTTTAGTAATTGATTATTCACTCAACATGATTCTTATTATTTATTGAATAATACGATTTATTCTTTCAATAAAACCATTTTAATGAGGAGTTCTAGGAAATGAAAAGTTATGTGTCATGCCATTTTTACTATAAAATGATTCAAAATAATAATTTTAAAATTCTCCACCATGATCACTATGAATTATTATCAAGGGAAGGTTTTTATCATTTTTAACTTTGGATAAAAATGTTTTTAAATAACAAAATGCTTCATATTTATTTTCTAGAAAATATAATCATGTTTATCTAGTGTAATCATCAACTAAGACAAATACATAGTACTTCCCACCAATACTTCTAATTTATGTATGAACAAATAAATCAATGTCCACTAACTGTAAAACATCAAAATTTGAGACTTCCCTGATATATTTAAAACTATACTTATGTTTCTTACCATATTTAAAAGGGTCCTAAACATTATAAGAATCAAATCTAAGCTCTAATAGATCTTTAACAAGATTTTTCTTGGTCAATTTACATAAGTTTATAAGGTTATAATTTCCTAACCTTCTATGAAATAAAAAATAATGATCTTCTATTGCACTAAGGTAGGGTAAGTCTTGGCTCATAAGCTCTTCTAAGTTTAGTGTGTAAAAATTCTCATAATGATGAGAAGAAAGAATGAATTCATACATAGATTTTTGTACTACACATTTATCATTCCTAAAATTCACAAGGCAACCTTCATCAAATAATTTAATTATGATTATAAGGTTATATATTTTTTACTAGTCATATAACAAGAGAAACCACTATCCATTTACCATGTATTCTTATTTTTGGTAATTACTTTATTTTCCTGAAAACAAAACAATTAGTTTTTCAGAACCTAAATTTTCCTGGGTCTGGAAATTTTAGTAAATAAAATTTTAGGAATAATCATTAGTTTAAAAAAATGTTTTTTGTGAAATACTAAATATTGAATTTTATTTAAATAAAATTTTTTATACCAATGACCTCCACTTTGACATTTAGTAAAAATGGGGGCATTTTTTGGAATAAATAAACTATTACTTAAAATAGATTTTTGATGGGTATATCCCCTTACAATATTAGTTCTGAAGGGATGAAGTTGTTAATAAAATTTATTAAAACCTTTCTTACTAGAAATAAATTTTGTTGAATGTTTCGTTAAATATGAAATTCTAGAATTTTTTTTTACAACTAAATCCTTATCCTATTGATTAAATGTTTCATAATTGAGTTTGTTTTCTAAAACATTTTTCTCTGAAATGAATTTTTCAATATCTTTAGATATACTATCCTTATCATAATTATGTTTTTCAATGTTTTTAAAAATATAATCAATTTAAAAAAAATTATTTTCAAGATCTTTAGAAATATATGATACTTCCTTTATTAAAACATTTATTCTAGTATTTTCCTTTTTATGTTTTCTACTGACTTTGAAATTCTCATTTTCAAGAAGTTGGGAAAATCTAGAAACCTCTTCATAAGAAGGTAAAATATTATTATCACTGGCTAAAGTAGTTTCTTCATCATAGAAAATATAATTTTTACCATCAGGATTGTTTGAATTCCAAGTCATATTTGTTAAAGAATCTGAAGTGTATACCTTAACAATACAAAATTGATTTTTAAAAGGTATTCTAGCATAGTGACCAATATTTTTCTGTCCAGAATTTCCATTATGTGAAGAATAATATGAGGAGTATCCTCCACTATAAATCTATGAATAATTATACTAAAAGACTTTCTTAACTTTTATTTGTAATAGTTTTTTATTTCTATCAGAATTTATTTCATTTCTATTTTTCATTTGAGCTTTAGATAATCTGGTATTATGTGTCCAACTTTCTTACATTCATAGAAAGTAACTTTAGAATATTTCTTTTCATTCTTGTCTGTGTTACTTTTTTTTTAAATATTTTGAGAGTATTTATAGCCTACCATCTTGTTCCTATTTTGATCAAGATTAGACAATTCATTCTTAGAATGTTCACATTCACATGAATTTGATTGAACCATAACTTTCTTTTTCTTTGGAAACTATTTCAGAAGTTTAGGAGTTTGTAGGATTTGAAGTAGTAGTAAAAGAAACTCCAATATTCTTTTTCTTTTCTTTCTCAACATCTCTTTTTAGTCTATTCTCATATAGAAAAATATTTCCAAAAATATAATCAAGAGTGACATTAGTAATATTTTTTGATTAATCAACAAATATTATTTTAGATTCCCACTCAATGGACATGATTTAAATAATATTTTCAACAAGGATTTCATCCCCTAAACCTTTATCTCCCATAGCTTTTAAACTATTAACAATTTTAATAAGCCTTTTTTGTACCTTTACAATAGGTTCACCATAAGGAAATTCAAAATCTTGATAAACTGCTCTAAGAATTTCTCTTATAGTCTCAACCATATTAGAGGATCCAAAATGAGTAATCTTTAACTTCTTCCAAATACTATTATATTATTCACAAGAATAAATTTGGATATATATATTTATATATATATATATATATATATTTATTTTCATATTACATAATAATATATTCCTTGTAATTCAATTGATATTCCCTATTTTCTCTATTAGTGAAATTTCTGAGCTCTTTATCAAGAATTTTATAATCTTCAGTCAGTATAAAAAAATTTTCAACTCTAGTATTGATACAAAAAGCCTTAATTATATCTCTCTAATATTCATAATCATTACCATAAAAAATTGGTGGTTTTTTGGGATTGATATTATCTATATATCGAATATTTTACCCTTCCATCTTTAAGATAATACAAAATTATTTTTCCACAACACACGTTAGTGTAACAAGTGTTATAAACAAAAATTTTGTAAGAAAATTATGACTAACTTGAAAAGGAATATAGAAAATCATCAATGATTAGAAGTGGAATCCTATTATGATACAAACTGTAAGTATCAGTAATTCAGATACTTATATCTGATACAAATTTTTGGATCAAAATGTATTTACAGATGGAAAACTACAAGAGGTGAGGGGATGAGAGATTTTAAGTTTAAAAACCTTTTGTTTTTAACCTTAAAAGAAACTTTTTGTAACAATATTAAACAAATATAATTTACAGATCCTCTTTAGTATTTTAACTGTAATCGAACGTTTCCCTTTGTTCTAATGATAAAAGATAGAATAATCAAGTAGTGTTCAATATGTATTCCACAAGTCACAAAATTATTATCTATTTACTATGTATAGAATCACATTAAATGTGTGGTAGTAACATAAATAATGTTTAATCATATTCAGATAAGAAAATGATTTAAGAGATTATTCAAAAAAAGTATCATAATCACTAAGGTTGTGATAAATCAGAGTTATACAAAAAGTAATTATTCTTTCTTAAAGTGTATAGAATCATATTTAGAGTAAAATCATATTTACAATGTAATATAGAGTAAAATAGTTAAATAATAAATAAATCTATTATGATAAATGAAATACAGATAGAAAGATGAAAAATAATTCACTTTCTAATACAATTACAATGTAATTAAAAGAAAATTAATTAAAAAAGCAATAAAAATGAATAGAAATATTTTAACCCAAAGAGTAGGGTATCCAATAAACTTGGATAAAGGTACTTTGTTTTATAATTACATGAAAGTTAGTCTTTCTCTTACTAGAGAAAGCCCTCAATACGATGATTAGATTTTCTCTGTCTGTCTATCTTCAACAGCCCTTGATATGATGATCAGAACATTATTTCTATCCTCACATGACCTCGATCAAGAAGCCGATCAACTCCTCTATCTTACTAGCCTCAGAATCCCGTGACTGTAATCATGAAAATAAGAATCACACAAAGCAAAATTAACTCTAAAAAGTTACAAGCACAAGTAAGAAGCAGTTCACTTCTTGCAAAATTCGGATCTCTTGCATAACATAAAAATCACTAGAGTGTCTCTACATGTTTCATTCTCATATTATTGTGAAATATTCAAATGACCTGGTATTTATAAGAAATACTTCCAAAGATCATCTTGATTTCCAATGGTCATATTTTCTCCAAGATTTTTGGGAGGACCTAGACACCTGGTACTTCAAAGGTCATATTATAATTGAATGCACAAAATCATTTTACTTTACACACAAACACACAAACACACACACATATATTGAAATGTATTCCATTATGATAAAAACGTTTTTTTTGTATTCAGGATTAAAACAAAATTCAATATGGCTGATTTTCTTATACATTTCATTATGATAAACTGTCAGGATATGAATCCAATTGTTATTAGATTCAGTCAATCTGATAATTCTTGGTTTAAAGCTGATAATGATAATCATAATAGTGGATTTTATTTTGTTTTCTTGAATACTTTAAAACTATTTCAATGTATGGTAAAATTATATGTTTTCTGTACAAACATTTTTAAAATACTTTAGGCATAAAATTATTATATATCGAGTGTCCAAGAATGAGTTTGGGATTTCAAAAAAACAAAAAAAATAGAAATGTTAAATAGAAATTTTGACTCAACATATCCATGATACAAAAAATATGGATATGGAAGAGAAATTTAATTTCTAATGAAATTTGATCACAGTAATTTTAAAAATTTTAAGATAAATTTAGTGACCATAAAATTAAATAGAGATAAAATATGGCCATCAATTCATCTGAAATATAGGATTTTTAATAAAATCATGTATTTATACAATAAAATAAAATTGAATCAAAAAATTAAAATAATATTTCATTAAATATCATTCTCTGATAAACCATTAAAACTTATTAAAGAATCTAAATAGTGTAAAATGATTATAACTATGGAAAAATCTGTTAATTCTGTATATGTTAAAAATAAACATTCCTTTTGAATTTTTATAATGGATGTCAAAAATGAACCATTCAGAAAACATTGGAAAGATTATATTAAAACCATTTAATAAGTCAAAGATAACATAAAATTTCCTTAATAAATCATTTGATTAAATTAAATTTACTTTCCTAAAACAATATATGAAAAATATAAACATGGAATAAAAATATACCCGATCAAAAAGAGAAATAAAATCATCTTTTATTTAAAAAAAATATTTCCTGGATTCATGTGTCAATGAGATTAAAATTTGGAAGACTGACTGGAAGTTATTTTTTATTCATAATAAACAAGAACTAGTAACAACAAAATAAAACCCTTCAAGGGGGACGGAAATGGTGCAGACCCAGGGCATCCTCTCTAACCACACACTGACATTCGAGGGGAAGAGAGAGGGGACTATCAAAAACCACAAGAAAAAAATAAAAATGATTATGTAACATCTCATTACCTTAATTAGGTATGTTTCCCCTTTTTTCTAAGTTCCTTTATGGTTTTAAAATATTTTTATGTGATTTTTATGGGTTTACTTCAGAATGAAAAATAGGTACATGTCACGTACCTGAAGTACATGTCATCTACTTGGTGTTGGTTTCATGTTGTGGCCTGGGAGACCATGTCATGAAAGGGAAGTCACGTTGTGAGATTTTACACGTTGTGAATGATGGGTACATGTTGTGTAGGGTGAAAATGTTGGTTTTTAATATGAGGCGATAGGTTTTTCAGCGTAACTTATCCATCATGGTCTTCACATCTTGACCAAGGGGCACATGTCGTGAATCGGCCCACGCCTAATTTAAATTCATGTGTTATGGATTTTTGTTAGGTCCTTTTCTCTCCAAAATTCATAGATCTCAACCCTAGAATCTCCCTAGAAGTTTTCTAGAGGCGTATCATCTTCCAGATCTATCTGATCATCTCCAGTTCATCGTTGTGTCCATGGTGCGTCTCTTAGGGTAAGTGTTCTCTCCTATTCTTCCTTGTGATTGATTGCGATAGCACCTTAGGCTTGCGTTATCAGATCCTCAGATCCAAGTTGACTATTTCTTGTCATCTTCTTCTAGATTCATTATGCGATTTCATTCTAGAAGCCTTTTTTCCTTTGTTGGTTGTGGTGAGGTTGGCATCCTTCTTCAAGTTATGCGGTTTTCTTCTCTTCCACCGACCTTTTGTGTTTATGTTTGATTTAATCTTGTCGTGGATTGGATCCTAGGGTCTCTGTTGGTGCTGTTGGGTTTCGTTCTTGGTTTTGGATTCCATTGTGGGAATTTGAAACTTAAAATTTGAGGTAGGTGGTTCTGTCTCTAAACTATGAAAATGAACCTGCTTGTTTTGCTTTGCAAATTTCTTTATAAATTGATTTATGAAATCTGCATGATTGTTGAGTTTGTTGACAAAAGATTTTGAATGAAAATTTGTTTTCCTAGGATTTTCATAAGTGGATTTTAAATGGGTTTGAATGGTTTTAATGAAATTGAATTGAATTTGTTAAAAAGAGCATGTGGGTTACCTTGGGTAATTAGGCGGAAGGTTTATCTTAAGGCCATCGTCCATTGCTTTGTGATTAACAAGGAGGTTTGTCTTGGGGATTTACTATATTTCCTAGACCATTATTCCAGGGGACTGATATTGACATTGGGGGGGGGGGTTAATAATGATGTATTGTAACACCTGAGACTTTTATGTTATATAAATCATCAATGGAATCTTTTTCTACACAACACTTGCTTGGCTTGCTTTACACGAAATCGTGACCTTCCTCGATAGCTTGCGTCGTACGCAATACCGAGTTTCACTAAACAACGATATGCTATTAAAATAAAACTAGCCGTTATGAATAGTAAAAACCACTTTTTAAAATTTTATAAATTTTATTTTTCAAAATGGACTTCATTTTTGGATTCGGAATATCGAAATTAGCCTAGGGTGAAATTTTGGTATTTTTCTGAAAACTTTCAATTTTTGATGAATAGTGAAACCACTAAGTGGTAGGTTAAAAACTGAATTTTGCATAAAACTTAATTTTACCGCTTCTGTGAATGGAATTTCGAAAATCCGACAGACACGGTTAATATCAAGGACTAAAATGTGGTTCAATGAGATGAAAATAATTTTTGGTGAATAGTAACTTTTTACTTTTTTTTACCACGGTTAATAGTAAATAGGGTAACTAAGGGTAAATATGATATTACTATTAACCTAACACATGTCCTAATTCTATTGGATAAGTGTAATTCGACCAAAAACAACCTTATGAATATAATATGACCATTTAGGTCCACTTGGATTAGATTATGACATTTAATATTATTTTATTTAATGAATAGTTAAAATAGTTAAAATCAAAGTTTAATAACTAAACCATTTTTAATATGAGGTTATAAATAAGATAAATTCGACTATAAATATTCATTAGAAAGCTAAAAAGATTTCCTACATAATGATATTTTATTTATAATTTTTATACTTTAAATAAATTAATTTATTTATGACACAACGATGATGCAGTAATTACCCTTTTAAGGAAATGTTAACATAATTGATGTTATAAATGCTCAAATAAATGTAATTTCAGACTTTTTATGAATTCCACTAATTTTCTAGGTTACTATGATATATTAGTGTTTATTTAATCAACTTGGTTCGAACATATAATTCTGTTATGACTTTCACAAAAATCATATATCAAATAGTGTCAAAATTGACACAAAATAGTTATTAAATCAAATATTATATTATTAATTGTTATTTTATTCCTAAAAATCTAAGGTTTGGAAACATGACTTAGATAAGTATATATATATTAATAATAAACAACTTGGGGTTCGTTTGGCATGTTATAGTAAGTGTATTAACCATATAGTGTAAGAAAACAAAAAGTCACGGTAAAAGTTAAATTATTTAACTTAGAGTTAAATCTAATTGATAAGGTTAAAATAATAACCTAAACTTGTATAAATATTATTGGTTGATAGGATTTCGACCCATCCCCACTTTAACTTCGAAATAAGACCCTTTGGAACCATTATAAACCGATTTTGACTTTAATATAAAATAAAATTTTGAGGTATTCCTAAGGTGCCCTCTCCTCCCTTATAAAAGGGCACCTCCTCCCCCTCCTCCTCCCACCAATTTGAGCACTCAATCTCGGCCAACCCCTGCCAAAATCCCTTCTCCACTTCCCTAGAATAATCCTAGAGGTCCTGGTCTTCTTCAAAGACCAATCTTAGTTCCCTAAGTGGAGGATTCAAAGAGGCGTTTCAAAGAAGAGGTAATATCCATTACCGATCTTTTCAATTTCTTTCTTCTTCAACTTCTTCTTCTTTAGTTGTTTCATGATAAAGTAATAACATCAGTATTACTTACATACTGATATGTTATTATTCACCTTCTATCCATCCTACGGAAAAATGAAATCACTGCGTGTGCGTACGTACGGAATACCGTCTCCACGCCGTGGTGTAATCTATTTTCCATCATCACCTTACAAGGATGGGTATAATGGTGTAATGAGTAACTATATATAATTATTATAAAGTTATATTGATACTGAAATAGTATAAATACACTTAAATACAATTCCACAATCATGGGAACAATATCATCGCTCGTGCGTACATACAGAATACCGTCTCCACGATGTGATGCGACTCGTTCTACATGATCATCATTACATAGTAATTATATAAATGAATTGAATGAATAAATATGATATATGTTACAATAATACCATTCTGGATATAAGGTATCTATAACCTTAAAAGAAGAATAAGAATTTATTCGGCAAAACACGCATAAGAACAAAAGGCAATAAAGACCCGAGTAACAAGTAACAATGAAATATTACTAATAAGAATCTAAGAATATGACCATATATGATATCATATCAATATGTATGATTCTGGAATAAGTCAATAACATTATTTAAACCATTATACAGGATCTTCAGAAACGTACAAAGCAAATCGGACCTAAGGTAAGGGAAATATCACAATCTCATTTTTATCCGAGATTGTTTATACTTTAGTATTTACTGGGGTGTATTTTATCATCCACATCCATGTTCCCTCAATATGTAATATTATTTCCATCCTTCTAAAATAGTTTATATCCAATTTTACCCTTCGGTAAGTTTTTGTAAAACATATGAAAGGAATCTTTTGTCATTTTTCGTACGAGGTACTTTTTGACTTTTCTGACAAAAGTACGGGAAGAATGTTTTTTTAACTTATACGGAATGAAAAACATTATTTCCAAGAAGTTTCCTTTATAAGTTTTCAAGTTTATTTTTAATCAAATTAATTTAGTTTATAATTGTATGACATGTCAAGAAAAGAAAAGTGTTTTTGAAGTAGAAAGGATATTTTCCTCAAGAATGGAGTTCAAATGTTTTATCAAAATTATTTTCCATCTAAGATAATATAGGGTTCTGTTTTTATCCCTATTATTAAATTGATTTGATTATGTTGTGAGGGAATTATTTTTATGAAGTCATTTACCTTATATGATTTGTTTTATGATGTCATGATGTTTCAAGAATCCCATTTTTGTTACATGTGTTATGTGATGATGTATGATTTATGAATATGTGGCACACATAAGAAATGATTCATTATAAGATGGGTGGGACCTATATCTCCCTCTAATGCATTGGGTAAAGATTTATATCTCATGAGATAGACATGGCTGGAATGGAAGGATATTTCGGTTCAGTGATTCAGGACTGAAACGAGGAGTGAACTCGGTTCAGAAATGGACTTTGTCCACTAAGATAGTCTTGGCAATGAGTCATGACTAACAAGAAATGATTTTCCATGATTATGTGTGCATTCCACAAAGTTTCAAGTTTTATGTTATGATTATGGGGATCTCATTTTCACTTCTATGATTTATTCCATGTTAAGATATTATGATCTCTTTTGCAGGATATGATTTTCAAAAAGATATGATATGATTTTTATTTCCTTTATTTGCCCTTGCTGAGCATTTTAGCTCACCCTTTTTGTATGTTTTCTTTTCCCCAGGTCAGGAAGATGGATATTAAGTAGAATATGCTAAAAGGGACCCTAGATATGATGAAATAAATGAGAGACACTGTAGAAGATTTATGAACCAGTTGTTTATGTTTCCCAGTTTCTAAAGACACTATACCTATACGGTCCTTTGTGGTTTTGTCATATGTTGTAATAAGTGTACTTCAATTTTGAAGTATTAACAATGTATGTAAAGTATGGGTCGTTATATGTATTCTTCTTCTTTCAAGACCCGTTGTTCTAGGATCAGTTTTATCCACTTGAATATTTTGGTACGATTAGTCTGTTGCCTAGACCTATAGTATTCCTTGGTGCTTTGATACATGTGCTTCTATTTTGTATTTCTTGTCTTTCTGAGTTAGCCTTGATATGCATGTTTATGCTTGTGGAAAATGATATGGAAAATGTTCTTTGAAACTGATATACCTTCTTTTTTTAGAACTATGGAAAATGTAAATGTTTACCATGTTTTCTATAAAACTTTTTTCTAATTATAATTCCATGTTTTATTTTAAAAATGATCATAAATGATTTTTTATAGAGACATATTGTAGAACACTTGGGTGGGATCCTACTAATCCTGTTAGCTCATACCCTGCACACTGCTTTGGTGGTGTGTATAATTTATTTGTCTTCTATTAAAGGGAAAGGAAATGCACCGTAGTGAGGTGGCGAGGTTCGTGTCAGCTGGGATGGGTAGCTAGTAGTGAGATGGTTGGAGTTTATCCATGCCATCATTGAAGTAGCTATTTGGTTTTCTGTCCCTTGTCACCAAAATCGTATCTTAGAGTTTTAGCTACTATTACAGTTTTTTTGTTTCCATTTTCTTCATAAAATTATGGAATATATATTTATTTAGTTTTTCACTATTCCTTTCTTTTCCACTTGGTTGTTTAGTATGGTCAAAATCATTCCCTCAGTTTTTCATTCGATGCCCGGGTGCTTTTCAATAGCCCATGGGGATTTGGAACTCCCTTCAAGTATGTGAAAGATTAGGTCGGGTGTTAGGTTTCAAGGCATCCCGGGTCGGTTTGTTACAGTTTGGTATCATAGGAATGTTTATTCTCGATAATATTTCTTGGTATGTCAGTTAGACTAGAGATATGATTGTCATGACTTGAGAGGTATGTTGCGATGAGTTCCTGGAAAAATCTTGTCATAACAAGACTCAAGTTTCCCTAGGATGTTGGGATATGTTTCTCTAGTGTGGATTTTTTATTTTGAAATATCAGTTTCTACTTATGGGTTTTCTAGTTTGAACTAAGATTTTTTCTATGTATGATCGTTCTTTTGTTTTGGTATGTGGTATTATTCCTTCGAGACATCTTCCACATGTTCCCTAGGATGGTGAAGTTGATTCCCCTAAAGTAAATCCACATATGGATCATAATCTCATAGAGAATATCATACAATAAATCTATGTTGTCGATTAATATATACCACAAGTTCAGAACATATTGGTTGAAGTACAACCAAGAGCTGGAGCAGGAAGAGATCGATCGCAGGAGTTCTTGTGTGAGAATCCACTTTCCTTTAAAGGGATGACTGAACCTCAAGAGGTGGAGGATTGTATGTACATGACTGATAAAATCTTCATCATCCTGGAGACACTTGAGAATATCAGGGTGAAGTGCATAGCGTTCATACTTGAGGGTTCCAACAGGCGTTTGTGGGACTCTATGGTCCAGACAGACCAATATGTGGGCTGGAATTGGAAGGGTTTCAACACCATACTCTTTCAACAGTTTTTTCCAGAGTCTCTGATGTTGAAAAAATCTATGGAGTTTCTATCGTTGTAGCAGGGGGAGAGTTTGGTGTCAGCCTACACCAACTGATATGCTGAGCTTGTCCATTTTGCTTCGAATGTGGTAAGGAATAACCAGATGAAGTCACAGAAATACCTACAAGGTTTACGACTAGATATTTGATCATAGGTGTTCGTATTGAAGCTGTATACCTATGAGGAGATAGTGTACAAAGCAATAATGGTAGATATGGACATGGCGGGCAAGGTCGTCTTTACTACCTCTTCTCTTCCAGCTGGTGATAACTTCAGTGGCATGCATGGGAAGAAGAGGGTGTGGTAGGACCATTGCATGAGTGGTCGAGGTGGGTCTCAGTATTGAGCGTTCTCCACACCATCTATTGCAGCTGGTAGTGTGGCTCTAACTTGCTACCAATGTGGAAAGGTGTGTCACACCATAAGTTCTTGTCCTATTCTTGCGAAGGCATGAAATAGCTAAGGATGTGTTCCTTATCTACAACATTTATTTCAGGATATGAATACACCTCATTATGGTTAGGATTCGTCATCACTAAAGGATACTATGATGCAGTAAGAAGCTTCAAAGAATACAGGGCTCCAGCCAAAGGCCTCAAGAGTGGAAAATTTACATGTCGTAGATGAGTGACCAATGGAAGTTGATGTAGGTCCAGCAACTGTGATAGGTACGCTCTTTATTTCAGCTTTAGTAGCAACTACTTTGTTTGATACAAGTGCCTCAAACTCATTTATATATGCAGGTCTTTTTGATATTCTTAAACTTACAATGAAACTTATTCCATTTACAATAGAGTTAGAAACACCTCTTGATAAGAGGAAAGATCATGAGTTCATGTGTCCTTCTTGTTTGTTCATGATAACTAACATAGAGTTGGTCTAGGATTTTATCATTATTGATCTGGATTTGTTTGGCGTCATCATTGGTATGGATTTACATTCCACTCATCGAGATGAGGATGATTTTTATCATTGGCATGTTTTGTTTCTTTCTGCTGAGGGGAGATCTCAAGTGTTTTTGGGAGAGTGGGACTTGCGGTCAGGTCGTGCAGGACTGCCCACCCAGATCTCAAGAGTTTTCTGGTTTTTATTATGTTTGAGGCTAATGACATATCTTCTGTTGAGGATCTTAGTATTGTTGTTCAAGACTTTACTAATTTTTTCCCAGATGAATTCTCTAATCTTCCTCCAGAGAGATATGTAGAGTTCATGATTGACCTGGTGCCAAGTACACATCTGATATCAATGCCTTCTTATAGAATGGCACCAACAGAGTTGAAAGAGATCAATATTCAGTTGGAAGACCTGTTAGAGAAGGTTTTTATTCACCCTAGTGTTTCTCCTTGGGAATCCCGTATTCCCTTTTCCAATAAAGTGAATGGTTTACTTTGATTATGTGTGTAATATCAGAATTTAAATAGGGTGAAGTTTAAGAAAACATATCCTTTGCCTTGTTTGGATGATTTTTTTGATTAGTTGAAGGGAGAAAAGTGGTTTTAAAAGATTGATATTTGTTTGGGTTATCATCATCTCAGAGTCTGAGAGTCTGATATACCAAATATAACCTTCAGGAGATGGTATAGACATTATGAATATCTTGCGATTCCTTTTGGTTTGACTAATGCTCTTGAATTTTTTATGGCCTTGATGAATCAAATATTACACCAATATCTTGAAAATTTTGTGGTATGGTTCATTGATGATATTCTGGTTTATTAAAAGTATGATACTGAAAACGAGCACCATCTAAGTTTGGTTATTGGAATTTTGAGAAATCACTATCTGTATGGAAAGATTTCAAAATGTTGTTTTTGGTTTAAAGAAGTGAATTTCTTGGGGAACATAATTTATGATCATGTCTTATTAGTTTATCTAGAGAATGTAAAAGTTTTTTTTGTCCTGGAAGGAACAATGAAATGTCTTTGAGATATGAAGCATCCTTAGTCTTGCTGGATACTACCAATGATTCATTAAGTATTTATCTAATTTGGAATCATCTTTACTTATCTTACCAAAAAAGTGGTGAAATTATCATGGGATGAAAAATGCCAGTCTTCATTTGATGAACTGAAATTAATTTTGACATCTACACCTATTCTGATCTTACCTGATCCCGAAAAGGGGTACGTGGTGTCCTGTGATGTATCTGGTGCTGATTTGGGATGTATGATTATGTAGGATGATCATGTCATAGATTATGTCTCTCATCATCTCAAAATTCATGAGAAGAACTAACCTACTCATGATTTAGAGCTTGTTGCAGTGATTCATGTGCTTAAATGTTTGCGACAATATCTCTTTGGGGAGAAGTTTATAGTATTATCTGATCATAAGAGTCTGATCTATATCTTTTCATAGAAGGACTAGAATCTTATTCAAAGATGATGTGTAGAATACCTTCAGATGTTTTACTTTTATATCTATTACAACCCAGGGAAAGGGAATTTTGTGGTAGATGCTCTAAGCGGGAAGGTACCATCACATGCTATTTTGGAATCAAAGGAAGAGTGGAATATTATGGTTATTTTCACTCATTTTCACTTGGACGATCAGGAGGATGTATCAGGTATGGTTCTGACCAGTGTTCAACTGTCATCATCTCTCATGGAGTCTATCTTGATAAGTCAAAAACAAGATGATGGGATTCAGAAAATTCGAGAAAATATTTATGGTGGGGAGATAGTTCTGGGTTGGTCTCTTTCTTCAGATGGAATACTTCACTTCGGAAAGTGAGTTGTCATCCCCACATCTATGAGAAGTTTAGTCTTTTTTTAATGTAATTTCTCTTCATGGGCCATTCATACAGGTGATACAAATATGTATTATGAAAAGATAAGACGATTTTGGTGGCCAAGTATGGAGTGTGACATTTTAGATTATGTGTCTCCCTATTAGACCTACCAATGGATAGAGGTGCATCACTTGAATCCCTATGGTTTGCATCAGCCTCTCATGGTTCTGGTTCAGTAGTGGTATGAGGTGCCTATGGATTTTGTTATTTGGTTTCCATGGATTCACTGAGGGAAAAATGCTATCTTGGTGGTTGATGATCGGTTGACGAAGTCTGCTCACTTCATTATGATCAAAGATACCACAAAAGTTGAAGATCTAGGTAAGTTGTATGTGCAGTAGATCGTGAAGTTTCAGGGGAGTCCTTCTGCAATTTTTTTCGGATATGGAGCCTTGGTTTACCTCAAGTTTCTATAGGAGTCTTCAAGGGGAAATGGGGACTATAAGGACCCAACCTTAAAACATTACATAATCTTGAATTAAAAGAATAATTTACATTTAGGATCTTTTCAGGTTTAGAGATTTAGATAATTAGGTCATAACTTTTACATTATATCTCAAAAATTACAAAAATAGACACTTCTACTTTATCCAATGTTTCACAAAAATAAAACTCCTTAAATAAAACAAGAGTTATTTTCTTGATATAAATCTTATTGAATACTTCCTTTCTCTTACCCTTCCTTATACCCCATGAAAAACATTTCAAAAACATGGTATGAGAATAAAAATCTTAGTAAGGTTTATAAAATAATGAAAATACACATTAGTCCATCAATAAATATAAATCAATGAAACCATACTTTTCAATCATAACATACCTCATGAAATCATAAGATTTATGAATAATAAGTAGAAATAATAAATTATAAAGGTAACCTATGGAATTCATAACATACATACATTGTAGCTATCATAGCTACATAGGTAGTCACATTTGGAATACCCATTAAAGTATATTCCCTAAATCTCTTAGGATAAACATTAAAGTTTACCTCCTTCACATTACCCAATGCATTAGAGATCTATCTCAGGATCCCCCGCCCTAGGTTTATCATGGAACAACCCGTATACATAAACAATGCCCAATAACCATAACATAAACACAACACATAACACAATTATAAAGGAAGGATAAAATTTCCACATTCCAATATATCAAATCTAGCTATTGAAATAAACAATGCTTTGTCAAACCATTTTCAAAACCATTTAGAACATTTAATAAAGATATTTTTGAATTAAAGTGTCCCATACCACTTTGAATCTTTTAAATAAATTATCATTTGAAAACATTAATTTCCATATAAATAAATCCTTAATTTTTTTTAAAACATGGAAAATGATGATAAATATTTAGAAGAATAAATCTTTAAAACATTTAAAATGATAATTTAATTAAAGAGTTTTTTAACAAAATGAGAGAATATTGAATACAAATAATTGAGGAATAACATTTAATCATAACTTTATAATATAATGAGAATAAAGGGATTCATGATATAATATTAAAAGGACAATATATACACCATATAAGAGTGAATTGGTGCAAAACAACAATGAAGTCTCAATGGAAATGTAAATTGAGATGAAATCCCTTATAAAGACAGTATCCTTAAATTAAGGATAAATAAATCACATAATTATGTGTGAAAAATATAAATACACCCAATATAAGTGTATATTAAGTGTAAAACAATCATAGGTCATCCAAACATATTCATAGTACAACATATTCAAGAAATACAAGTTTAACTGAAAGAATTGAAATTGGGTTAAGAAGTTCCCTTGCAAAAATTGGACAGCCTAACAACGTCACTTTAAAATTAAAAAAATGATTTGATGATATAAAATGGTATATAATCACTTGGAAATAAAATTTACATCAATAAGGATGTATAATAACATATCCCAACATAATAATATGTAAATTAAAATACATAACAAAAAAGAAGTCTTTTAAAAATAGGAGGGTGAAAGGCTCCCTTAACGATTTGGTAACTTACCAAACATATGCCACATGAAAGAAGGATCATGAAATTAAGATTTAAATACTCATAAATGATTTTATATTATAAAAATATTACAATCATGGGCAGTACATACACCACAAAAAAGTAAATAGTGGCAAATATAGCATGAATCTCACAGGAATAAAAAGTGTGATAAAACCCTTTACCATGTTGTAATCAATTGAGTCATATGAAAAAAGTTAATAACCACCAAATTAATCATAGAATAAAATGAAAATAAATTGAATCATGAAAATATATATCAAATGGCAATAGAAAATACACCACATGCAATAAATAAGTGGCGAACAATGGAAATCTCACGGAATTAAAAGTGAGATAAGAAATCCCTTACCTCATGTTTGACTTGATGCGTATGTTCCATGTTCTTCATGAATAATAAACTAAAGCTAATTTCTACTTTCTTAAGATTATTTTTCAAGTTTATTATTCCTTTTATATCACTTATTAACATGTTATAAACATTATGAAATCATTTAAGTTAATAATGGTCGTTTTGTCGATATTTGGTACCTGAGTCAAAAATAAACACCTTATATTTACAAGTTGTCCATGTGGTCAATAGTCAATTATCTCCAGAATGATATTCATTATTTATATATCATATATATCATATATGTCTAGTATATATATGTATTTATAGTAGTACATATCATTTGGAGATAAGAAATGAAATGCACCGTTCATGGAGATGGTAATCCGTACGTATGCATGAATGCTACTTTCATTTCTATTTAATATTTTAATGGAATTAAAAGATAATGATACATAGGTATATTATAATTACAGTATAATATCATATATAATATCATTAAATCTATTATTTATATGTCCCACATATGGCATTAACAATTCATGTCACTTTGAGGGGGCATTAGTCCTCACTTTCTCAAATGAAATTATCACATTTACCCATAATGGAAACCATAAAGGTATAATATAAATAGAAAATACAGAAGAATAAAGAAAACATAAATATGATATATATCATATATAAATATAGTTCCATCTTAATGGCCACCATGATAGGCAGTAGGATATAATCAAACAATCATCGATTCGTGAGGTGTTAGTTTTCCATCCACAAAAACAGTATGTTCTTCTCCCATTAGATGGAGGTGTGTGTAAGTATAGTTAGAATAATTATCATAAAAAAATATTAGTATATTTAGGATACTGGTTTTGTTATAAAATAAAGGAATAAAAATAGTTTAGGGGTTGGAGACATAAAATAAATGAAAAGAAGTTATGAGAAATCGTTACATTTAATTTGGGTAACTCCATTTGGTTTGAACCAAAAGGACATTTTGAAGTAACTTATACCTAAGGTAAGGCTTATAGGTGGAAGAGAGGGATCTTGTGAGATTAGTTGGGTAGGGTTTGGACAAGACAAGGGGCTTGAGAGGTGTGAGGAATGAGTAATAAGTGAGATATTTCTATAAGGGGGAGGAGGGGTTCTTTAGAAAAGTGTGAAAATATTATTTTATTATATAATGATTTTTGGTTTATAAAGGTCCAAAACTCATTAAGATCTAAGATAATATGACTCATGGTCGAAATAAATTCATCTAATAAGAATTGTACATGTTTTTGATGTTATTATAGTATTTATAATCTTATTTATTTAAATCATTTATTAATGAGGTAAATACTGCATCATTTTTGTGTTATAAATAATTTAATTTATTTGATGTATAAAAATTATAAAAAATACCATGATGTTTCAAATATTTTCAGATTTACAAATAATATTTATAGTAGAAAATATAACATATATAACCCCATGTAAAGATTAATTTACCAAAAGATATTTGTTTATGTCATTTTTGTCTTTACTTTAAATTAATTAATCTAAAGTGTCCTTATCACTCTTAAGTGGCTCTATGGGGTCCCTAAAATGATCCAAGGATGCCCATGGTCGGACATAACTTAACAAATAACGTTAGGACAAGTGTTAAGGTAATTTTTTATTATTATAATATTCTTTTTACCTTGAATTACCCTATTTACCTTTAACCACAGTAAATAAAAGTCAAAAGTTACTATTCCCCAAAAATTATTTTTATATTATTGAACCACATTTTAGTTACTAATAACAACCATATATGTCGGATTTTCAAAATTCAATTCATAGAAGTGGTAAAATTTCATTTAAATGAAAAAGTTAGTTTTTTTAACTACTACTAAGTGGTCTCACTATTCATCAGAAATTGAAGTTTTTCAGAAAAATACCAAACATTCAGCCTAAGATATATTGGATATTCCAAATTAAAAAATAATGTCTATTTTACCAAATTAAAAACATATAAGTTTCATTAATTAATTTAAAATCAATTCCCATTGTCAAAACAAATAGCGTGTTTTTAAGAAACAATAACTATCAACAGATTGACACTTGTTTATGTACAATTTCAATGTGAAATTAATTTCAATGACCACCATTGGATAAAATGGTAAAAATATAATCTAATTAAACATTAAAAAAAATTATAAAGACAATATAACCATATAAATCAATTATATTAAAATGTATTTTTTAATTAAAATACAGTATTTTTCTGTAACACCCCAAGCTTCCACGATACGCTTCTCTTTCAATAATGAAATAACTTGTATTGTATGCAAGTTCAAGATTCTAACACACTGCAACCAATAAAAATAGCCGTTATGAATAGTAATACCACCTTTTTGAAATTATATAAATTTTATATTTCAAAATGGACTTCATTTTTAGATTCGGAATAACAAAATTAGCCTATGTTGAATTTTTGGTATTTTTCTGAGAACATCCAATTTTCTATGAATAGAGAAAATACTTAAAAACAAATTTTTTAATAAAAATAATTTATAGTGATAAATTATACTATTGAGTGGTTTTAAAGAATAATTAGAATATAATTTTTCCATTTTATCCAATGTTTTTCATTATAATTAATTTCACTTTGAAAATGGACATAAATAATTGTCAATCTTTTGATATATATTGTTTCTTAAAAACACGCTATTTATTGTGAAAAAAGGAATTAATTATTAAATTAATTAATGAAAATTTTATGTTTGTAATTTTGTAAAATAGACATCATTTTTGAATTCGGAATATCAATTATATCTTAGGGTGAAATTTTGGCATTGTTCTGAAAAACTTCAATTTTTGATGAATAGTGAAACCACTAAGTGATAGCTAAAAAATGATTTTTCATATAGATGAAACATTACCACTTCTGTGATTTGATTTTCAAAAATCCGACATACATGGTTGTCATTAGGAACTAAAATGTGGTTCAATGGGATTAAAATAACTTTTTTGGTGAATAGTAACTTTTAAGTTTAATTAATCGCGATTAAAGGTAATTAGTGAAATTTAAGGTAAAAATGCTATTATAAAAATATGAAAATACCTTGACACATGTACTACCCCTATTGGATGAGTCATGGCCGACCAAGAAAATCCATGGGTAAACTTGGGGACCCCATGGAGCCACTGTGGTTGGAAAATGACATTAAAAACTTTTTATTTAATGTTAAAATAAAAATGTCACAAACATGAGTTGTTTTACTAAAAAAAATTTTAAATGGGGTTATACAAGTCATATTTTTTACTATAAATATTCATTAGAAATCTAAAAAGATTTCCTACATCATAATAATTTTTTTATAATTTTATACATTAAATAAATTAAATTATGTACGACACCATGATGATGCAGCGATTACCTCATTAATTAACGATTTAAATAAAATGAAAAGAAAATGTAAAATCTAAGGCTTAAACTTTTCAAAAACCTATTGTATGAGCATATTTAGAACCCTTATCACCTTATACTATAAATATATCATTTTGGGACCTTTAGAATCCGAAAAGCATTTCATAATAAAGTAACATTTCAATCTTAACAAGAGTGCCCCTCCTCTCCTCTTATAAAAGGCTCCCACCTCAACCACCTTATTAACAACTTCAAGCCATTTGGCTCAGAGAATATATGCCCAAATACTCTATTAACTTACCTATCTTACTCCTAGAATCCTCACTTTGGGCAGAAGTCTTCCCATGGAAGCCTTTGGCTCAAATCAAAAAAGAGTTACCCGATTTTAAGGTAATGTCTTCTCTTATGTTATTTTGTTTTATTTTGATTCTCCAAACCCTTAAACTATTTTTATTCCTTTATTTTGTAACAAAAAAAGTATCTTCAATATACTAGGATGTTGTTATAAGAAGGATTCGAGCTACACTTACACAAACCTACATCTAATGGTTAAAGAACATACTGTTTCTGTGGATGGAGAATTTCGGCCTCACGAAACGATGATTGTTCAACACTCATATAAAACCTTCAAAGGTGGCCATTAAGATGTCACTATATTTATATATGATATATAATATTTTTATGTTTTCCTTAAACTTCGGTATTTTTCATTTATGTCATACCTTTATGGTTTCCATTATGGGTAAACGCGATATTTTCATTTTAGGAAGTGCGGACTACCGCCCCCTCAAAGTGATTTGAATCATTAATGCCATATGTGGGATGTATAAAGGATGGAGTAAATGGTATTATAAATTATATTATACTGGAATTATATTAAAAATTTATATAATTAAAACTTGATTCCATTAAATACGAAATATAAATGAAAGTAGCGTTCATGCGTACGTACGACTTACCGTCTCCATGAACGGTGCATTTCATTTCTTACCTCTAAATGTTATGTAATATTATAAATGAATGTATATACTGGATATATATGATTTATATTATATCTAAATCATTAATATAATTATGGATATAATGGATATTTTACCACATGAACAACTTGTAATTTTAAGAAGTTTTTTTTTGACTCAAGTACCAAAGATCGACAAAATGACCGTTATTAACATAAATAATTACATAATGTTTATAACATGGTAATAAGTGATATAAAAGGAATAATAAACTTGAAAAAGGTTCTTAAGCAATTATAAATTAACTCTAGTTTATTATTCAGGAGGTTAAAGAACGGTCGAGTCAAGTCGGGCATGAGGTGAGGGAATTTCTTAACCCAATTTCCATTCTTTGGGTTAATCTCTTACTTTCAAATTATGTCATGATATTATTATGTCCTATCTTGTATTTGTATTTTATTTATGTGTACTTATAGTGAGTACACATAATAGATCCATTTTATTTAAAAAAATTATCTCTGTATGGGAATTTCTTAACCCAATTTCCATTCTTTGGTTTAATCTCCTACTTTCAAATTATGTCATGATATTATTATGTACTATCTTGCATTTATACTTTATTTATGTGTAATTATATTGAATACACATAATAGATCTATTTTATTTTAAAAATGGTCTTTGTAAGGACTTCGTCTCAATCTCCTTTCATTGAGGCATATTTGGTTTTATACACAACTTTTATTTATACGGTGTATAAACCCCTTTGACTTTTACTTTTATTCAAAAGGAATATTTTTATACGAAGCGTTTTTACTAAACGAAAAAAGGAATGTTTTTTCTTACGTATGCAGTGACAACGACTTCTCCGCCACCGTGACTTCTATTTGAGTTTCAGTTTCCTCTATAAGCCATACATTTTTTTAAAAGAAAAATAAATACCATGTTTTACTTTTCTTTTATTTTGGTATTAAAAATGGTTTTGATAAAGTTTTTATTATATCAATGTGTTGTATTGATATCTTGTGATTTAAGTGTGGAAATATTATGTTTCCTTTATGCATGTTTTATGTGATACAATTATGTTTTGGTTTATGATATGTTTAAACCTGTTCATATGAGGAATTCATTGGACTTAATAAGTGACGGGTGGATCCCACTATAGCTCCTTGATGCATCGGCAGGTCTCATGAGACAAACTAGTGTCTTGGAATAAGGCCTTGACAAAATCTTATTTCTGGTCTTGGAACGAGGCCTTGGCTACATGGTTATGATAGTCTGTCATTATGCATTCCATCATTATGAAAGTGGTTATTGATATTGCATGTGATTATTGGACTAGTAGAATATCCATGTGAGTAAGTAAATGGCATTATTTAATTTTATTTTTTCCATATTATGCTGAAGTTCAAGTTTAAAAAGGATTTTGTTTTAGTTATACATTGCCTTAAATGTTAATGTTTATTCATGAAAGATTCCGCAATATTGTTATCCTTACTGAGCATCTGAGCTCACCCCTTTCAATGTTTTAATATTTTTCAGGATGTGAAGAAGTATTTTATGAATGATCTTCAGGGATAGTCAGAAGAGGATATGAGTGTGGACTATGGAGACTTTGTTATTGTAGTTTTTCAATTTATGATGTAATGTAACATTTATGAATGTATCTAGTGTTTCCAAGGCTACTAAACTAATCAGTCTTTCGAGACTTGATCTTTTGTGATCATGACAATGTTATGCAATAATGCACCAACTCTGGGTAACTGGGGTCGGGGCGTTTCAGTTGGTATCAGAGGCAGTTTAGTACTAACCTTGGAAGCTAGATTTAGATAAACTCTGATTAGAGCACATAACCCTAAGATAGACTTTGAGGGTTAGTATAGAAGAACTTCCAAGAATTTTGGTATTATAGAGATTTTATGAGTTTTCCGAGCAATACATCCCTGTCTGGATACGATGAGGTAGAGGCGGCTCTGGCCCAGATGTACCTAGGTGTAAAACCCAAAAACACCGCTTTGAGCTAGACTCGAACGAGAACTGGTGCACGACAACGAGCCTTGCTGCACTCTTGGTTACGAAACTCTTGGGGGATATGCTTAAGATAATTATCATTTTATTTACAAATTATTATGAAGGGTTCATGAGTATATACTTCCTCAAAGAAAACATTTCTTTTTATGAATACAAATTATATCAATAAATCGTTCAATTTATGTTAAGTGTTTTACAAGTATGGAATTATGTATTTTGATTCATAAACTAATCTAGTTTACGCCATTATTTAGAAATGGAGCCTAGTGGGAGGAATTAAAACTGTATAAATGCACGCACTCCATATAGGGATTTCCCTCCTGCTCAAGATAATTATTGTGGAGCTGGAGATACAACTGGTGCTGATCAACTTATCACCATACTGGGAAAACTCACTCAGGTTATGAATAATAACCTTACTCGTATGGAGCACCCTGATACGCAACATGGAGGATCAATGTAAGATCGTTTCATGAGGCAACAACCACCAAAATTTAATGGGGGTACAAATCCATTAGTAGCTGAGCAATGGATAAACTCCTTAGAGAAAATATTCCACACCTTGGGGAGTAGCGAATGGGAGTAGGTTTTCATGGCAGTTTACTGCCTCACTGGAGATGCCGATCAATGGTGGTCGCTGATTCAAAGCACAAAGGAAGATGAAGAAGTATCAAGTATGGAATGGAGAGAGTTCAAAGAGATTTTCTTAGAAAAATACTTTCCACATGACCATCGAGTAGATATGGAAAGGAAATTTCTGAGTCTGAGGCAGAAGGAGGATGAGAATGTCGCAAAGTATGAGGCCAACTTTACAAGGTTAGCAAGACATGATGCAGATTATATATGTAACCCAAGAAGTAAGATTGATTGTTTCTTTGATGGGTTAAAAACATTTCTCCGTCGAGATTTAGTATCACACTATTTCTCAACGTACGAAGATATAGTCTCATGTTCTATCAAGACAAAAAAGGAATTCTCTAAATCTTATGACAATAAAGTAAAGCAAGAGAAGAAGATAATGGTGGAGCAAGAGACAGATAAAGGAAAAAAGGGAAAGAAGGATTTTCTATTATGCGATAATTGTGGGAAGAATCACCCCGGTACTTGCCTAAAAGGAATGGGAGTTTGTTATAAATGTGGAGAAAAGGGTCACTAGGCTCGTGATTGTAAGGGAAAGAAAGAGGCTATCATGGTTTAATGCTACAATTGTTGGGAAATGGGGCATTATGCAAATGAATGTCCTAAGATTCAGAGAAACTTACCTCAGAAAAGGCCAAGGGATCAAGGACAATCTTATGCTGTTACTACAGTTGAAGTAGAATAATTAACGTATTGGTGCTTTTGGAATCAAGGATTATATTCTCGTTATAAGGATAATGTGATATATATATAAGGATTGTACTGCAGTACTTTTTGTTTTCATTAAGGATTTAATATGATGAAGGTAATCATATTTTTAGTATGTGATAATAAGAGAAACTTTACTTTGTATGGGGAATCTGATGTTACAATTGATTTTGGAATTTATAGACCTTTTAGAGAAAGTCTAGATAGAGGTATTTTGGATAACTATAAAGGTTGGAATGAATTAAGTTGAACTTTGGATAGTATTGTTTAAGGTTAAAACATTTCTTAATATTATTTATGTAATATTATAATACTATAGTTTTAGAAAAAGGACAACCTGCAGGTCGGGGGTGAACCCGCCGCATCGGACAAAGCTGCAGGAATCGAACCCACAACCATAGTGCGACATGCCTCTATTACCTACCACTAGCCTACAAGAAGTCCCTGGTTATTACAAAATAGTTTTCCTAATCTAAATGGTATGTAGAACCTTGTACGATTCAAATAAATATAATATTTTTGAGTTCTATTATCTTTTTGAGTGAAAGATGAGTTTGTGGTAGAAATTAGTTGAAGGTTGAAACTCTACTTGTCAAGCATAAATATATATATATCTATCTCTTATTCTATGAATAAATTAATTATTAAACTTTAGTAAAGGTATATTAAAACAAAAAATGTGTTATCCTAATACCTTATGTCTTGTTGAACTGATAATATTTTAAATCAACATAGATTGAAGGCTTTGAGGCCTTCAATTTTACACTTGTTTGTGATTGATGACCTCAATCACTCCCTACAAATATTTACGTTTCTCCTCCAATTATATGTCTCTAATTTCCACCAATGTTCTCCTTATCGAGATCATAATTTGGTGGTGACTTTTTCATTTCCCTTTCCCTCTTATTAAGGATGAATTTTTTAACCTTATTTCCGATGTGGGTTTTCCACAAAGGTATTTTCTATTTTCAACATTTTATTTTCAAAGAAAAATTTCAAATTGCGAGGACGAAATTTATTGAAGGAGGGGAGAATGTAACACCCCAAGCTTCCACGATACACTTCTCTTTCAATAATGCAATAGCTTGCATTGTACGCAAGTTTGAGATTGTAACACACTACGACCAATCAAAATAGCTGTTATGAATATTAATACCACCTTTTTGAAATTATATAAATTTTATATTTCAAAATGGACTTCATTTTTATATTCTGAATATCGAAATTAGCCTATGTTGAATTTTTGGTATTTTTCTAAGATCATCCAATTTTCTATGAATAGAGAAAATACATAAAAACAAATTTTTTAATCAAAATAATTTATAGTGATAAATTATACTATTGAGTGGTTTTAAAGTATAATTAGAATATAATTTTACCATTTTATCCAATGTTTTTCATTAGAATTAATTTCACTTTGAAAATAGACATAAATAATTGTCAATATTTTGATATATATTGTTTCTTAAAAACACACTATTTGTTGTGACAACGGGAATTAATTATTAAATTAATTAATGAAACTTGTATGTTTGGAATTTTGTAAAATAGACATCATTTTTGAATTTGGAATATCAATTATATCTTAGGGTGAAATTGTGGCATTGTTCTGAAAAACTTCAATTTTTGATGAATAGTGAAACCACTAAGTGATAGTTAAAAACTAATTTTTCGTTTAAATGAAACATTACCACTTCTGTGATTTGATTTTCAAAAATCCGACATACATGGTTGTCATTTGGAACTAAAATGTGGTTCAATGGGATTAAAATAATTTTTTGGTGAATAGTAACTTTTAAGTTTAATTAATCGCGATTAAAGGTAATTAGTAAAATTTAAGGTAAAAATGATATTATAAAAATATGAAAATACCTTGACACATGTTCTACCCCTATTGGATGAGTCATGGACGACCAAGACAATCCATGGGTCAACTTAGGGACCCCATGGAATCACTTTGGTAGGAAAATGACATTAAAAACTTTTTATTTAATGTTAAAATAAAAATGTCACAAACATGAGTTGTTTTACTAAATTTTTTTTTAAATGGGGTTATACAAGTCATATTTTCAACTATAAGTATTAATTAGAAATAAAAAATATTTCCTACATCATGATATTTTCTTTATAATTTTTATAAATTATATAAATTAAATTATATATGACACCATGATGATGCAGCGATTACCTCATTAATTAACGATTTAAATAAAATGAAAAGAAAATGTAAAATCTAAGGCTTACACTTGTCAAAAACCTATTAAATGAGAATATTTATAACCCTTATCACATTATTCTCGAAATATATCATTGGGGGACCTTTAGAATCCGAAAATCATTTCATAATAAAGTAACATTTCAATCTTTCCAAGAGTGCCCCTCCTCTCCTCTTATAAAAGGCCCCCACCTCTACCACCATATTCACACCTTCAAGCCATTTTTCTCAGACAAACTCTGCCCAAATACTCTCTCAACTTCCATCTCTTACTCCTAGAAGCCTCACTTCGGGCAGAAGTCTTCCCATGGAAGCCTTTGGCTCAAATCAAAAAAGAGTTACCCAATTTTAAGGTAATGTCTTCTCTTATATTATTTTGTTTTATTTTGCTTCTCCAACCCCTTAAACTCTTTTTATTCCTTTCTTTTGTAAAAAAACCAGTATCTTAAATATACTAGGATGTTTTTATAAGAAGTATTCTAGCTACACTTACACACAACTACATCTAATGGTTAAAGAACATACTGTTTCTGTGGATGGCGAATTTCTGCCTCACGAAACGATGATTGTTCAAAACTCATATAACACCTTCAAAGGTGGCCATTAAGATGTCACTATATTTATATATGATATATAATATGTTTCTGTTTTCCTTAATCTTATGTATTTTTCATTTATGGCATACCTTTATGGTTTCCATTATGGGTAAACGCGATATTTTCATTTTAGGAAGTGCGGACTACCGCACCCTCAAAGTGATTTGAATCATTAATGCCATATGTGGGATGTATAAAGGATGGATTAAATGGTATTATACATTATATTATACTGGAATTATATTATACCTTTATATAATTAAAACTTCATTCCATTAAATACGAAATATAAATGAAAGTAGCGTTCATGCGTACGTACGGCTTACCGTCTCCATGAACGGTGCATTTCATTTCTTACCTCTAAATGTTATGTAATATTATAAATGAATGTATATACTGGATATATATTATGTATATGATATCTACATCATGAATATAATTATGGATATAATGGATATTTTACCACATGAACAACTTGTAATTTTAAGAAGTTTATTTTTGACTCATGTACCAAAGATCGACAAAACGACCGTTATTAACATAAATAATTACATAATGTTCATAACATAGTAATAAGTGATATAAAAGGAATAATAAACTTGAAAAAGGTTCTTAAGAAATTATAAATTAACTCTAGTTTATTATTCCGGAGGTTAAAGAATGGTCGAGTCAAGTCGAACACGAGGTAAGAGAATTTCTTAACCCAATTTCCATTCTTTGGGTTAATCTCCTAATTTCAAATTATGTCATGATATTATTATGTCCTATATTGTATTTGTACTTTATTTATGTGTAATTATAGTGAATACACATAATAGATCTATTTTATTTAAAAAAAATGATCTCTGTAAGGGAATTTCTTAACCCAATTTCCATTCTTTGGTTTAATCTCCTACTTTCAAATTATGTCATGATATTATTATGTCCTATCTTATATTTGTACTTTCTTTATGTGTAATTATAGTGAATACACATAATAGATCTATTTTATTTTAAAAATGATATTTGTAAGGACTTTTTCTCAATCTCCTTTCATTGAGGCATATTTGGTTTTATACACAACTTTCATTTATACGGTGTATAAACCCCTTTGACTTTGACTTTTATTCAAAAGGAATCTTTTTATATGAATAATTTTTACTAAACGACAAAATGAATGTTTTTTCTTATGTATGCGGTGACAACAACTTCTTCGCCGCCGTGACTATTATTTGAGTTTCGGCTTCCTCTATAAGTCATAACTTTTTTTAAAATAAAAATAAATACCATGTTTTACTTTTCTTTTATTTTGGTATTGAAAATGGTTTTGATAAAGTTTTTATTATATCAATGTGTTGTATTGATATCTTGTGATTGAAGTGTGGAAATATTATGTTTCATTTATGCATGTTTTATATGATACAATTATGTTATGGTTTATGATATGTTTAAACCTGTTCATATGAGGAATGCATTGGACTTAATAAGTGACAGGTGGAGCCCGTTATAGTTCCTCGATGCATCGGAAGGTCCCATGAGACAAACTAGTGTCTTGGAACGAGCCTTGACAAAATCTTATTTGTGGTCTTGGCACGAGGCCTTGGCTATGTGGTTATGATAGTCTGGCATTATGCATTCCATCATTATGAAAGTGGTTATTGATATACATTGTGATTATTCGACTAGTAGAATATCCATGTGAGTAAGTAAATGGCATTATTTAATTTTATTTTTTCCATATTATGCTGAAGTTCAAGTTTAAAAAGGCTTTTGTTTTAGTTATACATTTCATTAAATGTTAATGTTTATTTATGAATGCTTCTGCAATATTTTTATCCTTACTGAGCATCTGAGCTCACCCCTTCCAATGTTTTAATATTTTCCAAGATGTGAAGAGGTATTTTATGAATGATCTGCAGGGATAGTCAGAAGAGGATATGAGTGTGGACTATGGAGACTTTGTTATTGTAGTTTTTCACTTTATGATGTAATGTAACATTTATGAATATATATAGTGTTTCCAAGGCTACTAAACTAATCGGTCTTTCGAGACTTGATCTTTTGTGATCATGCCAATGTTATGCAATAATGCACCGACTCTGGGTAACTAGGGTCGGGGCGTTACATTTTCACTATTCATTAAAAAAATGAATTTTATCAGAAAATTACCAAAATTTTACCCAAGGTAAGTTTTAATGTTCTGATTCTAAAGAATAATTTTATTTTGTCAAACAGAACATATAAAAGTGACCAAAACTATATTTAAGGAGGGTTCTCCATCAAAAGGTGGTAAATCGACCCTTTTAAAGAATATTAGAGTATTTATACTTAAAATTAGATTCATTCACCTTTTAAGACACTAACTTTTATTAGATAAATGTAAAAACATTTAACAAACATGTATATTTATATTGTATTTAGTTAGGTCTATTCCTGCCAATACAATTACTAGGCGTTAACTACCATTTAAAATAATATTATATTATTATTTTTCAGTATAACTCAATGTTGTGTGCAACGTAGGATTTCAAATAAACCCGTTGTTGTGTATCAGGTACACCATCAAACATAGAATCCTATTAAAAGTAAAATTAATATTTAATTCACAAATATTAATAAATTTAAAAAATGTCATGTTCTTTATTTACCTGGGATGTTACAGGGACTCAGGTCAGGTTGAGCACAACATCCCATCCACAGACAGATGGCCAGAAAAGCGTGTAATTCAGATCCTAAAGGATATTCTTCCTGTCTGTGTCTTGGTTTTAGGTGGATCATGGGATAGCCATCTGGTACTAGTTGAGTTTTTTTACAACAAAAGTTGCCATTCGTCAATTAAAATGGCTACTTTTGAAGAGTTGTATGGTCACCCATGCAGATCACCTCTTTGTTTTGAAAATATAGAAGAATTTTTTTTGGTTAGACCAAGACTAGTTCAGGAGATGTTTAAAAAGAATCAGGAGGTGCAATGACTTTAGGTTATAGCCCAGAGTTGACAGAAATCATATGCAGATCAGCAGTGTCTTCCTTTGGAGTTTTCTATTGGTGACCGGGTTTTCTTGAAAGTTTCTCCTCGGTTGGGTCACCATCGACTTGGGAAATAGGGAAAGTTGGCTCCAAGATATGTTGAACCATTTTAGATCACTGAACGTCTTGGGAAAGTTTCTTATCAGTTAACACTTCTAGTTTAGTTGACAAAAATTCCTGATGTTTTCCACATATCTTATCTTAGGAAGTATCACCCTGACCCTACTCATGTTCTATGTTGGGAAAAAATTGAGTTAGAGCCAGATGCTTCTGTTTAGGAGAAACCAGTGGAGATCATTGAATCTTAAGATAAATTCATGCGTGGGAATTTTATTTTGTTAGTCAGAGTTCTATGGAAACAATTATTTGATTCTCATGAGACTCGGGAATGTGAGTCGTTGATGAGGGTGTAGTGGCCTCATATCTTTCCAAAGGATACATCTTCTACATGACTTCCCGTGGACAGAAAGTCCTTATGGTGGGTAGTTTGTAAAATCATGTTACCTTAATCAGGTATGTTTCACCTTTTTCTAAGTTTATTTTGGGTTTTAAAATACTTTTATGTAATTTTCTGGGTTTACTACAAACTGAAAAACAGGTACACACTGTGTACCTGAAGTACACATCGTGTACTTGGTGTGGGTTTCCTGCTGTGGCCTAGGGACCATGTCATGAAGGAGGAGGTCATGTTGTGAGCTTTACACATCGTGAATGATGGGTACACATCGTGTAGGGTGAAAATGTTGGTTTTTAATCCGAGACAATAGGTTTTTCAGTGTAACTTATCCAGTATGGCCTTCACGTCATGACTAAGGGGTACACATCATGACTCGACCCACACCCAGTTTAAAGTCACACATTCATGAGTTTTTGTTAGTCCTTTTCTCTCCAAAATTCATGTCACTCAACCCTAGAATCTCCCTTGGAATTTTTTAGAGGAGTCTCACCTTTAAGATCGATCTGATCGACTCTAGTTCATCATTTTTTCTATGGTGCATCTCTCAGGGTAAGTGTTCTGTATAATTATTCCTTGAGATTGATCACGATAGTGCCCTAGGCTTGTTTTATTATACCCACTGATCCAAGATATATGTTTCTTGTTTTCTTCTTCTAGATTCGTTGTGAGATCTCATCCCAGAGGCCTTTTTCATTCGTTAGTTGCGGTGCGACGGGTGTCTTTCTTCATGGTAAGTGGTTTTCCTATCTTCCACCGACCTTTTGTGTTTTTGTTTGAATCAATCTTGTGGTGGATTAGATCCTTGGGTCTCCATTGGTGCTGTTGTTTTTTTTTCTTGGTTTTGGATTCCATTGTGGGCATGTGAAACCCAAACTTTGAGGTAGGTGGTTTCGTATCAAGACTATGATTATGAACCTACTTGTTTTTCTTTTGAAATTGATTTATAAATTTATTTATGAAATCTACATGATTATTGTGTGTGTCGAAAAAGGGTTTTGAATGTAAAACAGTTTTCCCTGGATTTTGATAAATGGATTATAAATGGTTTTTAATGTTTTTCAAGGAATTGGAATGGGGTTTTGAAAAAGATAACATGGGTTACCTTGTGTACTTAGGTAGAAGGTTTATCTTGAGGCCATTTCCCATTTCTTTGTGATTATCAAGGAGGTTTGTCTTGGGGATTTCTTCTTTTTCCTAGGCCTATTGTTCTAGGGGACTGATATTAACATTTGGCGGGGGGGGGGGGGGGTCACTCATGGGGTATTCCTCTGCTTCCTAGGACCATTGTTCTAGGATTATTTTTGTGGACTTGATTATTTTTTTATGAGTAGATTTCTGCCTATACCTGTAGTATTCCTTGGTGCTTTGATACCTGTTCTTCTGTTTTGTATTTATTGGCTTTATGAGTTTTCCTGGACATGCTTGTCTATTCTTGGAGAAAATGATATGGAAAATGTGATTTGAAATTGATATACATACTTTTGTTTATAACTATATAAAAATGGAAATGTTTAAAATGTTTTATATAAATCCGATTTATTACTTATCAAGCCATGTTTTATTTTAAAAATGAGAATAAAAGATTTTTTATATAGATACTTATTGTGGAACACCTGGGTGGGATCCTACTAAGCCTATTATCTTACACCATGCACACTAATTCGGTGGTGTGTAAACATTTGCTTGACTTCCAGTGCTGGGAATGGAAAGGTTCCACAGTGAGGTGGTGAGGTTTGTGTCAGATGGGATGGGTATTAGGTGGTGAGATGGTTGGAGTTCTTCCATGCCATCATTGGAGTAAATGTTTGGTTTTGAGTCCCTTGCCGTCGGACATGTCTCATAGAGTTTTATCTACTGTTACAGTTGTTTTGTTTCCACTATTTTCCTACAGTTATGGAATATATACTTTTGTTAGTATTCAAATATTCCTTTATCTCTATATATATTTCTTCAATGTGGTTGTTTAGGTTGGGTGAAATCATTCCCTCGGCTTTTCGTTTGATGTCTGGGTGCTTGTCACCAGCCCGTGGGGATGGGGAACGCCCTTCGAGTATGTGACGAATCGGGTGAGGTGATGGGTTTCAGGGAAACCTAGGTCGGTTCGTTACGGGTTAAATATCTATAGGATAATATAATATGTGGAGTTTATGAAGGATATATTATTATATTCCTTCAACAAAAATAAAATCAATCCCAAAAAAATGAGATTGTAAAATAAATTCTTACCTATTTGGTGACTTTTAAATTAAAACCCCTTGAATGAATAAAAATTAATTTAAATGTTATTTATAATGAATATATATATATTAATTTTAAATACATAAAATGGGAAATATATGCACCCTGTAAAATATAATAGGTGCATTATACCAAATATGTCTTAATAGAGTGAAAATTGAGATGAAATTCGTTATGAAGATCGTAACATTGAAGTGATAATTAATCAAGGAATTGATTATTCATAAAAAATGTAAATCCACATAAATCATTTGAAAATAAAACATAAATAATTTGAGGTAATTACACACTTTATTTTGGAATAAAATATAAAATGAATAAGTAATATAACCCAATAGAAAGAATTTAAGTTAAGAAACCCCTCACCATGTGCTTCCACTTAGTTGAAAAATATTTAAAATAATGTATAATAAAATTATATTTACTACAGTTTCATTAAATAAAAATATAAATATCTATAATATAATATATAATCCACTTATAATATCTTATCAATCGTTCATTAATAATCTTTCACTATTATCATTGTTTGTGGTGTTAACTGCTTCATTCTTCATGTTTGTTTTGATTTGGAATTTATGTTACTTAGGTATTGATCATTGTTATATCATCTCTGGAATTTTTATAATTATTTAAATATCATATATATTCTTCATATATAAATTTATAATTATCCTTGAAAAATGGATATGAAAAATGAATCATATCGCTTCGTGGAGGTGGTAGTCTATACGTTTGCACAAGCAAAATGATCATTTTTTAATTAGATGAAAGGTAAATAATTAGATGGTATAATATATTTCCAAAATAAAAATTATGTCATAAAGATAATATATATTCATTATTTCAACCATTATGATCATACATGTGATGTGGTGGTGGAAAACATATTACATTAGTTCGCGAGGTGGTAGTCCGCATGTACACACAAATAATGGTTTTTCCCATTTAATGGAGAAGGAAATCAATGAAGATTAATCCATAAAAATAATAAAATATATTTATATGGTATAAATTTATGTTATTACAATCGAATGGTTAGGACATAATTGATGGTGGTAAAAGAATAATTAAAAAGAAAATGCTTAGTTAATATGAATACTTTCTCTCAGATAACTCTCATTTGTATCTTTTCTTAAGGTTCCTGTGGATAGTATTTTCAGAATAAAGGGAGAATAAGATGAATATAATAGAGTTTTTATGAAAATTTTATAGGTCTTTTCTGAGATAAGTAGTTTATGGTGGTGTGAAGAAGATAAGAGAGGTTGTGTCCTTTTATAAGTGAAGAGTGGGGAACCATTAGAAATACACGAAATATTATTATATAATATGAATATACCTAATTTAAAATGGATCAAAAATGACATGGATTATGAAATAATGAGTATATATTCTTAATATAGTCATAAAATAAAATTTATACAGGTTTAGATATAATTTTAAACCTTATCCACTGGATTAAGCCCTTCATTAACCATTTTTAACTTCAACCGTGGTAATAACTTTTTCAATCTTAAAGGGTTATAAATTTACTAATAAGTTAATAATTAGCTCAAAAATGACCATGGGTCATATTTTAGACCATTTTAAATCCAATTTATTCACATATAATATTTTTATGATTTTAAATAATTTAATTATATTTTTTTTTCAAAAAATTTCATTAATGCCATTTTTGATACTATTCATTTAATTTGAATTTAAATACATTAATATAGGTATGGAATTAAAATATAAAATCCTTAAACATAAATTATATATAATTATTAACCATAAAATTAATGTTAAACCATAATTTATCCAAAATACATACCTTTTAATGTTTTTAAAATAATTTATTTTGATTTTTCTACTCCTTGCATAAGCACCGTGTTAGTATTGTATAAGCGTTTAAGGTAAATATATATTAAAAAAAATTAAAAATGAATTTAAATCATAAAAAAATTCATTATTATAAAAATAACCTTTAATATTTTGTTCATAACATATTTTTATCCTAATAATAACATATAATATAAATTAAAGTTAAGAGAGTGACATTTTGTATTTATCATTTTTTAAAATAATATAAATGTCATTATCAAAGAAAAATAGCCAAAAAATGCCACATATTGGAATTTAGGATGAATGTAGTTGCAATAATATAATCCAATAAAATAAATTCAAGTTTTGTATTGAATTTTAAAACATAATCATCTTATTTTTAACCTTAATTACCTGATTTTCCCTTTACTATGGTGAAAATATTTACCATGGTTACTATTAAAAATGAACCAGAATAAAAGGTACCTATATATAAAATTTGAAAATAATTATTTCAGTTTTTAAATCTATTTTTTGAAATTATATTTCTATAAGTGGTAGAAATCAATTTTAATTTAAATTCATAAAACACAATTAAAAACAATTTTTAAAAAATTGCATTTATAAACACAAAAAATGAACTTATACCAAAATAAAATATAATATTGATTCCTATGGAATTATTCAAATTATGGATATTATGTTAACTTTAAAAAAAATAAAAAAATAATTCTACTTTTTAAATTAATTAATTTAAATAAAATAAATTACAATTTTATAAAAAAAATTATTTTTCACAATTCACTGAAAAATTAATCATTTCATAAAAATCCCAAAATTTCACCCTAAACTAATTTTGATATAATTATTTCAAAAATGATATCATTTTTATCAAAAATTATTTCTAAAATTAGAATAAATTAATTATAATATCCATTCACAAAATGTAATAAATTTGTTTAATGAAAATATATTTTTAAAGCATAAAACCGCTTTACTAAAAATTGAGTGCTTATTTCATAAGAATAAATCAATAAATTTGTATTGAGTAGGAAAATTAAATTTATATATATATATATCATAATGTGGTTACTACTATTCATACCCTCTAATTCAATGACTAGGTTATACTAGACATATTTAAACAATATTATTTCATGATTTGTTTAACCTTGGTGTTGTGTATGCTACAAGCTATAAAATATAGTGTTATTTTTTGAATGAAAATATAAATTAAAATTTTGAGGTATTACATAAAGTTATAGGTATTTATGATCCATTCTCTAGAACCCCTCAATGGATTACAATGAATGAATATACCTAAATATGTGATGACATCGATGATCAGATCACGCAGTGAAAATGAACAAAACAATTATGGAAATAAATAATTAAAGTGGAAAAAATTATTCCTTGAGGTAGGTTTTTTAGTTTTCTTTGTGCCTCATTATTTCATATAATTATACTATTTTATTTATTCTCTTTATAATGGTGATTATTTGGTGATAAGAGTATTTTTGGAAATTTTTCCCCTTTTGAGACTATAATAATTTAATCCCCTTCTCACATTATTCATTGAGGGTCACTAAACTGTTGTACCATTTGATGAATTCCCTTGAGAATAGAATCAGTTAATTATTAATCTTATTGATAATGATGATCTCCTATAACCTTACTCCCATTTCCTGTGATGATGATCGATACTGACCTCTGTATTAGTTAGAAGATTGACAAGTGTGATGTGGGATTATAAGAAAATGGCATCAGGATGGGAACCTCATGGGATAAATATTACAGTGATAGGGGCCTAATGATGGGGTGCATAGTGTGGGGATGTGAATTTTAGGATGCTGTAGTGGGGTGTACAGTTTGGGGTCTTGTTCAGGTGTCACAAATCGAATCTGGTTTCCATAAAAATCGGCACCATACCCAGACCGTGACAAGGCCTGATGGGCATGCCCGATCTCCACGGGCTGGAACAAGTTCCCAGGTATCATAAACTGAAAATTGGTAATGATTTACCTGAGTTTACAAATATAAAACAACCAACGAATCCAAAAATACGAATCTGGATTTTTCAAAAACAATCATATTTTAAAAAATTTAAGAACTAAACTACACAATTTAAAATAATGCCAAAAGACCATTACAAATGTACAAAACCAAAAATAGACATCCAATAACCTCTACATGGTAAGAGGCACATTCCTTAAGCCATCCCCATAACACTGCACCAAGAAGAACCGCTAAAATACCAAACTGCTGGCACTAAAAGTTTTACCAAAACCTACGACAAAAGAGACCAAATCTACATAAACCCTAAGGTGTAATTAGGGTGTGATAAAATTCTTAGTAGGATTCCACCACTATAGGATTTCATGTGATTAAAATTGAAAGATGAAAAACTTGCAAGTTTTGGTAAACAAGAAATGCAAGTGACAATTTCTAAAAGATGAAACATTAAATAAAAAAATAGTTTCCAAGTGGGCTAATTTGAAGAATAAACACTTTTAGAATAAATTATGAAGCTACTAAATTTTTTGCCAAATATATTGTATGCCAACGGTAAGTGTAAAGGATCTAATGAGCACAAACAATGGGAAATAAACCCAAGGCACTAGCTAACTGTGGATCCCAGGTACCTCGTATCTCGATGAAAGTAACCATCACAATATATATCCATTCTTGTGAAAGATGCACTAGTAGGAAACATACCCATAACCTAGTATTCCACCACCACCATCATCATAGTTTAGTTAGTTTTTTAAGCATCAATCTTGCTACATTAAACTAAGACCAAACCCTACAGGATCACTAGCATACTAGTACACATCCACCGACCTAGATACATGTGTTTCCCTCTTGTTCTCAAAAAAGTTTAACAAGCCATAAAATATACTTTTCACATGAAAATACAACATTACACATCACATATTAACCAAACAGCCCCTATGTATAACACAAAAGCCACAAAATTCCCTTTTTCATTCAAATGCTTTTTGAAATCCAACTCACACCAAAATATCCCACAAAACATTTTTCATATCTTTCAAAATTCAAAAAATCCTTCTACAATTTTATAAAATATTTCTCAAGATTATAAACATCAAATAACATCCCACTCACATGCTGGATAATACCCTTTTCATAAACAAAATCCATTTTACACATCACACTCACACAAAACAGCCCACAAACTTATTTCTCACCGACATCACAATTTCATAATTCACCTCAACAAATTAAAAAACATTATCAAAAATTTTGACATCATAAATGACCAAATTTTCTTTCAAAAACAAATTTTAGGTGAACAAACTCACCAAAATAGTACATATACATGCTTTTCCCTTTTTGTTTAACCAAATAAAACATTTACAATTTTCATAAAACAAACCCAAGAGGTATAACCATGGTTTGCATACAAAACCCATTTCAAACCCCTCATTAAAGACAAAACCATACCAATACCTATCATAAATATAATTTTCAGCTCTAACAAAATTTATTAAACCACTCCCATGTATTATATAAATACCTCAAACAATACCACAAAAGTACACATGAAAAACTCATGTTTTCACAAATCACTTTCAAGAAGTACAACATGGTTTCACACATTAAACCCATTCAAAAATACCTTTCCAAGTCCCACATGACATTAATGAGTTAACAAAACAGAATTGGAATCCCCTTTCAACAGTAATAAATCACTTTCATATGTTATAAAATACACCTAAACATTTCCCTAAGATCCACACATGAAAAACACCCAATTCCAAGCAAAAATGCAACTATAAAATTAAATGCATAAACAAATCCATCTAAAATAGTTTTTTCACCACAAAAAATAGATTATAAACATGCTAAATTAATAAACCAATAAATATAACTCATCATAAAATGGTTTTACATGGAATCACCCACCTTTTGAGTCAAAACCCTTGAATCTTGGGGGTAAAACCTCAACCGCACCTCCGCCACACCACAATGAAGTTAAAATGAACCCTAAAAAATAATATTTCCCCAAAAATACCCCAAATAAAACCATAGGTATGAACCCTAATTTTTTTACACTCTATAAATTCATGAAAGAGGGAGGAAACCCTAAGGAGAAGGAAATAAATGAAGAGAGAAACACTTACCCAAATAAATTTTGAATAAAACGACCAAAATACACTATTATATGAATTTGAAAACATCCATAAATGAAAGTGAGGTTAGGATAATGTTGAGGAGGTCATCTAGAAACTATAATGGGAGGAAAAGGGTAAAAATAGAAGGAGTTATGAAATAATCAAGTTACCTCTTCAAATCTAAATGATTTGTGAAATCTAGAGAAATATCATCCAAATTTGCAATGAAAATGAGCTCCAAAGAGGGGGAAGAGAGCTTGGGGGTGCTCTTTTGAAAATTGGGCTCGGGTGAGAGTTGGAATCAACTAAAAAACTTACAAATTTAATGAGATATTAAAGAATTAAAATAATTAATGTTGAAAATGGGATTTCGGGCTGGCCCAACACCTTAATAGAAAACTCAAATCCATCATTATTATGGAATCCTATGGGGTCCAAATTGATATGGTGGTTTTAATATACCAGAAGATGCCAATTTGTAAGTGTAACAAGTGTAAATGTTGAAAAATGAAGGAGTTATAAATGAAACAATTTATTTTGCAATCTAGAAATGAGTTCACGGTTTGGCCCAAATTTTGAAAACTCACCATTTCCACCGAAATGAATAGGAAACCCCAAAACAAAGAAGCAATGGAAATTAAATGAAAAATATCTTCAAAATATGTTCTGTATGTGACAATTATCCCCACTATAAAACTTTTCACCCTCATAAAGACACATCAAGGCCAAAGGCAAAAACCAAACCCAACCAAAAGGCTAAAATAGACTCCCCTGCCAAGTTTCACCCGCCCCCAAAAGGCCAAAACACCTCCAATTGATCAATAAAGGAAGGAATACTCTCACCAATAAAAACATACACCAATTATTGAAATGATCAAGTATATTCAGATTTTATCCCAAAAGAAAACTCCTCAAACATTATCCAAACATGATTCCAGCAATTTACCCAAAAGAACAACAACAATGAACAATGTTACACTTACCTTTCTTTAACCATACCATTTGGAATTCTCGACTCCCTAAGTTTACCCAAAAAATGTGTAGGTAGTTAGATAGATCTAAAAAATACTACATACCACCAATCCATAACCAAGGACCATTCCGAGTTACTAGTATGGGGAGACCCAAATGGGCTCCCCACCATAAGAGACAAATCAAAATTTCCCGAGACAGAATGAGGACACTAACAGGGGGAGGCCCGAACGGACTCACGGTACAAGGGGTAGAATCCCATTAGAAATTTCCAAAATAACACACATGTGACTTATAGTGGGTCTCCCCACCATAAGAACCAACCATCTTAACAACGACCGATATAGAAGGAACCCAAAATTTAAAAAGTTGGGGCTGCTGCATGGTTAGTCCACACAGTTTGTGAAACTGTGCACTAACCGTGGAGATTATTCTTTCAAAATGGATTCCTAGAACACATCCACTACTAATCGTGCACAAATTGTGTGCTCAACCATAATTACACTAGAGGTTTAAACTATTCACCTCTTTCATATTGAGGATAAGACTTTGTAAAAGGTTTATAATGACACCAGGGTTTCTACTGACTATGTGCCAACTTCTCTCCAGGACCTATGGCTGGAGCTCAAAGGATTGAAGCATTTTTGGCCTCTTGGTTAGGATTTGGAAACCCCTAAATAGAACTTATTCTTCCAGTGATACAAACAACCACGCCACAAACCTAGATGGGTTTACCAAGACAACACACAATCCAAAACTCACTTTACCCTAACCCAACTTTTCATTTAAACTAGGGATTAGAGGATTCCCACACATCACGCCTTGTTTCTTCGGTTGAGAAACAACAGAATAAAAGGTCACATATAAATATCTTTCTATAAAACAGAGGATTTTGATGTTTTTACACAAGAGACATACTCCCAACATCTTAGAGACTCTTAGATGATTACACGAATTCACCTTTACAATAAAATGAGCACGTGACATCACAACACGTCATCGAACATGACCAAAGTGACTAATAGAAACAATACTTGGAGAGGGACCATATAAAATGTCCCTTAACATCACAGAATTCTAGAAAGTGGCCATAATAGATTCTCATGACCAGATTTCTCACGCTGATGGTTTGATGTGAACTCCTTATTCGAAAAGACTACAAAGGACCCAGAGGCCCTCTTAGACACCATCCAAACACTCATCCACACTAACAACCCTAGACCACTTCCACCGTCGACGAATCAGGAAACTTAAGTAACTAAGGCCTCTTTTAAACTTCCACGAGCACTCCCCCACTATAAGAGGATCCACAAAACCAAGCAAGGAAATGGTGTAGACTCAATCTCTAAATCTCGAGAAAAATATTCCTTATATTGATCAAATAGAGAATTTTACAATGACGAAACAATCTAGGTTTTACTTAAGTCGTGCACTAACCCTTAACGGGGGCATACCTTATCCAACGAGAAAACACAAGGACCCAACCAAGCTGGTCCATTGGTCAAAAAATTCCACAAACTAGATCCAAACACATGAAGGGAACCACTTTAAAGGATTCTCGAACCTTTCTCAGAAGAGACTACTAACCAGTCCTTCTACTCATCTTACCGACCAAACACAAACCCAAAATACAGTTCAACAGGAGGGGTTCTTGGACTCAAAACATCCCACCACATCAACATTTTCCAAAAACACCTAATACACTCCATCCCAATCCAGTCATCAAGAAATCATGTTTTCCTTTAAAAATGTTTCTTTGAAAACAAACGGTTCAGCGATTAGCATATCCACCAATGTCACCCCTTAGGCCTCACACATGCATGTTTTCTATGTCACACTGGGAACCCTCCTCATATCCATCCCAGCACTAATCCATCCATACCATCAACCATCCATCTCTCAAATAACCCCATGCATGTGTTCGCTCATGGAAATACAAATGGTTAAAATAAAAATTCTTTCCACTTTTCAAAACCAAAACAATCAACCAATACATTGTTTTTCTCAAGACCACTAACCCTGAAATCAAAATCCCAATAATTCAAATGAATAATCACATTCAAGTCATATAAATAAATTTCAAAATATATCATACCATTAAAACACCTTTAAATTTTTTATAAATCTTAATTGGGAATACATTTTTAAAACCATCTTTAACATAATTTACTGCTTCTAAAAGTGGTGTAAACACACCATTTTCCATTTCAAAACAATTCTGAAAATTTAGTTGCACCATTTCAAAAACCAAAACATCCCATATTTATTAGAAAATTATTTCACAATAACTTTACACTTCTTAAAACCAAGTTATTTTTCTTTTAAAACCAAATTTCTATGATTCCAAAACCAAAGAACACAAGACAATGTGAGAGAAAACTAGCTTCGGTGGGTGACTTGGACATATGGTTGGAAGCCATATTCCAAAAACTTAATCATCATGTAAAGTGTTGTAGGGAATATCCCCAACTCTGTAAGGATTTCCAGGCCCTGTGAGCTCACTGAGACCATTAACCCAACTCCCTTTTCATTTCCCCTAATCATCATCAAACTAAGAAAACTAAAGAAATTAAATAAGTCTCGACTTCCCCTGTAAACCTGAATCCCATAATGTGGTGTGGTGATCAAGCACACTACCCAAAACCAGAATACCAGGTCCTTACAATCATAACGCTAGACTATCCCGATTTTTCCCCAAATAACGTGACCTAAAGAGTTAACCTGGACCTCCTCTGATACCATTTTGTCACAAACCGAATCTGGTTTCCATCAAAACCGGCCCCATAATCAGCCCGTGATAAGGCTCGAAGGGCGTTCCTGATCTCCATGGGTGGAAACAAGTGCTCGAGTATAATAAACTCAAAATTGGGAATTATTTACCAGAGTTTACAAACATAAAACAACCAACGAATCCAAAAATACGAATCTAGATTTTTCAAACACAATCATATTTTACAAAATTTTAGAACTGAACTACACAATTTAAACCAATTAAAAAATACCATTACAAAGGTACCAAACCAAAAATGTATAGCCAAGAATCTCCACATGGAAAGAGGAACCGCCCTCAAGCCATCCCCATAACACTGCACCAAGAAGAACCACTGAATTCTCGAACTGTTGGAACTAAAAGTTTTACCCAAACCTATGACAAAAGAGACCAAATCTAATTAAACCCAATGTTGTAATTAGGGTGTGAGCCAATGGCTAGTTGGATTCCACCACTATAGGATTCCATGTGATAAACATTCAAATATGAAAATCTTGCAAGTTTTGGTAAACAAGAAATGCTAGTGGCAATTTCTAAAAGATGGAACTTTAAATTAAAAAACAGTTTCCAAGTGGGCTAATTTAAAGAATCAACACTTTTAAAATAAATTCCAAAGATACTTAATTTTCATCCAAATATACCATATGAAGAAGGTAAGTGTAAATGATCTAATGAGAAAAAACAGTGGGAAATAACCCCTAGGCACTAGCTCACTGTGGGTCCCCAGTACCTCAAATCTCGATGAAAGTAACCATCACAATATATATATGTTCCGATGCACGAGCCACTAGTTGGGAATATACCCATAAACTAGTGTCCACCCATCATCATCATCATCATAGTTTAGTTAGTGTTGTAAGCTTCAATATTTCTATGTGAAATTGAGGCCAAACCCCATGGGATCACTAGCATACTAGTACACGTTCACCCACTGAGATACCCGAGTTTCCCTCTTTTTCTCAAAAAAGTTCAACAAGCCATGAAATATAATTTGAACATGAAAATAAAACATTACACATAAAATATTAACCAAAAATACCCTATATATAACACACAAGCCACAAAATCTACTTTTTCATTTAAATGCATTTTGAAATACAACTCACACCAAAGTAGCCCACAAAATTTTTTGCATATCATTCACAATTCAACAGATCCTTCAACAATTTTTTAAATTTTTTCCCAAGATTCTAAACATCAAACAACAGCCCACTCACATGATTCATAATACCCTTTTCATAAAAAAATCCATTTTACACATCACACTCACAAAAAAATAGCCCGTAAACATGTTTATCACCCATATCACAATTTTATAATTCACCTCGACAAATTACAAAACATTATCAAAATGTTTGACATAAAAAATGACCACATTGTCTTCAAAAAACACATTTTAGGTGAACAAACTCACCAAAATAATACATATACATTCTTTCCTCCCGTTTTTTAAACAAATAAAACATTTACAATTTTCATAAAACAAACCCAATAAGTATAACCATGGTTTTCATAAAAAACCCATTTCAAAACCCTCATTCAAGACAAAAACCATACGAATACCAATCCAAAACACAATTTTCATCCCTAAAAACATTTATTAAACCATCTCCAAGTGTTATAAAAATACCTTCAACAATACCTCTAAAGGTACACATGAAAAACACATGTTTTCACAAACCACTTTCAAGAAATACAACATGGTTTCACAAATTAAACCCATTCAAATAACCCCTTCCACGGACAACATGGGATTAAGGTATTAACAAACTAGAATTGAAATCCCCTTTCAACACTAATAAGTCACTTTCATATGTTATAAAATACATCCAAACATTTCCCCATGAGCCACATATGAAAAGCAGACAATTCCAAGAAAAAATGAAACAACAAAATTAAACACTTAAGAAAATCCATAGAAAATAGTTTTAGAACCACACAAAACAGATTATAAACATACTAAATTAAAAAAACAATCAATCTAACTCATCATAAAATGATTATACATGGAATGACCTACCTTTTGAGTCAAAAACCTTGAATCTTGGTGCGAAACCTCAACCACACATCCATCGCACCACAATGAAGTGAAAATGAACCCTAAACCATAATATTTCACCAAAAATACCCCAAATTAAACCGTCGGTATGAACCATAATGTATGGAAACTCTAGAAATTCATGAAAGAGGGAGTAATCCCTAAGGAGAATGAAGGAAATGAAGAGAGAAATACTTACCCAAATAAATTTTGAAGAAAACTACCATAACACACCAGTATCTGAATTTCAAAACATCCATGAATGAAAGTTAGGTTCTAATAAGGCTGAGTAGGTGATTTAGAAACTAGAATGGGAGAAAACGAGTAAAAATAGAAGGAGTTATGAAAGAATAAATTTACCTCTTCAAATCTGAGCAATGTGTAAAATCCAGAGATGTATCGCCCAAATTCGCGATGAAAATGAGCTCTAAATAGGGGTAGGAGAGCTTGGCGGGTCTCCTTGGATAATTGGGCTTAGGTGAGAGTTATAATAATTGAAAAAACATAAAAATTGAATGATATATTAAATAATTAAAAAATATTAATGCAAAAAATGGGCTTTCTGGCTGGACCAACACCTTAATAAAAAACTCAAACCCATTATTATTATGGATTCTTATGGGGTCTAAATTGATAGGGTGGTTTTAATATACCAGGATATGCCAATTGGGAAGTGGAATGGGTGTAAAATTTTGAAAAATTAAGGAGTTATAAATGAAACAAAATTTATTTTTAAATCTAAAAATGGGCTCACAGTTTGTCCCAAATTTTGAAAACTCACCATTCCCACCAAAATGAATGGGAAACCCCCAAAAAGAAGCAAGAATGGAAATTAAATGAAGACTATCCTTAAAATAATTCCTGGATGTGACATCAAGGATCATGAATGAATTGTGTGGATGTGTCTTTGATTTATAAGAAAATATAATAATGGATTTATTGTCGGGAAGGATCCTCAATGGTCCTGGACAAAAAATCAAGACACAACGATGTGATTAGATGTAATTATAGAAGAGAAAAACGTTAAATTTATGTTATTATACAATTTTTGGAGTATAAAACTACTAAAAAGTGTGTAATTTATAGGGAAAAACACCATATAAATCCTTAGATACAACTCTAGGTGCTTAAGGATTATAAATATCATGCATTGTATGGTATTGATTCAGAAACCATATAGATTGAGGGGGAAGTTGAGTACACACCCATCTACATGGTGTGTATTTTGTGATAGGATTCTTAGGGGTATATTAACACTTAATTATACATTCAAATGTGATTATAATATCATAACAAAGATCACCATATATAGAAATATTAAATACATACAAAATGGAAATTAAGAATACTATAAACCATGCACCTTTAACTGATGAGATACTGCACCATCTTCATACCATCGAATGTTTTGATGAGGATCACCAAGGGAAGATAAAATAAACCCCCTCTCTATGATGTATCCAAATTATAACTTGAATCGTATGATGATCAAATAGGATCCATCATCTCTATACAAGATGCTAGTACTTTAGTAACTAAGAATAAGGGTGATGATATATTTAGGAAGGGGAGGTCTCCACTGTGCATTGAGTTAAAATCCATTGTATTTACATCTCATAAAAGTAGATTTATATATCCCATATGTATGTTCCTTAGTGATGGATGCACTAACTCATGTGTTACAATGCATTAGTTAATTCCTCAACCTATATATGAATCATATATATGTATTTATCCCCCTTATATTATAACTATTTCAATGGTTAAATAATAAAATATATGGTAATGAATCCATTTGAATGATAACTATTATAATTTCACCTATATTTAAACTTCAATATGATATGTCAATTATAACATATTAATTTTCCATGCAAGGACTTATGATTAAAATGAAATTATATAATTTAATTGAGGGAGGTAGTTGCATGAGATCATATCTTATGTATTCTGATTACCTATAATCATGGTTGCTATTGAGATAAAGGTATAAAGTCAATGGAATGAAATATCATTTCACTCCTTATTTATTATTTACTTAATTATATTCTATGAAATTTCCATGCATCGCATACTAGAAATGTTAAATTTCCATTTAGAATTACTTAATTTTAATATCCAATTCCACCATTTATATCAAATAAAAAATAATTTGGCATTATATCTCCTATAATCTCTAATTTTCACTAAATCATAATATAATTCGTTGTTATTTAACCCTATATTACATCATACATGATAAATTTTTAAAACTTATCGAAAACTATTTTGGATATATTTGAAAATAATTTCAAAAAGATATCATAAACTGAACTATGAATCAAATCATTTTCAATGCATTGTGAATCCCATAAAAAAATATTTTTGATTTACTGTCGAACATTATTAGAGAATATTTATCAATAAAACTCAATCCATATTTATTCACCTACAAAGTGTGACCCTGTGATACTTTAAATCATTAATAATAAGTATAAATTATTAGATCTATATATTAAAGAAAAGAGTGGCCTATTGCAAAGAATTAATACTACTCAAGTTATAAAGTGATTTGTCATAATATCCATCAAACACATGTATCTATATACCTATATCTAGTGGAAATATCTCATTCTATTAGGAATTCACATACATTACCTTTGTCCAAGGAATTTAGTGACCATGGGAAATGGATTATGTCAATCCCACAAGGCTAAATCATACATTCTCAATTCATTGATTGGAAACTAACATGGTTGGTGAATAAATCACTTGTCATTAATCTTTATATATGAGCATAATAAATTAATATAAATAGATAAGAACATCCTATGTACCATATAGGTGCATCTGTACAACTGATGAAAAGATAAAAAACATACACAACCACTCCCTAATTAGATAAGTTGTAATGGATTTTATAAAAAAGCTATCAAAGTATGAATTTTCTATTGCTAGGTATATTTCAAACCTCAGGTAATGGGAACCCATATATGATCCTTTCAAAAATAGTGCAAGTAACTGTTTTTTTGGGGTGTGAACATTAGGGGAAATTTGAATTTTTTGGTTCTGGGTGCCTATTTATAAGGACCCGACCTTATAATGTTACTTATTCTTGAATTTTAAACAAGAACATACATTATTACTCACTTATTATCTAATAGGGTCTATAGTTTTAAATAATTAGGATAACTTACATACATAACATACCACATTCATATAAAGAGGACACAATTAAATACAGTTTCCATTTTTTTCAAAATATAAGATATTAAAACATAAAGCATGATTTATTTGAGAAAACTCCATATCAAACCTCAAAAATACATTATTTCTCTTAAAAATCATTATATATTATGAAAAACATTTTAAAAACATGGTATGAGTATAAAACTTAGTAAAAGAAATAAATATAGAAAGCGTTAGTCAAGTGATAACTAAAAAACCAATAAAACCCATATCACAAAAACTTGAATGTGGGGTATACTTAGGTTGTTTCCTTGGGAAATATTTACCATATCACTCTTAAATTCAACCTTATATATGGAATAACCGTTTGGTAAACTTCCATCTTTGGAGTTCCCAATGCATTGAAGATCTATAATGGGGCTCACCCGTCCTATCTTGAGCTATAATGGGCTCAACCGAACATATCTTGAGCTATAATGGGATCGACCCAACATATATTGAGCTATAATAGGCTCAAACAAGCATAAATAATGTCCAAGGAACATATCATGGTAATAAAGTTTCTTGAAATTAGGATAAATCACTCATTCCACATACATATAAAAATACAATCCCTTTGAAAATTATTAGAGAGACTTTTGAACGGATTTTAAAAGGAAAGTCCCTTAAAAATTTAATAGAAGTGAGAATTAATAGAATGAAATGTACATGTGTATAAACTATAAATACACATAATACTACATTATATAAACAAAAATTCGTAACACCAATAATATTAATACAACACAATGGATAAAGTAGAAGGTTAACCCAATGAATGGAAGTCGTGTTAAGAATTCCCTTACCTTAGGTTATTCTTACTTAAAATGTATTTAAAAATCATGTATAATGGTTAAAAAAGTGTTATTAAAATAATAAAGAAAAATATCAATATTTATAATAACTTATATGATCATTTAATTAGATCATTTCACCCTTTATTTGTTAGTATTTTGTTCCTTGTATTGTTTTTGGGTGTTTTATTTACATGTTTTCCATGATTGGTTCATGATGGATATTATTATTGATTAGAAGTGAAAATCAAGAATTGGAATGGGAAGGTATTTAAATATTTTAAGTATCATAATTTATAACACTTATAATTTTGATGTTTGAAATGAGGATGATTCATAATTTAAAATATTAATGATATTCGTTTAAATCATTTTAGTGGTTCTTTGATAATAACGACCTCAATTTGTCTTATAAATTAAAACCACAAGTAAAAAAGAATTCCAGAACTATGGATGAGACAAAATACATATATTATAACCTGGTTCACCCATTAAAATGGTTTCATGACCATACTTGAAATAATTAATGCAAATTGAAATCACATCATCCATGATGTCAGTAATTAGACACATCACGAAAAATGTTTTTATTCCTTGAATAAGTGGGAGAGGAGAGAAGAATGATGATGGATTTTCCATGAACATGAGAAAAATATAGATTATAAATAATTTATAGAGCTTTCATGCCTCTTGGGTATGGGGATATGAGGAAAGAATAAGAAAAAAAATAAACTCAAAATAAAATAATAATGGAGAAATCCCTTACAAAAATTCGATAGTCTAACTACTATGCAACAAAGTTTTATAAAATATTAAAAAGATAGGGGAAAATGGTCACCCATTAGAAAGTAATCACAATACATAATATATCAAGAATAAGAAGGTAATAAGTACATGGTGTGGAAACTTTAAAATTATACCACATAGAAGAGAACTTGAATGGAAAAAGAAAGAAATTTAGAATTTTATTACCTTGTAGAGTAACTCCATGAACATGAAGGTTGGGACTTTAGGGGATTGAAGAAATATTGGGAGGACTACTAGGTAGTCATGGAGGCTAGATCTTCATTTATAAGGAATTTGGAATGAATTTAATGAAGGAATGGGTTGGTATTTATAGCAAAAGTGAGGGAATATTTTAATAATTGCCAAGGGACATCTCATTAGTGGTATTTGAAAAACCATGGGATTGACCATGGTATTTGCCCAAGGTATTATCCACTTAGGACACCTCAAATATTAATGTACTGTACACAAGTCGACCAGATTCATTACATCATTATTACATCATTAATGATGTCATTAATACACTGAAACTCAAAACTGTGTTTTTACTATTCACTAAAAAATCAACTGTATCATAAAAATCCCAAAAATTTACCCTTACCATTTTTCGATGTGTATAATACAAAATGAACTCCATTTTTTAAAAATAATTTTCTAAATATTATTAATTTAATTTTTAAATAAAATCATACTTAATTCTAAAATAAACAATTTTAAAACTATAACTACTTTTATATTACATTGAAAAATTAACCAAGATGTTATTATCTTAAAGCCCTAAGAAAATAAAATATTAATACAATTTACTATTCATTAGAGTCATATTAAAATCCATATTACCATTCATTAGCGTATGTTACTATTCAAAAAAAAAAACAAGTTGGTTTCATCAGACTCCAAATAACCTACTGAACACAATTGTAGATGATTGTTTTTCAAATTCACAATATAGAAGCTTCAAAATTATGTTTAAAGGATAGTTATAAATATCTACATAAAACAATGTTTCAAGAATTCAATTTATTTTTAAAACCTTGGGGTGTTACATTATCCGCACCTTCTAGAAATTGAGTCCTCACAATTTTATTTACTCATTAAACAAGTGAGGGTACATTTCCCTCATAGCATTTTTAAACTACTATGTTACTTCTTCAACCAAGTGGTTTCTCCACAAAACCTTTACCTGGTGGATTACCTTATTCCGCAATATCTGTTCCCGTCGATCAAGAATCTAAACTGGTTTCTCTTCATAAGAAATGTTCTCTTCTAGCTGAACTGCTTCTGGGCTCAAGACATGTGATGAATCAGGCACATACTTCCTCAACATCAAAACATGAAAAACATTGTGTACCTGAGACAAACATGGAGGAAAAGCTACTCGATATTCTACTGTTCCAACTTTATCTAGGATTTCAAAAGGATCGATGAACCACAGACTTAGCTTCCCTTTCTTACCAAAAGGAATCACACTTTTCCAAGGAGAGATTTTAAGGAAAACATGGTCACCTACCTCGAAAGAGAAGCCTTTCCTTCTGTTATCAACATAACTTTTCTGCTTGTTTTGATCTGTCCTCATGTGTTGCTAGATCATATTCACTTTCTCAGCCACTTCCTCTATTAATTATGGTCCCATCAACTCCCTTTCCCCAACTTCATCCCAAAACCTGGAGTTCAACACCACTTCCCATACAATGCCTCAAAAGGTTCCATATGTATAATGGAATGAAAACTATTATTATAAGAAAAATTAACTAAAGAAACTTGTTGATCCCAACTTCCCTGATAGTCCATTGAACAATTTCGAAGACTATTCTCAAAAGTATGAATCATTCATTCTGACTTCCCATCTAATTGAGGATGAAAAGCTATACTGAAAATTAATTATGTTCCCAACGAATTCTAAATCCCCTTCCAAAAGTTAGAAATGAACCTGAGATCCTGGTTAGATACAATGGAAATAGGAACACCATGTAGCCTCAAAATCTCTTTGAGGTACAATCTAGAAAGATAATCCAAAGGTATTTTATCTCGAATAGAAAGAAAATGTTTAGATTTTGTCAACCGATCAACAATAAACCAAATCACATTGTTACCTCGAGAATTATTTGGTAGTCCCACCACAAAGTTCATGGATACATTCACCCATTTCTACTCTGGCATTGGAAAAGGCTGAAGCATCCCCTTTGGTAATTGTCGCTCTGCTCTAACCTGTTGACATGTCAAGCCTTTCATAGTAAAATCAGAAATACATCTTTTCATTCCACCCCACCAATAATACTCCTGAAGGTATCTATACATCTAAGTACTGACAGGATGAATATAAAATTGAGAACTATGAGCTTCACACAACAAGTCTTTCTTCAACTGGGAATCACAAGGCACACACAACCTTTTTTAAAATCTTAAAGAACAATCTTTATCAAGATTAAATTCTAGATACTTACCCATTTTAACTAATTCTACCTTTTCTTGAAGCTCACAGTATTCCTTCTATGCTTTCTTAATTATATATGTTAACAATGACTGCACTGAAACCTAAAACAAAATAGATGTATTCGCTGCACAAACAAATTCTAAGCCAAAATTCATCAAATCATTAACCAAGGGATCATGTTCCAAACGTAACATGGATAATGATGCATGCTGTTTTCAAATCAATGAATCTTCCACTTTGTTTGCTTTTCCTAGATGGTAATTTATCGTTCAATCATAACCCTTTATCATTTCAATCCATCTTCTCTGCCTCATGTTTAATTCCTTCCGAGTGAATATATACTTCAGACTTTTATGGTCAGTATATATTTGACATTTGGCTCCGTATAAATGGTGCCTCCAAATTTTCAAAGAAAAAAACCACAGTTTCCAATTCCAAATCATGTATGGGATAATTTAACTCATGTGGTTTTAGTTGTCTTTAAGCATATCCAATTAACTAATCCTTCTGCATTAGAACATAACCAAGTCCCTTCAATGAAGCATCACTGTAGATGACAAACTCACCACTTCGGGAAGGAAATTCCAAAACTGGAGCATTACCCAATATCTTCTTAAGTTCCCGAAAACAAAAAACATCACATTCTTCTGTCCAAACAAATTTAACCCCTTTTTGTGTAATCTTAGTTAGTAGGATAGATAACCATGAAAAGTTTTTAATAAACTGTCAGTAATAACCTGCTAAACAAAGAAAACTATGAATATCTGTAACATTTTTAGGTCTTGGCCATTCATCAACCACTTTTGTTTTGGAAGGATCAACTGTTATTCTATCCTTATTAATAATGTATCCAATAAAAGAAATATGTTTCAACCAAAAATCACACTTTTTGAATTTTCCATACAGTTTCTTTTCTTTTATGGTCTTCAAAACAACCTGTAGATGTTTTTCATGCTTCTCTTTACTTCTAGAATATACCAGAATGTCATCAATAAACTCAACCAAAAACTTATCCAAGAACTTGTGAAATAGTATATTCATAAGATCCATGAATAAAGTAGGTTCATTAGTTAACCCAAAAGTCATAACTACAAATTAATGATGACCATATCTAGTACATAACACAATCTTCAGGATGTCTTCATCCTTTACTTTCAACTAATGGTACCCCGATCTCAGGTCAACCTTCAAAAAATATTACGCTCCCTAGAACTGATCAAATAAGTCATTGATATGAGGAAACAGATACTTATTTTTAATAGTAATGTTATTCAAGGCTATATAATCTATGAAAAGTATAATTGAACCATATTTATTCTTAACAAACAAGACATGATCACCCCATGGTGAAGTGCTAGGTCATATGAAGCCTTGATCTAATAATTCCCGTAACTGCTATTTTAATTCCAGTAGTTCCATTTGGCCCATTCGATAAAGAGGTTTAGAAATTAACTTAGAATTAATAACTAAGTTAATAGTAAACTCAACCTATCTATTAGGAATAAAACCAGGAAAATCATCAAGAAAAACATCCAAGTATTCATTTACCACTGGTACATCATTAATCAGGATAGTTCCCTTATCTTTAAAAACATGAACAAAACATTTTTCATTTCCATCCCTTATCAGTTTCTTAGCTTCCTGATATGTTATTAATGGAATGGGTGCATTCTTGTACACAAAATTAAATTCTTTCTGAAAAAAACTTCTTTTTCTCTGCAATCTGTCATAGCGTGATAAAAAGAAAGCCAGTCCATACCCAGAATAACATCAAACTCTAATAGAGGAAAAATAACAAGGTTTGTAGGTATATTCTTTCCACAGACAAGAATAGGTAGATTCTTATAATTTCTTTTTTCCACAATACTTCCTACAGGTGTTTTTACCATGAGATCTGGTTTCATTTCATGAGGTTGAATTCCCATTTTTTCTGAAAATTTCCTAGAAATAAAGGAATGTGTAGAACCTGAATAAAACAACAATTTTGAAAAATCTGAAAAAACAAGAAATGTACCTGATACCACCTCATTTGATGGCTCAATATCTTCTGAAGTGGTTGAAAAATATTTTATGAAACCCTTCTGCTTCCAATCTTGCTGATTCCCTGCTTGAGTAACTAGATTCAGACAAACATTAGAAAAATTTACCAATTACTTACAGTTAAAGCATATAACCATATGCCTCTCATTAGTTTTTGGATCATTTTACTTGCACTCACAATACATGTGTCCAAACTTCCCACATCGATAGAATTTCCCATAATTTACAAGACATTCATCAGGATTCCTTTTACTACACTTTTAACAAGAAAGGAAATTCATTTTCTTACATCCAGACTTCATTGATGAGTTCTTCCCCATTTCCTGCCAACCTGATTGCTTCTTATTCTTGTCATCACGATGAACATATGTTTCAAAAAACTCCATCTCAACTTTTTCAGCACAATGGAAAAACTTCTCATAGCTTTTAAACTCTTTTGAGGCCAAATCTATTCGCAAAAACATTTTCAAACCAGGGTAAAATCTATTGATTTTACTTTCAAACTCTTGTAAAATTGGATTCATATACTGCCACAAAATCATCATCTTTATGATTCAATTCAAAGAATTGTTTCTCCATTCTAATTTGAATAGTTTTGGGAAAATATTTTTCCAAAAAATGACTCTTAAAATCATCCCATTCTAGACTCTTAAGATCATATCTTTCTCTCGTATTCTTAACTAGATACCACCACTAAACGGCTTCACCTTCCAAATGATAAATTTATAGTATTACCTTTTGACGTTCTTAATATCCCATGATATCAAATATCTTTTCTATTTCAGCTATCACTGGATCTGCGGTTCCACTGAATGCTGGAGGATGTTGCCTCACAAAGTGCTCCACAAAAGAAGAAATGTTTCTTCATGGTTGATCATGTTCTTCTATAGAATGGATAACACCCCCATTTATTTCTAGAGTCAACTGATCTATTTACATCAAAAACTGCTCGGTTCTGATTCCCTCCAATTCGGGTTGTAGATTCAGATAGAAATCAACCTCTTGGTGCCTTCCTATTTCAGCTTCCCTGTTTCTTCTACAGACAAACATTTTGAACAAACATAACTTAGACGAAGAAACATGGTAATCCTTAAATGATATAAAATTTCAAATTTAATCATAGAGTAAAAATCAGTTATGGTATTCTTTAAATATCATCCCAACCCCTAAAGTTATATAATCCATCCTCTGATACCAACTATATGGACCTGACCTTATAACATTACTTAATATTGAATTTTAAACAAGAACATACATTATTACTCATTGATGTTATTTTCTAGTTTATATTTTTTAAAAATTAGGATAACTTACATAAATAACATACCACATTCATACAAATAAGACTCTATTAAAAACGGTTTCCATTTTTTTTCAAAATATAAGACATTAAAACATAAAGCATAATTTCTTTGACAACACTCCATATCAAACATCAAAAATCCCTTATTTATCTTACCCATCTTTATATCCTGTGAAAAACATTTTAAAAACATAGGATGAGTATAAAACTCAGTAAGGGATAAAAATATAGAAAGCGTTAGTCAAGTGATAACATAAAAACCAATAAAACCCATATCATAAAAACTTGAATGCATGGTATACTCATGTTGTTGCCTTGGGAAATATTTACCATATCACTCTTACATTAACCCTTATATATGGAATAAAATTTTGGTCAACTTCCATCTTTAGGGTACCCAATTCATTGGAGAGCTATAATGGGGCTCACCCGTCATAGCTTGAGATATAATGGGCTCAACCCAACATATCTTGAGCTATAATGGGATCAACCCAACATATCTTGAGCTATAATGGGCTCTAACAAACATAAATAATTTCCAAGGAACATATCATGGTCATAAATTTTAATTAAATTAGGAGAAATCACTCATTCCATATACATATAAAAATATAATCCCTTTGAAAATTATTAGAGAGACTTTTAAAAGGATTTTAAAAGGAAAGTACCTAAAAAATATAATAGAAGTGAGAATTAATAAAATGGAATGTACATGTGTATACACTGTAAATACACATAATAATACATTATATAAAAAAAATTCATGACACCAATAATCTTAATACAATATAATGGTTAAATTAGAAGGTTAACCCAACAAATGGAAGTCCGGTTAAGAATTCCCTTACCTCGGATTATTCTTACTTAAAATGTGTTTAAAATTTATATATAATGGTTAAAATAGTGTTATTAATATCATACATAATCATATCAATCTTTATAATATTTTATATGATCATTTCATTAGATCATTTCACCCTTTATTTGTTTGTATTTTGTTCCTTGCATTGTTTTGGGGTGTTTTCTTTACATATTTTCCATGATTGGTTCATGATGGATATTATTATCGATTCGAAGTAAAACTTTAGAATTGGAATGGGAAGGTATTTAAATATTTTTAGTATCATAATTTATAGCATTTATCATTTTGAAGTTTTATATGAGGCTGATTCATAAGTTAAAATATTAACGATGTTCGTTTAAATCATTTTAGTGGTTCTTTGATAATAACGACCTCAATTTGTCTTATAAATTAAAACCACAAGTAAAAAAGAATTCCAGAACTATGGATGAGACAAAATACATATATTTTAACTTTATTCAACAATAAAAATGGTTTCATGACCAGAATTTAAATAATTAATGGAAATTGAAATCACATCGTCCAAGATGTCTGTAATTCGACACATCATAGACAATGTTTTTATTCCTTGAATAAGTGGGAGAGGAGAGAAAAATGATGATGGATTTTCCATGAAAACCAGAACATCCAGAATATAATTAATTTCTGGAACTTTCATGCCTCTTGAATAAGAGGATATGAGGAAAGAACAAGAAAATAAAGAAACTCAAAATAAAAGAATAATTGAGAAATCCCTTACAAATATTCGGCAGACTAACGACTATGCAACAGGGTTTTAGAAAATCTTAAAAAGATGGGGGACAAGGGTCAACCATCCATAAATGAATCATAAAACAGAATATATCAATAATTAGAATGTAATGAGAACATGGTATGGAAACTTTAAAGTTATACCACATAGAAGAGAACTTGAATGGAAAAAGAAAGAAATTTAGAATTTTCTTACCTTGTAGAGTAACTCTTGGAACTTGAAGGATGGGACCTTAGGGGCTCGATGAAACCTTGGTAGGACTACTAGGGAGGTAAAGAGGCCAAAGATTCATTGATAAGGAAATTGGAATGAATTTAATGAAGGAATGGGCTGGTATTTATAGCAAAAGTGATGGAATATTTTAATAATTTCCAAGGGACACCTCATTAGTGGTATTTGCAAAACTATGTGGATTCCCATGGTATTTGCCCAAGTTATTAGCCACTTGGGACACCTCATATTTTATTTTACTATACAAAAGTCGACCAGATTCACGACATCATTATTACATCATCAATGATTCCATTAATACACTGAAACTCAAAAACTGTATTTTTACTATTTACCAAAAAATCAATTGTATTAGAAAAATCCAAAAAATTTACCCTTACCATTTTGGACATTTAGAATACAAAAATGAACTCCATTTTTTGAATTTTTTTTCTAAATATAGTTAATTTAATTTTTAAATAAAATCATACTTAATACAAAAATAAACAATTTTAAAACTGTAACTGTTTTCATATCACATTGAAAAATTAACCAAAATGTTATTATCTTAAAGCCTTAAGAAAATAAAATATTAATACAATTTACTATTAATTAGGGGTATATTACTATTCATAAGGGAATGTTACTATTCACCAAAAAGCAAGGTGGTTCCAACAGACTCCAAATAACCTACTGAACACAATTGTAGATGATTGTTTTTCAAAATTCAAAACATTGAAGCTTCAAAATTATGTTTAAAGTATAGTTATAAATATCTATATAAAACAAAGTTTCAATAATTCAATTTATTTTTAAATCCATGGGGTTTTACATAATGAGGGGAAGAAAATAATTTCTCCTAGAATATGAACTCATAATTTTTTTTGGATGATTCTGTTGATCATGGCATGGGGTTTTTAACTCTTGGGAAACATTTAGTAGAATTATGAGATGAGTATATTATATGAATATTTATTAAATAAATATTAAATATTACCACATGTGTAAACATTGATATATCCAAAATAGAGTCTCCGATTAAAATTAATACTTCATGGATGAGTCCAGGATGGGTGGTTTTACCAAGGAGAGGAATAATATTTATTTGGGTTTTGGGTCTTGGGTTGAGCATTTAAAGAATAATTTATTTAATTTTATTTTTATCCTCTCCATACCCCTATTCTCTCACTCACAGATGATGGGGATAGACTTCCCTTTAATTCCATGACTGAGCTAAGAGAAAGGGGGAGGGGGAGAGGAGGTTTATCCGGATTTTTCTGAGGAGTGTGACTAGGGCCATATCATGATGCGATGAGCTTGCGTTGCAGATTAGAACACAAATCTTTGGTTATTTCACCATGAGGTTGGATGTATTCTAAATTTTCTCTATTTTCCCAAAAATATTTTCCTATTATAAATTTTTTATTTAAATATATAAACTTATGGGAATGTTAATGACCCATAGTGTCATGATTTGAGATGAAACTTGGTTTCATGTGATTCACAAGGGGTTTTCATTCATAAACCTGATCACATTACATGTAGTTCAAGAAAACACATTGTGTTTTCTTAGGTGTGATGAAATGTGGAAGATGAAGATGACAAGATCTGTTGTCTATATGGACATGCTATGTAATTCCATTAGTACATAAACTAGGGTGTGGATAGCACTATACCAACCACCCAATATACATGGTGTGTAAGATACACGACTAGACCCTATATATGATACATGGAAAAAAGTCATGTGAATTAGTTGGCCAAAACTAATATGAGGTAAACATTAAAATGATCTATGTGGGTTATACACCATTTATATTTGGTATAGATAACGTATTAGTGATTTACATGCCAAGATAGTTTGGATACATTCCCAGAGTAGAGCATCAGAATTGAACACCATGTACACTAAGGTAAACATTGTATCCTATTACCATAGTTGTATTTTCATGTTTTGTTTGAATATTTATTTTGTCAGTTCCAATCTTTTCATCCACTTACTTTCTTTTCAATTTCTTTTAATATGGTTTCGGAACAATTTATTTACCATTCTTCCCATTATAATTTTCAATTTCCTCAATTTCATCCTTTTTTACTTTCTTTAGCCATTCTATTCTAATTTAGTCCATTTTTCTTGGATGAAGATACGATTTCATGAATTTTTTTTCTCCTAATTGAATGAATTTTCATTACGATTTCCCAGGGAAGATAATTGTTTTGATGAAGCCTGATTAGACCTTAAATAATGCTTTTTAGAATTATTATTCTCTTACTCATCTTCAATGTTTTCTTTCTCTTTACTTTCATCACCTTATTCTTCATCTTCACCTTCTTCTTCTTCTTCCTCATCACCTTCTCCTTATTTTTCTTATTCACCTTGTTCTCCTTCATTATCTTATATTTTTTTGAAGATACTTTATTTTTCAATACCTTCAACATATTTCTCTATATCTTTAATAAAATCTTCTCGGAGTTAAGACTCAAATACCAAAATCATATTTTCAAAAAGAAACTAATTATTTATCAAAAAAAACTTCTTTTCCTTTTTTATAGAGGGGGAATTGATATAAACAAAAAATGTTTCTTGTAGAACAAAACCAATATCCAAGATTTGTTAAACACATTTTTCAGAAGCCGATTCAATACATTTTGTGAAATTTTTAACTAGAGTTCAACATTTTTATTTTTTGTTTTCCTTATTTTTCTCTTTCTATTTTTCTAATGTATCATCATCTTTAATTTTTAAGGAAATAGATTCAACTGTGTCAATTTTGAACGAAGGCACTCGCTCTTTTCTTTCAGATTTATTCATTATCCATTCATCAACAACTTCCTTTGAGTACTTCTTTTTTTTTTCTATTATTTATTTTTGGGAATAGAATCCCTTTTCTATTTTTCTCAAATTTCTCAAATTTCATTATTGAAGAATTTTCTATCTACAATGGGAAAACCTAAGAATTCTTAACAAATTTTTTTGATAATTAGTAAAAAAATATCACTCTTATGATTATATCTTCACTGATAAAAATTATATTTTCCATGATAGGTTTGTATTTGATTTAAATATAAATATTTATTAGGATATTTTCAATCATATTTCTAATCAATCTAAGAATCATTATAATCTGAGACTTTATTGACTTCAAATTGATATTTTTTACATTCAAGAGAATAAATCTCGAAAGATTGATCTTCCTCATATTGACAAGGTAATCCAAAATGAAAACATCATATACTTTGAGGGTATATCAGTCAACCTTTATTAGAATGCGAAAGCCTTTCATCTAAGTAACTATTAGTAAATGATCCATGATGAAATGAGTGTCTTTTCTTGGTTATTTATCTATTTTTAAAAAAGCATTTTCTTCTATATCTTTTGTTTATGTATTGTTAGAATCCGGTAACTTGTGAGATAAAAAGAATGCATCTCCTTCATCCGAAACACCAAGAAAACTGGAGAAATATTTAGGATAAATTTAATAAGTTTTGTCAGAAATTTGAAAAGAAAAAATATCTTTTCCATCCTCCATGTAAAACTTAACATAGTCATAGAAATAATAAACTAAATTTAAATAGAATAGATAATAATTCAGATCAGACTATTCTACACATAATGATTCCCATCCTTGAAACTGTATCATTATTCTCAATGATGAATCATACTTTTCATAAAAAGATCTAGAGACTAACCTGACATAGAAAATGAACCACTTTTTGTAATCCTTTTTTAGATCCATCACATTCAGACTGAATATGGAATAATCAGACATGAAGAGAACCATACATGGATTCTTAAACATGACAGATCTTCGAGGTGAAAAACTAAGACAATTGATTTAGGATATTCAAGGGTCCCCTTTTTATAGAAAATATGGATAGACATTTGAACTTATAAAAAAATATGACGGTTGATATTTAATCTCTCTGATCTGAAAATTGAGAGAATATCTGAAGAAATATTTTCTTTAAAATTTTAAAATCACGAGGTTTTATTAGAAGTCTTTTTCATATTGGTTGAATAAATTTGAATTTAAAAATTTAATAACATCAAATAAGATTTAAAAGAATTAAAATGAAATATTATTAAAGTATAAGAGAAAGAAGAATACCTTTCGAAGTGGAGATATTGATATGATAATTTCTTCTTCTTTATTTTATAATATATTACGATGGTGGGAAAATAAACTAAAATAGTTGAACAATAATACAAAAGTATTAAGACTCGATTTTGATAATTTTTAAAGTGAAAATTGGAAAATGATGAATTTTTCAAATTTTATAAAAAATTTAATATGAAAACATTCAAAATCCAATTTCAATCTCGAATACGAAAAATTTTCAATTCAGATTGAAAAGTAAAAATCTGATTAATTTTTCAAATTTGATTAGAAATTCGAATACGATTTTAAAACAAAATCGATTCCAGAAGACTTATTATGATATTTTTTGAAGAATTAAAACCTTGAAAGATTTTTTTTGCAAAAAATCAATCACATTTACTCCACCTATGTAAATGGGTAACTTAATTTGAGGAGATGGTTTAAACAAGAAGTGGATATGAATGATTAATTTATATGGATCATTCTTAACTTTTTTATAATTTATTAAAATCTATTAGAAGTTAATGGGTTTATAAATATATTAACAAGTTTTTCTTGTATTTCGATGAATTATAAAATGATATCTTCTTTATGTGTGTGATCCCTAAGGAAGTGATGCCTAATATCTATGTGTTTCAAAAGAGAGTGATGTTTGGGGGTTATAATTAAGAAAATAACACTAGTGTTATCATATAGTATTTGATTTTGAGTAAAATTCATTCTACAATCAGTGAGTGTATGTTTCATTCACAACACTTGACCACAAAAACTTCTACCTGCCATAAATTCAGATTCAATAATGGAAAGTGCTACTGAGTGTTGTTTCTTACAATACCAAAAAACTAATGAATCTCTTATGAAATAAAAATCCCTGAAAGTAATTTTTCTATCCATTTTACAACCACCAAATTTGGAATCCAAAAAATCAATTAAAAATCATTTCTAAAAGAATAGAAAAGTACTAAATCCATGGTTTCCTTTAAATAAGAAAAGATTCATTTTATAGATTTTAAATGGGATTTATTTGTATTAGGTTGATAACTTGAACATAAGAATTTTGAAAACATAAAGTCTATGTGACTAGTTGTTGAGTATATCAAACTTCGTACCATACCTCTAAAAAATGTTTAATCAACTGGTTTCCCAGTTTCATCAAGATCGAGTGTATTTGATGTACTGATTGGATTACTAATAATTTTAGTATTTTTATATCCATACTTTTTATGAAGATATTTTATGTAATTATATTGAAATATATAAGCACCTTCTTATGTTTGAGAAATTTGAAAACCAAGAAAAAAAATGTGAACTCACCCATCATTCTCATTTCAAACTCAGATTTCATAAGATTTGCAAAAGAATCCATTAAATATTTTTGAGTTGATTTGAATATATTGTTATCAACACAAATTTTAAAAATCATAAAGTTTTTTTATATTTATTTATAAAAAGGGTTGGATCCGAATTTATCTTTACATAATTGTTCTCTAACAAAAAACATGTTAATCTATCATACCATTCTCTAAGGGCTTATTTAAGCCCATAGAATGTTTTTGTAAGTTTGTAAAAATATTTAGGATGTTTTGAATCTTCAAAACTAAGAGGTTTTTCAAAAAAAAACTATCTCTTGTACATAACCCTTAAAAAAAGAACAATTTATATCAATTTTAATTTTTTTTAAAATAATGAATGATGGAAATGGTAATAGAATTTGAATAGACTCAAGTCTAGCAACTAGAGCATAGGTTTCTTCATAATATGTTCTCTCTTGTTGATTATATCTTTTAGAAAAAATTATTTATTTATTTATATTGATTATTCCATTTTAATCACATTTGTTTCTGAAACCCCATTTTCACCAATTATAGTGGTTTCTTTAGGTCTTTCAACTATGGTCCGGATTTTGTTCCTTTTAAATTCATTTAGTTCATCTTGCATAGCCTTAATCCAATATTCATCACCTAAAGTCTCATCAGAATTTTTTAGGCTCAAATTAGGAAAGAGAAGCAAGATGTTCTACTTTATTTCTTAAAGAACTTCTAGTTATAATTGGTTTATTTATATAACCAATGATACTATCACTGAGATGATTCATATGAAACAACTAAATTGGGTTTTTTAAAACCTATTCACCAATGTAAGGTATAAAATATTCTAGAGTAAATACATTAAAAAATATTTATCGATCATTTTCTTTATTAGAATAATATTCTATCAAAGGTTGAAAATCAGTTTTGGAAAACACATATAAGGATATTGGTTGAGGTTTTTTAATAAGAAAAGGATAGGTTTCATCAAATTTGACATGTATTATTTCTATAACAATACAAGAGTTTTTATTAAAAACTCTATATGATTTAGAAGTAGTGAAATAACCTAAAAATACACCTTCATCGGATTTGGGTGAAAATTTATATAAATTATCTTTAGTATTCAAGGTGAATAATTTGCATTCAAATAATCTGAAGTAAGATACTTTTGGTTTTTGGACTATCCATAACTCATTAAAATTTTTATTAATAAAATTTTGAATTAAAACTCGATTAATAGTATAGAAATAAAAACTAACTTCTTGAACCAATTTTTTTAGCAATTGAGTATTCACTCAACATGGTTCTTGTTATTTACTAAAGAATATGATTTCTTTATTCAACAACAACATTTTTATGAGGAGTTCTAAGTTATTAAAAGTTACATGTAATTCCATTTTTACAAAAAATGTTTCAAAATCATAATTTACAAATTCTTCACCATGATCACTATGAATTATTATCAAGTGAATTTTTTTATCATTTTTAAATTTGGCTATAAAAGTTTTTGATAACAAAAGGCTTCATATTTATTTTCTATAAAATAGACCCATGTGTATCTAGTGTAATCGTAAACTAAAACAAATACATAGTACTTCCCACCAATACTTTCAATTTGTGTAGGAATAAATAAATCTATGTGCACTAAATGTAAAATGTCAGAAGTTGAGACTTCACTGATAGATTTAAAAATAGAGTTATGTTTCTTACCATATTGAAAAGGGTCAAAAATAATTTAATAATCAAATATAAGCTCCGGTATTTCTTTAAAAATATTTTTATTGGTCAATTTACATAAGTTCATAAGGTTATAGTGTCATAACTTTCTATGAAATAACCAAGAATGATATTTCATTTCACTAAGTCCAGATAAGTCTTGGTTCATAAAGTCTTCTAAGTTTATTGTTTAAACATTCTCATGATGATGGGAAGAAATAATGAATTCATTCTTATATTTGTGTACTACACATTTATCATTCCTAAAATTCACAAGGAAAACATCATCATATAATTTAATTATTATTATAAGGTTTTATGTTTTTTACTAGTCACATACCGTGAAAAACCACTATCCATGTACCATGTATTCTTATTGTTGGCACTTTTATTATTTTCCTGAAAACAAAATAATTAGACTTTCAGGACCCAAATTTTCCTGGGTCTGGAAATATTAGTAAATAAAATTTGAGGAATCTATATTAGTTTTAAAAAATGTGCTTTGTGAAATCATAATTATTGAATTTTATTTAAATAAAAATTTTTATACCAATGACCCCCACTTTGAAATTCAGTAAAAAAGGGGGAATTTCTAGGAATAAAGAAATTGTTACCTAAAATAGGTTTTTGATGGGTATATCCCATTCTAGTGATAGTTCCATAAGGATAATGTTGTTTATAAATTTTATTAAAACCTTCTTTACCCGAAGTAAATTTTTATATAATTTTATTTTAAGAGGAAACTTTAGAATTCAGTTTTACAACTAAATCCTTATCCTATTGAATAATAGTTTCATAATTGAGTTTTTTTTTCTAAAAAAAATTCTATGAAATGAATTTTTCAATATAATTAGAAAGATTATCCTTCTCATAATTACCTTTTTCAAGGTTTTTAGAAATATAATAAATATAATAATATTTATTATAGATATCTTTAGAAATATATGATACTTCTTTTATTAAAACATTTATTCTATTATTTTCATTTTCATTTTTTATACTATCTTTTCAATTCTCAATTTCAAGAAGTTTGGAAAATCTAAAAACCTATTAATAAGAAGGTAAATTATTATTATCACTGGCTGAGGAAGTTTCTTCATAAATGAAAATATAATTTTTATCATCATGATAGTTTGAATTCAAATACATATTTGTTAAAGAATCAGAAGTCTATACCTTAACAATAATAAATTGATTTTTAAAAGATATTCTAGTATAGTGACCAATATTTTTCAGTCTATAATTTTCATTATATGTAGAATCATATGAAGCGTCTCCTATAATAGAAATCTATGAATAATTATACTAAAATACTTTGTTAACTTTTTAATTTTAATATTTTTTTTATTTCTATCAAAATTTATTTATTTTTTCTATTTTTTATTTGATCTTTAGACAATCTAGACTTATGAGTACAACTTTCTTACATTCATTGCAAGTAACTTTAGAATATTTCTTTTCCTTATTGTCCTTGTAACTTTTCTTGTAACGATATTGAAATTATTTATAACCTAATATATTTTTCATACATTGATCAGTATTAGACAACTCATTTTTATAATGTTCAAATTCACTTGAATTTGATTAAACCATAACTTTATTTTTATTTGTTGACTTGGAAACTATTTCAGAAGTTTGGGAGTTTTTAGGATTTGAAGTAGTAGTAAAAGAAACTACAAAATTATTATTCTTTTCTTTATCAACATCTATTTTTAGTCTATTCTCATTTTGAAAAATATTTCTAGAAATATAATCAAGACTAACATTAGTAATCTTCCTTGATTGATCAACAACTATTACTTTAGATTCCCACTCACTGGCATGATGTCAATAATATTTTCTACAAGGATTTTATCCTCTAAAAATTTCTCTCCAATATATTTTAAACTATTAAAAGTTGTCATAAACCTTTGTTTTACCTTTACAATAGTTTCACTATAAGGAAATTCAAAAGCTTGATAAATAGCTCTAAAAATTTCTCTGCTAGTCTCAATAAGATTAGAGGCTCCAAAATGAGTAATCTATAACTTAATCTAAATAATATTAGATGCTTCATAAAAATAATATATATATATATATATATATATTCTTTCATAGAACATAATAAGGTATTCTTTTTAATTTAACTGATATTCCCGATTTTCTTGATTAGTGAATTTTTTGAGCTCGTTATGAGGAATTTTATAATCTCCAGTCGGCCTTTTTTTTCAAATCTAGTATCGATCACAAAAGCCTTCATTATATCCCTCCAATATTCATTATCATTACTATAAATAATTGGTGGTCTTGTGGGATTGATATTATCTCTAGATCAGATATTTAATCCTTAAATATTTAAGAGATTAAAAAAAATTATTTTTCCACAATACACGTTAGAGTAATCAGTATTATAAAAACAATTTATAAGATAATTATGACTAAATTGAAAAGGAATAAAAAAATCAACAAGTATTAGAAGTGGAATCCTCCTGTGATACAAACTATAAGTATTAGTAATTCAGATACTTAGATCTCATACCAATTATTGGATCAAAATGTATTTGCATATGGAAAACTACAAAAAGTTTTGGGGGTGGATTTTAAGTTTAAAAACCATTTGTTTTTAACCATAAAAGAAACATTTTTTAACAATATTAAACAAATATAATTCACAGAACCTCTTTAGTATTTAAACTGTAATCGAACTTGGCCCTTGGGTCTAATGATAAAATATATCACAATCAAGTAGAGTTTGATATGTATTTCAGAAGTCACAAAATTATTTTATCTTTACTATGTATATAATCAACTTCAATGTGTAGTGGTAATGTAAACAATGTTTAATCATATTCAAATAATAAAATGATTTTGGAGAGTATTCACAAAAAGTATCATATCATAATGGTTATGATAAATCAGAGTAGTACAAAATGTAATGATTCTATTTTAAAGTTTATCGAATCATATTCGGAGTAAAAACATATTTATAATGTAATATAGAGTAAAATATTAAAATTTTAGTAAAAGATATTACGATAAATGAAATACAAATAGAAAGATAAAAAAGAATTCACTTTATAATACAATTTTTCCAGAATTAAAAGAATTGTAATTAAAAAATTAATACAAATGAATAGAATTTTTTTAACCTAAAGAGAAGGGTATCTAGTAAAAATTGATAAAGGCCCCTTGTTTTATACTTATAAGAAAGTATGTGTTTCTCTTACTAGAGAAAGACCTTGATACAATGATCATATTTTCCCTGTCTTCCTATCCCCGAAAGCCCTCGATATAATGATCAGATCAATCTTTCTATCATCTCAATACCTTGATCAAGAAGGTGATAAAATCCTCTGTCTTCTTAGGGCCAAAACCCCTTCACTTTAATAAAAAAAATTGGAATCTCACAAAGAAAAACGAACTCTAAAAAGTTACAAGTAAAAGTAATAAGCAATTCACTTCTTGTAAACTTCAGAGCTCTTATATTGAAAAATAATCACTAGATTGTCTCTACATTTTTCATTCTCATACTGTTGTGAAATATTCAAATGAACTGGTATTTATAGGCAATCCTTCCAATGATCATCTTTATTTTCAATGGTCATATTTTCCCCAATATTTTCAGGAGGACCTGGACACCTGGTACTTCAACGGTCATATTATAATTGAAAGAAAAAAATTGTTTTACATTACACATATACAGAGTGAAATGTCTTCCATTATGATAATAAAGTTCTTCTGTATTTACGATTAAAACAAAAGTCAATCTGATTGATTTTCTTGTTAATGTCATTATAATGAATTGTCTGGATATGAATCTGATTGTTATCGGTTTTAGTCAATCTGATAAATCTCAGTTCAATGTTTATTATGATAATCATAATGGATGATGTTTTTTTGTTTTCTTAAATACTTTAAAAATATTTCAAAGTATGGTAAAATTAGATTTTTTTATAATTTTCTTTTAAATAATTTGGACATAAAATTATTACATATCGAGTGTTTAAGAATGTTCTTGTGATTTCCAAAAAACAAAACAAATAGAAAAGTCAAAAAGAAATTTTGACTCAACATATCCATGATGAAAAAAATATGGATATGAATGAGAAATTAAATATCTAATGAAATATGATCACATGAATTTAATTGTTTTAAGATAAAGCATGTGACCACAAAATTAATAAGAGATAATAGATGACCATCAATTCATCTGAAATATTGGATTTGTAATAAAATCATGTATTTTAGAGAATAAAATAAGTTGTAATCAAAACATCAAAATAAGATTTCATTTAATAGTATTCCTTGAAAAACCATTGAAACTTATTAATTAATCTAAATAGTGTAAAACAATTATGACTATGAAAAATCTGTTATTTATGTATATGTTAAAAATAAACATTCCTTTTGACTTTTTTTAATGGAATTTGAAAATGAACCGTTCAGAAAAAATTATAAAGATTATATTAAAACCATTTAAAAAGTAAAGTATAACAGAAAATTTAATTAATAAATAATTTGATTAAATTAAATTTAATTTCCAAAAACAAATTTTGAAAAATATAGACATGGAATAAAACTATACCCGATCAAAAAGAGAAATAAAATCATCTTTTATTTGAAATTTTTTTTTCTTGATTCATGTGTCAATGAGAAGAAAATTTGAAAGAAAAAAAATTACTGTGTAACATGTCATTACCTTAATCAGGTATGTTTCCACTTTTTTCTAAGTTCCTTTCTCGTTTTAAAATCCTTTTATGTGATTTTTATGGGTTTACTACAGACTGTAGAATAGGTACACATCGTGTACCTGAAGTACACATCATGTACTTGGTGTTTGTTGCATGTTGTGGCCTAGGAGACCATTTCATGAAGGGGGAGGTCACGTTGTGAGATTGTACACATCGTGAATGATGGGAAAATGTTGTGTAGAGTGAAAATGACAATTTTTAATCCAAGGCGACATGTTTTTTTGGCATAACTTATCTAGTATGGTCTTCATGTTGTGACTAAGGGGTACACGTCGTGACTTGGTCCATTCCTAATTTAAAGTCATGTGTTTTGGAGTTTTGGTTGGTTCTTTTCACTCCAAACCTCATGGATCTCAACCCTAGATTCTCCCTAGACATTTTTAGAGGTTTCTCATATTCTAGATCGATCTGATCAGCTCTAGTTCATCACTGTTTCCACAGTGTGTATCTTAGGGTAAGTGTTCTCTCTGATTCTTCCTTGCGATTAATTGCGGTAGCACCCTAGGCTTGTGTTATCAGATCCACTGATCCATGTTATTTGTTTATTGTTGTCTTATTCTAGATTCGTTGTGATATATCATTTGGGAAGCCTTTTTTCCTTCATTGGTTGTGGCGTAGTGGACATCCTTCTTTAAGGTATGTGGTTTTCATCTCCTCCACAAACCTTTTGTGTTTATGTTGGAATAAATATTTTTGTGGATTGAATCCTATGGTTTCTATTGGTTCTGTTGGGTTTTGTTCATGGTTTTGGATTCCAGTGTGGGCATTTTCAACCTGATCTTTGGTGTAGGTGGTTCTATCTCTAAACTATGATAATTAACCTGCTTGTTTTTCTTTCAAAATTTCTTTATAAATTTATTTATGAAATTGGCATGATTGTTGTGTGTGTTGAAAATGGGGTTTGAATGAAAAATGGTTTCCCCTGGATTATCATAATTGGATTATAAATGGTTTTAATTGGTTTTTAAGACATCTAAATGAGTTTTTGAAAAAGATCATGTGGGTTACCTTGGGTAGGTGGAAGGTTTCGATTGAGGCCTTGTCTATTGATTTATGATTATCAAGGAGGGTTGTCTTGGGGATTTACTATGTTTCCTAGGCCATTATTCTAGGGACAGATATTTACATTTGGGGGGGGATAATAATGGGGTATTCCTCTACTTTCAAGGCTCATTGTTCTAGGATCAATTTTGTGCACTTGATTATTTTGGTACGAGTACTTTGCTTCCTAGACCTGTAGTATTCCTTGGTGCTTTGATACTTGTGGTTCTATTTTCTATTTCTTGGATTTTTGAGTTAGCCTTGATATGTATGTTTATGCCTGTGGAAAATGATATGAAAATTTTCTTTGAAACTGATATACCTTCTTTTGTTTAGAACTATGGAAAAGGGAAATTTTTACCATGTTTTCTATAAAAAATTCTTTACTACTTATCATGCCATGTTTTATTTTAAAAATGAGAATATAGGTTTTTTTATAATGAGACTTGTTGTGGAACAATTGGGTGGTATCCTACTGAGTCTTTTAGCTCACACCCTGTGGAATGCTTCAGTGGTGAGTAGAATTTTGTTGGTCTTCCAGTGCAGGGAAAGTAAATGTGCCACAGTGAGGCGGTGAGGTTCGTGTCAACTGGGATGGGTAGATAGTGGTGATATGGTTGGAATTCTTCCATTCCATCATTTTAAGTATATATTTGGTTTTGTGTCCCTTGTAGTAATAATTTTATCTTGGAGTTTTATCTGTTGTTATAGTTGGTTTGTTTCTATTTTTTTCTATAGTTATAGAATATATATTGTTGTTAGTCTTACACTATTCCTTTCTGTGCCATGTGGTTGTTCAGGTTGGTCGAAATCATTCCCTCATTTTTTTATTTGATGCCTGGCTGATTTTCACTAGCCCATGGGGATTGGAAACACCCTTCGGGTATGTGACGTATCGGGTCGGGTGTCAGGTTTCAGGGAAACCCGGGTTAGTTTGTTATAGTTTGGTATCACAGGAAGGTTTTTTCCCAAGAATCTTTCTTGGGATGTTAGTTAGTCTAGATATAGGATTGTCGAGACTTGATAGGTATTTTTCAATGATTTACTAGCCAAATCTTGTCGTAAAGAGACTCAAGCTACCATGGGATGTCGGGATATGTGTCTCTAGTGTTGGTTTTTGCTTTTGAAATCTCTGTTTCTTCTTATGGGTTTTCTAGTTTTAACTGAGATTTATTATGTGTCTCATCATTCTTATGTTTTAGTATGTAGTAGTATGCCTTTGTGACATCTTCCACATGTTCCTCAGGATGGTTAAGCTGATTCTCCTCAAGGAAATTCACTTATGATCATAATATCAGTGAGAATATCATACATAAAATACATGTTGTTGATCAGGATGTGCCACTGGTTTAGAACGTAGTGGTTGAAGTATAAACAGGAGTTGAAGCAAAAAGAGATCAATCATGGGAGTTCTTGTGTGAGAAGCCACCATCATTTAAAGGTATGAATGATCTTCAAGAGCCAGAGGATTGGCTAGAAATGATCGATCAAATCTTCTACTTTCTGGAGACACCTAAGAATATCAGGGTGAATTGAAAAGTTTTCATAAATGAGGTTTCCGGAAAGTGTTGGTGGGACTCTATGGTCCAGGAGGACCTACATGTGGGCTTGGATTGGAAGGGTTTCACAACCCGATTCTTTCATTAGTTTTTTCCTGAGTCTCTGATGTTGGAAATATCTATGGATTTATTATTGTTACAACATGGAGAGAGTTCAGTGTCATCCTCCACCAACTGGTTTTTTTGAGCTTGTCCATTTTTCTATGGATGTGGTAAGGAATGACTAGCTGAAGGATCCAAAATACCAATTGGGTTTAGGATCAGATATTAAATTGTAGGTTTTCATGTTGAAGCTTTCTACCTATGTAGAGACAGTAGACAAAGAAATGATTGAAGAGTTGGACATGGAGAGAAAAGTTATCTTTTCCACCTCTTCTCTTTCAACCAGTGATAGCTTCAGTGGCATGCATGGGAAGAAGAGGAAGTTTTAGGACTGTCACAGGAGTGGTGGAGGTGGGTCTTAGTAGTGATCCTTCTCTACACCATCCGTTGCAGTTGGAAGTGTTCCCCTAACATGATACCAATGGGGAAATGGGGGTCACACCCGACATTGTTGTTCTATGCCAGCAAAGACGTGAAATAGTTGTGGATGTGTTGGTTATCTATAACATTTTTGTCAGGCTATGAATACACCTCATTATGGCCAGGGTTCGTCAGCTCCAAAGGCTACTATAGTGAAGTAAGAATCTTCAAAGTCTATATGTCTCCAACTAAAGGCCTCAAGATTGAATCATTTACACATAGTAAATGAGAGTCCAATAGAAGTTGATGTAGGTCCAGCAACAGTGAGAGGTACACTCTGTATTGCTGATTCAGTAGCTACTACTTTATTTGACACTATTTCCTCCAACTCATTTATATATGCACATTTTTTTTATATTCTTAAACATCCAACAGAACTTATTCCCTTTACAGCAGAGTTAGAGACACCTCTTGGTAAGAGGAAATATCATGGGTTCATTTGTCCTTGTTTGTTCACGATAGCTAACACGGAGTTGGTCTGGGATTTTCCCATTCTTGATTTGGATTTTTTTGATGTCATCATTGTTATGGATTTACTTGTCACTCATTGAGATGAGGTTGATTGTTATCATTGGAGTGTTTTGTATCTTTTTTCTGAGGGGAGATCTTGTGTGTTTTAGGGAGTGTGGGACCCAAGGTCAGGTCGTACAGAACCGTCCCACCAAGATCTCAAATTTTTTTGGTTGATATTGCATTTGATACTAATGACATTTCTTCTATTAATGATATTCCAGTTGTTGTTTGATAATTTCATAATGTTTTCCCAGATGACTTCTCCAGGCTTCCTCCATAGAGAGATGTAGAGTTTACGATTTACCTGGTGCCATGTACACATCTGATATCAATTCCTTCTTATCGTATGTAACCAGCAGAGTTGAAAGAGCTCAAGATTTTGTTGGACGACTTGTTAGAGAAGGGTTTTATTCACCCTAGTGATTCTCCTTGGGCATCACCTCTGCTCTTTGCCAAGAAATTGGATGGTTCACTTCGATTATGTATGGACTATCAGAATTTTAACAGGGTTAATGTTATGTAAAAATATACTTTTCCTCTTGTGGATGATTACTTTGATCATTTGAAGGGTGAAAAGTGGTTTCCAAATAACGGTCTTTGTTTGGGTTATCATCATCTCAGAGTCTAGGAGTCTGATATACCAAAGACGACCTTCAGGAGAAGGTATAAACATTATGAATATATTCTGATGCCTTTTGGCCTGACTAATGCTCCTGCAGTTTTTATGGCCTCAATGAATCAAATATTACACAAATATGATAACACTTTTGTGGTAGTTTTTGTTTATGAAATATTTGTTTATTCAAAGTATGAGCAGGAGCATGAGCGCCGTCTTAGTTTGGTTATAGGAATTTTGAGAAATCACCATCTGTATAGAAAGCTTTCAAAATGTAGTTTCTAGATTCGATAATTGAAGTTCTTGGGGAACATAATTTCTGAGCATGGATTATCAGTTGATCTAGATAAGTTAAAAGTTGTTTTTTCTTGGAAGGAATTATGGAATATATTTGAGATAAAAAACATCCTTAGTCTTGATGGATACTATTGACGATTCATTAAGGATTTATCTAAGAAAGTATCACCTTTTACGTCTCTTACCAAGAAAGCAGTGAAATTATCATGGGATGAAAAAGGCCAGTCTTCCTTTGATGAACTGAAATGAATTCTGACATCTACACCTATTCTGATCATACCTGAGCCCTTTAAGGGGTACGTAGTGTACTGTGTGCATCTGGTGCTAATTTGGGATGCGTGCTTATACAGGATGATCATGTGCCAGCTTATAGATCTCATCAGCTCCTGCCGCATGAGAAGAACTACCCCACTCATGATTTAGAGCTTTCATGAGGTGATGCATGATCTTAAATGTTAGAGGCACTATATTTTAGGGGATAAGTTCACAGTCTTATCTAATCATAAGAGTTTGATCTATATCTTTTCTGATAAGGAATGAAATCTTAGATTGAGACGATGTGTAAAATACCTTCATATGTATTACTTTGACATCGATTACACCCCAGGGAAAGGTAATTTTTTTGTAGATGATCTAAGCAGGATGATACCATCATAGACTATTTTGGAATCAAAGGAATAGTGGAATCTTATGGGTATTTTCACGTAGTTTCACTTAGATGATCAGAAGGATGTCTCAGGTATGGTTATGACCAGTGTTCAATTGTCATCATCTCTCCTAGTGTCTATCTTGAAAATTCAAAAATAAGATTATGAGTTTTGGAAAATTCAGGAAAAACTTTATGGCAGGGAGACAGTTCTTAGTTGGTCTCTTTCTGTAGATGGAATACTTCACTTCAAAAAGCGAGTTATTGTCCCCACATCTATGAGAAGTTCAGTCTTTTTTGATCATCATATCTCTTCTTGGTGCATTCATCCAGGTTCTACAAATATGTATTGTGGCATGAAAAGATGATTCTACTGTCCGAGTATGAAGTGTGACATTTTAGATTATGTGTCTCGCTATTACACCTGCCAATAGATAAAGTTAGAGCACATGAATCCCTATGGTTTCCTTTTGCCTCTCTCAGTTCCGGTTTGGTAGTGGGATAAAGTGTAGATGGATTTTTTTGTCGGGTTTCCATAGATGCCCTAAGGGAAAAATGATATCTGGGTGGTTATTGATTGGTTGACAAAGTCTGCTCACTTCATTCTGATCAAAGATACCACTAAAGTTGAAGATCTAGGTAAGTTGTATGTGTAAGAGGTCATGAGGTTTCATGGGAGTCCTTCTAAATTTTTTTCAAATAGGGATCCTAGGTTTACCTTGAGGTTATAGAGAAGTATTCATGGAGAAATGGGGACTCAGGTCAAGTTGAGCACAACTTACCATCCACAGATAGATGGAAAGAAAGAGCGTGTAATTCAGATCCTAGAGGATATGCTTTATGCCTACATCTTGGATTTTGGTGGATTGTGGGATAGCCATCTGGGATTGGATGAGTTTGTTTAAAACAAAAGTTTCTAGTCTTCAATTAGAAAGGATCCTTTTGAAGAGTTGTATGGTCACTCGTGTAGATCACCTGTTTATTGGGAAATGCTGGGAGAACTAGCTTTGATTGGACCAAGTCTGGTTCTAGAGATATCGACAAAGATCTAATAGGTGAAACATCTTTAGGTTATAGCCTAGAGTCGAAAAAAATCATATGCAGATCAACGACATCATCCTTTAGAGTTTTCTATTTATGACTAGGTTTTCTTGAAAGTTTCTTCTTAGTTGGGTCACCATCGACTTAGGAAATAGGGAAAGTTGGATCTAAGATATTTTGGAACGTTTGAGATCACTAAAAAACATGGGAAAGTTGATTATTGGTTAACACTTCCAGTTCATCTGATAAACAATCATGATGTTTTCCACACATCTTAGCTTAGTAAGTATCACCCTAACCCTACTCATGTTCTAAGTTGGGAAGAAATTTATTTAGAGACATATGCTTCTATTTTGGAGAAACCAGTGGATATCATTGAATCTCAAGAGAAAGTCATGCATGGGAAGTTTATTCCATTGGTTATAGTTCTACAGAAACAAGGATTTGATTCTCATGAGACTTGGGAATGCGAGTTGTTGATGAGGGAGTAGTGGACTCATATCTTTCCAGATGATACATATTCCACATGACTTCTCACGGATGGAAAGTCCTTATGGTGTCTATTTTGTAACATCATGTTAGATTAATCATGTATTTTCCCCTTTTTATAAGTTCATTTTGGGTTTTAAAATCCTTTTATGTGATTTTTCTAGGTTTACTACAAACTGTAGAATAGGTACACTCCGTGTACCCAAAGTACACATAGTGTACTTTTTTTTGGTTGCATGTTGTGGCCTGGGAGACCATGTCATGAAGGGGGAGGTCACGTTTTGAGCCTGTACATGTCGTGAATTATGGGTACACATCATATAGGGTGAAAAAGTCATTTTTTAATCCAAGGTGATGGGTTTTTAGTGTAACTTATCTAGCATGGCCTTCACATCATGACCAAGGGGTAGAAATCGTGACTTGGCCCACACCCAATTTAAAGTCATGCATTTGAGAGTTTTGGTCAGTCCTTTTCTCTCCAAAATTCATGGATCTCAACCCTAGACTCTCCCTAGGAGTTTTTCAGAGGCATCTCACTTATAAGATCATTCTAATCAGCTCTGGTTCATTATTTTTTTCTACGGTGTATCTCTCAGGGTAAGTTCTTTCTCTGATTCTTCCTTGATATTGATCGTGATAGTGCCCTAGCCTTGTGTTATTGGATCCACTCATCCAAGATGGATGTTTCTCATTTTCTTCTTCTTGATTAGTTGTGGGATCTCATCCTGGAGGCTCTTTTTCCTTCATTGGTTGTGGTGCGGCTGATATCCTTCTTCAAGGTATGTGGTTTTCTTCTCTTCCACTGACCTTTTGTGTTCATGTTTGAATCAATCTTTCTGTGTATTGGATCCTAGGGTCTCTGTTGGTGCTGTTGGGTTTCTTTCTTGGTTTTGGATTCCGTTTCAGGCATGTGAAACCTAAACTTTGAGGTTGGTGGTTCCATATCTAGACTATGATAATGAGACTACTTGTTTTGCTTTTAAAATTTCTTTACAAATAGATTTATGAAATCGACATGATTTTTGTGTGTGTTGAAAAAGGGTTTTGAATGAAAAATTGGTTTCCCTAGATTTTTATAAATGTATTATAAATGGTTTTGAATGTTTTTAAAGAAATTGGAATGGGTTTGTGAAAACGATCGCATGGGTTACCTTGGTTACTTAGGTGGAAGGTTTAGCTTGAGGCCATTTTCCATTGCTTTGTGATTATCAAGGAGGTTTTTCTTGGGGATTTAATTTTTTTCCTAGGCCTATTAGTCTTGGGGACTAATATTGACATTTGGGGGGAGTGGTTACTCATGGGGTATTCTTTTTCTTCCTAGGACTATTGTTATAGGATTAGTTTTGTGGATTTGATTATTTTGGTACAAGTAGTTTTTTACCTAGACCTGTAGTATTTCATTGTGATTTGATACATGTGCTTCTATTTTGTATTTTTTGGCTTTCTGATTTGGCCTTGATATTATTGTTTATGCTTGTGGAAAATTATATGGAAAATGTGATTTGAAACTGATATACATACTTTTTTATAGAACTATGGAAAAAGGGAAATGTTTAACATGTTTTCTATAAAACTTCTTAACTACTTATCATGCCATGTTTTATTTTAAAAATGAGCATACTAGATTTTTTATACAGAGACTTGTTGTGAAACACTTGGGTGGGATCCTATTGAGCCTATTATCTCACACCCTGTGCACTGCTTCAGTGGTGTGTAAACCTTTGTTTGTCTTCCACTGTAGGGAAAGGAATGGTGCCACAGTTAGGTAGTGAGTTTTATGTTAGATGGGATGGTTAGTTGGTGGTGATAAGGTTGGATTTTATCCATACCATCATTGGTGTAGCTGTTTTGTTTTGAGTCCCCTGTCGTCGGACTTGTCTCTTAGAGTTTTAGCTACTATTACAGTTATTTTGTTTACACTATTTTCCTACAGTTAGGGAATATATATTTTTGTTAGTATTACAACATTCCTTTATTTCTATATATATTTATTCAATGTGGTTGTTCAGGTTGGGAAAAATCATTCCCTTAGTTTTTTGTTCGATGCCCAGGTGCTTGTCGCCAGCCCGTGGGGATCGGGAATGCCCTTCAGGTGTGTGACGGATCAGGTCAGGTGCCGAGTTTCAGTAAAACCTAGGTTGGTTCATTACAAACTAATTATCTATAGGTATTATAATATTGGTAGTTTATGAAGGATATATTATTATATTCTTTTAACAAAAATTAAATCAATCCCCAAAAAATGAGATTGTAAAATAAATTCTTACCTATTTGGTGACTTTTAAATTTTAATCACATTAATGAATAAACTTTAGTTTAAACATTAATTAGAATGGATAAATATATAATAATTTTAAATACTTAAAAGAGGAAATATATAAACCATGTAAAATATAATAGGTTCATAATACCAAATATGCCTTAAAGGAGTGGAAATTGAGCTGAAATTCTTTATGAAGATCATAACATTGAAGTGATAATTAATCAATGAATTGATTATGCGTAAAATAATGTAAATCCACATAAATCATGTGAAGATAAAACATAAATAATCAAAGGTAATTACACACATAATCTTGGAATAACATATGAAATAAATAAGTAATACAACCCAACGAAAAGAAAATTGAGTTAAGAAACCCCTCACCACGTGATTCCACTTAGTTGAAAAAGATTTAATATAATGTATAATAAGATTTTATTTACTAAAATTTCATTGAATAACCATATAAATATCTATAATATAATATACAATCCACTTATAATATCTTATCACTCGTTCATTAATAATCTTTCACTATTATCATTATTTGGGTTGTTAACTGCTTCATTCTTCATGTTTGTTTTGATTTGGAATTTATGGTACTTATGTATTGATCATGGTTATATAATATATAGAATTTTAATAATTATATAAATATTATAAATATTCTTCATATATAAATTTATAATTATCCTTGAAAAATTCATATGAAAAATGAATCATATCGCTTCGTGGATGTGGTAGTTTATACGCACACACAAGAAAAATTATCATTTTTAATTGGAGGAAAGGTAAATAATTATATGATATAATATATTTAAAAAATAAAAAATATTTAATAAATATAATATATATTCATTATTTCAATAATTATGATCATACACGTGAGGCGGTGATGGAAAACAAATTACATTAGTTCGCGAGACGGTAGTCCGCATGTACACACGAATGATGGTTTTTCCCCATTTGATAGAGAATGCAACGAATAAAGATTATTCCATAAAAATAATAAAATATAATAATGTGGTAGATACTAATTTTATTACAATGGAATGGTTAGGACATAATTTAAGGTGGTAAAAGAAGAATTAAATAGAAAATGCTTAGTTAATATGATTACCTTCTCTTAGATAAATCTCATTTGTATCATTTCTTAAGGTCCCTAGGGATTTTATTTAGAGATGAAAGGGAGGATATGATGAATATGTGGAGTTTTTAATATAATTTTTTAGTTTTTGGCCGAGATAAGTAGTTCAAGGTGGTGTGAAGAAGATAAGAGAGGTTGTGTACTTTTATAAGTGAGGAGTGGGGAACCTTTAGAAATACATGAAATATTATTATATAATTTGAATATACCTAATTTAAAATAGATAAAAAATGATATGGATTATAAACTAATGAGTATATTGTCTTAATATAATCATGAAATAAAATTTATACAGGATTAGATATAATTTTAAACCTTATCTTTTGGTTTATACCCTTCATTAACTATTTTTAACCTTAACTATAGTAATACCTTTTTCAATCTTAAAGTGTTATAAATTTAATTATAAGTTTATAATTAGCTCAAAAATGATTATGGTATCATATTTAAGATCACTTAAAATCCAATTTATACACATATAATATTTTTATGATTTTAAATAATTTAATAATTTTTTTCCAAAAGTATCTTTAATGCCATTTTTGATACTATTTATTTAATTTGAATTTAAATACTTTAATATAGAAATGGAATTAAAATATAAAACCCTTAAACATAAATCATATATAATTATTAACCATAAACTTCATGTGAAACCATAATTTATCCAAAATACATACCTTTTAATGTTTTCAAAATCATTTATTTTAATTTTTCTACTCCTTGCATAAGCACCATGTTAGTATTGTATAAGAATTTAAGGTAATTATATATTAAATATAAAATAATAAATAAATTAAAATCATAAAAAAATTCATTATTCCTAAAATAACCTGTAATATTTTGTTCATAACATCTTTTTATCCTTATATTAACATATAATAAAAATTAAAGTCCAGAGAGTGACATTTTGTATTTATCATTTTGTTAAAATAATATAAAAGTTATTATCAAAGGAAAATGGAACAACAATGAAACATATTAGAATTTAGGATGGATATAATTGAAAAAATCCAATTAAATTAAATGAAGTCAAGTTTTGGATCGAATTTTGAAACATAATCACATTACTTTTAACCTTAATTACATGATTTTCTCTTTACCATAGTGAAAATATTTACCATGGTTACTATTCAAAATGAACCAAAATAAAAGTTACCTATATATAAAATTTGAAACTAATTATTTTAGTTGTGGAATATATTTTTTGAAATTAAATTTATATAAGTGGTGGAAATCAATTTAAATATAAATTCATAAAACACAATTAAAAACAATTTCTAAAAAATTGCGTTTATAAACATAAAAATGAATTTATACCAAAATAAAACACAATATTGATTTCTAAGGAATTATTTAAATTATATATATATTATATTAATTTTCAACCAAATAAAAAATATAATGCTACTTTGTAAATTTATAAATTTTAATACATTAAATTATAATTTTATAAAAATTTCTATTTTCCACAATTCACTGAAAAATTAATCCTTTCAAATAAATCCCAAAATTTCACTCTAAAATAATTTTGATATAATTATTTCAAAAATGATATTATTTTTATCAAAAAAGATTTTTAAAATTGGAATAAATTAATTATAATATCCACTCACAAAATGTAATAAAAATTGTTTTTGAAAAAAATATATTTTTGAAGCATAAAACCACTTTACTAAAAATTGAGTAATTATTTCATAAGAATCCATCAATAAAAATGTATTCAGCAGGACCATTATATATATATATATATATCACATATTGTGTTTACAACTATTCAACCCTCCAATTCAATGACTAGGTTATACCGGCCACATTTAAATAATATTATTTCATGATTTTTTAATCTCGGTGTTGCTTGTGCTACAAGCTATCAAATATAGTGTTATTTTTTGAATGGAAATATAAATTAAATTTTTTGGGTATCACAAAAATTTATAGGGATCAATGATCCATTATCTAGAACCCTTCAATGGATTACAATGAATGAAGATACCTAAATATGTGATAACATCGATGATCAGATCGTGAGGTGAACATGAACAAAACAATTGGGGAAATAAATAATTGAAGTGAAAAAAAATTATTCCTTGAGGTAGGTTTTTTATTTTTCTTTGTGCCTCATTATTTCATATAATTATTGAGTTTTATTTATGCACTTTATTGTGGTGATTATTTGTTGATAATAGTATTTTGGGAATTCTTTTTCCTCGTTTGAGACTATAATAATTTGATCCCCTTATCACATTCTTCATAGGGGGTCCCCAAACTATTATACCATTTGATGAATTACCTTGAGAATTTAATTAGTTAATTACTAATCTTATTAATAATGATGATCTCCTATAACCTTTCTCCCATTTCTGGTGATTATGATCGATGCTAACCTTTGTATTAGTTGGAATATTGACAACTATGATGTGGGATTATGATAAAATGACATCAACATGGGAACATCATGGGATAAATATTACAGTGATAGAGGCCTGCCACTGGGGTGCACTGTGTGGGGATGTCAATTTTAGGATGCTGTGGTGGGGTGTATAGTTTCAGGTCTTGTTCGGGGATCATGAATGACATGTGGGGATGTTTATTTTAATAAGGAGAAAATAAAACAATGGACTTAGTGCCAGGAAGGATCCTCAGTGGTCCTGGACAAAAATTCAAGACACAACGATGTGACTAGAGGCAATTCTAGGGGACAAAAAAAAATTAAATTTAGGTGATTCTACAATTTTGGGAGAATAACACAACTAAATAGTGTGTAGTTTATAGGGAAACACACCATATACCTCCTTAGATACAACTCTAGGGTCTTTGGGATTATAAATATCATGCATTGTATGGTATTGATTCACAAACCATGTAGAATGAGGAGGATGTTGAGTAGACACCCATCTACATGGTGTTATGTTTGTGATAGTATTCTTATGGGTCTATTACACTTAATTATACATTCAAATATGATTATAATATCATACCAAAGATCAACATATATATAAATATTAAATACATACAAAATGGTAATGAACATTACTATAAATAATATACCTTTCACTGATGAGCTACTACAATATCTTCATACCATCGAATGGTTTGATGAGGATCACCAAGGGACGATAAAATACATCCCCTATCAATGATGTATCCAAATTAAAAATTTAATCATCTAATGATCAAATAGGATCCATCCACTCTCTATAATATACTAGTACATTAGTAACTAAGAAGAAGGGTGATGATATATTTAGGTAAGGGAGGTCTCCACCATGCATTGAGTTAACATCCATTGTATTTACATCGCATAAAAGTGGATTTATATATCCCCTAAGGATGTTCCTTAGTGATGGATTCACTAACTCATGTGTTACAGTGCTTTAGTTAATTCCTCAACCTATACATGAATCAATTATATGTATTTGTCCCCCTAATATTACAACTCTTTCAATTGTTAAATACTAACCTATATGGGAATGAATCCATTTGAATGATTACTATTATCATTTTTTCTATATGTAAACTTCTATATGATATATCCATTATACCTTATGAATTTACCATGTAAGGCCTTATGAATAAAATAAAATTATATAATATAATTGAGGGAGGCAGTTGCATGATATCATATCTTATATATTATTATTACCCTTAATCATGGTTTTTTTGAGATAAAGGTATAGATTCAATGGCACAAAATAACATTTCACGCCGTCCTTAGGATTTACTTAATTATATGCTATGAAATTTCCATGCATCACATACAAGAAATGTCAAATTCCCTTTCAAGATTAATTAATTTTAAGATCCAATTCCACTATTTATATCAAATAAAAAAATAAGTTGGGATTATATCTCTTGTAATCTATAATTTTCACTAAATAATAATAGAATTTGTGTTATTTCACCATACATTACATCATACATGATAAAATTTTAAAACATATCTGAAAATATTTTGGATATATATGAAAATAATTTCAAAATGATATCATAAACTTCACTATGAATCAAATCATTTGCAATGCATTGTGAATCCCATCCAAAAATATTTTTGATTTAATCTAGAACATTATTAGATAAGATATCTCAATAAAACACAATCAATATTTATTCACCCAAAAATTGTGACCCTGTGAAACTTTATAGCATTGATAATAAGTATAAATTACCAGATCTATATATGTAAGAAAAGAGTGACATGTAGCAAAGAATTAATACTACTCTATCTATAAAGTGATCTGTTATAATATCCATCAAACAATTTAATATCTATACCTATATCTAGTGTACATATCTCATGCTATTATCCATTCACATAAATTACTTTTTTCTAAGGCATTGAGTGACCATGGGAAATGGATTATGTCAATACCACATGGGTAACTCATATATTATTGATTCTTTGATTTCAAACTAACATGGTCGGTGAATACATCACTTATCATTCATCTTTATAAATTAGCCTAACAAATTTATCTAAATAGATAAGAACATCATATGTTCCATCCAGGTGCATCAGTATAACTGATGAAAAGATAAAAAACATACACAACCACTCCCTAATTAGATAAGTTGTAATGAATTTTATAAAAAAGATATTAGAGTATGAAGTTTCTCAGGCAAGGTATATTTCAAACCTCAGGTAATGAGAACCCATATATGATCCATGCACCTATAGTGCAAGAACCATGTTTTTTGGGTTGTGAACATTAGAGGAAATTTTAATTTTTTGGTTCTTGGTGCCTATGATGAGAAAAAAATAATTTCTCCTAGAATATGAACTCATAATATTTTTCTAATGATTCTGTAGATCATGGAATAGGGTTTTTACCTCTTGGATAAAATTTAATGGAATTATGAGATGAGTATATTATTTGAATATTTATTAAATAAATATTAAATATTACCTCATGTGTAAACATTGATATATCCAAAATAGAGTCTCTGATTAAAATTAATACTTCATGGTTGAGTCTAGGATGATTGGTTTTACCTAGGAGTAGCATAATATTTATTTGGGTTTTGGGTCTTGGGTTGGTCCTTTAACGAATATTTATTTTATTTTTATTTTTATCCTCTCCCTCCCCCTATTCTCTCACTCACAGATGATGGGGATGGACTTCCCTTTCATTCCATGACTGAGCTAAGATAATGGGGGTGGGGGAGAGGAGGTTTATCAGGCTTCATCTAAGGAGTGTGATCATGACCATATCAGGATGCGATGACCTTGCAGTGCGGATCCAAACACAAATATTTGGTGATTTCACTATGAGGTTGGATGTATTATGAATTTTCACCATTTCCCCAATATATTTTTCTGTTATAAATATTTTATTTAAATCTATAAACTTATGGGGATTTTAATAGCCCATAGTGGAATGATTCGAGATGAAACATGGTTTCATGTGATTCACAAGGGGTTTTAATTCAACAAACCTGATCACATGACATGTAGTAAAAGAAAATACATTGCGTTTTCTTAGGTGTGAGGAAATGTGGAAGATTATGACTACAATATGTGTTTTCTATATGGACATTCTATGTAGTGCCATTAGTACATGAACTAGGGTGTGGATAGCACTAGACCATGCACCCAATATATATGGTGTGTAAGATACATGACTAGACCCTGTATATGATACATGAAAATAATTCATGTGAATTAGATTTCCAAAACACATGTGAGGTACACATTAAAATACTTAATATGGGTTATACACCATTTATATTAGGTACACAAAACTTATATGATATTTACATTCCTAGGGAAGACCATTATAAGTGAACACCATATAAACTAAGGAATACATCATATCCTATTACCATAGTTGTATTTTCATGTTTTAAAGACTAAAAACAATAATCATACATATTTGGTGTCCATTGAAGTGTTTTTCTATGTAAATAACAATAATGAGATAATTTCTGCTATTAGAGTCTATTGGTGATATGAATCAGGGATGATGTGATATGACAGAGAGGTCTTTCCTCTAGGCGATGGGTTGAGAGATCTCTAAAGTTATATATGACATGATACTTAGGTGAAGGTTGTGTGGATGGCTGGATTACTTCCAATGATATTTCTAGGTTCATTGGTTAAGATTGCTCGAGAAAAAACCAAGTTAGTGGAATTGAGATATGACATGAGAAATGGGATGAGGATTTATGTCGGCCTCCCAAGGCTTGAGTTAGATAAATCCTATATGTTATAGGAACTTCAGAAGTATTGGATAAATTGTGGTATTAATATGATGAGACTGAAATGGATCCAGAGGACCCTAGAGGATGCAGAGTGGGCAAGATGATAAAGACAATATGTTTGCTGTGATGTTCTTGTGTGACCAGGATGGTCTAGTAGCGATTAACCAAAGTGGATATGAGGATTTTGAGGTATTCCTTGAGATTAGGGGCTAGTTACCAAGGAAAAAACACCCTACTGGAGAGATAGTGAGATCATGGGTGGGATGAGATTCCATATTATGTATATATTGAGATATGGTTAACAAGAGGATACCTACCTCCATGAATGTATTATTATATCAGGATACAATGGATGGATACTGGCCCCCATTAAAATTATGATAATATGGGTAGATTCTAGCCCTTGATTAATCTTGTAATATTATGAGTGGATATTTTCCCCTATTTTTCTTATAGTACTACTATGTGGATTCTTAACATTGATGTTTTTATGTGATGCTATGGGTGGATTCCTACCACTAATTACTCTTATGATACTATGGGTGAATGTTATCCCTTGAACACCCATATAATACTACAAGTGGATATTGGCCCCCAATTAATCTTATGATATTATCAGGAGGATCATTTCCCTTTCTACTTATAAGATATAAAATCGGGTAAATGATGAACCTCATGTTTATTGATTCTTTCGGGTAGATATTAGCCCATGATGTTCATATAAGTTACTTCTGGGTGGATAGTGAGCCCTCATGTTTACTGATTCTATTGAGTAAATGAATAACACTAGTAATATTCCTTGAGATGATCCAGTTTGTCTATCTTTACCTTTATCATTCCATTACATTCATGAGATTTTAGGGCAGGACTTGTATCCCACCATGGATATGTTACATGCTTAGAGACACCACGAAACTGGATTAAACCAGTATGTCCGAACCAAGGTGATGTGTTATAACCTAAGGATGGAATATGGTTATTTATTTATTTTATGTTAGTTATTATCCAACTAGGTTGGGTATATCACATGTGTATGAAATTGTTATGATAACAAGCACTACTATAAAAACGGGCAAGGGAAGCACCACCTTTCATTTGCGCTTAAATTTTAGCACTGATACATTGTTCCTTTATCAGCACTTTTGTAGCGCTGATAAAGAAGCCCTCTATCAGCGCTAAAATTTTATCACTGATAAAGGGAGGCTTTATCAGCACTTTTTTAGCACTGATAAATGTATCCTTTATCGGCACTTTTTTAGCGTGGATAAAACCATAATCCCATATTTTTTAAAATCGGGCTCATAGTATCCTCTGTTTATCGCGCCCTCAAGCTCTCATGGTACTGTAACCCTTCGACAACTCCCCTCCCTCCAATATTCTCATTTCTAGACCTCCGTCGCTAGTCCTACTTCTTATCCTCCCCCTTGAACCCCTTCCATGGATCCTCCTCACTGTAAACCCTACTTCTCCTCATCTCTGCTCGATGCTACTCCCCACAAACCCTACTCCATTTCTCAATGGTTAGCAGATCCTCCTATGCACCTCCCCCTCTGGCAGCCACACCTTCCCCTCCCGACGTAGTGCAGAAGGATCCTTGACAGCTCGACGCTTCTTCTCTCCCTCCATCGCGGGTGCGATATACACTAGGTAAATCTCCCACTTCTCCTTTAAGGTTTATTTTTGGTGGATAGGATTTGAAGTGTAATTTTGGTTATTGAATGAAGTAGTTTTTTCATGGTGTAATGATCACTAGGTTATTATTATATAGGTATATACCTAGATTAATCTCATATAGACCCTTTTGGGTTTATCTTATGTGATCTTAGTTGTGCTGTGAGGGGTGGTAATGCGGTGTGATGTTCTTAAGTTGTTTTAAGTTCATCTTACATGAGAATTTTGGTTAATCTTCCATAAGGGGTATTATAGAATGATCATTTTTTCTATGATATGGAAACCTGGGTGGTAATTTTCTAAGTTGTGTCTATTTGAGTTTTGTTTCACTATACTACCTTCTATTGCATCGTGGTTTGGTTTAAGGTTCTCTGAGTTAGATAGAGGAGGTTGAGGATCACATTGTGATCCTAGACAGTTTGAGTGCCATGACATGGTTGACTTGTTTGTTTCATGGAACTTATTATATTAATATCAATTTTAATGTGGTTTGACCCTATAGATTCAAGGGATAACATGCCATGGTTTTTTGGATCAGAGTTGTATTATGGAATGGTGAACTTTTTCACATAATTAGTCTTTAATTTTATAGAATGGTTATAAATTTAGGCCTTGTATCAAATTATTTTTTATTTAAAAAACATTCCTAGAACCCTAGGTGATTATTGATGTATATTTGGATATCTTGAGCCACCCTTTGATTGGTTTTTTTCCAAAATTTTCAGAGATCAGCCTCTTTAAAATCTAAGGTGAATTTATTTTCCCTTCTTCTTGATTCTTTTCTTGAACTTTATTCTTAGGAAGGATGTGACAACAATGCTGATTCCATTTTTGTGTTTTTTTGTTATGGTTTTAATGGTAAATGTTCATACATAGGCCTTTTAGATTACTCTCATGTGTTAAGTCTTGTTTTATTTCAATATTCTTCTCATTCTTATGAAATATTTGTTAAATATTTAGTTAAGGTTGGGGACATGAAATTTCTCCTTCTATATTATGGGTAAATTGTAGAATTATCATGTTATTTTGTTTCCATTAGATGGATAATACTGATTAACCTAAATACTATAATGAATTACACTGAAAGAAATTAAAGTGAAGAGGGAGTTTTGCATGTGATTTATGAAGTTCAATATTATTTCTTATATATTTATGAATTTATTGGTGTTGTTTCTAAGTGATTTATTCTTGATGTTATGAAATAAATTTATTACTAATAATAATATGTTATAATCACCTTTCATAATTTTCTAGTCACTTAAGCTAGGTAATGAATTGGTTGTATGGAAATATGTAATTAAAGTGTTATATTTAAACTATAAATTCTACATTAATATGAAATAATGCTTAAGGGGGAGTTTTTAGTGTGAATTTCTTATATGTATTCCCTTTCACGCTTCAATGTATGGGGGTATTTATCACTATAATTATAAGGGTGATGGTTTATTGATGTGGTTGGGTTCATGTGGTGTGGTAATTAATACGGTAGTGATGGATGGATTATTGTGTGGTTATGATAGCAATGATATGTCTATTTAGGCAGAAAATAAGTGATTTTATGGATTTTAGAACGTGTTTAGTGGTATTTAATGTCATGAAAATTTAGTTTTTATTGGGTGGTGTTATAGTTTCCTTTTGGTATGGAATATAGTTGGAATAAATGAAAATAGTGATGGGTGATGGGTTGGAAATGAAAAATGATGGTTTGTAAAATGATTAATGATAATGATTGGAATAATTATGTTTAATAAATGTTTAAAGATAGAATAAATGTTATTAATTATTAATTAATGGATTATAGTGGGTAGTGATTTAATGATTAGTTTTACATTAAAATGGTTAACAACTGAAATGAATATGGTAATAAAAATCCAAGAAATTATAATGTTAAATGATATGAGAAGTTGGTAATGTTGATATGGATGTTTATGTGATTTGTTAGGGATTATTTGTGGAATTATAAGGAAGTTGTTATTAGATGGTGGAAATAACAAGGCAATCATTAACGTGGGTGTTTGCAGTGTTAGTTTGGTGTAAACCCTTAGGAAATATTTATGTGTGATTATATACTTATTATATTTTCTTATTATTTCTTATGCACCACCACTTGAGTCGAGTAATCTTATTGAAATCCATATGGGTACTTTGGTTCTGAGTGTTTTTCTCAATATCTAGGTTATAGAGGGAACACATATAGAACCACTCCCACTTCCCTTCTCCCCCTTCACACTTAGTATGAGTTGTAATGGCTCATAGTGGGTGTATATATATGACCTATAACGATTTTAGGTTTTGGTGTATATATATTCTTGTTGACATGATTATGTGTATTTGGTGTGGATATATAGTGGGGGTTGTGCATTGTAGGAGGAGTGTATAATGTTTATGTCCTTCATGTTCACGATATCATATTGTGATGAGGATGTGATGTGTGGTTGTGATGTGGATATGGTTTTTTATGTGTTTGTGACATGTGTATATGTGGATTTATGGTTATGAGATTATATAGAAGGGGTTGAAGAATATGAAATATTCCATTAGAGTGTGAGAATGACCGGATTAGTGGGGAAGTGGATGTGGGGTAATTTATTAATATATATTCTTTTCATATTTTGTTACTATACTTGAATTTGATATTGGGTGAGTGATCCTTAGTGAGGTTGGGTGATATATGACCATATATTGGTGTGTATTAGTTCTGTTATTTATTCACTAAGGAATTAATATATTTCATACACATTTTCATGAGAGGTTTTGGGAAGGATCCTATTGAGTATACTTGTATGCTCACCTCTATTTATAAAATTATTTTTATATGTTTTTTAAGATGTATTTGGTGACTAAGATGGAAATTACTATCTTGAGGCTAGGAGTTACCGCCATAGCCACTGGTGTAGGATTTTTTTTGATATTTTATTTTAGATACCTTTTTTATGTATGGAATTCAAATGAATTATGGATTGGGTTTTATTTTATATTATATGGAGTTGATTGGTGGTTTATCTCTTTTCGTGGAATTAGACACTCAAAAGGATTGAATGGGATGATTGGTTAATAATATTTGTTAAATTTTTCATACGGAATAACATGGGAGACCACCTATGACACAAGTGATTATCCCCCCTGTGATTTAAAGTATGTAACTTGAGCTTACCAAAAATATTAGGCATGATGATATTGAATGTAGGGTAGAGACCTAGGAGTGGTAGATGTATCATACTTGATTAGTCTTGTATTTAGAAGTCTTGTTTTGTGTATTTGAACCATAAATACTAATATTTGAGATTCAAATAGGATGGAGACAAATAAAGATTGGTTGGATTCTAATCATTTGACAATAGAGTATGAGAACAGAGTGAAAGAGTTCATCAAGTTTGCAAAGGATCACACAAAGGATCCTTCTCAAATATTTTGTCCCTATTTACAATGTTTTTATTCTAGAATAATTACTCCAGAAGAGTTGGAAGAATATTTGATATGTCGCAGAATAGATTGGAGTTATAAATGTTGGAATAAACACAGAGAAAAAGTGAATGTAGATACTGGCTGGGATAAAACTGCATTTTATAGATCATCAAATATGAATACAAATATGGATAATGAAGAAGACCGTATGGAGGATGTGATTACAGATGTCAATGATGATAAAGATCGTATTGAGGAAATGACAAGGACAAATAAAGATGAACTCCGTGATTGACCAAAACTATTTGAGAAGTTAAATAGTTGTACAAAGATGTCATTGTATGCTGGTTGAACTAATTATACAGCATTGTCAGCTGTACTACAGTTGTATAAATTAAAAGTAAGAAACAAATAGAGTGATGTTAGATTTACATAACTACTTTCTCTCTTGAATGAAATGCTCCCGGAAGATAAGGAGCTCACAAGTCGGACATATGAAGATAAACGAATGCTACGCTCGATGGGTATGATTTCTGAAAGAATAAATGCCTACCCAAAAGACTGTATATTGTTTCTCAAGGAGAAAAAATCACTTATAGAATTCCCAATGTGTGGTGCTTCTTGATACAAGAGAGATGAATCCGGTCCTACAAAAGTTGTATGGTACTTTCAAATCATTACAAGGTTTAGCCATTTATATGGAAGTGGAAAAACTACAAGATAATTATCGTGGCATGCAGATAAAAGAAATAAAGATGGGAAATTATGTCCTCCAGACGACTCTCTTCAACAGAAAAAAATTGATCATGAGTATCCTGAATTTGGAAAAGAGCCGAGAAACCTTCTTCTTTCATTATCTAAATATGGAGTGAATCCTTTCGGTTTTCAAACCAGCACTCACAGTACATGGCCTGTTATGTCTGTAAATTATAACTTTCCACCCTAGTTATGCATGAAGTATAAATTCATCATGTTATCTATGCTTATATCAGGACCAAAACAACTAGGTAATAATATTGACGTTTATTTGGCTCTTTTGATCGAGGATTTGATGTTATTGTGGGATTCAAGTGTTATGCTGTATGATGCTTATAAAAGTGAATACTTCACGTTGAGAGTGATGTTGTATGGGATGATAAATGATTTCCCTGCTTATAGAAATTTGTTAAGATATATCATTAAAGGAACTCAAGGGCATTCCGTGTGCGAAGAAGATACAGAATCAATTAGGTTGAAACATTCATTGAAATATGTGTTTCTAGGACATCATAGATTTTTAACTCATCGGCATAAGTACCGATATTGGACAACATCATTAAATGGAAGTTCAGAACAACCCACATCACCTTCTCCACTAACAGGTGATCAGCTATTTGAGAAAGTAAAAAATGTGAACACTGTTTTTGGTAAACCATTTTCAAAAAACCTTACGAAAATCTCTTGGAAAAAGAGATCAGTTTTTTTTGAATTACTATACTGGAATTTTATGTACGTCAAACATTTTCTTGATGTGATGCATGTGGAAAAAATGTTTGTGATAGTGTTATTGGAACGTTGCTAAATGCCTTGTAAAAACAAAGGATAGAATTTAGGCAAGGTTGGACCTGGTTGACATGGGAATATGAGAAGAGTTGGCTCCCATGAAGGGTGAAAATCGAATGTTTCTTTCTCTAGCTACTTAAACTCTTTCGAGGGAGGAGAGATATTAGTTTTGCAACTTCTTCAATGATGTAAAGGTTCTAGAGTAGTATTCATCAAATATGAAGAACATTGTGTCAATGAATGATTTGAAGTTAAGAGGTTTGAAACCACATGACTACCATGTTTTGATTCAAGATTTAATTACTATAGATTTACGTTGCATTTTTCCCAAGAATGTTCATCATACGTTAACCAAACTTTGTTTCTTTTTAAAAGCTATATGTAGCAAAGTTTTAGACCCGGAGAAATTTACAGCTATGGAAAAAGAAGTTTTCATCATATTATATGAATTAGAAATGTTCTTCCTTACAAAATTCTTTGATATGATGGTTTATTTGATGATTCACTTGGTGAGAGAGATTTGACTTTGTGGTCCTATGCACTATAGATGGATGTACCCCATTTAATGGTATATGGAGATTTTGAAAGGGTATATCAAAAATTGAATTCGCACAAAGGGTTGTATAGTGGAGTGATATAATGTTGAGAAAGACATTGAATTCTGTACCGAATACCTATCTGATGTGGAAAGCATTGGTCTCCCGAAATCTCGTCACACTGGACGCATTGCGGGTGAGGGAATTTCTGGAAGAGATGTCGTGACAATCAATATTACAGATCAGGAGCAGGACCACCTTTATGTTTTTCATAACAGTTGGGAGGTTGCTCCATATATTGAGACTCATAAAGATATTCTTAGGCAGTTGAACCCATCAAGGGATAAAAAATGGACATCAAATACACATAATCACCAGTTTATAGGATGGTTTCAGAACCATATTTTTAAGGAGTAAGATGAAAATCCGAATTCAATTTCAGAACGACTTCGATGGCTATCCGCCGAACCAAGTGTGTATGTATTATCTTACAATGGTATATAATTAATAGTTTACATTCTATACAGATGAACATGATGAAGATAGTACCATGCAAAATAGTGGAGTTACACTTGTGGCTGAATCAATGCATGTTTCTGGTAGTAAGGACATAAATCCAATTTATAAAAATATGTCATACTTTGGCATTATCAAAAAAATATGGGAGTTTAATAATATGACATTCCAATTGTTGATTTTTTGATGAAAATGGGTTGATAACAACAGTGGTGTTAAAATAGATGAATAGGGACTTTTGAAAGTTGATTTTAGTAAAGAAAAGTACAAAGACGAACAGTTTATAATGGCATCACAAGCGGTACAAGTTTTTTATGTTCCATATCCCACAAACCGAAAGTGGTCTATTGTTCTGTTATCGTCTAAATATACTGAAGGGTTTGATGAAAATTTAGTTGAGGATGATATTTTCAGTGGTACGTCGCAATAATTTCACAGCTGTCCCAATGTAGATGATGTTTTGTATGTTAGAGGAGACCACAATGAAGGGATTTGGATAATCGATAGAGTTATCAAATCCCTTTAGCCTTTGAAAAAAATAAATATAGTTCAATAAATAGGTATTATTTGGTTTGTAATATAGATCTTGTTATCTAATTTTATTATCTTATCATTACTGAATTTATGTAATCTAAATTAACTTTTAAACCACTTTTTATGATAATGACTTCCGCACATTCTGGTGATCCAAACCTCGAGGCTGAACAAGTCTCTCAAGTTGTTGCTACTATTGTTGGTGCTGCTTCTACTGCAGCTGCTCACAGTGCAGAGCAACAACAAGTTTCTGAACCTATTGCTGCTCCTAGGGTTGAGGTCCAACAAACATCATCACACATCATTACTACTTTTTCGAATGAACATATAGATGATGTTGATATCGATGAAATTCCGGGGATGAATGATCAACGTCAAAGAAAAAAAAGGTGCGTTTTAGTTTGACGGTGTTAGCCAAAGTTATTAAGGCGAAAAGCAAAGGCATCAAATTTGATGTCGGATGGAATGCACGAGGCCAACATGTGAATCCCAACAAGGATATGTTTAGTAGTTGCATTGGAATTGTCACTCCAAAACGCGTGCCAATTTAAATAGATTCATGGAACCATGTTGTGTCCATGCTAAAGGATGTGATATGGGAAGAAATTACAGTAACATTATGATATTATTTCTTTAATTTACTAGAAAATAAAATAATGAAATATTGTCTTACTCTTCTCAATATCTTGCAGAGTACATTTATAGTAGATTATTCACACAAGAATTATGTACTAAGGCTTGCAGGAAGGATTCATCAAGGTTTTCTCACGATTTTAACAAAATGTCACCTGAAAGATTCCAATGGTAAAATAAACCCACACCCACCCCTTTTCTACGTTCACCTGATATCCCAAGAAGCATGGGATGCATTTATTGGCCGCCGTGGGGATAATAAGTTTTAGTTACATTGTGGGTGATAATACATTATTTGAGGATACATGTTTTCATAACTTTGATTGTCAATATTTCATTAATGAAACAACAACCTAGTATTGAAAATAAAGAACATGCATCAAAACCAAGATGCCCCAATCGTAAAGCAATGATGGGGTACGCTTCACTTGAAAAGAAAATGGTAAGTATTTTAAATTTACAGTAATATTGTTAGGTGCCAAGAAACAAAATCATAATTATCTTTCTATATTGATATATAGATTGATGCGTCTAAAACAAAAGACACTTCCATCCCACATCATGTGCTATGGAAGGAGGAACATGTGAATAATTAAGCGAAGCTAGTAGATGAAAACACACAAAAAGTGTGGGAAATATGTATAAGTAAGACACGATGATAAAAATATTTGTTTTAAATTTTTATTACATAAAAATAATTAGTTATTTTCCTATATTCGATAGTCATACGAATCAGATACTTATGTAGAGGATTCAGACCTATTATCAATGGCTTTGAAGTGACCTAAACAATACGGTCGTGTCATAGGTGTGGGGTTTGGGGTGAAACCCCGAGTATATTTTTAGAAAAAAATAAACGGATGATAGAGATGAAAAATTGAAACAAATGAGTGAAAGACTAGAAACTCTTGAAGAATGATTTAAATGGAAGGGAGAGTTGCTAGAAACTTTTATGGGTGGGAAGTAAGGAGAAGACAGAACTCAAGAACAACCAGCGCATAAAGATCCCACCCCACCCCCACCAGCTTTGAGGCTTGCCATTCCCCTCAAACAGATGTCTTAGCCATGGTAATCAATATTATAATAATTGTTCCCATGAAATGTGAATCAGACAAACACTAATACTTTTCTTGTACTGGTATACTATAGGGTGATAATGATTGTGATTTATATTTGTAAACACCCACATATCACCTTGTAGCGAGGGCTATAGTATTCAACATCCCAAAGGACAAGCTGCATAATAGACCACTTCCAAAAGATCATCTGAAAGTGATGATTACTGTAGCTCATGAGCCAAATGCCGATCTACCTATTCCACTTGACGACGATGATATTCATACGGTTCAAAAAGGCTATTGGGACATTCATTTCATGTCTATCACAACTTGTAAGAGTACATGGGGTCAAAGAGGTATTTAATTTCTTTTTTTTTTCAAGCTAAACCTTTAACAATTAATGAAAAAGGGACTGAACCAATGAATGTTATTATAGATGGAGAAAGGGAAGGGGGTGACAAGAAATGATAGCTCAAAATCATCTAAAGGATTGACCAACTGATCCCAAAGAGCTACTAAAAGCACAATAACACCACCAGTTCTCTATCCACATTTACTAGCATTGAAGACTAATGTGGATATGAAGATAAGAGGTGGTAGTAGTCATATAATGGTTTTTGAAAAGAATATATATGGAGAGGATAATCAAAATTTTTTTGTTGCTGAAAATGTAAATGAGATCCTTGAAAATAGTTGGCTAGGCATCACAGTTGTAAATTTATATATGAGGTATGTTTTTATGAATTGATTTTCTAAAAGCTGATATAATGTGAAAATTATGACTAAAGGAATTTTATATTATTGAATGATGTATATATGAAAAATAGTTAAAAGAATTTCCCCATGTGACAAAATTTAGACTCGTAAGTCCTCATACCACATCAACACATCTAATGAAATTAGAGCCATCAAAAAAGGCTGAAATAGTGAATGACTTGTTGAAAACATTTTAAAGAAAGATTACAGATGACAGACTCTTCCTAATACCAACCATGAAAGGGTAAAACTCTATGATTAAATCATATCAATTATATTTTCACTTCTTTTATTACTTATTCCTTTTTGTGTTTTAGGCAATATTGGATGCTAATTGTGGTGAAATTGGATACTCTAAAGATTTATTTTCTGGATTCAATGCAAGGATATCAAACAAACTGACCACACATGATGGAGTTTTTGAATCTATAAGACACTACATACTACGTTTTAGGTCTAAAAATCAAGTAATATAAATTATATTATATTTTACTGAGGATTCTATTATGATAGGGTGATGTATCATTATCGTCTAAAAAATGAATGAGGACAGGGGATAAGCATAAGAAGGAGAGAAAGTACTACGTCTGAAAAAATATCAGGGTATATATAATAAAATTTCACTATCCAAACAAATATCAACACAAGTTACTTATTCACCTAATGATAATTTTTTTTCAGTGTCCAAAACAAACAAACGATAATGATTGTAGTTATTATGTTTGTAAATTTGTGAAATAGATCATTTTTCATCAATAAACTAGCATCCCTAAAGAGGTATTTTTAAAAACAACTACTATTTCATTTAATTTATTTATTAATTGTTTATTTATATATTTTTCAGTACTAATATGACTTCCAAAAATCCTCATACCCATAAGATGATATATATTTGTTCAGAAATGAGTGGGCTGCATACCTGATGGATGATTGTACACAAATAGCATGAAGATATGACTTGGGGACGTGTACAATTGGTGGTCATTTTTGAGAGGGGTAAAGGGGATAAAAAGATGAAACTTTGTTAGATGTAAATTTTCATAGGAAAATATAAATTTTTAATAAAAAAAAACATCCTTTCTCCAATGAGTCATTTTACATTTTTAACTGATGAAATGAACCAGCAACCTGCAAGAATGATGAACCACTTTTCTTTGGGATTTGGATAAGAAAAACCATTAAAATCTCCAAAATTCCTTCATATCTGACCAAAAGCATTAGGATTGTGTTGATCCTTTAGGAGAAAGATCCATGGGTGCGTTGGTGACGTGTACGAGTTAACCCCGCCTCAATCCGAGGCACGGTGTGACTGGTATCACTCAAAGTGTCTCTCTTTTGTTTAAAATGGATAGAATTTTAAGTGAAAACAATAAATAACATAAGGAAATCTGACCAAACACATTTTAATTGTGTTGATACTTTATGATAATGATACATGTGTCATTTGTGACGTGTACGAGTCAACCACGCCTCTATCTGAGGCACAGTGTGGCTGGTATCACTCAAAGTGTCCCTCTTTTGTTTAAAATGGACATATTTTTAAGTGAAAACAACAAATGTCCTATATAAATCCAACCAAATGCATTCGGATTGTGTTAATACTTTAGGAGAAAAATCCATGGTTTAGTTGGTGATGTGTATGAGTCAACCCTGCCTCAATTCGAGGCATGTTGTGGTCGGTATCACTCAAAGTGTCTCTCTTTTGTTTAAAATGGATAGAATTTTAAGTGAAAACAATAATTAATGTATGTAAATCTGAACTAACACATTAATATTATGTTGATCCTTTAGGATAACAATCCATGGGTCATTTTGGACGTGTAAGAGTCAACCATGCCTCAATTCAAGGCATGTTGTGGCCGGTATCACTCCAAGTGTCTCTCTTTTGTTTAAAATGGACAAAATTTTAAGTGAAAACAACAACTGACCTACATAAATATGATAAAACACATTCTTATTGTGTGATTATTTATGATAACTATCCATGGGTGTGTTGGTGACATGTATGAGTCAACCCCGCTTCAATCCGAGGCATGGTGTGACCGGTATCAGTCAAAGTGTCTCTCTTTTGTTTAAAATGGACAGAATTTTAAGTGAAAACAACAAATGACATATGGAAATCCAACCAAAAGAATTAAAATTGTTTTATACTTTAGGAGAACGATACATGGGTCATTTGGGATGTGTAAGAGTCAACCAAGACTCATTCTGAGGCACGGTGTGGCCGGTATCACTCAAAGTGTCTCTCTTTGGTTTAAAATGGACAAAATTTTAAGTGAAAACAACAACTGACCTACAGAAATCTGACCAAATGCATTCATATTGTGTCGATCCTTTAGTAGAATGATCCATGGGTGCATTGGTGACATGTAAGAGTCAACCCCGCCTCAATCCAAGGCACGGTGTGACTGGTATCACTCAAAGTGTCTCTTTTTTGTTTAAAATGGATAGAATTTTAAGTGAAAACAACAACTGACTTATAGAAATATGACCAAACACATTAGGATTGTGTTTATCCTTTTGTATAATTATCCATGGGTAATTATTGACATGTAAAAGTCAACCATGCCTCAATATGAGGTATGGTGTGGCCGGTGTCACTTAAAGTATCTCTCTTTTGTTTAAAATGGACACAATTTTATGTGAAAACAACAACTTTCCTAAGGAAATCCAACCAAAAGGATTTGGATTTTGTTGATACTTTAGTATAATGATCCATGGGTTTGTTGGTGATGTGTAAGTGTAAACCCTGTCTCAATCTGAGGCACAGTGTGACCGGTATCACTCAAAGTTTCTCTCTTTTGTTTGAAATGGACAAAATTTTAAGTGAAAACAATAACTGATGTACAGAAATCTGACCAAACGAATTCGGATTGCATTTATCCTTTAGTATAATGATATATGGGTCATTTTTGACGTGTAAGAGTCAACCATGCCTCAATATGAGGCACAGTGAGGCCGGTATCACTCAAAGTGTCTCTCTTTTGTTTAAAATGGACAAAATTTTAAGTGAAAAGAAAAACTGACCTAATTAAATCTGACCAAATGCATTTTTATTGGGTTGATACTTTAGGAGAATGATCCATGGGTGCGTTAGTGACATGTATGAGTCAACCCTACCTCAATCTGAGGCACGGTGTGACCGGTATCACTCAAAGTGTCTCTCTTTTGTTTAAAATCGACTGAATTTTAAGTGAAAACAACAACTGACGTACAGAAATCCTACCAAACACATTCAGATTGTGTTGAAACTTTAGGATAATTATCCATGGGACATTTTTGAGATGTACGAGTCAACCAAGCCTCAATCCAAGGAACAGTGAGGCCGATATCACTCAAAGTGTCTCTCTTTTGTTTAAAATGGACAAAATTTTAAGTGAAAACAACAACTGACCTATTGAAATCTGACCAAATGCATTTAGATTGTGTTGATACATTAGGATAAAAATTCATGGGTGCATTGGTGACATGTAAGAGTCAACCCCACCTCAATTTGATGCATGGTGTGATCGGTATCACTCAAAGTTTCTCTCTTTTGTTTAAAATGGACAAAATTTTAAGTGAAAACAACAACTAACGTACAAAAATACAACCAAATGCATTTGGATTTTGTTGATCCTTTAGGAGAATGATCCATGGGTGATTTTTGATGTGTACGAGTCAACCACACTTCAATCTGATGCACGGTTTGGCCGGTATCACTCAAAGTGTCTCTCTTTTGTTTAAAATGGACAAAATTTTAAGTGAAAACAAAAAATGCCCTAAGGAAATCCAACCAAACGCATTATGATTGTGTTGATATTTTATGATAATGATCCATGGGTGTGTTGGTGATGTGTATTAGTCAACCCTGCCTCAATATGAGAAACAGTATGACCGATATCACTCAAAGTGTCTCTCTTTTGTTTAAAATGGACAGAATTTTAAGTGAAAACAACAACTGACGTACAAAAATCCGACCAAACACCTTCAGATTGTGTTGATCCTTTAGGAGAATGATCCATGGGTCATTTTTGTATGACTAAACTCCCCTTGGACACTATCCCACCCACTGGACACCCCCATGGACAGGCCCCCAACCCCTAGACACCCACCTACCCCCCTAGACAACACCCCCACCCCTCATAGACACTAACCCACCACCTAGACACCCCCACCCTGTACAAACCCCACCCCACCCCCCATGGACCCCCAACCCCCTGGACGTACCCCCACCCCCTTGATGCCCCCACCCCTCCTAGAAACCACCCCTCCACCTGGACACCTCCCCCACCCCCTGGACACCCCACCCCTGAAAAGCCCCCCCAACCCCCAGGACGACCCCCACCTCTGGATGCCCCCACCCCTCCTAAACACCACACCACCACCTGGACACCTCCCCCACCCTTGGAAACCCCACCCCTTTGGACATACCCACCCCCTTAAAAGCCCCCAAACCCCCTAGACACCCCACCCCCTGGACACCCCAATGGACAACCCCCCACCCCACCCCGGAAATCCCCCCCGGACACCCCCACCCCTTGGACACCCCCACCACCCTGGACAACCCCCAACCCCCCCATGGATGGCCCCCAACCCCCTGGACTCCCCCACCCCTCCTAGACACCACCCCACCACCTGGACACCTCCCCCACCCCCCTGGACACCACCCACCCCCCTTAGACAGCCCCACCAACCCCCTAGACCGCCCACCCCCTGGACACCACCCCACCCTCTGGACAACCCACACCCCTCTGGAAACCCCCACCCCCTGGAAAGCCCCACCACCCCCTGGACACCCCCACCCTCATGGATTCCCCCCCACCCTTTACAACCCCTCTGACCCTCCCCCCTCGGACACCCCCATGGACACCCACCAACCCCCGGGACGGCACCCCCTCCCCTCCTAAGCACCATCCCACCATATGGACACCCCACCCCCTAGAAACCCCCACCCATGGATGGCCACCCACACCCTCCTGGACACCACCCCACCCCCTTGGACAGCCCCACTAACCCCATGGACTGTCCCCACCCCCTGGACACCACCCCACCCCCTGGACAACCCCACCCCCTGGAAAGCCCCCCCAACACCTTGGACACTATTCCACCCCCATGGACACCCCCATGGATAACCCCTAGAAACCCCCCCACCCCCACCCCCTGGACACCCCACCACCCCCTAGACCCCCACCTGGACACCCCACCCCCTCCTAGACACCACCACACCACCTAGACAACCCACCCCCTGGACACCCCCACCCCCATGGACAGCCCCCCACCCCCGTAGACACCACCCCACCCACCTTGGATATCCCCCCAACCTCCTGGACCTCCCCCACCCCCTGGACACCCCTATCCACCCAGACACCCCCACCCCCCCGGACACCCCCTACCCCCCTTAGACAGCCACCCCAAACCATTGAACAACCCCCAACCCCCTGAATTCTGAATCGAATTCTTTATGTATTTAATTAACTTATCAATTATGTGTTAATGTTTTATGGGTATACTTTTTGTATGGGTATACTTGGTGTAATTACCTTATGAATTATGTGTTAATTTTGTATGGGTATACTTTTTGAGATGCTGAATTTTTTGTAGGTCTTGTTTGGGTGTGCTGTTGTAGAATTTTATATTACAGTAGACATGTCATTTATCGGCGCTTTTTTAACACTGATAAAGGGATCCTTTATCAGCACTAAAAATCCCTGATAAAGGACCACTTTATCAGATCTAAAAAATCACTGATAAAAAACACATTTATCAGTGCTTTTTTAGCGTGGATAAAGGGATCCTTTATCAGTTCTTTTTTCCCCTTTATCAGCACTAAGATTTAAAATGCCTTTTTAGCGCTGTTAAATCCCATTTTGAGCACTGATAAAGCCCTTTTTTGTAGTAGTTAAGTAATAGAGACACCATTTGGGGGTGAGAAAAAAATTATCACTAGGAAAAATGGTGTCAACAATAATCTATATACTAATTTCCTATATAGTAGCCCTTCGTTGGTTGGTATAAGAACTTTATTCCTTCATAATGATCAATCCCATGTGGCTAAATATAACACTGGTTCTAATACGGAATTAGGTTATGTTACTTAACGTGTCAATAATAGTCTATATACTATTTTCCTATATAGATTTTTGGTTTCATTCTACTTAATTGAACCATTTGACTATGGATTACTTTAAATGAATCATCATAGGAAAATTCCATTATATATATAGGGATGAGATCATGATACTCAAGGGGGTATGACTATATGAATATTCATGATGAGGATTGGTTCCTTGGAATGGGTTGAACAGTTTTCATTTGATTTCTGATATATATATTTATATAAGAAACCTAGAGTGTGTATTGAAACATGAGTTATCTTAGGATATTTGAGAAGGGTGAAAAGATGTTCCATATGAGCGGTGACCAATGTGAGACAAGATTTATGGGACAAGTGGGAAATCCTAGTGCTTTTGAGATATTAATGAGGATATTGGTGAGCCAAGTGATATGGTTGAGTAGTAGAAACTTTTCCTTCTGCTATTGAGATGAGATATAATACGTGAGGATAACATGAGGCAGGGGTTATCTCAAGATTATTATTTTACTTAGAGATGAAATCATGGTGTATTATTTGGGTTAGATATTAGTGAAAGAGTGGTGTTATCAACTACGTGGTTTGATCATGTGAGATACCATGGGTTCTCATGAGGTAAACCTCTCTGAGTGTTAGTGATTCAGTATCATGGTTAGCTTTTCAATGGAAGGATTTGATGGATACTTGACCCTTTTTATTTTTGATGCAATTTTGATAGTGTTATGATAGTGTGGATAGAATCTTCTGGTTCAGAAATGATTCCCAAGATGGTAGGTGATTATGTTATAGGCCTTTACAGTGGTGAGATACCTTGTGTGTGTTAGAAGTGAGTATCAAGTATTAATTAGTTAGATGAGATTAACATACTTTAAGGTAATGGTCAGTTGTTAAAGAGAATAATCTTAGTATTAAGATGTGTGAATCATGGGATCATGAGTTAGATTGTGAATCATGTGATGCACATTGATTATGAATCAAGGATTGTCCATGTTTGATATGAAGATTTAGAGATTTGATAAAATTATCATAGGATTGTTTTTTTGAATCTTGATGAGTACGAGATTCGTTTCTATTATGATAATAATGACACTGATGGTGATATGATGGATGGATTGGGGTACCATGGTATGATCATTGAGAGTTTTTAACTCAAAACAGATTGTATGGAAGGCATGATGATGGTTCATATGAGTCATTTCACTTGAGTATTGATAAAATGAAATACATATGGAAGGGATCACAACATAGGATATTGGAGAGTGAGTTCCTCATTATAAGAAAACATTCTATAGATGTAGAGGATAACGTTCTTGGTAATACGGTACCAAGTATAATTAGATATTTTGATTTAACACTTTTTTATGAGCATTAAAACCATATATAGGCATTACGTGCGGTGATGGATGATGTGTATTCAATTAAGATTAGTTTATTTATTTCATGGAGTGATGATAATGGCACCTTTAAGGTGAATAGAGTTTCATCAGTCATTCATGCACAACCCTGTGTTGTTAATTTCATGGGTGTGATGAGACAAGTTAATAGGAGGACGATATGGAACTGAGATTCGAAAGGTAAATAGAATCCAATTTTATTTAATTATATTGTGAATACCTTATTTGATATTCATCTATGGTATTGGATGGAGTCTGTGCATTGGAATCATACTTGGGATGCATTTGGTGTGAACTGAGTGTGAGTCTGATTTAAGATGGATTGGTTCTTGAGTGAGAGAATGATGACTTGTTTTGTTCGTTGAGGATCAAAATATTTGATAACATTGAGTGTTGGGTTTGGAATTTGGTATGAGTGTTGGAAAATCACATGAAAAATTTGGGAATAAAGGCTTCATGGTTGGATAATGTGATATCATATCTGTAGATGCAACCGATATTTTTCTATAAAAATTATATAGAGGAGAAATGACTAGTGTTTTTACATGGAATTGAGTGGTGAGTGGGAATCTTCAATGAGTAGGTCAATGGAAAATTGGTAAAATGTTTCAGTTAGAAATTCCCATGCTGGGGAGCACCATGGATTAGGGATCATGATTTATGTGCAAAGAATTATTATGGGGAGAACTAAAATCTTGGGAATGAATTGATGATTGAAAACATCATGTCTTGGGAGAGGTGGGAATAGGTAAGCATTTTCATGGTGATTTGGTGAGGGTGATGAGAAGTAGTTCATGTTATGATGGAAATCTATGTTTAGAATTTCATAGTGGAGATTGTTCAACATTCTGAAAGAGGAAAAGATGAGTTGATTGCGAGATGATGACCAAGATAAATCAAGAGTGATGTATTGAGGACCATCAAGAATTCTCTGGGATGAGATGTATTCTAGTGGGGAGGTTGTAATAACTTGTGTTTTTTGGGTTTGGAAAATTATGGTAAATTTGAATTTTGGGTTATGGGTGTCTATGATGGAAAAATTAGTAATTTACCACTACAGATGAACTTGTAATATTTTCCTAATTACTCAATTGATCTCTAAATGGGGTGTATGTCCTTGGTCTAGAATTTAGTTTAATTCTAAGAAAGGAATGTTTTTTGGAATATTTGAATAATTATTAAATAAATATTAAATATTACCATGTGTGAATTATTGGTATCTCCAAAATGGAATCCTATATTGAAATTTTGATTTCTGGGTTGATTCTAGAGTGGGTTGTTTTACCCAAGTTATGTATAATATTTTTTTGGGTTCTAGGTCTTGGGTTAGGTCTTTAACTAGTTTTTTTACACCCTCTTCATATTTATACTCTCACCCATGAGATGAAGGGGATTCCCTCTCATACCACAAATGAGTCAAGAGAAGGGGGAGCTAAAGAGATGGTGAACTAGGCTTCGATTGAGGAGCATGATCAGGACCAAATTAGGATACAATGGCCTTGGAGTGCTAATCCAGATTCAAAGCTTCAACAATTTCACCATGAGGTATGATGTATTTTATGTTTTCATCATTTGACCCATTAAATTCACTATTTTAAATTTATTTTGATATATATACACTACTAGGTTTTTTTAGTGATGTTATTTGGGGAGAAATGGGGGTTTTCAGGTGATTCATAAGGGGTTTTCATTTAAAAAACCAATCACACAACTTGTAGTTCAATAACACACACTTGGGTTCTTCATTAAGAAGAATGGTGAAAGATGATGAGTACATGGATTGTAGTACATATGGGTATGTCTTATAGTGAATTTGGTACATGACCCAATGTGTGTCTTAGTACCTGACTAGACTTCATGTGTAGTGGTATATGATGTGTAAGGTACACGACTAGACCCTGTATGCATTAAACTATTATATTCCATGTGAATTAATTGGATCTTCCTCGTGTGAGGTACATGGTCAGATACCTTTTGTGGGTTAAACATTTTTTATTTATGGTATACACTATATATCTGGTATTTACATGCTAGGATTGTTGGGATACATTTTCAGATTAGGGCTTTGCGAGCACATGCTGTGTACATTGAGATACACACAATGCACTCTTCACATTGTGGGGTTTTCTTACTTTCAATCCACATATATAAAATTGGACAAAAGAGGAGTCCATTATGAGTGTTTTTTCTTATAAAATGTGATTATTAGTTCTATTCTTATATTAGAGGTCGTTGGTGAGATGACTCAATGTTGATGAGATAAGACATAGAGGTCATTCCTTTGGGACATGGGTTAAGATATCTTATAAAGTAGATGTGATATTATACCCATGGGAGGGTTATGTGGATAACTAAATAAATTAGAATGATATTTTCAAGGTCCATGGTTGAGATATCCTGGTAAATACCATAGTTAGAAAAACTGAGATATGGCATTGGAAATGGGATGAGGATTTGGATCGGCCTCCTGAGGATTGAGTAGGATAGAGCTTATAGGATATAGGAACACTATGGGTATTGGGTACAACATGGTATTGATGTTTTGAGATAGACATGGGTCTAGAGGACCCTATAGGATGAATAGTGTAAGAACCCAGATCTTCGTTTCAGGCATGTCTTTCCTTTTTTTTCCTGGAGTTTTTGAGAAAAGAAGAATTTCTGGAAATTTTTGAAGTACACTTCGTGTACTTTATGAGTACACTCCGTGTACTCCCCTACCGCTCGAAGCCGTGTTTTGGCCGTGTCCGGTCCACACACATGGTGTGTAAGGGTGATGTGGAGGCCGCTTAAAGCGGAGTATAGAAAAACAGAGTACATGCCATGTTCCCCAGAAGTATACACCGTGTATTTTCTTTTTTTTTCATTAAACGGACCGGGGTCACACCTGACAGATAGAACACACTTCTTTTAGGTTTCATTCGACTGAGAGCATTCCTTACGACCGCAGATCTTTAACAAGCCCCCGAGCTTCTGTCCGATCTCCATTTCAGCCGTCGTCGATTGCATTGGAACCGCAATGATGATTTCTTCCTTCTCCTAGAGCCTTGTTTTTCAATTCCTCCTCTTTCTCAAGATATCTTAGGTTGAGCGTTTTGGATGTTTTCTCAGATCTTTGATGTTCTAAGGAGAATCAATCTTCGTGGTTCAAGTATATCAATCTCCTAACATCGAGGTAGGTGGTTTGTGCCTTTCCATAGGAAGTCTTTGAATATTTTGTGCAATTCCACCAATTTCCTTGAACGAGATATTGTGTGTTTCCCTATTTTTCCTCTATTGTTTTCTTGCTTTGCTTGATTGTTTGAGTAGAGGTAATTTCTTGTGAATAGGATAATTTTTACTATTCTATGGATGTTTTTACATGCATGTGTTGCTTGTTAGGTGTTTTTCCAGTTTCCATTCCTAGTTGTAGGATAGTGGAACTATTGTACTGTTATGCTATTGTGCCTTAGAATGATAGCCAAGAAGTTCTTGAGGTTTACTTGGGGCGATACGCATGCTATGCATGTTTGTTTTACACAGGGCTGAGAGAACCTTGTGTAGTGGACCATAGGGAGAATGGACATAAGGGCTTCTCTAGAGTGTCTTTAATTTACGATGTGAGACCACAAGGGGGAATTGAAGTTGAGTTCTACTCAGAGAGTCTGTAGTTCCTCGACACAGGCCTTAGGGGGAATTGACGTTGAGTGCTTCCCCAGGGAGCCATTAGTACGATAAGATACTATAGGGAGAATTGACGGTGAGTACTTCCTCAGAGAGTCTATTCTTTAGCTGAACCAGAGGGGTGAGACTGTGCGTGCCTCCTAGAGGGTTGCTTGTACTTGTAGGTTTAACTATAAGGGTTAGGATATGAGAACTACCTAGGGGGTTACCTGTTGTTCTTCTTGTTGATTTGTTGTTACTTGTGTACTTTATATGCTAGAATCTGTGGATTGTAGCTGCTGTGTGTTTTCTTGTTTACTGCATCCTCTATTTTTTTACTTCCATGTATTCACTGACTGTTAGGCACAAATCTTAGGGTGGTTTCCTACTAGGAATTTGTCTCACACCATATTTGGGCCATGCTTTTGGTCCCAAAATAGATTATATTGTTGCATGTATAGATAAGGGAAAGCGCCCTTCTACTTCAGGTACTTGACTTTCTGTGGAGGTGGAGAGCAAGGGACCAAGCTATGGCTTGTGATGCTGAGGAGTTTACATGTTTTGTTTTGAACTTTGGTTTATTATTGTATTCAGCATTGTAACTTGTTTGGATGCTTTCCAAGATATATGTATCATGCATCATTTTATATACATGTGTGTGTGCTCTAGTTGTTTATTGTCAATCTTTCGTTGTTTATCATTTAATCTTGTATGGATGGTTAGGGTTTCAGATGTTGTCTATTTGTTTTTCTTCCGCTTTGTACTCTGCCAATGAGGGCATAGTTTCCCTACTATCACACCCATGGCCCTCACTGCTAGTCGACAACCTCTGGTATTTGGGGAAATGCTCTTGAGGCCATGTGACCAACCGGGTACGGGGTGCCTCTGGGTGGCTTCCGGAACCGAGACGTTACAAAGTGCTATTGGTGGAGTTCTTTTCTCTTGATTTACTGTTGGAAGCCTTTATCCAGGGATAAGATGAATTTGATACTTGGTATTAAGCTGTTCTCAGGAGTAGCTAACCTGTATATAGGGAAAAGCCATACTACCTCGTTAATTTTAGTTTTTTGGTCTTTGAGATTTACAGTTGATATGATTTCACCTAGAGTGATTCACATGCCTTGTGTGGTAATTTTTGTTGCTATTGCGGTTCTAATTTCTGTCGCAACCCGATGAGATGAGGTTATGCCATCTCATGCATCATATAGGCACTTTTTATAAATCACATGCCATGCATTCTTGCCATGCCATCTAGGGTGCATTAGCGATTGCATGTTGTTGTGATAGACTTTGTGTAGATTATGCACGCTGTTGTGATAGATGCTTAGATAAAATTTATGTTATTTTGATAGAGAAATTGTTTGTTTTGTACTTTACTTAAATGAATTACAAATTTTTGTTCTTGATGTGTTATGGGCCCTCTTGAATAAGAAATTGGTGAATCATTGACCAGTTTTTCCTTATATATGACTGTATTGGATGCCAAGATTTGATTCACGAGGAGTATGTGCCCTCACGGATCAGAATTTGGAACCTCCTTGCCTTGTTTTCTATGTTTTCTGGGCTTCGATGCAGTTTATGAGCTACTACCCAGAAAAACCCATAATACACGGCGTGTACTTTTTGACTACATGCCGTGTAGATTCAGACCGTGTCACTGACTGTGTGTGCAGGAACACGGTGTTGTAGAAATGTATTTAGGAACACGCCATGTACGGTAGGTGCACACCATGTGGTTTAGAGCCGTGTACCCGGCCGTGTCACTAAGAACACGGGTCGGGGAAGCTCGAGTAGAACACGCTGTGTTTTGTAAGAACACGTCATGAAGTCTTGTTCCAAGTACCTGGTCATGTAACTAACAAAATAGATCGGTGTTATCTTATCCTATAGACGCTGTGTTTGTTCGGAACATGCCGTGTAAGGTTCAGCTGTGTAGACGGCTGTGTAACTAACTACACGGGTCACCGAAACCTTGTCTCGTACACACCGTGTCTCTAGGGAACATGGCGTGTAGTCCAGGGTTAAGACGGACCATGTGGGTTAGCTATGAAAAGATACTTGGGAAGGGGAATAGAGTTTAAGTACACACCATGTGTTGGGACAACACACCGTGTAGTTTGGGGTGTTACATGACTAGTAGGGCAGGGGTACACACCCAAGTAAGTGGCTTAAGAAGACATGAAATGTAGTCATGTTTTGTAAACCTGAACATTTTTTTCTCCTGTTCCCGTTTTTAATCATGAGTTCTTAGTCTTTGTTAATCCTGATCTTTGGTGTTCTTTTGATATTTCAGAGCCATGCCTCTGAGACGTCCTCCAATTGTACGTCAGTTTCCAGACGGTGATCAGACACCGGATATGGTTGATCTGGGACCTCCTGCAGATCCTCCTGCTGTTCCATCCTTGGCACCAGCAGTTATACCCATTGCAGGCGCTGGCACAGAGTTGAGGTAAGGCTTTATGAGGATGATGCATACCCTTCAGGGAGCACTGTCTCCAACCACGTCTATGTCAGACTTCATGCGGTTTTTCAAGCAGCATCATCCTCTTACTTTCTCGGGGGAAGGAGGACCACAGGCTTCAGAGTAATGGCTGGAAGCCATGATGACTATCTTTGAGCATCTGGAGATGCCTCTAAAGAGGCAGGTCAAGCTCGCTACTTACATGCTCCGAGACTCCTCCAAGAAGTGGTGGGACATGATCCCACAGGCGGGACATCAGTAAATTATGGCTTGGGAGGAGTTCCAGCACGTGTTTTATGACTACTTCTACCTGAAGACCCTAAGGGCCGATCGAGCCCGGGAGTTTATGAGTCTAGAGAAAGGTACTCTATCTGTTATGGAGTATTCCTCTCGTTTCACGGATCTTCATCATTTCACACCCCTCTAGGGTGGAGATAGGACGTTCATGGCAAGGAAGTTTGAGGATGGTGTCAGGAGGGAGATCCTCTCGTAGGTGAATCTCTTCCAGTTGACTTCCATCAGTTACATAATCAACCATGCACTTATTACGGAGCACAATTTGAGAGACTCTGGAACTGCGAGCTAGGGCGGTTCCCCTTTCAGAGCTAGTGTTCCTCCAGTTGACAATAGGAAGAACCGCAGGGAGTCTATGTGCAGTGATCCGAGGAGGCGAGATACATCTTCAGGTAGCCAGGTAGTATGCTATCTGTGTGGAAGGGCAGGTCACACGAGGCCGCAGTGCCTGAGAGACCTAGTGGAGTGCCGATCTTGTGGAAAGATGGGTCACCTTTAACGTTTCTGCCATGTTTTTTCACCAGTAGCTGTTGATGGGGGTTCATCCATGACTCCTCGTTCAGGAGTAGTGCCACCAATTTCTCGTCAGTCTCGGAGCTGGAGTTCTTCTGGCCGTTCAGACCGAGGTGGAGGTTGTTTCCAGGTTGGTCAGTCGCTGGTCTATCGGTGACAGCGGGGAGGAACAACTTAGAGCAGTTAGGCAGGGCCACAGGGTCATGGTACAGGTCAGGCCTTTGCATTGGAGTAGACCCAGCAGGAGCAGGATCCTGGACCCTCTACTGTTCAAGGTACGATCCTAGTGGCCTTAGTTTTGTCTTTAGCTCTTTTCGATACTGGTGATATTCATAGATTTATCTCTGTTTCTATTGTGGAGATCCTTGGGCTCTGTATCTTTTCTTCTGGCGACTTTTTGAAACTAGACACACCTTTGGGGATGAGGACATCTAGTGTAAGTCAGTGTATAGAGTTCCCTCTCGAGGTTTTAGGGTATCATTTCTTATGGGATCTCTATGTCCTAGAGATGACATTCTATGATTTTATTCTCAGGATGGACTGGTTGGTTCCATTCCAGGCAGTCATCGACTGTTATCGTCGAAGGGAGAGTTTCATTTCACTAGAGGGTGAATATTTTCTTCAAAGAGGTGAATGGGATGTTCAGGAGAGTCGAACAGGACTCGAGCATCATGGGCTAGCAGGGGTTACGACCCAAATTGCTAGTCTTTATCTGAATGAATAGGGGACTTCACAGTTATACTTTCCTCCTGTGGTGGATCTTTTCAGGGATGTCTTTCCAGAGAAAGTGAGAGCTGTAGTTTCCTGGGAGTAGTCGAAGAACGTTTTGGAGGTACAGAGTTTCCTAGGGCTGGCTGGATACTATAGACACTTCATTCAGGACTTTTCAAACCTAGAAGCACCACATATAGTTCTGACCAAGAAGGGGGCGGAGTTCTTATGGTCAGATTCTTGGGATTCAGCCTTTCAGGAGCTGAAGGGAAGGTTGATGTCCGCACTGATTCTAGTCTTGCCAGATCCAGGAAAGAGCTATACTGTTTTTTAGATGATTCAGGTATCAGGCTGGGCGCTATTCTTATGCAGGGATACGGATTCCTTACATACAGGTCTCGGCAGTTGAGGCCACATGATAGGAATTACCCGATGCACGATCTGGAGTTGGCAACTGTCATTCATGCCTTGCGAGATTGGAGACATTACCTTTTGGGAGAGCACTTTGTGGTTTTCACCGACCACAAGAGTCTCAAGTACATCTTGACTCAGCATGATATGAATCTGAGACAGCACTGGTGGGTTGAGTATCTTCAGTCTTTTGATTTCGAGATTACCTATACGCCGGGAAAGGGAAACGCAGTGGCAGATGTATTGAGTAGGAGAACTCAGATTCAGGTAGTTCAGGAGGCCAGCAGTGAGTGGTAGCTTATGGATCTATTCTTTGAGATGCATCTAGAGGTGCACGATAGACAGGGACATACTTTCCTATCTTTTGTAGCTGTTACCTCTACAATTATTGATTGAGTACAGATGAGGAAGCTATCAGACTCAGAAGGCTTAGTCCTGCAGGAGAGTGTGTCAGGAGAGGACTCTCTTCCTGGATGAACAGTGGGCGAGGATGAGATCTTTCATTTCCAGGGACGCGTATGGGTGCCAGCAGACATACGAGAGGATCTGATGAGGGATTTTCATTCCTCAGTTTGGGAAGTTAATCCTGGCATCACCAAGATGTATCGAGATCTTTATCGCCAGTACTGGTGTCCAGGTATGAAGAGAGATGTTGCTGGTTTCATCTTGAGGTGTTCTACTTGTCAGCAGGTGAAGGTGGAGCATCAGTGACCTGCAGGCCTTTTAAAACAGTTACCCATTCCAGAGTGGAAGTGGAATGATGTCATGATGGACTTTGTGACCGGATTGCTGAGGTTTCCTCGAGGGAACGATGCTGTTTGGGTTGTCGTCGATAGGATTACGAAGGTTTCTCACTTCTTACCGATCAAGGAGACCTTCAGTGTTGATGATCTGGGATGACTATACATTCGAGAGATCGTAAGTCTGAATGGATTTCCACACTCCACTGTTTCAGACAGGGATGTGTACTTTACTTCTCAGTTCTGGAAGGGGCTTCAGAAGGCTTTGGGTACACAAGTACTTTTGAGTACAACATACCATCCCTAGACAGATGGTCAGTCCGAGCTTACGATCCAGGTGCTTGAGGATATGCTCCAATCTTGCATTCTATACAATGGTGGATCTTGGGAGAATCATATCCCTCTTTTGGAATTTGCCTACAACAACAGTTTTCAGGCGACTATTCAGATGGCACCTTACGAGGCTTTGTACGGTAGGACATGCTGATCACCTTTATGCTGGCTAGAGGTAGGAGATGCAGTTTTGCTGGGACCTCATCTTGTTTAGGAGACCGCAGAGCAGATAGAGTTGATTCAGAAGAGGATGGCTATAGAACAGTCTCGACAGAAGTCTTATGATGATCAGTGGAGAAGACCTCTGAAGTTCGTGGTCAGGGATCAGATTTTCCTGTGTGTCACACCGAGGTTGGGACACAAGAGGATTCCGAGACAGGGTAAGATTTCACCGTGGTACGTCGAGCCGTTTCAGGTATTGGAGAGAGTTGGGCCGGTTTCCTATCGATTGCAGTTACCTCAGGGGTACCGGGCCATGCACGACGTCTTCTACATCTCTCAGCTCCGACGTTACTTTTCACACCCGTATCATGTCTTTCAACCCGAGGAGGTTGAGCTTGAAGTGGATGTGTTGTTTGAGGAGCATCCTATCCGGATTGTCGATCACAGTATGAAGGTTATCCATGGGCGATCTATTCCTCTGGTACGAGTGCTATGGTAGCATGGGCCAGTACAGGACGAGACCTGAGAGAGGGAGACCAATGCACGATTGCAGTGGCCAAAGCTATTCGGGGTTCCTTCTTCTACGCCTCACTAGGGAAATTCGGGGACAAATTTCTTTTAAGGGGGGAAATTTGTAAGAACCCGGATATTTGTTTCAGGGATGTCTTTCCTTTTTTTCATGGAGTTTTTGAGAAAAGAGGAATTTTTGGAAATTTTTGAAGTACAGGCCGTGTACTTTATGAGTACACACAGTGTACTCCCTTGCCGCTCGAAGCCATGTGATGGCTATGTCTGGGCCACACACACGGTGTGTAGGGGTGATGTGGAGGCCGCTTAAAGCGAAGTACAGAAAAACAGAGTACACACTGTGTACCCCAGAAATACACGTCATATATGTTCTTTTTTTCATTAAACAGACCGGGGTCGCGTCTGATGAACAGAACACACTTCTTTTAGGTCTCGTTCGACCGAGAGCGTTCCGTACAACCGCAGATCTTCAACAAACCCCTGAGCTTCCGTCCGATCTCCGTTTCAGCCACCGTTGATTGTGTTGGAACCACTGCAGTGAGTTATTCCTTCTCCGAGAGCCTTGTTTTCCAATTCCTCATCTTCCTCAAGATATCGTGGGTTTAGATTTTTGGGCATTTTCTCAGATCCTCGACATTCTAAGAAGAATAAATCATTATGGTTCAAGTATATCAATCTCCTAGCATCAAGGTAGGTGGTTTGTGACTTTCCGTAGTAAGTCTTTGAATGTTTTGTGCAATTCCACCAATTCCCTTGAACGAGATATCGTGTGTTTCCTTATTTTTCCCCTATTGTTTGCCTTCTTTGCTTGATTGTTCCAGTAGAGGTAACTACTTGTGAATAGGGTAATTTTTACTGTGCTCTGGATGTTTTTCCATGCATGTGTTTCTTGTTAGGTGTTTTGGCAGTTTCCATGCCTAGTTTTAGAATAGTAGAACTGTTGTATTGTTATGCTATTGTGCCTTAGAATGATATCCAAGTAGTTCTTGAGGTTTACTTGGGGCGATACGCATGCTATGAATGTTTGATTTACACAAGGCTGAGAGAAACTAGTGTAGTGGACCATAGGGAGAATGGACGTAAGGGCTTCTCTAGAGTGTCTTTAATTTACGATGTGAGACCATAGGGGGAATTAATGGTGAGTGCTTCCTCAGAGAGTCTGTAGTTCCTCGACGTGGGCCACAGGGGGAATTGACGTTGAGTTCTTCACTAGAGAGCCGTTAGTACAATACGAGACTATAGGGGGAATTGACGGTGAGTGCTTCCTCAGAGAGTCTATTATTTAGCTGAACCAGAGGGGTGAGACTGTATGTGCCTCCTAGAGGGTTGATAGTACGTGTAGGCTGAACCATAAGGGTTAGGCTATAATAACTACCAGGGGGTTACCTATTGTTCATATTGTTGATTGGATGTTACTTGTGTACTTTATATGCTAGACTATGTGGATTATAGCTGGTGTGTATTTTCCTGTTTACTGCTTCCTGTATTTTTTTACTGCCATGTATTCACTGACTGTTAGGCACAGATCTTTGGGTGGTTGCCTACTTGGACCTTGTCTCACACCATTTTTGGGCCATGATTTTGGGCCCAAACAGATTATATTGTTGCAGGTATAGATAAGGGTAAGCGCCCTTCTACTTCAGGTACTTGACTTGCTGTGGAGCTGGAGAGCAAGGGACCAAGCTATGGCTTGCGATGCTCAGGAGTTTACCTGTTTTCTTTTTCACTTTGGTTTAATATTGTATTCAGAATTGTAACTTGTTTAGCTGCTTTCCTAGATATATGTATCATGCATCATTTCATATACATGTGTGTGTACTCCAGTTGTTTACTGTTAATCTTCCACTGTTTATCGTTTCCTCTTGTATGGATGGTTATGATTTTTGCTGTTGTCTATTTCTTTTTCTTCTGCTGTGTACTCTGCCAATGAGGGAATAGTTTACCCACTATCACACCCACATCCCTCGCTGCTAGTCGGTAGCCTCTGGCATTTGGGGAAATGCGCTTGAGGCCATGTGACCAACCGGGTACGGGGCGACTCTTGGTGGCTTTCGGAACCGGGACATTACAAAGAGTGAGAAATATGAGAATTATAATAAGTTTGGAATGATTTTTTTGTTTGGTTGGGATGTTCTATAGAATATTAGATAGAGAGGCTAGGGGATGATGATGTATGCCTTGATATGTGGGGCGAGGTACCGTGGTTTTAACACCCAATTGAAGAGATGAATTTCTTAAGGGAGGGATGTAATACCCTATTACAAATATGTTTAGATATTGTTCCTAGAAGTGAGTCTACCCCTTTGGGAATGTATGATTGTCTTATGATACAAAGGGTGGATACATGCCCCGGATTACTCTTGTGATACCATGGTGGGATGATGTCCCCCATTAATCTTATGCTACTACCAAGTGGATACTAAACCTCAATTACTCTTATGATCCTACGAGGTGGATGTGGGACATGTTGGTAATGGGTACATGATATAATCATGAAAAGAAAGAAAATTTAAAATTTTCATGCCACGATCAATGCCATAACATTACTGCCGATGATGAAAAACCCAATTATCAACTTGAGGATATAATATGAATTAATAAATCATCAAAAATTAAAAATTTTATAATAAATCAAAATTTAAACCATACCTCATTTTATTTTGATTGAAAACACATTTTTCTTATTGATGAAGATTATTTCTTGAAGGAATCAAAGTCAGAACCCTCTAGATCATCAAAAAAATCTTCAAACTCTTGGTAAATCATTAAGGTTAAAAATATAGATGCTAGTACATATAAATTAGGGTATTTTAAAATTTTTTATAATTTTGAGACCACCACTACTTCGATATAAAAATTCATTCTTAGATTGGGGTGCCCCAAACTTTCCTTCATCTCTCTAGAACATGATAGAGAGGGGAGAAAGCCTCTAAAATTTGATATAATGAATAGTTCATCAAATTTGGGCTTATTTTTCCGTATATTGGCTGGTAAGTACTTATTAAAATTTCACTTAGTCGCATTAATAAGTTTTCCTTCTAAATAATCCATATTCAACACTTATGATCTAGTTAATGTGTCATAAACATCATAAGTAATTTATCACTTACCTATAAAATTAAAATAATGTCATGTAAAATTATTTTATCCATTAACTAGACTCGACTCTCCCATAAAAAATATTAAATGAAACTTGAATATCAAATAATAAATATTATTTTGAAATATTTTTCTTTGTATTAACTAAATAACATGAAAATACAATGTGTTAATAAATTCAACACTTTTTATTCTAAACATGAATAACATTGAATTTATTTATTTTATTACAATAATTTAATCTTAGACATAACCCAAATCTTACTATGGGGCCCATCACTTCCTAAACTCTAATTCACAAGAATTGGCCAGGCTTTTGAATACTCTTTGTGTGTGGCCCTATAAGACCTTATCTCGATAGAAGTGAGATATAATCATAAACTAAGAGAGATATCTAGAAACACGTCATGGATCCTATAGAGATACAGTTTATTCCTAATAGTGATAACCTATCATGAAGAAACTCCTTATAAACTATTATTTTTTCCCAGTGATATATCCTAAATTATGAAACATACGTTTTTTTCATCCTTTCCTAATTTTTTATTTCATGAACTTACTAGATGGACTTAGATTCTTCTACTATTTACATGTATTTAATTAATGTATTACCATCCTGGTCAACTAGGTTTGAGATATCTCTATCTTTATGAATGAGAAAAATTCTATACTGATCATTAAATCAACGTCATACCACTAATGATACACCTAACATAAGATACCTCAACAAAACATAAATATCATGTTATTTTCTTGAATCAATGTACATGATCAAATGTTACACACTAATAATGATATAATGTTTAGAGAGGAATATAACTACTTATAGATAGAAATATCCAATGACACAAAAAACATGGGTTGTTCCTATTGGAGGATCAGTCCTCATGATCTCCTTTACTCAAGATCCCCAGATGAGAATTTCATGTGAAAAAGTCTCAATGCTTATATTCCCCTATTACTTGATAGTCAGACATCAAGTTTTTCATGTAAGGATAATGTATCTAGACGATACGTCAAATGAATTAATGATTATTATCACAGTATCATGAGGTTATCATTATATCTGGGAACTACTATAACATTTGTATATGAGAAAAAATCTAAAGAAATTACCATATAAATAGAGGAGGTGAAAGTATCAATGATAATATAATAAGAATACATCATGTATAATTGTCTATATACATGTAATGGTAATCGAAAAGTACTATTTTATTTTGGTTATAGGGAACCTACTTTCAATACACTCCAACTTTCACTTGATATAATTTTATAACCATTAGCTTGTTAGTTGTCACATGATAATATCATGATTTTTTGAGTAATAGATTTAGTTATTGGGCCTACCACATTTTCTTACAAGGATACTCTTTTATATGTGACTTCAACTCCTTGAGTAAAAACACTAATGATATGAAAACTCTAATTATATCCCTTCTTTTCTCTATCATAATCTAAATATATTTTTCAGTACCTTTGGTATGATTCCAAGAACTTTTCAAATAATTACATTTATATATTTTTTCTTTAATAGCATCAGAAGTTTCAATATACTCGATACTTGTAGATATGGATACTTCTATCATTAATGAGATACTTCTACTCATTACATTATCCTAACTATGATATTTTATAAAATTGATATAAGGAAGACTAGTTTATGTAACCTTTATAACTATATTTCCTTCCACTCTATGTACCAGGTATATATCCTTTGTACTTTATCAAGTAATATTGGACATCCCTAACTTATTCCAAATATATTCTCCTGGATTAACTTGATATTTTTGTAACATAATATATTCATTGGAAATATCATATCTAGCACATAGTTTGTCATATGAGATAAATCCATCCCTGAAGAAAATTGAGTTATACCCACCATTTCAATCTCCTTATATTTATTTGTACATTACTTCTGGGAGATATTTATGACATGTGAAATTGGAAACATATCCCTCTTTAATTGTTCCAACTTGTATTTTTCAATATCATGTCAGCGTATGTACATTAAATTAGACCAACAAACCCATATAACTACCTCAGTAGATCTTTTCACCTAGAACTTGGGTTTCAAATTTAAGTTTATTTTTGGAGAGTTGCTTTTAAACTAGTATTAACTATTTGTAATAATAAAAAACTATTTTACTTATTTTATCAAAATATTTTACTAAAAAACTATGGCACTCTATCTAATCTCTTATAGACACACAGAAAGCATTTGACCCAAAAAAATTAATTATCACAATGCTTAAATTAATTTATAAATGTATCTCTACAATGTTTATTCCTTATTCTAATTTTAATGTGTCACTAACCCTTTTTGGTTATGTCTTATAAACACCTTCCTTGGAAAGTGGTTCTGAAATCCAATCCCCAATAAAATGATCATTTAAAATTTCTATGACAATTAGATTTAAAATGGATTTAAGCATTATGAATTATTGTAACCAATAAATCCACATTGTTTCCATTATTTTACCACCCATTTATAGTTTCACAAGAATATATCCCAACAACTTTACATTAGTATGAGAAACAACCGAAATACCATCTTTATTTTGGTATGTGGAATATTTTTTTTCTAAATTCACAATCAACCATTATTTTAAATCACTTCCATTTACTAGTTCTGATAAAGATTTATTATTTTCAATGAATAATATATCACCTTAACTTAGTGATCATAAAACCATCACACTATGGTTTTATCTATCCTATATAGTATGTGTTACTTGAAAGCTCCATTTTCCATGATCTCTTGTGGAAATTATTCCTATAACAACTACTTGTGCATATGACGACTTAAATTTATTTGATTCTATCTAGTTCCCACGATTTCAAATATATTTTTACACTATTTTATAGTAACATAGTCTTTTAATTGAATCTAAATTTTCTATCTTAACGATTTATGAAATATCATTAGAAACATTGAGCATATTTAATTGGGATGAACATTCTATTTTACTTGATACATGATTTTTTATTAACTCTTAAAAATAATTGCATCTAAAAACATATATTTGTGAAATAATGGATTTTATTTATATTATAACCCATATGATATCCATTCATCCATATAAATGGAATTTAACACCGGTGATTTTAAAATATATCTTGAAATGATAAAGTAATATTTTCATGAATTATAAGCCTCATAATTTATCCTACTTATAATTAAATCATGGTTATAATGCGTATAAGGCAATGTGAATATATAAATAAATCCACTCAAAATTTTCATGATCAATGAATGCTTGGTTAATATATGCTTTGACTCACGGGCCTGGAAACTCATATGTTCTAACCATGCATGTTCCCTACTTCATATTTACATTCCTTAAATTTTAATGGAATAATATTAAGTATGTTAACTTACCTCTAGATTCTCCTTAGAGTAGTCCACATGGTCAAGGAAAAAAATCTTAGGAATCTTTTTAGATTACATTTTTTTGAAAGGATTCTTTGTCTAGAACTTGATAAGTAAATATATTGATAATATTTAATGTTGTTACACCTAATGATTCTCAAAACCATATTAATTATTTCCTTGATATATGATTTTATTTTTACTAGAAAAATAATTATCTTTCAAATCCTAGGTATTATAGTGTATTAAATTTTATATAAATAATTTATTATCGATGATTTATATATTACTAAAGTATTAGTTAAGTATGAAACATCACAAATTTTATTTATCCAAAATGAAATAATGTCTCATTACATCCAATAGAAACATGAGATAAATGATTTTTTAATACTCAACAATAAATTATAGTTCAACTAGGATCAATCAACATGGGAAAATAGAATTCATGTTGTTCTCATTATAGACATAGAAATCTCCCTTCCCCGGTTACATGGAGAATTCACCTTACTTTGTGTAATGTTTCTGAACATAGTAAGTTCATATATTTAGATAAAAATATACATCACATATATAATATCTAATAACCAATATTTAAAATAGAAATATTACATCCAATGAAGAATATACCTAAAGTAAAATAATTTTATTGCTTATTTTTCAATTCACGACAATTTCTCTTTCAATGGAATATCTTTACACATGAAAATCCAATAACCTCCTATTCAATGATCCCATATTTATATTCGGGTTATTTTAAGGATTTTGCAAAAGATCAATTGAATTAAAAGTAGTCATGGGTTTTTTCAACCTTGTCTTCCAAATTTTTCACTATAATAACTAATGATTTAAATATCTTTAAGTCCTTAACTTCTCAAGGAACCTCACCAAAAATATATCAAAGTGGTTTCTCAATAATCATAATTTTATAAATCTCAAAAAAATATAAAAAAATTTTATATGATCAGAGAATTAACTTTATTGAATGATCATGATTCAATATGAATTCTTATTTCAATTTATATGTATTCAGCGTAATCATAATATCATCAATTTCTTACTTCACTTTCTCCTCCCCAACTTTTAAGAGATTGGACAGGATGGTATAGCCATCTATTCTCTTATTTTACTTTCACAAATATTTGGAAATTGAAATGAATTTTATGATATAAACATAAAATATATCCTCTATGAGTCTCTTGTAAACTTAATTTTTACCCTCACTTTCTTTCCAAGGTAAATAAAAAAGTTATTTGGGACTCCAACACATATAATTTACTTTCATATCATAGTACTATGCACAAGATCTCGCACCACTGTTAGAAATTATTTTACATTAGAAATTCTCCATTAACTAATATTGATCATAGTGTATGTGTGGTATTGATTTATTTTTTTTCTAAAACATAAGAAATATATGATTCGTACTTTTATATTTATTACCAATTATTTTACATTTTATATTTTCTTAATTTTAAATGTCTCCCATTATTTTATAAATTCATTGTATCCCTTAAATAATAGAATCATATTACTCAATATATTGATTCTTCTAGTGGAAATGATCCTTAAAACCTTTCTTTATAGTCCAAGATATGGCTACACCATTACTAAAAGAGTTTCAAGGTTGTATTTTTTCTTTACAACTTCTATAACTCATAACTACTTGATGAACTAAGTGAAATCCTAGCTTCTACAAATTATAACAATACATTACTCAATTCCTTGCCTATAAAGTTGCAATAAGTCATCTATAACTAGTTATTTTTTGAAAACGTTAATTAAGTCAACCAAAAACTTTCATAATAACTATCCAATAATAGGAGGAACCCCTAAATAGGGCTAATGAGCACCTCAAATTTACAGTTTTTTGAAAATTCACATGATGGAAGGGATTAATGACTTAGTATTTTCATTGAGGGTTTTTATAGTTTTCTTAAAAAATGAAATCTATTTCTATCTATAATACTTTCACTATGTTATCACATTCATAACTTATCCATTTTTTAATATAGAACATTCACTGCACAAGATCATTTTATCTATGTTTGTTTTTTTATTTTATCAGATAATGTCTAAACTGAACACACATAAATGTAGTAAAACATGCATAAATATTAATTAAAATAACAATGTGATCAAGATATTATATAATGGTGTGTCTTTTTAGATAATTATGGATCAACTGAGACCCTAGGTATAACTCTATGAGTCACATCCAACTCTACTTGAATTACTCACCCCATCTGATCTTCTTGATTCCCATATGATATTTCTCTAAATTTTGACATGAATTGAATATTAATTCATCATCTTCATTATAAATAAATACTCACACATAGATTTTGGGTCTAATAAATGATGGATTCACAAGATATGAGAACTCTTGGAAAAACATTCCATTATAGATATAATAAGGTGAGGGAAACACATAGATTTTCATTTGTTTAAATAATCATTACATTAATTTCACTTGAAATAAATAAATAAATAAATAAATAACATATATTTTATGGTTTAATATCATGATCAATAAACATGCCTAAAACCCAAATAAAGAAATTAAATTTACAAATAATTATACTCATGGGGATTTATTATGAAAAAAAATAAATTAAATGAATTTTAATTCAAAAAATAAAAGTTTCACAATCTCCAAAATAAGTTTATTAAATTGAAAACCATTTTTAAATATTTTCAAAAGGTTTTTATAATTTTTTGTTCCCCATGTGTTTTATAAACCCCTTGGAGGGGTTATGGGACTTAACTAGGCATGGATTGGACCAAACGGGTCTGGGAGAGATAACCTAGCCTGATCTACATTAGGGAGGCCCCAAGGGTGGCTAGGTGGTGGGTGGTGAGTGCCTCATACATGAATTTGATGAGACATGCATAAGGTAAAGTTTACATCACCCCAAATGTTTACAAAATAAAAAATTTTATCTTATTATATTGTTTAAGAGATAGCATGATGGACTGTCTGATATCCCCTTTTAGTACATGTCCCCAATCAGTGGGGGGTTCAGTATAACAACTTGATAATATATATATATATATATATATCTCTGTGTGTGTATTTATTTATTTTAATTTTTTAATTTACACAAATGTGTGGAAATATCCTACCCTCCTCATGGGTTATTATTCATGTATGTTACTATTCATCCATAGGTATTATATACGAGTGGATGACTTACCCATTTGTTAATTTAAGATTGATTTTAATTGTTTTTAAGTGAAAATATTGATAATTAGATCTTTAGATGGCTATATCTTAGTTATCTAACCTTGTATTGAATCTCCACTTATAAAATTGGGACGATTTCTATGACTTTGACTCAAATTCATAAAAATTTAATTTTCTTTTTATTTTAATTATCATAGGATTTATATGGTACCACCTTTTGGTTCTAGGCACACTGCATAAGTGTTTCAAGCTGGAGAAATAAATTTTTATACACCATGATCAATGTTGTAACATATTTATTAGTGATGTACAACTTGATTATTTACTTGATGACATGATGTGAATTATGTTATCATAAAAAATTATAATAAAAGTTATAAATAACAATTGGAACCATTACTCATTTGATTTTAATTGAAAATTCATTTTTCTCACTACCAGAGATCATTGATTGAAATTATTGAAGTTGAAAACTTCTAGATCATCTAAAAACACTTCAGAAAAATTCTTGACCACTGAACATCAAAATCATGGGGATCATGGGGAGAAACAATGGGCTTTTCAACATCATTACATTTATGGAAATATACTACTTTCATATAAGAAGGCATCCTTGGATTGAGGTGTCCCAAACCTCTATTTCTCGCTCTAGAACTAATGAAAGGTGGAGAGTCTCTCAAATTCAATTTAAGAATATTCCATCTAAATAGTGTATATTTTCCCTCATATATGTTGGTAAGAAATTATTAAAATTTCACATATTCCCAATAATAAGTTTTCTTTCGAAAAAATCCATATTCATCACTTATGAAATAGAGAAAAAGTCATAAACGTCATAAATAATTTTTTAATTACTTGTAAATTAATATAATATTACGTGATAAATTTCTATGTTATTAACTCGGCTTGACTCTCCCATAAAAATGTTTAGTGAACCTTGAACATTAAATATTAAAAATTAATTCAAAAAATAATTTTCTTTGTATTCACTAAATATATTGAAAATACAATGTGTTAATAAATTCAACACTTATTATTCTTTACATGAAAAATATTGAATTTCTTTATTTCCTTATGATGATTTAAACTTAAACATAACCTATAACCCATTGTAGGGCCCACCATGTCCTAAAATCCAATTCATAATAACTGGTCAAGATTTTGAATATTCTTTGTGTGTGTCCCTCTTGGAAGTTATCTAAATTTTAGTTTTTCATAATCATAAAACAATGGTGATATCTTGTAACACATCAAGGCCCTTAAAGAGAAAATTATTAGTCATAAAAAACAACCTCTTATGAACACACATTATTTAACCCTTTATATTGATCTCAAGATATCTAATAATTCACGATGAAAACATTGTTCCATTATCCTTTCTTACTGAGTATTTTTTGTCTTACAGGATGGAATTATCTTATTCTGCATTATACACGAATTTAAAAAAGGTACTACCATCATGGTTAACTGGGCCTAAGATATCAGTTCCTTTATTTAAATAAAGAACCATATCTTGATCATTCAAGAAATGTCATACCACCTATGTTGTACCCAAAAAATATACCTCACCATAACATTAATATCATGGTTTTCATCATGCATCAATATATGTGATCACATGGTGCACACTGATATTGATATCATGTCTAGAGACTAATACACGAGATCCTGGATAAGAACATTCAATGACACCCAAAACATGTGGTGTTCTTATAGGTGATTCAAAACTCATGATCACATATACTAAAGATCATCAAATAAAAAATTCATTATAAGAAGTATGATGCTTATAATTACCCAACACATGATATCCATACATCATCTATGTCTCATCATGATGATGTATCATATTATTGGATATATGAATTTAAGATTAATGTCATAGTATCTCAAGGTTCTTATTACAACTGTGAAATTCTATAACCTTTTTATATGAAAAATTATCTAAGAAAATTACCATGTAAATATTGGATAAAAATGTATCAAAATAATATGGTAATAATAAATCATATACATCACCCTATATACATGTTATAGTAATCGAAAAGTTTAATTCATGAAACACCCTAATATATTTGAATATATTTCACATTAATTGGTAAATGAATTTGAAAACTTGTGAAGTGAAAAACTTTATAATTATGTGAATAATTATCATATATTATAAAATAAATTTCATTATATTGTATTTAAATGAAATAAATTTTTTAATTATTTTTTCTAATTTACTCAAGAAATATTATTGATTCTATTGAGATGTTTTGAAGTATTTTGTTTCTGAGAATATTTTATGTCATATATGATTTAATTTAAAATTTATTTAGAGTATTAAAAATATGAAAAATTATTTTCTATATAGGTGTAAAATGAAAATAATGGTTATAAATTTGTTGGAAATGAAAAATAAAATAATTTAAAGGTAAAAATTAAATGTTTTTCTAAAAAAATTCTTTTTTACGCTTAATGTGTTATTATTTTAATTAATTAAATTAATCACTATTTAAAAATTTTATAGAGAATATATTAAATATAATGTTTTTACATTTCATTTAATGGTTTTTACTAGGCACGTAATTGGATTAAATTCATTTTTATGCTTAAAATGAATTTTTCTAAAAAAATGTTTTGTTGCATTTCAAGAACTTATTTTCATATAAATTTATAAAACTTATAGAAATTTTATTTGTTAAAATTATTTCCATATTTGTAATAATCTTATTAAAATTTGGTATTGAGACCACTTTCATATTTTTCATAATTAATTATAACCATGCTAAAAATTTGTCATTATGGTAAACGTTAAAAGGGTTTATGAGGTGTTAAACAAAAAAATAAGGGTTAAAATAAATAAAAACTTATCTAAATCCATTTTTTTGAATGTATTTAGACCCAAAATTTATATATATATCAATTTTGGTTAACTTTGTGCCACTTTAACATTAATACAACTTTATTATTTTTTAATATTTTATGTATTTCACTACTGAAAAAATGATCTATACCCACAGTTTTGTGAACTGTTGACAACCGAGGAATCGATATAGCTCTATGGCCTATAACCACGCTTTAGAAAACTGTGGGTATATCTTTTTATGCCACTGTGTCATAGATTTATACACACTTTCCATCTTTTCACAACCTTATACCCACGTTTTTAAAATTGTGGGTATACGTATTTGTAAAAAATGGGGTGGGTTTCAATCACACGACATGGCCTCCAATCTTGGGATTCCTCACCAATCAAGATGCATCATATATGTTTATATATATTTAAATTTATCTAATTATATTAATATCATCGTCTGTATTAGAAACAATTCAGGCCAATGATTTTACATAACGCGGCTTTCCCTTCAGTCATGAGAAGACAAACCAACCAACCTACATCATTTACGTCTATATATATTTAAATTTTTGTATTTATATTAATATCATTGTCTATATTAATAAAAAATAGGCACGTGGATTTTGATCCCAAGACATGGACTTCAATAACAAGACTCCTAACCAATCAACCTGAATTAACTAAAAAATCTGCTGGGTTTTGATCCAGTGACCTCTGTTTCATTTATACATGGCCTAACCGACCCAGCTACCAAACTTTTGTTATGTCATATCTATAATTATTTAAATGTATTAATTTATAGCATCAAATTAGTAAAAAAACATGTGGGGAGTATCTAACCCACACATTTTTGACACCAATAAAGCAACACTACCACTGTTCCAATAGAAATTATCTTTATATATATAGATTATTTTATATACATTTATTCGGATGAAAAACATAAGTGACCCTATACATGCAGTTCAATAAAACTGTGGATATAGATTTCACCTATACCCATAAATTTCATGAACCATGGGTATATGATTATATACAAAATAATATACCCATGGTTCATAAAATCTATGGATATAGATGACACCTATACCAACAGTTCAATGTTAACCGTGGGTATAGGTTTTCCAAGAGCTTTCCCACCCAATATTTTGGATCCCAATGCTTACATGTGTACCCTATACCAACAGTTTAGCAAGAACCATGGTTATAGGTTAGAAAATGCCACTTGTACCCATAGTTTATGAAAACTGTGGGAATATGTGGGTCTATATCCATGGTATTTGGGAAAACCATTGGTATAGATCCATTTTACAGTAGTACTTGTTAAAGTTCTACCCACCTCACTTATAAAATAGAACATGCTCTCTCCACATGTTTATAAACTTTAATACCTATAGTTCTACCAATAACTACACAAATATCTTACTAAATTACCACATAATTTACTAAAGCAATCAGTTTTCCAAAATACCAACCCTTTAAGGCATATGATGTAGGCCAAAGGAGGCTTCACATAGAGGAGGTAATTGTCATTACCAATCTATTTTGAGTTTGTTTCTTCCATAACCTCCAATAAATATTATATAACAATATTAACTTGATTAAATTTGTATAATTACTATAATGAAATTTTTTAATTCTAATGGGGCATCCATTTTCTACCTACTATACATCATATGAGAAATGACAATGTCGTTCGTGCCTAAATATAGACTACCACCTCCACGAAGCAATGCGATTCATTTTTCATGTCCTCTATACATGGATGATCATATGGAATAATTTTATGAATATATATATGATATTATTATGATTCTTTAATGGTGAATTATAATTTACCTTAATTTATTTCTATCAATTGAAAAGTAAAAATATCACCCATGCGTATGTATGTTCCATCATCACCACCTTATATTAATTGATATAAAAGTTTTTTAATGAATAAATATGATAATTATAAGATAATAAATATTACGGAGATTATGAAACTGTGAACAAGATGTAAGGACTAGAACCGTCAGACCATAACATGCATGGAAAACATACTAGTTTTCACTAGAATGTTGATTTTAATGAATAATGTTTAATAAATGGGTAATTATAAATTATAAGGGAATACTATATTATTTTATAATTATGAATAGGGTCCTATTATAGATTTATAATAAAGATAAATTTATTAAAAAATAACTTTGGAGCATTTATGATGAAATTTAGGAGCAGAGGTAAGGGTTTATGTTATAGTGTCATTTTTAATCGAGATTATTTGTGCTTGAATCTCCTTTGCATGAATTATATTTTATTTATATCTTAAGAACAATATATTTTATTATCCAATGTATATATTTTGTGGTTTTTAGGTTTTAAATTCATTATCATCAACTTGGTACTTAAATCTATGGATAAAATGTTATAAAGAAAAGATGACTTTATTTCCTCTTTGGCTGAAGAAATTTTTCTTTCATGTCCATTTTGTAAGAATTTCAATAATATTATTTTTTATGATCACATAATTATTTAAATTATTTTTAAACCATATTTTAAATTCTTTTAAAATGATTAAAAATAAATGTTTATAATGTTGTTTGAATATTTTTATATGGCTTTTTAAATAAAGTATAGAATAAAATATTTATTTTATTGTTTACCACACAAATGGATTTTAACATTGTCATGAATATTAATTAAATTTAAGATTATTTTAAATGTTTCCATGGTAATTTTTAAATAAATTATATTTCTCAATATTCTAGGTGTATTTATTTAAAATTTTATCAAAATTTGAAGACAAATTTCTCATGTTTCACAGAAAGTTTCCAATGTTATTTTAAAGGTATTTTTATTTATGTCATCATATTTGTCGTTTCTTATTCTTTACTAGGGATAAGATATAAATTTTCCTTCCATTTTATTTATTTGTATTCATTATTGTTTTATGATGATGAAAAGTTTATGAAACCTGTTTTTTTCATGGGTTATGCTATGATGGAATGATGAATGTTTCTATGATCTTATGGAACACATATGTATGGTTTTAATTTTTTAATGGATGGTACTATTAAATATATCTAATGCATTGGAAAATTATGTATATCTCATGAGGTAATATGAAATAGTATGGGGAGTGAACCCCTTCCAAGGATGAAAAGAGGTTTTGAAGTGAACCCATTCCATTATTAGACATTCTCCACTTTATGATGACAATAATAGTAGTGATACATAACTAATGAAATAATTTTCTATGCTTATGAATATACGACAATTCCTATGAAATGTTATTTTTCTTTTTTATATTCTCTCATGGATCATAATTTATTAATAATGTTTCCTCACTCTTATGAATAATTTCTTTTAAAATGATAAATATTTATGACATAACTCATGATTTATTATCTATGAATTATTGGGTATAAAATTTGAAAGTTACGATCATGATACCATACACTTATGCTTATCTTTTGATTTTGTAATATCATTGATTTATATATCCCATGTTTATCCTTATTTAGAATATTATCTCACCCTCTCTTATATTTTAATTTTCCTAAGGTTATGAAGAAATGTATTAAGAAATGTATAATAAGGGTTTTATGAGAGAATAGGTATATAGGAGATGCTTAATATCTTTGATGAATAAGTTGATTATGTATCTAGTCATAAAATACACTAAACCATTATGGTTCTATAATGTGTAATATTATAAAATGTATTGAATGTTCCTATATAATGATGCAATATTTATGTATGTAATACTTGGTTCACCTCAATTTTTATTAGAAAAGTGTTATTTATATTTTGTGGATTATGTTATGACGAAAATTAAAATTAAACTTAAGAAAACCTATAATTAACTAAAAGTGATATAGGGTGAATTTAATAATTCCATATGTTGATAAGAATGTGTCATAATTTAGGAAATATCAAAAATTAATTTCATGATTATATGATTTCTCACTTTGAATATTATGGAATAATTTTTGTACAATGATTTTTGGTTTTATTAAATGGATTAAACCAAGAAGAATTGTGATAATATCGAATGCAATTATTTTACTCTTCATCAACCAAAAAACATGGGATTTGCAATGAATTTTGTTGTTGTTATATCCATGAATCATGTTGATCTTCTAAATAAGAAAAAGAGAAACCAACACACAGTTGATTCTTTCATGAGGAAACATCCACTTTTTTTAATTGGGTCTTATGATCCACTAGTGGACAAGTAATTGATCATTAACATTGAAAATATATTTTTCATTCTCTAGTGACCAAACCATAAAATATTTTCCCCATTGATGTATCATTTAGAAGATGAGGTAGATAAATATTGGAATCTTATAAATAAAACAACACAATAGGAAAAAATTGAATCCATGGATTGAGATTAGTTTAATAATTTATTTTTAGAATGCAATTTACCTAAAATCTTCACATGAAAATGGAAAGGGAATTCCTTGAGCTTAAGTAGAAGAATAATTAATATTTTGGTACCTAGGAAGAAAAAATTTTAAATACTTGTGATGTATGTTTCATGTTATATCATTAAACTTGAAAGGAAAATTGATTGGATTATCAATGGATTAAAACCAATTCTTCAAAAGGAATTGAACATAATGGACTTTCACTACTAGAAAAATGATCTATAGTCACGGATCTATAGACACAATTTAAATGATATGTGTCTATATTTAATATATAGATATATCCAAATGGATGGGCATGGAAATAGGTCCTCTGAATATTATTTGGATTAGGAATTTCCTCCCCCACCCAAAAACCTCTCCCTCCTGGAAGCCATCTCCCTCCCACATCGCAATTCCTCCTCCCTCACCATTCCTCCTCCCCTCCTCCCCTTTGGATTCCTACTCCCCTCATCCTCCCTCACCATTCCTCTTCCCCTCCTCCCCTCGTAATTCCTCCTCCCCTCATGATTCCTCCCCCCCTTCAACTCTGATGCATCTAGCAAACCTCTCCACTGGCTCCAACGCGACTCTGATGCCTCCATGCCAACGTGGCTTCGACACTGCCATCCCACCTCACCAATGACATGACCTACCCACCTCCTAGTGGTCTCCTTGCCTCCCTATCGACACTGCTCCGAGGTGGCCTCCCCAACTCCTCCTCCGGTGCACCTCCTACATAGATATTTGAGGTAGGAATCTTCATCTGTTACCTTTGTTTTTAGTCTTATTTATCCTATATAATTTTAATGGTTCCCATTAAAGTTTTCAGTACTGATTCCACCATAACATGATGGAATTGACTAGGAATCTTGGTTATTTACTATTTCTTAGATATTAGATGTATCGCGGTGCAGAACACATGCCATCACTCGTCATTTTGGTGATGGTATGAGGCTTAATGGATTTGTTTTTAATTTTCAGTTAAATTGATTGTAATTTCTTAGTAATCAAGTGTATCTTGTTAGATATTTTTCCTATATTAATTTCATGGGTATATTTTAGGCCTCTTTTATGTAGTTGGTTGTGGTTTCAGAATGTGTAAGCACCTCAATAATATTTTAGGCATTTATTCCTATTTGGTTGTTTTTAAATAATTAATTATAAATTTTTATAATTAATTTTTTCTATTTCATGGCATGAGATAGGTTCCTGGGACATTGTTTGATCATAGTTTTAGGTATTCAGCTTTAGAGTTTTCATTATAAGGTAGGTTGGGTGTTCTATATTTGTTATATTTCCCTAATTGATAGTTGTTTATTAATTTATTTATTTATTACATGACTATTTGTTTTCTGGGATCTCCTTGAGATCCATTGTGGGTCATCTTTGAGAAGTGAGGGTCTCAGGTGTCTCATAGAGGGGTTTTGTTCATAAACCATCTCTCTTGGTTTTTGATTCAAGATAAAACCTCACATGATATTAAGTGATGCATAACGGTAGGAAAGGGGAGAAACATGGATATACTTCATTCCTTGGGATTTGAGTTTGGACCTGTGAGTGGTCTATCCATGGTTCTTTCTATGTAGGGTGTGTTGTTAGAACCCTCAAGTCGTTAGAGACCTTTTTTGAGATTCTTTGTTTTAATGTTGGTTAGATGGGAGGTTCCCCTCAAGTTTTTTGATCTAGAACCCTCAATGTGAGTAGTTTATAGAGAGATTTTCCATGAAGGTTTTGGTTTGAGATTTTTTCAAATGGAGGTGTAGTGTGAGACCCAGGTGGGGTTTTTATATTTTTTGGAAAACTTTCCATAGGTGATACCAATGGGATTCTTTTTATGTTCATAGAAATTTCCTTGGGTATTCCAAGAGGTATATATTTAGGTGATTTACATATCTCAGAAGGAAGGAAAAAGTATTATTTTGGATGTTTCTTTGTTGTTTGGACCAATTTCTTATAGTTTGAGTTGTTGAAGTTTTGGAAATTCGTTTTGGAGGTTTAATCCAATTGCAACATTTTGGTTGGGCCGACACCAAAAGTTATTGGTTAAGGCTGGGTGCCACTAATATGAGGTTTGAGATGGTTTTGAGTATTCCTTGAGGAATTTATTATGGGTGTGGTGTTTCTTGATGATTCCCTTGTGGGTGAGGTGATGATCATGGATGGGTTAGTTTTCAAAGTCTCCAGATGAGGTTTCCCTATCTATATTGGATCATGATTTGATAAACGTGATCTAGGGGAACATGGGTGCCCCATGTTTTATTATCCCTAAGAGGGTCTGTGCTAATTTAATCATTGGTGTCTTTGGGTGTTACATTAGAACTTGGAGTTTGGAAATGTGAGCCTATTATGGCTATTTTTGTAATTTTTTTCATGAATTTGACTGAATAGTGTTTTATACCTTATACCAAAGATGGTTGAGGAAGCTCCTTGCTGAGGTACTAGAAATAGGATTATAACTTTGGGATATTGATGGATCTGGATTTGGCCCTGAGATTGATTTGATTTTTTCTTTTATTGGCCTACTGGTTGTGTTAGACATGTCCTGGGGAGCTAATGGGTGATCTGAATTAGTTTACCCCCTGTTTTAGAGTTACAAAATGGATATAGGGTGGGAATGGATTTTTAGAACACACTGATAGTGGTCCTAGATTCTGAGCACTCCCATCATTAAATATTTTTCTCCTCCCTATATTTGAATTGAAAAGCTTATCCACTTGTGATAGAATGATATAATCACATGATATTCTTGGAAAAAAGACTTGATATATTCAACTATAAGTATATGAGGCAAAAACTTTATAAAACAAGATATTATAAACACACTGATAAATGCAGTATATAAATCATTGAGCATGTGATTCCAATATAAAAATTAATATTGGGGTTGTTCAGCATAACCTCAATGACCAGTTAGAATTAGGTTGTCCAAATTTTGAGATTCCATACAGTTTTTCATTATTGAAAACCTTAATTTATGCTTTTCACCCCTTGAGGGATGGTCTCACTTTCTTCATCATGGAAAATCTAACTTCAATATTATTCTAGGATGGACAATTCATTCTTATTATACCCAAATAATACAACAACCATCCATATCCCTAATTGTTTTCTTTAATTACCTATAGGAAAGTATACATAAAATGAATGGGAATAAAGAGGAGATACCTTTCTAGTAGTTTTTTCAGGCTGTAAATTTCTCTTACTAAGAGTATTCCTACTTCTAATAAAACTACATCTATTCTTCTTAGGTATGCTCCCCCTTTTTTCATCCAAGTTCCTGTGAAATGACATGTTGTACCAGGACTCAAAAGACTTATATAGAAAACTTCTACAATAATGTTAATATCCCTTGAAACATGATCTTCAATTATATGATTGATTTTTTTTTATAAATTCCTTTTTGTTTTCCAGGCATCCTCTAGACTTTATTTTCCTATTTCCTTAGGGTTTTTCCATTCTCAGGTCATCCATATGAGGAAACCTTTTACAACATTCTTCATACTAAAAATATTCAAATTAAGTTTCATAATATTTATAATGAAAGGAAGAAGATTTAGTATCACATGATAATTTAGAAAAGTGTGGTACCTTTTTCATGGGGTTGGTTTTCTCATCATCATTGGATGGTTCAACTTGAATATCCACTGCATTTTCATAGACTTATATCATATTATTTAATGTGTTTCTAGATTTAAGACACCTAGATTGTGCCTCATGAGGTTCCTTTTATTTATAAAACAATTTTTATATTAAGATATTATGGTATCCTGTCTTATTATACACATTAGATTATGGACATTTTTATCTCTTCTATGAGATCATTATACTTCACATTTACACTTCTTTTCTTCTTTTCTAATAGTTTTACATTCTTCTAATGTATGGAATTATGGTCAATGTAAGAAATAAAATCATCTCTTAGAATATATTCTGTATAACCATCATATTCTTCTTCTTCTAAACTACTTGTAATGTCTATTCATATCTTAATTTTATAGGTATATATGTCTATTAATGGAAAATTCTATTTTCTTAGTTTTTCATGGATGTTTCTATGTTTCTTATTTTTCTTGCAGTTATTAGAGAAATTTGGGTGGCTGGTGCAATGGGGAGGGGTGGTAGACGCAAGGGGTGGTGGAGAAGGGTGGGGGGTGCTGGTGCAGAGGGAGGGGGAGCTGGAGAAAGAGGTGTTTGGTGGGGGATGTTGGTTGGGGGGTGTGGTGGGGGGACTGGTGGTTGGGGGGGTACAGGGGGGAGGGGGACTGATGCGGGGCTGGTGGGGGAGAGGTGGGGGTGGGTGGACTGGTGGGGGTGTCTTGTGTAGGGGGTGGTGCGGGGGGGGGGGGGGTGACATTCGTATAGAATATTATTTTTTTCACTTGATGATACACATGTGATAGAGTGAGATTGATTCAAAGTGGTGGGGTGTTGGTGGGGTTATATTGATTTGACGGTTCATGTAGAGGGAAATTCTATATCTTTGACGCCTATTTTTATTATTGATGCAATCACACTAATGGATTGTAGGTGAAAAATATCAATATTTTATTCTTGTATAAGAGTATCATTAACTATCTAAGAGTTCATGAATTTTAAAATAGAAGAATTATTTTCTCTATTTGTGGTGGTAGATAGATTATAGGAGGATTATAACAGTTTATCCAACCACATAATCCATACAGTACTGCATCGTGATTCATGTATGATGCACCCAATTTGTGTATGATATTTTTCTAATATATTTTTCATAGATCTAACCATACTTATTAGTTTTATTTTATCTTTTAATTATAGGTGCATGCTGGTATTAGAACATCATGTTACAATAGTGGAGTTTCAAAATTCATGTGTTCAATTATCTAGATTGGATGGATCCGCTATGGTATGCACTTGGACATTATAGTTCATTCATTTAATTTGTAAAAAAATTTATCAACACCTATTATATTATTTCCTTTCTAACTAATCATGTTCCTCCCACTTCAATTTTTAGGTTAAATTAATGACGATTCATCTAGTCACTTGCATTTTGTTGAAGTCTCCCGGGACCCGTTCCTATGTGTTGCGGCGACCGTCGCCAAAGGTGAAGCAGTTTGGGCTGATTTGGTTCACCACCAACGGTTTAAGGTGAGTTTTTACTTTATTATTTTATGACTATTAGTTTATAATTGGGGGTTTTGTAATTTTAGATCCCTTGGTAATTTTATTATAGCATGTTGATCATCCTTGAGGTGGTTTCGAGTCACTGAAGTCAAAGGCGACTCACCGCGTATGCATAGGTAAGCATTTATATAATAAGTTCTATTGTTATATGTATATCCTCCCATGGAATCACGATTATATATAATGGTCTAGGTGTACTTATGTATATATATGGAAAATGCATATGTGTGTGGGTGATAATGGGCATATGCATGTGAGTATATATATAAGGATCCTCTTCTGCCTTTCCAAGGCCATGAAGACATGTACATAGGGGTTAGTACAACAACCCAACCTTTTCATACATTAATATTAAATCATTTTAAAGATAAAAAACATAATAGTATTACACATAGAGTATCCAAAGGTTTACTGTCTTGGGAAAACTAGGACCATACATAACACTTACAACATCAAGCATAAACATTTTTTTAATATCTTCTTCCCAAGATTCTTATTGGCACTTGACCCCTCCTTAGTACATATAGGCACCTGAAGATATATATAAAAAGATGTGAGATAAAATACCAATAAGAGGATATATAATAACAATATAACAATGGGTGATCATAATCATAACATAGGCAAAAGATCATAAACTTAAGGGGAATCATTAATAAAAGACTTGAAATATGACAATGCATAAAAATGAAACATCATGTCTTAGTGGTTAACTACCAAACATACCTGTGACCAAATATATAATCTTGTTCACACATAATTTCACATTTACTCATGAGATTCATCACTTTACACAATGCATTGGAGCGCTGTATAATTCCAGGCACACTCGTCATATTGAAACATTCATATTGCGCTATATAATTTCGGGCACACCCGTCACATCATAACATTATCATTTATCATGCATGCCACAATGAACATATAAAGAAAATGAACATAACTAAACCATAAAAAATAATGGTTTTCATCTCATAAGAACACATTCATAAATATTGGGTTCCCCAAAAGAAAGAGGGAATAACATACATGTTACAAGAACCGTCAATCTTGAATGAGAAGTAAAAGGTGTGTTCTTAAAAGAAGATTTATTTTGGAAAACATTTGGTTTGAAATAAATACCAGTAAAGAAGATGTATATCCCCTAAAATGAAATAAAATTATGAAGAAAATATTTTTAAGGAGTAACCATATCAAAAAAGGGTGAAAGAGGGAGAACCTGAAGGATGAAAGTTGTGTTCGAGAATTTCCCCTTACCTTATATCCGAACACTTCCTTCACTTTAATGTCCTGTATAATGACATTATATTCATTAATTATAAATTAAAGAAACTTTTATACATGAATATGGTTCATTTTAGTTTCATTATGTTATTTTATGGGCCTTTTGATAATTTATAGAGTTTAAAAATGTTGTTCAGGAATGTTCATTTTTATGGCTTTCCTGAGCATTTCTCATGTATTCATGAATTGAAGTTCGTGTAGAACATGGATAAACATCCAAAACATATATTACATGTTAATAATGATATTAAAGAATTTAAGAATATCTTATAATTAATTACATTTTATTCCATGTGTATGAATCATTAGATAAAAATTAAATGATGATTGTTTGAGTTAATTTGGGCGGTTTTTCGACCACAACAAACTTATTTTGATCAATCATTTAGTAACATGTACATAAATTAGATACAGAACATTAAATAGGACATAATACATGTATAAAAATTATGGTTCAACCATAAAAATGGTTTCATGAATAGATCAGAAGGTAGAAATGAAAAAAGAAAACATGTTGTTCTTGAAGGTGATAGATTAACACCTCACGAACAACGTTTTCTTTTATAAAATAAACGGAATAAGAGAAGGGGGTTGAATTGTATAATATCCCATTAGTATCATAAAATTCATTTATATTTATGATACTAGAGTTACCATACCATTTTAACAAATATAGGTGGGGAGATATTAAGAAAATAACTTGAAATTGAAAGGGAATTAAAGGAGAAGAGGGAGAGAAATTACCTCTTGAATCATCCTCTTGAGATCCTCTTTAAGAGGCCTAGGCTTGGTATTTTTATGAGACCAGATGCTCTTGGACATGGGGGAGGGTATAGGGAAGATTATTGGGTAGAGGTTAGACACGTATTGAAGATTTAGAGGTGTGAGGAAATGAGGGTGTGAAGGGTGGTATTTATAGTGGAGGGGAGAGGGGTTTTCTCAATATAAAATTCATTAATTGATTATTTCCCCACAAGACAAGGAATAGTGAGTCTTCCATGACCAAGAATAGTAATATTATAATGTGTTCCAGAAAGAAGTGTTCTTATATCAGTAGAACATCATACATGACTCTATAATTAGCTTATTTAGCTTTTTTTTGTTGTTGTAAATTATGGTATTTCACTATTCATCAAAAATTCAAGTATATTAGAAAAATCCCAAAAATTCACTCCCACCATTTTTTGATGTTTAGAATCCAAAAAATGATGTCCATTTTTCAAAAATAAATTTCTAAATATGATTAATTTAATATTTAATTAAAATCACATTTTACTTGAAAAAAAACAGTTTTTAAAATTAAAAATTATTTTATAATGATTTCAAAAATTACTTAAGGACTTATAAAATTAACTTAAATCTAGAAGAAATAGATTTGTTAATTTATGAACAAATTTTAAGAAAATACATTTTATTTTTAATTAATTAATTACAATTAATTATTTATGACATACAAAAATACCATTACTTTTACTATGGTCAAATTGTCCCTTATAAGATGCCTTAATTTTATTTAATTATTTATAGGTAAGGTTAATATTATTTTGGACGATTTACTATTCATAAGGGTCATATTAATATTCGTAAGGGTAGGTTACTATTCATAAGGATAGGTAACTATTCACCAAAAAGGATTTTTGTTTTATTATACTCAAAAAATCATCTTGAACATGACTGTGTATGTCAGATTTTTGAAATTCAAAACATAGAAGTGGAAAAACTATGTTTAATGGTCACATAGTATTTAGTATCATGATATTTCATTATTCTTCCTAATGTGATTATACTATTGGTCATAATTATAAGAATAGAATCCCATTAATAAAAAATTGGGTCGTTACAGTTAAGGTTTCCCTATGTATATAAAAAGGTGAATATTCTAGGAGGATGGATGGAACAACTTAGAGTTGTTGCTGATAAAAGTGTCAAGAACTAAGTGTGGCTTGACTCCTTTTAGGTAGGGTCCCTATCATAGCCTATTTAATTCAAGAATGTTTTAAATTGCATTTATTTTCCTTCTTAATTCTGCTTCTTTATTTTAAATTGAAATTATTGATCACGTGCTAGTTAAGATAATTGTATTGTTTGATAAATAGGTTATGGTTTTGTAATAAAACCCCTCTAAAGGAGGTGAACAGACTGTAAAAACTCACAGTGGTATTTTATGCTTATATAGTTTTATTGACATTATTGCATTGATGTTTTCCTTATACTTTATGTCATTGTTATTCATAAAGAACACATCATAATTGACCCTTTTTATATCCATAAAGGGGGTTTCCCTCTTTTTATTAAAATGGTTGTTTGAACCAAAACACCCTTTAAGTGCTGTTAGAATTTTATGATGGAATTTCCCAAGTAGGCAAGTGTTGTAATGACTAAGTCACCACTAAGTGACCCCCTTTGATCTTATAAATGGAATTTTCATGTTTTAATGAATTGAATGAGTTAAATGGAACCAAACAAGGTTAAATTTTCACATGATAGACAATGCATCATGTAGTGAATTATTTAATGGTTAGGCCATCTTTCTAAAGTTTAACTGGATGGAATTAAATAAATAGTTACTTATTCATGGTGACTTGCACTCCACTTTTGAAATGTGTTAAGGGAAAGTGGTAAATGTTTAGTTATAACCAAACACCTCTTAAGTGTTTCAATTGAAAGTGATGTTTGAAAAATAGAGGTTTATTAATTATCATGTTATTTAGTATTGGGATGTACATATCAATCTGAATATTATTTTTTTCATCGTTGGTTATGGATTAAGATATCATTTATCATGTACAATTGACACACTGATCACATATATATAAGAAGTTGTCATATCTCATTTTTTACACTATTTTTTATAGGTGGTTTCTTATGATGAGGCTAGTTCTATCCACCACCATCGATGATAGTGATTTCAACATCAGATTTGGGTAAGGTTTAGTCAGTTTTTATTCTTTGGACCAATTTTAATTATGGCATTTGTGATTTTTGGGTTACTTATATTTTTGAAGTGCGTTTTGGATTTTGTTGAGGTGGATTCGATTTGACTTTGATGAAGGCTTACATGTGTATGTATAGGTAGGCATATACATATATAATTTAACCTTTTATATATATTCACTCATGGAAGTATGAATATATATATTGGGGCTAGGTGTGCTAATATATAGATATGAAACATTCATACAAGTGTAAGTGTAAAGGGGTATATAAAAGTATAAACATATATCTAAAGGCCCCCTTGTGCATATTTGGCCATGAAAATATGTTCATAGTGGCTAGGTGTCCTTATACATATGTGAAGTTTCTTATGCGTGCATGTGGAAAAAAGGAAGATTCAAGTTGTCATTGTCAAAAAAAACATGCCTTGAGGTTGAGGTAGGTTCCCTATACCTAAACCTTTAATTGGAATTATATAGTCACCTGATTGTTTTAAAAACTTATTTCCATAAATAGTTAATTTTGTTAATTTTTTTTTCTAATAACCACGGGCTTTTTCAAGGAAGAATATGAATATATCCCTTGAACATATTTGTAGACCTTATTCAAAGAGGTTAAAAATGATATTATTTTCTAGATACCAGAACAAGAGATCCAAAAACCATACATTGATCATCCTTAGAGACATTAATGAACTCATTCAGCTTAAAATCAAATTCATAATAAAAGACCACTACTTAATTTTACGAATTTATTAGTTCCAATACCAAGCTTCCTGATATCTTCTATAGTATCATGGAACTCACCAATAATATTTTTTGTGAAATATTTCATAAAGATTGGTGTAAACATATAACACTATAGGGTATAAATATGTAAGGATACATAATTAAATTTTGAGAGAAATTGATCAACTCCACTCAAAAAAACTGGAACAACTGAAGGTTCTGTGGTGGAAGTTATATAGGGTTGAATCCTTTTTATAAACTCAAAATAACTTAATACAAAACTTTATAAAGTTTGTAGTATTCCCTTCATTTCATTCCTAAAAGATTTAACCTCATCAATAATATATTGAGACAAGTCTAATTAAACCATTAAAAGAATTTGGAACTTGTAACTTTGAGATACAACCACAACACCAAGATCATTGAACTCAGACTTGTTAGTATAAACATCTTTAGAATATATAAATAGCCCATTCACATAATTAAGCTCTTTGAAACTTACTTCAGAAACAAAATTTTGAATATGAGAGAATTAATGGATATTTTAATTCAACTTTTTTAGATAGTCATTAGCCCAACCAACTTGTCAAAATCAACCTTGGGACTAGAGGAATTCTTAAGCTACCTAATCTTTTAATTAGTATATTTTATCTCCTGTTTCAGCTCATAATAATCTCCTAAAATATTATCAAACTCATTTAGAATATCATAGGCAAAATATTACATTTTATAACATTATGATATCTTATTAATAGAGGGTGATTCCTCATGCACAATAGGAGGTGGTGATGGTATAGGTGGTGTATGAAAATGTTCAATAGTTTCCATAACCACATCATCAGTTTGATCTACATCAGCAAGTGATCCATGTATAATTGGATCCATTGGATGATGCTCCACCCCTGATTATCTCTTCCTTCTGCAGTTTAAACACTAGGCATAGTCACAATTGGCCTTTCTTTAGGAATAAGAATAGTTGTCTCAATAATTTTTTCTTCATGTTGAACTCCTTCAGGGGGTGCATGGGGTGGGAACGTGGTGGGTGTGTAGGTGGGGGGGGGGGGTAGGGTGTGTGTAGGTGGGGGGAAGGGGGTGTCCTAGGGGGAGGGGGAGGGGGTGTGCAGGTGGGGGGGGGGGGGGTACAGGGTAGGGGTGTGATGAGGGAAGGGGAAGGGGGTGTCCAGGTAGGTGGGGGGCAAGGGGGTGTGATGGGGGGAATAAGTAAGGGTGTGTGAATGGATACATTGGCCATTAAACCATTATTGGGTCATCTAGGTTGATAAACCAACAATTAACCCCTTAAGACCATTCACTTTAGTTTCCCAAACCAATCCTAATATAAAAATAAACTCTAAACTACATACCTATGACTCAGAAAAAATTTATACCATTCTATCATGACCCAAACCACTTGCACCAAACTTGGGCAGGTGATGAGTTGAGTGTTCCACCTTGATACTTACTCTCATTTCTGTAGGAAATTTGTTTTTTTTAGAGGATTTGAATATGCAGGCGACCTGTTTTTTTTGGAATGCATAGGCTGTTCAAGGGGGGGTCCAGGAGGTAGGGGTAGGGAGAGGGGGGAGGGGGGAGGGGTGGGAGGGCGGGGTGTCCAAGAGGGAGGGTTGGGGTTTCCAATGACCAAGGGTGAGGAGGGATGGGTGTCTAGAAGGGAGGGGGAGGGAAGGGGTGTGTAGGGGGGGTGGGAAGGTATGGGAGGGTGCAGATGGGGAGGGTGGGTTGTCTAGGAGGGAGGGTGGGCATGTCCAGTTTCCAGGGGAGGGGGGAGTGGTGTCCAGAAGGGAGGGGGGTTTATGTAGGGCGGGGGTGTCCAGTGTCTAGGAGGGAGGGGGTGTCTATGAGGGAGGGGTCTGTAGGGTGGTGGGGGTGTCCATGAGGTAGGGGTTAGCAGGGGGGTTCCCAAGAGGGGGGATTTGTAGGTGGGAGGGGGGGGGGGACTGTAGGGGGGGATGTCTAGGGGGCCTTTTAGGGAGGAGGGGGGATTTTTAGGGGAGGTTTTTTAGGGGGCTGTAGGGGGGAAGGGGTCAGAGGGTGGAGGTGGGGAGGGGGGTGTCAAGGAGGGAGGTTCTACAAGGTGGAGCGGGTGTCTAGAAGGGAAGGTTCTGTAGGGGGAGGGGGGGGGGGGGGGGGGGTTATCCAGGAAGATTTGTAGGGGGAGGTGTAGGGGGAGGGGGGACTATATAGGGGAGGATTTATAGGGAAGAGAGGGCTGTAGGGGGTAAGGTGAAGGTGGGTAGGGGGTGTCCAAGAGGGAGGGTGGGGTTCCCATTGTCCATGGTGGAGGGAGAGGGGTGTCTAGGAGGGATGGGGTTATGTTGGGTGGGGGTGTCCAGTGTCCAAGAGGGAGGGGGTGTCTAAGAGGTAGGGTATGCGAGGGGAGGGGTGTCCAGGAGGGAGGGGTCTACAAAAGGGGGGTTGTCCAGGAGGGGGGATTTGTAGGAGGAAGGGGGGAAGCAGGGGGTAGGGGTGTCTAGGAGGGAGGGGTCAACAGGGGGAGGAGGGTGTCTAGGAGGGAGGGGTCTACCGGAGGGGGGGGGGTGGTCCATGAGTTGGGATTTATAGGGGGAAGGAGATTTAGGGCGGATGTCTAGGGTGGGGGGCTTTGTAGGGGGGAAGGGATTGTCTAGGGGAGGATTTTCAAGGGGAAGTGGTGGGTGGGTGCGTGTGGGGAGGGGGTATCTAGGAGGGAGGTTGGGGTGTCTAGGAGGGAGGGTGTGGGTGTCCAGTGTCTAGGGGAAGGGGTGTCGAGGAGGGAGAGGGGTTTATTTAGGGTGAAGTGTCTAGTGTCTAAGAGGGAGGAGTATGTAGGGTGTGGGTTTCTAGTGTCCAGGAGGGAGGGGGTGTCCAGGAGGGAGGGTTATATAGGGGGAGGGGCATCTAGGAGGGATGGGTCTACAGGGGGGGTTGTACAAGAGGGGGATTTTCATGGGGGAAGGGGCTGTATGGGGGATATCTAGGGGGATTTGTGTTTATAGGGGCTGTCCAGGGGAGGCTTTGTAGGGGGTTGGGGGCTACAGGGGGTGGGCTACTACAGGGGGTGTTTTTTGGAGGGGGAGGGGTGGGATACTATAGGGGGGATATTTTTTGGGGAGGGGGGTTGTCCAGGAATGGGGGGCTATCTAGGGGAGAGGGTGGGGGATATTTGTTTTTTGGGGGGGAGGGGATGTCTAGGGGGTATTTGGAGGGAGGAGGGGTAGTCCAGTAGGACTTTCTTGGGGGGAGGGGGTTGCAGGGGGGTTGGATACTACAAGGGGAGTTGGGGGGCTTTACGGGGGGGGGGGGGGTGGATTCAGGTGGTGGGATTCTATAGGGCTTGCTATGAGATGGGGGATTTTTTTTTGATTTTTAGACCCTATATCCACAGTTTTTAACTGTGGCTATAGGTCTGATGCCACAGATAGAAACTGTGGCAATAAAGTGTATCTGTCCTTTGGTATAGCCACTATTCTAAACTATGGCTATAGTGATATTACCATGGTTTTAACTATGGCTGTATACCTATAACATGATTCCTCAAACCATGGATATTACCTATATCCATAGTTTGAGGACCTATAGAAACGATTTTAAACTACGTCTATAGCCCAAATTTTTAGTAGTGTTTAGTGGCTATGAATAAATTGTTTGATGTTTTCTCAAGGTAAAAATGGATAGTGTATGTTTCCATCATTATCATGGTTCTGATAAGAATAGAAAGGTATAGTTTAGAGAAAATTATAATAATAAAACCCAGAGATGAATGAAAATAAATCTTAATTTATGCAAAAATTGTGGAAAGAAGTGTGAGATAAATTGTTTTAAAAAAACTGGTAAATGTTTTAAATATTGAAAAGATGACTAAAATGCGTGTAAAATATAAAGAGATATAAAGAGTCAATCCATTATAAGGAATGTAGATAGATCTCAACTAAATGAACCACCTGGACTCGAATGATTCAACTACATTCATAATGGGAATTATTCCAACAAATAAATGAATTTGAGGGTTAATTATGAAAGTTGGCATCAACAACCCATTAAGTCAAGAGATAAAGGGAAATATCATGTGTTCACAACTGCCGAAGTGGATCATGATAATAAAGTGGTGAAATGCACACTTATCATCCATTCTAGAACTACAATTGTATTATTTAAATATTGTTTTACCCACTCTTTTAAAACAGGAAAATTTTATAAGGGTATCACATCACCACCTCAATGATCATATATTGAATTATCTATGAAAAATCTTAATGGTATGATTATTTCATCTCAAGTTAATAGATCCTATTTGACCAAATTTTGTGGGAATTTTCTTCCTATAAACCATGTGATTATCCCTCTAGTTGATTTGATGTGATTTTAAGAATTGATTGGATTTCCTTATATAGATCCCATATCAATTAGTGAGGAAGGTAAGTAACGTTTCATATTTAGGATTAACCAATTATTGTCTATTAGTGCGAATATGGATAAAAATTTTCAATAGAAACTACTTCCATTGTATGGATCTTATTACCTATTCATGAGGGGTATCTATCTGAAATAGTTAGTGGATAAAAATAACATTTTTATATACCTATTTTATGGGAATATTACAATTTATTTATTGAAGAGTTTCTTAGTTTTCTTCTGAATCATGAAGTTGAGTTTTCAATTAAAAGCATACCAGGCGTTATACATATTTCAAAGACTCCTTATATGTAGACCCCAATTTAGTTATAGAATTGAAGAAGAAACACCAAGAGAATCTCGATAAGTGATTAATTTATCCAATTACATCACCATGGGGTGTACCTATTCTTTTTTAAAGAAGAAATATTGGTTAATACATCTTTTCATTGATTATTGGGAACTTAACAAGATTTCTATCAAGAGAAAGTATTATATACCAAATATTAAAAATTTATTTGATCAACCTTTAAGAGATTAATTATTTTGAAAGATTAACCTCTAGTTTGGATAAAATCATTTGTGGATTAAAAAGGTGTACATATTTAAGAAAAAATTTTGTACGAGTTATGGACACTATGTATTTATAGTGGTTCCATTTGGACTTACCAATTCCCTTGATATCATCATAGATATAATGAAAATATTATTTATAGATTACCTTTATCAGTATTTGGTAGTTTTGTAGATTATATTCTTATATATTCCAAGGGAAAGGAATATCAATATGATTATGTGATAATTGTGTTCAAAACCTTGAGTAATGATAAGATGTATGAAACATTTTGTAAATTTGAATTATAGCTATAGAATGTATCATTCTTAGGTTATGTAATCACTAGTGAGGGGATATTGGTGGATCCATCAAAGATTGAAATTATTGAAAAATGGGCTAGACCAACCATGGTGAATATAATATATAGTGTTCTTGGGTCGATTGGATACTACTGATGATTTGTGAAAAATTTCTCACAAATATAAAATCCACTAACTAACGTGACACAGAAGGGAGATAAGTTCATTTGGATAGATGAATTTAATGAAAATTTCAAGGAACTGAAGGGAAGGTTGGTCAGTACACTAGTTCTCACACTACCATATGGTGGAGAAGGGTTTGTTATTTATAATGATTCATTAAATAAGGTGTTTTGATTTGTAATCATGTAGAATGAAATATTAGCATCTTATGCCTCACACCAATTGAAGGTTCATGAGAGAAATTACCCGACTCATGATTGATAGCTTGTAGTGGTAATTTTGATTTGAAGATATGAAGACATTATCTTTATGGAGAAAGGTGTGACATATATACTGATTTTAGAATCTGGATCTATATATTCACACATAAGGAGTTTAGTATTAAATAAAGAAAATGGTTGAAATTGATTAAAAATTATGACTACTTAATACATTTCCACCCCTAGAAGGAGAATAAGGTGGTTAATGATCTATATCAGAAGTACCATTCTTGCTTGTCCATGATGAGAATTGAAAGAGATCCAATACCTATGGATTTGTGGAGAATATATAATTAAATAATATATTTCACAGATAAATGTTCAACCATTTATTCATGTAAAGTTTAAAGAGGTGTAGAAGGAATATGTAGAGCCAAAAAATAAGGTAATGAAAGTTTCCGAGTTTATTCATGATAGTGATGGAATGATAAAGTTTAAGAATAGAGTACGTGTCAAATTAATACTATAGTGGAAGAAATAACTATTATATGACACTCATAGTTCATCATTGTCTATTCATCCTAGATATTTGAAGATATATAAATATCTTAATGTGATTTTTTATGGGATAACATGAAGAGATATATTGTGGTGTATGTATCTCAATGCTTGTTATGACATCAATTTAAGTTTGATAGATAGAATTATAAGGGTATGTTATGAAATTACCCATACCAGAGTGGAAATATGAAAAAATCACCATGGATTTCATCATGGGACTCTTTTAGACTTCTAGAGGTCATATTATTATTTGGGTTATAGTCGATTACTATATGAATTAATCACATTCCATTGCTATCATAATATATTTATCTCTTAATTAGATATCCTAGTTATATTTAATGGAATCTGTATCATTGTATAGAGTACCACTCTCAAATATATTTGATATATATATGAGCTTCACCTGAATGTTCCAGATAATTCTTTAACAACATTTGTATACAGAGTTAAGATTTAACACTTCATATAATCCTCAGATAGATAGTCAGTCCAAGAGGACCATTCAAACCCTATGAAGATATGATGAAATATTTCTCAAGTTATTTCAAAGGAGGTTGGTATAAAAATCACCATCAATTCAAATTTTATTAAAAAATAGCTTTTAGATGAGAATTAATATGGATCTTTATGAATCTATCTATGAAACAAAGTACAAAACACCAATATGCTGGGATAAAGTTGGGGAACAAAATCTATTGGGACCAAAGATAGATGAGGAAATGGTAAATAAGTTTATATGCATTTAGAAACACATCAAGACATATCAGTATCAATTGAATATTTATACTGACAATCATCGAAAATATCTATATTTTAAAGTTGGTGATATGGTATTAATTCAAATATCTTTTATAAAAAAAGTTATTGTATTTGGAAATAATGTAAAACTATGTCCAAGATAAATCATTTCTTATAAGATTCTTGATCATATCAGGATGGTGGCTTAACACTTAAAGCTTCCTCCAAAATTATCCCAAAGTTCAAGATGTGTTCCATGTATTATAAATTACATACTATATCATTCACATGTAATAAAATCATAGTTAATGCCATTTTAGAATGATATTTCTTATGAGGAGAAACTGGTAAAAATATAGGATCATAGGAATAAAATGATATAAAACAAGACTCACACCTAGTTAAAGTTATATGGAGGAAATATAAATTCAAGGATGAAATGTGGGAACTTGAGGATGTGATTATAAAGAGGTATGATTAGTTTTTTTTGTATTATGGTGATATAATTTTGAGGGTGAAATTATTATAAGGGGGTAGAATGTAACATCAAAATATTTTAGAATATATTTATCTTTAAGAAATAAATGAGTTCTAGATATTTTGATTCATGAAACCCTAATATTATGTGAATAGTTCTCATAAATTATAAAATGAAGAAAATTATATGTAAATTAAATTAAATATAATTTTTGAAAATAATTTCTAATTTACTTAAGAAGTATTATTGATTCAAAAGAACTATTTTGAAATATTTTGTTATTGAGAATTGTTGACATCATATATGTTTATCTGAAAATTTATTTAGAGTATTAAAAATAATAAAAATTATATTTTTACATGTAGAAAATGAATTCACTATTTATCAATTATTTATAAATGAAAATAAAATCATTTGAAGGTAAAAAATAGATGTTTTTATGAAAAACTACTTTTATATGTGCAATATGTTTTATCTTAATACATTAAATTAATCAGTATTAATGAATTATTTAAATGAATTATTTAGATAGTATATTAAATATTTTTCTAATATTTCATTTAAATGTTTTTAATTGTTAAGGTATTGTATTATATTCTATTTTTTTAATAAATAATGCATTTTTCTAAAAAATTGTTTCTGTTGCGTTCTGCGTGTTTATTTTGAAATGAATTTCTAAATCTTATAGAAAATGAATTTGTTAAAATGATTTTAATATTTGGAATAATAGTTTCTATATTTATTAATGAGGCCACATTAATTTTTGGTCATAATGAATACCAACCATGTTAAATCTTTGCACTACAGTAAATTTTAAAAGGGTTAAAGATGGGTTAAAATATAGATATAAGAGTTAAAATAACCTATTTTTTTTCTAGATCCTATTTTTTGAATTTATTTAGACCCAAAATTATATTATCTTAAAAAACATTCCTTGGTACTACTTTCACTTGAATGTGAATTTTTTATATTTTAATGCTTTAAGTATTTACAAGAGTGCCACCCACCTCACTTATAAAAGGGAAACTAATATATTCATTTATTCAAAAAATTTGATCCCTATAGTTTAGAAAATACTTGAAAAAATATATTCCTAACGTCCCATAAAACTTATTAGAACTTATGGTCTTTGAAAAAGTTTGTCCTTTGAAAGTTTAATGCGTAAGAAAAAATGAGGTTTCCCAAAGAAAAAGTTATTTTCTTTACCGATCTATTTCGAGTTTATTTCTTCCTTATCCTCCTATAAAATTTATAAATCCATATTAAACTCATTAAATTTGTGTAAATTATATAATTAAATTTTGTCATGTTATTAGTACAACCATTTTATATCTACTTTCCATCATATGAGAAATGATAACGTTGTTCCTGCGTACGTGTAGACTGACATCTCTACAAAGATATTTGATTTTATTTTCATTTAATCCACATATATATTTACATATGGAATGATTTAATTTATATATAATATATATATTATATTATTAAGATTTTGGAATGGTGAATTATTATTTACCTATCTTTCATTCCATCTATGTAAAGGTCAAAATAACACTTGTGTGTATATAAATACTACTATCTCCATGAAGTTATGTAATTCATTTCTCATAGAAACCTTGTATTAATGGTAATAAAATTGTAAAAAATGAATAAATATGACTATTATAATATTAAAATTATTATGGATATGATGAAACCGTAAACAAGGAGTAAGAATCAGAACTGTTAAACTAAAACATGCATTAAAAAAAGAGCAGTTTTCACCAGATTATTGGTTTTAATAAAGAATTATTAATAATTAGGTAATTGAAAATTATAAGGTAATAATTTATTGTAATATAATTATGAATAAGTTACTGTTATATATGTATAATAAATATATATTTATTATACATGAACTTTATAGAACTTATGAATAAATTCAAGACCTGAGGTAAGGGTTTATGTTTAATCTCATTTTTAGATGGGATTGTTTCTACCTAAATCTTCTTTACAAAAATTATATATTATTTATCTCTTAAAACGCATATATTTTATTATTATCTGGTTATTTTTGTGGGGATTTATGTTTTCCTTTCTTTTTCATCTCTTTGGTACTAAAAATGACCAATATTCTTTTAAGAAAAGTTGATTATATTTCCAATTTAGTTGATGAACTTTTTCTTCCACGTCCATGTTCATTATTTTTTTGAAGAATTATATCTTACAGTTCAATGATTATTTAATGTAAATTTAAACAAATTTTTAAATTCTTTTAAAAGTTTTAAAAAATAATATCTATAATTTTTCCCGAACTGGTTATTTATGAATTTCCAAAAAAACTTGTGAAAAGAATATTTGTTTTAATGATTAAAACATGAAAACAATTACTACCATCATAACCATTATTTTAATTAAAATATAATTCATGAGTTTCCATGGTTATTTTCAATGAAAATATATCTCTCAATATTCATGAATTTTTTATTTAAAATTTTATCAAAATACAATGATATTTTTCACATATTTTCAAAGAAAGTTTTTTCATGCCATTTAAAGGTAATTTCCATCTATATTAACATCCTTTTATGCCACATATACTTATTTGGGGATAATAGATAATAATACCATCCATGTTTGTTATCAGGATAGATTATGATTATGTGATGATGAAATTTTGATGAAACTTGTTACTTTTCCATGGGTTATGATATGATGGAATGATGAATGTTTATATAATATTATGGAACACATATTGATGGTTTTCATTATGTGATGGGTGGGTCCGTTAAGTCCCTCCAATTCATTGGTTAATGACTAATATCTCATTTGATAATATCAAATTGGATGGTTCGTAAACCCATTCTAGGGATGAAAAGAGGTTTGAGAGTGAACCCAATCCATTATGGGACTTTGTACACTATGTGTTGATGGTCTTAGAAGTATTCCTTAACCAATGATTATAGTTCTCATCAGTTAAGGCCTCACGAGTGGAATTACATGACACACAACCTCGAGCTTACTACGGTCACTATTGGAAATTGAATTAGTTGTGACGGGATCCCATCCCAAATACTATTTTTTGTGATGGTTCATTGAAAATAGTTTCTTCAAGTTTTCTTAAAAATCTTTTTGTGACGGGTCTATCACAAATAACATAAAAAAAATAAAAAATATTAATATTAATATAATTTAATAAAATAATAATAATAATAATAAAATAATATCAATAAAATAATATAAATAATAATAATAATTATAACATTAATAAAATAATATTAATAATATAATAATTATTATTATAAAAAAATTAAGAATAATAAAATGATTAATAACAATAATAATAATAAAATTATAAAATAATAAAGACCTCAATATTCACAAAAATAAAAAAAAATAATTTTAATAAAATAATAAATAAATAAATAAATTTATTAAATAATAAAGTAATAAAATAATAAATTAAATAAATAATAAAATATTAAAAACTGTAATATTCACTATAATATAAAAAACACAGTATATAGAAATGTAAATATATAAAATTTAAAAAAATTACAGTATAATGTTTTATCATAAAAAATAAATACATTAGTGAGGGGGTTGTCTGGAGGTGGTGTAGGATGTGGAAGATATGGCGGAGGGAACTCAATCCCTAAACCACGAGTCAGACGTCACTTGTACTTCAATGTCTACTCAAACTGCTGGTGCTGTCACCGACACATCTCTTTCTACTACTGTTACTACTATTGACAGAGCTCTTCCTACTCCCTATGCATACTCTCTATAAGCTCACCCTGAGCTCTCAGATACTCCTAATATTGTGTATAAGCTAATGATGACTCTTCATGAGATGCACACCGACATCACATCGGCACCATAATAACTGTCAGGCGCTAATCGAGAACTGATTCCAACAACTTTACTTTCTCGAAGGCATAATGGGTTGCCTGCATCCATTCCTCCTCATCAAATCTTCATGCACTAGTCTAATCATTAGTCCCATCCTGGCTCTCATTTGGTGTTTGAGATGTTGTGGCCTAATATGAATACTTCAATTCAAATTTAAAATTAAAATAATCAAAATATTATTTGTAGTTAATTTTAAAAATCAAAAATATATATATAAAATGACCGCAATCTAACAATGGAAATCATCTCTAATCTCTCCAGTAACAGGATCATTGTACATCATCCTATAAACATTAAAATTTGTAATATTGAGTTGTTCGACTACCAATATGAATATAAAATAAATAGTTTTCATTTAAAGTTATATAAATTAATTTAAAAAGGTACATATCATATGTTCCCTATGTGTACTAAATTTAGAATTACTAGCTCAATGTGTCACATCCTATCTCCCCCAATTCTATCGACCTACTGATGATCTCCTCTGAGAAAAACCACTCATTCAGTGTGAACATAATGCATCCCAAACATATGATAAAATGTAATTAGGTCAGTGGTCGTAACAAGACTGATAAAACTCGATGACTCCTTCTTTTCTCATTACTGTCCTCCTCAAATTGTGCAAAAACTGACGACAAAAATCACACATACATCCCTTTTATGACTTCCAGGTAGAGTTGTAGATTCTATAACCGATGGGATACCATAAACCCAATAAACAATTAATAATATCAATTTGTTAATTAAATAAATTTCAAAATAAATATAATTTATTTGCATACCATCCAATGATTGAACATGTGGAGCTGAATATCTATGGGAATCTGATCCCATGTAACCCATGCCTCAAAAAAATAATTTCACAATATAGAACTCCCCTATACAATAGCTATATGTGTAAATATGTGATAAAAAAAATTAATCAGAAAATTAGTATATAAATAAATTAATGATAATTAATGAAAAATAACTAAAATATATAGGTAAACAACCCTCTACTTGTGTGGTTCGAATCCAATATGTGGAGGTCACTCGGGGATAAGGTCAAGATTCATCAATTACACAAGACCACACCCCCTCCAAGTCCTCTTGAAACCACCAATAGTTTGAGGGTCATATGATCTAATATCCTACTTGTTATTAGGTAGATCAGCCTCCTACAACTGACGAAACAGATCTGATTCCATCTGAAACATGAAATTAAGTTGTTATAAAATAGTAAAAAACAAATATTATATATAGATATATATTTTACATGATTATAACCAACATTTAACTATTTCAATATTCATCTTCAACCACATCTTCATATCTAACAGTGTCAATATCTTTATATTCCTCCTCAACAACATCAATTTCCATATGAGTTTCAGTTTTATCATCTCTTATCGTTTAAAATTCATTTTTAAAATCATTAATGTCATCATCAGCATTGATCCTTAATTGTGGGGTGTCATGATCGATATTTTTGTCTCTTTGTGAAAAATATGGTTTTGGAGTAGTCTCTTAAAAAATTTTAATTCCTTGCACTTCAGGGAAACCACATTCATATAGAGTAAATTGATTTTCACATGATTTATTTTTTATTATGCTCCACCAATCACCAACTCTTTTGAAGTATAAAAATAATTTTTATAATAAATATTATGTTCTTGATGATACAATAAAAATATTTCATTTACTACAAGAAGGCTTTTATATTTAATATCAATGATTTCATGGATCAGATGAACATGGAATCCTCTCTTAGTATCCAACCACTGACATTTAAACATGACTATGAAATTCTTTCCTAGATAACATAGTTCAATAATTTATTCCAGTATTCCATAAAAGTCAACTTCAATTTATCTATGATGAGATCCTCCTAAGAAAACACCACTATTCATTGTTTTTTTATTCCGCATATTCACGTGTATGAAATTGAAAACCATTCACCAAATATTTATTATAAAATTTTACCATTTTGGATGGTGGGTTACTCAATACACACAATCGATTATAAATTTTCTCAGCATGTTGAGATACCTAAAAATATTTATAAAAAGTATCAATATAAAATGTAATAAATTGATTTTATATGTTAAACTGTAAAAAATTTAAGTTACCAGTTTTTGAAATCAGTAGGAAAAATTAATTTGCCGACATTCATCAAGAGAAGATATAATAATTTAAGGAAGCTTTTTATTAATATGATTACCATATAAACTAAAAATAAAATAATATTAATTTACTATAACAAATATTAAAGAATAAGTGATAGGAGCACTCACAATACAAATGGAGTCATTTCTCCACAGTTTAGCAGAACATATGTATGAGAATTATGATGTTCATCTTCTGAAATCCATCATTAATGAACTACAACAAATCCAAGTTCATGATGATTAAAAACTAATAATTGATTTCTAATTTCATTATCAAAATTTAACTCTTTATGGACCATGAAGTTGTGTTTTTAGTGATATTCAGATTGAAAATAATGAGAGTAGAAAAAAGAAATTTCCTTCTGCAAATAATCTTCTGTAATTGAACCTTCAACCGATGCTTTGTTATGTAATTTTTTCATCAATTTCTGCATGCATCTATAGAATGGGTACATCCATCATAATTATACCAAACCTCCACATTTTTCATCATGTAGAAAATGTAATATCAAATGTTCCATTGAGTCAATGAATGTTTTCGGGAAGATTTTTTCAATTTTACATAAAATTAAAACAACATCTTCTTATAGTCTTCTTAGTGCATCATAGTTTTTTTCCACTATACAAATGTCTTGGAAAAAATATTTTATGCTTGTTATCGCATCCAAAATCATAGAATTCAATAAACCTCTTAATCTAGTCGGCGGATTTCTTTCCATTATAACAAGATATTTGTTAATTTTTAATCCAGTAATAAAACCATTTCTGAAACATATGCCCAAATTGAAAGTATAACCATATGGAAGTTTCAAATATGAAATCCAATGACAAAATAATAATCAATTTCCTTTGAATAGTGTAAAATATGCTTTTAGATTCATTAACTTCTGTGATATGAAATTTTCAAACAGTTCAAGTTCTGGTCACCTACAAATTTGGGAAAGATCTAATCATGAATTTACATTATATTTGGTCTTACCTGGTGTATCCAAAATATATGAAATAAATTATAGAAATAGTTCTTCTTAATATGAGTGACATCCAACATGTGAGAGACCAACAAATTAGACTAATATGGAAGATCCCAAAAAATGATTCGTTTTATCCAATTGTGTTCTTTCCCAAAGACATAAATTTTAATTTGGTTTATAGTTGGTCCAAATGTAATGGGAGGTAATGAAGAGATAAATGATTTTAACTTCATACCTTAGACCACTGTTGGAGGCCCATCTAATTTAATTGTGATTTTTCTGAAATGATATTTGTTCCTCTGAAAAGGATGATCGGTTGGAAGGAATCTATAATGGTAGTCGAAAAACCAGTTTTTCTTCCATTGAAAAGTATAAATGCTTTATTGTCTCTCATACATATATACATGATTTTGGACCATATGTACTTCATTTAGATAACATGTCGTATTATGGGAAGTCACTAATTGTTAACATTAATACATCTTTCAGTAGGAAATTTTATTTCATAGTAACATCATATATACTGACACCATTACTCGACAATGAATTTAACTCCTCAATCAATGGTTTCAAATACAAATCAATATTCTTCTTCGGATTTCCTATAATTAATAAGGTCAAAAAGATATATAGATCCATCATCAATATCCAAGGAGGTAAATTTTATGCAGTTATAAAGATAGGCCAACATGAATACTAACTACCATAAGAACCAAATGGATAGAAACTACCAGTAGAAAGACTCAATCACATGATTTAGTATTTTGAAGAAAAAGATGGATGTACATGGTCAAAATATTTCCATAAATCACCATCATAGGAATGATTTAAGATTTTACCAGTTGAAATATTGGTTTTGTGCCATGAAATCAATTTCATTGTGTTCTGAGACATAAATAAATACTGCAATATGGGTGTAAGTGAGAAATACCTCAACTATTTTATATGAATCAATCCAGACTTCCCAAGTTGAGCCTATTTATACCTTGATTTTCCATCTGAGGGAAAAATATCCAATGGCCCATTTTTAACATAATATAAGATGAAATCATTTGAACATACATGAATATTCTAATAACCAAGACCCAGATTACAAACTAGCCTCTCTCTCAGAGAAATTTATAGGCAATACCTTTACTTCTAGTAACAGTGTTTTAAATGAAGAGAATATCTGATCAAATCATCTATTTGACATTCCATTCTTTGATTTAATCTGTAAATTTTTAAACTACTTCTAAATTTCTTATCTTGTAACCAGGATATAAAGAATCCTCAGTGTACCTCAACAACTCATAAAATTGAGACGGTTCCAACTCAGGAGTTAAATAAATATCATCCTGAGTTTCATTTTGTTGAAAATATATACCTCCCAAATCATGTACTAAATTTTGAAATGTGATGGATTCAGAACCAAGTTATTAGTATCTACACTGGAACTATGTCTGTCTTGACGCGTCACCCGGGGCCCATGCCGTGACTACCCCAAGCCCGCCTTCTATAGGCTAGGGGGTGGAGACTAGAACCGAAAGGCGTATCCCCTAAAACCGGGAAGGCATTGCCTTTATATCCTGTAAACACACTCAATCAAGAACACAACAAGATACGAACAAAAGTAAACTGTATATCAAAAAGAGTGCTGAAATTAAGAGGGGCCGAAATACAATCCCAACAGTAAAGGTACAAGTACAACTAAAAATACAATACAACTGAAGTAATAGAATAACAAATACTGGTTCGTCCTTTGGGGTTCCTACCTAAAGGGTAGGTACAAATCGCATTTTCATCACTCCATGTCTGCTCGTCTCCTCTGCGTACTGACACGCCGTATGGTCCACCTCCAGGCACCATCCAGTCTGGGCATCTTCAGCCTCAATCAGTGCTATCTGTCGTCTGCACCAAACACAACAAGGTGCGGGCGGAGCCCATGAAGGGGTGAGTATAATGATAATTAGTAGGGACCCCGAGACCCTCAAGGTCTCATAAAATACACAAAGGATAAACCACAAAGCATTTAAACCAGGGACAAGCCTACTTAGGTATATACCCATACATATACCGAAGTTATCAAATATTATCCATCTCATTCATGAGGAAACACAAGGCCCGACTCTTTATACAGAGCTCAACTATTCCACAACGGAAAGAATATCATAAAGGTAACACCACAAAGGTAAGTACCACAACGTATCACTATGAAGGAAAGTAAGACACATGTACGCCACTCAGAAGAATACAACCAAGGTATCACCACGAAGGAAAGTACCACATAGGTACGCCACACAGAAGAATACCACAAAGGTATCACCCCAAAGGAAAGTACCACACACATAAGCCACACAGAAGAATACCAAAAATGTATCACCATGAAGGTAAGTACCAAAAAGTATCACCACGAAGGAAAGTACCACACAGGTATGCCACATAGAAGAATACCACCAAGGTATTACCACAAAAGTAAGGACTCAGCTCACACCAGTTATATCTTAGGTACAATATTAGAGATGATTAGATGTAACTACTGAATCATATTACTCTGTTAAGAGGCAGATTCACGAAGGATCCCAAATTGCAGACCCACACAAGATTCTAGTACATCGTCAGACCCACACAGGATCCTAGTACATCGTCAGACCCACACAGGATCCTAGTACATCATTAGTATATCGTTAAACCCACACAAGATCCTAGTACATCATCAGTACATCGTCAAACCCACACATTATCCTAGTACATCCTCAGTACATTGTTAAACCCACACATGATTCTAGTACATCATCAGTACATCATCAGACCAAAAAAGGATCCTAGTACATCGTCAGTACATTGTCAGACCCACACAGGATCCTAGTACATCGTCAGTACATCGTCAGACCCACATAGGATAATAGTACATTGTCAGTACATCTTCAAACCCACACAGGATCCTAGTACATCTTCAGTACATCATCATACCCACACAAGATCATAGTACATCATCAGTACAACGTCAGACCCACATAGGATCCCAGTACATCGTTAGTACATCTTGAGACCCACACAGGATCCTAGTACATCGTTAGTACATCGTCATACCCACACAGGATCCTAGTACATCGTCATTACATTTTCATACCCACACATGATCCTAGTACATCGTCATTACATCGTTATACCCACACAAGATCCTAGTACATCGTTAGTACATCGTCAGAGCCAGCTATAGGGTACCCGCACTAAGCTTTCTCGTCTCCAGGAGAGTCCGCTCCCCAAGCTACTGGTCGATAATCTAACTACCACTAAGTCCCATGAAGAATTATCCCAATGGAACTCCATGTAAAAGGGGTCTCAATGCAAAATACGGTACATCAATCAGATGCCCAGTCTGTAAGTTATTAACCTTTTAGTCCTGAGGGCACGGTTGGATTCATGCTCGATCCAACCCGACCATACAACAACATCATCCAAATATCAAGTGGGGTATACCAAAAGGACCGTCTCACCCTAACGTTTTTGGTGCTGCATATGGTTCGTCAAATGGACGTATGGTGCTAAAGTTACGACCAAATAACGTATAGGGTCGAAACTTGTCGGGGTCCGGCCCGACCCAGTCGGCCCGACCCGGCCTGACCCGTGTTGGGCGGCCCAGCCTGCCCGCACGCAGGGGGAGATTCGCAGGCCCCCACCCTCAAACACCGAATGGATGAAGCCGTTTAGTCGCCAGCAGCACATGGGACCCACCACGGGACCCACTCGGTACAACTCGACCGACCATAATGGGCGACCCCTTTGCCTCCTGGCCACACGTCGTGTGCCGCCCCTCCACGTGGCCGACCGTGTGCTAGTCACCACCTTTTCTCCGCCGTGGCTGATGGGCCATGGCCTTCTCATAATCCGGTGGCACGGACGCGTGCCACCCTTCCTTCGTCGCGGTCGGCCGGGTGCTGGCCGCCGCCTCCTTCCGTGAGCCATTTCCGATTTGTTCCAAGCCCAAGAAATTAAACAATCACATATTTGTGATCCTTGTGTCGAGGGATTCACGTCAATATATCATGCTCATCAAAACTCCATATTTCCAGCACCAATAAATATTTGGCCGCCTCCTTCTGCGAGCCATTGCAGCTTCGTTCTATAACCAAAAAATTAATTGATCACATATTTTTGATCCTTGCATCAAGGGATTCATGTACATATGTCGTGCTCCAAAAAAATCCGAATTTCTAGTGCCAATAAATATTTTTCTGCCTCCTCCAACACGAAAAACACATCAAGAATCACAAAGAATTGCGGATAGGTCAGGCCATGTCTGTTTGGCCCACACCCCCCGAGTTAGGGTGGTATCAAGAGGCTCAAAAATTCTTGAATCATGAAGAATGTCAAGAATGAGTAAGGGGGTATAAATCAACAACAAACCATACCTCGAGAATGATATCGAAACACCCACAATTGATAAAGTGGGTCGCTGTTCGCCGTTCCTGCAATAGCCTCTAATGACGTCGCTTGATTGTCAATCCTCATTTGGGGTTTCAATGTCGATCGCCACCACTTTCTGGAACCATCTTCCAAGGGCTCAATGTCATGAAACTCCTTCAGCACTTCATTTCTTGGAAAACTTGTGCCGACACGTCTCCCCAAGCTCTATATAAATAGGAGAGGGGGTGTCTAACGGTGTTTGGAATAAATGGGAGTACATTTATTAGGAGGCTTACCAAATTCTCCAATGAAGCAGTTACTAGGATTTTTGGGTCAATACTTTTATTGTCTTGACACATCGTTGGTCCCACCTTACCGCTCATCCGTTGGAGAAATAGAATAAAAATAAAATAATAAAGTTATTTTTATTTATTCTTTTAAAAGTTCTAAAAACTAACTTCTTCTCTGGACCTACTTCAGTCGAATTGAAGGTCTCTTTAAGAAAATATTGGCACTATGAGTTCAATGGTGTCCTCATATTTCAATTCCGAGCACCGGTTCAATAGTTACAAAATACCGCTTGCGCGTTTTCTGAATGTACACGAAAAAAGTTCGGAAAATTATTAACCATCACCCTCGTCCCACGCAGGTCGAGGTTAGGCTCTTCCAAAGTGAAACATGCCACAATGAACCCAACGATAATCTCAAATTTTCAATCTAAGATACCATTTAAAAGTTCTATAATAAAATAATTGTCACTAAATTATATTATTTATGGCCAACAACTAACTTTTATTGGTAGTTCGTGCTAGCCAAAGTTAGTATCTACTTAAATAAAGCATGCCCTCACGAGTTCAGCAGTGGTCTCATATTTTCAATCTGATCTACCGTTTGTGATTTATAAGCATTTAAAAAATAAAATAATTTATTTAATTATTTTATTCACGATTATTCCATTTTTTGGTTTTCTCACAGGAGGCCCATGCCGACTAAGCTTAAGTCATGCCTAGGGTAAACCCGCCATCCTGAACACAAAGGCACCCTTAGATTTCTAATCTGAGTTACCGTTTAAGAGTTATTCAACTTTTTCAAAAAAACTGCTTACACACGCTAATCAAAACTTAACCAAACTTTGATGGATCATTCCGGGCACTCCGGGCCTCAGAATCACGCACCATCAGATTTTTCAATATTGAAATAATTCCTTAAAATTAAAAAAATTATACAGAATTTCAAGGACATTACAATGTCCACTATATTGATACCCAAAAATATAATCTATTTGAAATCCAAAACGTAATAGATGACCTAAAATATTTTCAAATGTATTAAACGTCCTCAGAACACATTTTTAACATGGACACTTAATTTTCCATTCTGAAACAAATTCAAGTTTTGAGGATGCAAAATATAAGAAAGTTTGAACACCATCAATATATACAGGATTTATACCAGGATCATTTTGGATTTCTACGCTGATTTATCCAAGTAAAATAATCTAATAATGATTGTTGTCGACTTACTTGTTCATATTTCTCTACAAAAATATAAAATAATTAGTTTTTTATGAATAATTTGGTATATGAAAAACACAATTTAAAAAAAGGAAAAAATTTGTTTGTAATTCTTAATTACCGTTATTTTCTAATTACTACTAATTACTAATTATTACTAATTATTACTAACTTCTACGAATTACCATTGATTTCCCCATTATTAATAATTAGTACTATTTATTAGTATTTACTAATAATTACTAATTATAAGTAATTATTAGTAATTATTACTAATTATAAGTAATTATTAGTAATTATTACTAATTATCAGTATTTATTACTAATTATTACCATTTATTAATCATTATTACAAATTATATCTATTTATCACTAATTATTACTAATTATTACCATTTATTTCTATTTATTACTAATTATTTCTATTTATCACTAATTATTACTAATTATATCCACTTATCACTATTTATTTTTAATAATTACAATTTGTCACTACTTATTACTAATTATTACCATTTATTACTATTTATGATTAATTATTACCAATTATTAGTGGTTATTACAATTTATCACTAACTTTATTACCAATTATTGCAATGTATTACTATTTATTACTAATTATTACCACTTATAACTATTTATTACAATTTATTACTAATTTTTTATATTTATCAATAGTTAGGACTAATTATATCTATTTGTCACTAATTATTGTTAATAATTTCTATTTATCACTATTTATTGCTAATCATTACCATTTATCACTATTAATTACTAATTATTAATATTTATTACTATTTATTACTACTTATTACTAATTATTACCATTTGTTACTATTTATTACTAATTATTACAATTTATTAGTAATTATTAAAATTTATTCACATTTATTACTAATTACTACCATTTATGACAAATTATTACTAATTATTACTAATTATTACTAATTATTACCATTTATTAGTAGTTTCTATTTATTACTGATTAATACTATTTATTACTAATTATTACCATTGATTCATATTTATTACTAATTATTACTAATTATTACTATTTATTAATATTTATTTCTATTTATGACTATTTATATCTATTTATGAACAATTATTAGTAATTATCACTAATTATGATTAATTATCACTAATTATTAGTATTTGTCATTAATTGTGAGTAATTATCACTAATTATCACTAATTATTAGCAATTATCACCAATTATCACTAATTATGTCTATTTATTTATAATTATCACTAATTATAACTAATTATAACTAATTATTTCTAATTATCACTAATTATTTCTAATTATCACTATTTATTTATAATATTCAGTAATTATTCCTAATTATCACTATTTATTCCTAATTATCACTATTTATTCACAATTATAACTATTTATTCATATTTATTTTTATTCTTATTTATTACTATTTATTTATAATTATTATTAATTATAGAAATAAATGGAAATAAATAGGAAGACACCAAGACTATTCCACCTTCCATTTGCGATGGGCGACACAATTTCCAAGGGATTGATGACTTTACTTTTTCCTGACAACTCATCTCCTTACAACTTTGTCCGACTGAAATCACTTCAAAAAATCTGTTCCGATGCAGAAATATCCATTTTAGAATGTAGGAGAATGGAGAGAAGGGAGGCCTCACCACGTTGCTCTCCATTATCATGCATACGAAAACAGAAATTTGTATGTCTGAGTAGATTTTTCATATTAAATTCAATGGTAGAAAGTTATAAGGAGATGAGCTTTCAGGAAAAAGAGTTGTCATCAATCTATTGGAAATTGTTTCGCCCATCGCAAATAGAAGGTGGAGCATGCCTGATGTCATACTATTTACTTACATTTATTTCTATTTATTACTATTTATGACTATTTATTTCTATTTATGTTTATTTATTACTTTTTATATCTATTTATGTCTATTAATTTCTATTTATTAGTAATTACCGCTAATTATTACTATTATTACAATTATTATAATTATAACAATTATTACAAATTATTACAAATTATTACAAATTATTACAAATTATTATTAATTGATACTATTTATTACTATTTATTACTATTTATTGCTATTTATTACTATTGATTACTTTTTGTTAATATTTATTAATATTTATTACTATTTGTGTTGTTTATTACTATTTATTACTATTTATTACTAATTATTACTAATTACTACTATTTATTACTATTTATTACTATTTAATGCTCTTTATTACTATTTATTACGATTTGTTATGATTTATTACTACCTATTTCTATTTATTACAATTTATTACAATTTATTACTAATTATTACTAATTGTTACTAATTATTTATAATTATTACTAATTATTACTAATTATTACTAATATTTCCTAATTTTTACTAATTATTACTAATTATTACTAATTATTACTATTTATTAGTAATTATTACTATTTTTTACTAAATATACCTATTTTTTCTAATAATTACTAATTATACCTATTTATTAGTAATTATTACTAATTATTACTAATTAATACTAACTATACCTATTTATTACTGATTATTACTATATGTTACTAATTATCACTAATTATACCTATTTATTAATAAGTATCACTTATTATACCTATTTATTACTAATTATCACTAATTATACCTATTTATTACTAATTATCACTAATTATACCTATTTGTTACTAATTATTACTAACTATACCTATTTATTATTAATTATTACTAATTATTACTATTTATACCTATTTATTACAATTTATTCATAATTATGAGTAATTATTTCAAATATTCCAATTTATTCCAATTTATTCCAATTTATTCCAAATTATTCTAATTTATTCATCATATTTCTAATTAGTTCAAATATTATTGATTATTACTAATAATTACTAATTATTAAAAAATTATTTTTAATTATTACAATTTAATAGTATTTATTACTAATAAAACAATATATTTGTAAAAATAAATAATGTAAAATAAAACCATCTAATTCTAATTTAATTTAATCGTAGCTAATTAAAAATAATTATAAGTAACAAAAAATTAAATAAATTAACTAAAAAACAAATGAAATAGAAAAATACCTTATAAGGGGATCTTCTATACGCTGTAAGGCTTGAAAATCGCTCGGATATGAAATTTTAAATTTTGGAAAAAATTTAGAGAGAAATATTAGAGTTCAGAGAAAGAGAGGTGTTGAGAGAGATCTGTATGAAAAAACAGATGGGGATACATATAGGTTATATTATTTATGATGAGTATCCCGTTGCAAATACTAACCCCTATTAATTTGGGGGCGGCGTCTAAAAAAATATTTGTGATGGGCCCTTTCACAAATACCTACCTGCCGGCATAGCATTTGCGATGGGAGATAAATCATGTCGCATATGCTATTTTTTTCGACAAGCCCCATTGCAAATGTTAAACCCCTATTAATTATGTGGTGGTGGTTAAAATGGGTATTTGCGATGGTTCCCATCACCAACTCTGTAGCTGGTGAAGGATATTTGTGACGGGCCCTGTTACAAATACTAAAACCCTCTGAAGGATATTTGTGACAGGCCATGTTGCAAATACTAAAACCCTCTTAAGGTTATTTTGCGATGGGTAAAAGCCACCCCCTCATAAATAACCTTCCATTGGTTTGGCGCGTAGTGCGTACCAAACCATTTTCTATGGGGTACCTATTCCCTTCGCAAATAACTAACTATTTGCGACGGGAATAGGGTCCCATCACAAAGAGTCCCTCCTGGTGGAATTTTTGCAATGAGACTCTTTATTATCACAAATAACCTGTCTCAAATGACGGGTTTTTCCGTAGTGATTTGTTTATGCCTTATGTTTTTGGAGACATTATCTTCTAAGAGAGCATTTTGTGGTGGTCACATACCACAAAAGCCTCAAATACATCTTCACTCGGTAGAATCTGAATATCAGGAAGCGTAGGTGGGTCGAGTATCTGCAATCATTTGATTTCGAACATTCCTACACTCTAGGGAATGGGAATTCAGTAGCTGATGCTCTAAGCCAGAAGTCTTAGACTGGGGTGGTTTAGGAATCCAATGATGAATGGAATCTTATGGCCTTATTCTCAGAGATACAAGTTGAGGTTCAAGAGGACTGTGGTCAGACTATTCTCTCAGCCTTAGTCGTGACATCTACTCTTCTATAATGAGTATGTTGAGACAGTTATCTGATCCTAAAGGGCTTGTTTTACGTGAAAGTGTTACAGATGACGCCACATAATTTGATTGGACATCCCATGGGAATGATACTCTATTGTTTTTTGGGCATGTATGGGTCCCAACAGACATCAGAGTAGAGTTGACGAGTGATTTATATTCCTTAGCATGTACAGTTCACCCTGGTGTCACCAAAATGTATCGAGATGTATGACATCAATATTGGTGTCCTAGCATGAAGCATGAGATAGCCGGTTTCATCATGCGATGTTCCACCTATTAGCAGGTGAAGGTAAAACATCAGTGTCTGACATGGCTCCCTCATTAGTTTTCCATTCCTGAGTAGAAATTTTATGATTTTTCGATGGACTTCGTGATTGGTTTACCCAGATCACCTCATGGAAATGATGTTGTGTGGGCTGTCATTGACCATTTGATGGCGGTCACACACTTCCTACTAGTGCGAGAGACCTTTTCGATAGATATGTTGGGAAGGTTGTACGTCAAAGAGGTGGTACGTATTCATCAATCACCTCAGTCTATCTTTTATGAAAGAGACATTCATTTTATATCATGGTTCTTGAAGGGGCTATAGAAGGCCTTTGGTACGTAGGTACTTTTGAGCATGGCCTATCACCCACAAATCGATGGACTGACGAAGCAAAAAATTCAGGTGCTAGATGATGTGCTTTAAGCGTTCTTTCTCAAAGTTGGGGGTTCTTGGGATAAAAACATTCCCCTCATCAAGTTTTCTTATAACAATAGCTTCTAGGATACCATTAAGATGGATCCCTATGAGGCTTTGTTTGGTATGACTTTTCGTTCGCCTCTCTGCTTGTTAGAGGCTGGGGAGGTAGCTATTCCTGGGTCTCATCTTGTGCAGGAGACTTCAGAAAAGGTCCAGTTGATTTAGAAGTGCAAGTTGACAGCTCTGGATAGACATCAATCTTATTCTAACAGACACCGACAACCACTTGAGTTCATGGTCAGAGGCTGGGTTTTCTTGAAATTCTCACCCATGATGGGGCATAGATGTATTCAGAAGCATGGTAAGTTATCATTGAGATTTGTTCGGCCCTTTGAGGTTGTGAAGTGGATGGTACCCGTGGATTACCAGTTTGCACTTCCTCAGAGACATTGGTATATACATGATATCTTTCAAGTAACTCATCTTTGCTGATATAATCCAGACCCATCTCATGTCTTTTAGCCTATTGAGGTTGATCTAGATATAGATTCTTCCTTCTAGGAGTATCCAGTGCATATTGCTGATTGAATCATGAATACACCCTGAGGAAGGTTTTTTCCTCTTGTATGGGTGTTATGGATGCACGACTAAGTACAAGATGAGACCTGTGAGTGGAAAGATGATATACAGTCTCAGTGGCTAAAACTCTTTACGGACAATACATCTTTACCCTGAAAAGGAAAACTCAAAGGATGAGTTCCTATAAGGTGGAATGGTTGTAACGAACTAACTTTTCACTAAGGTAAAAATTATTGGATTTTCATTTTGAATATTTCCTTTAATCGTGGTAAAGCTATACTATAGCATAGAAAAGGTTTGAGAAGCGTTCACGGCTGGTTCGGATCATGGACATCTGGAAAAGAGGGCTGTAGGCTGGGCCACATGGTTAGTGAAAACTGTCTGACCCAGGCCGCATAGTTTGGGTAAACTATAAAGTTGTAGATAGGGGCACCTACAAGTCCACACAATTTATTTTCAATCATGCATACCAGGTGCATAGTCATGTGGCCTACTATAGATGGTAGAAAGATCCATCCAGCACAGTCTTCGCATAGTTTGGAAAACTGTGTGCATAAACCGTGCAAGCCCAGTTTTGGGGAAAATGACCCTTTTCCCCTCTCTCCAACTTATGTTATAATTTCAATTTTCTTCCACCTCTAGTGGATAGAACCCCTCCTTCCTCTCCCCAAAAGCACTAACCCTCCTCCTCCATGGATCCTTGGTAACTTCTCTATCAAATGTTCGGTCTTCAGTCCGTCAGTGGCATTGGAACCCCTGTGGTAAGCCTCCTCTGTCTCTCTTCTTCTGTCTCTATTCTTCTTTCCATCTATTGTGCTATTTGGTTTTAGGCTCATATGAACTAATTTTAAGGCATTGGATGGAAACTCAGATCTCTTCTAACCTACTTCGAATTTGAGGTGGGTATCATGAGAGGCTTATTCTATGGCCCTAAGGTTGGTGGTCACATAGTTTTCCATTTGAGTTTTGGTCATTTGGTATTTATTCCTTCATGTCGCGGTCTGAACCATATTTAGATCCTTTGTTGTGTTGATTCCTTCATTTATAATTGGACCTTGTGTGATGAAATAAGTTAATTGATTCGTTTTTAGGGGTTTTAATATCAGCATGCTCTATATGGACACCCAAGTGGTGTGCTGACCAAATGCGCCATTTTAGGCCAATTTCTCAATAAGATTGGATCCTATTAATATCTCCCAGATTGGTTGTTAAATTTAATTGACTATTGTACCATGTGTATTTCATGTATACCAAGGTGCCTCAATGATTCTTAGACACACTTGAGTTGTAATTTTCCAAATGGGCTTGTGAGTATTTTAGCTCGACACGTTGTACTTATCACTTATCCTTGAAATAGTTTTGCCTTGTTATAAAAATAGGAGGATGGATTTTATAGGTTTTATCGGGTGAGATTGAATTAACCTCTTAAATTAATTGGTTTAAATGAGTTGGTTATAAGGTATGGCATGACCTTGGCCTATTTTTGTTTTAGTATAAAAAAGAATTACATGATATGGTTGCTGTTTAAATTGAAATGAAATAGGATGTTTTCCCTATGTAATGTGTTATAAATGGATATGACTTCTTTATGATTATGATCTTATGATATGTGAATGGGTGGGAGGAATTCAGACCCCATTCCAATTTTTTATATATGTATGGGTGGGAGGCATGATTACCCCACACCAGTTGAATTCTTTATACATGTATGGATGAGAGACATTCTTACCCCATGCCTATTTATTATACACATATGGATAAGAGTAATTTTACCCCATTATAGCTTATTATAGTTTTATGGGTGGGAGGCATGCTTAACCCATGATAGTTGCAAACTCTATATACATGTATGGATGGGAGGAATGCTTACCCTGTGCCAATTATATTATATATATGTATATATATGTATATGGTGACTTGATCTGACACACCAGCTGTGAGCTGAAGTAGGTAGACCCACCAGGTGTCCTCTAAGAACCCGATCATGAAGTTACTTATTTATTCTTCATTGTCTTACTTTCCTTACACACCTTTTAATTACAAGATCATACTCAGATTACATATAGACACCATCAGTGGTGTCCTTTTGAGATGTTTATCTCACACCCTACTCAGGCCACCTTTGGGACATGAGAAGGTTGTTTTCTTTTAGGCATGGATAGAAGAAAACACCACTCTTCAGTCTATTGATTCATACTATTTAGTTGGATCTTAGGAATAGAGAATCAGTCTTAGGCTCAAGATGTTATGGAGAAACTTTTAGATTTTGTTCTCTTTTGTACTTTTTTATTTGTAGGTCTACTACATTTTACCTATTCCCTTTTTTACCATCATTCCATGCATACATGTTGTATCAGAAACTTATTATGAGGCCTTTTCTATTTTATTTAGTTATTCATTATTCTATTATTTGTGGTTTCTGTTTATTATATCTTTAGAATTGGTTATGCTTCTACTACTGTATATTTTTGTTGCATCCTTTGTGTTACTTTGACATGGGGGTATAGTCTCCCAACTATTTTACAGTCACACCCTCCCTTCTAGTCGATATCCCTTAGCTTATGGGGAGAAATGTCAGGGTTCATGTGGCCAAACAGGCTTGGGAGACGGGTTAAGTGGCAGCCAGGTCTGGGACATCACATGCATGTTTAATTATTGTCATTCCTTATTATAATTTATTGAAATTAAAGTAATGATAGAATCATGTTTCACTAATTTATTAGTTGATGATAGAAAATTCCATAGGTTTCTCATGTTTGTAAACTACATTAAATAATCTGGTTAATTCAAGATCGTAATAAATTGTTTTTTTTAAATATAATTGTTTGGTTATGAATGAGCCTATTTACTTATGATGGTCAGATTCCGTGGTTTTAAAAACAAGATTCCTTTTTAACTATTTGTATTTTTCTTGCTTCCTTGTGTGATTTCTCTAGAGGTGTAGTCTTACTATGGGACATGATGTTAGATTAGGATGGTTGGTGCATTGGAAATAAATGGGTATGGTTTCCTAGGGTTCTCAAAGGAGTTTGAAACAGTGATAGTGGGATGGATGGTGATATATATAGTGGTGTTGGGATGGTACTAGGACATATGAATTAGGTTGAATGGGGGATCTTATATTATTTGTTTTTATTGAAATTTGATTTTCTTTCTTGTTAATAAATCCATTTCTTTAGAGTGAAAATGTCCTATTTTCTCATTTCATTCATTTCTATCACCACATTATGATGAAATAGGTAGTTATTGGTCTATAAATCTTTTATTATAGCTTATGATGATTCCTAGAGTACCTGGAATTATGGAATAATAATGAATATTAAATGATTTAACCCATGGGGTTGGGAGGTTGATGGTCAAATTAGGGGAATTTAATGGTAAATATGTAAATATTTAATGTTCAATATAATGAATGAATTGATTATCTTACATGATCATTGGTTATCTAGTCTGTATTAGTGGCAGTCGAGCGTCCATGATATGATAGTTTCATACAAGAATAAGGCTAAGTAGATGTCTTTAGTATGTTTTTCGATATATATATTCCATATGTAATGTGATTTCATATGCTACCCTGCCCATGTTGGTAAGGTGACTAAAACCCAATGGACTCTAGGGTTGTTATCCCCAACATCCATCTTGGTGAGGGTAGATGGATGATTACCCCCTCTTCCCCACCCTCTTCTCCAAGAGTAGTATTACGTGTTGATATGAATGGAGGTTACCTTTATATATATGTGTGTAGAGGGTTGAAATTTCTTATATTTATTTCACAAACATGTATCTCTAGATATAGTACCCTAAGGATTATTATAGGCATATTGTGTACAATATGTGAAGGATTAAGGTGTAGTATATGTTGCATATGTTTTGGTAGCTCTTAGAAAATACATGGTTACTATTTGGAGGCGGTGATAATGATGAGGTTATGTGATACATAGGGTGAAAATTATATTACATGGTTTCATTTGACACATGTGGCTTATTGGAGAGAGATGAATTAGGAGGCAAGATATTTGGGAAAGATTAGAAAACTAGATTAGAAGTGGTAGTGGGGTACCTTGACCATTATATTATATTGTATATTATATTACTACTTATATGAAATACATGGGGAGAGATTCATGGTGAGGCAAGGAACTTTTCATACCATATTAGTATATGGGATGGTTTTATTTATTATTAAATGTGATTTATTATTATTTCATTAAATTTTTAAGAAAGTCTATGGGGGGGTCTCATTGAGTATATCTGTTATGATCACCCCTATCTACATAAGCCATTTTCTAGACCCATATGAGATAATGGGTGATTAGGTATAACATAACTATATTATAGAGTTTTTAGGTCATGTTGGGGATTTTAGGTCACAATCCAGGATTATAGTTTTGTAAATGTAATATCATTTTGCAGTTATTCTAGTTATATGACCTTACATGCATGTATTGGGATCTTTTATTTATTATGGTCATGGGTTTTTTGAACGTCTCATCATATCTCTGAATACTCATATTCTTGTTAGAGGGTAATGACTCTCATTTGTGTGTATGATTTCCCTTCGATGCTAGACTCCAACCCATGACCTATTGTAGGCGATTTTTAGGGGTCATTACCCATATTCTTTCATTACCATCACATGAGGGGTACCTTTGTGGGTAGGGGTTAAGAATATTATTCTCACCCATGTTCTCATATTTATTCATGTCTTATGTTCCTTACCTATTATCCCTCCCCTTACTAGGATCTTATCTCACCCACTCTTTTATGTAATTCCTCAAGTTTTTACATATACAAAGTAGAATATGAAACATTTTAGAGAACTGTAAAAAATGATTTAAATAATGTTTAAAATTTCATATATTTTCATTTTTGTATGAACTAATTATTCCCTAGACACTAAACCTTTAAATTCTAAAATGTATTATTGTTATGTTTTTAATCTTAATAATGATGTAATAAGGAAATATATAAGATACATGAAACTTTATTTTTTTCTCCAAATAATCATATAAAATAACACGGTTGAACACTAAGGTTTAACCTATTCTTCTTGAACAATTCTATTATGAGTAATGTACTTATCAATCCCATATGATATAGATAAATATTCTAGATTCAAATTTCCATGCTCCACATTTTCTTTAATGTAGTTGAAATGAACCATCTCACTGTGGATGCATATGGTCTAAGAGTAAGTTGATTTTGGCACTATAGGTACACCTCTAAGAGGCCAAGGGTTGGTGGCTCAAACAATGTAGGAATGTCATATAATATGGGATGCCTTAGCCTCTATCAACCTACAGTAGGAACATATCTCCAAATACAAAAAAAACTACAATGGGATCATATGTATATACATATATATAAACAACTAAGTTGAATAAAGACCATGAATTAGGAAAAAAATACAAGAAAAATTCCACACATTATGTTACATGAGAAACTATACATCTAATTATCCTCTAAATCTAACAATCCCATGGTACTATAAATTTTCTCTTTATAGTGAATGATCCTAGATTTATCTCTAGAAAAAATAGTCACCACCACTATCAGGAACTACCATGCATCACCATCATTATCAGGAGTCAACTCTAAATAACCCACACTAGATACATGTATATAATACCATCTTTGAATTAGGATTTTCTTTCATGGAAACAATACATGTGGGAACAAAACCTGTGAAAGGGTGAGTATAAACATACTCAATAGGATGACATGAAACGAAAAATGAGAGACAAAAAATCATTCATGTCAAAAAACCCTGGTATGAGAGAGTATCCATGAGGAAGAAAATGTATGATATATATATTCTATAACAATAGAATTATTTGGGATGAAACTAATTCCTAGTCATCTCAACTATAGTCCTTGAAGGTTTAACCTCATGAAAATCTAGGGGTTCTTGGAGAATCAAAAATCTCATATAGAATGAATTTGATTTCAAGTAATACATCTTATCTCAAAGGAAACTAAGGGGTTCCTAAGGATTAATATTTCTCAAAGAAACTGATATACTCAACCTCTTAGACTTCGACACCACTACTAGAAACTATAAGGGGAACCCAATCATTAGAGAAGAAAACTCATTGTTCGAGGGAGCACCACACCTTACTATTTACTGATATTGTGTCTTCATTCTTGAAACCCATAATATAATATGTAACTTCTACAAGGATAAATATAAGTCATGTGATAACTTAAACCTTATACCATAACCACATAGGATATGAGTAGTCCCACATCACACATTAGGAAATTCAATAGGGGACTCACACCTCATTGAGGAGTAAGTATTAATTGAGGGGGTAACTTGACCTAGGGGAGGGATTATGCCCCCAATAGCATACAATAAATAAGAGTGGACCCAACACTGTTTATAGTAGACCTTCACCTTGAGTATCACATAGCAAGAAGATACAAGACAAGGGTATCACACAATATTAAGGAATATAACACAATAAAAGAGAGATAGGTACTTGAAACTTAAATAATATAATCATTATGATTAATCCCCATTATCAGCTCTATAGATCCAAAGATATTAACTGTAAATATATCCTTGAATATCGTCACTAATGATGAAGATAAGTGTGCAAAATAATTATACATATTAAAATGCTCAGGATGGACTACTCACATGCCTAAATCAAAGTCCTCATCAGGAATATAAATCAAATAAACTAAGGCTAGAAAAGTACATGGCATGTAATAGAGGTTCACATATTATGTATCTCTTATAGGAAAACCTTATAATTCACTACCCTTCACATGGCATGTGAATTCAACCTATATAGAATATAATACAATATATTGTTTATGGGTTAAATAAGTTACTCATTGTGTATCATCAATACTTAGGTCCCTATCTTCTCAAGGTACACAACATGCCCGAGTTACTAATGAAATGTACCCCCAATACATGGGTCATTATCATCTTGGGATACATGATGTGCAAGATACACTACATAGAGTGTGAAACTCATGAGAGTACTTTATTTTTTCCAGCATTCATAAAATTCATATTATACCAGACTACACAGTGTGTCTTAAAAAACACACTGCTTATCATTTGTGATATCCCTCTGGGTGTTTATTGTTACAAAATACATGTCACGTAGGACATAAATGGTGAGTATCTAAATTAATCACTATATGAACAGTCATTTACTAAACCATAAAACTCATTATATATTGTTTATGAATAAATACCACATGTTAGGTGATATTTATAATCATAATAACCATAGAATTGTATCCAGGTAGGTACATGACATTTATTCCTATGAACTAAATTTATTGTAGTCATGTTCCTTGACCATAATTGAAGAACCACTTAAACTTCATATCTTCATCACCCAGAATCACCTCCATTCATGTCACTAAACTACTCATCTCCATCCAGGAACATCAGAGATCCTTCCTAGAACTGAATCCATCTCTATCTCCACTCCTAAATCAAAGTCAAATCCCCACATGTAATATGTGATCCTTGTTCAAGTTATTTCATTACACAGTTACACCACAGTATCTTGAATCACAAAACACAACACTGTGCACCCCTAGTATCATTCCTCTACTACTATAAGCTCGCTCTAATGGTGTACCCATCCCAATATTGTTTTCCTACGATCCAACATCATTTTGGTCAAATATTTGGCTACTAAAAAATTTGTGGTGATCATCATTGTGAGAAATTATGGAATTTGGATTGGAAATAATCACGATAGATAAGATTATTAATTACCAAATTTCATTCACAAGGACATTAAAAATTGGCATGTAAGGTTAAAAATTCTCTATGAAGAATGCAATAAGGGCATAAAAAAGTACCATCTCAGAAGGTGTGGGAATAATTATGAAGATACAATTATCACCAAATAATCTCCTTGATCAAGAGCATAAATTGAACTCCAAAATTCTAGTGAAGAACATGGTAAAAACCAAAATCAAATACCTACCTCATGGTACAATGGTCATCAATTCAATCCTTTATATCTTCTATGGTTTTGTTTGTCATCGTCACACAATCCAATCATTGATGTCTTCGTAGTTCTACATCTCATGATCCATCTAAATTTATTAGTGGCTTATTCAGAGAGGATCTCTAATCTCTCTTAATCTCCCTTACTCTAGGGTTCCATTGTTGAAAAAAATGACAAACCGTATAAAAAATAAATAATAGGATATTTATAACACATATTTTTTTCTACCAAATTTTTCAATTAAAATACATGAAAATATACAGTTCGCGACCTAACACCTCACTTCACCTATGTAAAATGAAATATTCCAAACATAACAATTTGATCATAATTTACATTTTAGTAGTTTTCTGGAAGATAAATTCATCCATTCACATGTATAAATAAATATTTAATTAATAAGTATTAAATATACATTAAAAGTAATCATATTAAAAAAATTAAAAAAACTAAAACTAGGGGTAGACACCATACCTTGGGATAAAAGGACCCATTATTAATTTGTTTGAGGTTTTATTCTTTGGTAAATTTATAATTATTCACCTAGAAAGTTATCAAAACTCCAAAACTAAAAATTATTCTATGTCTTTATTAGGGAAAACATAGGTCACTATATGATCTACACATTTACACATTTATATCCCCAAAAATTAAAAAAATTGGGTTCTATAAAAATAAAAACTCACAAAAAACATCATATGAAGAAAAACCCACCTTTACATGCACTTCTTCAATATTAAGAGGTCTAGGCTCTAAAAAACTTAGTAAATACCACCTAAGAAGGGGGCATGCACTTTTATTACCATGGTTATTAGATCCATCTAATCTTAAATAAAGACTAATGAAAACATGTAGCCTCTCTATGCAAGTCATTTTAAGCCTCATCACCCAAAAATGTTTCTCACATGAAAGTTACGTGGCCACATTGGAGGTAGTGAATCCAAAAAATCACTAACATCCAACTTAAAATTGATCATTGAAAAGGTTTGTTTTGGTGTGAAAACTCTTATAACCACATTTAAATAGTGTTCTTTATGGTTTTTGTGTAATAAAAACTCATCTAAGTCACACTCTATTGTTGATAACTTTACAAATTTTTCACACTAAAACCCTAAAAATTTCAAGCAAGCATACTCCTCTTGATCTAAGTCAGTTATTCTATCATAACCTACCTAAAATTCATAATGAATAATATCATTAGAACATGGAACAAAGGAAATATGGTTCTCTTTCCTAAACTCAACATCCATGGGAATCCTCCATCTTCATCCTGATCTCTAACTAGTTTACACCCACTGTCAAAGACTACCTGGTTGTGTTTTAATTTCTCTTTTGTAAAATTTGCTGATGGAAAAATTATAAACTACATAAACTTCATCATAATAATCAATATCACACCACTACCCATTGAGTGTCTTAATTAACCATAATATAAATCAACTATCCCTATCCTATTATATAACCCTTATCTCTTGGATTAAGACCCCAAGATAACACTTTCCATACTATAAAAACAAAAAAAAAACTCAACCTCCCAGTAAAAACCTTCATGTCTATCACCTGTAGATGTTTAGTCACACCAAACTACTAATTCAATATCACTATATTGTACCTTTCTCACACAAGGGAAGTGTATAGGGATTAAACCATTAATTAAATTTAGGAAATTTATCCCTCTCTAAGTTCATAGAAACTAATTTGAAAATAGTTTTTCATGATCCTCCTCCATCATCTAAACATATAGTCTTCTACTAGAAGTGCTAGTTTCTATTCCAATATTTCACCACTAATATCTATTCAACCACTATGGCTTCCAAATCATGAATAATAATGCTACTCCCTAAATCCATAACTCACACTATGATATTTTACCACATAAATGGTACTCTCACATTAAGACTAGGTAAATTCATTGAATTACTGATAAGATCATCCTTAAACCAACACCCATAAAGATTTTGTTCACTTTCCAAATAGATGACATTAGGGTTTTTATCATTCAAATCAATAAAACTTTTATTCCATCTCATAAATTTAATATGATGCATACATTGGTCACTTGTCTGGGGATAACCATGGATCATCCTTCAAAATAATTTTTACACCCCCACAACTTTATAAGAAGTGAAGTTTCATTCATGAACATAGATTTTAAATAACTTCTTATTGAGTTATGTGTTTCTAACCATAAATTCTTAAGGTCGGGATTTAATAACCACACTTAAGGGAATCCCACTAACTTCTAGGAGTATATCTCACATCCTTTACTCAACTTTTCATCATCATGCAATGCCATCACTACTAACCAATCCATTCTATGGTAGGAACCCCATGGAATCTAATACATTCCATAATGGAATATCATGAAATAAACCTCTCTCCATAGAGGATAAACGTACTTTACTTGAGGGAGTGACTGAATGAAAGTCTCAATTAGTGGAAACTCTCTAGCTTACAAAGGTCAGACAAGGGGGTCCACTATAATCTATAACTCTTGAACATATGATAAAGAAATAAAAACCCATGCCTATGTCATCTAGTATGAGGGTCTATGAATAGTGGACATGAATTATACTCTGAATTTCATCCATTAACACGTATCCATAGTTTTTAATCATGAAACTATTCCCACATTATTGATTGTTAACACCCCATGAATGACTAGATTTAACGATGGTTGGTGATGATGAGAGAGGATAATAGATTCATCCATATTCATCTTCTCTTGCACCACCCATTTTGTCAATAATTCCACTATCTATTAGTTAACAACCTTAAATAGGTAAATATATGATTTTAGTGATATATTACATGTCAAATTCTATCCATAGCACCAATTTTGATGTCTTCAAGTGAAACAATAGCCTTTTCCCAAAGATATGGTACTTCCCTCACAAGAATACTCAATTTTTATTGCTCACTTGGGTGGTTTCTATCATAGTTGGTGTTTCATGAATAAAAAACCATAACCTGATAAATGTTTCTTGGGAGTCTTTGACCAAACCTCTATGTTTGTAGAATTCCACCGTGAAACATGTACAAGTAATACCTCTTGGGGTTTGTGGGAATCGACATTGTTGACACTCCATTTTGTCACATTGGATGAAAATATTATGAAGAGTACTACATTTATGTTCGAAATATGAATAGACATAAGAAGAATCAAAGAAAATTTCCCAAGTTTTCCTATTAAAACACCCCTAATCATCAGAAGGCTCGCACAACACCCATGTTCGGTACTGAAAGACTGGCCACCCCTACGTGGGGTACCTGCACTGTGTACATTCACTTTGGACCTACATAGAAAACCTTCTTCTACCAGGGTACCTTGTTTACCCATAAATAGTACCCTAAGGATACTCATTTATAATATTGTGAAATTAGAAGAAGCAACTAATCTCTAGTTGCACAACCCTTTCACCCAGGTCCTCAAAAATCACACAGGTAGCTCTCTAAAACCCGAGAGAAAATAGAATTAAGGGGGGGAGTGTTATCAAAGTACCTCTAAGGGACAAATCACAAGAAACCTATATGAGGACTCCTCTCTACCTTAGTCGATGACTACAAGAATGAAGGTCCATTATCTAACCTAGGATTTTCATAAGACCTTCTAATGATAGTTAAGGAGACCATTGGTTCCTAGAGTAAGGCCTCACCCATGTTTTTTTCCTAGGTGGTCAATTTATTAAAGAACCTCAAACTCATGTAGGTCTACCCTTTGACTGAAGCACTTATAGATCCTCTAAAGTATTGCATAAGGCACCACTTCCTCATCAAGACGAGACCTGTGTGAGACCCTTCTAATCCCCCTTCCATGCCACCAATGGCAAGTCTCTTTTTCTTTTGGATCCCTCATATAAGGGGGACCAAAGTGAAACCTATATCGATGCATCTGGACATGAAATACCATGGTATGAAAAACAATAATGTGTCTCTCATTTAGATTTGAATTCATTTGCTTAGAGGTGTCCCACACTTTTCCTACATGATGGGTAGGGTCATCTGGGTGCATGTAGATATGAATTTACTCTACTACGAGGACCCAAACCCTGGGGCAGTGTCAAGGATCTCCTAATCTAGAATACTAGGTCTATAAAAATATCCTTACGTCATCATCTCAAAGGCCAAGGTCATTTGTTTCAGTGGGGAGATAAAGGATCATGGTTTCTTTTCTTGTAGGTATAGTACATTATTCTTCCCTCTTTCCCAGGAACCAATTCATAGGGAATCCCTCATAGTGTATGCCCCTAATAATTCTATCATGACCATTATAGCTTTATTCTTTCCTCATTCTCCATACCCTTAGGATATATCAAAAGGGGTAATCAGACATGACTATCTTGGTTACAAAAACCTGAGGGGATGGTCATGTCAAATCCCATTCTCTTCCCCTCTACCTTTGTGTCTTGTTTTCATCCACTAGTGAACGAACAAGATTGTGCGGATTTTTTGATCTACCACTTCCTCTTGTTTCTCACACTGACCATGAATCACATGGTATTAGAGGTTAGTGGTGATCCTGATATGCACACAATCCTAAACCTCAAGGCACCTTCTAGTATGGTGTAATCCCTAACACCCAACCTTGGGCCTCCTACTCGATAGAAGTCCCAACCCAATACTCTCATAAGGCCACATTAACTATGATATAAACCATTAGATGACCTCTTAATGCGTGGTTCCTCAACCCTAACTAAACTAAACGGTTTTTGATTCCCATCTAAATGGGATACAAAGGAAGCCTCTATGAGGTCCAAACCCAACCGCCCAAAATAAACACCAATTCTCTCTGGGTCACATTCCCAGGGAGTCCATTTCTAACATAAAAGCTCACACCACTTCCCATTTCCTTGTTCCACTTTGGTGTAAGTATCACACCAATATTTGACTAGGAACCTTTTTCATAAACTTCCTCACTGCATAACATTAAACTTCATGGTTTGGTCCTCATCATGTGACCTTAAAAGGTATGATGTATCCCATAAAGTGGAACCAAACTATGTGGGTTATGAATCATTTCAAAAGGATATGTAAGAAGCCCATATCATTGTCCTAATACTACATAGACGCCAATCTCATTTACCGGGATGATGATACACTCCAAATCAACCCACTGTGTGGATCAAAACCAACATTGTAACAATAACGATAAAAGAATCTATAGTATGTACATGAGAGAGTACCACTGATGGAGAACCTCTGATACATATAGATATATCCAATAATGAAGAACCTCAGATATATAAAAATGATTCTAAATTCCATAGATACTATAAATTGATTGTTAATTCAAGGATATCTCACATCATACATATGAAATAATAATGGATTCGAGAACACATCTTAAATATATAAGAGAGTCCTGGAGTAGGAAACAATTCCCCACAAAGGGTGTTATTAGACTAACCTACCGTCCTCTTGACCAATTTTAATTCTTAAGCTTCATTGGCCAAGATTCACAATGAACACCTACCTTTGGAAAGCATGTTCATGAGTCATCACAGATATATAACCATTGGTTGTTTTTAGTTACATGGATATACCCCAATAGAAACTACCTGAAATGGAAGTGGGTATGTGTTTGTTGTAAAGGATAATCCAAAAAGACCAAAAAATCAATTCCATCCCCAAATGGAATTCAAGGATAAAATAAAAATGGTAATCCAGAAATGAATCCTTAACCAAGATGATGGTTTTTCTCACCAGTTATGCTCCTCTTTCTCTTAAAGTGGTCCAAACTGGATAATCAATTGTGCATGTGTTCATTTAATTAGATACTTATTTAATGGGGTTTTCTTGTTTGTATTTTTTACCTAAATTTTTGGTACCAACAAAAAGATCTCCCTTCGATCCAAATGGAATCACACCAACACTCATAGATGTATGTCCCATATACCATTCATTTTGGTTCCTTATCCAAGCAGAGGAAGTTGTCACCTACCCAATGTCTTCAACACCAGGTCTCAAAGGCACCGATCGAGGAGTACCACCATAATGGTACAATCCCAACCCAGGAGGATGACTGAGAAGACCTCCATCTCATATAGCCCCTCTATTAATCCACATAGAGATGATCAGTGATCCAAAAATAGATGGCAACCATAACAGTCTTCAAACATTTTGTGAGATTATCCCTGGAACATAACAATCATCTACTCCCTTATATTAGGGAGGTGGATCAAGAGGCCATAGAAGGCCTCACATAGAAGGCACAAGGTTCCATTCAAAGGAGTCCTTCCAGTAATTAATTACACAAATTCCACATGGTAGTGAACCCTCAGCCTAATGAGGATGCTATCCTGGGGATTATAGACAAGGCCATCCAGACTCAGGCACACAAGATGGCTTGTTGGGAGGAGCAGCTGGTCAACAGGGATCAGAGTTACACCTTTGTCCCCTACAAAGAACCCACCAATAAAAATTGGTGGAAATATATGAGTGGGAGTAAACACATTCTTGTGTTAATCAAGACCATCAATAGACACATATGGAAGCATCCATATAATCCCAACAATAAAATACAATGGAAAACAATGAGTGGGAACAAACACCTGTCTACACCTAGAAGGCCAATTAGTCAAATTTGATGGCAAACTGTGCGCAGGCACCAACACCTACCCACATCAACCATGACTTCAAACATCCTTGTCTGGCATGATCCAAATAAGTTGATCAGTCATGTTTTCTAGCAAATTGTGAGTATTCATGCACAACTACTCACATTAATTGATCCATTCAACAACCTTGTCTTGTAGAATAGGGAGAAGTTAGCTGGAAACTCCTGGTGACAAATAGGGGGTACACCCAACTCTCTTCCTCCACACCTAAGTACTATCTATATCAACTATCAAGAAATGGACAACATGAATAGACAAATACCACTGATCCGGACATGGAATGTTAATATATCCCCATTCCATCAACTGAAGTCACCAAGACCATCTTGAAAATCATAAAATGGCAGAAAAAATTCGAACCCACATCCTATAGACATGATAGTATATCATAAAGGTAATAATAGTGGTAGAGGGTCAAATACACAACTTTTCCCCCATAATATAAGTGAATCATCGGCATTTCACTTTAGATCAGACACAAACATCTACTCCCATATAGGAGGGTCATGGGGATAACACCCCCACAATGTATCGAAAAATGGATCAGGTCCATACCCCAATTCAAAATGAAGGTAATTAGCCTATTCCAATGTCCACTGCAACGAAGGAACAAACCCTTATGAAAATTTTATAATCCTTTTGACAAATTTTGGTATCGACACAGGAGATAATAAAGCAAGATTTCGTACCTAAAAACTACTTTCTACATCATGTGTCCCCACCTTCTCATGAGAAAGTTATCCAAAAATAAGCTTCACTATAGATGATTGGAAAATAAATAGTTGATCTAGGATCCCGCTATGCTTAAAACTACTGAAAAAATGATCTATACCCAAGGTTCAAAACTATGGGTATAGCCTATACCCACGGTTTTGCGAACTGTGGGCAACTGAGGCGTCGGTATAGCTCTATATCCTATACCCAGGGTTTGGAAAACTGTGAGTATAGATTTTTTTGCTATAGTGTCATAGATTTATACACACTTTCTAGCTTTTCATAACATTATACCTGCTATTTTAAAACCATGGGTATATATATATGTAAAAAAATGAAATGGGTTTTAATTGCATAATATGTCCTCTAATCCTGGGATGCATCACCAATCAAGATACATGAAATACATTTATATATATTTAATGTTATCTAACTACATCAATATCATTGTCTGTATTAGAAAAAATACAGGTCATCAGGTTTCAATAACGCGACATTCCCTTCAATAATGAGAAGATACAACAACCAACCGACATAATTTACATCCACATATATTTAAATTTATGTATTTATATTAATATCATTCTTCATATTAGAAAAAACTAGGCATGTTGATTTCGATCCCACGCCATGGCCTTCAATAACAAGATTGCTAACCAGTCAACCAGAATTATTTATCTTTAAACGTGTCTAAATTTATTTAATTATATTAATGTTATTTTCCATATTAGAACAAAAAATTTCACAGGGTTTTGATTCAGTGACCTCCACTTTAATTATACATGGCCTAACAGAACCAACTACCGAACTTCTGTTCTGTTGTATCTATAGTTATTTAAATATATTAATTTAAAGTGTCAGATTCGTAAACAAACATGCGACGAGTTTCGAACCCACAACTTTTATACACTGATAAAGCACCTCTACCACTATTACAACTACAATTATGTTTTTATATGTATATATTATCTTATATATATTTATTCAGATGGAAAACATAAGTGACCCTATAACCATTGTTCAATAAAACCATTGGTATATATGTCACCTAGACTCATAGTTTTCCTGAACCATGTGTATAGACTTATATGAAAAATACTATACTAATGGTTAATGAAAATTGTGGGTTTATGTTCCACATATACACACAATTTAGTGTGAACCGTGGGTATATGTTTTCCTGTGGCTTTCCCACCCAATTTTTGGGCTTCCTGTGATTATGTGGGTACCCTATATCCATGGTTTAGTAGGAACCATGGGTATAGGTTAGAAAATGTCACATACAAACTTGGTTTATGAAAAATGTGGGTATAAATGGGTCTATAACCATGGTTCTTGAGAAAACCATGCGTATAGACCCATTTTCTAGCAGTGTTTGTAAGAGGTCAACCCACCTCACTTATAAAATGGAATCTCCTCTCTTCACATATTTATTCACTTTTATCCTAATAATTCTACCAATACCTAGCCAAATATCTTACTAAATTACCTCCTCATTTACTAGAGAAACTGTTCTTCCAAAATACTATCCTTTGAAGGCATAATATTAAGGCCAAAGGAGGCTTCACCAAGAAGAGTTAATTGTCATTACCGATATATTTTGAGTTTGTTTCTTCCATAACCTCCTATAAATATTATATAACCATATTAACATGATTAATTTTTTATAATTACTATAATGAAAATTTTAAATTCTAATGGTACATCCATTTTCTATAAACTATACATCATCTAAGAAATGATAATGTCGTTCGTGCATATATCTGGACTACCACGTCCACGAAGCAATGTGATTCATTTTTCACGTAATCTATACATGGATGATCATATGGAATAATTTTATAAATATATATGAGATTTATGATATTATTATGACTATTTAATGGTGAATTATAATTTACATTCCTTTATTTTTATCCATTGAAGAGTAAAAATATCACCCATGCATTTGTACGAACTATCATCACCATGAAGTGATGTAATTTATTTTTCATCCCTATATTATATTAATGGATATAATTTTTTTAAATTAATAAATATGATAATTATAAAGTAATAAATATTATGGAGATTATGAAACCATGAACAAGATGTAAGGACAAGAACCGTCAAACCAAAACATGTATGGAAAACAAACTAGTTTTCACTTGAATGTTGATTTTAATGAAGAATTATTGATAAAAAGATAATTAGAAATTATAATGGAATAATATATTATTTTATAATTATGAATAAGGTCAAATTATAGATTTATAATAAATATAATGTTATTAAAAAGTAACTTTGGATAATTAATAATGAAATTTAGGACCACAGGTAAGGGTTTATGTTATAGTCCCATTTTTAATCCAGATTATTTATGCTTGAATATCCTTTGAAGGAATTATATTCTATTTATATCTGAAAACTAATATATTTTATTTTCCCATGTTTATATTTGGGTTTTTATTAGGTTTTAAATTAATTATCATCAATTTTGATCTTAAAACTATGGATAAAATGTTATTAAGAAAAGTTGACTTTATTTACTCTTTGACAGAAGGAATTTTTCTTCCATGTACTTTTTTTTAAATTTTTTTTGAATAATATTATTTTTTATGATCACATGATTATTTTATTTTTTAAACTACATTTTAACTTCTTTTAAATGGAATACAAATAATATTTTACAATATTTTTTGATTATTATTTTCTGACTTTTTAAAATATTTATAGAAATAAATCTTTATTTTACCATTTATCACTCCAATGAATTTTACCATTATCATGAATATTAATTAATTTAAAGATTATTTTAAAAGTTTACATGGTAATTTTTAAATAAATTATTATTCTCAATATTCTAGGTGTAGTTATTTAAAATTTTATCAAAAGATGAAGATATTTTTCTCATGTTTTCAAATTAAGTTTACAATGTTATTTTAAAGGTATTTTTATTCATGTCATCATATTTTATGTTTATTATGATTTAATAGGGTTAATATATAATTTTTCCATCTATGGTTTTTATTTTTATTAATTATGGTTTTATGATAATGAAATGTTTATGAAACCTGTTTATTTTCCAAGGGTTATGCTATGATGGAATGATGAATGTTTCTATGATCTTATGGAACACATATGTATGGTTTTATTTAAGTGATGGGAAGTTATATAAAATATATCTAATGAATTGGAAAATTATTTATATCTCATGAGGTAATATGGAATAGTATGGGGAGTGAACCCATTCCTAGGATGAAAAGAGGTTGGGAAGTGAACCCATTCCATTTTGGGACATTTTCCACTTGGTGATGAAAATATTAGTAGTGATACATAAATAATGAAATAATTTTCTACACTTATGAATATAACACAATTATTGTAACGTGTTATTATCTTTCTTATATTCTCTAATAGATCATGATTGATTAATAATGTTTCCTCACTCTTATGAATAATGTATTTTGAAATGACAAATATTTATAACATGACTCATAATTTATTATCTATGACTGATTGGGTGTAAAATTTTAATGTTACGATCATAATACCATACACTTATGCTTATACTATGATTGCATAATATCATAGATTAACATCTCCCATGTTAATAATTATTTATCATCTGATCTCACCCTCTCTTATATTTTAATTTTCCTATTGTTATTAAGAAAGGTATTAAGTAAGAAATGTATCATAAGGGTTATTTGAGAGAAGAACTGTATTTTAGATATTGAAGATCATTCATGATTAAGTTGATTATGTATCTAGTCATCAAATACACTAAAACTTTATTTTTATATGATGTGTATATTATAAAATGTATTGAATATTGATATATAATGTTGTAATATTTATGTATGTAATACTTGGGCCACCTAAATTTTTATTAGAGAAGTGTTTAGTTATTTTTTTGGATTAGGTTATGAAGAAAATTACCATTAAACATAAGAAAATCTATAATGAACTAAAAGTGATATAGGGTGAACATAAAAGTGCCGTAGGTTTACAAGAATGTGTCATAATTTAGGACATCTCATGAATGAATTTCATGATTATATGATTTCTCACTCTGAATATTATGGACTTGTACTTGTAATTTGATTTTGGGTTTTAGTCAATGGATAAAAACAAGAAGAATTGTGATAATATAAAATGTGGTAGAAAATGAAATGATTTTACTCTTGATCAACCAAACAACATGGGATTTGGAATAAATTTTTTTATTGTTATAGCCATGAATCATATCGAGATTCCAAATGAGAAAAATAGGGACCAACACATAGTTGAGTATTTCACGAGGTAACATCCACTTTTTAAAGTGGGTCCTATGATCCACTAGTGGAAAAGTAATTGATCAGTACCATTGAAAATATATTTTCCATTCTCTAGTTCCTAGAGTATAAAATATTTTTCCCATCGATGCATCATTTAGAAGATGAAGGATATCAATGGTGGAGTCCTACTAAGAATACAATGAAATTGGTAAAATTTGAATCCATGTATTGAGATGAGTTTAATAATTTATTTTTTATAATGTAATTTTCCTGAACTCGTCATATGAAAATGGTAATTGAATTCCATGAGCTTAATTAGAAGAATAATGAATCTATTGGTACCTAGGAGGAAAAATTTTAATCTCTTGTGAGGTTTGTTTCATGTTTTATCATCGAACCCGAAATAAAAATTGATTGAATTATCAATGGATTAAAAACATTTATTCAAGAGGAATTGAACATATGGGACATTAGTGTCTATGAATAAATTGTTTGATGTTCTCTTAAGGTATAAATAGAGAGTGTAAGTTCTCATCATTCTCATGGTTATGATAAGAAGTGAAAGATGTAGTTTAGAGGAAATTATAATAATAGAACCCAGTGAGGAATGAAAATGAATCTTAATTTTTGAAAAAAAATTGGGGAAAGAAGTGTGAGATAAATTGTATAAAGGAACTGGTAAATGTTTTAAATATTGAAAAGATGGCTACAATGTGAGTAAAATATAAAGAGATATAAAGAGTTAGTCAATTATAAGAAATGTATATAGAGCTCAACTGAATGAAACGCCCACACTCTAATGTTTCAACTATAATGAGTATGGGAATTATTCTTACCAATAAATGAATATTAGGGTTAATTATGATATTTGTCATAAAAAACCCCTTATTTCAAGAGATAATGGGAAATATCATGCATTCATAACAGCTGAAGTGGGTCATGAGAATAAAGTGGGGAAATGTACACTCATCATCTATTCTAGAACTATAAACATATTATTTAATTATGGTTCTACCCACTCTTTTAAATATGGAAAATTTTATAAGGGAATCACATCACCACCTCAATAAACATATGTTGAATTATATATGAAAAATCATAATGGTATGATGAGTTCATCTAAAGTTAATAGCTCCTATTTGAGTGAATTTTGTGGGAATGTGCTTCCTAAAGACCATGTGATTCTCCATATAGTTGATTTGATATGATTTTAATAATGGATTTAATTTCCTTATATAGATCCCAAATCAATTAGTAAGGAAGGTAAGTAACATTTCATATTCTGAATGAACCAATAATTGTCTATTTGTGTGAATATGGATAAAAAAATTCAATACAAACTGCTTCAATTATATGAATCTTATTACTTATTCATGAGTGGTTATCCATATCAAATTGTTTAGGGAGAGAAAAAATTTATATTTACCTATTTTATAGGAATATTCAAATTTATTTCCTGAAGATTTTCTTAGTTTTCTCCTGAACCGTGAAGTTGAGTTTTCAATTTATAGCATACCAAGTGCAATACCTATTTAAAAGACTCCTTGTAGGTTAGCCCCAATTGAGTTACAATAATTGAATAAGAAACACCAAGAGAATATAAAAAAGTTATCAATTAATCCATGTGAATCACCATAGGGTGTACCTGTTATTTTTTAAGAATAAAGATGGATTAATGCATCTTTTCATTGATTATTGGGAACTTAAAAATATTTCTATTAAGAAAAAGTATCATATACCCCGTATTAATGAATTATTTTATCAAACATAAGAATATTATTACTTTTCAAAGATTAACCTCTAGTTTTGATATACACAATTGTGGATTAAAAAGGAGTACAAATACAAGATATTTTTTGTATAAGTTATAGACAGTAAGAATTTAAAGTGGTTCCATTTGGACTTACCAATTCTCCTGATATCTTCATGGATATAATGAAAAGATTATTTATATATATTACATTTATCATTATTTTGTAATCGTTGTAGATTATATTCTTATACATTCCATGTGTAAGAAAAATATCATTATAATTATTTGAGAAATGTGTTCAAAACCTTGAGTAATGATAAGCTGTATGAATAATTTAGTAAATGTCAATTATGGCTACAGAATGTATCATTATTAGGTTATGTAATCACAAGAAAGGGGATGTTGGTAGATACTTTAATGATATTTATTATTGAACAATGGGATAGACCAACCATACTGAAGATAATATATAGTTTTCTTGGGTTGATTGGATACTACTAATTATATGTGAAATTTTTTCTCACAACTATAAAATAAACTAACTAACTTGACACAAAAACATATAGGTTCATTTGGATAGATGAATTTAAATAAAAGTTCAAGGAACTGAAAATAAGTTTGGTTAGTACACTTGTTCTGACACTACTCTATGGTAGAGAAGGGTTTATGATTTATAGTGATTCATTAAATAAGGTGTTGGGATTTGTTCTCATGTAGAATGAAATGGTAGTATCTTATGCCTCAAAACAATTGAAGGTTAATGAAAAAATTTACCTGAATCATGATTTAAAGCTTGTAGTGGTATTTTTGATTTGAAGATATAAAGTCATTATCTTTATGGTGAAATGTGTGACATATATAATGATCATAAAATATTGACCAATATATTCACACATAAAGAGTTTAATATGGAATAAATAAAATGTTTGTAACTGATTAAATATTATGACTAATTAAAACATTTCCACCCCCAGAAGGAGAATAACGTACTTAATTCTTTGATTCATAAGTACCATTATTTCTTGTCCATTATGAGAATTGAAATTGATCCAATACTCATGTATTTTTGGAGAATATATATTTAAATAATGATAGAAGGGGGTAAATAATATATTTCATAGATAAATGTGTAACAATTTATTCATGTGAAGTTTAAAGAGGTGTATAAAGAATATGTAGAGCCACAAAAGAAGGTAATTGTAACACCCCGACCCCAGTTACCCAGAGTCGGTGCATTACTTTGTAACATTGGCATGATCACAAAAGATCAAGTCTCGAAAGATTGATTAGTTTAGTAGCCTTGGAAACACTAGATACATTCATAAACGTTACATTACATCCTAAAGTGAAAAACTACAATAACAAAGTCTCCATAGTTCACACTCATATCCTCTTCTGACTATCCCTGCAGGTTATTCATAAAATACTTTTTCACATCTTGGAAAATATTAAAACATTGGAAGGGGTGAGCTCAGATGCTCAGTAAGGATAACTATATAGCGGAAGATTTCATAAATAAACATAAACATTTCAGGCAATGTATGCCTAAAACAAAAGCATTTTAAACTTGAACTTCAACATAATATGGAAAAAGTAAAATGAAATAATGCCATTTACCTACTCACATGGATATTCTACTAGTCGAATAATCACATGCAATATCAATAACCACTTTCATAATGATGGAATGCATAATACCAGACTATCATAACCACGCAGCCAAGGCCTCGTGCCAAGACTACAAATAAGATTTTTGTCAAGGCCTCGTGCCAAGACACTAGTTTGTCTCATGAGACCTGCTGATGCATCAAGGAGCTATAGCGGGCTCCACCCATCACTTATTAAGTCCAATGCATTCCTCATATGAATAGGTTTAAACATATCATAAACCATAACATAATCGTATCACATGAAACATTCATAAAGGAAACATAACATTTCCACAATTCAATCACATGACATCAATACAACACATTGATATAATAAAAACACTTTCAAAACCATTTTCAATACTAAAATAAAAGAAAAGTAAAACATGGTATTTATTTTTCTTTTAAAAAAATGTATGGCTTGTAGAGGAAGCCGAAACTCAAATAATGGTCACGGCGGCGGAGAAGTCGTTGTCGCTGCATACGTACGACAAAAACATACCCTTTTTTCATTTATTAAATTCTTCGTATAAAAAGATTCCTTTTGAATAAATGTAAAAGTCAAAGGGGTTTATACACCGTATAAAAGAAAGTTGTGTATAAAACCAAATATTCCTCAATGAAAGGAGATTGAGACGATGTCCCATAGAAAGATCATTTTTTTAAATAAAATAGATCTATTATGTGTATTCAATATAACTACACATAATGAAAGTACAAATACAAGATAGGACATAATAATATCATGACGTAATTTGAAAGTAGGAGATTAACCCAAAGAATGGAAATTGGGTTAAGAAGTTCCCTTACCTCGTGTCCGACTTGACTCGACCGCTATTTAAACTCCTGAATAATAAACTAGAGTTAACCTCTACCTTTTTAAGAACCTTTTTCAAGTTCATTATTCATTTTATATCACTTATTACCGTGTCATGAACATTATGTAATTATTTAAGTTAATAACGGTCGTTTTGTCGATCTTTGGTACTTGAATCAAAAATAAACTTCTTATAATTACAAGTTGTTCATGTGGTGATATATCCATTATATACAGAATTATATTCATGATATAGATATCATATATCTCATATATGTCAGGTATATACATGAATTTATAATATTCTATAACGTTTAGAGGTAAGAAATGAAATGCACCGTTCATGGAGACGGTAAGCCGTACGTACGCATGAACGCTACTTTCATTTCTATTTCGTATTTAATGGAATGAAGTTATAATTATATAAAGGTATAATATAATTCTAGTATAATATAATGTATAATACCATTTACTACATCCTTTATACATCCCACATATGGAATTAACGATTCAAATCACTTTGAGGGGGAGGTAGTCCGCACTTCCTAAAATGAAAATATCGTGTTTACCCATAATGGAAACAAGAAAGGTATGCCATAAATGAAAAATACAGAACCTTTAGTAAAACATAAAAATATTATATATCATATATAAATAGAGTGACATCTTAATGGCCACCATTTAAGGTGTTATATGAGTGTTGAACAATCATCATTTTGTGAGGCAGAAATTCACCATCCACAGAAACAGTATGTTCTTTAACCATTAGATATAGGTGTGTGTAAGTGTAGCTCGAATACTTATCATAACAAAATCCTAGTATATTTAGGATACTGTTGTTGTTACAAAAGAAATGAATAAAAAGATTTTAGGGGGTTGGATAAGCAAAATAAAACAAAATAACATAAGAGAAGACATTAACTTAAAATCGGGTAACTCTTTTGATTTGAGCCAAAGGATTCCTTGGGAAGCATTCTGCTCAAAGTGAGGCTTCTAGGAGTAAGGGAGGGAAGTTGGGAGATTATTTGGTCAGAGGTTGGCCGAGCCAAATGGCTTTGAATGTGTGAGTAAGGTGGTAGTGGTGGGGGCCTTTTATAAGTGGAGAGGAGGGGCACTTTTGGAAAGTAATGAAATGTTACTTTATTATACAATGCTTTTCGGATTCTAAAGGTCCCACAGTTATATAATTCGAGGATAAGGTGATAAGGGTTCGAAATCCACTCATCCAATAGGTTTGTGACAAGTGTAAGCCTTATATTTTACATTATCTTTTCATTTTATTTTAATCGTTAATTAATGAGGTAATCGCTGCATCATCATTGTGTCATAAAACTTTTAATTTATTTAATGTCTAAAAATTATAAAAAAAATATCATGATGTAGGAAATCGTTTTATCTTTCTAATTAATACTTATAGTCGAAAATATGACTTGTATAACCCCATTTAAAAATTGTTTTAGTAAAACAACTCATGTTTGTGACATTTTTATTTTAACATTAAAATAAAATTTTTTCTTGTCATTTTCCTACCAAAGTGGTTCAATGGGGTCCCCAAGTTGACCCATGGATTGTATTGGTTGGCCATGAATCATCCAATAGGGTAGGACAAGTGTAAAGTTCATTTCATATTATTATAATATTATCATTACCTTAAATTACACTAATTACCTTTAATCGGGATTAATTAAACTTAAAAGTTACTATTAACAAAAAATTATTTTAATCCCATTGAACCACATTTTACATCCTAATGACAACCATGTATGTTGGATTTTTGAAAATCAAAACACAGAAGTGGTAATGTTTCATTTAAATGAAAAATCAGTTTTGTAACTACCACTTAGTGGTTTCACTATTCATCAAAAATTGATGTTTTTCAGAATAATGCCAAAATTTAACCCTAAGCTATAATTGAAATTCTGAATTAAAAAATGATGTTTATTTTAAAAAATTCCAAACATATAAGTTGAATTAATTAATTTTATAATTAATTTCCACTGTCACAACAAATAACATGTTTTTAAGAAACAATATATATCAAAAGATTGACAATTGTTTATGTCCAATTTCAATGTTAAATTAATTCTAATGACCACCATTGGATAAAATAGTAAAAATATATTCTAATTATACTTTAAAACCACTCAATAGTATAATTTATCACTATAAATTATTTTAATTAAAAAAGTTGTTTTAAGTATTTTTCACTATTCATAAAAAATGGAAGTTCTCAGCAAATTACAAAAAATTAAACTTAGGATAATATCGATATTACGAATACAAAAATGAAGTCCATTTTGAAATATAAAATTTCTATAATTTTAAAAAGTGGGCATTACTATTCATAATGGCTACATTGATTAGTCCCGGTGTGTTAGAACTCGAACTTGCGTACAATGCAAGCTATTGCATTTTTGAAAGAGAGGCGTATCGTGAAAGCTTGGGGTGTTACATTCTCCCCTCCTTCAATAAATTGCGTCCTCGCAATTTGAAATTTTTCTTTGAAAGTAAAAGGTTGAAAATAGAAAATACCTTTGTGGAAAACCCACATCGGAAATATGGTTAATAAAAATATAACTTTAAAAGAAAGAAAGATAAGTACAAAGGTCACCCGAGATAGCCCATACTAGGATTATATGAAAATATGGATATGGAAGAAAAACAAACCATCAAGGTCTGATGGAGAGTTGTAGAAAACTGGGTTAGGAGAAAGTTAACCATAAGAAAATCACAAACTTGTGATTGGTTAAACTGTCATTGAATCCCCAGTTGGAAAAGTTAACCGGAAACATTTTTATTTTAAGTTACCTTTTATAAAGTTAAGGAATTTATATAGGAGATTTACTAAGAATGTAAGGGAATATACATACTTGTCATGTAGACTTTCATTCTTTAATAAATTTTTACCACAAACCCATCTTTCACTATAAAAGGTAATAGAACTCAAAAATATTCTATTTATCCTAATTGTATAGGGTTCCAAATATTAACACATACCATTTAGATTAGTAAAACTATTTTGTAATAACCAGGGACTTCCTGTAGGCTAATGGTAGGTAATAAAGGCCTGTCGCACTATGGTTGTGGGTTCGATTCCTGTAGCTTTGTCCGACGCGATGGGTTATGCCCCACCCTACAGGTTGTCCTTTTCCTAAAACTATAGTATTATAATATTCCAAAAATAATCTTCATAAATGTTTTAACCTTAAACAATACTATCCAAGGTTCAACTTAATCCATTCCAACCTATATAGTAATCCAAAATACCTCTGTCCAGACTTTTTCTAAAAGGTCTCTAAATTCCAAAATCAATTGTAACATCAAATTCCCCAAACAAAGTAAAGATTCTCTTATTGTCACATACTTAAAATATGATTAACTTAATCATATTAAAATTTTAATGAAAAAACAAGTACTGCAGTACAATCCTTATATATATCACATTATTCTTATAACTAGAATATAATCCTTGAGACCAAAATCACAAATACATTAATTATTCCGCTTCAACTATAGTCACAACATAAGATTTGCCTTTATCCCTTAGTCTTTTCTGAGGTAAGTTTCCCTGACGCTTAGGACATTCATTTGCATAATGACCAATTTCTCTACAATTGTTGCATTCAACATTGATAGCCTCTTTCTTTCCCTTGCAATCACACGCCTGGTGACCTTTTTCTCCACATTTATAACAAACTCTCATTCCTTTTAGGCACGTACCAGGGTGATTCTTCCCACAATTATCACATAATGGAAAATCCTTCTTTCCCTTTTCCCCTTTATCTGTCTCTTGTTCCACAGTTCTCTTCTTCTCTTGCTTTACTTTATTGTCATAATATTTAGAGAATTCCTTTTCTGTCTTGATAGCACATGAGACAATGTCTTCATACGACGAGAAGGATTGTGAGACTAATGCTCGACGAAGAAATGGTTTTAACCCATCAAAGAAACGACCAATCTTACTTCTTGGGTTACGTATATAATCTGTAGCATACCTCACTAACCTTGTAAAGTTGGCCTCATACTTTGCGACATTCTCATCCTCCTTTTGTCTCAGACTCAGAAATTTCCTTTCCATATCTGCTCGATGGTCATGTGGAAAGTATTTTTCTAAGAAAATATCTTTGAACTCTCTCCATTCCATACTTGATACTTCTCCATCTTCCTTTGTATTTTGAATCAATGACCACCATTGATCGACATCTCCAGTGAGGCGGTAAACTTCCATGATAAACTTCTCCCTTTCGTTACTCCCCAATGCATGGAATATTTTCTCTAAGGAGTTTATCCATTGCTCAGCTACTAATGGATTTGTACCCCCATTAAATGTTAGCGGTTGTTGCCTTATGAAGCGGTCTAACATTGATCCTCCACGTTGCGGATCAGGGTGCTCCATACGAGTAAGGTTATTATTCATAACCTGAGTGAGTTGTCCCAGTATGGTAATAAGTTGATCAGCACCAGTTGTATCTCCATCTCCACAATAATTATCTAGAGCAGGAGGGCAATCCCTAAACGGAGTGCGTGCATTGATACGGTTTCCATTCCTTCCACTAGGTGCCATTTCTAAACAATGGTATAAACTAGATTAGTTTATGAATCAAAATACATAATTCCATACTTGTAAAACACTTAACACTAATTGAACTATTTACGGATATAATCCATAATCATAAAAAAAGTTTTCTTTGAGGAAGTATATACTCATAACCCTTCATAGTGGTTTGTAAAGAAAATGAGAATTATCCTAAGCATATCCCCTGGGAGTGTCGTAACCAAGAGTGCAGCAAGACCCGTTTTCGTGCACCAGTTCCCGTTCGAGTCTATCTCAAAGCGGTGTTTTCGGGTTTTACCCCTAGGTACATCTGTGCCAGAGCCACCTCTACCTGCTCGTATCCAGACAGGGATGTATTGCTCGGAAAAATCACAAAATCTCTATAATACCAAAATTCTAGGAAGTTCTTCTATACTAATCCTTGAAGTCTATCTTTGAGCTATGTGCTCTAATCAGAGTTTATCTAAATCTAGCTTCCAAGGTTAGTACTAAACTACCTCTGATACCAACTGTAACACCCCGACCATAGTTACCAAGAGTCGGTGCATTACTTCATAACATTGGCATGATCACAAAAGATCAAGTCTCGAAAGACCGATTAGTTTAGTAGCCTTGGAAACACTAGATACATTCATAAACGTTACATTACATCATAAAGTGAAAAACTACAATAAGAAAGTCTCCATAGTTCACACTCATATCCTCTTCTGACTATCCCTACAGGTCATTCATAAAATACTTCTTCACATCCTAGAAAATATTAAAACATTGGAAGGGGTGAGCTCAGATGCTCAGTAAGGATAACAATATAGCGGAAGCTTTCATAAATAAACATAAACATTTAAGGCAATGTATGACTAAAACAAAAGCCTTTTAAACTTGAACTTCGACATAATATGGCAAAAGTAAAATGAAATAATGCCATTTACTTACTCACATGGATATTCTACTAGTCGAATAATCACATGGAATATCAATAACCACTTTTATAATGATGGAATGCATAATGCCAGACTATCATAATCACGTATCCAAGGCCTCGTGCCAAGGCTACAAATAAGATTTTGTCAAGGACTCATGCCAAGACAGTAGTTTGTCTCATGAGACCTGCTGATGCATCGAGGAGCTATAGCGGGCTCCACCCGTCACTTATTAAGACCAATGCATTCCTCATATGAACAGGTTTAAACATATCATAAACCATAACATAATCGTATCACATAAAACATGAATAAAGGAAACATAACATTTCCAAAATTCAATCACATGATATCAATACAACACATTGATATAATAAAAACACTTTCAAAAACATTTTCAATACTAAAATAAAAGAAAAGTAAAACATGATATTTATTTTTCTTTTAAAAAAAGGTATGTCTTGTAGAGGAAGCCGAAACTCAAATAATGGTCACAGCGGCGAAGAAGTTGTTGTCGCTGCATACGTACGACAAAAAAAATTCCCTTTTGTCATTTAGTAAACGCTTCGTATAAAAAGATTCCTTTTGAATAAACGTAAAAGTCAAAGGGGTTTATACACCGTATAAAAGAAAGTTGTGTATAAAACCAAATATGCCTCAATGAAAGGAGATTGAGACGAAGTCCCATAGAAAGATCATTTTTTTAAATAAAATAGATCTATTATGTGAATTCACTATAATTACACATAAAGAAAGTAAAAATACAAGATAGGACATAATAAAATCATGATGTAATTTGAAAGTAGGAGATTAACCCAAAGAATGGAAATTGGGTTAAGAAGTTCCCTTACATCGTGTCCAACTTAACTCGACCGCTCTTTAACCTCCTGAATAATAAAATAGAGTTAACCTCTACCTTTTTAAGAACCTTTTTCAAGTTAATTATTCATTTTATATCACTTATTACCGTGTCATGAACATTATGTAATTATTTAAGTTAATAACGGTCGTTTTGTCGATCTTTGGTACTTGAGTTAAAAATAAACTTCTTATACTTACAAGTTGTTCATGTGGTGATATATCCATTATATCCATAATTATATTCATGATATAGATATCATATATCTCATATATATCCAGTATATACATGCATTTATAATATTCCATAACGTTTAGAAGTAAGAAATGAAATGCACCGTTCATGGAGACGGTAAGCCGTACGTACGCATGAACGCTACTTTCATTTATATTTCATATTTAATGGAATTAAGTTATAATTATATAAAGGTATAATATAATTCCAGTATAATATAATGTATAAAACCATTTACTCCATCCTTTATACATCCCACATATGGAATTAATGATTCAAATCACTTTGAGGGGGCGGTAGTCCGCACTTCCTAAAATGAAAATATCGCGTTTACCCATAATGGAAACAAGAAAGGTATGCCATAAATGAAAAATTCATAACCTTTAGTAAAACATAAACATATTATATATCATATATAAAGAGGGTGACATCTTAATGGCCACCTTTGAAGGTGTTATATGAGTGTTGAACAATCATCGTTTCGTGAGGCAGAAATTCGCCATCCACAGAAACAGTATGTTCTTTAACCATTAGATGTAGGTGTGTGTAAGTGTAGCTCTAATACTTCTCATAAAAACATACTAGTATATTGAGGATACTTGTGTTGTTACAAAAGAAATTAATAAAAAGATTTTAGGGGGTTGGATAAGCAAAATAAAACAAAATATCATAACAGAAGACATTACCTTAAAATCGGGTAACTCTTTTGATTTGAGCCAAAGGCTTCCTTGGGAAGAATTATTCCTAATGTGAGGCTTCTAGAAGTAAGGGAGGGAAGTTGGGAGAGTATTTGGGCAGAGGTTGGCCGAGACAAATGGATTTGAAAGTTTGAGTAAGGTGGTAGTGGTGGGGGCCTTTTATAAGTGGAGAGGAGGGGCACTTTTGGGAAGTAATGAAATGTTACTTTATTATACAATGCTTTTCGGATTCTAAAGGTCCCAAACTTTTATATTTCGAGGTTAAGGTGATAAGGGTTCGAAATACACTCATCCAATAGGTTTGTGACAAGTGTAAGCCTTATATTTTACATTATCTTTTCATTTTATTTAAATCGTTAATTAATGAGGTAATCGCTGCATCATATTTGTGTCATAAAACTTTTAATTTATTTAATGTCTAAAAATTAAAAAAAAATATCTTGATGTAGGAAATAGTTTTATCTTTCTAATGAATATTTATAGTCGAAAATATGACTTTTATAACACCATTTAAAAATTGTTTTAGTAAAACAACTCATGTTTGTGACATTTTTATTTTAACATTAAAATAAAATTTTTTATTGTCATTTTCGTACCAAAGTGGCTCCATGGGGTCCCCAAGTTGACCCATGGATTGTCTTGGTCGGCCATGAATCATCCAATAGGGGTAGTACAAGTGTAAAGGTCATTTAATATTATTATAACATTATCATTACCTTAAATTACACTAATTACCTTTAATCGTGATTAATTAAACTTAAAAGTTACTATTAACCAAAAATTATTTTAATCCCATTGAACCACATTTTACTTCCTAATGAAAACCATGTATGTCGTATTTTTGAAAATCAAAACACAGAAGTGGTAATGTTTCATTTAAACGAAAAAGCAGTTTTTTAACTACCACTTAGTGGTTTCACTATTCATCAAAAATTGAAGTTTTTCAGAATAATGCCAAAATTTAACCCTAAGCTATAATTGATATTCCAATTCAAAAATGATGTATATTTTAAAAAATTCCAAACATATAAGTTGCATTAATTAATTTTATAAATAATTCCCATTGTCACAACAAATAACGTGTTTTTAAGAAACAATATATATCAAAAGATTAACAATTGTTTATGTCCAATTTCAATGTTAAATTAATTCTAATGACCACCATTGGATAAAACAGTAAAAATATATTCTAATTATACTTTAAAACCACTAAATAGTATAATTTATCACTATAAATTATTTTTATTAAAAAAGTTGTTTTATGTATTTTTCACTATTCATAAAAAATGGAAGTTCTCAGCAAATTACAAAAAATTCAACTTAGGATAATATCGATATTACGAATACAAAAATGAAGTCCATTTTGAAATATAAAATTTCTATAATTTTAAAAAGTGGGTATTACTATTCATAATGGCTACTTTTATTAGTCGCGATGTGTTAGAACTCGAACTTGCGTACAATGCAAGCTATTACATTATTAAAAGAGAGGTGTATCGTGAAAGCTTGGGGTGTTACAGTAATGAATTTTTATGAGTTTATTAATGATAGTGATGGAATGGTAAGGTTTAAGAATAGAGTAGGTGTCCCATTAAAACTATAATGGAAGAAAGGGTTATTATATGACATTCATGGTTCATCATTATATATTCATCCTAGAAGTTAGAAGGTGTATAAAGATCTTAAAGTGAATTTTTTGTGGAATAACATGAAGAGATATATTTTGGAGTATGTATCTCAATGCTTGTTATTCCATCAAGTTAAGTTTGAGAGATAGAATTATAAGGGGATGTTACAACACTACCCACACCAGAGTGAAAATGGGAAAACCTCACCATGGATTTCATCATGGGACTCCTTTAGACTTATACAGGTCATATTAATTTTTGGGTTATAGTGGATTACCATATGAATTAATCATATTCCATTGTTGTCATAATATATTTATCTCTTAATTAATTATCCTAGTTATTTTTCATAGAATTTTTAACATTGTATGGTGTACCAATCTGAAATTTATTTGATATATATATATATGAAGTTCACCTGAATTTTCTTGATAATTCTTCAACAATATTTGCATAAAAAGTTGAGATTTAACACTTCATATATTCCAAAAATAGATAGTCAGTCTAAGAGGACCATTCAAACCCTATAAGATATTCGGAGAGCTTTCTCGATGTATTTCAAAGGAGGATGGGATAAAAATCATCACCTATTCAAATTTTATTAAAAAATAGCTTTTACTTGAAAATTTAAATGGATCCTTATGAATCCATTTACGGAAAGAAGTACAAAACTCCAATATACTGGGATAAAGTTGGGGAAAAATCTATTGGGACCTAAGATGGATGAGTAAATGGTAAAGAAGGTTACATCCATTTAGGAACACATCAGGACTGATTAGTGTCAATAGAAAAGTTATACTGACAATCATCAAAAATATATATATTTCAAAGTTGGTGATAAGTTATTAATTCAAATATTTTATATAAATAGTGTTATTATGTTTGGAAAAAATGTTAAACCATGTCCAAGATAAATAATTCCTTATGAAATTCTTGATGATATCAAGATGGTGGATTAACACTTGGAAATTCCTAAAAAATTATCCCAAAGTTCATGATATGTTTCATGTCTTACAAAGTACATACTAGATAATTCACATGTAATAAACTATTTGGTAATACCATAATAAAATGATATTTCTTATACGGATAAACCAGTAGAAATATTGGATCATAGGGATAAAATGCTATATAACAAGACTCAAACACCTATTTAAGGTCCTATGGAGGAAATATAAATTCAAGGGAGCAATGTGGGAACCTGGGGATGTGATTATAAAGAGTCATGATTAGTTTTTTATTATATTGACATAATTTTGAGGGTGAAAGATTTATAAGGGTGTAGAATGTAACATAAAAATATTTTAGAATATATTTCTCTTTAAGAAATAAATGAGTTCAAGATATTTTGAATCATGAAACCCTAATATTATCTGAATAGTTCTCACAAATTATAAAATGAATCAAATTATATGGAAATTAAATGAAATATAATTGTTGAGAACAATTTCTAATTCACTTAAGAAATACTATTGATCCAAAAGAACTATTTTAAAATATTTTGTTTATGAGGATTGTTTACGTCTTATATGTTTATCTAAAAATTTATTTAGAGTATTAAAAAAATTAAAAAATATATTTTTACATGTAGAAAATGAATTTATTTTTTATCAAATGGTTATAAATGAAAATAAAATTATTTGAAGGTAAAAAAGAGATGTTTTTAAGAAAAACTGCTTTTATGTGCGCAATGTGTTTTTTTCTTAATACCTTAAATTAATCACTATTGATGAAAAATTTAAATGAATTATTTATATAAAATATTTATTTTTTAAATATTTCATTTAATATCTTTTAAATGTTAAGGAATTGTATTATATTCTATTTTTAAATAAATAATGCATTTTTCAAAATTAAAATTACTGCATTCTGCATGCTTATTTTAAAATGAATATCTAAAGGTTATAGAAAATAAATTTGATAAAATGATTTCAATATTTGGAATACGAATTTTCAAATTTATTAATGAGGCCACATTTATTTTTGGTCATAATGAATACCAACCATGTTAAATCTTTGTCGCTACAGTAAATTTTAAAAGGGTTAAAGAGGGGTTAAACTCAAGAGATAAGGGTTAAAATAACCTAATTTTTTTTCTAGATCCTATTTTTTGAATATATTTAGACACAAAATTGTATTATATTAACATTTTTGTTTCTTTGGTACCAATTAAAATTGAATTTTTTTATATATTAATAATTTAAGTATTTACAAGAGTGCCACCCACCTCACTTATAAAAAGAAACCCACTATATTCACTTATTCACAATATTTGTGCCATATAGTTTAGAAAATACTTGGAAAAATATATTCCTAACTTCTCCTACCAATTATTAGAACTTATTTTATTCTAAAAAGTATGATCTTTGAAGGATTAATGTGTTTGGAAAAGGAGGTTTCCCGAATAAGAAGTAATTTTGTTTACCGATATATTTTGAGTTTATTTCTTCTTTATCCTCCTATAAATATTATAAATACATATTAAAATCATTAAATTTGTGTAAATTATATAATTAAATTTAGTTATGTTATTGGTACAACCATTTTATATCTTCTTTCCACTATATGAGAAATGATAATGTTATTTGTGCGTACGTGTGGACTACCATACCCACGATGAGATTTGATTTTATTTTCATTTAATCTATATATAGATTTACATATGGAATGATTTTATTTATATATATAATATATATAATAACATTATTATTTTGGAAAGGTGAATTATTATTTACCTATCTTTCATTTCATCCATTAAAAGGTCAAAACAACACCCATGCGTATATAAAGGCTACTATATCCACAAAGTTAGGTAATTCATTTTTCATAACCAACTTATATTAATGGTAATAAAAGTGTACAAAATGATTAAATATGAATATTATAACAAGAAAATTATTATGCATATTATGAAACCCTGAACAAGGTGCATTATTCGGAACTGTTAAACTAAAACATGCGTGGAAAAAAGACCAAGTTTCACCAGATTATTGATTTTAATGAAGAATTGTTAACAAATGGGTAATTAAAAATTATGAGGTTTTGATTTATTATAAGATAATTAATAATATGGTACTATAATATATGTATAAAAAATTTAAATTTATTATACATGATCTTCAAAGAATTTATGAATAAATTCAAGACCTGAGGTAAGGGTTTATGTTTAATCTCATTTTTTAGTCAGGATTATTTCTACCTGAATCTTATTAAAAAAATTATATATTATTTATCTCTTAAAACCCATATATTTATTATAATCTGGTTATTTTTTAGGGTATTAATGTTTTTCTTTCATTTTCATCTCTTTTTTACTAAAATGACCAAAGTTTATTTTAAAAAAAGTTCATTATATTTCCACTTTAGTTGATGAAATTTTTTTACATGTCCATGTTCATTAATTTTTTAAATAATTATATCTTATAAGATACATTGATTATTTAAAGTCAATTTAAACAAAATTTTAGCTTCTTTTAAAAGTTTTAAAAAATATTTTTTAATTTTTTTTCTAAACTGGTTATTTATGACTTTCCAAAAAATGTATGAAAAGAATATTTTTTTAATGAAAAAAATGAAAACAATTACTACCACCATAACCATTATTTTCATTAAAACATAATTCACAAGTTTCCATGGTTATTTTCAATGAAATATTTTTTTATCAATATTCATGTAATTTTTATTGAAAATATTATCAAAATCAAATGATATTTTTCACATATTTTTCAAGGATAGGTTTTTCATGACATTTAAAGGTATTATTCATCTCTATTAAAATATGTTTATGTGACATATATTTATTAGGAGATAATAGATAATAATACCATCCATGTTGTTAATTAGGATGGATTATGATTATGTGATGATGAAATTATTATGAAACCCCTTACTTTTCCATGGGTCATGATATGATGGAATAATGAATGTTCATATAATATTATGGAACACATATATATGGTTTTCATTATGTGATGGGTGGGGCTGTTAAATCCCTCAAATTAATTGGTTAACGACTAATATCTCATTTGATAATATGAAATTGGATAGTTCGTAAACCCATTATAGGGATGAAAATAGGTTGGAGAGTGAACAAAATCCATTATGGGACTTTTTCCACTATGTGATGATGGTCTTAGAAGTAATATTTAACCAATGAAATGATTTTATATGATTATTATTGATCCATAATTCCTATAACATGTTCTTATGCTTATGATTTTCACTCATGTCTTATGATTTTATGCCTTGACTCGTGATTTTATGATCTATGATTGATTGAGTATGAAATTTATATGTTTTGATAATGATATTATACCATTATGTTTATCTTATGATTTCATATATTTTTAGATTGATATCTTCCATGTTTACCCCTACTAATAATCTGATATCACCCTTTCTTATGTTTCTATTTTGCTCTGGTTATGAAGAAAGGTACGGAGTAATAAATATCTTATAAGGGCTATATGGTAGAATAACTTTGTGGGATATGTTAAAGATATTTCATTAAATTAGTTGATTATTTATGTATACATCAAATACACTAGACCTTTATAGTTTTGGGGAATTTTTTATTTTATAATGTATTGAATATTCATATAAAATAGTGAGATATTTATGTATGTAATACTCAATTAACTTAATTCAAATTGGTTATAGGGAACTAATTTTCCCAATATGGCCAAATAGTTATCTGAGATACTACCAAGTGGATATTTTACCTTGTTTTTATTGATTATTTTGGGTGGATGATGGACCTAGTTATTCATATAAGTTATGAAAGGGTGGATTCTGGCCCTCGTTTATTGATTCATTTGGGGGGATACTTGCCTTAAATGCTCGTTTGAGTTACTGCTGGGTGGATATCCCCCCTAAACATATTAAATGAGATGATTTGTGTGGTCCATATCTCCATTGAGTGCTGGATTACATTCATCAGATTCTTAATTAGAAAATGTATCCCCCTGAGGATATATTACATGCTTAATGACACACGAACATTGGATGAAGTAGGTTTGGTCAATATCAGGTAGAACATTTGAACATGATTTTCAATGGTGGTAATTTATTTATTTTTTCCTATTATTATTAAACATAGATGTGAATATCACATGTTTATTCACTTATTATGATAATATATGATAGTTAAAAATTTGGAAGTGTCATACTGAGAATTTATTCTTCACTACCTGTATGGGAGTCCTAGTGCATGTTCAAACCTTATATCTACTTTCAAGTTGATCATGAAATGTGTAGTGGATAGGGAATATGACCGAAGTTGGGTGATTGAGATAGAGTAACTTGACTGGGATCTAGAGACCAATATAGATCTACATATAAAGGATCCATGTAGATCCCCTTTTACATTTTTTTATTTTGTTTATTGGTATATGTGATCGACCCAATGGGCAATCAATTAATATATGATGGTATATCTGTGTGTCTATATGATACATTTCATTTGATATAGCATGTTTATATTTATTTATTATTTCATTCTCAAATTATTATTATATATATTCATAGGTTATAATTGCACTGTCATTACTTACTTTGACATGAGGGTATATTCTCCCCATGATAACACTTTAGAACCTCATTTCCAGTTGGAATCCTCTAGAATATGAAGAGGTACACTTGAGGTAAAGAAGTGATTACAGTTCCAAAAAATGACTATTGGTCTAGGGTGATGATTAATTTAACATAGTATTCCAAATAGACAGCTTACGAAACTCCATATAGTATACTTAGTGGGTCATCTAGTGCAAAAAATACTTTTTTTTCCTCAGGATAATATTTCATTTCTCATACATGAATATAAATCACACTAACTTTAACATTTCTTCATAACAAATAATATTTTAAAATAAGAATCAGTTAGGGATAACTCAAATATAAACATTTAGAGATCAATTATTATTACATTCTATGAAATGTATATTAGTATATACATTTATGAAACCAATGTGAAATAATAATAAAATAAAGATATTATATTATGATATATTTTATATTATTAAAAATATTTTAAGAATAATTAGCAAAACCCAACATAAGAACATATCTATCAGATGATATATGATAGACTACATGAACCACCTTATGTTTGTTTCAATTTTATGGGTTTTTTTAACTAAGTACATCAATATTTAATTCCTAACATATCTTTATGCGAACATCTGATAAAACCCTTACACTAAACTCTTTAGTGAGTAATATCTATGAAGAAATCAATTTTGAATAATAGTAAAATTTTGGAATCATATTCTAATAGTTTGACTCATTGAAAAAATTCAAATTTTTTTACTTCACAATATCAAATATTACAATTTTAACTTCTATTGTCATCCTAGAACTCTTTCTATGTTTAACATCAGCATCCTTGGAACCCTTCTATTAAAATATAACTTAAAAATGTAACTATTTACAATACTAATTATGATCACATCCAAAACTCCTTTAGGATAAAGTAACATTCACGTTGAATTTTACTCACACAATCCTTTAGAAAGTAGTTATATTTAATTTTCCACAATATCAAAACGTAACTTTTACATTTCTCTTTTATCATCACATTTTATAAAATTCTTTTAGGATATTAAGTGAAATTCACTACCAGCTTTAGACTTGTATAACAATTTATTTGTTAAATTTAATCTTTACTAAGTTCAAATGTACTCCCACTATCCACTTAGACACTATATTTTAATTTTAATATCATGTTAAGATACAAAAAATACTTTTTTTAATAAATAAATTTTATTTTTTATTAGTAGGAATATTAAAAAAAGTCTTTGGAATCTATATTTTATATGGTTTTCTATTTTTTAGATTATTTTTCTATAAAAAGAGGATTATTAATCAAAATATACCAGTAAGTTGTAGAGGGAATATCTTTCCTCATATTTTAACACACATATGGATAAACACTATATCATGGATAAAACATTTTATCTTTTTTTTCTTCTCAAAACATGTTATAGATTTTGATGAATCTTAAACTATATGTATACAATTAGACATCCCACTTCATTCATAAAAAATCATTTTAATGACAAAATTATCAAACTATATAAGATAAATGATTTGAAGACACACATCCTTTTCTTAAATCCATTTGAGATTGATACATTCCTTTAGATTCAAAACATTTTTGTAGAAACTCTTTTCCCATAAATCAAATTAAAATAATAATTTCTATGAGTTCTTATTTAAATTTTGAACACCTGTATATTTAAAACATCTGTAAATTATACATTTAGTATCACAAACCCTTTAAAATTAAAAAATTTATTTCTTTAACACTGTCACCTAAAATGAAAAATCCATTGATTTTCAAAAACCCCATCATGTATTCCAAATAATTAAATCACATGGATTCATTATTCTTACCTGATAACACCATTATGTTTTGATGGCCTAGAAAATTTAATTGAAGAAACACCATTTGATTCTACAACTAATTTTTATTCTTCTTGAAATAACAAGGAGGTATGATGTGGGTTGAGAAGACCATACTTGGTAGTGATTCAAATAGAGATCAGACCCTTTTATCTTAGATGGAATTTCCTATGGATTCTGTGGATGAAATGGTGAGGCATCTTATAAGGGAGAATGCTAGTAGGAAGGTAATGTTGAGGAAATTTTGTATTTGGATGTTTCCTTAAATATTGGGGACATTATTATGAATCTAAATTTCAAAATTATGACAAATTCTCAAGTGTCTAGATTTGATGTAGGTGATATCTTTTCTTGGGAGAAGAAAAATATTATTTTAGGGGATTTAAATGGTGTTCCCAATCCAGTTTCAACCTTTATAAATAGAGGTGTTTTTTTCTGAGGTGTTGAATATGAACTCAAATGATGATTTAGCCTCTAAATTGATTTTGGACCCGAATGTGACTAGGTGAAAAGATGATAATATAAATGTGATAGAAAACCCAATTTATATCATGTAATGGTTTTACCTCTTTAATTACCCTTTATTTTTCATACTATATGTTTTATAAAAGTGATATACCGTGGAATTACGATGATTTAAAGTTAAAAATTATTATTCTTCAGGGATTTATTAATCGGAAATTGATCCCAACTGGGAGGGGGTATTTTATTATAGTCTTTAATAGTAAATAAGGTTATAATATAGTTTGAATGGTTGGGAATATTAGTCTCAATCAAGGGGTATTTAATCTCTCTATGTGGGATCTCAACTTCAATCATTTTTTGGATAATAAAAACACTACTAAAAAATGGATCAGGTTTCATTGAATGAGTTGGGACTTTTGGAATAATCATATCCTTAATGATTTAGCCTCATGTGTTGGAATACCATTGAAGATGGATGACAACACAACTGAGGGTGATCTGAATTTATAATTTAGATTATTTTTTACTTCCAATATATATTTAAATATCTTCAAGTTATTTTTTTCAATGATGATGGTTATAAATATGATGGGAAAATTTAATATGAGTATATCCCTATATTTTGAAATGTATATAATATTGTTAAACATTCTAATTCAAATTTTTGTGTTGTATAAAATAAAATTAATCCATAGAAAGCTAAAAATAAATCTTAAAAGGAAGTGGGTAGGAAGGGTTCAAGGAATAATTATGTGAATAATGGAACTCTCTTAGGGGTAACAAAGGTAAAGAAAATGTATATTCTGATGATGGAAGGAAATTGAATAAGGGTGTTGAAAAAATTATTATGAATGGGAATAACTCCATGAAGGATTCTCCTATTAAGGGTTATTAATATGATAACATATTGTAGTCTCTATAATAAAAAAAACTAGCACAAGGCCATAATTTGGGAAGACATGGGACAATATATATATAAAAAATAAAATGGATTTTTTATCAAGGAGTGTATGGTTCTTGATTTAGAATCTGGCTGATTTTCTATGTCTTCCCATTTGGGTGAGTCTATTAAGAATGAATTAGATAAAACCATTTATTAGGATTAATCTAGTCATTAATCTAGTCATTTGGATACAAGAGAAGGGAATAAAGCTATGAAGTAAGGTGGAAATTTTCAAACTGAACTATATTGGGTTATTGGAAATCATTTAGAACATAATGATTTGATTAAAGTTATTACCTCTATTTAAGATAGGAAAGAAAGTTTACAGTTTTAATTAGAATTCATTAGGGGTGGTTAAGGAACATTCAGATTCTACAAAATATATTTAGATTGATGGAAAGCACTCCGAGTCCAATGAATACAAGTATATAAATAAATATATTCCTTGTAATGAATATGGGATGGTGTGTGGCCATAATCATCTAGAATTTGTTAGAGTGGTTGAGTAATCTTCAATGTGAAATATTGGGGTGGGTAAAGTTGACTCTTATATTGGTATAAGTACTGTAGATCTATCCAAAGGGGTTAAAAAATTTATAAATTCTCTTTAGGATGTGGTTGACACTAGATTAGAATGTTCGATCTCTAATGTGGAAATTGAAAAATTAACACTGATTCAATGGAATGTTTAGAAAAAACTTTTTATGCTATGGATATTGTAAGTATAATTAAAAGTAAAATTGGAAGACCACCTCTAAAAATAAGAAGTTGGGATGGGGAAATAAAAAATGAAAATCCAAGTCCAAATGAATATCTTATTTTAGAATTGTAGGGGTGTAGAAAAATATGACACTACTAGAACCTTAAATAGTTTATTTATGAGTATAAAGATATGTTTATAAGAGTTTATAAACATATGGTTCATTTTAATAGATTTGTTGGTATCAATTTTGAAAAAAACAGTTTACAAAGTCATTGGGGTTAATTCCTGTACTGTATCCATTAAGACTGTTTGGTTTATTTATTCCTTAAAATTGGATTATATCTTAGTGGTCAATTTTCGTAAGAAATGATCACATGTTTTTTGGATCATTTGGGAAAGAATTTATTTTTATCCTTAATTTATATTCTTAATAGATATAATGAAATATGAGTCTTGTGGTAGAAAATTTTAGACTTCAAGTAAAGTATTAATGCACCATGAATTTTAGCCAGATATTTAAATACTATCTAAGATTCTGTAGAAAGGCTAGGGTTATCTAGGGTTCCCATATCAAATAAAGAGTTTAGGACTTGTATGGATATGAAATAAATTCATGAAGATAATTTTAATCTGTCTAATTACACTTGGTATAATAAGAATATAGGTAGAATGACTACTAGAAAGATTATTAGATCCTGTTTTAATGACGAGATGCTTAACACATAAGATTCTATTAATTCTCTCATAGTTTATAGAATTAATTCAGATCACTATATTATTTTGATCTTTATTTTATTGATACAAGATAAGGAATATATGAGCCATTAGTTTCAACAATTCTTGGATCAAACAAATTGACTGTGTAGCTCTGATATCAGATGCTTGAAATTTTGTTCCTTAAAATGATGATTTTAATGCCTACAATTTTAAACTTAATTCTCTGAATGAGAGGATTAAATAAATTTTTAGGATTTTTTTTGGTAGTTTATGATTTATATATCTGATGTTAGTGAATAAATTATTTCTCTTTATAATTAATAGTCATAATAGAACTTTCTTAATTCTGATTATAAAATGGAGGTTGATTTTAGTGATAAACTGAAATCTTACCTCTAGATTAATGATGATATTTTAAAGAAGATCTATAAGATTAAATGGTTGAAATAAAATGATAAGAACAATTCATTCTTTCATAACTTATATAGTGATAGAAAAGTGAATAAATATCTAATTCATCTCAAACTTTTTGAAAGTATTATTGATAATAAGAATGAAGTGAGAAATTTTTTTTGAGCTATTATCAGAATGTTTTTAATGATTATGGGGAGTTTGAGAAATTAATTCATTCAAAATTCATACCTAATAGAATTATTAGTGGTGAAATTCAATTTTTTAATGAAACTCCAATGGATGATGAGAGTAAAGATGCTATATTTTGTATGAATAATGATAGGTTTTTAAGTTAGGATGGGCTCACTAATATTTTTTTTCAGGACCAATAGTATATTATTCACTAGGATGTTGTGAACCTTCCCAAGGATATTTTTAGAGTTTGTCATCTTCCCAATGGGATTAATTCAAATTTCCTATTATTGATTCCCAAGTATCAAAATTTAGATGATATTTCAGTATTTAGGCTGGTGGATCTCACCAATACTCTATATAAGAACATCAGTAAGATAATTTCTTATATTAATTAATAGGTTTTTGGAAAATATTAATTTAAAATTCAGTTTGGCTTCATTAATGGCAGGAAAGTACATGTATTCATGATCATAACATCATAAAATACGAATTAACTCTAGAATAATTTTAGAAATGGTTATGTTTCCATCAAATTGGATGTAGCCAAATCCTTTTATACCATTAAATAGAGCTTCATCTTTCACATGTTAATTTGGTTTTGATGAGTTATTTATTAATGAGGTTTATCATTTATTTAAGTCTGTGAGAATTTATATTATTATTAATGGTACTCTTAAAGAATAATTTTCTTATAAATTATGTTGAAAATAAGGTTAACCTATCTCTTACATTATTTTAAGCATATTTGATGATTATATTAGCCAATTAATATTTGAAATTTTTGACGATAGGAGTTTAATAAGGTGTTGGATGGAATGGGGTTGAAAAAACCATCATATATTTTTTTTACGAGGATAAAAAAATCCTTTTCTGTCAGGGGTTAAAAAATAATGTTGTTAATGTTAAAGGTCTTTTATATCATTTTGGGTAGGTATTAGGTCAAATGATTTGTTGAGGTAAGTCTTTTACTTATTTTGTTAAAGGATTCATTAATTCTAAGAATCCTGATCTACATTCAAATTTGGGGATCAAACATGGTTTCATTCCTTTTACCTATCTTATAGTCCCCCTTTTCTAGGGTAAACCATAAATTTCCATTTTTAGGGAATTTTAAATCAGGATATCAATCAATTAACTTAATAGAAGTGTTAGTACCTCTCAATGGTTTTTGAGGTACATCATATTAAGGTTGTGATCACATAAAAATTGGATTACTATTTTTTTGGTATATAAATGGACCATTTTTTTAATAAAAAATCTAAATTTGTTCGTTAATTAATTTTTTTGGATTGGGTGTATTTTTGCAATATGGATTGTTAATATCCATTGGAGTGTGTGTTGTCAGGGTATAAAATCTAGTGGACATGGAATTAAAAACCTTAGGAATTTTAATTATTCCATTCATACTATCTTCATGTGGATAATACTCTATAATAAGTTTGAATAAATTTAATTCATGAAGGAAAGATTCTAAAAGCGTCATTAGATGGGGTACTTGAATTATTTTACTCTTCTATCTGGCCTGATCAAAGGAATTATTTTTTCCTCAATTATAAACATCTCTAGGTGGATACACTCACACGTATATGATCATATATTCTATATGGATAATTACATGGGTGATAAAATTTATCAAATGATGTAGGGAAATATTGATGACCCGCATATATATACCTTTAACAATATTTCATGTTTTTGCTCTGATTTTTCTAATGAAATTAGAGCTATCATTACTAATTAAAATTTCATTCATTCAAGTATGATTATTTGAGAATTTACTTTTGATGGTATCTAAACATTTAATTATTATTATCATCATGTTTACAGTAGTAATGATAAATCTATGTCTTGCCTTAAATCTATTTTCAATCCATGGATCCCTATTACTCAATCTACACTGATTTGGATGTTTGCTTCTGTAAAATTTTCAACAAATTGTTTTTTAAATATATTGGGGTTTCCATGGATTCTATGTGACTTATGTTTTAAAATGATGTGGGATCCATTGATCATTTAATTGTTCATTTCCCACTTGAAAAATATATTTGCAAGGATTTTTTTGATATTTTTTATCTCCACCAACCCTAACTATTTTGGTGTTGGACATACTGATGAGAAATATGAATAATAGTATTTCATGGAAACTTTGTTACATTTTTAGTGATGACGTGGCTTACCTACCATATTCTATTTGGTGGATCCTACATAATGAAAAATATTCCATTTCTAATAGATCATTACATGATGCAGTTATTCAAGCCCTTGCTGTATGCAAAGATTCTAGTAAAACACAAAAGAGACATATTGGGAAATCTATTCATGATTTACATGTTCTTCGAGGATTAAATATTTTTGGTAAATTTAAGAGCTACAAGGTATCTATTTATGTGTCCTGAAAAAAATATGAATAATTAGATTATGGTGAACACATATGGTGAGACTAAGGACAATCTAGGATGCTCGGGATTTTGTGGTGTATTCAAGGGCTAAAATGGGCCTATTCTAGGATTTTACTATGGTTTGTGTTGTGAAACATTTGAGATTTAACTTGAGAGAAGGTGATGATTACTAGACTGAAATTGGAAAAGACAAAGCAATGTAATTGTTTATGGATTCATAATTACTCATGGTCACTTATCTAGAAAATTTGAGTAAATGGAAAGGTGTTCTTTTGGAATATAATTTTGGCATAGCATGAAGAAATGGTGTTTCTTATGGTAATGAGTATGAAATTGCACATATTTATAAATAAATGAAGTTATTATATGATTGTATTCTAAATATGAGTGTCAGTTGTAACTCATTTGTCTCCTTAGATCACATCCCTTCAACACTCTTTATTTTTGTTGAAAGGGAAATGAAAGAGACACTTATACTTCATTTTTTATTAATTTAGGTCCTTAAGTTATCTGGACTCAATGAAATGTCTTTTCCTTTTTATTATACTAGTTTGAAATTTTACCCTATTATAAAATCTATACAAAAACAAAACATTGAAATTATTTACCCAGTTTATTTATTCTTAACACATGAAAATATTGGATAAAATTTCTTAAACTCAATAATATTTCCAAAAAATTTCTATATATGAAGATTGTATAAATTTCTAAATCGGAATAATCCTTATAAAAATATATAGTGTCCCTAAGTCATTGAAATATCTAATAATACTAAATATATGATCAAAAATAGAAATTCCTTAGGTCATTTAGCATTTAAGGCCTTTAAAACCCTACGTGAATCATTTTATATTTCACATAAGAACATGGATTCATTTGTTGAAAAATTTCATCATTATGTTACCCAATAATATGTTTCTATAACACATTGAAATTTTCCTTAGACAAAATAACTTTTCATAAGATAAAAATCTATGTAGTTTCTTATATTAAGATTTTCCTTCTGAAGGATTAATCTCAAAGTTATGTTTAATGATTATGATGCTATTATCAATAAAAAAATCATTTATCAAATGTGTATAATGTTTTATTACCATTTAATAATGAATTTTTCTAAATGGTCTCCCATTGAAATGATAAACCATTTTGGAATAAATCATTTCTATTATAGTTAAGTGGATAAACTCTTTATCAATATCCACTATGCAGATTCACTAAAATCAATAGCTCTAGTATCCTAATGGTTAAGGATTCCTAGGTAATGTAACTCAAATAAAATTCCAAGAATAAGGCACCCGACGGTTAGGGTCTCTTCATTAATATCTTTCCTCACACAAGACAATCCAATGGATGTTTAGGGTCATCCATATTGAATGATCAAGGTCTTGAATAATTGCTCAATGGAGTGATTATAAAACATAGTATTTGTAGGGAATTTAATCTTACCATCATATTTTATATAATTCAATTTTATTTATTAATGCCTCTAATGATTTTGTTTTGGAATCCTATATCATCCACCAAATCAATATATCCAAACCATATTGATGTTAAACTCTTTAATCATCCCAAAATTTGTGTTTCTCACTCAAAAATAGATGCTAAACACTTTAACACACATCCAAATACATATCATTCATAAGGTACATGCACACTTCTTGTAAAGTCTTAGAGTTATTACAGATTGAAAATCTACACAACATATTCACAAAGTGAAAATGGCCAACACTCACCTTTCAAGGATAAGGAATAGCCTCCAGGCCTCCGACCCTAAGTCCCTTCCCCGAGGAGACTTAACTCAAGAGGGAATCAAATTAATCATAACTCTAATAGCTAATATCTATAATTTACATTCAAAATAAAAATTAATGTTCATAACTTCAAATACAAACCAAGGTCAAGGAAGATGTTTATTTATGTTTGACATGCCTTGTATATAATACACGACTTGAAAATTTATAATAGGTAGTTTAATAATTAAAACATAAGTATACAATTATTCACACTATATAACCAATTTATAATAATGAATAAAGTAGGGAATAATCTTTAAACATATGTACGTCTCAAATCTTTAAAATTGAGATAATAATTTATGAAATATTAAAAAAACTAGTTAATTATAATCACTAAATAATTTCTGCTAATTTATCATGGAAATTTTAAAATTTTGAATACAAAATATAAATATTCATAATATAAACAATTCATATTATTCATTATATGACATATTATTTTAATACATGATATTTTATGAAATATAAACATTTTATATTAGAACATCATATTATATAGAGATTTTACATAAACATAAATATCATATATTAATATTATTTACACCTTTGATCATATAAATTTATCAAAAATATTTTGATAAGGTTGAAATAACTTCCAAATAAGGATATTTTAAAATTAACATTTCAAATTGAACCTCACGAGCATTTCATATTTTTCATAAATATGAACACTTTTTATTATTCCTTTATAATTTATAAAATATTTATAAATAACTCTTATAAATTTTATATAAACATTTTATATATAGATTTTATGGAATTATATATAAATTTTAAAAAGATATTCTTAATATTAACACTAAATATTAATGGAATATTTATAACTTTTTTTAAAAATGGCTAATAAATCATAAACACTTTATAATTAATTAATATATAAAACACTTTTATAAATTGAAATATTCCAAAATATATTTTCCATTATTTATATTCAAATCATAAATATCTAATTATAGTCATAATTTAATATGAAGAAAAATTAAAATTTTCTTGTTCAATCATATTCTACAATTCCAACTAGTCATAAGGTTTCCACATATACTTATACTATCAATTATACATTATGACTAATAGGTGAATAATAAATAATTATATACTAGTGGGGGTAAACACCTGAGGAAATGGCTATTTCTCCGAGTAAGTATGCACCCACACGCCTTCCTCTTCCTTTCGAATTTTTCCAACTGTTGAGCCTTCGCCACTACCCCTGCCACTGGATCCACCATTAGGCCGCCAAATGGGATAACTCTGCCTCCTCCTATGCTTCATCCGTGTGCATATTATCAAGCTCTTCTCCCTCCTTATCCCTTCAGCGGTGTCATAGTGCCTGGTATCTCAATACAAAATTTTATTTTAGGAGGTTCCTCAGTCAGTTCTGACTCATTTTCTCGAAAAATATACTTGGTATAACAATAAAAATGTCTAAGGTGTACGTTGTGTTGCTTAGACCGATGAAAAGCTAAACTATCAGCAATTTCGTCATATCACAAGGCCTCAGTTTCCCATATTTTCGATGCTCCTTCTGAACATTCCCTGCTTCTATTATGCTTGGAGTCCAAGAATGAGGGGAGGAAGTGATTTTGCTTCACTAGTAGCTAGACTTCAGACCCAAGCTTCCAACATGTGGTTCTCTCCTCCTGGTCTAATCTAGTTTAGGGGATTTGTTGGGTAGGCCTGCATAACAAACTGAAATGGCTAAAGGATTATTTGAAAATTTAGAGCAGTAGACATTCCCTCTAATAACATCATTTGAATTATTCAGAAAAATACATTGAGAAAATAGAGTCCAGTCTAGAGGATGAATGGTTTGATGACCATTTTAGTTCACTCCTTCATAAGAAGAGCATCTTGAAGGAACTTATCCTTTTCCAAGAACGACACTCAAGGGAATAATCCAGATCTTTTTTGGATTCAAGATAGTGATTTAAACATGAGATTTTTTTATTCATGTTTAAAAGAAAGGAGATGTAATAGGAATCCAAACATACTTCTCAAAGACGGGACATTTACAAATGAAATTAATGTTTTAGTAGGTATATATGAAGATCTCTTTAAATCTCATCTTATAGGACCTAACCCTTCTTTGCAGAATGGGTTCCCTAGTGGTCATTCCCCCATTTTGACAACATTACTAGGGTGGTATCTAAGCACTCCAATAACCTATTAGGAACCATCCCTAAGGAAAATGAGCTACGAGAAGCAGTGAAAGGCCTCAATTCATAGAGTTCTCCCTGGATGGTTTCCCAGGTTCCTTCTATGTGGCCTGGTGGAGTATTGTAAAGAACGATCTACTAGAGGCAGTCCAAGACTTTTTGTGTGGTAGAAGCCTCCCCTGAGTGGTAAGTGAAACAACCTTGGTTCTCATCCCTAAATTCAAATATCCTTCTTTTCTCATGCAGTTCAGACCAATAAGTATGTGTTACTTTTCTTATAATGTTCTTTCAAGTGTTCTCAATAGGACAATTGCTCAACATATCCTAGTCTGAATATCTAAGGAGAAGCATGATTTTGTGAGAGGCATGTCCATTCAGGGTGCCATTAGACTATTGCAGGAGATGATAGAGGACATCGATAGGAAATATAAAGGCTTGAACATTATTATTAATGTCTATATAGAGAAATATTTCGACAAGATTGAGTGGGCATTTATCATTAAATATTGAATTGCATGGGGTTTTCTCCCTAGGATATTGAACTATTGTTTAGATGTGTGATATCTCCATGGTTCTCAATTTGTTTTATGGGAAGAAGGGGATTATTCAAATAAGTTTTCAGTCTTAGACAAAGAGACCCATTGTCGCCGAGCCTGTTCATCTTGACACATGATGCTCTAAGTAGACTCATCAAATCCAAGATAAAAGAAGGTTCCATTTCACTTTTTTGTTAAACATCTCACTTCTATAATTTTTCTCATCTCATATTCACATATTACATGGTTATTTTTATCAATGGGAGATCGATCTCTATTTAGGTAATAAACAACATTCGTGATGAATACTGTAAGTGGAGCAGGTAACTTATAAATAGGGAAAAGAGTAGTCTTTACATTTCAAGGCTTTGTTCAAAGAGGAAAGATACTAGAATCAAGTCTAGTATTTTCATTCATATAAGGATCCTTCTAATGGAATACATGGGGTGATCCTATCACTTCAGGGAGGCTTCGCATAAAGTACTTTGAAAATGTGGTAGGAATGATCTCTTCTTGCATTAATAAATAGAAAAACAAGTTTCTCTCTTTTGGAAGGAGGATCAATCTTATTAACAGCATGCTAACCTCTATTCCTATGCATGTTCTTTCAGTCCCCTAGGTTCCCAAAACTATTATCATGAATATTGAGAAGCTCAGGACTACTTTTATATGGGACTCCCATTCGGAGGGCATGAACCATTGGGCCTCATGATCGAGATTGGATCTTCCTATCAACAAGGGTGGAATAGGGCTGCGAAGTGTCTCAGAAATGATGCATTGTCATCTTTCTAGGCTGGCCTAGGAGGTTACGGAGGGCCGCACTCTATGGGTAAAGGTTATCATGGAAAATTATGAAAAGAATCTGGGAACTCTAAAGAAAAAATCTTATCATTTATGGAAAAAAAATTCAAAGACACGTCTCTCTTCTTCAATTCCATTCGAGATGGATCATCGGTCGTAGTGACATCAGCTTCTGGAATTATAATTGGTATGGTAGATCTATCAGATTTCCTGGATGCCCGATCTTTGAAATAAGTTTTAAAGAGGACAATGAATACACAATGTTTATTCAAGAAGTCCTTAATAAGGATTAGAATGAAATTTATAAACTCATTGAGCTCATGGACAAGCAAGATAGGTGCATTTTCAATCCTTCTACCTCTGGCTCCTTTTATGTAAAGGCTTATCGATCACTACTTCATGAGCCTCACTCCTGAGACATATGTGTCCATCTCATTTGTTGAAAAGAGTTATCTCCCAAGAATAGTTTCCTCATTTGCTGTATTAGTAACCATGTAATCCCCACTGACGAGGAGGTGTTCCGGAATGGGGTTGAGATTGTATCTGAATGCTCCTGATGCTTCCAGCCGAGTGTTGAGATGACTTCTCAATTATTTTTTTGAGAGAGATTGGGAAAAAATGGTCTAGAAAGTAGTGAGTTCTTTCATGGGCTTGATTTTCCTAGATCATCTTTGGAATAATTTTTTACAGAGGTGGTTCTTCAGAGCAGACAAACACACCACATAGTTGAAGGAAAGATCCATTATTCTCTCAGTCGGATGTTGGTGCATTTGGGAAGCGAGGAAAAAATTGATACATGGTAGTCGTGCCTGATCCAAGGTGGCCCTGATCACTCAGAATAGGTGGTTGATCTCCATCCAATGCGATCTTCTGAAAATTTAGGAATAGGCCCCCTCGATGAGGCAGGTGCTAAGGTTTAATAGTCATCATCCAGACTGTAGAGATCACCCCCAAGGTCAGTGGATCTAATGGACTCCCCCTACCCACGGGTTAAACTTAACACTGATGGATCTTCTATTAATGGTTATATAAGGGGGGGGGGGGGTGGTTAGGAATCCTAGAGGTAGTTTGGTTGTAGCCTCTATTGCAAACATTACAAGAGGAGACTCCTTACAGGCAGAGGCTTGGGACTTACTCAGAGGCCTCCAATTATGTTTGTCCATGCATATCTCTCTTTTAGTCATTGAAATTGATTCCAAGATTGTCTACAGCTCTCACAAATATGAATGTAACACTCCTTGGAGCATATCCTTTTGTATCTGGTGGTGAAGGCCTCTAATTTAAGAGTTAGTGTGGTTGTAGCCTTTATTGCAAACATTAGAAGAGGTGACTCCTTATAGGCAGAAGCTTGTGCCTTACTCAATGGCCTACAGTTATGTTTTCCATGCATCTCTCTCTCTCAGTCATTGAAATTCATTCCAAGATTTTCTATGACTCCCTAAAATAACAAATTAGCACTCCCTGGAGAATCTCCTTTTATATCTAAAGGTTAATGCCTCTAATAGACTTTTTGACCAGCTTACATCACACCTGGTGGGAGGGAAACAAGTGGCTGACATCCTCGATTCAAGGTACACCCACGACATTTCTTTTATTTCCTTCTATATCTTGGGGTCCTTACCTTTAGAGTGTGTGAGTATCATTAGAGGAGATGCCCTTGGGCTCCATTACTTCATGCCTCCCCAATCTCTTCCCCTATTCTGGGTTTATTGGTTTCCTCCTTTTTATGTATTTGTACTCCTTCTTTACTTTAAAAAGATAAAAATATGTTATTGCTATACTATTGGCATGCTATCAGTCTTATTTTACAACTGATATTCATAATAATTCTCTATGATTCGACATTTCTAATTTAAAGATTAAGAAAAATATCATATATATGACACAATACTACATTTCTTTAAAAATGTGAAATGAAATAATATTTTTTGATAGACACAAATGATATGATATAACTAGTGAAATTTCATAGTTTTAAACTATGTGATGACTTATGATATCCCATATCACATGTTGTGGTATAAAACTTTTAGAATAAATCCACTTATTGTATTTAATGATTGTACAATGATATGAAATAAGATATACATAAGCATCATTTCATGCATTATTTTACTAATTTCAAAACCTAAGATTCACTGATATGATTGATAGGATTATTAATGTTATAGTATAACTTCATAAAATGTGAAAAGTGATTATAATACCTTACCCAAGACCTCCGAGTATAGAAATACGAAACACATGGAAAATAGAAATGAAAAAAACTAAAAAGTTTATAAATTTAATTGATTATGTAATGAAATATCTTTATACCATAAAATGGTTTAATGAGTATCAAAAAGGAAATCTGAAATACATCCCCTCTCCATGATGCATCCATGGGACAACTTGAATCATCCGATGCAAGAATGGGATCCATTATCCCTCCATGAAATTCTAGTGACTGAGGCACCAAAGAGAGGGGTGAAAAAACATTTTTTTGGGGATGTCTTAACCATGAAACAATATTATATCCATTAAATTTCTATGAAATGGTAGTGGATTTATATAACCCATGAGCATTCTCCTTAGTGACGTATTCGCTAACTCATATGTTATAATGCATGATCTAATTCCACGACCTATAAATGAAATGTATGCAAGTATTAATCTTCATTAAATTAAAATAATTTAAACAATCAAATGATATCATATATAGGAATGAATCTATTCACATGATAACTTTTATCATTCTGCCAACATGGAAACTATAATATGATATGGCCATATCACCTTACAACTTTCCCATGAAAATATTTATGAATCAAATTCATTCATGTAGTATTATTGGGGGATGAAATTTAATGAGATCATATTTTATACATTGTGATTACAACAAAATGTAGGCTATGATTGATATATAGGTTTTAAGGTAATGGAATAAAATCTCATTTATTATCATATTTATAATTTATTTAATCTTATGCTATGAAATTTTCATACCTCTCATCCAAGAAATGTAAAATAATATTTTACGATTCACCAATTCTAATATATGATTCATGCATTTTATCACATAAATGAATCATTAGGGAATATATCTCTTTAAATTTTGATACATTCCATGGATGTCTTACATGAAATGACCTGGGTAGTAGTACATGCCAAGCAGAATATCTCAGATCACATGATGTGTTTCTATTGATACAGACAATGTAGTTAGAAACAACATGAATTAATAGGATTAAAGACCATGCTAAGTACTCTTGCAGTCACAAACCATGTTGAGTACCCTATTAATCCCATTATATGGTAGAGACCCATGTTTTGGGGACACATGATGAGCACCCTAATGATCCCATATAACATGAATATCATAGTACATATCATATTGGTTGAACTCACGTTCCATGTGAAGGTAAATACATGGAAATGATTCCCTAGAGGGGCTACATGTTGTTCAGCCCTATACTACAAGTATAATTTTATATATTTAGTGGAATTTAATATCTCCATGCTCCAGACAAAGTTATAGGAATTCAAGTAGACCATCTTGAGATTTTTTCTATATATAATATGATGGTAAAATTATATTCAACCAAAAAAAAAAAGATACACAGGGTGATATATGTAGTTATTTTTTGTGGATCTGTTGGGAAGAAAATGGGAATCTGGCATGATAATCAGTGTGATTGGGGGTTAAGTACCTCTCTATTAGTTACTTTGTGATATTCCTGCCTAATATGTTCTTCTCTCATCTACTATGAGATTTCTATGTTCTAGTCAGATTGATAGTATTCTATTTATAAATTTTGGCCCTCTCCTATAATTTTTTTGCTACATGGGGTGTGGGTCCTTCCTCGGGGTTAGTTACCCCCTTAACTTATAGTAATCCCTTAGTAAAGAGGCCTCCACTATTTTTTATGTGAGGTGAAAATGGATTTATCATATCTAGGATAATAATAGTTTTTTGGTTAGTACTCCCTTAACCAACATCTATAATTGATCATGGTCTGAGATCCCCTATCGGTTTCTAGAATATAGAAATAGTGTAAATAGATAGTAAGGTTTAGGGTTCTCTCAACCGATTAAATTTATTTAGCGAGGTGTGAGCTAACTTTATATTGTCTAGTGGATTTATGGAGTTTGGGGGTAGATCATATTAGATGATTTAATACTTGTAACTCATCATGAATCCATTTATTTCCCTAGAGATGTGACGTAAAACTGGTTATTGGCTTCAGAATACATGTGATTTTAGGTTCACTGAGCATCCCTAGTTTCTCGTGAGGTGAGATATTTGAGGATTAAAGAAATGATTAATAATATTTATTATCATCCATGAGACTTGTAGTTTTAGAGAATATCAAGATAATTTATTTTTTCCACTTGGGTAATCTCTTATATTTGAGGTTTTTGAGATAAATGATTTTTTTTATTTTTTTATGGTTTTAGGGAATCCTACTAAGCATATTTATACTCACCCTAACAAAGTTATTGTTCCCACATATTTTGTGTTTTTATAGGAAACACACATCTTAATGATGGTCTAGGTGGGCATAAATATGGTGTGTTTTTCTCAGAGTTGATGCCTAGTGATGCTTGGTGATACATGGTGAAGCATGGTGGTTCATGGTGGTGGTGATGAACTTTATGGATAAAGATTGAACTAGGAGTACATGTAGTGAGGATTATTTTTCCAGTGTCAAAGACTATTCAAATTTTCAGTTTCCTTGATATTGTATTACGAGGCACTATTCTTTTATTTGTTTCATCATGCATGTATTTTATAAGACTTGGTTGTTTATATATATATATATGTATGTATGTATATATTTATAATGTTATTGTTTACTCTCTACATTGGATACATGTGTCTGTTGTAGGTTAATATAGGCTAAGGACTCTCATATTGTGTGATATTCCTATATAAAACTAGTCACTAACCTTATACCTTTTGGAGGCCACATTAGGGGGGCACTGTTGACTTAATACCAACTTGGGTGGGTCCACAATGGGTTGGGTCATGTTAGAGTGGTATTAATGAATTCAAGTTATAGTTATGAATCATGGAGTTTGTTGTCATGTGAGGGAAGGTTTGGGAATTTAGGGAAATGATGTTAAGGGGGTCTCGAGTTCGGTTATTAGTCTTGGGATACCCACTTAGGTGTAGTTTCAAACATATATTTTCTCTTGAGGTTTTATAACCCATTAGTTGACCCAAAACTCTAAGAAATATTTTGTGGGATACACAAAAGTTAGTACATTAATCTAATAATGGTCTATTATGATCATTCATTTATTTCTTATGGCATATCATCTAGATATTATCTAATCCTTGTCAGTTGATCCTATAAAATTAAGGATTCTACCCACTGATAGGCAACTTGTGTATATAATTGGGGCTATTAAGATTCAATGTGTGCACTTAGGCCACTCAGTACTGGTTAGTGAGTGATGAGGTGTTGTTTTGAAAACTAATTTGAGAGAAATAATTTCCCCATGATTTTAGAGGGAAGGATTTTTTATAATTAAAATGATAGTTCTTACTAAGATATATGGGATTACTCAAATACAAGAAATGCTGCATTCGTTCCAATGATAGATGCCCCCATGTGGTTGTGAGGAGAGCCTAATCCTCAAGTGATAGAGGGTTAGATGGAGTTGATGCTCACATTTACATTTGGATTATATTCTCACTAACCAAATAAATCCTCTTTCACTGAGTTACCTATATATAATAGCAATACATTAGTAGACCATGTTTTACTCAAACACTTTAGGAAACTACTCTATCATGGTTGCTTTTTGAGATGTTGTTCAGTATAGAGTATTTTTTGTGGATGTTAGACCCTCTACAAGGTAGCATGATCAAGTATAAGTACACATTTTTTTATCCCTAAATTCCATGTGGAAATTTTTAGTGTCAGTTGAACAACATTTATGTTAGATACATATCCACATCCCTTTCGGACAGTTTCTGACATGGTTTATTCATGGAATTAGAAACACCCAATGGTTCTATATCAGTATTGAATCATGGAAATGCTTTCCAAAGGTAGGTGCTCATTGGGAAATTTTCAAATGATACTTACTAACTCACATTGGTCGAGGGGGTGGGAGGTCAGGCTCATCACGCCCTTTTAGGGATAATTGTTTCATACTCTAAGACTCTCTTTTATATTTAAGATATGTTCATGAATCCTTCATTAATTCCAATTCACGGCATTGGTCATCTATTAATTAACAATAAATTGTTTACGTTTATTGAATTTATAATCATATGTGTGTATAATATTTTCATCATTTATAGAGAGTCCTATATGTATCCAAAGTTCTCCATTAATGGTACCCTATTATGTAATGACTAGATATTCTTTTATCATTATTGTTATGATGTTTTTTTGAGCCACAAAGTGGGGAAATTTGGAGTGTATCATTCTCCAAGGATATGAGAGTTGTTTTTCTGTCAGGATTGGGTCCACGAGACAGGATTCCAATGTATCCCTATGAAAGTAATTAGAACCCACATAGTTCAGTGACACTTAATAGGACACATCATAACTTTTAAGGTCATGTGATCAGGTCCAAACCATGTAGTTTAACATAATGTAGCGAGGATGTCTAGGATAATGGTGACTAGTAAAAGTTTAGTGTGGGGCTTATTCGAAAGCATCCCAAGGAATTTGGAAGGAGTTTTAGCTTCCAGTTTATACATTACCTCACTGGGAATGCATCCCATAGAGGATTAGGGTTGATTTTGGGGTGTTGGGTTTGTAACTCATGGAGGCTTCCTAGGTATACCATTTAAATATGAATATAATTCAATATAGATCTATTAGGATTGAGGACCCATGACTATGGAGGTCCTCTTAAGTTTTTTATCATAGGTAATGTAAAACATTGAGAGGATTGGGTGGGGACTTATATCGAATAGGAGGCCCAATGTTTGGTTTCAGGGATTACACTATAAAAAATGATTCCATGAGGTTTGGGATTGTGTGGATATCATGATCAACACCAACCTATAAGCCACATTAGTCATGCTAGGTCTGAGAAACAAATTGAAGTTGTATATCCAAAAAAACCAAATCTACTTTTCCTACTAGTGGATGAGGGAAAGACCTAATGAGAGAGGGAGAGATAGTGGGATTTGATGTGCCCATCCCCTACCATTATTGTATCCGGGATATCCATGTATATCAACCCATTTGGATACAACCCAATGGTACGAATAATGAGCAAGGAATGAAGTAATAATAGTCATACAAGAAAGGGTATGGGATTACTCTAGGATGGATTCCATATAAACTAGTTTCTGGGGAAGAGAGGAGGATAATGCAATATAAATCATAGGGAAAGGAAAGTGTGATACATTCTCTCTCTGCTGGAACCGAAGGTAGCTGATATAAGAGATAATGAGGAAAGGACATGGTCCAAGAACTTATATCTGAGAAAAAAAGATCTCTGGCATCGCCCCTAGGGTCAGGGTCCTCATAACCGAGGGAATTCATTTCTTCATGCACCAAAAGACCATAATTTTTATGTATGAAAAGTATGAGACACCTATGACTAAAGGAATGAATATCCAAATGGGTGACACATTGATGTATCTCTTACCGTGGTCTTGTATGATTGTAGGCTTAGTTGGAGGTTTCACTTTGGTTCCCCTCAAAAAAGGGATCTAAAGGAAGAGGATCCCAAACAATGGTGGATTGGAAGAGGGCTTAGAAGGGTCTAACGTAGGTCCCAACTTAATGAGAAGCAGGTTCCTTAAACAATACCTAGGAGAATCTAAAAGTTATTCACATTGAGGGTTTGTCCTACATGAGCTGGAGGTGCCTTGGTAAATGGACCACCTAGGAAACAACACTTAGGAGATGCCTTACTCTAGGAACTAAGTTTCTACTTAGGTTTCCTTGAAAGGGTCTCTCATAGTACCTAGGTTAGGTAATATAACTTCACGCTAGCGGTCATCGACTAAGGGATAAAGGGATCCTCATGCAGGTGTCTTATGATTCAAACCCCGGTGGGAATTTGATCTCTCTATCCCCCAAAATTCTATATTCTCTCATGTTTTGGGGAGTTACCTGAGGGATTTTTGTGGACTTGGGTGAAGGGGTTGTGTGACCAGAGTTTGGGGGATTATTATAATTTTCCAATCTTAAAAATTAAGATCCCTAGGGTCCTTTTTATAGGAAAATAGGGGAACTTAGTCAAAGGATGTTTTCCAACCAGGTCCAAAGTGTAGGTACCAGGTTTAGGTACCCCACACAAGGTTGACAAGTCTTTCAGTACTATGGAGGGGTGATACGTAAGCCTTCTAATGCGTAGGGGTGAGTGTACATGATTGAAAAGGAAAGTTACTTTTATTATTTATGGGGGATATTAATATTTATAACATAACTAGGGTAATATTTATAATATTTTCATCCCACATGAAAAAATGGAGTGTCAAAAAATCCACCTCTCATGATTACATCTGATCGAAATAAGAGGGTCTTGTCCCAAGGTATATTGTGGAAATGATTTTTAAGGGGTGAAGGTCGACTTATATAGGGTAACCACATAGGCTAGTGGCTTAAGATGAGTGTACAAGTTTGTTTATAAAGTCTACAGTGCCAGTCTGATGCATAGGTTTGGTGCGCGGGTCAACAATGTTTATAAATACCAAGAACTCTTCACTGAATTTTCCCTTTCACATTATTTCCCTCTACACTCGTCACATAGATCATCCACCAATCCAGGACACACATTTAATTTTTTCATAAGTATCATAAAGAACATCCTCATGAATATACCTGGTATAACCACTTGAGAAATAATTTTACGTGGAACCATCTTGTTGAGTAGCCTATGATGGGCCACATTGTGGAGGGACCTGCATGAAGTTCCGGATCAAGGGTCCTATGTGAAGGAACTAATCTTAGGACCTACTTTAAGGAATTTCGTTTTCCTAAATTTTGATCTTTTTTTCAAATAAAATTTTTACTCAATGAAAAAACTGAATGTCTTCTTACAGGTTTTCAATGGATGCCCCAATGGCTTCTCTCAAACAAGCTACTGCACGTGACTCAGAGAGAATATAATCTATTAGTTTAGATTACTATGACATGGATGAATCCCCTCTCCTATTGTTTGAAAATAACTTTACACAATATAAATAGGAGTATCCAGGAAGCGGCTATCTGAACTTGTATAATCACAGACTTATGAGGGACACTCTCATCCTGAAGGGCTAGAGTTATTTCCCAAAGTCCTGGTTTGTGGAATTTATAAAATTCCCTACCACCAAATTTACCTCTAATGGTATTTAAATAAATTATGGAATTATTCCCACTACCCATTTCATGTATCATATCCATTTTTCTCTAGATTTGAAGCCTCATGCCCCATATTCGAAGCCCCACTATTACGATTCAACCTTACATGTTTCATAGACAGACCATCCCCAATGATGAAAGGAGGAAGGGGACTTATTTTATAGAGAGGGATTTAGAACCAAATGAATTTGGACTTACTGGGTGTTCTAGACTTGTGAATAATTCATGAATAAGCTGCAAGACTCTAGAATTTACGAGGCTATTTGGGTAAGGAAAACCTACATTTAAAAGAACCCAGATATTATCCCTAAGTTACTGGGCCAATGAATTCCTAAAACAAGTTCATTCCATATGATGTATGGTGATGTTGTAATTAGCTTGTGGGACATCTATAAGATTTCGGGATCTCCAATTCCAGGGGATTTGTATGAAGAGGTTATCCCACTGAAGACACTATGGGACGATGCTGAAAGGACACTGCCTTTAAACCCTGAGATTTTTAAGGTGGCTAAGAAATTATAGAACAAAGATCCTCACCCCAGGGGTGACATCAATCATAAAATTTGGATGAAGGATTTCCTCAATCTTGATGAATAATTTCAAACCTTCCAATTCCCTATGAGGTGCACCACTTTAAAAATTCCAAGTCCTCTTAGAAAATTTTACCGTATGTTATGGAAGGGCCAGTATACCCATTGGTGTTACAAGGTTAATCATTAGGTTTCCAAAAAGAATCATCTACCCAGATTCCCTAAAATGTCGATGAGTATTTAACTAATACTGGTACACGAATCTAATGATGGCGTGAGACTAGAGAATTTTATTATAGTGGCTAAGCTATCCAAATAGAGCCATATAGGGTTGGCTTCTACTATAGTGGTGAAAATTTATTGGTGTCTTCTACATGCGTATGACATGAATGAACCATTCATAATTTCAAGTCCATTTTAAGTGTTGTAGGGGTTTGTATCAACACACTTTTGTTCTTATGTAGTGTTGAGTGGAGTTAAATTCCATCAGGGATAATTTTCTCATTTTTTCAGGATGTTTTTGTTATCCAAAAGTTAACCATGGCATGCGATGAATTCGTGAGAATGTCAAACGTATCAGGGGGGGGGGATTAAATTATTCTTATATGTTGATACACCGACCAGTCCATTCACCAATAATTAAAATGATAATGAAAATTGATGGTATACATGATGGCCTTCAGAGATAGCATACATATGGATCATATTGACAATGAGATCATGTATAAAGCATCTACACCATATTGATTTACTCACCAATTCAAGTGTCTGTAGTATTCAATCATCTCCCCACACACACATGTTAATATTGAGTAACACATGATTGTGGCTTGGAATTTCTATATTCTGATGGCCATAGCGGTATCTCCAATGTCCATAAAATTACCTCCACCTGATGCTTCAATTGGGTTAGAGGAAAGGTATTCTAGTGCATGTATTTCTTCATACCATCAAGGGGTATTAGCAAAAGTTGTTCACTAGGTCAAGTTCATGACAACTACTAGTCATGGATTGTATGATAGAATGGTTAAAACCAAATGTGATGATGATGAAGCTCCAGAGTCATTAGGGAAATATCAGGAAATGACAACTGGGCCAGCGAGGGTTAGGAAAACCAAATCTTATGAGCCATGGCTATCCATTCCTCATCACCAATAGAAGACTCAAGTTCTGGTTTCATGATCTTCTATGATAGAAGGGAGTATTGTGAAGTATTCTAAACGAAAATTCTCCATGTATTTCTTATATCTAGCTTCATTAACTACAAAGTATGTGCATCCTATGGAGATCAATGCTTAGTATGACATATCTCACAATATCTGAGATAGGTAGTTATTTCTATAGGTTTTCGTACACATTCTAGAGTTGGGAGATATCTGAGAATATCTTAATCATTACCCTAATAGTTATTTAAAAGATGTTGGGAAATGTATTTGGGAGTTGTAAATGTAAATATCTACAATAGATGATCAGATCCTAGCCATGAAGAAATTATCTAACATGTTGATCAAGAAACCCTGAGGGTTTAGCAGGCCGCTCTGAAGAAAAATGGGATGACTACATCGACCTTGGTGATATACCCCTTTCTTATCCTTTCTATTTTTTTATCTTTAACATACTATTATTAATTTTGAGGGGATCTATCTCATAGTTAAAATGATAAGAAGAAGAACAACCAGTTCAAAAGACAATTGTGTAACCAAAATATGGGCCCATAGGCACCCCCATCAGGGTAGTGGAGGAGTCTCCTAGATCCTTAAAACAATTCTTAGGTTAGAGGATGATGATAGAGGAAATGGTGGGGGGAACTCCTCAGTTTTCACTTCATGTGCCCGTGACTGATAGGAATAAAAAGTGCCCCACACAATCTCTAGAGAGGAAGAAAAAGAGTGTGGAGAATTTGGTTAGTCTTATACACCATGGTAGGTATTTTTTATATAATTTAATCTCACTACTTTATCGATATAATCTTTTGACTTTACTCATCTTTGACAGAATCAACATTGCTTTCCTCCCTAAAGGGATCTGGAATTGGTCCTTCAATGATCTAGTGGAAAACCCTATAGAAGGCATGAAACCATGATTATGAGTCCATAATCTTGATGTATGATGAATCAAGAGGTGCAGATACGTCCACCTCTATTCATGTAGAGAGGGAAAGGGCCATGTTAATGTTATATGTACACCATAAAGTGTCATATGTTGTCTCTAAATTTTATTTCTATAGGATATTTCAGATCAGTCACCTACACATGAGGACCTTGTAGTGGTAAATGTAGGTTCCATTTTCACTTTGGAAGGGGATGATAAGGATCTCATATAGAATGATAATGTTGGAGGTGATGACATTGACTCCACAAGGTTGGAAAATTTTGTTCCAGTTGATAAGTATATATAGGGAATTGATGGTGGAGCCAACATTGGTCCTGAGAAACACATCTCAGATACCCCCACTGGTGATCATGCTTTGAGATGTGAGGGATTATATAATTAAATAACGGGTGAACTAATATATTTTGAGGATAAGATAAAAATAATAAATATTACTGCCTCTCTAGTGGAGTTCAGGGAGTTTTTTAAGTTATTGGATGGATGTGAGTTCTTTCTTTATTTCATTTTTTGAATATAGTCTGCCTCATTTTATTCGATGTATCACATAATAGATCAATTTATATATATTTGTCTATAGAGAATTTATCCAAGGTAGTTCACAATCTAGGAATCTAAATCCATCTTTCTCCTACTGCTGAGGAAGTGACATATAATAATTCTAAAGTGGGAGATACCCTATAACCCATTATCCTAGTTACTGAACAAACACAATTGGATGTTCCTCTTTAGGAGTTCCTTACTCTGATAATTTTGTTCAGGAGTACTGGTAAGGTTTCAATCCGAATAGTCAACCCAACAATGGGTGAGTGTTATTAACCATTTTGGTTACTTCCTTTTCTGTATATTAATATCATGATATTTATGAGGGGCATAACCTTCAATTCAGTTCCATAAACTTTAGAAACCAAGCCGGAGAGGGGGGCTTCTACGCTAGTTTCACCAATATTGGTAAGTGAAACTAAGTATGTATTATAAAAATCAGAAAAAGGTGACTTGTTGAGTGAAATAATCCCAGAATGCATCTCTCCCTCTCAGAGAATCTCTAAGTCATACTTTGAGAAACAAGATACTCTTCACAATACATGTTGTATCCTTTGGAATGACATCTTGAAGATAGCTATGGTGATGCCTCTTGATAATATTCCATTGTGACTTTACTGAATTTTGTCCTTATTTTCCTTTAAGGGGTGTGTGTGGTTTGATTACCGAATTATTCACCATGATGTGAGGTCAATCATCCGAAAAAGGGAAGAAGAGAAAAGTTCACAGTGGGATGAGGCACAATAGCTGGACAGTTTGAATATTTCAGGGATACTGTGTCCCAGGCGGAGAAGAATCATGCCTAGGAGATGAATGGGAATCAACATCATCTAAAAGGGAAATATCTTCTAATGGTGAAGCTTAAAGAAGAAATAATGTTTGTAGAGGAAGAAATTGTCCAAATACACAATTCCCTTAATATAGACTCATCATAAGGTTAAGATTCTGTGGTTGTAGAGAAATTGAAGCTTCATTATGCTAAAGAATCCATTACCACACAACTAACTGGGTTCCAATAAGATTTATAAAATGATCAAGCCATAGTTTAACTTATAAAATAATATGTCTCTCAAAAAATTTAAAATTTGTTAGAGAGGATATAATATGTAGATTTTCCTCTTTATTTTAAAATATAGATGAAGATGATTTTTGTTTCCAATCACTCATTATAGTATTCCTATCCTTATTATAATTATAATATAATATTTAAAATTATTAATTTTACTAAACATCATCATATTATAATTACAGTGGTAAGGGTGAGGGAGCTCTCTAATTTTCTCATAAGCAATAAGGCCTAGAGATTGTAGTGTTACTGTTTCTAAGGTTATATGGAAAACCCTACAAACTCAATGTTTTTTGTTATATCACCCTAATTTTTTATTAATTCAATCATGAGAAGACTTAGCAGTAAATCTTTGAATTTTACATAGTTTTCCATTTACAGGTCTTAAACCTAAAAATCATTATAACTTTAGTATTTTTGTTGCTCAATTATTTCCTTAACCATGTATAGAGAATGTATAGAAAGATGAGACTCCACTTTTGTCCAGAGTTCCCTTTGCAAGTTATCAAACTACAGAGTACTGTGTCTCTTTTCATGGGTAGCTTAAACTCATGCTTGTTGGACTAATGTGATGACTGTTTTATGTCCAATAACATTGAACATATGTTTTGAAATGATGACCCAAACAAATATTGTTTTCCATGAGTATCCCAAAACTATGGAAATACCTGAAGGAGAATTCTGAGTCATGGTTTTATGATTTTTGAATCTTAATCATAATACGAGAACGTTTGTGAGGAATGGATAAAAATGGAGTTGGAAAAATAGTTTCTAGCATATTATTTTCTAGGCTTAGGGTAATATAGGAGGTTTCTCATGATGATTAATATACCATTGGTTGAAAACCCCATTTTGTGGGAGAATTTATGAAAATACAACCAGGTGATGTTATTATATAGTCAAATAGTGGAATCCTTTGGCTGACCATCACTTTATGTGGGTGAATTATGAAAATCCAACATGGGTGTGTTACTGCATAGTGAGACAATGGTATTTTCTGAAATTCCAACATTCTACTACCCATGGTTGGGGAGTTTGTGAAGATCTGGATTTCTCATGACCACGAATGGTAGTTTTTCCAAGGGAATATGTCTAAGAATTATGAGATAATTTGTAATGGCAATTAACATGAATGAGAAATTTCTCCTACAAAAATGTGGTTGGTGTCAAGGAGGGTATATTTATTTTAAGTGACCAACGTGGGAGGGGGGGGGGGGTTCTGACAAGTGTTGAAGCATCATGATATTTAATATCGTGTAACTAGGACATGGACTATGTATTTTAACATCTTACAGTGAGGAAGTTATTATATATTTTAACAAATTATGACTAGTAGGTTATGCTTTGATATTTAATGTTATACAAAAAGGAAATTCGGGTCTATAATTTAAGTTATTTTAGCTGTGGACGAAAGAATAATGATTCTCCCTCTTATAGTAATCTGTCTGGGAATGTGCCATCATTTTCAGGTATGAAGTGGGAAGATTGTAAGCTATAATCGATGGTTTCTAGATATGAAGAGTGATATGGAGGAAAGGGATTACAGAAATAGAGGAGGTCTCTCTTGAGGATGAATGTACCACTGGTTGAAAAACCCATTTTGTGGGTGACTTTATGAAATGAAAATTGGGGCGTGTTACAGTATTTTCAACATGTGGAATCTTATAGTTGATATTTCCCTTTTGTGGGTGAATTCATTCATAGACAAATGGTTTGGGTTACTGCATATTTAGATGATGGAGTTATTAGGAATTCGGAAATTCAATTATATATAACTGAAGGAGGTTTATGGAGATTTATATTTCCCCGAGCATAGAGTTTGTTTTGTGTAAGGAATGTGTCTGAATATCTAAGGGTAATTTCAAGTCAAAATTACTCAAGAATGGGGGAATAGGTTTCATACACTGGTCTAACCCAAACACATCGAGAATGGTGCTTTTATTTTTATGTCATATGATTAGGATAATAGTATTATGGAAACGATAGGTTATTTGTGGCATACCAGATGAAGGTTGACCTGTTTTACTTAAGACATGAGATAAGATATAGTAATCCATGATTTTGGGGATTCTCAAATCAGGAGAAATGACATGACAAAAATATGTGAGGGATTACCACTAAAAAATTCAAATTTTGGCTTCTAACATATTGTTGTCGAGTCATATAGAGACAGAAGAGGCTTCTCCTGAGGAAACAATTGTGTTGCTGGTTGAAAAACCCAATTTGTGGTTGAATTTATGTAAAGACCAGTAGATAATGTTAATGTATAATAAAATTGTGGCATCCTCTAGTTGAGAGACCCTTTATGTGTATGGATTATGAAAATATAATTAGGTAATGTTAATGTATATTTAGAAAAATGAGTCCTTAGGTATCACACATTCCTTCACTGGTAGCTGGGGAAAGATTATAAAGATTCAAAATTTTACATGATTAGGAGAATGATGTGTGGTAGGGATATATATGATCATAAAAGAATCATTTTGATAGATATTTTCCATGGAGTGTATATTCCTTTTCATAGATCTGACTCATATGTAGGAGGAGGGCATCTCTATTTCCTTGTGGACACCTAAATGAGGGGACCCAAATTAAGAGTTCAAGAAAATATATATTTTTTGTATATAAGAGAGGGGGGATTTTTCATTACCCCATGGTAAGGAATAGGAAATATGGTCTAGGAATCACTATTTTTTTCATTATAATAGGAATAAATATACACATAGTTCTTAGGAAACCATGTTGTTTAATGTCATGTGGAGAGGACATCAACCATGTAGTTTTATCTTTATGTATTAAGGATGAAGGTGTCTCAAAATGAAAATGAATATTGTTGTTGGACCAATGTATATAACCTGATAATTATTACATATCTTATTGTATAATTAATCAAGCCACCCATAGTTCTAAAACGTATTTCCCATTCAATTTGAATTCATGTGTTGATAAATTATTTTTTTGAATATGGGATCACACATGGGGAGAGAATCCATATCAAATCCATTTATGTAGATCTGAATCAAATATAGGAGAGTGGGGGAATTTCAAAAAATGTAGATGGACCAAGACATCATATCCAAGATTCATTATGTATATTTTGGTAATGAGAATCATGCCACACACAGTTCTTAAACAGAACCATGCAGAATAAAGTCACGTGGAAAAGACAACCGATTTTACGTTTAAGGTCTTGCTACTTGGTACTTGATAAACCCAATATAAATTGATATGATGTACCTAGGTAAGTATTTTTTTTACCAAAACTCTTAATCGCACAATATCTATTCTTTGTGTGAAAAAGAAGGATCGGAAAATGTTTCTTCCCCCACACAAAGGCAATACAAGTGAAGGATAAGGGCATTTGGATCTTGTGGTGGATGGGACCAGATGTAAGATCTTAGCATCCCTATGTGTTTCATTAGAATGGGAATCAATCCATATGTAGTTCTTGAAAGGAACAATGTAGTTTAAAGTCATGTGGCAAAAAAATCTGATGTGCATTTTAAGGTCTTGCAACTAGGACAATGATGATATATAGTTTAATATCACACAATAATGGCATTGGTGTCATGTAGTTTATATTATTATGATGTGGAAGATATGTCATGATTTTTAGGATCATGTAACAAAGACCAACTACACAATTTAATGTTCTCCAGTTGAGTTGTGTTGCTCTTTTATCACATAAATTACTTTTTGAGGAACCTGGTGTGGGTTGGGGCCATAATGAGCTATCCATTCATTTATATCAGGGAATAAGCTCTGTTAGAGTGGACCTTGTGTATATAGTAAGGTCCCTACCACATTGGATCAAGATTATTTTTCTTATTTCATGGTATCTTTGGAGTCATAAGGACTAGTACCAATTATCCATGGAGTAATGAATAGAGGAAAACCTTATTATTAAAATCCCATGCTATCTGATTTTGATAAACCTCCAAGTGATGAAAGGTTTTCAAAATTTTCTCATCAAGTTTCCATAATTCATCTAGTTGTTAATAGGATTCCCCATCTAAGGATATCTGATCATATATGGAAACACATAGTGATGGAAATTAGACATTAATGGGAATGAATTTTCCTATTCCATATGCAAGTGAATATGAGGTCACCTGTGTGGTGGTATGGGTTGTGTTCTAGTAGGACCACATGATATGCAAGAGTTTTTCAGGCCAACATTTTTTATCTTTAACAACCATCATCTAGAGTATATTCCACAGGGTGTTCTTTAAGGCCTATATATATCCATTAGACACTGTATTATAGAGAGATTAGTGGTTAGGTTTTATATTATACTATTGATATAGATTTTCCAACTCACTAGAAAATAAATTGGTTTCGTTGTCTATCATTATTGTTTGAGGGACAGAAAACATTTTAATGATGTTCGATTTTATGATGCTGAAGATTCTTTTGGCCTTGACTTATTTGAGGGGTATTTCCTTTCCCCATTTTGAGAATTAGTCAGTAGTAGCAAGAATATATTTCAATTTCTTGTCCATAGTCAGAGGGTATGTCCCTATAACATCCAATCCCCATACGGAAATTGGCCAAGATTATTTAGATATATGTAGCAACTCTAAGGGTTGATGGATGAATTTGGTATGCACTTGGGTGGAATGATACTTCTTAGTGAACCTGGTGCAATCCCACGTCATTGAAGACAGAAGTATCCATGCCTTCAATTTGGTTAGAGTTCTTGTAACCTGACTGGTGGGAACCATTGGCTATCATGTGTACTTATTTCATTACTATAGTGGTCCCTTCTTCATCAATACATCTTAGAAGGACTCTATAAAATCATTTTTATAGAGTATTTTTTAGTGATTTGGGCCTTCATAAAGAGTGAAATTTATTTCTCACCATTAAATTTTATCTTTCCCAACTTTTTCTTATGGGATTACCCCATTTTGAAGGTACCCATGATGGGTATCATCCACTAAGTGGAATAAACATATGGTTTGGGGATATGGTTGATTTCATCAATATCTTTTATGATGACATGAGAAAAATATGAGACTATTTGGAGATGTGCCATGTTGATGACTGTTTCATCCAGGTTTGGATCTTCCAAGGCTATGGATTCATTCACCAATGAATCTACCTAGGAATTCTTTGATTGTGGGACATGAGTCAATGTTGGCTGTGAGGGGAATTATACCATTAACCCTCATAGATAATAAACAATGGGTATTAACTTTTCTTTTCTATTTTCATATTCCTTAGTAATTTATTTGAATACTAAATTCAAATCCAGTTTCATCTCAAGGTGGCCACTAGTATTTGGAGTTCTAGTTCTTGTCCTAAAATTAGTGCCTGATATTATAACTCATTATTTATACACCATTTTGAAAATAGGAAGTATTAAGAAAAAACTAAATTTGTTGGAGAGATGAGCATGACCCCTACCTTAACTTTATTGAGCTTGGGGTCTTCTATTATCACCCCTATTTTACTTATATAGGTGCCTTAAAAATACATTTCCCATGTTTGGGGGGAATATTTAAGAGAGAAGATATATCAATATTAAAATTCAGTATCTGATAACATTGTTTCTAAAAATAGGTGTTCTGTAAGAAAGTCTGCTAAAGCCCAGTCTTTTACTGGTTTATGAAGAATGAAATATATTCCATACTACTATAGAATAACAATACCACATCTCAAACATCTAATCAATATATGTTGGATGAGGATATATTTGAGTGGGTTATTGTGATTGAGAAAATAAATCCCATGGTGCAATAAGTAGTGCCTCATTTTCTGAACTGTGAATATTAATAGAATGTAGATATTCTTGATATCCTAATAATGAGTATCAAATCCAAGCATGGTTTCAATGTGATAATAAACTATGCTTTAATTATCTTCAACATTAATTTGTGAGAGGAAAGTGCCCAGTGATCGCTCTAGGTCCATACCAAAAAAAATGAGAAGATTTACTTCAACAGGTGGCATTAGAACTAGTGGAATCAAAAGATATTTCTTGAGGATGTTAAGTGATTCCTGATAGCCATTTTTCTAATGATACTTCACTCCCTTCTTCATCAACCCGGTGATAAGAAAACTTTTTTCCGTGATGTTTTCTATAAAACATTAAATGTAGGCTATGTTTCCTTGATGTTCTCTCAAATATTTTAGGTTTCTAAGAGGTTACATGCTAAGGATAGAATTTGATTTATTAGGTTTGACTTATATTCCCCGATGGTGTAAAATGAGAAAAATAAATTTTCCCAAAGTTAACCTGAAAGGACATTTCAACGGGTTAATCTATAGGTTATGCTATCATAGTTTGTTAAATATGTTCTCATGATTATAATGGTGGTTTTAATGTTGTTTGGACATAACCACTAGAACATAAACATAAAATTAGATAGATTCCCCCAGGAAAGGATTAAATATTTGATGCATGAAACATTGGTATAGGGATCCTGCATTTATCAAGACAAATGGTATTAACTGAGAGAAATATACTCCCTCAAGGGCCCTAAAGGTGGTAATTTCATCATCATATGGGTCCATATGAATTTTTATGTACCCTGAAGAGATATCCATGAAGGAGAGGTATTAAAAAATACCTATTGTATCAATCAGGAGATATGTGATTGGAACTTGAAAGTCACCTTTCAAACATTTCCTTTTGAGATATCTAATGTTGATAGAAACCATAATTTTCCCATTATTCTTCTTTATTGAGACAATTATGGCCATCCATTTTGGATATTTAACTTACCAAAGGAATTCATCCTTTATAATCTTATCCCATACAACCTAAATTTTGGAGGTGTGAGTTGGGTGTGGTCTTATAGCTACCTATTTGTATCCTTGGTGGTATTCTAGAAATCCCAAGTGATGGGTGGTCACCTTGGGAATGAGGCCTAACATATCTATGTAATTGTAGGAAAACACATCCCAATGTTTCTTTCGGAAGGAGGTGTATACCTATTGTCCTTAGGAGGTCATGGATACAATAATCAAAGTTTGTCATGGATCTTCTTATGTACCTTGATTTATTTCTCTAATTTCATCAACGGTGGTAAAAAAACCTTCCTCAAATGTTAGAGGGAATCCCTAAGGTCTTCCCCCACTTTCTCTTCCTCCTGTTCCGCTTTATTCTAAGGAGAAGTATGCGGTGAAGAAAATTTATCAGAGTTGGATAAGGAGGTAACATTTTGACATTTGAAAGGAAAAGTAACCACTTCTAACCCAGTTTATGAGGCAGGGACTTGGTGAAGTTTAGGGGGTGGAGTGAAGACATTTTCACCAAGATCTTTGTCACAATTTGGATATTCGATACTTTCTCCAGTGTTTTTGGGTTCAACTATCACCACATATATCATGAAAGTCACTATAATTGTGCATTAATTCAATCCCACCTCTTCAATCTAGTAGATTAGAAGCACATACTCTATGAGGATTTTCTTAAATGTATTTACTGAGGTTATCTCCAAAACATTTGGTGCATTGATTTGAGTAACATTATTAATCGTGGGTTGATTCATTTCCTTTTGTTAGAATCCTACATCAATATATTATGATTCATATGATTTAAATGGGTATTTGTCAACATTTAATGTACAATTTGACCATTGATGAAATATTTTATGCATTGGTGGTATGATGAGGGAATAACTATATGTCGATGTAACCAAGGCATTCATAGTAGAGCATTGAAGGATGTATCTTACCGAACAAACAATAATTCTGAGATCATTGAACTGAGTCTTGATCTTAATCTCACCGTGAGGATTTTTCTCACTTTTTCAAAATATATATAGTTATAGTGGAGGAGGAAATGTGGGACTAATCATAACCCAATTGACAGAGTATTCAGACCAAAATGAGGTTGACTCTAAAGCCATTATTGATGAATACTCGCTGGATATCAATGTCATTTATCTTTCTAGAGATGTACGATGGTCTAATGTGTCCTTGTATAATGATAACTTTGTAATTATTTATAAAAGAGATGACCGTGTGTCATTATACATGATATGTATTTTTACGATATACTTTGGTAGAAGAAACTTTAACATAAATTTCTCTAGGGGTTGAAAAAGCCTCTACGAGTGATTATAGGAGTTCTTTTGATAGACTAAAAGCATCCAGGATTGAAAAATTTTCTGGTACCCGAGAAATTTGTTTTAATATTTCATACTTCTTTTTTAAAGGTATACACCTACCAAAAATGAAATTCTCTTTTTCATATGCTTTAGGAAATAAAGTTCTTGATTTTGAAAGATCATCCATTATAATAGGAGGTGAAGGTGATTCTACCCTTAGTGGATTTTTTGGACTAGTTCCAACTACACATGAAGGCTAATTGGGTGATGGAATCCCCTCTTGTCGATCTTCTAGGGTTATCATGTTAGGGGAAACTATGGATTGTGTGGGGGGACTTTTTGGCTTCTATTGAGAACTCCCATGAGTTATTTCCATATAGACAATTTGATCAGGGGATGTGGCTAGAGTAGTGAATCTGTGAAAGGCTATGTCATCGCCGATATCCTCGAATCTGAAAACCTATTCCACCAGTTCCCCAATTGAATATAGGGAATTTAGGTTCATAGTTTCAGTAATCATCTTTTAAGGGATCTATTTAGTGAATAAAATTAATGGAAATGAAGATCAACTCCTCATCTAATGAGGATTCCATCTAGAAGGTCAACTCTTGTTGCACTATTTGGTGGGGCTATACCAATTTCTTTGGTACTCCTAGCATAGAGTTCAAGAGAGTCAAAGTAGACTTTTTTCCATGGTATAGGTTAATATTATTGTTATTGATTTTTACTCTTCTGAGCATGTTGGTTCTGAAAGATTGGATTTTAGAGGACTATGATGCTGATGGATTTGGTTGTGACATAGTAGAACTGGCCAGGGGAAAATTTGGTTGTTTTATCTAGTCATAGGGGATATCATGAGTTTTATTGATCATCTTTCTAAACATTTAATAACTAAAATTATATGTACACTTTCTATTAACTTCCATCCATTCATTATCCTCCTCTATATTTGTGGCAGAAACTCATGCTATTTGAGCAGGTGGCTTGCTTAACCTAACTTTACAATAGGCCACCATTTTCCGTAGGATGTCTTTGAAAAAAAATCTTATATGGTGGGAACCAATTATTGATAGAAGGGGAAATAGTTTGGGAGATCTTAATCACCATATTGGTTGGGATTAATGGGATTTGGAAACTTGATCAGGTTTTTCTCCAATGCTAAGATGAAGTAGACATAGACAAGGTCATTTATAAAAGAGTAGACTTTGTTCTCCATCTCCTAAAACTTTTTTCACTTATGCTCGCTTGTCTCATCCTAATGAGGCAGTCATTATTGCTGACACTTTGGATGGGGGAAAACATAATTTGGTATGTGTTTTGTAACTAAAGTAGTTACAGGGCCCCGCTTGAGTGTAATAGCAGAAACCTATACTTTTCCCAATATATTTTTTGAGTTTATGAAAGTAATCATGAATTATCCTGGGTTACTATGATGTATTCTTTCATTATTTGATAAAATTAATCAAGATCCTTAAACCCACCTATATATTTTATAGGAATGAGTGGCGTGCACAACTCATTAAGAAGATTTTCTGTACAGATGGAAAAAAATCCTCTTGATGAGGCTATAAGATTAAGGAAAATGCCAACTTATTCCACTAAGAGATATAATATGAAACCCTATCATTATCCTACTGTATTAATTGTAAGGGTTCAAGGACAATTTTATTCTATATAATTGAGATGAACTACAAGAGAAAATTCTAGTGAAGATCATTCCATCCTATAATTGACCGAGCCGACAAGCTAGTATACCATACAAAGGGTGTTTCTTGAAGTGTTTCCTAGAAGCACATGAATTTCACTACTTTAATTTGTGTAGGTATCCCCATCATGGGATTAAAATGGGAAAAAAAATGTGTCAAATGCTGCTTTGGGTCCCTAAACCATTAAAAATCAGAAAGGTAGGGTTCCCAAAGTTTGGTGGGGGAAGAGTTGGATCAACCCATTTAGGGTAAGTCTTCTTCTTTGGTTGTACAAGCACATTGCATTCCTCTATATCCACTAATAGATCCATTAGATACTCAATAGTATTGATGATACCTATTGGAATGTCTAGTTGTATTGGAGTTGGAACAATGAAAACAGTAGGTAGGGCTAAGTATGGTGACCCTGATGGTATCTTCTGTGAGTAACCTATAAGGGAAGGTTTGGAAGGATGCACCTCACCTTGTTCTAGTTGTGTACCCAATAAAGGGACCCCTAATATACTGTTGTGGGATCAAAGTATATCGGTTGATGGTACCCCATGTTGATCGAATGTCTTAGCTCAATTTTGATCACTGTGGAGAACCCTACTTGTTGAGGTATTCCAATTAGGAGTGTGAGTTTATGATTTTCTTGTAGAACATATCCAGTATGTATGCTACCTTAGAGAAGTTATGCATTGAGTTTTCTCAATTATTTCATCTCTTTCTCTTACTGAGAAAATATTTCCTTGAGTGTGAGGGGCCCAACCTCTAAAGGATGCATGCGAGGTGAAACCTTACCTTTTCCATTTTCTTGGTTTAATTCTCTTTGAAAAGGTAATGATGGATTTATTAATGGAATACTAAAATTCAGGGAAATCCTCTAGTTATGGGTGTGCACACCTACTTCAATCATTTCAGTGTAGATAATATTATAAACTCTAACTTCCTCCTCCAGCTCCTCTATAATGACCTCATCTTCAGCAGGGTCTGTAGGGTTATTATAATGTCAATCACTAATTCATATTGTATTGTAGTAATTTTATTAGTTTCTTTGCTAGACTGACTATTTATTCACCATCCATGATTCCTTATACTACCCTTCATTTGTTCTCTTGGAACCATTTGGTGGATGGTAATCCAAAGTGAATCTCTAGATAGTTCAATCATGTGTTTTCCCAATGAGGATACTGAATCAAAAGATAATAAAAATTGGGAGGAATCATTCTATATAATTCCCCCTAATTGGGAGAAGACTGACTTCTACCAAGGAGAGGCTGTTGAGGTAAAAAATCCCTAATTCCTAAGGTCTAGGGCTATTCCTACTCCACTTTCACAACTCTTCAAGCCCGATTTGATGACCTTGAAGGTTGTGTTAAAAAACCCATCATCCCTACAAGCTTGGGTTTCTCTTGTATTATCGTGGCTATTACTTCTATGATTACCATCCTGATTTTATGTACTCACGTTCAAGCATGGGTTGGGTGCATCATTTGGGTTGCACTTGAACCACATACTTCTAAAGGAATTTTCCGTTTATGTGACATTTCCATTACTTGGAAGCTAAATTCCACTATATAGATGGCCTGCTTAATATTTTTATATTTCTAATGCATAATTCATTCGATGGATTTCTCTCTTCTAGCACAATGTTGATGAGAGTTGTTCAGTGCCTATTTTTTGTGATCATCTAATTCGTTTTGAATAAAATCCATTTTTTAAATTCTTACTAAAGCTATGACATTATGCAATTCCATCTTTGGAGGGATCTATTGATTGGGGAGTGTAGTGAAATGCGACACTCCATGTTCACATCATCCTATGAAATGAACACTAGATGGGTTATCCACGATCATTTGACATAATTATTTTAATGTGCTGAGGAATGCACACTGAAGGGATCCTTTTTGTTTCCCCAATGTTGGATGTCATGCATCTAGGAGATATTCCAAGTCATTTTTGTGTTTCATCCATTCCATTACCTAGACATGACTTCAATAATAGTCCTAGGGTAATATCTATTCACTTATGTGATGAATAGTGTTCCATATATTGAGGTGGATGTTGTGCACAAAATATTCCAACAACACCTATGGAATTCTATATTTAGGAGTGGTTAAAGGCTAGAACATGACTTGTATGTCATCTTTAGTCAAATATTTATTATTGTTTATCATGCCTTACTCATATTTTTCTAGAGTTTCCTCAACCTATTCTGACCAAAGAGGACTCTACTCTATTAATTTATTATAATGTGAAAGATTGGTAGGGACTTCCTCTATCATATTAGAAGAATGAAAATCCAAGGGTGGTTTGGAGAATGACTGTTTCATTAGACTATCTGCTGATTTAGAAAGGATTTCACTTTTCAATGACTAGGAATCATATAAGAAAGGCCTTGTTTTTCAATGTACCTCACGATAAGAGGTATTTCTCATCATTAGATCTCCAAGGGGAGGACCTTTTTCACAAAGTGAAACACTCATGTAAAGACAACTTTCTCAACTAATTCCATTATGGTTAGGACTACCATTATGGATTTAATTCCGACTCTAAGGAGAATTCCTATAGAATATACCATGGGGAGGACTATCAGGGTGAAAAAAGGGTAATACCCTCTTTATATTTGATCTTTCGACCACATGGAGGGCTTCCATGACTTTCATAGGGAGATGAAATCTCTAGATCGATAAAATTATGTATATGAAGAAATCCTTCACTGTGATGTATTTCGGGAGGACCTTCTAAATTATTAGTTATATCCCCATAATTTGGAAATGGGAGAATAAGATCATGAGCTTCCATAGATAAACATATAATGGCTTCAAGAACTCCGATATTATAAGTAGAGTGGGATCATAGATCGACTATTTATTTTACAATCATATTTGGTGATGATTGTTTTTGGATGCCTTCTTATGAGCACTTGGGGAAACTTTCTATAGAAAGTAGTTTCTAGGTATGCAATCTTGTTTTATTAGCTCCTATGTTGATACCAAAATTTTTCAAAAGTATCCTAAAATTTTCGTAAGGGTATGTTCTTATATTGGAGTGGACATTGGAATTGTCCAATTACCGTCAATTAGAATGGGGGGTGGGGGTGGGGGGTTGGGACCTGATCTAGTTGTCCATTCATTGTGGGGGTGTTTTCCCCACAACCATCCTATATGGGAGTAGATGTGTGTGTCTAATCTAAAGTGACATGATGACGATTCACGGATATTTTGGGAAAAATCTGTTTATTTGACCCTTTAGCACTATTATTATATTTATGATATCCTATCATGTTTTTAGGATGTGGGTGGGAATTTTTTCTACCCTTTTACTATTTTCAAGACGTGCTGGGTGGCTTCAGCAGATGTAATGGGGATATATTCCCATTCCATGTCTCGATCAGTGGTATGTGTCTATTCATGTCCTCCATTTTCTTACCAGCGGATATGTGTAGAGGAAGAGAGTTGGGTCTACCCCTAGTTTGTCACTAGGATTTTCTAGATACCTTATCCAGATCCTACAAGACAAGGCTGCTGAAAGGCTCGATTAATGTGAGTAGGTTAGCATGCCACTCACAATTTCTTTCCAAACATGATTGAAAGAATTCTTTGGATCATGCCGGTATAGGCTGCTGGAAGTCTTGGTTGATGTGGGTTGGGGTTGGTTCCTACTCACAGTTTTCCACAAACTTTGATTATTTGTCCTTTTAGGTGCATGAAGGTGTTTGTTTCCACTCATTATTTTCCATTGTATTTTATCGGTGGGATTCTATGGATAATGCCAGATGAGTCCACTGATGGTATCGATTTGCATAGACATGTGTTTGTTCGCACTCATAGGTTCTCACCAAATTTGATTGGTGTTTTCTTTGAAGTGGACAAAGGTGTAGCTCTATTCCCTATTGACCAGTTGCTTCCCCCAAAATGCCTTATTGTGTGACAGGTTCTGGATGGCCTAGTCTAGACTCCCAATTATAGAATCCTCATCATGTTAATGGTTCACTACCATGCATCGTTTTTGGAAGTGATTACCAGAAGGTTTCCTTTGAATGGAACCCCGTATCTTTTGGGTGAGGCCTTCTGTGGAATCTTGATTAACCTCCCTAAGATAATGGGGGATCTCATTATTATGTTCCAAGGATAATCTCTCAAATTTTTTTATGACTTCTATTGTTGTTATATATTTATGGACCACTTATCATCACAGAGTGGATGAATGGAGGGGCTTTATGAGATGGGGGTCTTCTTGGTCATCCTCCTAGGTTGGGATGGTACCATTATGGTGGTACTCCTCGACCAGTGCATTTGATACCTAGTTTTGAATACATTGGGTAGGTGAAATTATCATCTTCTTGGATAAGTACCCTACATGAATGGTTTCTAGGGAAAACATCTATGAGAGTTGGTGTGATTCTATTTGGATTGAAGGGAGATCTTTTTTGAAGTACCAAGAATTAAGGTAAAATACAAAAACAAGAAAACCCCATCAAATATGTATCTCATTAAATGAACACATGAAAAATTTATTATCTTGTTTGGACCACTTTAAGATAAAAAGAGGCCTAATAGGAGAGAGACACCATCATCTTGGTTAATGATTCATGTCATGTTACTATTTATGTTTCATCCCTGAATTCTATGTGGGGATGAAATGGAATTTTGTGGTGTTTTTGGAACAACCTTTGCATCAAACAAAAATCCACATCCCTTTCAGGTAGTTTCTAATGTATTTTATTAATGTAACTAGAAAAAACCAATTATTATATAACCGTGATGACTCATGAACATGATTTCCAAAGGTAGGTGATCATTGTGAAACTTGTTCGATGATGCTTAAGAACTCAAATTGGTCAAGAGGAAGGGAGGTTAGTCTAAAAACACCCTTTTGTGAGGAATTGTTTCCTACTCTAGGACTCTCTTATATATTTAATATATGTTCATGTATCCTTCATTATTTCATATGTATAATGTGGGTCATCCTTGAATTAACAATAAATTTTTAGCATGTATGGAATTTAAAATTATTTTTATGTATCTAAGGTTATTCATTAATGGATATATCTATATGTATCCATGGTTCTCCATCAGTGGTACCCCCTCATGTACTGACTATAGATTATTTTATCGTTATTGTTATAATGATATTTTTGAGCCACACAGTGTGTCGATTTGGAGTACATCATCGTCCAAGGAGATGGGATTGTCTTCAATGTGGGGATCAGGCCCATGATAAGGGATTATTACATATCCTTTTTAAAGAATCATAACCCACATAGTTTAGTTCCTCTCAATGGGACACATCATACCTTTTAAGGTCATGTGATGAGGATCGAACCTTACAGTTTAATGTTATGCAGTGAGGAAGTCTATAAAAAAGGTTACTAGTCAATGTTTGGTGTGATACTTACAACAGAGTGGACCAACGAAATTGGAAGTGGTGTGAGATCCTAAGTTAGACATGAACTCCCTAGGAATGTGACCTAGAGAGGATTAGGGTTGATTTTGGGTTGTTGGGCTTGGACCTCATAGAGGCTTCTTATGTATCCCATTTAGATGGGAATAAAAGACGATGAAGTTCGGTTAGGGTTGATTAAACACACCTAGGGAGGTCCTATGAAGGTTTTTAACATAGGGAATGTGGCCCTATGAGAGTATTGGGTTGGGATTTTTACCGATCAGGGGGACCAAAGTTGGGTATCTGGGCTTACACTATACAAGAGGATGCCTTGAGGTTTGAGACTATGTGGATATCATGATCACGACTAACCACTATTACCATGTGAGTCATGATAAATGTGAGAAACAAGAAGAAGTGGTAGATCAAAAAATATCCACACAATCTTATTGTTCTCTAGTGGACGAGGACTAGACCCAACGAGAGAGGGGAAGAGAAAAAGATTGGACATGCCCATCCCCGCTTGTTGTTGTATCTATGATAGTCATGTTTGATTACCCATTTTGATATATACTATGGGTATGAAGAATGAGGATAGAATGAATCTATAATGGTCATAAAAGAATGTCTAGGGGCTTACTATATAAGGGATTCCCTATGAATTGATTTTTGGGGAAGAGGGAAAAATAATGTACTACACTTAGAAGGGAAAAGAAACATTGATCCATCCCCACTGGAATAAAGGTCCTTGGTCTTTGAGATGATGAGGGAATGACATTTCCATAGACCAAATATCCTATATTAGGAGATCACTGACACCGCCCCTAGGGCATGGGTCCTCATGACAAAGGCAATTTATCTTAATTCATTTTTATTTATAAAATATTAAAATTAAATCCATGAGTATAAAAATACACAAATTCACATTCTGATATATTATATATTATATAAACTAACTATCCATGAAGGTGGTGATGATTAAAGAATTGAAAACATCCCTGTAGATGAATGAAAATGACCATTAATAAGACATATTGAAAAGTTGGGGGGAGGGAGTATATATATTATGAATGGTTTAAAATATTTATAACATATCAAAATAATATAAATATTATTTATACTTGTGAAATATTTTTTTGGAAGATTGAAAAAAATATATTAGGAGAGTAAAATGAAAAAAATGAAAAGAAGAGGATTGCAAGGTTACCACTTCATTGATGCTTTCTCCCTTGATATGGACCTAAATCCACGAGATCCAATGGTTGGATAAAACCAGAACATACCAAAGGATATGAATAGGATTGGGAGAATTGAATTATTTAGATATTTAGATCATATAAGTGATTGAGAAGTTATTTTCCAAATGTAACAAGAGGATGTATTTATACTTTAGGGGAGGGATATTTTTGGAATAAAATATTAAGTCAATTATGAATTTCAAATTAAAAAATTCTAATTTTTTCAAAAATTATCGTTCATATTTTTTTAAATTAGTTTTTTACTAATTTTATTCTATTTAAAACTGATTAGTTTACAAAAAAAATAAGAAAAAATGATTTTTTAATGATATACTTTTCTATTTAAACTTTGCAAATTATTAATTTTTGGGTTTGAATTTTTTTACTTTTTTTAAATGGAAAAATTATCATATTAAACTCATTTTGTGTTGATATAACCAATTTTGGATTTATTAAGTCTTTATTACATTAATACTTTATTATTAATATCAATATTTTGAAAACTATTTTTTATGTATTACCTTGAAAATTAATGTTTGTTAGAAATTTTTTAGAAAAACACTAAATAAAAATTTCAACACTGTAATTTAAAAAATGAAATTAATTTTATCCAGATATTTTTTTTTATATTTTGAAATTTCAATATTTAATAAAAAAATAGTTTTTTCTAAAATATGTTAAAATAAACATCTAAAAATGATGTTATATAATTTTTGGAGTTTTATAATTTGAATATTTTTTAGAGAAATATCAAATATATATTTCTTTATTTTATTAATAGTAAATATTATTTACAAGCCATATTACTATTCTAATAGACAAGGTACTATTCTAATAGTCATGTTACTATTTCTAATAGTCATGCTAATATTCCTAACTGTCTTGTTACTACTCCAATGGTCATATTTGTTTTATAAATCCAGTAAATACCTCATATTTCATTCATTAATAATTTAATTTAAATCCTATGAATGTTATATATTCAATATTTTGAAAATAATTTTTCTATTACCATTCTTTAGTTTTTTAAACTTGTTATTAGGACCATGATAATTCAAGGGAATGTGATGTTTTAAAATTTAAAATTATAGTTATTCTACCATTTTTTTATTACCCTATAGTACAAATTTCAATTTCATAGAGTATATTTATTCTATGTATACAATGTTCTAAATTAATGAAATAAATTATTATTGGGATTTATTATGTGGTGAATGTGGTTTATACTACACCATATTCCCAAATATAAAACAAATTTATATGAAAAAGGTAGTATAAAAGTTCAGGTTTTTAAATTATTTCATATTAATAAACATTATGAGAAATATTTCAAATAATGTCCTTGATTGGGAATAGATGAGGGTTTTTTTGGTTCATTACATCCACAGGTTCCCATGTTGCCTCTTAATAGTCATGGTTTCACCAAAGTAGTTTGATTGGGAGAGATTTCTTTTTTCATAGAGCTTTGTTTCTATAGCTCATGATCCTCACTAGTTTCTATTCATAAGAGATGTCTTTATCTAGTTTTACCACCTCTATATTATTTAAATTTATGTGATCAAGCATTTAATTTCTTAGTAAAGAAACATGTAATAAATAATTCACTTGAGATTAGTTTGGTGTAAGTGCTAGTTGATAGGCTAAGATTCTATGTGATCAAGGATCTAAAATAGGGAAATTTACCATTATATGAGTCTTTCTCATATTTTGAAACCATTTATATTTGAAGGATGTAACATCACCGACCTTAGTGCCACTAAATCGGTGCCCCAATTTAGGTATTCACATGACCTCAAGCTCACCTCTCTGTATAGCAGAGGTTTCCAACTAGAAACGAGGGTTTAATATGTCACGTGGGGAGACTATAACCTCTTTACCAGAGTAAGATACAACATAACACAATATAAATAATTGAAAAAATAGGAAAGAACCAATAACATGAAAAGAAAAACACCTCCCAACTGGGTATAATCCACAAGAAATGGTAAATTTGTTAAGTCATGATACAATGCCTAGTGAACAAAACACTAAAACAAAGACAACGACAGAATCCCCAAAATGGTCTTGACCCATTTCTAGGACCTCATCCATGCCTATACCATGTCCAACTCAACTCCCTAGCATAGGTCCCTTGCCATTGTCCTGACCTACAATGGCGCCCTGAGTAAGGTGTGAGTACAACTCTGTAGGCCAACACCAATGATGTCTACAAATATTCAGTATAATAGATAGTGCATGAAATTATAAATAGATTACAAGAAACAAAAGACAATTCGGGGGCCACTAGTTAATAATCTATACTTATCTATTACTAACCAAGTGTCAATTAATTATGTCTCTTTTATTATTAGTTCCTCATCAATCACGGAGGGCATAAGTTAGGTGTTCACATCATTCACGCAAGGTTCAGGGAATATATCATTTTTTATGAGATAACAAGTTAAGTCCCTATATCACTAGGGATGATCATATCAAGTGATCACCACACATACCTTGGATCCCCAGTCTAAGAATTTCCATTGAATACAACCATTGGGGAAAAAGAGAATCAATCCAACTCCCCAACCCATGAATTCTTGGGTAGGTTAGAGTGTCAGTCGAACCCTACATATGGGAGGAGCATCAGTCCTTTATTCCAACTTCATGCCAAGTAAACATGATTATTTATCCACATCACAACCAATAAAACCAACACATATAACTATCATACCATAACCCAACAAACATAACCAATATCCATGGAAATAACAATACCCAACAATCAACATGAGAATTAATAATATTCCATAACCCATAATACATTTACCATTTACATTTCAAGACCATTTAACCCAATTCCCATTCTCATGCCTTATCCCATTAAGTATGTTCATAAATTTCCACACCTTAACCAATATTCAACAATTACCAGGTAATAACAAAATTATTCCTTTTATAATTTCACAATCATTTCCCACTTTTTCATTTCAAGTACAATTCTTATATCACTTAGCACAACCACTTTATCACATTCAACCCATTAGGTGTACCTCATAATTTCCATGTATTTACCCATTCCGCATATTCATTAATTCCCTTACATAAACCATTCACATGTTTTTCAATTCATAATAAATTTACAATTTAACATGTTCATCATTTCATATATACTAGTTATTTTGGGAAGCTCAACATAATTCATAACCGTTTTGACACAATCTACTTTAACCCAATTAAACAATTACTATGTCATTCCAAAAAACCCATTAATCCATTACCAACCTAGGTATAACTATCAAAATTCAATTTCCAATTCAAATAAAATTATTATCATGTTTAACAATGTATATTTGTTATCACACTTCAATTTCACACATAAATTTACTGATTCCTATGTCTGATAAGGTCGACGCACCCCATGTGTGACCCTAAAACATTAGATTCATCCTCAAAACATCCCATAGGGACTGAGAGAGGTCCAAATATTCAGTTAGAAACCCAAATCTCCAAATCTTACTCAATGAAACAATTTCACAACAGGAAAAAGACAAGATCTCAACACATATGCACAAAATGATAACAAAACTATGGGATAATACTTGTAGACCACCTACCTTGAATCCTTTGACGAAAACTCCCTAAATAAAAGCCTTGTATACTAATTCCACCAACCATTAAATCGAAAAATTATATCTCCCTAGAAAAAGTTGAATTTAGATATTTTGAAGGAGATAAGAGAAAGATGAAAACCCTAATCTAGAAGAGGAAGCAAGGAGGAGATAAGACGTAATCGGGGCATCAATCTGCAAAAAAGTGCTCCAAATGGCCTAGGATCGAAGGATAATCCCCTCCTGGAAGCTTGGTCCATACATTTTTGTCCCTAGGGTTGAAAGAGGAAGAGAGGAGGAAAATCCCAAGTTTGGGTTAAAAATTCCAGGATGGTTTTTTTGTAAATTTTCCAACTTTACTGAGATGCATAATTTACCCACACAGTTTTCCAAACCATGTGAGAGATACTATCCCAAAATTACCCCTTTTCATAGTTTCATAGAAATTACACACCATTAGCTTAACTGTGTGGTAATCATGTGCAAGCCTTTGTCCATGTATTCATGGTTACTTAGGATGCTATGCATGGTTTTCACTAACCGTGTGCAAACCACGCAACAAGCCCAAAAAACCCTTTTCCTCCTCTTTTGTACCTTTAACCCTAAAAAAACCCTTGAGCCTTCACATAAACTTTTTGAAACACTTATTTGACCAAAATAAAAGACTTAAACTAAAACATAATCAAAATCATACCTCATGAAAAATTTAGGATTTTACAAAGGAGCACATTATGTCTATATTCAAACTAAAATTCTATTAAATTATTTTTAGTATAGCCTTTTTATCAACTCCATATAGATTTAATGCACTTCTTAATGACTTAAAGATTCTATTCCATTTCATGTACATGTTTGGGTCCAATAAATATAAATTCACCAACATTATCCCAAATTTTTAGAGTTCTGAATCCCTTCTAATATAGAGCTTCATCTGGGGTTATTTGAACACTTGAATAGAAAATATCATTGTATGAGAACTTGACCAGGGGATGATGGTGGCTCGAAAATTAATTGAAATATTTATAGAAAACACTCAACATATATTTAACTGTTTGAATAGTCATTTTTTTGACCATTAATTTGGGTGTGATAGGATGTACATATGATCAACTCAATATCAAGTGAATATTTTAGAATCCACCAAGAATTAGAGGGGAACCTTATATATCAATCACATATGATCGAATGTTTTCCCCATTTAGCCTTAAAACTCCCTTAAAATATATCTTGAAAAGTTTATTGATCAATAAATCATTACTAATGGTTATAAAGTGAGATTTATTTTTAAGTTGATCCATGGTTACACATAAAAAATTGTTTCATTTAGATTTATTTTGATTACTAATGAAAAATTCTATTGTGATGTTATTTTATTTCCATACTGGTATGAGTATGGTTGCATCATTCCGAAGGTATTTTTATGCTCTACATTAAATTGTTCACATACTAATAACTTTGAGGTGTACTCAATAATATACTTCTTCATGTTTTCTCACCAAATATATTCTTGAAGATCTTAGTGTATCTTGGTTCTTCCTGTATGGATAAAAAATATAATCTATGTACACCATACAATATAATTTTCTCGATATCTGATGATTATGGAACATAAAAAATGGTTCCAACTCTAGTCAATCTAACTTTTTAGATGTTGAATTCATGAATATTCCTTCCCTTTGTTTCTCTCTCCACGTTTTGAATATCCCAATCATCCATTTTTCCTCTTTGATTTTATATTGGTTATATAGTTGATTAATAATTTTATAAAGGTAAGAATTATTCCCTTCCTTTATTATTTACAGATCCATCCTTTATATATCCATGAAGATACGGTCTTTCTCAATTCTCATCATAGAGATAGTGGCATGCTATTTTCTTTTAAGAGAATTAACTACCTTATTTTTTTCAATAATGGTAGTATATTGACAAATCATAGTCCTTAATTATAATATACTACCCATCCTTATTGGATTGGTAAGAGGCGGTGACATTACTAGGACTTAGGTGACATCCCCAAGACACTAAAGGTGTGCAATAAATTCCAAGGGATTTAATACAATTGGGGGATTATTTTCCCATTGAAAACAATACAACCACAACCAAGTATACCACAACCAAACAACCACTATATGATACATGGGAACAATTTACACAAATTTTGTAATACTAGCTGAAAAAAATAAAAAATTTAAACCAATCTCCATATCAAATTAAAATACAAAAGATAAAACTAACCAACTCAATGATTCTGAAGACACCAACTCTCTAGCTCCCAAAATTCTCTAAGATCTAACACCACACTCCAAGATCAATGTATCATGATGCATTAAAAAAGAAATGGTATAATTTTACTTTACCCATGTCCCAGTATATAATATCAGAAAACAACCCAAAGTTCCCAAGTAGGAGGTGAGAAATTAAATTCAGTAGGGTTTGCTCAAATGACTTCCCCACTCACACGACAAGGATAAAAAATGATAGAAAATTTATACAAAGAAAATTATATAAAAAAATCTAAAATAATTTATCTCAAAACCTAAAATAATATCCATGAAAAAAATTTCCATGGAAAGAAAAACAACAATTACTTTAAACAATTTCTAAAATACATTGACATACCCATTTCTTAGGTAAAAAAATCCACGCAACCACTCACGCATGCCCAGGTGATAGTTCTATACTCATGAGCGGTCTCTAGTCGATCTACCAAGTCATAAAAAAGTAACCATATCTCAAGGGACCCAATGTCACATTCCATTTATATAGGGTCAATTCATTGTACCCCAATGGCAAATGCCTCTTATTAGGGACCATGTCAATGAAATGCACTCACACTAACCTTGTATTCCAAAAAAATGTCAAACCAACAATTCCATTCCACTTCGATAAAAAAAATATTTTATTGAAAACATTTTACAACCAATTTTCCAAGAAAATAATCCAACCACAATTTTAATATCATTATTTTAAAATTATTAAATCAGTTTCACTTTCCACAAAATAACCAATTTTTATAAATCTAAAAACCATCACTAAATAGTGTTTTCAAAAAGTATGGCACAAAATTTCACTACTCATTTCAAGAAATTATTTCAATTTTCAATCAATCATTCATGTTCTAATAAGAGGAGGTGAGAGTGAAGCCACATACCTCACAAACATAGTAGAAAATGAAGAACTACACAAACTCTTCCACAAAGCGAGTTAAATCTATTAAAACCCACCTTAGATCATGTTTTTATCATCAAAACAGAAATATGTATTCATGATTGGAAACAAAAAACATAAATATATCCCCAATACATTAGGTCTATGTATCCAAGAGAGTGAAAAATATGAAATTAAAGGGAAAAAACCAATAATAGAGACTTAACATGGAATTCAGGCCTCCAACACACAAAGAATCACCAACAGATTTCTCCTGGATCAAGGGGAAGGGTCTCAAAGCGTTTTGGAGGAGAGAAAATAATATTAGGGTTAGATTAAGTTAAAAAGAGGGATTACAGGGATAAAATAGATTAGATATAGAAAATCAGGATCTCACTTATAACAGTGCATGGTTAGGGCGCACAGTTAGGCAAACCATGTAAAAAATGTTTACAAGACACTACCTCAAGGAGAAACTTTCATGGTTGGATCATGAAGTTAGAAAAACTATTCACCAACTATTCTATTCAACTTTTCTAATAATGCATAGTTTCACCTGGGTGGCTATGTGGTTTTTACAAACCTTGTGCCAATCATGTGCCTTCCCAGTGACCTATATTTCCACATGAATGATTTCCTAGAGGTGTTTCATAGTTTATACTAATCATTATCAAAACATTCACCTCCATAACATCCTACTAAACTTTTCTAAACTCATAAAAACCTTCCTAGACATAATCAAATAACATTATATACATAAAATACACAACTAAAGGGTTAAATTCCTAAAACCAGGGGTGATATATTCCCTCCACCATTATTATTTCCATCCTTAGAAAATTGAGAACAACCATTGGCCTAAAAGTGTTTTGTACATATCTCGACCATTTCCTTTTCCCAATCCAATGTTTCTTTCTCAATCTGACTATGTTGCCACAAAAACTACAGTAGACTGACGACAGAAAAGCCAAATTATATGCCACTTGACCAACCCATTACAATATCTCAAAAGGGAATATGTTTTGAGGTGATAACTTTCTTTTCTTCCCAAAACGATGATTCCCAAGCCTTGGAAAGATTCTCAAGAACACAATACCGATCACCTTGAATGAAAATGACCATTAATGGTAATATGAATATGATTTCGGATGATTTTGAGACATCTCCATCTAATTCATGATCAATTGAATATTCTTTATTTTTTCTTAGACATGGCTTGTCCCAACCAATAAAGTCTCACATATTTCCTCCCAACATTGTGGAGAATGTTAAAGAAACCCCTAAAATTCTTCAAAAGGATTCATATGCATAAAGTCATAATAACTATTGTTGAATGATAACTCCATTAATGGTTTGTTATCCCCTAACGATCCACCAAAATACATTACAGAAGCCCAAAGAATATCTTCCATCATTTTTATCATCATTTTGGTATTATACATTCGTTTGAGGATTATAAAAAGTACTCATAGTTAAATGATCACTTGGGCTTGAGCTAAGGATTTCTAGAAATGATACATAAACCTCGGATCTCAATCTGGTACTATTGATAGTGGTACACCATTCCTCTTAACCACTTCATAGATATAGATTTTAGAAAAGTCCACCACTATATGTGATTCATGAATATGGATAAAATGGGAAGAATTTGTGAGATGATCCACTATAATCTATATGGAATTGTGTTTCTAAAATTTCATTGGGAGAACTGTCACAAAATCCATCACTATCTACTCTCATTTAAAAACTAGAAGAGGTAAAGAATGTAACATATATATTAGTCACTGGTACTTTTCCTTAACTTGCTGACTGATGTGGCATCTGAAAACAAAATCATTCAATTTTCTTTTCATGACCACCCACCAAAAAAATTATTTCATTTCCTTATACATATTATATATTCAAAGATGAATAACCCATCTCTAATTATAACAATAATGAATTGTTTGTTCCGGAAAAGATAAAGGTATAAACATCTAACATCAAAATCACAAAATTGAACACTCATATAGCTTTGATCCCTCAATGGTCTCCCCACCATTTGGTTTTGATATCATAGAAAAACTTTTTGAATCAAATTTCTATGGCTTTATAATCATTTCCACTAAATCAAGAACCAAATAAAATAGTAATAAAACCCCAAAACTATCTCAATCTTCATAATACAAGTGTATGTCAGCTATAAAGGACATCAATTGCCACTGATCTAAAGCCCTTTTTTCCTAATGACCATATAAATTTTTCTTAATGAATTTGCCACAATATTTCTTTTACTTGGTTTATAAATCAAGTCAAATTCAAACATTTTGAGATACTCCATTAATATTTTTTTCCTTAGATTCAAATCCCTTTGTGAGAAAATATGTTTCAAACTCTTATCATCCATAAAAACCATGAGTTTTTATCTATAAAGCAATAACGATAAGTTTTCAATGCTTGGAATGAATTTTCAAACTCTAAATCATGTGTGGGTTAGTTCTTCTTATGCACCCTTAACTATCATGATCCATAAACAATAACATGATCTCCCTTCATGAGAACTCTTCCCAACCCATATATTGAAGAATCACAATACACCACATAACCTTGTTCTATTTTCGACAATATCAAGATTGGTGCTGATGTATGTTGAAAATTGATAACCTAAAAATTATTATGAAATTCTTAATTCTATTGAAATGGAACACCTTTCCTTATTAATTCTTTAATTGGTGAATATAGTCCTAAATATTCACAAAAAAATGTCGATAATAGATAGCTATGACAAGGAAACTACATATCTCCAAAACATTATTTGGAGGTTTCCAAGAGATCACATCTCCTATATTTTATAGATACAAATAAACACCTATATCAGATATAACATGGACAAGAAAACAGACCTATTATTTCCAAAAATAATACTTTGAAATTGTGGCATAAAAATTATGATCCCACAATATTTCTAACACTATGACCAAGTGTTTCTCATGATCAAACCTTGTCCTTAAATACACCAATATGACATCCATAACCCCCACTTAAAATGAATCTAGATACCTTTGAAATATCCTATTCTCATTTCCATAAATATAATTTGGGAATTCTTAAGACTGGAAGGAATAAACACATACTCATAATGTCTATATATAATCTTGAAATACATCTTCAGAATATCCTCTTTCCAAACCCACAATTGGTGATATATTGAACATAGGTCAATTTTAGAGAAACACGGGACTCCCCTTAACTTATCAAACATATCATCAATGAATAAAAGTGGATATAGATTATTTATCATAACTTGGTTATGATTATGATTATCCACACAAAACGAATGATTTCTTTCCATCTTTTTAGAAACAAGACCAGTTCTACCCACATAGATGTGCTAGGCTGAATTTATCATTTTCTTTACACCTATTCCAACTATAATTTTAATTACATTAATTATTTTATTTCCCTCTGATTAGTTGGAAGTGATATAGGACTGGTCACCTTTAAGATATCAATCATAAACTCTACTTCTCTTTTGGATGGAAATATAATGAAATGTTCAGGAAATATATCAAAAAAGTGATTAAAATTACTGAAAAAGTGCTATTTTTGATCTCATCCATTGATGCCAAAGTCAAAGCTTCGAACTGGTATGAAATATTTCCAATTGATAGTTCCAACAAGTCTGCATCACCTTCCTTCACATTTTGGTAACCTATAAAGATATTCTCAATGCCATAATCAGTTGTAAAACTAACCCTTTGAGTATTACAATTGATTTTAGATTTAACTATTTTAATGAAATTCATACATAGGATTGTGTCATATAAATTCATCTCAAGTAAAGATAAATCCCATACGAACTTAGTTGCATCAATTGTTATAGAAAATTCATTGTAGATAAAGTATTTAAATTCTCTTGGGGAAAGAGGATTTTGAAGTTTTAAAATATAAGGCATCATCAAAACATGAAAACCCAGAAGATCAACAACATGAGAAAGAACAAATGAATGGGATTTACCCATATCAAAAAAATATTTCGTAAGGGTAGAATTCAAAAAAATCATAACTATCACCATTGATGGTCTATACTAATCATCCACAATCACATTCTTATCTTCATATAGTGACTTACTGTAACATCCCCATCCCAGAATCCACTAACCGGTGCTCCGAGCCGGGTGGTTACATAACCTTAATCATGCCTCCCCGTACACCAAAGGCTGCCAACTAGCAGTAGGGGTCGATGTAGTCAAGTGGGGAGACTATACCCCCTTTTTATCAGAGTAAGACACAACAGAAATAAACCAAATAGCGGAAACAATAACCAACAACATGGAACATGTATAACAACCAATTCCAAAAATAAATATGCCATGTCATACTACAGTGCAAGAGTGAACAAAGCCCAAAAATAAAGACAAAAAAGAAAATCCCAATATGGTCCCGACTCCATGTCTGGATCCTACACCAAGTGCTACCCATGTCCACTCAGCTAACTAGAAAGGACCCTTGCCCTTGTCCCGACTTGAAAACATGAAGTCTGCTCGGGTACCCAATGGAGGCCCGAGCAGGGTGTGAGTACAACTCAGTAGGCCACCACCAACAGTGTCTACAAAATATCCAGTATAAAAATTTGTGCGTGCAAAAGGAAAATGAATGATAAATTCCAAGTAATTATTTAAGGTACCATTAACCAGTTTAAATCCAAATCCCTTCCCATTCCGTTACCATCTATTTATTACCATTTACCATCACTTACCCTTTCATCACATCTTCATGAGTTAATCACATAACTTATGTTACATGGGTCTAAGGCCATCAATCACATGCAAGAGGGTAAACACATCGTTATCCTATCTCACTAGGAATAACTCCCTCATAGAAACCATATCCTCACCTCGAAGCCTCAGTCCGGGTGGATGCAACCGTTAGGATAATAGACCCTCAATCCCCTTTCCTAACCCGTGCATTTTGGGTGGTGTTTAGAGCCTTAGTCTTCACTCAACCCGTGGGCATAGATCCTCATGTCATACCCCACTCTACGAAGCCATGTGAAAATGCTTATATATAAGAAACCATCAACCATCCAAACCATTGCCGTACGACAAACACTATTCACAATACCCCACATGGGAATTCCACATCATGGCTTAACCCATTAACACATTTCCCCTTTCACATCATTTAACCATTCTCCCAATTCCCATGTGTTATGCATAACTCACTAAGCATTTAACACTAAACCCATAAACCATCCCGTTATGGTCTTTAATCAATTTACGCATTAACCCATTCAACCCGTTCACCATTTCCATGATTCAACCATTCAACACATTCCAATTAACCCTTTGGTTATTTCTAAGTCTAGGTGCATCACCTAAATTCTATTCCAAGTTCATCAAATCATTCCAACTTATTCATTAAAGTCTCTACCCTTAATTACAACAAGGTCACTTGTTCAATTACAATCCCTAGGCCCGGGAGAAGCCAACACATCCCATGGATGGCCCCAATTAGGTCTACTCAATCCCAACACATCCCATAGGGATCGTGAGGGTTCCTATTTTCCATTTTAAACACCATTAATTCCAAACATGCCAAGGTTATCCAAAACATAACCAAAGGTAAACAATAAGATAACCCAACATGCACAATTTACTCAAATACTATGGGATATAAATTATAGACAACCTACCTCGTAACTGCGGTTGAACACACCCCCAATCGAGTCCTTAGACTTCGATCCAACCAACCTTTGGAGGTTCAAACTAAAACTCACCCAAAAGATAGGGTTTTAGGGATTCAGAATGAGAGGCAGAAAAGATATCAACCCTAAACCAAAAAGATAACCAAATATGGGATTAGCCTTACCCGGAGCTTCAATCCGCAACCAATGGCACTCTAAACGGCCAAGAATCGAAGGAGAACCACCCTTGGGAAGCTTGGGTTGGCCAAGTTCGTTGCTAGGGTCGAGAGAGGAGGAGGAGAAGAAAATATCGAGTGAGGTTTAAAAGCCCGGTGTGGAAAAACTGTAATTTTTTTCCAACATTAAGTGGCCGCACGGTTTAGAAAACCGTGCGCACACCACTGTCTAAGGAGGAAGGGTCGCACAGATTCACCTGGGTAGGCCACAAGGTTTTCTTGGCCATGTGCAGGCCGTGCGCCCTAGCCTCTCTTGCCCAGCTCTCCCTTCTTCCGTGCCCCGAGTCCCTGAAACACCCCCAAATCCCCTCATACTTTCAAAAAACATCCCTTGAGGCCCAAAAAAAGGATTCAACCGAAACATAATGATAACGTACCTTTCCAAAAACCTGGATCTTACAACCTCCCCACCTTATAACGACTCATCCTTGAGCCGAGCTCCCAAGCCTCATTGATCCACTGAAGAGAAGAGTTCGGGCCAGTGAGACCACATATCCGATTCTCACTCCCATATTTCTTCCTAAACTTTCCCATGATGCTATAGTACCCGCACTAATGGAAAAACCTAGCCTCGCAAGACCTTCTCACTACGATCCACCACACGGACCAGATTCTCCTCAAAGGACGCATCAGCCTCAAGCTCCACATCCTCAACATCAACCACGTAAGATGGGTCAGGGTGATACCGCCAAAACTGCGACACATGAAACACATCATGCATCCCACCATACCGCTATGGAAGAGCCAATCGGTAAGCCACTGGTCCGATCCTCTCCACAATCTCGAAAGGTCCTACATATCTGGGCACCAACTTACCCTGCTTCCAAATCTGACGGTGACCCAACCTTGGCAATACCTGAAGGAACACATTATCACCCAACCCAAACTCAAGAGGTCTACGCCTCCGATCTGTATACGACTTCTGCCTACTCTGAGCCGTAGCCATCCACTTCTTGGTCAACTTGACTCTCTCCGAAGTCTCCTGCATGAGACTTGGCCCCAACAACTCAGACTCACTAGCCTCTATCCAACACAACAGAGATCTATATGGCCTGCCGTAGAGTTCCACAAACCGTTCCATCTGAATCGTAGCTTGAAAACTATTCTTGTAGGAAAACTCAACCAACGATAGATGTCTCTCCCGAGAACCACCGATGTCCAAGACATAATCTCTTAACATTTCTTCCAACACTTGGATCGTATGCTCTGACTTCCCATCCGTCTGTGGGTGGAAAGCCGTACTCAAAAACACCTGTGTACCCAGCACCTTCTGCAAACCTTGCTAGAAACGCGACGTGAAACTCGGATCTCGGTCCGAAACTATGGTCTGCGGCACCCCATGCAACTGCACTATCTCCCAAACATATAGCTCACCCAACTGGTCGACTGCATAGGTCTCCTGAATCGGTAAGAAATGAGACACTTTTGTTAACCGATCCACAACTACCCTGATTTCATTATTCTTCCATGGATTCCTAGAAATACCCACAACAAAATCCATTTTTACATCATCCCACTTCTATTCTGGAATGGGAAATCGATGCAACAAACCACCTGGGTGTTGATGCTCAACCTTCACCTACTGGCAGGTAAGGCACCGTGCCACAAATCCCACAACTTCATTCTTCATTCTAGGCCACCAAAACTACCTTCGGAGATCACAATACATCTTGGTCAAACCTGGATGTACTGCCCACTTTGATGCATGGAACTCATGCATCAAATCTTCCCGCACACACTTTGGCATAACCACATGATCACGAACACGAACAACACCGTCCACACAGGCGGCCCAGCCAGAAGGTAGCTCCCCACCTTTAATCTTTTCCTTCATGATCAAACACTCAGGATCACCAAGATGAATTTCCTTAACTCGACTCAAAAGCATCGACTCTATCATTAAGGAAGCAAGAGTGACCTGACCACTTTCCTCCTGCACCTCCAGGTGCATCTCTGCAAACAAATCCATCACCCTCCACTCGGTGATGGACTCCTGAACTGCCTGATTTTGTATCTTCCTGCTCAGAGCATCAGCAACACTGCTCCCCTTTCCTGGCATGTAAACCAACTCAAATTCAAAATTCTGGAGATATTCAACCCATCTTCACTACCTAAGATTCATATCCCACTATGAGAAGATGTAATTTAAGCTCTTTTGGTCCATAAATACGGTAAACTGTTCCCCCAACAGATAGTGTCTCGAGCACTTCAAGGCGTACACTACTGTAGCTAACTCAAGGTAATGAGTGGGATAGTTCCGCTCATGGGGTCTCAACTGCCTTGACCCATAAGCCACAACCCGCTCATCCTACATAAAGACAACCCCAAGTATAATTCAAGGCGCATCACAGAACATGACGTATTCTTACCCGGTTCAGGTTAGATCAGGATAGGTGAGGTCGTCAACCGCTTCTTCAACTCTTGGAAGGAATCCTCACAAGCCCCCGACCTCTCGAACCTAATTCCCTTCTTGTTCAAGCCCGAGAGTGGTGCTGCCATGCGAGAGAAATCACAAATGAACCTTTAGTAATACCCGTCCAGACCTAGAAAACTCTGAACATCCAAAACACTGTTGGGCTGCTCCCAAGACACAACTGCCTTCACTTTATTTGGATCCACTGTCACACCTGCCTCCGAGATGATGTGTTCTAGAAAATGAACCTCACCTATCCATAATTGACACTTGGATAGCTTGGTGTATAGCTGATTCTCTCTTAGCATACCCAAGACGATGTCAAGATATTGGGTATGATCGTCGTGAGTTTTTAAGTACACTATGATATCGTCAACAAAGATAACCACAAACTGATCTAGATAAGGATGAAAGATCCGATTCATCAAATCCATAAACACCACCGGTGCATTGGTCAATCTGAAAGGCATTACCACAAACTCAAACAACCTGTACCAACTTCAGAAAGTTGTCCGTGGTATGTCAGAAGACCTCACCCTCAACTTGTGATAACCCGATTTCAGATCAGTCTTAGAAAAAACCAATTCACCCCTCAACTGATCAAACAGGCAATCAATTCTAGGAAGAGGGTACCAATTTTTCACCATCATCTGATTCAACTTTCGATAGTCAACACACAACCTCAATGACCCATCAACCTTATTTGCAAAAAGCATAGGATATCCACAAGGAGACGTACTAGGGAGGATAAACCCCTTAAGATACAAATCCTCAAAATGAACTTTCAATTATTGGAGTTCTGCCGGTGCCATTCGGTATGGCGGAATAGAAACTGGCTCCACTCCTGGAAACAACTCAACTGTGAACTCAACATCCCTCTAGAGTGGTAACCCCGATAAATCCTCAAGAAACACATCCCAGAACTGTTCCACCACCAGAGGAAAAACATATTGTTCCCCTCTTTCATCATCATCAAGCTTGAGACATGCCACTTGGGCCTTGAGTCTACTCATCTATTGACAAAACCGCCCCACTCGCCCTGCTCGAACATCCCATTCGCCACAGTGAATGTAAACGTCACCCTCAAGTGACATGAACGATACTCTGCAACGATAACAGTCTATGTGTGCTCGGTATAACACCAACCATTCCATTCCCAAGATTAGATCGAAACCAAAAATCTCTATGATGAACAAGTCCCATAGAAAACGATACCCACCAACTTCCAAGGCACATCCCTTGCACTGCTTGATATCCTCAACCCGCACACCCAACAGAGTGTCAATTGACATAACTCCACACACCCCTTCCACTGGTAAACCTAGTAATACCACAAGTTGAGAAGATATAAAACAGTGTGCGGCACCTGTGTCAAAAAACACACTAGAAAAAATGGAAGCTACAATAATTGTACCTCAAACTGTCGATGGTCTGGCTTTGCCATCACCAGGTGCAAACTGAACTGCCTGGAGCTGACCTGTCCCTCTGCCCTGGGCTCCATCCTGAATACTCTGCACCGCACTGCACTGATGGCGTGGTCAATATTTCCCTAGAGTTCCACGTCCACCGCCCCGGCCAGTACGGCCCGTGGAGCTCCAACTGCCTTCTTGATACGGGGCAACTGATCCCCTTCCCGTATCTGGTACCTGCTTCCCACCGTCATACTCACCCACCTGCCGTGGGTTCCTACCGAACCTCGGCACATGACCCATCCTTCCGCACGAACGTCACTCAACTGGAGGTCGAGGACACTGACCACACACATGCCCCAACCTACCGAACTGATAGAAGAACACCTGATTCCCACTCTGAGAGGCAGACCCTCTCTTCCATCAGCTTTGCACACTTCCGCCATGCTACTAGCCCTCATGGAGTCACTTCCGAACCTCGATAACTATACTACTCTTCTTCCCCACTGGCACCACTAGCCCACTACCCAAAGCTCCCTTTAGGTTTCCTTCTGAGATCAATGCCTGATCCACTACCTTTGAGAACCTCTTCATGTAGAAGATATTTACTTGAGACCTGATCTCATTCCTCATCCCATCCTGGAAACATCTGGCTACCGCTGCCTCATTCCCAACTAACACTGGGACAATGATTATCAAATCAGTGAAGCGACTAACATAATCTATCATTGACAACGATCCCTGAGTCAGGCTCATAAACTCTGTAGCCCGCTCCTGCCTCAAAGTCTCTGGGTAGAAATTCTCTATAAACTTTTGCTGAAAAACCTTCCACGACATTCCCTTAGCCTGCTCGATTTGAGCCTGAATTTCCCACCAATTCCTAGCCTTCCCTCACAAAATATAATTAGCTAGCTTTACCCACTTCTCAACAGGGGTCTCCAAATGATCCAGTATCATTTGGAAAAACTCTAACCAGAACTCCACTGCCTCTGGCCCACCCTCTCTGGTGAAAGTCAGAGGGTGCTACAGCTGGAATTCCCTGGTCAACTCAAACATATCCAGTGCAACCCTCCCTTGGTCCCGATCCATCATCTTCCTAAGGCGAGCCATGTTCTCTCAGAATTGGACTTCTCTACCTTCATTTATTACCACATTTTCTTGCCCCGATGCTGGAGGAGTATTCTCAACAACATCCTCCCATTGCCCAACTGGTAATCGTTGTCGTGGTGGAATCTCTCTATAATGCCAAGCACGAGATTTGGAACGCGTACCATAAAATATCACAACTGTCGCAAAAGCTCTTCACTAGCAACAACCGCCCCAACCATCCCTACCGCGACCATGGTCCATATGGGGTAAACAACCATGCACTACCACCAAACTCACACAATGCTTTACAAAAAATTTTCCACTTCATTTCAAACCCTTCTATTTAATTTTCTCATTATTTCATGGTTTAATGAAATGCATGATGCACCCTACCTTCCTACCTCACACACCCACCCCATGCGTGTGCTTAACATAATGCATATCACCTACCTCCATAGGTGCCTACAATGATGCATGAATGTAAATTCTTGTTCCATTAAGGCCACGGGCCAAATATAATAAAATAGTCAAATCAAACCACATGTGCAACACCCAATGGTGAAATATCATCAACAGTAACAACACACAACCAAGAACAACATTTCCCACCCAGGGTGACTTGGATTTTCCGACTGTACCTGGGTTAGCTACTCCCAATAACAAGCTCATTACAAAGGATCGACACATCATAAACCTTGTCTACCAATCCCAAAAAACAAGACCTCAGAGAAGGAGAAGAAAGACCTCCTATGATACCACTTTGTAATTTCCTCGTACCAGAAGCCACTAACTGGTGCTTCGAGATGGGTGGTTACATAACCTTAAGCGCGCCTCCCCGTATGCCAAAGGATTCCAACTAGCAGCGGGGGTCGATGTAGTCAAGTGGGGAGACTATACCCCCTTTTTATTAGAGTAAGCCAGAACAGAAATAAACCAAATAGTGGAAACAATAACCAACAACAGGGAACATGTATAACAAACAATTCCAAATATAAATATGCCATGTTATACTACAGTGCAAGAGTGAACAAAAGCCCAAAAATAAAGACAATGGCCAAAATCCAAAAATGGTTCCGACTCCAAGTTCAGATCCTCCACCAAGTGCCACCCATGTCCACTCAGCTAACTAGCAAGGACCCTTGCCCTTGTTTGGACCTGCAAACATGAAGTCTACTCGGGTACCCAACGACAGCCTGAGTAGGGTCTGGGTACAACTCAGTAGGCCACCACCAACGGTTTCTACAAAATATCCAATATAAAAAGTTGTGCATACAAAAGGAAAATGAATGATAAATGCCAAGTAATTATTTAAGGTTCCATTAACCAGTTTAAAGCCAAAGCCCTTTCCATTCTGTTACCATCCATTTATTACCATTTACCATCACTTACCCTTTCATCACATCTCCATGAGCTAATCATATAACTTATATTACATGGTTCTAAGGCCATCAATCACATGCAAGAGGGTAAACTCATCGTTATCCTATCTCACTAGGACTATCTCCCTCATAGTAACCATATCCTCACCTCGAAGCCTCAGTCCGGGTGGATGCAACCGTTAGGAGAATAGACCCTCAGTACCCTTTTCTATCCCATGAATTTTGGGTGGAGTTTAGAGCCTCAGTCTTCACTCAACTAGTGGGAATAGATCCTCATGTCATACCCCACTCTAAGAATCCATGTGCACATGCTTATATATAAGAAACCATCAACCATCCAAACCATTGCCCCATGGTAAACACTGTTCACAATACCCCACATGGGAATTCCACATCATGCTTTAACCCATTAACACATTTCCCCTTTAAAATCATTTAACCATTCACCCAATTCCCATGTGTTATTCCTAACTTACTAAGCATTTAACACTAAACCCAGAACCCATCCCGTTATGGTCTTTAATCAATTTACACATTAACCAATTCAACCCATTCACCATTTCCATGATTCAACCATTCAACCCATTCCAATTAACCCTTTGGTTTTTGACAAGTCTAGGTGCATCACCTAACTTCTATTCCAAGTTCAACCAATCATGTCAACTTATTCATTAAAGTCTCTAACCTTAATTACAACAAGGTCACTTGTTCAATTACAACTCCTAAGCCTGGGAGAAGCCAGCACATCCCATGGATGGCCCCAATTAGGTCAAGTCGATCCCAACACATCCCATAGGGATCGTGAGGGTACTTATTTTCCATTTTAAACACCATTAATTCCAAACATGCCAAGGTTATCCAAAAAATAACCAAAGGTAAACAATAACATAACCCAACATGCACAATTTACTGAAATACTATAGGATATAACTTGTAGACCACCTACATCATAACCACGGTTGAAAGAACCATCAATCGAGTCCTTAGACTTCGATCCAACAAACCTTTGGAGCTTCAACATAAAACTCACCCAAAAGATAGGGTATTAGGGCTTCAGAACGAGAGGGAGAAACGATATCAACCCTAAACCAACAAGAGAACCAAAGATGGGATTAGACTTACCCGGAGCTTCAATCCGCAACCAACGACACTCTAAACGGCCAAGAATCGAAGGAGAACCACCCTTGGGAAGCTTGGGTCGGCCAAGTTCGTTGCTAGGGTCGGGAGAGGAGGAGGAGAGGAAAATCTCGAATGGGGTTTAAAAGCCCGGAGTGAATAAACTATAATTTTTACCAACATTAAGTGGCCGCACGGTTTAGCCACACGGTTTAGAAAACCATGTGCAAACCGTGCGCACACCACTCTCTAAAGAGGAAGGGTTGCACGACTTCACCTAGGAAGGCTGCACAGTTTTCCTGGCCGTGCGCAGGCTGTTTGCTCTGGCCTGTCTTGCCCAGCTCTCCCTTTTTCCATGCCCCGATTCCCTAAAACACCCCCAATGCCCCTCATACTTTCAGAAAACATCCCTTGAGGCCCAAAACAAAGGATTCAACAGAAACATAATGAGAAAATACCTTTCAGAAAATCGGGATCTTACACTTACTCACTGTTGTTTGTTCTTTATTTCCTTTTTGAGATTCCCCATGTTGAGGAGTCATGGTAATCCTAGAATAACCATGGACAGCTTGGTTTTTCTGATAAGAATTATTCTTCTACCCTTTCTTTTCAATGTAGATGATGTGTGTGAAATATAAGATTTGTCCTGAATACTAGAACTTGGAGCACTACGACTATCACATAAAAGATTCCCTATCTGATTTCAATAATGGCATTCTCTAGGTGGTGCCATACAATCTCATTTCATGTTATCAAAAGAACCAAACTAAAATCATTTAATATTACACTTTGGTTTTGGAGGAATATTCACAGAATCATCCATATGATTCTAATTCATTTCAATACCTTGTAAATCGGTGTCCCTATTATACTTATTCCTTGCATTAGATTTCCCACCATTTCCCATTGGTGTAAACATGCTCCCTCCACCCATATTTCATGATATTTCACTTTTTTCCACTTTCTCTCTATTGACCATCTTAGTACAATCAATTATAAAAAGCATGATAATCATCAAGTTAATTTTGGGCTGCAACCATAATTAAAAAATATATTCCATCAATGATGTACTTTAAGAATCTTTGGGTAAAAAATAGAATAAATTCATAAATTTATCCACATACTCTATCATTGAGAGATTCTCCTATGTCAAGAAGAAAACGTTTTTCATTCTATCAATCCTAAACATGTGAGGTTAGAATTTTTAGTTGAAAAAATCTTCAAAATCCTCTCATGAAATTCCTTGGTCTAATTTAGCATGAACTATTAAATATCACTTATGGGGTGAAAGATCATCCAAAATATACATTTCCAACTTGATGTTCAACTTTTTTGAAGTCCTAAGGAAATCAAAGATTCGATCTATCCTATTCAAAAACACCACTACCTTCTCTAGTTCTGAATCACCCTGAATTATGGGTGGATTATTATTTTGGAACTGCAAAAATGATCCACTTGTATTGGTTTATCCCTTTTGTTCCCTCTCTCTAATACTTGAAAAGCTTGAAAAATACTCCGAACAAGCAACTGGTTCACCAGTGGCTCAGGTGCAACCACACTATCAGTATTCTATTCTAGTTTATTTCTTCTACACCCACAGGATCCATTTTAATAAAAACACCATTTCATAATCTTTGATTCATTCCAACCATCTCCTCTGTCTCATGTTCAATTATTTCTGAGTGAATATATACTTCAAACTTTTGTGATCAATATATATTTCACACTTCACTCCATAGAAATGATTCCCTCAAATTTTTAAAGCAAAAACAACAGTATCTAATTCCAACTCATGTGTAGGGTAATTTAACTCATGTGGTTCCAACTGACGTGAAGCAGAAGCAATTACATGATCATTTTTCATTAGGACACAACCCAGTCCTTTCAACGAAGCATCCCTATAGATTACAAAATCACCATTTCTGGAAGGCAGTGCCAAAACTGGAGCATTCACCAATCTTCTTTTCAATTTCTAAAAACAATCATCATAGTCTTCTGTCCGGATGAACTTAACACCTTTTCGAGTTAAATTAGTCATTGTACTAGATAATCATGCAAAATTTTCAACAAACCTCTTGTAATAACCTTACAAACCAAGAAAACTACGAATCTCAGTTATATTTGTTGGTATTGGCCATTCTTCAACAACTCTAGTTTTAGCAGGATCAACAGTTATTCCATTTTTTGAAACAATGTGACCAATGAATGAAATTTGTTGTAACCAAAACTCACACTTTCTGAATTTCCCAAAAAATTTCATTTCTTTTAAGGTTTTCAAGACAACCCTTAAATGACTTTCATGTTCCTCCTTACTTTTATAATAAAACAAAATATCATAAATGAACACAACCACTAAATTATCCAAGAACTCAGGGAAAATTCTATTCATAAGATCCATGAATATAGCAGGTGCATTGGTTAACCCAAAAGGCATAACTACAAATCCATAATGGCCACATCTAGTACGAAACGCAGTCTTCAGAACGTCTTCTTCCTTTACTTTCAACTGATGGAATCTCGACCTCAAGTCAATCTTCGAAAAATACTGAGCTCCCTGGAGGTAATCAAACAAATCATCGATATGAGGCAAATGATACTTATTCTTAACAGTGATGTTATTCAATTCTCTATAATCAATGAAATGTCTCATTGAATCATCTCTCTTTTTAACAAACACGACAGGGGCACCCCATGGTGATGTGATAGGTCGAATGAAACCTTTATCTAATAAATCCTATAATTTCTTCTTTAACTCTAAAAGTTAATTTTGAGCCATTCAATAAGGGGATTTTGAAATTCGCTTAGCATCATGAACTAAGTCAAAAGTAAATTAAACTTCCTGATCAGGTATAATACCAAGAAACTCATCAGGAAAAACATCAAGGTACTCATTTACCAGTGGCACATCATTAATCTGAATAGTTCCTCTATTTTCAACAATATGTGCAAGGTAACATTAATTTCCATCTTTTACCAGTTTTTCAACTTCTTGATATGTTATAAAAAGAACGGGTTCATTCTTGTACACAAACTGAAAATCATTCTGAAAAGAAACTTCTTTTGCTTTGTAGTCAATCTTAGCCTGATAAACAGAAAGCCAATCCATTCCCAAAATAACATCAAACTCTACTAGAGGCAAAAAAATAAGGTTTATAGGTAGATTCTTTCCACACACAAGGACATGAATGTTCTTATGTTTTCTTTTTGTCTCAAAATTTCCTCCAGGTGTTATTACCGTAAGTTATGTAATCATATCTTGAGATGGAATTCCCAATTTACTAGAAAACTTCTCAGAAATAAAAGAGTGTGTAGACCCTAAATCAAACAACACATTAGCAAAATCTGAACAAAGGAACAGTGTACCTGATATTACTTCATTTGATGTACCAACATCTATTGAAGTAGTTGCAAATGATTTCGACACCCCTTTTTGCTTGTAGTCTGGCTGCTTTCCTTCGGTTGAGTTCTTTTCTAGACATTCATTTGCATAATAACCCATTTCATTGCACTTAAAACATTTTACTGGCTATAAATCAGATTTCATCCTACCATTACCCTAATCTTTTTCAGTGCAATTACGAGCCTTATGCCCCATTTTACGACATCGTTAGCACTTAGAATAATTCAAAATACATTCCCCAGCATGCTTTTTTGCACAATTTTCACAAACTGTAAACTTATGTTTCTTACCATCATACGTTTTTGAAGATTTCTTCCCTTTCACCTGCCACCTCCACCTCTTATTCTGTTGCTTGTCAAAGAATACCTGATCATCAGCAAACTCCATTTCCACCTTCTCCACACAACAAACAAGTTTTTCATAACTTTTGAAATAACGAGAAGCTAAATCCCTTCGATACTTTGGATTTAATACTGAGTAAAAACGGTTAATTTTACTATCAATATCTTGTATGAAATTTGGAGCATACCTTTCCAGTCGAGTGAATTTTTCTTCACAAGCAGTCACTGAGTCATCCTCCTACCTCAATTCCAGGAATTGTTTTTCCATCCTATGATGAACCACCTTATGAAAATATTTATCAAGAAACATACCTTGGAATTCATCCCAATCGAGAGCATCAATCTCTTCACTATCCCTGAAATTTTTCACCATCGACCAACACTGATCAGCTTCACCTTCAAAATGGTAAACTGCAAGACTAACCTTTTGATGTTCTGAACAACCCATGACATCCAAAATCTTCTCCAGTGATTTAATCCACCTTTTAGCTAGCACTGGGTCAGATTATCCTCTGAATTATGGGGGATGTTGCCTCATGAAATGCTCCACTAATGACATGTTCCTCTGTGGTTGATCGGGCTAATATCGTACATAGATACCACTACTGTTTATCGCCTGAGTCAACTGTGCCATGACTGCAACAAACTATTCAGTTCTGATTACGACCCTCTCAGGTTGCTGATTTGGAAGGTTTTATTCCTCCTGATGTCATCCCAACATAGCTGCCCTGTTTCCTTTGCGGAAAACCATTCTGAACAAAGAAATATCTTAGACGAAGCAACATGGTAATCTGTAAATGCTATATGATTTCAATATTAACACAAATTACTTTATGGACATTTATTTAACAACACCATAACTTATATAGTTATCTAAACTGACCTTTGATACCAACTATAAATACATGGCCTTAAACATTACATAATATTGAATTAAATGAATAATTCACATTGAGGATCTTTTCAGGTTTAGAGTTTTAGAGAATTAGGACATAACTATTACATATCAAAATATTACAAGGTAGACATTTCTACACAGTTTCCATTTTTTCATAAAATAAAAACTCATGAAAAAAAGAGTCATGTATAGTTCCATGTTTTAGACAGCATGAATTTTCCTTGATCCCATCCTTCACCCTATTCATCTTTAAGTCCTGTGAAAACATTTCAAAACTTGGGATGAGCATAAAAGGCTCAGTAAGGGTTATAAAATAATGAATGAAAACATTTGTTCATAAATACATAAAAAACATGAACTCTTTTACTTAGCTCATGAAATCCTAATATTTATGAAAGACACATAGAAATCATAAATCATAAAGGTAACTTGCGGCATCCATACCATACTTACATTGTTGCTATCACAACTACATAAGGAGTTACTTTGGAATACCCATCATAGTATATTCCCTAAATCTCTTAGGAGAAAAATTCACGTTTACCTCCGTCACGTTACCCAATGCATTGGAGAGCCATCTCGGGATCACCCACCCTAGGTTTATCACGGAACCACCCTTATACGTAAATAACTCCCAAGAACCATAACATGATCATAACACATAACATAAGCATAAAGAAAAGATAACAATCCCACACTGTAATAGAAAAATATCATTTCAAGATACTGAAATAAAAAATACATTCTTAAAATAATTTTCAATACCAAAATACATAAAAAGAGTATATGTTATATATTTTTCCATTTAAAAACATTACAGCTTGTTAAAGAATCCAAAGATCAAATAATACTCGCGTTGGCGGAAAGGTCGTTGTCACCGCTTACATTAACAAAACATTACTTATTGTTGTTTAGTAAAACTATTTGTATAAAAAGATTCATGATGAATACAATGAAAATTAAAAGGGGTTTATACACCATATAAAATAAAGTCATGTATAAAACAAATAATTCTCAATGAAAGGAGATTGAGACGAAGTCCCTTACCTCGTGTCCGACTTGACTCGATCGTTCTTTAAGTTAATAATGTTCATTTTGTCGATATTTGGTACTTGAGTCAAAAATGGAATTCTTATAATTACATGTAGTTAATGTGGTCAAAGGTTCATTATATCCAGAATGATATCATGATTTGGATATAATATATATCATATATATCCATAATATACATGTTTTTATAATATTATATAACATTTAGAGGTAAGAAATGAAATGCACCGTTCATGGAGATGGTAAGCCGTACGTACGCATGGACGCTACTTTCATTTAAATTTATTATTTTAATGGAAATAAAACATAATTATACACAGGTATATTATAATTCTAGTATAATATCATATATTATATCATTAACTCCATCCTTTATACATCCCACATAAGGAATTAACGAATCAAATCACTTTGAGGGGGCGGTAGTCTGCACTTCCTCAAATGAGATTATCGTATTTACCCACTATGGAAACCATAAAAGAGTTATATAAATGGATAGTACAGAAGCATATGGAAATCATAAACATAATATATATCATATATAAATATAGTTCTATCATAATGGCCACCATGAGAGGCGGTTGGAGATATTTGAACAATCATCATTTCATGAGGTGTTAGTTTTCCATCCACAAAAACATTATGTTCATCATCCATTAGATGAAGGTGTGTGTAAGTGTAGTTCTAATCCTTATCATAAAAACATCTTAGTATATTGAGGATACTAGTGTTATTACAAAAGAAAGGAATAAAAAGAGTTTAGGGATTGGAGAAGTAAAATAAAAGAAAACAAATTAAGAGAAACTGTTACCTTTAATTTGGGTAACTCCCTTTGGTTTGAACCAAAGGATTTCTTGAAGTGCCTTCTACCTAAGGTAAGGCTTCTAGTAGGAGGATAGGGATGTAGGGATCTTAATTGGGCAGAGTTTTCACGAGCCAAATGGCTTGAGAGGTGTTAGTAATTGGATAGAAATGGTCTCCTTTTATAAGGGAGAGGAGGGTCTCTTAAGGATAGTGTGAAAGAATTATTTTATTATATAATGATATTCAGTTTCTAATGGTCCAAAAATTATTATAGTCGAAGATAAGATGACTCATGGTTGAAATAAAATCATCCAATCAGAATTGGACATGTTTTCGATAATATTGTAATCATTGTAATCTTATTTATTTTAATCATTTATTAATGAGGTAAATACTGCATCATTATTGTGTCATAAATAATTTAATTTATTCAATGTCTAAAAATTATAAGAAAATAATATCATGTAGGAAATATTTTTATATTTTCAATGAATATTTATAGTTGAAAATAGTACTTATATAACACAATATAATAATTAATTACTAAAAGATTTTTGTTAATGTCAATTTTGTATTTACATTAAATTAATTAATCTAAAGTGTCATTATCATTCATACGTGGCTTCATGGGGTCCCAAAATCATCCCAAGGATTTCCATGGTCGGCCACTACTCATCCAATAAGGTTAGAACCAGTTTTAAGATAATTTGGAATTATTATAATATTCTTTTTACCTTGTATTACCTTATTTATCTTTAACCGCGATAAATAAAATGCAAAAGTTACTATTCACCAAAAATTATTTTCATCTTAATGAACTAAATTTTACTTCTTGATAACAACCATGTATGTCAGACTTTTAAAATTCAATTCACAGAAGTGGTAAAATTTCATTTAAATAAAAAAGTCTGTTTTTTTAACTACTACTATGTGGTTTCACTATTCATCAAAAATTGAAGTTTTTCAGAAAAATACCAAAAATTCAGCCTAATCATTATTTGATATTCTGAATTCAAAATTGATGTCTATTTTTCCAAACTAAAAAATAGAAGTTTCATTAATTCATTTTAAAATTAATTCCCATTATCAAAACAAATAGCGTGTTTTTAAGAAACAATAACTATCAAAAGATTGATACTTGTTTATGTTCAATTTCAAAGTGAAATTAATTCCAATGACCAAAATTGGATGAAATGGTATAAATATATTTTAATTTGACTTTAAAACCAATTAAAAAGATAATCTGGCAATATAAATAAATTATATTCAAAGGTACTTTTGAATTCAAATACAATATTTTTCACTATTCATTAAAAAATGAACTTCATCAGAAAAATTTCAAAAAATTGCACCAAATAAATTTTGATGTCCCCATTTTAAAGAAGGATTTTATTTGGTCATATAGAATGTATTAAAGTGACCAAACCTATATTTAATAGGTTTCACCATTAAAAGGTGATAAATCAGCATTTTAATGTAAATTATGCTTAAAATTAGATTCATTCACACTTTAAGCCTCTAACTTTTATTGGATAAATGTAAATACAATTAACAAATATATATAATCATACTGTAGATAGTTTCATTCATTCCCGCCAATACAATGGCTAGGAGTTAACTACCATTTAAAATAATAATATTATATTATTAGTGTGCAATGTAAGATTCCAAAGAAACCTGTTGTTGTGTATCAGGTACGCTATCGAACATAGCAACCCTTTTAAAGTAAAATTAATATTTATTTCACAAATATTAATAAATATCAAATAGGTTTTATTCTTCGTTTACCTGGGATGTTACATTCAATACAATTGAGGAATGATTTACCGTTTGAAAAAAATATAACCATAAACAAGTATACAGTAACCAAACAACCACTATATGATGCATTTAAACAATGTACACAAATCAAGTAATACCAAAAAACAACAATACCCAAAAAAAAATATTCATATGAGAGTAAAATGTGGAATAAAAAACCATCAAAACTCAAAAATTCTAAAGAAAACAGATCCATAGCTCCTAATATACTCCATGCTCTAACTCTACAAGCCATGCTCAAAGTATCATGATGCATCATTGAAGAAATGATATAATTTTTCTTTACCTATATCGTAGTATACAATATCTTCAAGCACACCAATGTACCCAAGTAAGGGGGGGGGGGAGTAATGAAACATAGTAGGTTTTCCCAAAATTTCTTCCCTACCCACACCACTAGGATAGCAAATGTTTGAACATTTATATAAAATAGTTTATGTAAAATAATTAAAAACAACATATCTTAAAACCCAAAACCATTTCTCAGAAAAATAATTTTCTATGGAAACCAAACAAACAATTCCTTTAAACCATTTCTTAAATCCATTGGAATACCCATTAGTTAGTTCCAAAAAATCCACACAACCACACATACATTCCTAGATAATAGTTCCTTACTCTTGACTGATCTCTCATCAATATACCACGTATTTACAAGGTAACCGTATATCATGTTCCCCAACGACAAACACCCCTTTTATAGGGTCATGTTTTTTACCCCAATTTATACAATCCCCTTATCTAGGGTCATGCCAAAAAAATGTACTCACGCCAACCAAGTATGCTAAAATTCTTGTCAAACCAACAATTATAAGACATTTCAATAAAACAAATATTTTATTAAAAACATTTTCCAACCATTTTTTCATGCAGTAAAACCATTTTTTTTAAATAATCATTTTAAAATCATGAAATCTATTGTGATTTCCACTAAAAAACCAATTTCTACAAATCCACAAACCATCATAAAAGAAGGTTTTCAAAAAGAATCAATATTTTTTATTACAATTCATTAAAATAAATTCATTCAATTTGAAATAAATACTTCATGTTCATATAAGATTATTTGATTTGAATCCTCCTACCTCACAAACATAGGATAAAAATGAAGAATGACACCAACTCTCCAACAAATGGGATTGAATCTCCAAATAACCACCTTATATATTATTACCTATAATCAACACAATAATAATTATTCATGATTAGAAACAAATAAAATAGATTTATCACCAAAAAATTAGATATGTGAATCGAAGATAGGGAAGAAGATGAAATCTAAAGAAAACAAACATGAATGGAGACTTACCAAGGAAACTGGGCCTCCAATGAACAATAAATCACCAACATATTTCTCCCAGATCAAGGGGAAGGGTCTCTATAGAATTTTGGAGTAGATGAAATAATGATAGGGCCGGATTAAGTGAAAAATGATGGGTTATGTGGATAAAATATATTATATCCACAAAATCTAAATCACACTTTTAACAATACATAGTTTGGGTGAACGGTTAAGAAACCCTGAAAAAATAATGAACAATATACTATCTCAAGGAGAACCCAAAATGGTTCTCTTAAACAATTATACAAAATATGCACTAACCGTGCTATTCATATCTTCCCAATAAAGCATGTTTTCACTTGGGTGGACACACAGTTTGTCCAAACCGTGCGCCAACCGTGCACCTAACCAGTGACCTATGTTTCCCTTGAATGGTTTCTTGGATTTATTTAACGATTTCTACTAACCATGAAAACCAACTGACAATAATTACAAATGTTAATGAATCACCATATCAGATAATAATGTGGAATAAAAAACCAATGAAACCCCAAGACTCCAAACACACCAACACTACAACTGCAAACATTCTCCAAGATACATCTTCATAAGTTATGCTCAATTCCTCAAGATGAATCACTACTAAAATGAGATACTTTTCCTTTACCTATGTCCTCAAATACAATATCATCAAATTCAAAAAAGTCCCCATGTAGGGGTTGAGAAATGAAACTTAGTAGGTTTTACCCGAAAGACTTCCATACTCACATCCCTAGGATTGAACATGTTATCACATTTATATAAACCAATTTATATAAAAAAATAAAAATAGTTTATCTCAAAACCCCAAACCATTTCTAAGAAAAAAATTCACAAAAAAAAATATTTTAAACCATTTCTCAAGTCCATTGTGAAACCCATTACTTTGTTCCACCAATCCAGACAACCACACATGCATGCCTAGGTGATAGTTCCATAGTCATGAGAAGTGTCTTATTAATCTACTGAGTTTTCCCAATGTAACCATATCTCAAGTTTCCCAATGGTAAATACCTCTTTTACAGGGTTACCTTATTTTACCTCAATGGTACATGCCCCATATGTAGGGTCATGTCAACAAAATGTATGCAAACTAACTATATATTCCAAAATCCATGTCAAACCAACAACCCCAAGCCATTTCAATAAAACAACACATATATTGAAAAAATTTTAAAACCAATTTTCCATGAAGAAAACCAACAAAAATTTAAAAAAATGATTTTAAAATTGTGAATCCAATTTCAATTTCCACAATACAACCAATTTATAAAAATAAAAAAACCATAAATAAAGAGGATTTCCAACAGGAATTGTACACAAATTTCACAATTAATTTCTAGAAATTGATTCAATTTGAAATAAATATTTCATGGTTATAAAAGTGCATTTGATAGTGAAGCCACCTACCTCAAAAACTTAGGAGAAAATGAAGAACGAAACAAGATATTCAAAAAACCAGGTTAAATCTCTAAAAACCTATCTTACTACTTATTACGTACCATTAATGCAACCATATATCATCATTATTGGAAACACGCAACATAGATCTATCCCCAATGTATTCGATCTATGAATCCAAGATTGGGAAGAATATTAAATCTAAGAAAAACATCCACGAATGGAGACTTATCAAGGAATCCAAGACTCTAATGCACAAAGAATCACCCAAAGATTTCTCTTGGATCAAGGGGAAGGGTCTCCACATCTGTTGGGAGGGGAGGAAACCATGTTAGGGTCTAAATAAGTATAGAATGAGGGGTTAAGGGGATAAGCCATATCAGATCCACAAAATCCGGATCTCACAATTAACAGTGCATGATTTGATAGCATAGTTAGGAAAACCATGTGACGACTATGAACAAGTCACTTTATCAAGGTGCACCCTACATGATTGGCTCAAACATTTATTCAAACCATGCACCAACCATGATATTACTCTCTTACCAACAAGAACAGTTTCACTTGGGAAGCCATGTGGTTTGGCCAAACTATGAAGCAATTGTGCACCTTTCAGGTGAACTCTGTTTCCCCTTGCAGAGTTTCATAGATGTTTTGAATGGTTTCTACTAACTAGGATTAAATCGTGAACTTCTATAAATACCCAAATGTTGTAAAAAATCCTCTGAAACTTTCCAAACATAATCCAATAACATTATATACTTAAAATAAACAATTAAAATATTAACAACCTGCTACTAGGAGTGAACTATTAATTAACTTCAACCATATTCATTGATTCATGTTCAACTCCATCTATGTGAGTATATACTATAAAATTGTTTAATTATTATATACAACATAATTATATCTAAAGATTAAATTCAATGAAATATTAATTGAAAATATCAAAACTACTAAATCCAAATCATGAATCAAGTAGTTCTACTCAATAATCATTAAATTTCATAATACATAGGCTATCACATTATTATTTTTACTAAGTACACAAAATAATCATTTCTCAAAGAATCACTTTATATGAAAAACCCCATATCCACCTGAGTGGATTTTGAGTACATGTTCAATGATTATAATATTCTATATCTCTTTAAATATCTATTTATATTCATCTATATTGGAATAAATTTCCTCCTTTTGTATTAATATAGTTAATGGGGTAGATAATCATGAGAAATTTATCCCAAAGAATCTATTGTACCTAAATAATCCATGAAAAATATGTATTTACATGAAACCTATAGGTTTTTATTATTCATAAATCACCCATTTATTATAAAAATATATAAAAATTCATTCTCTTGTGATATAATTCCCCATGAATGTGTATTTTTATATCCAAACATCATACTTGATGAATTTTGTATACAAATTCTCATTCCTTAATGTCTTCAGAATAATCATTAGATGTTATTCATATTCCACATTTAATATATAGTATATGAAAATTTAGTGAATAAATACTATGAAAAATTTATCAAGGTAATATCTAAAGACTCTGTTCATCCAGACCATACAATTTTTAGGGGTGTTTGCTAGTTCAAATAGCATTACTACGAACTCATAGTGTTTATATCTTTTTCAAAAATATTTATTTTTCAATATACTCTCCCTTTACCTTTAAGTTATGATATATAAAACATAGAAATAATTTTTAGAAGTATTGAGATCATATAATTTGATTGAATAAGTTATAAATCCTTAGTAATGGATACTTGTTATTTATGGTGATATTTTTTAAGCTCTTTTTAATCGATGCACAACCACATTCATCTGTCCTTATTATTAATGAAGAGATTTTGTGTACCCTAAGGGTAATGTAATAAAGTGTATGGACACAATATCAAAATGATTTTTAGTTTCTTCTATAACTCCTCTAGTTCTATTTGAAATATCATATATGGTATCTTGGATATATGTATCACTATAGGAATGAGTTCTATTAATAACTATCTCTAATGATAAATTGGAAGTACATGTAATTAATTTTGGAATATATCATTATATTCACAAAAAATAAAATTTCTTTAAGGTTTATGATTTACTTTATTTAAAAATTTGAGAAAGATGCGACTCTTCATTAGTTTTCAACACCCATAATTTCGATTGTTTTTCTCTAAGAGATTCATAATTTTCCTGGAATTTCCATAAGAGCATAGGATGGTTTGAGATTTAGAAAAAATTTATTTTTCCTAGTTGATGTTGAGATAACTATATAATGAGATCCAATATATTATCAATATAATATATAATTCTACCAAAGGATGGATTATGTGATTTATAAGGAAAATCTTACCACATACACAAATTAGAGAAAAATTCAATACTTGGGTTTCAAATATTACACCAATATGTGTTTTTATAGATATCTATACTTCAAGATATTGGGGAGAAGACTAAATAGTTCTAAAAAACTTGTAGGATATAAATAAATTCCAAAAAACTTAATCCAATATAACTTATTCCATTCTTTTTTGAATAAAATTTTCCCCTTCAGTACATTATTTTGTTTCTCCATCTTAATGGTAGTGATGAAGTAAGATTTCCCTTGATTCCCTAGAACAATAGTTTTAGATGTAGATTAATTTCAAAGACCCTTACTATAGTTCTTTTTATTATATTGTACCCCCAATGAATTTATGATATATTTGTTTTAGAAACATTTAATATCATCTATATCTTGTAATGCCCACAACATCGGGTTTAATCAAAACTCAGTTTAGTCACGATTTTCACACTTAATTTAAAATAAAATTTTAATAATTTTGGATTATTTTTGAAAAAAATAAAATAAAATTTTGAAATTATAATATCAAAATTATATTAGGGGGAATTTTTCGCAATTGTCTCAAAATTTTATTTTTTTGATGGGTAGTGAAAAATACCGAATTTTAATAGAAAGATTACTTTTCATTTAAATAGTAAATAATGTTAAATTATATTTTTAAGTGGATTTCATGTAACATTAGTTAAATTTTATATCAATTAATCCAATTTATTACATTGGGATGATTATCAAATTAAATTTTGATATAAAAACTTTATAAAATTTTAAACATTCTCTCTTAAAAAAATGCTTTCTTGTCACAGCTACGAGATTAATTTTGAATTATTTTTTTCCACTAATAAAAATTAAATTAAAAAAAAGTATTCTAAATTTTGAATCAAAATATTTTAAGGTTTCAAATAAGGTCAGCATAATTTTTTTAAAAAATACTAATAGTGAAAGAAGTAAATATTAATTTCCATGATTAAGGTAGAAACTAATTTACTGGGGTGTTAAACTAATATTTTAATAATAAACCATTTTGAAGGATTTTTTCTTGATAATACATGGGTGTAATTGAATATTTTTAAAAAATTACAAGTGTGCTAGTCACACCACTTATTAAAGCCCACCCCTCTCTCCTCTTCTTCAAACCATAAAAACACATTTTGTCCACTAATACCTAACCAAATAATGTCTAAAATTACATAATGTCATCCTATAAGATTTATTTTGGATATAAATCTATCATAGGAAATATTTAAGTGAGAACCAAAGAAAGATACCCAAAGAAGAGGCGATGTTATTCAAAGAGCATTTTTATTTTATTTATTCCTCCACCCCCTTAATTTATTATTAGAACATGATGATATAATAATATCGTTATATTACATATAATTATATGTTTTGATGTTACTTTAATGACTTATAACCATATACACTTCTATAAAATGGGTTATGAAATCACCGTTTTTGTATACGACAAATTATCGCCTCACGAACCAATGCCATTAATTTTTACATTTCCACCCTTCAAGGTTGCGTATTATGATATATCATATGTAGAGACCCTAAGCTTGACATGCATGGACATTACATTACTTTTGCGGAATACTTAATACATAACAAAAACAGACACACAAGGACCGTTATAGTTTAGTGTCTTTGGAAACTTGGAACGTAATCTTCTAATCGTGGTAAAAGATCTTCAACATCTCCCATAAAGATCTTCCACTTTTTGTTTCCTAACCTATAACCTTTCTTTTGAACCTGGGGGAAAATAAAACTTAAAAAGGGTGAGCTCAAATGCTCATTAAGGGTAATCATGGATAAAATAAAACATACCATATACATTGGAACTTAAAAACATGAACATAATGTTTAAACATTAAAATCTTGAGCAACGACATAAAAAATGGAAGTACATAAGGCATAGATCATAATGGAACATAAACCATGATAAAATAGCATGGGAATAAAACATGTAATTTTGGCATCCATTAAGCACATGTAATGATTTCCATAGTAGTCAAGGCATTGCTGCCAAGACCATCTTAGTGGACAAAGTCCCATTCTGAATCGAGTTCACTCCTCGTTTCAGTCCTGTATTACTGAACCGGTTTAACTTGCCGTTCCAGCCATGTCTATCTCATGAGATATAAATATTTACCCAATTCATTAGAGGGAGATATAGGTCCCACCCATCTCATAATTAAATCATTCTTACTTGTGCCACAAAATAAATATACATCATTCATAATAACCCAACGAATAAAATGGGTTTCATAAACATCATCCCATAATCACATAATCCATATAAAAGAAATGGATATTATTTCATAAAAATAAAAGTGAAACCGTGTAAATCATATAGACATGATACTTGAAACATACACATGTGAAATAATGTCATCTTAGATGAAAATGGTTTTGATAAAACACTTGAAATGAATTCTTGAGGAAAATATCCTTTCTTCTTCAAAATCAATTTATTTTCACAAAACGTCATGCAATTTTAAAAGAAATAGATTTTGTTGAAAATAGTCATGAAATCTTTTTGAGGAAGCTTCATAAAAACAAGGCTTTATAAAACTGTAAAAAAATCCGTTCGTGCCGTATAAGTTAAAAAAACATTCTTTTCGTACTTTTGCCGGAAAAGTCAAAAAGTACCTTGTAACGTAAACAAAAGAAAGATTCCTTACATAACATGTAGTAAAAGTTAAAAATGGGTAAAAAGGAATTTAAAAATACATGAAAAAAATTTTATAAAACATGTACATGGATGATAGAAATAACCCCAGTAAATACTTACGAATAAGCAATCTCGGATAAAAATGAGATTTGCAAAATTATCCCTTACCTTATGTCCGATATGCTTCGTATGTATCCGAACCTCCTGTATAATGATTTAAATAATTCCATAGACTTATTAAATAATCATATTAATTGTTATGATATAATATATGGTTCACTTATGACTTTATATTACCCGTTCTTTTGTAAATTCCATGTTAAAGAGTGTTTTGGGTAAAATCGTTTCATTTGTCGTCCGTGTTTTGACTTGTAATTATTCATATGATTACTTAGATCACGATTTCATAATTACAGAATATAAAACATGATTTATATATAATATATATTCAGAATATACATATATATAATAGATCTATAAATGGAAAAAATACACCGTTCATGGAGACGGTAGACCGTACGTACGCATGAACGCTGTTTTCGTTTCCTTATTGAGTTGAATGGAATTAAGTAGATGAAATACATATATACATAAATCTAGTAGCTTTATAATGTCATATATTTCATTATTATTGCTTATATATACTTTATAATCATTCTTAAATGGTTAACATGGAGAATGAATCTCATCGCGTCGTGGAGACGGTAGTCCGTACGTACGCACGAGCGATGATATCGTTTCCATAATTATTGAATTGAATTGGATTGGATGATACAATATATCAGAATTAGTATGATGTTATAATAACTATGTATAGTTATTCTTTACACCATTATACCCATCCATGTAAGGTGTTGGTGGAAAAACAGATTACACCACGGCGTGGAGACGGTATTCCGTACGTACGCACGCGCGATAATTTTTTTTTCGTAGGATGGATAGAAGGTGAAATGGGGTTGTTTCATATATATAATAACAAATAAGTATATTAGTGACACTGATGTTATTACTTTATAATGAAACAACTAAAGAAGAATATGTTGAAGAAGAAAGAAGCTTGAAAGAATCGGGAGAAGAAATTACCTCTTCTTCGATACGCCTCTTTGAAACCTCCTCTTAGGGAACTAAGATTGGTCTTTAAAGTAGACCAGAACCTCTAAGATGTTTCTAGAGAAGTGGAGAAGATAATTTTTCAGGGTTTTTCCGAGCTTGAAGCTCAAATTGGTGTGAGGAGGAGAGGGAGGAGGTGCCCTTTTATAAGGGAGGAGAGGGGCACCTTTGGAATTCTTAAAAATATTAATTTATAATAAATCTAACCCCACTAAAAAACCTCCAAAAATGACTCATATTCAAAGATTAGATGAGATAGGGTTGTAATCTCATCAAAAAATTAAATTTAGACATGTTTTGATCTTATTTTAAACCTTATCATTTTGATTTATCCTTATTTAATCTATTTAAGTTTATTTGTGGTAATAAAATTTTAAATTTTAAATTATAACAAATAATTACTTATTTGTTGTGAATTTTCCATAATTGTTTACTTCATAACATTATAGACCATATAAATTTAAATTTATAATTTTTAAATATTTTTTTGATTTTTAAACAATTTTATAATATGTTATTTTTATAAAATAACAATAGTGTCAATTTTGACACTATTCATTTATTTGAATTTAAATAAAATATATACAGAAGATATGTTCGAAATAAAAGATTTAATAGATTCATAAAAGGTCATATGTATCTATAAAATTAGTTGATCACATTAAATAGTTCATATAATATTTATTTTATTATTTTTAAAACCATTTATTTGGTTTATCTCTTAATAAAATAATTACTACAACATTTTTGTATAATTATTTAATATAATTATTTGTGGCATAAAAATTTAAAATAAAATCCTATGATGAAGATAAATCTATTACCTTTCAGAATAATACTTTTACTAGAATGTATCATCTTAAAATCACAATATTTAAATTGTTATATTTATTAAATTATGATGGTGACAACATTGGCATTATTTAAAATAAAATAATATAAGTGTCATAATTGCTTGTATAAGACTCCAAATGGTCAAATATTAGACCATTGGATGATTATAGTTTAAATTTACATGAACAATAAGTTTTGGTCAGGGTTTTGTGCCTTTTATGGTCACTATTAGTTTAATAAAATCTATATTCTTGATTTTTCACTAGATAAATAATTTTTGCATCACTATTATGTCACAATTAATGATAATTATTTAATCCCAAAAAATTCTAAATAAATTCTCATGATGTAGATAATTTTGTTAGATTACTGTAGAATATTAATGTTCTAAGTTTCATGAAGTTTATCACTAACATAAAATTATTATACTTATAGTATTTAAGAGAGTGACATGTTGTCACTTTCTTTGGTTTTAATAAAAATTAAATTATTTTCATGGAAAAAAGTCCATTAAATGAATCTAATCCGACCCTTAGGTGATATGGGTCGACTTTTAGTCATCCAATAGGATTTTTACAGGTGTTAGGGTAATTTTATAATTTTATATTTACCCTTAATTACCCGATTTACCTTTAACTATGGTAAATAAAATTTACCGTAGTTACTATTCATAATGCCCAAAAATAAAAAGTAGCTTATTAACATAATTTGGACCCACTGATTCCAAATATGGAATCCATTTTTCCAAATTAAATATACAAAAGTTGCAGAAATTAAATTAAAATTAATCCCATTGTCGAAAGAAAACGGGTTTTTTCTTTAAAACATTACAAAAGATTGAATTGATTTAACCTACGATTTTAATGTAAAATTAAAGTTAATGAAATACATTATATTAAATGGTAAAAATATATTCTATTTATACTTTAAAACCATTCCATATTATAATTTAACCATATAAATTATTGCGAAGAAAAAAGTTGTTTTTAATTAAAATATAGCGTGTTTTTACTATTCATCAAAATATGAAAGTTACCAGAATAATATGAAAAATTTATCCCAAGTAAATTTTTATTTATTCATTCCAAAGAAGAATTTTATTTTGTCAAATTAAACTTATAAACAAGTCAAAAACTAGATTTAAAGTGGGCGCGCCATCAAAAGGCGGCAAAACTGCATTTTTTGAAAAATACTTATTTTACCTGAACAATTTATTTTGTTCTTATACCATGTTCTAGAAAATGTGTAAGATGAATAATAATGTTATAAAATTCAAAATTTAGTTAATACTATTCATAACGGCTAGTTCATAACAATTATATATTGTTGTTTAGTAAAACTCCGTATTACATACAACACACGCTATCAGGGAAGTTCGTGATTGCGTGTAATGCAAGCCAAGTCAGGGTTGCATGTAGTGAAGGACTCCTTTTTTGTTGCGTATAATAGAATCCAACCATATTTTATTTATACATTGAATATATATATATATATAAACACACTCAATTTTGTGTAGAATGACTATTATAAAACGAACTTGAAATTGTGTGTAACACGATCCAAGAATAGCGTTGCGTATACTGCAAGCTAATACGGTGTTGCGTATAGTACAAGCTAAACTTGGTGTGGTGTATAATAGAAGACATCAATGAAATTAAAATAATATTTTTCATAAAATCTCAAGGTGTTACATTATATATATACATTATATTTATAAAATAATTATATCGATGGTGTCATTATATCATATATAACCTTTTAATTTATTTTCCATAGAAGATATGATAACGTCACTCGTGTGTACAACTGATTATCACCTCACGAAGCGATGTCACTCATATTTCACTAAAACTTTACATGGATGGTGATAAGGGTAAAGTTAATAATTATATGTGATAATTATGATATTTAGGACATATTTATAAGTATGAATATGTAATATATATCATTTTTTTCTTACCATTTTACTAAATGAATGATGATAACGTCATTCGTGTACGTGTAGACAACCGCCTTCTGGAAATGTTGTGAATATATTTCCATAACCACACCACATTGATGAAATATATAAGTATATTTATTGAAATAATTAGATATTTATGATATTAGGATCATTCTATAAATATAAAATATTACCTACCTCTTTTCAATATTGATAATTGAAAAATGGAAATGTTACTCATGCGTACATGAGACCTGCCATCTCCATGATCGTAACATAATTTATTTCTCAAAAACATCATTAATGATTGTTCATAAAATTAAAATTGAATTATAAATATAACAAATATTTCATTATTATTTTTATAGGGATGATGAAACTATATAATATGTGCAAGAACAGAATCGTTCATGATGAAACACGCATGAGAAAATAAGGCAATTAACACCCAAAACAGTGAAAATAATGAAATATTATTAATGAAAGGGTGATCAAATTCTATAAATGGTTCATATTTGATATTAAAACATTAATTTATTTTTTTTGGTAGTTAATAAATTTTTTAAAACCACTATATATTAGGTTAAATAAAGTACAACCAAAATGAAGTGTGAGGTAAGGGGTTTCGTCTCAATTTACATTCAATAGAGAATTATTTATTATTAGGAACCAATTCACATTTATGTGGTGTATATACAATCCCTTTGACATGTAATATCATGAATAATATATTATTCATGCTATTTTATGTTTTAATTATAATATTTTTATCCAAGGGTATTTGGATTGAAAATTACCAAGTTATAAAAGTCATTATGTAGTCTCACTTTCTTTTGTGACGGTTAACATTCTCTTTAAAAATTAACTTTCTTGTAATAATATGTCAATTTAAATTAAATTTATCTAAAATATCTATATTATTTTATGATGGATATGATTACTTCCTAAATCTAATAACATTTTTAAAAATGGCATTTTAATTTAAAAGTTATTTGATTAACTGGGGAAAGTTTGATAAATCCATATCCTTTACTCAATATAGATATTTGATGATAAGACATATTGTTTATGAATTAAATTAATTATTTGATATATGAGTAATTAATTAATAACGAATTATACTATTTAGGGACCATTTATTGAAAACACCTTAATGCATCAATGGTGTCATGAGATGAATCAGTTGTCCAAATCAGATGGGGTTTTACTTAGTACATTTTAAACCTTCTTGAGGATAAAACTAGATTGTGAAGGTATAATGTTTCTGGGAAACATTATGTCTAATATTTAAGAATTACCTTCATTAATAATTTATTTATTGTTATTATCAATTTGATTTTAACAATGATATTATCTTTGGATTTAATTCATTCTTATAATATTTATTTAAATGGAATGTGCATTCAATTATTTTCCTTTCCATGGTGATTATGCATTATTGATTCATGAAAGATTCCACTATAATTAACCCTTAATAAGAATTTAAGCTCACCCTTATTTTTTACCATTCCCCATGATATTAAGATGATACCTTTTAATATATTTCAAGGAGCCAATTCATTTTTTTTGTTATGTATTATGTATTATTTTCATTCACCAATGTAAAATGGGTATCGTGTATGTATGTAGTTCTCAAAAACTACTAAAATGGTCAGTCCATTGGTATTTTACCCATTGTATATATTCAAATTTAATAATTTAAGGAACCAACACCAGGATATTGGGGTCAGGTTTGTTATAGTTTGTATTATAGGAAGATTAGTAGACACATTTAGAAATAGATTTAGGTAATCATAGATTAGGGAATATAAAACTAAGAATGAATTTAAGGATAGGAATAGAAGAACATCATAAAATGTTGGTAAGGAAGATATTATCTAGTTTTTACAAGAAATACATCCCTAACTTGATATAAAATATGGATGTGTTTTTGACATAGAGTTACCTAGGGGTTATAACTCTGAAAAAGGTGCATCGATTGTAACTCGAGTGTTACCTAGTACATAATATTGAGCCTTACTGCATACCTAGTTTGAAACTCTTAGGGATATTCATATGATAATTTATATTTTATTTACAAAAAATTATTAAAGACTTAAAAATAATGATATCCCTAAAGAAACCATGTTTATAATTGTGAGACTAACAATGCATAAATATTAATTTATGTTAAGTGTTACATCATATTTTTAATTATAAATTATGATTTAATTTTCATAATATCAGGAGCTAATCCACTATATGTTTGTTAGAAATGGATCATGGAAATAATAAGGGTATAGATACTCATGTAAAATGTAGAGATTTCTTTACTAAGGAAACCAATACAGCTGGTAATGGAACATAAAATATTATGGCTACATTATAGAAGCTTAATAAGGTTATGAAATATAAATTTTCCCGGATGGATAAACCTATTCTTTAGTTATATTATCCTATATTGGATTGATTTATGTGAAAAAATACCCCAATATTTGGTGTGAATACAAATCCTATTATAAAAGAGAAATGAATTAAGTCTATGAAGAAGACATTTATGGAACTGGGATGTAGTGGAAAGGAAAATGGTCGAATTTTAGTGTATTGTATCAAGGGTGATGATGATAAATGGTGTTCCTTGATCCATAATACTATAGATGAAGAGGAATTAGAACTCATGGAATGAAAATATTTTAAGGAGACATTATTCAATAAATACTTCCCTCTTGATACAAAATTGAAATCAAGATGATGTTACATAGATTAAATTAAATGGAAGAAGAATGTGTGGCTGAGTATGAGGATAAATTTACAAGGTTATCTAGGTATATCAAAAATTACATACACAACACAGAGTTCAAGATTGGACACTTCTTTAAAGTGATGAATCCATGTCTTTTAAGGTAACTTATTTCTCATTATTTTTAATTATATGTTGAAATAGTTTTAGATGGAATCAAAATGGATAAAGAGTTATCAAGATCTTACATAAAAAAGGGAAACCAAGAGAGTAAGTGGTCATTAAAACACCATGAAAAATGGAATGCATCAAAGAATAATAAGGGAATGGAGCAATTTTTACCTTGTGAGAAATATGAAAATAATCACCCTAGGAAATGATTAAAGAGATTTAGAGTTTGTTTAGTTTGGAGAAAAGGGTCACCAAGTTAAATAATTCAAGGGGAAGAAGGAAAAAACATATATTTAGTGTGTCAACTATAGAAATATGGGTCACTATGAAAATGAATTCCCCATGCATCAAGGGAATCTACTACAGAAGAGTCCAAGGGGAGAAGGACAAGATTATTCAATTACTATAGTTAAGGTTGAAATACCAAATGTTGTGGTAGAAGGTACATTAATCATATATTCAAATTTACCTAATGATTTCTTTGAATCTGGATCATCATACTCTTTTATATCTACCCATTTTTCTATGATAATTAGACATTTCCATTTTAATTTAATAACAAAGTTTTAAGTTGAAAATCATAAGGGAAGTATCATTGCAATAAGGATGTCTCTGGGAGTCCCCATTATGACACGAAAACATGATTTATTCACTGAACTTATTATCATATCTATGGCTTAATTTTATTGAATCCTTAGTATGTATTGGCTTCCAATATTTGACATGAAAAATATTTATTACAAGAGGAATGAAATTATTATTTGTGAGGAATATATAGAATTTCTTATATTTAGAGAAGAGTCTTCATTGTATAAGTCATATCTAGATCCAACTCTAGTATTTATACTAAATTAGATTCTTGGGGAAGAATAGAAAACAATATCTAGGGATGTAGAAGGTAATTTTAAAATTGAGGATGTACCTATTGTACATGAATACATTTATCTATTTCCCTAGTAATTACTTGTATATCCCCCAGAGCATGAACTGGATTTGTTTCCATTGATTTATTCCATGATTAAAGAACAATATCAAATAATCCCTATATAATTGAAATTTTGGATATATTGGAGTTTTGAAAAATATCTAGAGTATTTGGGTGAGAAGGGATTTATTCACCCTAGTGTTTCACCATGGGGATCCCATAATCTATTTATTAAGAAGAAAGATGGATCTATGAATCATTTCATTGATTATAAGGAATTCAATGCTTTCTAGATAAAGAAAAATTGTTTTTTTCCTCACATTGATAAATTATTTGATCAACTTCATGGTGCTTAATATGTTTCAAATATTGACCTTTAATCCGTGTTTCATAAACTATGAGTAAATAAGGAATATGTTTTGAAGATAGATTTTTGAATGAGGTATGGACAATACGAGTTTATAGTAATTCCATTTATATTGATTAATGAAACCTATGTTATAGATATAATGAATATAGTATTTCTGTAATATGTTGATGATTTTTTTTGGTTTATTCATTGATTGTATTTTGGTTTATTCTAAAATCCATGATTACCATTAAAATCACTTGTGGATCATTCGTGAGACACATATAAGGAAACAGTTATATTAGAAAATTTAATAAGTGTTATTTATAGCATCAAAAAAATTATTTTATTAGCCTTATTGTCTCTAGGGATGGAATCTTGTTTATCTAGAAAAGAAAAAGGCAGTCATAGAATGGCCTATCCCATTGAACATAACTGAGGTACATAGTTTCACTGGTTTGGAAGGTTACTATTGGTGATTCGCTCAGAATTGTTTCCAATTAGGTGACCCATTAACTAAAATTACATGTAAATGGGATATTTTTTATTAGGAAAATGAAAATGAAGAATGTTCTTATAAACTAAAGAGGAGATGGGATAATGATCCAATTTTTACTCTACTCTTTGGATGTGATGGGTCTGTGATATATAATGATTCATCGAAGAAGGGACTTGGTTGTGCCCCAATTCAGAATGATAAAGTTATTGAATATGCATTAAGACAATTAAAGACTCATGAATATAACTATCTAACCCAAGGTCTTGAGTTGGAAGCTGTAATCGTTTATTTGAAGATATGGAGACATTATCTTTATAGTGAAAGATGTGAGTTATACAAGGATCATAAAATCCAAAAATAAATATTTTCAAAAGATAGATCAATATGATAAAAAGGATATGGCTCAAACTACTCAAGGATAATGATTTCTTAATACACAACCACCCAGGGAATGAAAATAAAGTAGAAAATGCATTGAGTAGTAAAGATCAGGGAGTTATGAACCAAATGAGTATTGAGGGGGATCCTATTCTTATGGATATAGTAAAAATGAATATGAGGATTATTAAGGAAGGGGATACATAAATATTTTTTCAAATTAATGAAAAAACATATTCATTAGAAAAGATAAAGTGTTCTCAATCTGATGATGAGAACATTCAGAAGAAAATTAAATCTGTGAATAATGGAAAATTAGAAAACTTCATATGTGAAGATTATATTATGTAATTTGGAAGAATATTATGTGTTTCATCCTTGAATTATCTAAGAAGTGAATTTATGGAATATAATCTTAGCTCAAATTTCTCTATGCACCATGGTATAACAAGGATGAAAAGGGATTTTAGGGAAAATTTTTAGTGGGATAAATGAAGTAGGAATTTGATGATTATGTGTCCATATGTTATGTTTTTAAAAATGTTAAAGCTATGAGAAAAAATACTAGAGGATTTATGAAACCTCTTTCTATTTTTTGTGGAAATGGGATGACATTACTATGGTCTTTTTTATAGTACTACCAGTGACTCATACAAAGATTGATGCAATATGGGTTATTGTTGATCTCCCAACAAAATCATCATATTTCCTTGATAAAAGAGAATATTTAACTCTTGAGTTCCTATCAAGGTTCAATATTAATGTATTTTTAATACATTTTGGTTCACCTCTATCAATGGTGTCTGACCGTGATCCTCAATTTACATCAAAATTATATAAAGGTATTCAGAAATCTCCTGATACTGAGTTCATTTGAGCAATACCTACCATCTTCAAACTGATGAAAATTATAAAGAGACGATTTAAATAATTGGTGACATGTTGAGATCATTCTCACTTTACATTCAAGGTCTGTGGTAGGACTATTTACCATTTGTAGAGTTTTACTATAATAATAGTTTCTATTCAAGGTTTCAAATTGTGTTGTATGAATCAATATATGGCAAGAGATGTCATACTCCAACTTATTGGGATGAATTTTGTGGAAGAAAAATTTTAGGTCTAATTTTTTTGGAAGAAAAAACAACAAATGTAAAGGAAATTAAGGATCACATTAAAGAATCAAAAAGTAGGAAAAAAGAGTCATTCCAATAATTGAAAGAAATATTTGGAATTCCAAGAGGGAGATTATTTTTTCTTGAAGGCATGTCCATGTAAGGGTGTTATAAGGCTTGATAAAAAATAGAAACTAAGCCAAAAGTACATTGGAACCTTTAAATTGTTTTAAATAATTTAAATTGTTTCTTGTCATTTTGAAATGCCACCAAATCTATCAAATGTACATGACATGTTTCATATATCTTTATTCAGGAAGTATATTCCATAAAAAATACATGTAATCACCTATGATAAAATATAATTTGAACTAGATGTATCATAATATAAACAACTTATCCATAATCTTGATACTAGGGAGAAATTATTGAGGAATTTGATGACTCCTCAGGTAAAGGTACTTTAGAGAAATCAAAAAATAGAGGATGCAATGTGGAAAGTAGAGGATATTATGAAGAAGAACTACCCCAATTTGTCTAGAAGGTAATATCCATGAAATTTTGAGGATTAAATTTTTTAGGAGGGACAAATGTAATCCACAAGACTTTATTGTATATTTCTTTTAGAATAAATTTAATTTCATTGATTTCTTGTGATGCACGCAACACTAGGTTTAAACAAAACACTGTTTAGTCAAGCTTTACACACTTAATTTAAATTTATAAATTAAAACTTTTAAAAATTTTATTTGAAAAAATAAACTTCACATTTTAAAATCATAATATCAAAATTAGATTTGGATGAATTTTTTGGATTTTTTACGGAAAGTTTCAATTTTTGATGAATAGTAAAAAATAATGAATTTTAATTCAAAACTGTATTTTTAGTTTAAATAATATATAATATTAAATTATATTTTAGATTAGTTTTAATGTAATTTTTTTTCAGTTTTATATCAATTAATACTATTTAGGTCATTTTAATAATTTTTATATTGAATTTTGAAATAAAGACTTTGTAAACTTCTGAAAATTCTATCGTTAAAAACCCGGTTTCTTGTCGTATCTGCGGGATTAATTTTAAATTAAAATTATCAACTTTTGTGAATTGAATTTGAGAAAATATATTCCATATTTAGAATCAAAATAATTTGTAATTCACAATATTTTCAACATAAGTTTTTATCAAAATAAATAGTGAAAGTAGTAAAAATTTATTACTGCAGCTAAGGTAAAAATTCATTTATAGTGGGGTTAAACTTAGAGGATAAGGGTTAAAAATGACCTAAAAACATCTAAAAACCCATTTTATGTTAATTTTTAGACATTATCTATTCAAGGTTCAATCATGGACTATTTAGTAGGATTTTTTCCTGATTAATATGTGTTTGGAATTGATTCTGTTTTAAACATTACAAGTGTGATACTCACCCCCATATAAAAGGCCCCGACTATCCCCTATTATTAACACTTTTAAACCACTATGGTTAATCCAATACATGACCAAATAAATTCGAAAATTTCGTACCATCATTATAGAAGCTTTATTTTTTACACAAATCCATCCTATGAAGTCTTTTAGTGACTACTAAAGAAAGATACGCAAAGAAGAGGTAATGTTTTTCAATGAGAATTTTTATTTTATTTATTTCCCCAACACCAATTATTATTATTACATGATGATATAAAAACATAAATATATTTAATATACTTGTATGAACCCAAATAATCATTTCAGGTATGGATCTTTATTTTGGGCTGTTTTTAAATAAAATGGAAGAATTGGTAATTTTTCTAAGTACACGTCGAGTTCTTAAGAGTACACACCATGTACTTAGGAGCACACATCGTGTACCCGATTTCCACATGTATCCATGTACTTTCCATGTAACGGCCAAGTACATGGCTGTTTAGGCGACCTAGAAGACCAAATAAAGTATGGATGATAGAGTCTAGTACACAGCATGTACTATAAATGAACATGCCGTGTGCTTTGCTTATTATTTTTTATATCGGTGTGGGATCAAGTCTCACATCCAGAACCATCTTATTCTTTCCATGTTTCATACAAGAGATTGATGAGATGACTGCGAACTTCAGACCCCTGCCAATTCTTTTTCTGAGCTCCGATTGAAACACTGCTAGATGTGTTGGATTCCCACCCGTGAGTTCTCTCTTACCTTAGAGCCTTTCTTTCTGATTCCTCCTCTCTCGTTAGTAATCTAGGGTTGATAATTTTTCCATTTTTCATAGATATACATCATTTTAGGTTAAACAATGGTTGACGTTTAAGGGTTTTTATCATATAACATCAAGGTAGGTGGTTTGTTCCTTTATTTGATTGTCTTTGTATTATATATCATAAAATTGATGAATACCCATGTTTAAGGTGTTGAGTATTTTTGAATTTAACCATATTTAATACCTGCTAGTGTTTGTTTGACTGAGAAAGGGTTATTACTTGGTTTTAATGTTTTATACCTTGATTATGGGTGCGTTTTCCCATGTTTGATTGATAATGGTTGTTTCGTCTAGAAAGCTTGTTAGGCTTGTTTTGTTTTCCCTGACTTGTGTTGTTAGGATGGATTTAATTATTATTTGAGATGCATGTGATTCCTATAGTGAAAGTATGACCAAGGAGAAATTGACCATGAGCGCTTGCCAAGGTAGGTTCATTTATGTATAATTTGTTGTTATGTTGACCCAGAGGTATTGACTGTGAGAGATGCTGGGTGGTCATAGACCAGAGGGGTTAGAATGTGATAGCTACCCAGAGGGTCATTATTAAATGAAAGTTAGACCATAGGAATTTGACTATGAGAGATTCCCGGTGGTCCTTATAATTTATTATTGCTAAGCACACTAAGGGGTATTGACCATGAGAGCTACTGAGGTGGTCATTTGTAAATTATTAGTGCTATGTGGGACCAAAGGGGTTAGACTATGTGAGATTTACCATAGGGTAATTATTTGTTAAATTGATGATATGTTAAACCATAGGGGTTATAATGTTAGAACATTACTAGAGGTTTTCTTTTGAATGTTGGATGAATGTGACGAGTGTCCCAAGAAAAATAATATTCTTGGACACAGTCTTAATTATTTGTTAGATTGTATTTTGAGATATCTATATTTATATTACACAGGGGATACATAGATTAGGATAGATCCCAAGATTTCATTATTAAATAGATTGAATAATTAACGAATATAAATGAATGTAATTGAAAACTGTATGATTGTTTACTTTTGAGTACATCCTTGTTTATTACTTCATTTCTGCATATTACCTGCTATATATTTTCATTGACAGTTAGGCACAGATCTTTTGGTGGGTTTCTATTGGGATTCATCTCACACCCTTTTTGGGTCATGCTTTTGGACCTAAATATATTATATAGTTACATGTATAGATATGGACAAGTGACCTTTTTCATCAAGTACTTGATTGTAGTTGGATCTAGAGAGAATGAGACCAAGATGAGGCTCATGATGCTATTGGAGTTACTACTTTTTTGTTCATTAGTTTTAGTATTGTATTTACAGCATTGTGACTTATTTGGATATTTTCCTAGACACATGTGACATGCATCATTATATATGCTCCAATTGTTATATTACTATAAGTATTCTGCTATTTACATCTGTTGTATGGTATTACTACTTCCACTAATGTTTACTATTGTTATTCCACTGTGTATACTCAACCAATGAGGGCATAGTTTCCCCATTATCAGACCCTGTCTCCCACTACTAGTCAAAAGCCTCTAGAGTTTAGAAAACTGCGCTTAAGGTTATGTGACCAACCGGGTTTGGGGAACCTATAGGTGGCACCCAGAACCGGGACATTACAAAGTGGTATCAGAGGAGTTATTTTCAACTTTTTGTTATTATATGGATCCTATAGATATGGATATGAAGAAATGGGTAGTTGGTAATAAGCTATGCCTGGGATTAGCTAACCCGGGTATAGGGAAAAGCCAACTTACCATGAATATTGCATTTTTTTGGTTTTGAAATCGTTACAGTTGATTTGATTTCATTTTTGGGTGACACACTTGTTTTGTGCTGTTATTATTGATATTATTATGGTTCTATTTTTATTACAACCTTATGAGATGAGGAAATTCCATCTCATGCATCATATAGGAAATTGCTAGATATAACATGTCTTGTATTCTTATCATTACATTTCAGATGCATTACTAAATTCATGCTATTGTGATAGATATTTTGATAGATATGTATGCTATTGTGATGTATTCCTTGATGGAATACCAACTATTTTGATAGGGTATTAGAAATTGTAATGTTTAATTTGGAAGGATTCCAAACTCTGGTCCTTGAGGTGTTATGGGCCCTGTTGGATCAGAATTTAGTGGATCAAGTTTTAACTTTAATTGAATTTTGTCAAGTAATGAGATGAGTAAGGATGCCAGACATTGATTCACGGGAGTATGGGATCTCACAGGTCCAAATTTTTCATTCCTTGGACAAAAGTTTAAGTTTCTAAGGGTTCCAAATAAGTTTCAGAGGCTTTCTATATGAAAACCCAGACCACACATTATGTGGTGTTATGAACACATGCCATGTGTGCTTTTGTTCTAGAATAACTGACCATTCTTAAGTACACGCTGTGTACTAGGAGTACACGCCGTGTAGTCTTGACCGTGTGACTGATTGTGTGAGTAGAGGCACAGGGTTGGAAAACTATTGGTTGAACACACTGTGTCTAGATTGTACTCACCATGTTGTAGAGAATAATGTATCTGGCTATGTGTCTAATGACATGGGTGGAAGAAACATAGGTTATACACATTGTCCTATTTATGCATGTCGTGTAGAGTCGACCGTGTATCTGATAGTGTGACAAATGAAACGAGTGGTTACAACATAAGTAGTACACACCTTTTCCAGGGTGAACACATAATGTAGTGTTACCTAGGAGAGAACCATGTAGTTCTATCCATGTAGAGGAACCTGGGTAGGAAGGAAAATTCAAGTACACATCATGTCTCAGGAGGAACACGCAGTTGGTAAGGGTTGTAACATGACTAGGATTGGTATAGGTATACGCTGTGTAACCCTGTCTTGTAAAACATGAAAGCTTTATTTCACCTATTCCTCTCTTACAATTTTATGTTTCCTTGAGAATCTTGAACTGAGGTGTGTGCTTTACCTTGTAGAGTCATGCGGCAAAGACATCCTCTGGTAGTATTCTAGATAGAGGGTGATGATCAGACATCGTAAATAGTATATCGGGGACTACCAGTAGATCCTCCCATCATACCCTTCTTGGAGATAGCTGTTATATCAGACACATGTGCTAATTTATAGTTTTGTGAAGGATTTATGAGGATGTTATAAATTTTTTAGTGAGCACCACATCCTACCCTGAGTATGGAAGAGTTGACATGGGTGTTCTAGCAGCAGCATCCTCCCACTTATTTTGGGGATGGAGGACCAGAGGCTATAAAGTCATGGTTGGAGGCCATGATTTCTATCTTTGAGCATTTGGAGACTCCTCTTGAGGGGAGTGTGAAGCTCTCGACGTACATGTTACGTGATTCCCCCAAGAGATGGTGGGATGTTATATCACAGGTGGTGCATAATCGAGATATGTCTTGTGAAGAGTTCTAGATGACCTTCTATGATTACGTCTACCCTGAGATGTTGAGGGCTGATTGCGCATGAGAGTTTATACACTTGGATCAGGGCACACATTCAGTGATGGATTACTCATATTGTTTTATAGAGATTCAGTGCTTCACCCCTATTATGGGAGGTGACGAGTTATCTTTGGCTAGGAAATTTAAGGATGGTATGATGTATGAAATCCGATCATAGGTGAATGTTTTTAGGCTGGCTTCGGTGATGGATATAGTGAACCGGACACTAATTACCAAGCACAATCTGAGGGAGTTGGGAGCTATGAGCCAAGGCAGTTTATCATCCATTGATGGTACTCATTTGATATAAAATAGAAATTCCCACATGGAGCTTTCACACGATGTTTCTTCTGGTATCCAGGTGGTATGCTACAAGTGTAGGAAGAGGGGGCATACAAAACCACATTACATGAAGGACCCAGTCGAGTGCCAATCCTATAACAAGATGGGTGACCTTCAAAATTTTTCAGGTGTTCTCATGATCAGTGGGTGATAGGGGTTTTGTTATCACTCCAACTTCATGAGAAGGACCGCCAGTTTCTCAACAGTTAGGGAATTGGAGTTCATAAGACTATTCAGGATAAGGAGGTGGTTATGGACATGGTAGGCAGATGATAGGATTTCAGTGATAGCATGGTGGATTAGCTCAGGGTAGTCATGCGGGGTCGTAAGCCACGATACAAGTCATACTTTTGAAGTGGAGCAGACCTAGAAAGAGTTGGATCCCAGACCCTATATGGTTAGATGTACTATTCTAGTTGCCTCAGTTTTAGATTCTTCTCTTTTTGATAGAGGGGATTCCCATAGTTTTACATCTGTTGCTATTGTGGAGAGCCTTGGGCTCTATATCTTTACTTCTGAGGATGTTATGATGCTAGAAACTCTGTTGGGGATTAAAATTACTAGTGTATGTCAGTGAAAGGAGAGCCCAATTGAGGTTTCTAGGTGTTACTTATTATGGGACTTCTATGTCTTAGGGATGACATTATTTAATGTTATTTTCAAAATAGATTTTCTAATCACTTTCTAGGCCTTTATTGACTGCTATCATTGTAGGGTGAGTTTCACATCCCTAGAGGGAGGGTCTTTTATACCTAAGGGAGAATGGGATGTCCAGGAAAGTAGAGCGGGACCTGAGCATCATGTCCTGGGAGAAATTACAACCCAATTTTCTAGTTTATATCTAGATGATAAGGGGACTTCATAGATAGACTTTCCTTCAGTTGTGGATTGTTTCAGAGATGTTTTTCTAGATGACTTTTTAGGTTTACCAGGAGAGTGAGAGGTACATTTCTCTATTGAGCTTGTTGCAAGAGCAGCACTGGGGTCCATTAATCAATATAGGATGGCTAAACCAAAGTTATTGGAGTTCAAGAAGCAGTTATATAAGTTACAGGAAATCGTTTTCATCTGACCCAATACTTCTCTTTAGGGCTCGCCTATCCTTTTTTTCAAAAAAGGTGAATGATACCCTCAAAATTTTTGTGGAATATCGGAAGCTGAACCAGTTGACAGTCAAAAACTGATACCCATTTCTAAGGATTAATGATCTCTTTGATCTATTTTGAGGAGCCCGAATGTTCATAAATATTGAATTGAGATCTAATTATCATCAGTTGCACGTTAAACCATCAGATATACCTCTTACAGACTTTCAGAGCATGTATGGTCTACATGAGTATTGGGTTATGGTGTTTGGTCTCATGAACACACCGCCAGATTTCATGGCACTGATGAATCAAGTATTCCATCCATACTTGGATTCTTTTGTGGTAGTATTCATGGATGATATCTTGGTATACTCTCGCAATCAACATGACAATTTCATCCATCTTGAGATCGTTTGGAGTACACTGATAGAGTATCAGTTATATTCTAAGATCTCAAAATTCCACTATTGGATTGATCAAATTCACTTCCTAGGTCATGTTATCTCAGATACAAGATTATCTATAGTCCCAAAGAAAGTGAGAGCATTAGTTTCATAAGATAAGATGAAGAATGTCTTGGAGGTATGGTGTTTTCAGGGGCTAGTTGGTTACTACATGCACTTTGTACAAGACTTTTCATGCTTAGCAGCACCACTGGAGGGCCTGACTAAGAAGGGTGAAAATTACTTGTGGATGGAGTCCTGCGATTCAGCCTTTCAGGATCTAAAAAGAAGATTGACTTTAGAACTAATGTTGATTTTTCTAGAGCTGGGAAAGAGTTACACTGTTTACTAGGATGCATCTTGTATTAGGATGGGGTAATGATTATATAGGGGGAATGAGCCTTTATGTATGGGTCTTGGAAGTTGAGGCCACATGAGAGGAACTACCTGACACATTATCTCGAGTTGGATGCATTTTTACATGATTTACACTATTAGAGACATTATAGTTTGGGAGATCATTTTGTTATATACACTGACCAAAAAAGTCTCATGCATGTCTTTACTCTGCATGATCTGAATTTGATACAATGAAGGTGGGTTGAGTACTTTAAACTTTTTGACATTGAGATTACATACACACCTATGAAAGGCAACACAATGGCAGATGCATTGAGCAGGAAGACTCATATACAAGCAGTTTAGGAGGCCAGTACTGAGTGGTGCCTTATAGCCATGTTCTTTGAGATTCATTTGAAGGTGAACGACAAACATGGGGAGCCATTTCATTCTTCTATATCTTTTACCTCTACTCTAATGGTTCAAGTGCAAATGAGGAGTCTATTTGATTATGAAGGCCTAATCCTATTCGAGATTGTGCTAGGAGAAGAACTGAGGAAAGTAGGAAACAATGAGATCTTGTGTTTTCATGGAGGAGTATGGGTGTCGACAAACATATGTGAGGATTTTATGTGAGATTTTCATTCCTCAGTTTGGCCAGTTAATCATGGTGTCAACATGATGTATTGAGATTTACACCATCAATATTGGTGCCCAGTTATGAAGAGGGATACATTTAGCTTTTTTATGAGATGGTCCACATATCAGTAGGTGTAGGTAGAGTATCATCGACCAGCAAATCTTTTTCAGCAGGTACTAATTCCTGAGTGGAAGTGGAATGATTTCACGATGGATTTTGTGATGGGTTCACCAAGGTCACCTTGTGGGAATGATGTGGTTTGGGTTGTTATTGACAGACTCATAAAGGTTGAACACTTCCTACCGATTAAGGAAACCTATAGTGTTGATGAGTTGGGAAGGTTGTACATAAGAGATATTTTACGTTTTCATGGGGTTTCAAACTCCATCATTTCAAACAAGGATTCCCATTTTACATATCTTGTCTAGATGAAACTACAAAGGGATTTGGGAACACATGTACTTATAATTATAACATACCATCCCCAAGTTGATGGCCAATCCAAGCCCATGATTTTGGTTTTGGAGGACATGCTTTGAGAATGTGTCCTGTATTTCAGGAGATCTTAGGAGAAACACATACCCCTAGTGAATTTTACCTACAATAATAGTTTGGAAGAAAAAATTCATATGGAACCTTATGAGGCTCTGTAAAGTAGGCCCTGATGATCACCCTTATATTGGATGGAGGCAGGAGAGGTAGCTCTTCTGGGACCTCATCTTTTTAGGAGACCACTGAGCAGGTGGAGTTGATTCAGAAGAGGATGGATATTACACAGTCTCAGCAGAAATATTATGCTGATCAATGGAGATGACCTATAGAGTTCGAGGTTAGTGATTAGGCTTTCTCACATGTCACACCGAGGTTGCGACACAGGCAGGTTAAGAGACAAAGGAAGATTTCAATGAGATATGTTGGGCCATTTTATTCTTTGGAGAGTGTTGGGATGGTTTCCAATTGATTGTAGTTACCACATATGAACTGTGCTATGCATGATGTATTTCATTTTTCTCAACTATAAAATTAATTTTTAAACCCATCTCATGTTTTCCAACTTAAGGAGGTTTAGTTGGAGGTAGACACAACCATCGATGGGCACCCTATTCAGATTGTGGATCATAAAATGAAGGTTATCTGTGGCCGGTTTGTTACTCAAGTACGAGTGTTATGCCAGCATGGGAAAGTATATGATGAGACATGAGATAGGGAGGCTGACATATGATCACAGTGACTAGAGTTGTTTAATGTTTCTTCTTCTCCACCCTCGGTAGGTCAGTTAGGGACAAATTTCTTTAAGGGGAAGTTTGTAAGAACTCAGATATTTATTTCATATATGGATCATTATTTCAGTTGGTTTTTAAGAAAAAAGAAATAATTGGGAAATTTTCTATTTACACTCTATATACTTAGGATTACATGTCGTGTACCCAGTTACTGCCTATAACTGTGTACTTTTCATGTAACGACCGAGTACATGACCATTCAGGAGACCTAGCAGACCTCCTAAAGTAGGGACTAGTTGACAGTAGTAAGTGGTGTGTACATTAAATGAACACGATGTGTACTTTTGTTTTTATTTTTTTATCAATGCAGGGTCATGTATCACATCCAGAATAGTATTCTTCTTCCCGTGTTTTGTACAGGAGAGTGATGAGATGCTGGTGAACTTCAAACCCCTACCTATTCTCTATCCGAGCTCCAATTGAAATGCCACTCGGTGCATTGGATTCCCACCGGTGAGTTCTCTCTTTCCCCATATACTTTTTCCTGATTCCTCCTCTATAGTGAGTTATCAAGGGATGACCATTTTTACATTTTTTGTAGATCTATGTTGTTTTAGGTCTATTCAAGAGCCGATGTTGAAGAGTGTTCATTTTATAACATCAAGGTAGGTGGTTTGTGCCTTTATATGATTGTATTTGGATTATATATACTAAAAGTGCCGAATACCCATGTTTAGGGTATTGGGTGTTTTGGAATTCAACACTGTTTAATACCTTATAGGGTTTGTTAGATTGCGAAAGGGTTATTTATTAGGAGTAAGTTTTAATACCTAGATTATGGGTGATTTTTCCCATATTTGATTGATAATGGATGTTTGGTCTAGAAATCATGTTAGGCTTATGTTTTTCCATGCCTCGTGTTATTAGGGTGGAGTTATTGTTTATTTTAAATTCATGTGATTCACATTGTCAAAGTATGACCAAGGGGAAATTGACTGTGAGAGATTCTCAAGGTAGGGTATTTTATGTATAACTTGTTGTTATGTTGACATAGAGGTATTGACTTTGAGAGGTGTCGGGTGTTCATAGACCCGAGGGCATAGACCATGATAGCTACCCAAAGGGTCATTATTAATTGAATGTTGGACCTTAGGGATATGAATGTGAGAGCTTCCAAGTGGTTATTATAATTTATTATTGATAAACAGACTAAGGGGTATTGACTGTGAGAGCTACCTAGGTGGTCGTTTGTAAATGATTAGTGAAATTTGGGACCAAAGGTGTTAGATTGTGTGAGATTTCCTGGAGGGTCATTATTTATTTAATTGATGATATGTTAAACAAGATGGGTTAGACTCTGAGAACTTCCCAAGAAGGTTTCTTTTGAATGCTTGATGAATGCAACGAGCCTTCGAAGAAAAAGCAAAATCTTGGACTTGGTCTTATTTGTTTGTTAGATGTTCTTTTGGGACTTCTATTTTTCTATTAAATAGGGGATATAGAGCTTAGGAAATAACCTTAGAATTCATTATTCAATGCATTGAATAAATAAAGAATGTAAATGAATGCAATTGAAAACTATAGGATCATTTACTTTTGAGTACTTCCTAGTTTATTACTTAATTTATGCCTATTACATGAAATATATATTCACTAATAGTTAGTCATAGATCTTTTGGTGGTAGCCTACTAAGATTCGTCTCACATCCTGTTTGGGTGATGATTTTGGAACCAAATAGATTATATGGTTGTAGGTATAGATATGGGTAAGCGCCCTTCTTCATCAGGTACACGATTATAGTTAGAGCTAGAGAGAATGGGACTAGGATGATGATTTCGATGCTAATGGAGTTACTTATTTTCTATACATTGGTTTTAGTATTTCATTTCCATCATTGAGACTTGTTTGGCTGTTGTCCTAGACACATGTGACATGAATCATTATATATGATCCAGTTGTTATATTACTTTCAGTATTTGGATTTTTAATTATATTGTATGGAAATACTACTTCCTATATTATTTACTATTGTTATTCAGTTGTGTATACTTTTGAAACAAGGGAATAGTTTCTCCATTATCAGACCTTGGCCCTCGCTTCTAGTCGGAAGCCTCTGGTGTTTGGAGAAATGCACATGAGGTTATGAGACCAACCAGGTTCGGGGAAACTTTGGGTGGCACCTAGAACTGGGACATAACAACAATTATAAGTTTTTATGTTAAGGTAATTACCTAAAACCATATCCATTTCCATCAAATTATTTATACAATCATCATTTGTGTGTATGTTAGACTACCAGCTTGCGAGCCAATGTCCTTCATTTTTTCATTACCATCTCTCTGGGTATTAGGTTGGATATAAAGTATATATATGATGTTTATAACATAATTATAACTATTTATTAATTGTATATTATATACCCTTTTACTTTCCATTACATAGGAGATACAATAACATCACTCATGTGTAAGGTGGACCATCGCCTTGTAAATCAATATGACCTGTATTTCACTAATGCTTTTCATGGAAGGTGATATGGGTAAAGTTAATGATTATATGTAATATAAATGACATAATTTTGATATTAATGAAATATTTATCATTTTGGAAATATAATATATAACATTTTATTTCTTAACTTTTCACTAAATGAAAGATGATAACGCCATTCGAGCAGTTGTGGACTACCTTCTTAATGAAACAATGTGACACTATTTTCATCACCACACCACATGGTAGAATTATATAATAATATTTATAAAAATAATATTTTATCTATGATATAATTATCATTATTTAATGATAAAATATTAATTACCTTTTTTTCATAATGATCATTAAAAATGGAAACGTTACTCACGCGTATGTATGACCTACCGCCTCTAGGAACATAGTGTACATTAGTTCTCAAACCATTATTCAATATTGTTTATAAAAGTACAGTTTATGTATAAATATGAAAATTATGTCATTATTATTATTATGGATATTATGAAACTATATAATATTCACTAGAACCAGATCATTCATGATGAAACACGCTGGAGAAAATAATGAAATTAATATATGAAAGAATGAAAATAATGAATGATTTTCAAATAAAGGGTGATAAGATGATATAACATGATCATATATCAGATTATTAATATTAATATGGTTATTTAATATGTTAATAGAATGTTTAGAACAAATATATAGAAGTTTAAAGAAGGTATATCCAGAAGGAAGCGTGAGGTAATAGATTTTGTATCCATTTACATTCTATTGATACTTATTTGTTATTTTAAACCAACTCACATTTATGTGGTTTATATACTTCCCCTTTGACATTTAATGTCCTGAATACTTCATTATTTGGGATATTTTGTGTTTCAATTTTAATTATTTCATATATGGGGATTTTATATAAAATCTACCAAGTGGTAAAAGTAATTGTGTAGTCTCACTTTTTTTTGATTGTTAACTTTCTATTGAAACAATAAAATTCTTGTAAAGGTTTTTATTAGAATTTAAATTTCTCTTAAATATCAATATTATTGTATGATGTATATTATTATTTCTTAAACCATATAATATTTTTATATACAGTGTTTCAAATTGAATGTTTTTTGATTAACTGGGAAAATATTGATAAATCTATATCCTTTACTCAATCTGGATATTTGATGATATGAAATATGGTTTATGAATTAAATAAATTATTTGATATATGAGGAATTATTTGGACATAACTTACATGGATTGGGTATCATTTATAAAACCCCCCTTGATTCATTGGTTGTCTCATGAGACAAATCTGTTTGTCAAATCAGATGGGTTTTTACCAATTATGTTTTAAACTATCATGATGATAGATCTTGACTGTAAAGGTATCATGTTCCTTGGAAACATGACATCCAATAATTAATAATTTCATTCCTTCAATTTTTTTATTATTATTATCCATGTCATTTTCACAATAATATTATCTTTTAATATATTTAATTATTATATTATAGATTTGAATGGCACATGTATTTAGTTAATCACATTTCCACAGTGATTATGCATGATTGATTAATGATATATTTTGTTATACTTAACCGTTATTAAGTATTTTATCCCACCATTATTTTGATTCCTTTCCCCAAGATATATAAAATAGATCTTTGAATAATGATCACGGAGGAAGTTCTTTTTTTTATTTGTTATTTTTTTTCATTGCCCAATGTAAAATTTGCATCATGCATTTATCAAGTTCTTTAAAACTACGTAATTGATGGGGCCTTTTGGATTTGACCCATTGTATCTATTCCAATGTAATAAATTAAGGCACCAACTCTATGTTACTAGGTTGGTGTTGTTACATATATAGTGTCCAAGTTTCTATCAATTGAGGCCTTAGACCATGGGTGGTCCCTGAGGTGGTGTCTTCATTTATTCCATCATATTGGGTTACTCCTTCAATTTCATTAAATAATCATGAGTTTTATTTCTTTATTTTACAAAAATGAAGCATTTTTTATTTATTTTGAATAAATTACCATAGTTATTCTTTCTGATTTTTTTATATATGGTTAGTTGGATCTTCCCCCCCTTATTATTTGATTCTTCTTCATTAAGTTCCATGATTCATTTCTTATCTCCATGTACAAGTAAAAATTATAAAAACTCATTCTTTACTTTGAAAACAAACCAAATGAATTCTTTATAATTCCCAATGTCTTAAATTTATAGATATATTTAGTGATGTGATTTCAAGGAAATAAATAAATTTATTAAAACCATTGATAACAATACAAATGAAATTCCTTGAAATAATTTTGAATTTTTCCTCATATGTTTTGATAGATAAACTATAATTTTTTTAAGCACTAAAAATTATCTCTCTATATTGGAATGATTTTTTTCAAGGGAAATATTTGTTAATAAATATTTTCATTAAGTATTCTCAATCTATTTCTTCAAAATTATTTTTCAACTTTGTATTCATGATAAATTTGTACCATTTAATAGATTATACTACTAAATAGTAGGTTACCATAATAAGTTCCTTTTTTTAGAACAATAAATAATGAGAAATATCTTTTCCAAGGATATGAAACATTTTTCTTTAATAAGTGGATTAGAAGATCACCAAAATGTTTATTTTCATTTTTGTATAAAGGATTCAATTGATAATTTCTCTTACTTGGGTGAAGTTTAATTTTTTACATGGTCATGGTTATTATTCATAACCTAAGACAACTAGGTATACATTCCTAGGAGGTTTTAAAATACACCTCCTTTTATATTCTAAATTTCATTCAAACAATTATTTCATTATACATCACATGGTTTATTTGCCTAGTTTTCCCAAGTTCCTACAATTTTCTAAAATAAAAATAGTTATAACAAAAAATAAGTCAATAAATCATGGTTAATAACTTATTTAATTTCATAAATCAATTAAAAAGTCTTAAAATATGTTATCCTTAAGTTTATCCTATGTTATCATTTACTAACCTAATTTCCAAATTAAATAAACATTTATTTGATTCCAAATACAATGAACCAATTTTTATATAAAAATTTGTTAAATAATTTTTTAGATAAAAAAATAATAATACATTCATTAATCAAAAGGATTAGTACCTTTGGAAAAATATTTTCATAAAAAATGAATATATATGAAATTTTAAACATTATTTTAATCCTTCTTCACAATCCTCGTAAAAAATTTCATATTCCCTTTAATATATGTAATCAAATGAGGAAATACATCAAGTAAAGGATCATCTAAAATCCTATTAAGTGGAGTGATAATATTGATGTAACATTATAGATGAATAAATGAGGGAACATGGGTGGGAATATTAATCATTATCCTGTTATTTCCTTGAGATCATCATTATAAGAATGAATGAATCAATTTAATGAGACATGGAAGGTAACACGTGCATAAAAATGAAACATCATAAACAATGTGTACAATTATAAAGCATAAAATGTGATCAAAGCTATCATTATGTTTACATATAACATATGAATACAAATATCATAATATAAACTGTAAAAAAATCATGTGCCACGTTCAAGCATAAATTAAACAATATCATGAGATAAATAACCATACCTAATTAATTTAAGGAATATATAATTCTTGTCCCACCTTTTACATTATAAAAGACTCATAATCATTCATTCCCTATATAATGAAAATATTTTTCAATCACAAAAATAAAAAAACATAATAATAGAAGAATGAGTTCTATAATTGTTCTATAAGGAATATATTGATTAATATAACATATAAGTTCCCTATAATAATATGTGAAGACCTGATTTTTTATGTTTAAGGACTATATTAATAAATAAAAGATCTTATTTCAGGGAGAGGATGTGAATAAATCTTAGATGAATAAGATAGAGTTTTACAGAATTTTTTTTTTATAAAAAAATCTTGAATGTATATTATCATTCATCCCAATGAAGTAATAGCAAGTGAAAAAATAGGAATGAAAAGTAAAATAAATTTATATGGGATTTATAAGACTCATTTTTAAGAGTTAGTGAGAGAGTGAAAGAGGTGATAAACCCCAAATGAAAGAGTTGGGTTTGAGACTCCACAAACCTTAGGTTCTATTTTGTTTCATCACATTTATACTTCATGTATAATAAAATTATGTTTATTAAAACATTAATCCATGAGTATATTATATCCACATTTCATTATTGATCAATTACAACCATTGGAATTTATTTAAAACTATTTCATTACAGAGAGAATGAATCAATGCCATCTTTATTAGAATTTTCTCAATTGTGTTTTGATTTCTTGGTATTAAATATTTTTTCTATAAACTATTAAAATTAAAAATTAAGCATAAAAGTATATAAATTTACATGTATATATATATATTATATTATATTTACTAAATATCCATGAATATGGTGATAATTAAATAATTTACAATTCCCTTTTTGATGGTAAAACTGAATATTAATGAGATGTGTCAAAAATAGGAAGATAGAGTATATATATTTTGATTAGTTTAAAATAATTATACAATATCATTATACACTACTAGATAATTTAGTATTTGTGGTCGGTAGAATTGTGAAACCACCGAATAGAGGAACCAATCATATTACCCAATACCAATCGAATCCCCACATGCCCTTGATTAATCCCCAAACTACCTCTCCCCCACCCCTAAATCTTTTCTCATCCCAAACTCATACCCACCCTTGATTCCACTCCTTTCTGACACACAACTCCACCGCCCCCATTTTACCTCTTTATCCAATCATAACCCCTCCACACCACCTCCCCTACCCTCCATATCTCAATCTTATTCGATGAATTCCAGACTCCCATGACCATGAATAACAGCTCATACCCAAAAAACTATACCCTCATTCCCTAGAATCATCCACACACCCCCTTTAATCCTACCAAAATGACCCATAATTAAAATTCTTGTTCCCTTAGAAGCACCCCACACAATCTATTATCAGTCAATACACCCTCATATTATAGACCAATGGTTTTCCAGAACCTAATGCCCTGTTACAACTTCTCTCTATTCAATAATAGTCACCCATGACTGTGACCCCTATTATGGTAAATTTATAGGCCACAAACCTTATGTTCTTTGAATAAATACATGTATTAACTAAATATCTTTTTTTCTCTTGATTAATTCATTAGTTATATGATATTGTTGGTTTTTTTTGGATTTATGTGTTTTAAAATTTTCCATTGGTGATTCATTGAATTTGAACCCTGAATTAAATGAAAATTCATGATTATATTCCTCTTTAATCGAGTTTTCATAGTTTTTGAAATATTTTATGAGAAATAATTATTTGACTTACTAAATTTATACATTTATTAGAATTTAAAATTTTATAATATTTTATTTAAATGTGATACTATTTGATAACTAATATATATATATATTTCATAAGTTAGCATTAAAAAATCATTTATTTCTAAAATTTGTAATATATATATATAATGATTATTTTAAATAATATGTGTTCACTATATATATATATATATATCAATTATAGTTATATTAATTTTAAGTATTTCTCTTTGAAACATAAAAATAGTTATGTATTAATTTTTAAACTTTTATGTGTGCATATATATTTATAAAAAATCTTATTAGTTATTTTATTTTAAAAATTATATAACCATTTATTCATATTTTTATACATATTTTCCCAAAAGTTTATTTTTAATATATATTTATTCACAATTACTTTGTAATAGAGAACAATATTTATATAATATATTATTTTGGTTATTTGTGATAACTACAACCTATCAGTATAAATTTATTTATTTTTTTGAAATTTCTAATAATAATTATTTATGAATGTTTTGAGTGTTAAATTTTTTGTTTAGTTGTATTTGATAAATATTAATAATTATTGTTTATATATATTTTTTCTATAGGTAAAAATATGGATAAAAACTATATTGATCTAATAAATAGATTTTCTAATGAATATTTTGAGTGGTTTTAGCAGTTTATTGATTTCACCTATGAATTTAAAATCAATTTAATTATTTTCCAATACAGAAAATGTGATAATAGTTTTCTCTTCAAAAGAGACACTTTTTGGAAAATATATTTAATATATTTATGTAACTATAAGGCATGGATACATCGTTGAAAGGAATCTATTCAATATCAATGATAAAAAAGTGTTCAAATGGATGTTGATACAATAAGAGTTGATTTGATCAATATAATGATTAATAAAATGATACGTTAGTTGCAATGTGAAGTGAGTTATATTTTGAATGGTGATATTGGAGGGTGTAATCCTCATTCTTATAATTATTGAGATGTATTAAATTTATATGAAATTATAGATGATGCACATACTAAATTATATATTGAATACCATTGATTTTGTAAATGTTCATTCACTATTGAACTATTTCACTTTTAGACCCTAAATTAGTGGAAAAAAACTTATTCTATATCTTAGTGGTACTGTTACAGAAGTTACTCTCTATTGGAGTGAATATTCCAAATTCATACTACCAAGCTCGAAATTTGAAGAAAACCTTTGTTTCATATATGATTCCATTGATGTCTTTCGTAAAAAATATATGTTATTTAGATGGCGAGAGCGGGAGACCTAGATATGGAATATGGCAATTGATATTCTCGGTTTTTTGGGAATTTTATTTTATTTCAGAAAAAGAAATCATTTAACCCTGATTGGGAATTCACATACAAAGATGATTGATCTTTGTTGAAGGACTCAATCAATGCTTCAGATTCTCACGAATCCTCGAACTTGAGGAAAAAGGGTTTATGTTTTGTGGAGGCACTTACAGGTTCATGAGATCCAGTGTTGGAGGAATTATCAAGATCTTTTAATGTCACAAGACTCAAGAATAGAGGTTTCTCAATGGCGGAAGATCTGGAAGCTTTTCAACAATGAATTATCCTTCGAAGGTTCTCGATCCCAGGCTGAGTCTTTTACTCAAATGGGGATCGACCTTGGTCCTTCGCTGACCTCAACAACCAGGTGTCCCACTATTGGGGAAACCAGTATTGGAGGTTAATCCCAGTCAAGAGAGGTTACTGCAACATCATACTTAACTCCAAGGATTCGATGAACTAAGCTTGGAAATTTAGTAACATTCAACACAAACCTAGAATTCTTAGGTTATCTAAATGGAATATCAATTTTAATCCTTTCAACCTCATGTTGTTCAATTCCCAAATATGGGTTACATTTCATGGTTTCAAATGGGTTTATTGGCACCCAAGTACCCTCAATGACATTGTATCATTACTTAGTATCCCCATAAAATTGAATTAGAAGAACTTAGATGGTGAGTTGGGTTTCTATGCTAGAATACTAGTGGATGTTAACTGGGAAATAAAATGGCCTAGAAATATTTCCTTTCATGAAAATGGTAGCACATCTGAAGTCAAAGTGGAGTATGAAGACGTTCCTCCATTTTTGTGATGTTTGCAAGATAGTGGGACATTCTATTTCTAACTACAGGGTTCTCTAGAAGAAGGTCAATGTTAATTCTAAGGCCTCATATTGGAATTCAGTCAATAAGAAGAGAAAGAACATTAATTTTCTGGTTGAAAAAAATTATCCATTAATAAACATAATGATCCACCCATAAAGATCCAGCCTCATTCTTCTGCTCGTTTCCTACCTCAAGTTGGACCTTCTTCAATAGCGAAGCACTCATGGGTGACTCAGTGGAGGAAGTAGAGAAGGAGAAGGATGAATTTCCATTATCTCCTTAGAAGTTATTTTCTCTATATGATCAAATTATGTTATATGATATTTCAATTGATTTATATAATCTGGTATTTATTCTCTAAAAGGAATAGAGGAAAATTGCATTCTCTAGGAGCTTTATAATGACAGTAGTGACTTAGTAAGTCTCGTGAAGGAATGGTATGACCCTTATAATCCTAAAGGTTTTTCCATCTAGGAAGATTCACTCTACTCCCTGATGGTGCACTGGTGACTGCCACTATCACAAAATCTCCAACTACCATAGGGATTTCAAATCCTGCAGAAGCTCCTCCTATCTGGGCAGATCCACCCCCATCTGATGGTGCACCAGATACTGTTACAGTCAGAACAATTTGAGATACCAAAGTTACTTAAAAACCTATAAAATTTCATGCACTATCTAATTCTAATGTTATAGTAACTGAAAGTATTCCAGTGTCTTCATATTCTGCATATATAGAAGCTTCACCCACGGTATGTGCCAGAGTTGGAGTACCATCACCTGAGAACTCTTTTCAGGTTGGCGATGCTAATTATGTATCCCCTCCCCGGATTCTCAAGGTGTTAGTTCGGATTTAAATAAAGCCAATACAGGCAGAGATGATAGTGATGGTATTACTCATAGGCCCATGGAAGGTAATGGGGGCAGTGGTCTCCTCATCAAAATTGGAAAGGGAGAGTCAAATATCAATGACCTCAACTAGGTTGTTCCCAGCCCCAAAAAGAAAGCTGTAAGGCCTCCCAAAGATGAAAAGAAAAAACTATTTGGATCCAAAAATGGAATTAACACCATACTCATGTTTAAATGAAGACACTATTCTGGAATTGTGAGGTGATGGACAATCGAGACACAATCAGGTCCCTTAGGCTATTCATTCAACTTCCTAGGCCTCTTATTTCTGGTATCTATGAACCTAATAGGGTATTCTCTTCAAGTATTTCAAATTTGAAAAAATTCAGGGTTTCATTTAGTTAACAATGATAACTATTTGTTAGATGTTAAAAGGATATGGTTTATGGAATATAACATCATATCTGATATCTCCTTGGTGGCTTGTAGTGAATAGCAGATCACCTGCTCATTCAGGTACCTTGGATCTCATTATTTTTGTTCCTTAGTATATACCTATAAAAATTACCTAGACATCAGAAGATTATGGTTGGATATTGAGGATATCAATTCATTTTATTATGATCCCAGGCTGGTCCTTGGGGACTTTAATGCCATTATGAAACTGGATAAGAAATTGGGGGCCATGTCTAATGCAATTTCCCCTAGAGAGTCAAAAGCTTGCACTGATTCTAATGGGAGTTTTGAAATTAACTTGGTTAGAGATAAATACACTTTGTACTAAAAGGTTTTGAATAGTTTTTTTCTAGTATAAATGATAGGGCTTCTGTCAATAAAGATTGTCTGGATGCTTGGGGCTCCATTTCTAGAACAACTTTATCCAGAATCAACTCAGATCATCACCTCACATTGTTTTACATGTGGGACAGGGATCCTAGGACTCCCTTACATTTTTGGTTCCACAAGGAATGGATTATGAACTCGAAATGTAGACCCATGGTTGAAAATATGTGGAATTAGATGGATTATAAGTAGGATGAATTTTCTTTTGTTATCAAGATTAATCTCCTTAAAAGTGCTCTCAAAATTTTGAGCGAAGACCGATTTAACTACCTTGATCATGAAATCTCATCCCTTGAAGTTTCTCTCTATAATTTTCAGAAGAAAATCACCCTGAATGATTTCTCTAATGGTGGTCAATGAGAATCAGTGAGTGTGTCTAAATTGAATAATCTTATGAATCTCAAGGATGCTTTACAAAGAGAAATTTTCAGGGCCAAATGGTTGAAGGATGTTGATAGGAATTCCAAAGATTTTAATTCAATTCATAAAATCAAGAAGGTCTCTAGGCCTTTATTATTGATTAAAAATGGGGATCAGATTATCGAAAATAGGGGGATATATCGAATCATGTGATTTATTATTTCAAGGAACATTTTAGAAGCCCTTCCCATCCTTCTGATCCTTTGGAGGGTATCATTACTAGACTTGTGAGTCATGAATATAACACTAATCTAACCTCTATAACCTTGAATCTTGAGTTTAAAAAAGAGGCATTTAGCCTTTAATTTGAAATTTTTCCGGGATTGAATGGATTTTTTCCATTTCCAAAAATATTGTGACATTATTCAAAATTATGTCTACATGCTTTTCATTCATTTTTCAAGGTGGGTGCTCTTCCTCATGGTGTAAAAGCTTAGTTCCAAGCATTGATTCCAAAAGTGGAAAATGACAATGAAATACAACTTTTCAAGCCAGTTTCTTTGGTTAAAAATATTTTTAAAATCATTTGTAATATTTTTTTCTACAAGGTTGGATCTGATTGCAAGAAGGATTGTTTTTCCTAACCAGTTTGGTTTCATTAAGTGAGGGTCTATCCAGAATTGTCTCATCACCACTTCAGAATGGTTGAATATATTAAATAAATCCACCAGGGGTGGAAATATTTCTCTCAATATTTATTTTAGGAAATCCTTTTGACACAATGAATTGGGGATTCATTTTCAAGGTTCTTGATATGTTTGGTTTTAATTGTATCATTATTGATTGGATCAAAACTATTTCCAGCTCTACTCACATCTCCATCCACATTAATGGGTCTCTAGAGGGGTATTTTGATTATTCCAGAGGGGCCAGATAGGGTTACCCTCTTTCTAACATTATTTTCTCCCTTTTAGAGGATTACCTTAGAAAATTTCTTTCCATTATGGAAGGTAATAACAAAATGAATGTTATTAATGTTGTTTGATGTCTAGAAGCTCCTAATCACCTGCTCTAGGATGATGAAATCATCCTTTTTGCCCTGTGTGATTAGAGAAATATCATGAATATCAAACGGGCCCTTTCTCATTATTCTCCCATTTCTGGTCAAGAGATAAGTTGGGACAAATCATTTGTTTACTTTGGCTGGAATATCTCTACTCCCAAAAAATGACATTGTAAGAGAGTTTTTCATTCATGAGGGGACCATTCCATTCAACTATTTGGGGTACCTTTATTTTGGTGGAGGCCTAAAGCTTTCTATTTTGTAGATATCCATAGAAAAGATAGAAATAAATTGGATACTTGGAAGGGGAAAATTCTCTCCATGGTTGGAAGGGTTTTCTTTGTTGAATTTGTTATTGTATCCATGTCTTTTTACTCCTTTATGGTGTATAAATGGCATATTCCTATTATAAAGAATATCAATGTTTTTATTGATAATTTCATCTGGAGTTAAAAAAATTCTTGAAAGTAAATTGGCTATGGGTTCTTTGGATAATATTTGCAAACCTTATGATGCATGTGGTTTAGGAATAAAAAATATGCAACTTTTTACTGATTCTTTGCAAGCTTCTTTTATGTGGAGACTCTTCAATAACAATACTGAGGCTCTTTTATTCCTATGGATTAAATTTATGAATAGGATTAAGATTGGTGATTTTAATTATCTTGAATCCCCAATGTTTCTTTCATTAAAATACATATTTTCCTCAATTGATTCTCACTCAATGAGGTTAGTCTCCAAGGACTCATCTCTTGACCTTTGGAGAGCCAACTGAACTAGTACTCATCTTGATGATTTGATTGTAGGTGAAGAATCAATATTGGATTTGAAAATTTATATCAAGGAGTTGCTTGGAAACATAGAGGTCCTTCCGAATCAAATTGTAAATATTGTTAATGATTATTGATTCTCTAATAGGGAAGACTTATGGGCATGGTAGCTTGCTACTAATGGTTTGATTTCCTCCATGTTTTATTGCATGTTTTCTTTACAATGCAACATATATTATCAGTGGATGGAGGGGTTGTTCATGAATTATATCAGACCCTCCAGATCCATTTTTGGATTGAAGAGTTTCTCACCAGAAAATTCCAATAGATTTTTATCTCCAATCTTGTGTATTTTCCTTATGCTCTGCATGTCCTCTTTTCCACAAGGATAGGGAGGATGCAGATCATATTTTCCTCAACTGTGTTGCTGCTGCATAGATTTGGAGAGCCTTTGGAGACCTATTTGAGGTCTCTCTACTATATATGATATTCATCCATTACTTCTTGCAGAGCTGGGGGTGCTTTTCTCTGTCTAGTCAGTTTCATAACATCTTCGTGATTACTACTTTAGAACTGCAGCACTATACCTGGTACACCCAAAATCAAGTTCTTCATGCTGGAGAGTCTTTCTCATCTCGCAGTACATTATCTCGAGTTCTTGTTGTGGTTTGTGAGGCCTCTACTCCAAAAAAAGAATTTTTATTCCAACTCAATTAATGATCTGACTATTCTAACAAGAATTAGTGTCATTGGTGCTTTTTGGTCACCATATGAAACATTAGAAGTGTTATGGAATCAATCACTTCTTGGATGGATTAAAGTCAACTTCAATTGAGCTTTTCATAGTAATCTAGGTCCCTCTGAATATGGAACTATCTTTAAGGATCATAGAGGCGCCGTTCTGGGGTGTTTCTATGGTTATTATGGCTTTGAATCCTCACATGAGGCTGAGATGCTTGGAATTTTTATTGTGGTGGAGTAGGAAAAAATACATGGGTGTAATAATTTTTGTCTTGAGAGTGATTCTACTACCATTGTTTCTACTTTCAGGTTGGGATGTTTTCACTTATCTTGGAAGCTCACTAATCATTGGATCAATTTATTGGACTCTCTTACTCTACAAACCATATCATCACTCATACTTATGGGGGATATAATTTGGTGGTGGATGGCCTTATAAACAAGGGGGTTAATGGTGTTAATTTTATCTTGCATGATTAGATTATTCATGAGTTATTACCTATTCTTAAGAGGTATTGTGATAAGATTCTCATTTTTAGACTTGTGTACATTTGTTCTTTTTTGTTCAATAAATGAGCCTCGATTTTCTAGGAAAGGTCTCATCTCTTTAAAAAATATATATTTTATTTAGATAATATAATGTTCAACTGAATACTTATACTATTTATTACCATTATATGTGGAAGGAAAACTAGATTAACCAGTGTAGTAAAATTCGTCTTGGTAGAGTATAGAATCAAGGGAAATATATGAACACTATGTAGATGTGTCAATTCCCACTGAAATAGATATTGAATATATTCTTCATTTATTCTAAAATTGATAAACCGAGAATGTGAAATTTAGAAATAAATATATAGGCTGATAAGTTAACTCACTCAATATTATTTTGCAAGGAAAGAGTTTGATTAAGACACTAATATTTTTCTTAGGATAGTTATAATTTTCTACTGGTCTTGGTAGTAGATGGTTTTAATCCATTTAGTTCTATGGTTGGTGTAACAAATAGTATGTGTCCATTGGTGTTGGTTTAATATAACCATCCCTATTGGCTATGTATGAAGGAAAATTTTTTGTTACCTTTCACTCTTATGAATAAAATAAGAATACATAATGAAAAAATTGATGTTTATATGAATGTTTTGATGAATAATATATAATAATATTTATTATATGGTGTGATACATTCTTATTTGATATATAAAGAAATGTTTAAACATTAAGAATATTTTTTATAGACAATTAATTAATTCCCAACATATTATAACTTAGTAGGTTGTAGTAAAAATGGATAATTTTCCTACCGTTTTTGTAATAAAAATAAGAAATCAATATAGATTAATCATGATAGATAATAGGAATAACATGTTCAAAAATTATTTATTCCCCTAATATAAATGTTTATAAAACACAATGTGATTTTTTATGGGAACTGATGGAATAAACCAAAACTAAAAATATTGTCCAGGGATTAAATTATGGAACAAATTTATCAAGATAATATTTTCACAAAGTATGATTTTTAGGATTTATGGGTTCTTGTTGTGATCCATTCCTACTATAAATAAACAATAATATCATAATTAGAAGAAGAAAATTATTTTTTTTTCAAATTTATTATTGGAAAGATAATATTGTAAGGAAAAATTTAGATGTAAATTACATTTCTAAAAATGTCTGTGATAATATAATACGCACCATTTTGAGCATCAAGCAGAAATGAAATGATAATGCCAAAATTGGACCTGATTTGCAAAAAATAATATTGAGAAACCATTTACATTTATTGATCAGTGAGGGTAATAGAGAATATATGCCTACTATATATTACATTATGGGTAAAAATAAAAATATACATTTATTATAATTTTTAAGAGCATCATGGCTCTTGATGGTTATTGATCTAATATTTATAACAATTTCAATGTGGCGAGCATGAAATTAAAGGGGTTGAAAAGTCATTATAATAATATTATACTTTAATAATTAATCCCAATTACAATTCATGTTTTTTTACTACCCATATTGACGAGCTATTGATTGAAGTTTCTATTTTTTTTAAAATACCTCTAATCAGTAAATCAATGCATTATTGATTTGAAAAACTAAAGGATAAGATTTTTCATACACAATGTTACTTGGAGAAACTATTTGTACCTTCATTTTTTTGATTTTATGGTCCATATAAATGTACTTTTTACATGTGAATTCATTGTTGGAGGTCACACGGAATTCAAGTGAATGAATCTAATAAAGAAATAATTAAATGCATGGAAATAATATGCACTTAAAAAACCACTTTTTGTAATAGTAAAATTCATTGGGTTATTTTCTAGATTAATACAACATTTTTTGTTCTATATATATTGATGTGGCCAAAATAAAATTTGATAAACCCTTTTATATTGACACTTATAAAATTTGGTTAGGGGAACCAATTAATATAGGAAATGATTAAAAGGATCCATCTCATAAATTTATGTTAATCAACACTTTGGTAGTAATTCCACAAATATAGTAAGTCATATGGTTAATATATTATTCCTTATGTTTTTATATTTAATTTTTTCCTTATCTTTTATTGTGATGTAATTTAGGATGCAGATCACTGGTTTGAAAGAGGAAAGACTTAATTCTAGTAATCCTCAAATATAACAATTTTATTTCAACACATTTCTAGAGTGGTTCATGAAGGAAATATATAGATACAATTGGATTAATAATTTTATGAGGTGAATTATCAGAACCCTCTATCCATTGAATTATGTGAAATTTATAGATTCAAAAGATGCATGAATGAGGTTCTCATAAAATGATTGAAGAGCTCAACCAACTAGATGATGTTCCATTTTTTGAAACTCAGCATTGCATTCCATTTAATGCTAATGTATTTTGATTTCATTTAAGATATGTTGACATGAATTGTGAAATGAAATATAGTGGTGTTTTTTGTTTATCTATTGACACATGCCATTATTATTTACTGATGAGGGAAATTATTGAGGTTATTTATGGAGGTGGATAAAAATATATATTATTTAGGTTTGATTGGGTCAATCAAATTCTGGAAATGAAAGTGTACCATTTATAATTTACATTGGTAAAAAATAATAATATATTACATAAATATGGATTAGTAAGAAACTATCCCATTATAATTGAATAATATATAGAGGGGGTTTACTTTTTTAACCCCGATTTGAATTGGAATGTTGGGGTGAAAATTACTACAGGGAGGGATTTTATGATTAAATGACTGGAACCTGAAATTATTGGATTTCTTGAGAAAACACCTAACCAAACCACTATTTTTGTACAAAAATAATATATAAAATAGTATAATGAGATAGTTAAAGGAGATATGATAGATTTATATGATGAGTGAAATATTTTCTATAATTTTTTTCTAGTTAAATATAAAAAAACAAAACGTTTTTAAAAATAATTCTAAATTATATAAATAAAAATTTATTAGTTTAAATTTGTTTTTTATAAATATAGACATTTCACTAGATGATCAGGGTGATTTATCTAGTGTTGGTGGTGTACATGTTTTCATTTTTTATATTAATTTACCATAATTATCAATATGTAAATTCTCCAAATATGATATTTCTTAATTAAATTAATTTTGTTATTATTTAATGCATTATGAGTTTATGTTTATATATATTTGGGCTCTATTCTAGTATATAAATGGTTCTTGGTAGAAGGGTTCGATCTTGGAACTTTAGTACCAGAATGGATGTATACTTTGATAACACTTTTCATCTAGTTTGAGTGGGGTGATAACATTTAATTATCATTTAGGGAATATATTATGAGACCCTCACATATTTTCTATAATGAATAATTAGTTGATTTCATTCCTTAAGGATATGATTTATAGATTATAGAGGGATATTCAAGTAAAATTATTGTATAATTTTTCTTGAAAATATTTTTATAATTATCATAGCCATTAGAATTTTTTTAAATAAGATAATTTAACATCCTATCAATATGCGTCTTAATCAGTGTGAATTGCCCAAATTTTAATGTTATGGATATATTACAAGTTAATGGTTATGAGAGATCAATAAGAATTTTTTTTCTGCATGCTAGAAAATATACATTGAGTCATACTAGGCATTCTTCGCACCTAATGGTGGGATATGGTTGTGTTTTTTTGAGTGAGGTAGTGATGGAGAAATTTATTTATTTTAATATATAAATGATTTAATTTTATTATATTTATAATAATTGAACACATTGAATTTAAACTGTGTTTGGAAATCATTCACATAATTAGGTGTGTCAAGGAACACTTTCCAGACTTGTCACTCAGAATCTATCAATAATTAGACATAATGTAAGTTTATAATTCATTTCTCTTTCATGTATTTAAAATATTATATTATAACATAAATATAAATAAATAATTGGTGGTCACATTTATTATAGCTACAATAGTTATGTTATCCCACCGATCAGATAATAGTATGGATAAGGGCTCTTCCGGAAGGTGATCTCTTTGTTTTCAACGTTATAGTATGAAAACCAGTTAGTAAAAATTGTATTTCTCTTATATATATATTTTTAAATTTGTTCATTAATTCATTACGTATATTCAATATTCTTGGGTTGATGGTGAGTTAGAAGAGCTGTCATATGGGAAATGAAATAGTATTATGCATAGAGATGAGATATTTTAGTATTTCCTGGGGTGTGATAGTCAACGTTACTCAATTACCCATGGAACATGAGTACCGTGACACATTGTTTTCAGAGAAGAGTTGATGGGTGAATTCATTGACATAGGGATACACACATAGGCTGAGGTATATTTTGTAGTGCATACTATGTAATGTAGTATGGATGATAAGTTTTAGAAACTATGGGAAAAGTATAAGGAGATATTATAAAATATTCTAGTATATATAAATGAGGTTATGCTGCAACTTTTAGTTGATAGTGAAAATGTGTTAGTGATATAGGTTAAAACGAAAATAAGTTATAATCACACTAATTTTGGTTGATATGCTTATAATATATATATATATATATATATATTATTGTAGGTTCTATATGAAACTAGCAGGAATCATCTTGAGTCTATAAGGGATTTGGACGTGATAAATCAAATACATGACATATTTTCCATTACTTATTTTATCATTTATTGCTTCAATTTAGATAAATAATTAATGTTAATTTTTTATTTATAACATTTTAAAAGTAAAGAAAAAAATGTGTCTCAGATTTTCAAGCCAAACTTTAAGATTAAAAAATTATCCAAAATTGTCGTGAAATCATAGGATAATATCCCCAAATAATTTTGTGAAATATACATACTAATTCCACATCAATATGAGTTTTAAATTTCAATAGATGAATATAAATTCATTTTTAGAGTTTTAAAACAAAACAACATTCACGTGGAAGTAAAATCCATAGAAAATTACCTTGTATTGACATTAAATCATAAAAAAATATCAATTATTTATTTAGGACATGTTTGAGTAGACTATAGACCAATATGATATGTGATATATTCATACTGATTGAATAATCTATTTTTAAATATTTGACAGTCTTTAAAAACGTGTCTTATATAGAGACCCTACATTTTATTGCATGACTATTAGTATAACACCCAATGAATTTAAAAGTAGAATTAATATAAAATTCATGAAACACTAAGTCTCTACCAAACAAAACTTTATTATAACCTAACCAATAAATATAATTTTTCCACTTCTGAAATTTGAATTTCAAAAAAATGATATACAAGATTGCATTCAATATGATATGTGGAGTCTGATAAGAAAAAATAAAATTTTTATGAATAGCAAGATACCCTTATAAATAGTAATGAATAGTAAGTTGGTCATAATAATAAAAACACCACCCATGAATGTATAAATTCAATTTAGAAATCTTATAAGTAAGAAAACCATCATATTATAGGTATAGGTATTTCTATATGTCATAAATATTTTAATTACAATTTTATGACAAATTTTATAATTTAAAATGGAAATGTATTTTAAAATAATGTAATCATAAATTTTTAATTTATTATATTATTTTTATAATATTATTTTATGGCACCTTGATTAATTTCTAAAGTGATATAAAACGAGTTATAATTTTAATGTTGTTTTTATGGAATAAATTATGATTTTATTTAAAAATTAAATTAAAAAATATTTAGGAAAATATTTTCAAAAAATATATTTCATTATTTCATTATACACATTGAAAAATGGTTTGGGTGAATTTTTGGTATTTTTTTGAAATACACAAATTTTTGATGAGTAGTAAAATACGGTAATTTACTGTATATTTACATTATTAGTTAAATTCACTATTCCTAGCATCATGGATGATGTAAGAAAACTTGGTTCAAACTAAAATTCATTTATTACTATTAAGGGTCTCATGATTCAACACTTTTGGTTGTCATTAGGGAAATAATAAAATAAAGAATAGGATATTCAAAAGTTACTCCTCTCATCCACTATATAACCCCCCTCACTACCCCTTCTCTTCACTTCCATAAAGATTTATGACTTGTCTAATTTATTCAAAAATATCCTCCCAGTCTCCTACCCAACATCCATCATCCCTTGGTCTCATAAAAAGGCCAAAAACTCTACCCTAAAAAGGCTCTCATGGAATATTACTTCAAGAGGTAAACACCTCTTTTAATTTTTATTATTTCAAATTTATTTTATATGGTATGTATTTCAAGTTTCTATACCATGTTATTATTTCAATTTTTTATCTCACTATAAAATATTATGAGTATTTTATGGATGGATGACCCCTATCCTAATTCTTTTTAATGTTTTCTAAAACCTTGTTGCATAGTCGTTATGCCACAGAATTTTTGCCTCAAAATCCCTCTCTATTTTATGAACTCTTTTTATGTTATGCTCTTTTATTTTCAATTTTATTACTTTGGGATATGTAATTAAATATCCACGTTAATATTCATATTATGTATTAATTATTAGATACCCCTTCTTTCTCATCAAAATATTTTTTTAAATTTTTATGGGACGTTGTTTGGCTGCAAAATTTTCATAATGGATTTCTCAACTTTTCTTTTATTTTGAGTTCCTTTATTTCCGTTTTCATTCCTCACCTCCTTTCATCCAAATGTTGTGATGAATACAGTACCTTAATTTTATTTTAATTTTGTTGTGGTAATGTAATAATTCCACATCATATCTCATTTTCCCTTTTTTTATACTAGAAATGAAATCACCATCTGAGATGTGTTAACTTATCACATACAAGGACAATAAGTTTTTAATTTCTATTACCATACTCAATTATGGTCATAAAACCATTTTTATGGCTGAAACATAATGTAATATACGAATTATAGCTTAATTATGTTTCTGGAATCTTTTTGTATACATGATATTAATTTCTAAATAGAAATGAGTTCGTTGTGATAAAAAACTGCCAATTAACCCAAATAGTTATCATTAATGTTTTATATAATAATTCATCTTTAATACCATTAACCAAATGAATTTTATAACCGTGTAATATTATATTTTTTTACTAATAATATTCAACTCCCATTCTAGACAACAATTCACATTCTACATGTTTATCCGTATATAAATATAAGTAAACTGATCAAGAAATCCAAGGAAGAAAACACTCAAGAAACAATGAAATCGAACCTCCTAAACCCATCAAGAAGAACATGAATGAAGTTGATAAGGGCAGATTAAATCAATTATATAAATAATATGGTATTGAATTAGAAATTTATGAATTTAAATTGGTTATCCACGAAACTAAGTTCTAGTGGAGAACTCCAACACACTTAATGTAAGGGGTTTCTTCATCTCAATCCCATTTTTTTGAGATATTATGTATTCACTAATAATACTTGTGTATGTTATATGTATACTTACCATTTATGTTTTATATCATTATTCTAATTATTTTCAGGATTTTTAATATATCATTTTATTTTTATTGACTTTGGGGCATACAATTCAATTGATTACAAAGTTTTAAGTATTTTCAACCTAAACCTCAATTTTCATTCAAGTTGATCTTATTCTATACACACGTAAATGAAATTATTATTTATTTTTAGTTAATCCTAAAACATAATGTTTCAATGTTCTATATACGTTTTCCAATCACAATCCTTCTTTATTTTGTAGGTATTTAATTTTTTTAAATGAATCTTTCAAAATTTCTTCTCAAATGCAAGCCAGATTCAAGGAACTTCTCGAATTGTTACCTATTTTGTAGTTCACTCTATAATCTATTTTAACCTAGATTTATCTGTCTAAAATCATAAATTTTAACATGAAAATTTATTTCGGTTCATTTATGGTTTTATGAAAGAAAACATTCCTTTGCGCTTTAAAATATCTTTAATGAATTCCTTAAACTGTACTAAAATGTTTTAATTCTAAAGATTCATTAAAAACACTTTTTACATGATTTCACTTTAGTGGGACATCATTTATTTTTCAAATGTATTCTCAATGTACTTCCCTTTTATTTTCTAGGATATAAATTTTTAAAAGCATATTTATGACAAATACAAATGATTTTCCAAAATAACTCTTCTTTCCAAAGTAAAATAGATTTTCTCACATCACTTTAACTTTTAAGAGATATATACCTTTTTCACCACTAATTCCTTATATGTGGTGTATAAACTTCTACTTGGTATATCATATCAAGAGTCTCCTTATTGTCATGATATTCTAAGGGATTATGATTTAAATGTTTCAAGGTGGTATGAGAAACTTTGGAGTGTTTAAGGATTATTTCATCAAGAATTTCTCAATGGCATCATTTAAAAGTATCATTATTTATGGAAACATCTTTGGATAAATCTTATATTCTATAGAGGTTTATATCTTATGATATAATCTAAAATATGTCATTTATGGTTTTCTGATTAGTTTTAATGTTAATATTCTATCTTGAAACCATTCACCAATTTACTTTGAGTGGATAGTGTTTATGTTTAATGTATGTGGAAAGTTATTTAAATTTCATATGTTAGTTTCAATATGAATGTATATGTTGTTTGTGTTTATCCTATTAGATTGGTGTAGCCCGATCCACTTGGTCCGAATGCTAGTGGCCCATACAGCGCACCGGCCCGCAGAGCTGAATGACCGACATTGATAGAGCACTGTAGCAATGCGGACTTCATTGTCAACGTTACTATAGCCTTTTGGACTCCAACTGGCATCCACTGTAGTAATTTTGACTTGAGTGGACACCTTTCACTATAGTGACACATACATCCTATGTAGTTTGTGAAAAAATGGATAGTTTTCTCCATTTTTAGCCCATTTCAGGCTAGGGTTTGTTACTGAAAAAGTCTGTAATTGTTCCCACCAATTATAGTGAATAATCTGCCTACCCGTGGGCATACAGATTAACCCCAAACCCCATAAATTCTTGTATACTTGTTCTTTTTTTCCATTTTTCTCTTCTGTGATCCGTTATTTTTTTCCTTTCTCCAGACATTTCAACAACATATCCCACTTTATAAGAGGAATGCATTGGGCTTAGTATGTGTTTGGTGGGGACTGCTATAGCCCCTTGATGCATCGGTCGGTCACATGAGAAAAACTATGGTATTGGCATGAGGCCATGAAAAAATGGATATTTATGGTCTTGGAACTAGTCCTTGATAGTATTGTTATGATTTTTATATTGATATATATATGTAAATGTATATGAGATGGAAAAATACAAGAGGGGGGGGGGGGTTAACTATAGGTTCAATTTTTTTGTATTTAACTATTTATAAGAAACTTAGTTTAAGAGGTCTTAAACTAATACAATTGACAACCAATAGATATGATCGAATTGGTCTTGGATCAGATTGATTAGATATGAAATGATACCATAAGTTGTTAAAAACAATTGAATTTGAATTGAATAAAATAATTAGGGTATAAAAAATGTAAATGATTCTACTATACAATGTATATAATCTCTTAATACAATATGAAATGAATACATCATAATAAAAACAATTAAAATAGTAAAAAATATTAATAGAAAGATGAAAAAAAATGATTCACTTTATATTACAAAAGGAAGTGGAAAATTAAAAGGTATTACAATTCATTAATCCCAAAGAGTAGGGTTTCCTTTCACCTATGATAAAAGCTCTATCTTACCACCACCTGGGTAAACCCTCGATATAATGATCGACACATCTGTCTTCTTATCCAGGGAAGACCTCAATTAAGAATGTTATCAGAACCACCGTCTTTCAAATACTTCAAATCCCTCAAAACAACGATCAGTAGCACCATCTTCATATCCACAGAATCCCTCGATCATTATCACAATGATCGATCACACAAAGCAAATCAAATCACTTATTGAAATACACGAATTAGGAACAAGCCATTAAAGTATTGTATCTTCAAGTATTTTTGCATGAATTAAGAAAGAAGTCACACAGTCTCTCTCTAGAACTTGTAAGATAAAAAAGTTGATTTCCTTGGTTCAAATGACCACCTATTTATAGGCCTGAGGTCCTAACAGTCACATTGTTTCCAATGGTCATATTTCTCCAAAAAACATGGAGAAACTTGGACACCTGGAATTATAATGGTCAAAACAAACAAAATACATGACATCATTTTGATTAGTATATAACTAACTCAATGAATTTTTTTTTGTTAAAAATAAATAAATACAAAAGTCTGAAAGAATGAGTAAGATGAAATATAATAAAAAACCTGTATGTGGTAATGGATTAAGACATGATTACAATGCATTACAGGAGTATGATACATAACTTGGTAAGGATGAATGTCATGGATATGATACATGATTACAATTAATAACATGAATATGATGTATATCATAAATACGATGAATAACATGGTTATGATGCATGGTTATGATGAATAATATGAATACGATGTGTAACATGATTTTGATACATCTTCTTATGAAAACATCATATGTGGTTAATATTGTAAAACAATATATATGGTTACATTGTAAAATGACATAAGTGACTATGGTGTAAAACAACATAAGTGATTACGATGTAAAACAACATAAGTAATTACGATGTAAAACAATATAAGTGATTATGATGTAAAACAACACAAGTGATTACGAGGTTAAACAACATAAGTGATTAAAATGTAAAACAACATATATGATTACGATGCAATACAAAATATACGATTAAAATGGAGAACAACATATATGAAATAAATAAGTAATTTGTGATTTCCAAAACAAAACGAACAATGGGAAAGTCAAAACACATTTTGACTCAACAATCTCCCCCTTTTGGGAAAGCACAAAAAAACAAAAAATAAACATTTATCTCCCCCTGAGTTTAGTAACTCTTATGAATGTGATAGTGAATACAACTAATTCCACCTAAGGGAAAATATTTTCTCTAAAGATTAAATTTTCTTTACTTTTACTTGTGAGTTCTCCCCATTAATAAGGTATTCACCCTTTTTACTTTTTATGAAAGCAATTTATTCTTTTAAAAATTATTCTCCCCCCTTTTTGATATTAAAAAAGAATAAGGGAAAAAATTATTTTCTTTAAAGAGTTATAGAAACATAGTATGAAACAATATAAATTACTTGGAATGAAATAAGTTTTTATTATAACAAGAGTTAAAAAATCCATTCTTCCTCCTTTGGGGGTTCCAAGAGGTCGAATATAGATAGCATCATCTTCTTGAAATCTTTTCTATCCTACATCAATTTATCAAGAGATTATTGGTAAGCCTTTATCATCATATCCTACTCTTAAATAATCATTTCTTATTTCTAGAGCCTTTGTTCATGAAGCCAATTGATTGATTCATGTGCTTTAATCCTAACTTCATGGGAATTGAATTAATCCATTCTGAGTATGTAAGCCTTCTATAAGAGTACAACTATATTTGATAACAAAACAATATCATTACATCAATTTTACAATTTTTCCTTTTTATTAGGAAGCTCTTTAGAGGATATTACTTTGGTGATACATGGTCCTTGAAAGGCTTCAATGTTTTCATGTAAATCAGTGGAAAAATTTTAGTAGACTGAATTGAGATTATTTAGGAATTTCACCTATTTATAAATAATGTCCACATGATACTTCAGATTATCATCATGGTTGTTTGACAACTTTAGAACTTTATTATAAGCCTTAATATTCTCAACATCACATTATTTGAATACTTTGAAATCAGCTTCATGATTCATAAACCTGCCTATCAGAATATTGAAAAAATTTGTTCTTCCATTATGACTATTTGAAATGATATCATTCATCGCTTCATTTTTTGGAAGTAAGGGGATAATCTTTTCCAATATGTTCATGTATTTTTCAATTAATTGAACTCTCTTCACTATTATTGTTATTTCTGAATATGTATCTTCATTATATTATAGGATATCTCCAAAATAATTTTTAGCACCGAAAAAAGATGTTTTTTGATTCAGATTCTTATCATATATTTTTTCTCCTTATTTATCTGTGATTTAAATGAATTTATTGGAAGAATTATTTTGAGAAACTTCTTTAGATGGATAATTATCAAGAGATGGAAACTTAAAAGATGTAACTTCTAATGATTCTATTAAATTATTTATTTAATTTTCATCTTCATTATCTTACACTACTTCATATTATTGTTCTTTTTCCTTTTCAATTTATTCTTCTTCTTATACTTCTTTAGTTTCTTGATTTAGACTTTGTTTATCCGGTTGTTTAGATTCTTGTTTATCTTTCCATTTCTCTGTTAGATCTGATTGAGTTTGAATAGGTGTTTCCCTTATGACAATTCCGCTTCTAGATTCCCTAGGTATCTTAAGAATACTATCTATATCAATAGCTTTATCCTCTATATTCTTCAATATATTCTTATTTTCTTATTATTTTAAGGTTTCATTGGTTTTTTTTGAATTCCAGAGCTTCATATGGATCCAAAAAGAATTGAGAATCACCATCTTTTCATTCTTCCTTCTTCATCCTCCACTCTTCCATAACCTCATCCAATAATTTTTTTATTTCTTTCACTTATTGGGGATTGTATCTTTAGCTATCTTTATTTTTATTGATGTTGATTTGGATGGGTTTGAAGGTTTTTCACTCCCTTAAGCTCTTTCATTTCCTTTATCAGCATTTGGATCTTTCTCAAACATATTAGATGCAGGATTGAATCAATACATGAGTCTCTTGATCATGTCATTACTGGTGAGAGGCTCCTAGAAAGTTATCGGATCTATTTTAATTGAGACATTACAAAAACATAGGCACTCATTCAAAAACATGATTAGGATGGTGGGAAATATGATCGTCTAAGACTTGATTACACCAGACTTAAGTTTCTTGATTATCTAAAAATTGAAACCCCTAATATTGAACGTCCTCATATTTACTAAGTAATCAAGAACATAGACATCAGAAACATTCATGGTTTCTTTATCACCCTTTCTCAAAACTAAAAAGCCTTGAATCAGAGGCCAGTGAGATGATTTTCAGAAGAAATAAGATTAAACATCCTCTTGTCATCATGAATATCAAAAATATATTCCTCTTCTTTCCTTTTATCAAAACTCTACTAAGTTCCATTAATTTTTGGTAAGGACAAATAGAATATCCCTCAGATGGAACTCCTCAAAAAGAGGTGTCTTTTTTTATTGAGGTTGTGTATTTATTATCACACATCATAAAAAATATCTTTATACCATTATCTATCTACATTATTTTCTAGAATTGAAACAATTTCTCATAAAATACAATGTCATGATTTGATTCTAGTATTTCAAGAAAGAGGGATTACCACCCTTGGAAATTTATTATCCTTTTCTATGAAGAATCAAAAGTCTCATAAAAATATCAGAGACTAACCATTCACCTTCAAAGGTCATAGAAGAGAAATATTTGGGAGAAATTTTCTTTGGAGATGAAGTAGTTGACTCAGACTTGAAAGACTTGAAGAACAATCTTGAAAACATAATTTTTTCCCAGTTACGAAAGTTGAGGACTTCTCTAATTATGAAAACTGAGGTAAACTCTGATTACGAATAATGATGGGTATTTATAGAGCATCATAACTTTGAGGTATGCGAAAAGGATTTATATTTGGGATGGGACGGGATGGGTTCTTTGAAAAAGAAATTTATCGGTTAATATTTTATCTAAAAGATCCAATGGATGAAAATGAATTTGAAATTTTGAGGTTTTCTTTAAATGAAAACCGTATTCAGAATGAATCCAATTAGGGGTTAAAAGAAAGAATTGAAATTCCAAAAATTTGAAATAAAATTGAAAAAAATAAGGTTTTAAATGTTATACCTATCATAGTATCAAGATAGATTAATTAGTTTTAGTATACTGTCCTTATAATAATAATACAAACAATATTGTAATAACAAAAAACATATGAAATCGATAATAATTCTATAACTGAAAAAATATTATAATACCAATAAAATAATATAATACTGATAAAATATTCTAATACTAATAAAATTTTCTGATACTAATAAAATAATCTAATAAAGATAAAATAATCTAATACCATTAAAATATTCTTATACTGATAAAATATTGTAATACTGATAAAATATTCTAATACCGATAAAATATTCTAATACTGATAAAATAATCTATTTCTGATAAAATAACCTAATACTGATAAAACATGAAACTGATAAAATGTAAAATTCATAAAATGTAAAATTAATAAAACATAAAACCGATAAAATGAAAAACTGAAAAATCATGAAACTGATAAAATTTAAAACTGATAAAATGTAAAAATAATAAAATCTGAAACTGATAAAATGTAAAACTAATAACCCATGAAACCGATAAAATTTAAAACCGATAAAACATGAATCCAATAAAATTTAAAACCGATAAAATGTAAAATTGATTAAACATGAAACCGATAAAATGTAAAACTGATAAAATGTAAAATTGATAAAATGTAAAACTGATAAAATGATGTATACCCCCTTCAAAAAGGAGTAACATAATGTAAAGTGATGGTTTAAACAAGAAGTAGATGTGAATTATTACTTTACAATGATAATTCCTAGCTTCTATTTAATGTGTTCAAATCTATTAGAAGATAATGGTTTTGTGAAAATGTCAGTAAATTGTTCATGCATTATGATGAATTGTAAAATAATATCACCTTTTTGTGTGTGATCTCTAAGAAAGTGATGCCTAAAATCTATGTGTTTTTCACGTGAGTTGTTTTTATGGTTTTTACTAAGATAAATTGAATATGCATTATCACAATGTATTTGAGTTTTAGAAAAACTCATTCTATAGTCAGTGAGTGTGTGTTGCATCCACAACACTTGATCACAACAACTTATAACTACTACATATTCATCTACAATAGTGGAAAGTGATACTCAATGTTGTTTTTTTCAAGACCAAGAAACTAATAAGTCTCTTAAGAAATGACCTGTTTTGGATGTAATTTTTCAATCCATCGTACAACAACCGAAGTTATCATCTGAAAAACATTTTAAAACAAAATCAATTCCAGAAGAATAAAATTGTCCAAAATCCATGGTTCCCTTCAAGTAGCGATAAATTCTAATCACTGATTTTAAAAGAGATTCCTTTGGATTAGATTGATATCTTGCACATAAGCATATAGAAAACATTATTTCTGGACAACTAGATGTTAAGTATAACAAACGTTCTATCATACCTCTAAAAGTTGTTTGATATAATGGTTTCCCATCTTCATCAATATCAAGAGAATTTGGGGTATCAATTGGAGTGCTTATACTTTTAGTGTTGTCACATCCATACTTTTTAAGTAAATATTTGATATACTTATGTTAGGATATATAGGTTTCTTCTGGTTTTTGATATTTTTAAAAACCTAAAAATAATGTTATCTCATCCATCATACTCATTTCAAAATCATATTTCCTGAGATTAAAAAAAGAATCAGATAAGGGTTTCTTAGTTGATCTGAATATAATGTCATTAACATAGATTTGAATAATCAATATATTTTCTGTTTTCTATTTTTATATAAATATTTGGATCTGTAGTTCCTTTAGCATAATATTTTTATAAAATAAATCCTACAAGTCTATCATACCAAGCACTAGGGGCTTGTTTCAGGCCATACACCACTTTGGTATGTTTAAAAATGTGATAAGGTTGTTTTGAGTCTTTGAAACCATGAGGTCATTCTATAAAAACTTTTTCTTGTACATATCCATTTAGAAAAGGACATTTTATATCCATTTGAAAGAGATTGAAGTTAAAGAATGCTACAAAGGATAATATAAAATGAATAGATTCAAGTCCAGCTACTAGAGAATAGGTTTTGTCATAATCTATTCCCCCAAGTTGATTATAGCCTTTTGAAACAAGTCTTTCTTTATTTTGTATAATGACTCAATTTTCATCACATTTGTTTCTGAAAACCCATTTTACTCCAATTACAGTTTCTTCTTTAGGGCATTCAACTAAGTTCAATACTTGATTCCTTTCAAATTCATTTATTTCATATTGAATTTCTTTAATCCAATCTGCATCACCTAATTCCTATTTAGAAGTTTTAGGTTCAAATTGGAAAAGAAAATCAAGATGTTCTATTTCATTTCATAAAGAATTTCTAGTCCCTATGGGTTGATTTACATCACCAATGATATTATCACTGGGATGATTCCTAAGAAACAATTTATTTGGGTTTTTTAAAACATGTTCATCAATATAAGGTAGAAATTATTCTGGGGTTAATATTTCAGAAAACTTTCTTGCGTATTTCCATTTTCATAAGAGTTTTCAATCAATGGTTGATAATCATGTTGTTAAAACACATCTTTTGAAGTTAGTAAGGATTTTTTAAAAACAAAAGGATCAGTTTCATCAAATTTAACATGAATTATTTCTTCAATACTGCAATATTTTTTGTTAAAAACTCTTTAAGTCTTATGAGTAGTGGAATAACCTAAATATATTCCTTCATTGGATTTTGGTGAAAATTTATGTAAGTTATATTTATTATTCAATTTAAATACTTGTCATTCAGATAATCTAAAGTATGAAACATTATGTTTTTGGAAAGTCTATAATTAATATAGTGTTTTATTGAGAAAAGGTATAGTTAAAACTTGATTTATGGTATAACATGCAGTAATTACAACTTCATCCCAGAAATGCTTAGTAATTGTGTATTAACTCAACATAGTTCGTTTAATTTCCTGAAGAATAAAATTTCTTCATTCAAAAACCCCATTTTTCTGAGGGGTTCTTGAAGCTAAAAATTTGCGAGTAATATCTTTATTAAGTGAAAAAGTTTCAAAATCTGAATTTTGAAATTATCCACCATGATTAATATGAATAATTATCCGTGGTATATTTTTCTCATTTTTTAACTTGGGCTCTTGATGTTTTGAAATAAAAAAAGACTTCAGATTTCTTTTCTAGAAAATAGACCCATGTAAATCTAGTGTAGTCATCAACTAAAACAAATACACAGTATTATACTCGAATACATCTAGTTTGTGTAGGACTAAAAAGATCCATGTGAACTAACAAAAATGCATTAGAAGTTCATACTTTAATTATTGAATTAAATCTAGTTTTATATAGATTTATATATTAACAAGGGTCAAAATATTTTGAAGAATAAATTTTAAGATCCGGTAGATCCTTATGAAATATTTTCATTAATATTAAACAAAATTTACTAAGGTTACAGTGTTCTAAACTTCTATTCCATAACCAAGATTGGTCTTCCATTACACTTAAGCAAGGAATGTCTTGGCTCCTAAGGTATTCTATGTTAAGCGTGTATATATTATCATGCCTATGGGTAGAGAAAATGAATTAATCCTTGGAATGGTGAACTAAATATTTATCATTCCTAAAATTCACAAGGTAAACTTCATCACATAATTGACTTATGCTTATAAGATTTTTCATAATACCTTTAACAAATAAAACATTTGAAATTAAAACTTTTCATAAAAGAAAAACATTACCAATACCAATGATCATTCCTTGAGAATTATCTTTGAAGATCAATCATCCAACATTAATTTCAATGATATTTTCAAATAAATATTTATTTCCAATCATATGTTGAGAACATCCACTATACATATACCAAATATTCTTATTTTTGGTACACTTTTGGTTTTTTAGAAAATAAAATAATTTGTTTTTCAGAACCCAAACATCTTTGGACCAGGAAATATTAGATAAAAGAAATTTAGGAATCCACATTTGTTTTTCAAAATGAGATTTAAGAAATCATAAGTATTGGGTTTTATTAAATTTTTTTCCCAATGTCCATGACATTGGCATTTGGTTCCAAAAAGGAGCCACTTCGGGGAATAAAATAGTTATGACTACAAACCAGTTTTGAGTGAGTTTAACCAAAACAGGATTTATTCCAAAGAAGAAGAGGTTGTGAATATATTTTATCAAATTATTTCCTTCTAGAAGTGAAATTTGATAAAAATTTATTTAAGGAAAAAATTTCAAATTTTTGTCTAATGAATAAATTTTCCTTCTCACTTTAAATTGTTTTGAAATTGTTTTTTGTTTCAAATTTATTTTCTCTAAAAACAGTTTTTCAAAGTCCATAGAATGTTTATCCTTCTCAGAATTTACTTCCAAAGGGATTTTTTAAATATTTCTTAAATCAAGAGTTTTTTGGTCAAGATATTTTAAAGGATCAGATACTTCTTTCGTAAGGATATATATTATATAATTTTCCTTATCATGATTTTTATGGAGTTTCAAATTCTCATTCTCAAGTAGTTTGGAAAATATGGAATCTTATTCAAAAGAAGGTAGATTATCTTATACTGAGGAAGATTCTTCATCCGAAGAGTAATAACATTTTCCATCAGGGTAATTGGCATTTAAAGATAAATTTGTAAGAGATTATTCATTATGTTCCTTAGCTATGAGATAGTGATTTTCAATATGAACTCTATATAAAAGTCTAATATTCTTCTGAGTAGGAGATTCATATTCAAGAGATTTGTCTGATGAATCACTACCACTTTCACTCCAAATATCATATACTTTCAAGATTTTCTTAGTCTCATACTTGTTATACTTTTTCTTATTTCTTTCATAATGTTTATCCTTCCTATCTTTTCTTTTAAGAAAAATACAATCTGGTCTAATAAGACCTGCTCTTTTACATTCCAAATAGGTTACTTCTGAGTCTTTATTTTTCTTTTTATATTTCCTTTTGAATCTGTACTAAAAAAGATTCTTTCCCACAACCTTATTCATTCTTCTAGAAAGATTGTCTAGTTCATTCTCTGAATTATCACTTTTAATAGATTTTGATATAATAACATATTTCTTAGCTTTAGATCTTGTTACCCTTTCTAGTGTGTTGGATTTTGATGTAGTCTTTAAACCTACACTTCCATTACCATTATTCTTCTTATTAAAATATGCATCTCTTTTCCTCCCTATCTCGTGCTGTAAGAGAGTACCAAATAATTCATCAGTAGTAATTTGTGTAACTTTCCTACTCTCATCAATAACTTTCCTTTTTGATTCCCAGTCATTGGAAATTATATCGATTATCTTGTCCACAAGAACTTTATCATCATGATATTTTCTCCCATAGATTAAATATTTTGGATAATTGTCATAAATATTTTTTGAATCTTGCATACTGGTTCTCCATAGGAAAAACCATGATATTTAGCTCAGAGCATGGATCTTCTTGTTTCTATAACTTTTGAAGTTCCAAAGTGTGTGACTTCAAGTTTCTTCCAAATACATGTGGTTGCTTCACAAGATGATATTTTCCTATATATGGTCCTTATAATAGAATATAACAATGTATTGAGTACCTTTTAATTCATGTAATATTCTAGTTTCTCTTTGTTGGTGAATGTTATGACTTCCTTGTTAGGAATTTTGTAATCTTAAGTGAGAATCACAAAAATATATACCCTACTATTAATAAAAAAAGTCTTTATTGAATCTCTCTAGTACTCATAATCATTCCAATCAAAAATAGGTGCTCTTGTTGGGTTTATAATTTCAATTAATCCAATATAAATTCCAACCATCTTATATAATAACATTATTCTACTCCACACATTAGTGTAGTAAGTAATTATAAACAAAGGGGTTTTAAAAAATATAACTAACTTACATAAAGAAATAAATCAATTAAAAAAAATTTGTGGAAACCTCATAAAATACCAATTGTTGATCGAAATATAGATGTAAATGTATATGATATGGCACAATACAATATGGGGGGGTGGTGGTGGCGGTGGTGGTGAATTGTTGGTTTAAAAGATTTTTATTTATATCATGAGAAGAAACTTAGTTTAAGAGGTCTTAAACTATAATATTTCACAACCGATAAAAATGATCAAACTAGTCTGGGATCTAATGGATTAGATATGATATGATACCACAAGCTATTAAAAAAATTGTATTTTAATTGAATACAATGATCAAAGTATAAAAAATTTAAACGATTCTACTTTACAACATATATAATCTATTAATACAATATGTAATGAATGTATCATAATCAAAACAATTACAACATAAAAGAATATGAATAGAAAGAGGAAAAAAATGATTCCCATTCTATTACAAATGGTATCCAAAAAGTAAATGGTATTATAATTGTTTTATCCCAAAGAATAGGGTATCATTTGACCTTGGATAAAAGGTCTGTCTTAACACCACCTAGGTAAGCACTCAATATAATGATTGGAACATCTTTCTTCCTATCCACGGAAGCCCTCAGCTAAGAAGGTAATTGACTCCTCTTTCATTCAAATACACAAAATCCCTTGATACAATGATTGATAACACCATATTACTATCCCCAAAATCCATATATTGTTATCACAATGATCAGTCGCACAAATAAAAACAAGTACTTATTGAAATAAAAGAACTAAGAACTAGTTTTTAATGTATTGTATATTTAAATATCTTTGCATGAAGTGAGAGAGATGTCATACAGTCCCTCTCTAGAACATGGAAGATACAAAATTTGATTTCTCTAGTTAGAATGACCTCTTATTTATAGGCCTCAGGTTCCAATGGTCACGTTGTTTCCAACGATCATATTTCTCTAGAAAACTCAGAGTGACTTGGTCACCTATCATTATAACAGTAAAAAAATAGAATACAAGACATCATTTTGATTAGTATACAAATAACTCTAAGACAATGTTTTGGTAAGAAAACAATAAGTATAGAAGTATGAAAGAATGAGTAAGATGAAATATAATGAAAACATGGATGCAATATTGGAGTAACACATGAGTACAATTAATTACACGAGTATGATACCTAACATGGTTATGATGCATATCATGGATATGATACATGATTATGATGCATAACATGAATACTATGTATACCATGACTACGATGCATAACATGGTTACAATGCATGGTTACGATGAATAATAAGAATAAGAAGCATAGCATGATTATGATACATATGGTGACCAAAACATCATATGTTGTTATGATTATAAAACAACATATATGGTTATGATGTAAAACGACATAAGTGATTATGATATAAAACAACTTAAGTGATTCAACGTAAAACAACATAAGTGATTATGATGTAAAAGAACATAAGTGATTACAATGTAAAACTACATAAGTGATTACGATGTAAAACAACATATATGATTACAACATAAAACAACATATATGATTACGATGGATAACAACATATATGAAAAACAAGAAGTAATTTGTGATTTCCAAAAACAAAAAGTTCAATTTGAAAGTCGAAACACATTTTGACTCAACAATGATGTCCCACATTATGTATTCCCTCATTATAGAAATAGTATTGATGATTCATGTTGTTATTCGACTAGTAGAATACCCATGTTTATGTTTTATTATGTAATTATTTGTTTATATTTTATTCTAGCCATAATGTGTTCATGATTATTGTTAATGGCATGCATTTTTAGTTATTCACCATGCCTAATGTTTATGTTTATGATATCTTCCACTATATTGATTACACTTTCTGAGCATTTGAGCTCATCCCTTTCTTATGATTGATTTTTTCAGGACATGAAGATGTTTATTATAAATGACCTATAGGGATAAACTTAGAGTTGTGGATGTTACCAATAAAACTTATATGTTTTTTTTTCAAGTTGTAATGTTGGACCTATGTACGTATCTAGTTTTCCAAAATTAATAAACTACTAGGTCATTCGAGTTTTGATTCCTTATAATCATTCCAATGTATTAAAATAATTTAATAGATCCAAGATTCTAGGTTCAGGGCATTATAGTTGGTATCAGACAAATTTTACTAGAAAACATGGAAACTAGATTTAGAAAAAGTAGATTATAGAAAAAACTCTAAGATAGTCATTGAGGATTAGTATACATGAATTTCCTAGAACATTCATTGGGAAGAGATTATGTGTATCCTTCTATAAAATATATCCCTCTCTTGATACTACAAGTGGATGAGATTTTGACATAGATTTTCCTAAGAGTAACAACTCTGACAAGGAGTTTCAGGATAGACCCAAGGTATCTTGGTACACAATAACGAGCCTGACTGCGCACCCGTATTGACACACCCAGAGGATATTCATAGGATAATTCACATTTTATTTACCCACCATTATGAAGGATTTATGCCCCCAATGTAACCAAAGTGTATGGTTCTAGGATTTACAATGCATTAATTTGTGTTATGTTTAGAGTTATAGAGAGTTCATTATTTTATGAGCTAATATATTATATGAAATTGATTAGAAAGGGCACATAGAATAAGGAATGAGAACATCACCAATGCATGTGATGAAAAGAGTAAGAAGGATCTTATCTCATATGGTCTTAGGCCATCATTTCAAAGGAAGATAGTCTCCCACACATCCTTATCATAAGAGAAAATAATATCATGTTTTAAAAAGATATGTAAAGAATTATATGAGTCCTATGGATTTGAAGGGAAGAAAATGAAGAAGAGGATGATAGTGAAAAATATGAATAAATGGAATAAGGGAAAGAAGGGTTATCCCACCTCTGATAACTATGGAATGAATCACCCTGGTAAATGAATGAAGGGAATTAGTGTTTTTTATAAGTGTGGAGAGAAAGGACACCATGTTTGTAATTATAAGGGTAAGAAAAATGTTTCTAATGTATAATTCTATAACTGCAAGGAGATGGGGCACTACGTGACACAATGTACCAAGAGTCAAGGGAATATACCCTAAATGATGTTACTAGATAAATGGCATGTTATGATACTACCACATGTGAAGTTTAATGATTAATATTCCAGGTCAAGAATCATGTCATTTTAATATTTTTTATGTAATGTACTGGTTATAAGACTTATTGAATATATGGGGATTGTACTTCAATACTTTTCATTAAGGATTTCAAAACATAATTTGAATGGTACCAAGAAAAGATATTCATTGGAAGTTAAATTTTTTGGAAAAATAATTATTGAGGGAAAGGCAACCCTTAATATATATCTAATGTTGAGATAATGATGAAGAAATGATTGTTTCGGATAAGTACAGACTACCTTGGAATAGATTAATGTCCCATCAAGAAGTTATATATTCTATAATTGATATAGTTTACAACACTTTTGGATTTAAGGAATATATCCTTTAATATGTATCTTACTTAAGGAATATAGAAGAATGAGTGTTTCCAATATGGTTATTATAGTAATTAAAGTTATTAATATATTTCAAAAGGATATATGATGAATTTAGTCACATGTTTGTAATGTGAAAATTTAGTGTTGCTTCATGTTTATTACGGGTTAATGATATGTTCATATTGGGAATTCAGGGACCTTCATTCTAAAGTGTTTAATCACTATATTTTGTAATGTTTAACCATTTGTGAAATGTTTTAAGTTGATCATTGTACGTGCTTTTAGAGTTTAATGTTTTAATTCATCATATGACATAACTTGTTCTAAGTGATGAGGTATAGATTGTTCATGGTGTAATCAAAGGATGATTTTTTAAATAGAAATGTATATTTATACTCTTTTAGAGTTGAATAATTCTTCAACTCAAGGAAAAGAGTTATAAAGAAAATGTTTTCCTATTATCATCATATTTGATAATATGAATGATTTTTTTTTAGTATTTTATAGTTTTGTAGTAATCAGCTTTCATTTGAATATGTTATCTATCACATTTCATCAAGACTCCATAGTTATATTTTTCTTCAATGTCCATGTTTATAATTCAATCTAATTTCACCCCATTCAAAAGAATAACTTTTATGGTGACCACCTCATTTCCCATAATCTCTTATTAAGAGGATATTTTATTAACCATAATTTGAAGTGGGTTTTCCACAAGGGAAATTTCACGCATCAACCTTTAACCTTCGAAGTGCAGTTTAGAATTTTCAAGACACAATTCTATTGAGGGGGGAATAATGTAACACGCCAAGAATTTAAAAATAGATTTAATATAGAATTCATGAAACACTGAGTCTATACAAAACAATCCTTTATTAAAACCTAACCCATAAATATAATATTTCCACTTCGGTTATTTGAATTTTGGAAACTGACATACACGGTTTCATTTAGTAAGATATTTATATTCTGATAGGATAAACTTAATTTTTGATAAATAATAACATACCATTATGAATAGTAACATACCTTTATGAATAGTAATGAATAGAAATAAATTGTAAGTCACCAAAAAATAGAAATTTTACCCATGAATTTATAAATAAAATTTTGACATCTTGTAAGTGGAAAAACCATCATTTTATAGGCATTGATATTTTTATTTGTCATTTATATTTAAATTAAAATTTTATGATTAATTTAATAATTTAAATCAGAAATGCATTTTCATAAAATGTAATAATAAATTTTTACTTTATGTTCTTATGGTTATAAGATAATTTTATGGGTCCTTGATTAATTTCTCAAGGTGTTATAAAATGAGTTATAGTTTTAAAGTTGTTTTTTTAGAATAAATAAAGATTTTATTTAAAAATTTACTTAAAAATATTTAGATTTTTTTTTCAAACAATAAATTTAAAATTTTAATTCTAAATTTAGAAAAATGGTTATGGTTATTTTTTGGAATTTTTCTAAAATACTCGAATTTTTGATCAATAGTAAAATACGGTAATTTACCATATATTTATATTATCAGTTAAATTCGCTATTCCTAGCATCAAGGATAATTTAAGCACACTTCGTTTAAACTAAAATTCACTTACTACTAGTAGGTTCACATGAATCAACACTATTGGATTTATTTAGGGAATATAATAAAATAATAAATAAGATATTAAACAATTACTCCTATCCTCTACTATAACCCCCCTTACTCCCCCTTATCTTCATTCCTCTCAAGATTTTTTACTCATCTAAATTATGGTCAAATATCTTACCAATATCCTCCCCCACGCCCAAAATCAATTTTCCTCATAAAATTTCCAAAGCCTCTCCCCTATAGATGCTCTCAAGGAAGATTACATCAAGAGGTAAACACATATTTTCATTTCTTTTATTTCAAGTTCTCTTTTATGTGGTATGTGTTTCAAGTTACCATACCATGTTATTATTTCCATTTTATTATGTCCCTGTAAAATATTATGAGTCTTTTATAAATGGGTTACCATTTTCCCCTCTATTTTTAATATTTTCTAAAACCCTGTTGCATAGCCGTTATGCAGTAGAGTTTTCATCTGAAAATCTCTCCCTTTTTCAAGCACTCTTTTTATGTTATTCTATTTTATTTTCAATTGAATTATTTTGGGATATGTAATTACATATCCCACATACTTTCTTTATTATATTATATTATTAGATACCCATTTTATCTCATCAAAATATTTTATCAATTTTTAAGTGACGTCGTTAGGCTGCCGAATTTTTGAAAGGGATTTCTCAACTTTTCTTTTAGTTTGGGTTCCTTTCATATCATTTTATTTCCTCTCTTCCTTTCATACAAATTTTCTGATGACTCCATTACCATACATGTACAATATTTTTTTTGTGATAGTGTAATAATTCCTCATCATCTCTCATTTCCCATCTTTTATACTAGAAATGATAACACCATCTCAGATGCGTTAATTTATCACATTCAAGGATGACGAGTTTTCAATTTCTATTACCATATTTAATTATGGTAATGAAATCATTTTTATGTCTTAACTAGACTATAATATATGTATTATTTCTTATTTAAGGTTCGATAATCTTTTTTTACACATGATATTAATTTCTAAATCAAAATGAGTTCGTTGTGATAAAAAATTCCTATTAACCCAAAACATTATCATTTATGTTTTATATATTGGTTCATATAAAATACCTATAAAAATGATTTTTATAACCATTTAAACTGATGGGTTTTCACTAATAACATAAAACTCCCATTCTAGAAAAAATGTCTCATTCTATAAGTTTATTCGTACATAAATATTAGTAAACTGATCATGAAAACCTAGGAATAAAACACCCTCGAACAATGAAATTGAACCTATTAAACACATATAGAAGGCTATGATTAACCTTAATAAGGTTATAATACTTCAATTAAATAGATAATAGGTTCTGTAAATAATAATTTATGAATTTAATTTGGTTATCCAAGAAACATAGATCAACTGGAGAATATCATCAGACTTTTGGTAAGGTGTTTCTTCATCTCACTCCCATTTCTGTGAGATATTCTGTATTCACTAATTATAAATATGTATGGTGTATGTATACATCCCATTTATGTTTCATATCATTAATCTCTTTATATTCATGATCATAAATTTATCATCAAATGATTATTAACTTTGGGTCATACGATTTAATTGATTAAAATGGTTTAAGTATTTTCTATAGGAACCTCCATTTTTATTCGGGTTGCGCTTATTCTCTAATCCCAACAATGAAATTATTATTCATTATTGTTTACTAATCATAAATTATTTGTGAATGTTCTATATATTTTTTATAATCATAATCCTTCTTTAGTTTATGAGGAGTTAAGTGTTTTAAAAAAATATTTCAAAAATTCTTTCGAAATGCAAGCCCGATTCGAGGAACTTCTCGAAATCTTACATATTTTGAAGTACAATATATAATCTATTTTAAGACATATTTATATTTCTAAAACATAACATTTTGACATGAAAAGATATTTTGTTTCATTTCTGGTTTTATGAAAGCAATCATGACTTTGCGCTTTAAAATCACTTTAATGAATTCCTTATAACACACTAAAATGTTTTAATTCAAAAGCATCATTAAAAACAATTTTTTCATGATTTCACTTAAGCGGGAAATTATTTATGCCACAAATGTAATATAAATTCACTTAATTTTTTTGGGATATAAATGATTAAAACCAGATCTATGACAAGTGAAAATGATTTTACAAAATAACTCTTCTGGCAAAGTAACATAGATTTTTCTCACCTCACTTTAACTTTAATGATATATATGAATTGTTCACCACTTATTCATTGAATGTGATGTATGTAATTACCCTTGGAATATCATATTAATATTCTCATTATTATCATGATATTCTAAGGGATTATGAATTAAATGTTTCATGGTGGTATGAGGCACATGGAATGTTTAAGGATTATTTCCTCAAGAATTTGTCAATAGTCTCATTTAATAGTATCCTTATTTATGACGACATATTTTGATGAATAATTTATTCTAATTTGATTTATATGTTATGATATAATCTAAAATATGTTGTTTAAGGGGTTTTTATTAGTTTTAATGTGGATGTTTTACCTTAAAATAATTCAACAAATTACTTCAAATGGTTAGTGTTTATATTTAGAGAGAAAAGGTCCGCCAGAGGTGAACCTCTGACCATTTATTAAAAACAAAAGAAAAAGAAAAAGTACACAGAGCAATAAAAACACAATATGGAAAACAACTACAGATCATAGAAATCATCCCCAGCACCATATTTGTGATGAAAAGATTCGTCCGCCGTCGCTGATTCCCACTCCGAACTTTCATAATGCTTCAGGATTTTAGCATACTTCCTTCTCAGATTCATCATTTCTAACGAGAGAAGCGCTCTGGGAGACACCATTCCCTTCTTCACACCATCCCTCGAAGCATTCCCCTTCTTTGCAGATGATCTGGTGGTAACAGGATTCGGTAGATAGGAGTAATCTTTCCTCGGTTTCCTTTTTGCTGAAACATTCAACTCACCTTCCAATGCAGGTTAGTGTTTATATTTAATGTACGAGGAAAGTTATTTAAATTTTTTAAGTTACTTTCAATATGAATTTATATGTTGTTTATGTTTATCCCCATCCATAAGTGGAATTAAATGGACTTAGTAAGTGTTAGGTGGGGCCAGATATAGCCCCTCGGTGCCTCGGTAGGTATCATGAGACAAACTATGGTCTTGGTACGAGGTCTTGAAAAAATGGATATTTATGGTCTTGGCACGAGGACTTGACGATATGGTTATGATGTCCCGCATTATGAATTCCATAATTATGAAAATATTATTGATGGTTCATGTGATTATTCGACAAGTATAATACCTTCGTTTATGTTTTATTATGGCATTATTTATTTAGCTTTTATTCCATCCATAATGTTTTCAAGTTTATTGTTAAAGGAATGTGTTTTTAGTTATTCACCATGCCTAATGATTATTTTTATGATATGTTCTACAATATTTCTTACCCTTACTGAGCTTTTTATGTCACCCATTTCTTATCTTTCATTTTCTCAGGACATAAAAAAGTTTATTATGAATGATATACAGGGACAAACATAGAGTTCGGGATGTTCCCAATAAAACTTATTTGTTATATTTTTTTATTGTTGTAGTGTAGGACCAATGTATTAATATAGTTTTACAAAAATACTAAACTAAATGGTCCTTCAGGATTTAATTGCTCTTAATCATTAAAATTTATTAAAATAATGTACCATCTCCAGGCTTCTGAGGTCAGGGCGTTACAATTATATAATTTTAAAGATAATAAAATATTTTCATTACAAAACTAGGATCTAAAGTATAATTATTTTGGGAAAATTTGGAACATACCTAACTTATGCATAATAAAACAAAAAATATTATTTAAAATATTCTTCTTTATTCTTCAAAAGATTACATTGTCTTTAGTACATATAGTCACCTAAGAATGTACATCAAATAAAGGGGTGAGATAAAATCCCACTAAGAGAATGAATAAGGGAAATGAAAAAATATAAAATGAGTCAAAGAAGTCATAATAATCATAACATAAAAATGGGATCATTATCAAAATCATAATAGAAAAATTGGAATAAATTCAAGGAATGTGGCAATGCATAAAAATGTAACGTCATGTCTTAGTGGTGAAAGACCAAACAAGGTTGTGAACAATGATAACATCATGTTCATGCATAAAATATGTGCATAATCATAACATCATCATTGTGAAAAATTATATCATCATGTCCACACATAATAAAAATTATCTCATGAGATACATAACTTTACCCAATGCATTTGAGGGATATATAATTCTGGTCCCACCCATCACATCATAACATTAAAATAATCTTGCGTGCCACATAGAACATATATCAATCAAGGTCATAAATTAACCCATATAATGGAATGGGTTTCATAAATCTAAATTTAATGAATAATATTTGTTTTTTAAAATGGAAAAGGGAAAATAAATTTTTTTGGTATAAGAATAAATATTTTTGAGCGAAGAAGAAATAAATCAAGAGTAGTCCAAATGTGTTTTGGAAAGAAGAGTACTTATGAAAAAATCATTGTATTTGATATAAAATCAGATTAGATACATGGATTTACAAAAAACGATAATGTAAGAACAATGAAATCATGTTTTATAAATATTAAAAGGATGTCACCACTAAAAGTTTTCATGAAAGAAGAATAACCCCAAGAAAAGAAGTTGGGTTTGAGAATCCTCTTACCTTATGTCTGAAAGCATTATGCACTTGCTCCTAATATCATGGATAATTAAATTAGATTCATTATTTATGTAATTCATATAATAATATACATTTATTTGATTTATTATAATTTTATTTAGTCCATTTATGTCTACTTTTATGATTTATAGAGTTCAATTTCATCATTTCAAGAGTGTTAGTTTTCATGGTTTTATGGCCGATTTACATGAATATATTTATAGAATTGTTTCTAAAATGAGAATGTTTATTCAGAAGTGAAATTATGTATTATTAATGAACTTATATATTTTTAAATTGTATCATATATCATTTTATATGATATGAGGTTAATTCATTTGTTAAAACATTAATGATAAATTTTTATTTTATTTGGGCAGTTTTTCTATTCATCCTAAAATAATTTGGTTTTATTAAATATTTTGTTTATAAATTAGTTCCAAAATATTAAAAAAGGTATAATATGAATGTTAAAATATGGTTATATTATAATAATAGTTTTATGACCAGAATTGAAGGAGATAATGTAAAATAAAAAATCATTAATGACGAAGGCAGTGAATCGATGCGTCATAGACGATATTTTCACTTTTTAGAATAAAATAACAAGAGAAGATATTTGATGATGGATGTTCCATTAACATATAAAATTATAGTATATATATTATAATAGAGTTATCATTGAACTTTGGAAAAGGTGAGGTGAGTGTAGGATAATAAATAGATGAAATTAAAAGAGAAGGATTAAGGATTTTACGTCTTGAATGTGGTCTCCTTAAGATCATCCTTAAGGCACTTGAATTTGGTATTTTTTTTGGAAATGGGGAAGAGAATTGGAGATGTAATTGGGAATAATTCTGTAAATTTATAAGGAATAGAATTTATGAGGAGATGAGGTGGTGAGGGGTGATATTTATATGGGAAGAGAGGGGTGTTTTTGATTATTTTATTCATTTGTTTATTATTTCAGTTTAAGACTATCAGTAATGATGATTATCATGACTAAATATAGTAAATAAGGAAGGAGAGTTCGAGATAATGGTTATTTCATCATCCATACATCATCCCTGGCATAAAAATTCATGTATTTAGAATATATCACAATTTTTTTGTATTTCAGTATTCACCAAAATTCAAATATTTAAGAAAACTCCCAAAAAATAACCCAAAGCATTTTTGAATGTGTATATTTCAAAAATGTACTCCATTTTATGGAAATAATTTTATACATTTTAGAAACATAATTTTTATATAAAATCGTCATTTAATTGAAAAATATTGATTTTAATATTATAATCAATTTTCCCATTGAAAAATCAATTAAAGTCTCATAAGATTATCTTATAATTATAATAAAATGTAATATTAATATATGAATATATTTTATGAAAATAAATTTTATTTTAAAACATTATATTAATTATTAAATTTTGAGTAAAAATTTATGTTTCACAAAAATACCAATAATTAATTTATCTTTTTTAAAACATTTATTTACTTATACCATTTTATAAGTATATCATATTTTCATTTAAAAGACACCTAAATTTTATTTATACATTCACAGGTTATGTTACTATTCTAAAGAATGAATTACCATTCCTAATGGTCATATTACTATTCCAATGGCCAGGTCACTATCCATTCATATAGGTTTTTAATTTCTATAAATACCACTTATTTAATTCTTAATTTAAGAGAATAATGTTTTTATTAGGTTATCCTTTTGATTTATGTGTTTTATTACATAATTGTAATTATTAAAATTCCATTGATAAATGTTTGGGTCATTACATTCTTCCCCTATTGAAATTTCATTTTACATACTAGGGTGAAAGAAGGTGAGGGTACTTATCATTCATCGCTTCCTCTGGTTCCCATGAAACCTCTCCATACATATGGTTTATCCATAGTACCTTGACCAGGTGGGTGGTATTTTAGCATATAACCTTGTCTCACCAGTTTAAAATATTTACTTAATTCCCCTCATAAGAGAGATCATCTTTTTACTACACCACCTTTGAGTTCAGTACAAGTGGGGGATCTGGTATATACGTCCTCAGGAGGGATACATGGAATAAACCATGCACTTAAGACATGGTTGGTGGATGTGAATGCTGATAGAACACTGGTCCTATTTGATCAAGAATCTCAAAGGGTCTAATGTACCATGGGATAAACATCCCTTTCACTACTAATTTTGCTTTCTTTAATTTCTCTAGATAATCCCTTCACATGATCTTGATATTATATTGGATAGATGGTTATGAAATAATTTGGGAATGGTTGGATTTATTCCCTTTTATTTTTATTTCCAAATCCTTCCGTTATATATCCATGAAGATGAGGTCATCCTCAATCCACATTATGGATGGTGTAGTATGTTGTTTTCTACTAGGAGAATCATCTACCTTGTTTTCCATTCTTGAATGGTAATTAATATGGAAAAAATAGTCCTTGATTAGCTCTAACCATATCCTTTAATTTGTGATGAGTTCCTTCTCTGTGAATATATATTTAGACACTTTTGATACGTATATATGTCAGACTTCTTACTATAGGGGTAGTGATGCCAAATTTTCAATGAAAAGATCAAAACAACTAGCTCCAGATCCTTTGTTGGGAAGTTTTACTCATATATATTCAACTTTTGTGAGGTGTAGGATACCACTTTATCATTATGCATGAGTTCAAAACCCAATATTTTCTTTAAATCATCACTGTAAATCACAAAACCTTCTCCACTTGTTGGTAGTGTGAGTACAGGTGTTTTGGTTGGCCTATTATTGAGCTCCTTAAATCTTTCCTCACATTCTTCCATCCAGACATACATTACCCCTTTCCATGTTAACTTAGTTTAGAAGTTATAAAATTGTGAGAAATTTCTCCCAAAACATTGGTAGTACTATACTAAGCCAAAAAAAAACTATGGGTTTTTGTGACACTAGTGGGTCAGGTCCATTCATCAATTTCATTTGGTTTTGAATAGTCCCTAGAAATTCCCTCACTTGTGATCACATGTATCAAGAATATTAATTGCTGCATTCAAAAGTCACACATACTAAACATGGAATATGATTTATCCTCCATTAAGGTTTCCAACACATTCCTTATATTTTTTTCTCATACCTTCATAATCTTGGAGTATATGAGAATATCATCAATGAAAACTACCATCAATTTGTAATGGTAGTCTCTAAATACACTTTTAATCAGATTCATGAAATTACAGGGGAATTCCTAAGTCTGAAGAGCATCACTACAAACTCATAGACCCCAGACCTTGTCAATTCATTAGTATTTTTAATATATTCCTTATTCAACTTTAATTAATGATATCCATAATAAAGATCCACCTTTGGGAATTACTGAGATCCTTGTAGTTGATTGAAAAATTCATCAATTCATTATAGAGGATAATTTTTATTTCATGTGATTTTATTAAGCTCTCGGTAATCGATTCATAGACACATTGATCTATCCTTTTTCTTTACAATGAACACCAGTGCACCCTAAGGTGATGCACTAGGGAATAAGAACCCTTTTTCAAAATTCTATAATATTTGTTTCTTTAACTCCTACAGTTTGATAGTGGCCATCCTGTAGGGACATTTCGAGATATGAGTGGACCCGAGTATAAGTTCTATTAAGAAATCTACCTCAAATATGGGGTAATTCCAGGTAACTCATTAGGAAATACATCACTTTATTCCCTCACAATTGGAATTCCCTCTAGTTTAATGATTTCATTTAATGAAACCATTTAGGATATATATTATTAATCATAGGGTACCAATTCCCACACCATTGAGGGCTTTTCTAAAAGAGATTCATGATCTTAATTTCATTTGTAGAGTAGAATTGAATTGTTTCAAATTTGAAAAATATTTAATTTTATCAATAGTTGATGTGTGATTTTATAAAAAGATACAATTCATTCCCAATATAGCATTGAATTCATCTAAGGGAAGAATTTTGATATTCACTGGAAGAATCTTCTCACATACACCAATAAGAGAAGAATCTAGCAGATGTATTTCAATGATTTCAGCATTAGGTGTTTTTATGGATATCTCTACTACAATGTTTTGAGGAATCAATTCAATAGTTATTTAAAACTAATATGATATATAGGAATGCATAAAACCAGAATCACATATGAATTTTTCCTTTCTTGATTGAATTGGAAGTGTTCCTTTTATGAATTCTTTTTATCGATCCAATTCAATAGTAGTGATAAAATATGCTTTCCATTGATTATTTTGATTTTGTATCTAATAATATTGATTACCCTCAAGGATTGGAGGTTTACTGTGCTGTCTTTCATAGTTCTCTTTGTACCTATAGTTGAAGCATTGAAACATAGGTAGTACATTAGGAGGTTCTATTCTTTCCTCCTTTATGTTGCTCATCTTCTTTATGTCTCTTCAATATTCATGATCCTCCTAGATTTCTCTCCTGAACATAAAGCATTTAACCATAACCTTGAGGCAATTCTCATAATGATTCTTCCCACATTTTCGATATGTGGGTGGTTGGATCCTCTTTGACCCTTTATAATAAGACCCACCATTATGAAACTCTATTATTACCTTCTTATCACCATAAACATGGGACCATTCTCCAAACTCCATCTCAATTTTGAGAGAACATATACCCACTTAGTCATAAATCCCAAAGTATTAGATATCTAGAGTGTTTAGAAGGTGTGGTTTTAAAACACTAATGAATCTATCTATTTTAATATCATTATGGATAACAAAACCTGAGTTGTATATTGAAATATTTGTGAAGTTTTATTCGTAAGATGTCATAGATTAAGCTTCCTTTTTCTTTAGATATATGGATTCTATATCCATATCTATACTTAGAGTTCGAGGGAAATACTTGTTAGTAAATATTTTCATAAAGTATTCGTACTCCATGTCTTCTATTTCATCATATGATTTGGTGTTATTTATATTTTCCGACCATGGATTGTCATATCTATCTAAATGATAATTGGATAGAGTAACCTTTACCTTCTCAGAATAGTGGAGCACAAAAAATATATTCTCCATTGATTTAACCCACTATTCTGCAAAAAATAGATCAGAAGATCCACTAAATGTCGGTGGTTATTACAACATAAAGGAATCAATTGATAGTTTTTTTGTTGGGTGGAGGTAGAAGATCCACCTTGTTCAGGTTATCATTCATGGATTGAAACAATAGGTTAAAAATCCCCATGAAGTGTTGAACTCCACCTCCCATGGAATTGGGTATGCAATTCAGGATTTTTTGTGCTGTCCCTTACATGAGTTTTTGGCCTAGTTTCTCCTCATTCCCAGTATTTTAAAAAATAGAAAATGTTTGAAAAAAGGCAAGTCAACAGTTCATGAATAAATAATTTGTCGTTTTACATAATTAACTATAAATTCATATCTTATGGGATCCCAATGTTCATAATTTTTATAAAACAAACCTTCTTGGATGTTTACATATATTTATTATTATCATAAGGGTTTTTGTTAACATTCTGCAATTCTAATTACCAAATTAACAAAACCTTACCTTGATATCAACTATAAAGTCCCTATTTTTCACCCAAGATAATTATATTATTTTAATGATAAAGAACATACTAGAATTAAAAATCCAAGATCCAAAGGTTTAGTTTCTTTGAAAATTTAGTCCCATACATTAATTTAGCATAATAATATATAAATGTTTATTTAAAATATTCTTCTTTGTCCTTCTAAATATCATGTTCTCCTTAGTATGTATAGTCACCTGAGGATATACATCGAAGAAATTAGTGAGCTATATCCCAGTAAGAGGATGAATAAGGGACATGCAATAATATAAGATGACTCATAATAGTCATAATCATCATAACATAAGACTGAGATCATTATCAATATTATAATAAAAATATTGGATAATTTCCTCTAATTTAGACATGCATAAAAATTAATCATCATGTCTTATTGGTCAAATACCACACATAGTTGTGAACAAATATCGCATCATGTTCACACAAAACATATGTTCATAATCATTGCATCATCATTGTGAAAAAATATAGAATCATGTTCAGGAATAATACACATTATCACAAGAGATACATCACATTACTCAATGCATCAGTGGGCTACATAATTACAAGACCACCCATCGCATGATAACATTTACATAATCATGCATGCCCCATAGAATATATATATATATATATATCAAATTCATGAAGTAACCCATGTAAAGAAATGGGTTAAATAAGGATTTCATCAAACATAATTTAATTAATAAACATGGAGTTCCAAATTGGAAAATGGAAAAGAACATAGATGGTATTAGAATCATAATTTTTGAGCAAAGAAGAAATAAATCAAGAGGAGTCAAAATGTGTTTTGGAAAGAAGAGTTCTTTTTGAAAAATCATTGTATTGGTCATAAATTTAGATTAAAAAAATTAATGTCCCATAAAAGAAAAGTTAAGAAAAATAAAATTATGTTTGATAAATATTAAAAGGATACACATACAAAAATTTGGTAGGAAAGTGGAATAACCCAAATAAAGGAAGTTGTGTTCAAGAATCCCCTTACCTTGTGTTCAAAAGTATTCTGTATTGGCACAAGATATCCAAGATGAACAAATTATATTTATTCATTAATTAATTAAAAACATCTTCTACATGAATTTTCTTTATTATAAATTTATTTAGTTCATTCATTCCCATTTTGTTGAGTTATAGTGTTCAATTTCATCGTTTCATGAGTGTTTGTTTTCATGTTTTCATGGTCGGCCTACTTTTATATAATTATAGAAGTTATTTTTAAATTAAAATAATTCTACAAAAATGAAAATATGCCTTATTAATGAAAATAAAAAAGATTAAATGTTCTCATATATCATTCTTTTGATACGAGGATGATTCATTTGATAAAACATTAATGATAATTTTTTAGTTTATTTTGGAATTTTTTTATCTATCATGAAATAATTTTTCTTTATTAAATATTATTTTTATAAATAAGTTCTAGAATATTTAAAAAATTATAATATGAATATTAATTTTTTAACGATAATAATTGTTTTATTACAAGCCTTGAATGAGGTATTGGAAAATTAAAACTCATCCTCCCTAAAGGCAGTAAATTAATAATGTTTTCATTTTTTAGGATAAAAGGATGAGAGTAGAGATTTGACGATAGATATTCCATTAACATAATAAAATTTTGTATATATATATATATGTTACTAGAGTTATCATGATACATGGTATAAGTAGTGGTTAGGAGAGGATAATAAAAGAAAACCAATTAAAAGAAATGGATTGATGATTTTACAACCTTAGTGTTTTCTCCTTGAGAACATCCATAAAATACTTGGATTTGGTATTTTATTGAGACCAGAAGTTCTTAGACATGGGAAGTGGATTTTGGATGGAATTGGTAAAAATTTAGACAAGATACAAGGCTTAGAAGGTGTGAATAGAAGAGGTAATATTTATAAGGAAGGAGAGGGGTTCTTTGTGTTATTTTATTCATTTGTTTATTTTTCTGGATCTAGACTATCAATTGTGTTGATTAACTAGAATTAAAATACTAAATAGGTAATAATAGTTCAAAATAATGGTTGTTACATCATCCAAGACTCAAAAACACATGTATTTACCATATATCATAAATTTTTTGTATTTCACTATTAATAAAAATTCAACTATTTTAGAAAAATCACAGAAATTCACACTAACTATTTTTCACAGTTTAGATTTAAAAAATTGAATCCATATTTTGAAAATAATTTTCTAACAATGAGAAATTATATTTTTTGTTTGTAAAATCATTATTTTTAAAAAAAATAATAATAATTTTAATATTATAATCGATTTTTCAACCATATAAAAAATTTAATAAGGTATCATAAAATTATCTTATAATTATAATGTAACATAATATTAATTTATGAATATATTTTAGGAAAATAATTTTTTTTTAAATAATTATATTAATTATAAAATTATAATTAATATTTTAGGTTTTACAAAAAATAAAATACTTTCTTTATCATTTTAAAAATATTTATTTACTTATACAAATATTTAAATATATACTATTTTCATTTATAAGATACCTGATTTTTTTTATACTTTCATAGGTGAGGTTACAATTCTAATGTCTGGATTACTATTCTTAATTATCATATTACTATTCCAATGGTCAGGTTACTATTCAATTAGCACAAGTTTCTTTTTTCTATAAATATCAGATATTTTATTCTTAATTTATGAGAATAATTTTTTATTGATTTCTCTTTGTGATGGATGTGTTTTATGAAATAAATATAAGCTGGAAATTTCCATTGATAAATGTTTCGGTTGTTACATGTTTGGGGGTAAAAACCAAGAAAAATACCTTCAGTTATCAAGAAATTTTAATTAAACAACCATATATTGATTTTATAATATATGAATTGACTCAATGTCAATTTGAGTAATAATTTTCTCAAGATGACTGAAAATTCATTTTTACTATTTTTAAATACTAAAACACGTGTGTATCTGACTAAAAGTTTCTTTTTATTAAGAGATTGTATGGTGGCCACAAAATACCACCGAACCAAGAGTTCAAAGAGAAAGAAAATGGTGTAAACCAAGGGAATCCCCATTAATAAAATATATACAATGCAATTGAATAGATCCTAGACTATCATAAATAATGAACAGATCCCCTTACCTACCAGCCTATGAGAGCGCATCAGCCGCATAATTATCCTCCCTCCAACATTGCTTTATAATTCGCCCAAAATTTTTCACAACTACACATCTTTGGATCACATAAATGAGGTCCCAGGGTAGTTCATAAATACCTTTCACCAATCTGAACAGGACTTCCAAGTCCTAATCCACTTCATCCACTTGAAAACCCACCCTCTGACAAACAATGATTCCTGTGAGAAGCGGCCATGCCTCCACTCCCAAAGAACTTACAAAGATAAAGTATGCGCTAAAGGACACCAGAACGGATCCACATGAATATCGCATCACCCCACTGCCTCTCATAATCCTATTTATCCCAGAACCATCCACATTCAGTTTGACACCAGTTACTGGTGGGTGCCATCTGATCCATCGGCCTTCCTTGCTGCCAGGCCTATTTTTCACATTTGGCCAAGAAAGATTCAGGAGATGTTGACCCCCTTTTAATAGAAGGCGCAAATCAAAGAGAAGAACCTTCATTTAGATCTAGAGGTAAAAAGGATACCTCCTATCACCCATCAAAGAGTGGTTCTGCACCTCCCATATGACCCAAGAGATGGAGGAAATAAAAACGCATCTTACCTTTCATTCTATAGACCTTCCATCCAAACATTGAAACAAAGCGGACAAAAAATCATGGAAGGAGGGATGATCATGATCAACACGCGGAGTAGGAGAGAAATGTGACAAAAGAAACATCGTACAATCACTCTGACAAAAGAGGTGCACCGTGGACTCTGTATGATAATTCCTACAACCGAATCCATTAGAGGCTAGGTGAACTCCCTTCTATTAGATGCAATCCTCCATAGGAAACATTCTGTTAATAATACACCAAACCAAAAGGTTCATTTTTGGTGGAATATCATTTCCCCAACACTTTGCCACCTAAACGTCGTGTAACGGATCCACCCGAACCAACTTCCTATATTATCAGACAAAGAACTTACCCGAAATCGACCTCACAAAACAAAACTTTTCCTCCTCTTCATTCAAGGAATTCTCCTCGTAATGCTTTTTCTACTCCTGATTCAGAATATTCTGAAGTAGTATCGGGTGCTCTGATGCTTCCTTGAAGGTAATATCTAGAGTTGAACACCCTGGAAAAAAACGCCATTCTTTGGACCAATTATCTTTCCAGAAGCTGATGTCACCTTTCCCAATGACCCACCAAGATGATCCCTGCATTTCATCCATACACGAGAACACACGCCTTGCCAACATAGTCAGGGTGGCTTACGAGAATCGTAGACCACCCATTGCTCCACTAGTGACTTTTGATGAAAGAGGCCCACGAAGAATTGTCAGCAATAATATCCCACTCAAACCTTGCTTGCAAGCCCTGTATGGTATCATTAATGTCACGTAGCCCAACTCCCCCCTACTCAATCAGATTTTCTAAGCAAGACCAGGAAACCCAATGAAAACATCCTGTGTGATTGGCATCCCAATGAAAAGAATTAAGCACATTTTCCATTCATGAAATGGCCCCTTTTGGGGGTTTAAGGACTGAGAAGACATGCATAGGGATGGTGGACAACATGCTATTAATCAGGGTTACCCACCCACCAAATGTTAACAACTTGTTCTTCCAGTTAAAAATACGCACAATCACACAATTGATACCATCCTAAAAAACACATTTTGACGTGGCTTCATGCCAGTGAGACTCCATGATAAAGCATAGGGATTTGTTGTTTTGGACAACCCAATATGTCTTGAATACTCATGCATCGAGTACCCATGCACTTATTAGATATAAAAACATGGATCTTCCTCGAATTGATACATTACCCTATCAAATGACTATAAAAATTAAAAATATCAATGAGGACCCTCAATGAACGTCACATACCATTAATGAAGATCAATATATCACTAGCGAACATCAAATGATACATACCTACCCTGTCGTTCTACCGAGAAAAGGGAACAATATTCCGCTCTCCATTCCTCTATACAAATTCCTTGATAAGTCATACTTTCCTAAGATAAAGAGGTTTGGGGAGAGGGGATCACCCTACATGACCCCACATAATGATTTAAAAAAGCCAAATCATTTCCAATTTAGAGATATGGTGAGCCATGGGGAAGAATTTCACATGAAATAGAGATCACAAAACCATTCATGGAACCCAAAATGTCTCATCACCTGAATTAGAAAGCTCCATTCCACTTTATCATAATACTTGTTCATATCAACACTACTAGAAATACTCCCTTTATCAGCACTAAAAAGGGCCTTTAACAGTGCTCGGAAAAGCACTGTTAAAGCCGGCAAAGATAAGGGGGGGGGGGGTGTCCCCTTTATCAGCGCTAAAAAAAAGCACTGATAAAGACCCCTTTTATCAGCACTAAAAAAAGCGCTGATAAAGGGGTCCTATATCAGTGCTTCCTTTATCAGCGATTTCTTTTTAGTGCTGAAAAAGGACTCGTTTATCAGTTCTTTTAAAAAATCACTGATAAAAGTTAAAAAAAAATAAAAAAAAATAAAAAAAATAAAAAAAATAAAAAAAAATTACAAAAAATTAAAAAAATCATGCCAATCGTGGGGGGGGGGGTTTATAGCGCTTGATCCCCCCTTTTAACAGCACTTTCTAGCTCCTCCAGTTCCCGCACACACCCCCTCCACCCTTTATTAGCGCTAGCCCACAACATCCACCCCCATGCACGCACCTCTTCCTCCATTAGGTTTGGAACTCGAGACCTCCCCCCTGCGCGCCTAAGCCCTTACCACTACTCTATTTTGATTTGCTTGCTATTTCATGATATCTCTCTCTCTCTATATATAGTTATATTTATTCGTATAGTAATATATATTAATATTAATATACATATATATATAGTTATATTAATATATATATAGTTATATTAATATATATATAGTTATAGTAATATATATATAGTTATATTAATATATATATAGTGATATTAATATATATATATATATAGTTATATTAATATATATCTCTATTTATATATATATAGTTATATTTATTCGTATAGTAATATATATTTATATTAATATATCTATATATTGTTATATTAATATATATCTCTATTTATATATATATTTAGTTATATTTATTCGTATAGTAATATATATTTATATTAATATACATATATATATAGTTATATGAATATATATATTTATAGTGATATTAATATATATATTTATAGTGATATTAATATATATATATATAGTAAAATTAATATATATGTAGTTATATTAATATATATATAGCTAGATTAATATATATATATATATGTAGTTATATTAATATATAGTAGTTATATAAATATTCATATATTGGTATTTTAAATAAAATGGATATTAGTTATTATTTAGATAGAGCTAATATATTTTATATGTAAATATGTTTAATTATTTATTTTAAAAATTTAATTTTTAGGAGTGAATATATATAATATATGTACATATAGTTATATATTTGATTATAAATAGTAGTGAATTATAAAAAACAATAAAATTTCAAAGACATAATATCAATATGAATGTAATACCTTGGAATAAATTCAGTCCCCACCAAAAAATCCAATAATACCCCCTCAAACGAGGCTGAAAACCCACAAAATGTTAAAAAATCTGGGTACCCTGACTAAAAACACAGTTTTGGAGGCATTATGGGCCTCTTTTAGACTCGAAAGACGCTTGACCGTGTTCCCCTGGATCACATAGATATAGAGATCGTCACAGGCTTCGATTTGATATGTGGTAGAGCTCAAACGGACACTCGGATCAAAAGTTATGGCCTTTTGAAGTTCGAGTTGCGTTTTCAACATATTTTGGATCTTTTTTTAATTTTTTTAATTTTTATAGTCTTCAAATTATTATTAAATGACTATTAATCCATAATAATTAGCAAATTATTAATTAAAAATATTTTTTAAATTTTTTAAGAAGCCATTTTCACTAAATATCTTATATATTAAGTATAATAATTGTAAATGCACATTTATACTTATCTAAAATATATTTAAAAATTATATATTATATTTATATCAATATAACTATATAACTATATTTTTATATTAAAAAAATTTTAATTTTTTTTGAAGTCAACCCTTTATCAGCGCTACTAAACAAGCGCTGATAAAGGGGGTCCCTTTATCAGCGCTAAAAAAACACTGATAAAGGAGGGGGGGGGGTTTATCAGCGCTAAAAAAAGCACTGATAAAGGGGTACTTTTATAAGCTCTTTTTTTAGCACCGATAAAGGCCCCCCCTTTATCAGCGCTTTTTCTTTAGCGCTGATAAAGGGGGGAGCTGGGAAAAACTGTTTTTGTGGTAGTGCAACTGGAAGATGACATTTGAACCAACTTCCCATCTATTGAGATCATAAACCAGCTCACTGGCAATCTCCACCACCCCTCGGATATTCTGGCCTTTATCAAACCCATGTTGCTCCATGGACACCAACCTTGGAATGATCCGATTCATCCTACTTGCAATAAGACTATCCAGAATCTTATAGGACACATTACTAAGTAAAATGGTCCTATACTGATTAATGTTAGTGGGATCATAAACCATTGAAATTAGCACCACCCTTGAAGCAACAACACCCTAATTGAGGACACGACCTTGAAAAAATTCCCGAATTGCCATGACCACTAAGGTCCAACAATACCCCATCCTGTGACATATAAAGAATTCAGAAAACCATCTGGGCTAGGAGAACTGTCAGGGGACATAAACAGAACTGTTCTCTTAATTTCCTCTTCACTCAGAGGAGCCACTAAAAAGGCATTCTATGGACCCTCCACCATGTAGGGTATTCATTTCTAGAAGCCCAAATCCACTGTGTTTTCCTTTAGTTTCTCATACCTCGAAGGAATCCTTCCTTCCAATAGTTCTTCAATGTGGTCCCACACCAATAGTCCTACCACATTCACATTAAAAGAAAATACTCAATTAACAAGGTTGATATTGAGCCTCTTTTTATTCCTTTCTCTCAAACACTCATGAGAAAAATCACGGTTACGATCCCCCTCCTTCAACCATCTCACCCTGGATCTCTACTTGTAACCTCTTATAACCACCGGTAGTTTCTAACAAGAAACCTACGCTTATTGCATAAAACATTAAACCTATTATCATCCCAATTAATATGTTGATCCTTCTCCAAGTTATCAATGTCCGTCTGGATAGAGTTAATACCCAAAAAGGCATTCGACCTATTGTCCAACCAGCCCTGAATGTCTCTCTTAAGACGTTTCAAACGGTTCATGAGTCCATGCCATGGGTTTTCCATCTCCTCACGCTCCCAAGACGATCTAACCAACTCCATGAAGCCTTCGGCCTAATTACAGTTACTAGAGTTGTTTAATTATTTCCTCCCATTACCTGGAAATCATAGACATGAATCTATATATTGATTTTTTAAATGTAGTAAATTTATTTTTTCAATTAATTCTTTAGTTTCCCAAGATGACTGCTTTTTTTGGTGTTTTGAAACACTAAAACATGTGTGTGAGAATAAAAAACCCTATAAAATGACATATTATTAATGTAAAATCATGGATAAAATATATTTTATTTACTTTTGATGTGTACAATTATGGATAACATTAATTAGAAAATCTTGGTAGTTGAAATAACTTAATAATTTTTTTAATGATTCGATAATCTTTAAAAATGTGCACGAGGGGGTAAAAACCATGAAAATGACCTCATATTTATATGAAATCATTGGGAATCCATAGATTGATTTGTGAAATGAAAAAACTAATTCCATATAAATCTGATTTATCATTTTCTTAGTATGACCAAAAATGAATTTTTTGTGTTTTAAAAACTAAAACATGCATGTAATGAACAATACCATAGAAAATAAACTCAAAGTGGTGTGAAATAATAGAAAACATGTATTTAAATTATTTATGAGAGTTTCAAGTATATGAAATTAGTATTATATTCATGTTGTGGTTGAAATGGAAAAATAAGTTGTTTTTAAAGATTTTTTAGTCTTTAAAAACATACATTCATGGGTCAAAACCATAAAAATGACCTCCAATTACAATAAAATCATAAAAAACAACTATATATTGATATTTTAAATGTCGTAACTCAATTCATTTCAAATAAAGTTGTTTTTTTCTCAATATGAGCCATTTTGTTTAGTGTTTTAAAACACTAAAACATATATGTAATGGTCAAAACCATAAAAAAGAACCATAGATTGAAATAAATTCATAGGAAAGATTTATATAAATTATTTGCAATATGTAAGAGTAGAAGACTTTTCAATATAGTTTATCGTGTGCTCAGTATGACCGAGTAAGTAGTTTTTATTGATTTGATAACATTTAAAAATGTCTATCAGGGGGTTAAAACAAAAAAATGGCCTTAGAGTACCATGAAATCATTTGTAATAAAAAATGAATTTATTTTTAGAGTTTTGTAGCTTATTATAAATAAATATAAGATATATATTTCTCACGATAACTAAAAATACATTTTTATGGAATTAAATAATAACACATAACTATAATGGTCAATAACAATGAAAATTTCCTCAGATTGATGTAAAATCATAGAAAACAAATTTGAATTATTTTTGATTTGTATGAGTAGATAGAATAGAAATACGATGTGAAATGTTATCAGAATGATTAGATACAAATTTTTTAATGATTTGAACATCTTAAAAAATGTGTGTTGGGGGGGGGGGTAAAAACACCAATAAAAAACCAATGGTTGTTATGAAATACCAGGATAAGAAATAAATGATTTATTTTTAAAATAAAATAAAATAAAATACATAAATCTAAGTTCTTTATTTCCTTGGGATGATCAAAAATTCATTTTTTGTGTTTTAAAGCACTAAAACATGTGTGTAATAGAAAAAACTATAGAAAACAACCTCTATTTGATGTGAAATAATATAAAAATTCTATTTGAATTATTTTTTACATTTATAAGTCTATAGAACATCAATCTTATTTGTAGTGTACTTGAAATCAAGGAATAAAATGTTTTTTAAAATTTGAAAACATTTAAAAACAATCATCTGAGGGGTTAAATACAAGAAAAGACATTTTATTTCAATGAAATCATCGGAAACAAAAATTACATAGATTTTTAAAATACAGGAACTAACACTACATCAATTTATGTTTTTTAGGATGATAAAATAACTTTTTTGATGTTTTGAATTTCTAAAACATTCCTATAATGGTCAAAACTATAGACAATTACATTATATTGACGTAAAATAAAATAACAACAATATTTTAATCATTTTTGACATGAAAAAGTAAATAAAACATCAATTTGACATGTAGTGTTCTTGGAATGACTGAATAAGAAATTTTTAAATATTTGAAAGTCTTTAGAAAGGTCCACCAGGGGGTTAAAGCCAATATAACGAACTTTGATTTCCAAAAAATCATTGGATAACAACCATATATTTATTTTTAAAATATAGGAAATGATTCCACATCAATATGAGTTGTTGTTTTCTCAGGATGATGGAAAGTGAATTTAATGCTTTCTAAAACACTTAAACATTCTTGTAATGGTTAAAAATAAGATAATAACATCATATTGAAGTGAAATCACAGTAATGTTTTCATTGACTTATTTTTTATACATACGAGTAGAATATATCAATATGACATGTGGTGCACCTGGAATTAATGAATAAGATGTTTTTAAGGATTTAAAAACATCAAAAAAGTTGTCTAATGGGGTCAAAACCAAGAAAGTTACCTATTTTTACCATTAAATCATTTGACAATAACCATATATTGATTGTTTAAATGAAGGAATATACACTAAATCAATCATAGTTTTGGTTTTCTCAATATGTCCAAGAAAACATTGGTTTTGGTATTATAAAACACTAAAACATGTATGTAACTATCAAAACAATAGAGAAAATTCATATTATTTTGAAATCCTAGAACAAATATGTTTTAATTGTTTTTTTGATGTGTATAAGTATATTACATGTCAATCTAGGGTGTGATAAAATTAGAATTTTTTAATAAGCAGTTTTTAATGATCTGACATCCATTAAAAATTTGTATAATGGGATAAAAACCATGTAAATGACCTCCAATTACCATGAGATAATTTTAAAACAACCATATATTTATTTTGGAAATGTAGGAATTGAATCCACATTAATCTATGTTTTAATTTTCATGGGATGAGTAAAAAACATTTTTAGTGTTTTAAAACTCAAAACATGTGTGTAACCGTCGACAACATTTAGAATGTCCTAGGATTGACATAAAATAAATGGAAAAATATCATTTAATTATTTTTTATGTGTATGATTAGATAACACATCAACATATCATGAATTGTGATCAGAATAACCAAATAGTCATGATTACTAAAAACATATTTTTAGTGTTTAAAACACTATAACACATGTGTAACAGTAAAAACCATATAAAAAACTTGTATTTATGTGAAATCATTGAAAAAATTCAGTAGAGTTATCTTTGATGTGTATGTGTAGATTACATATTAATACAACTAGAGGTGTGCTCAAAATGAAAAAATAATCAGTTTCAAAGATTTTATAGACTTTAAAAGGGTGTGCTAAGGGGTTAAAACTAAGTAAACAACTTCAAATTTCCAAAAAATCATCCAAAAACAACCTAATATTTATTTTTTTAATTTAGGAACTGACTCCACATGAAATTGGAGTTTTTTTTCTATCAAGATGACTGGAAAATACATTTTTTTTAAAACTATAGAACAAGCGTCTAATAGTCAAAATCATAAAAAACAACCGAAAATTAATTTTAAATCATAATAAAACAATATTTGAATTATTTTTGACTTGTATAAGAATATGAAACGTTAATTTGGCATTAAATGGGATCATAATGACCGAGTAAGTAGTTTTAATGAAATATAGCCTTGAAAATTGTGTGTCTGGGGGTCAAAACACAAAAAAGACGCATGATTTCCATAAAATCAAATAAAAAACATATCATTATTTTGGAAACATAGGAATTGGTACCAAATTAATCAATGTTTCAATTTTATGATGATTAATGAAAACACTAAAATGTACTTATAATGGTCAAAACCATATCCAATGGCATCTTATTGACATGAAATAATAGGAAAAATGTATTTGAAAATTGTTAATGTGTCAGAGTATATGACAAACCAATATGATATGCGGTTGAAACGAACTAAAATTTTGAAAATTAAATTCCCTTTTTGTATTAATAAATTAATTCTTATATAACATAGTTAAAGAAAACACATTCCATACTTTAGCTATTTTGTATAGTTATAGTCAATTTGATTTAAAAGGATTATGCATCATAACTATTGATAGTATATCCATTATAAAGTGATCATATGATTAGTACATATATTGGGTTATGATAAATAAATTGACATAGGTAAAGGAAGTGATGGCCTTGAGTAGAAGGATCTTACCTTTTGAATCCAATTTATAATAGCTTATGAGGGAGATAACATTACATGGATTTTCCCTTGACAAATCATAAGATGATATTCAATAAATATAGCATGATAGAAATAATTTACATGAGAAGTTCTAGCTCATTGAGATCACAACCCACATTTTATATGCTACCCCCCCAAAAAAAATCTCACCACCACACACCTTATCCTTATGGAGTTAATTGGTGTAATAAAGAGATATACATCTAGATTCTAATAGTATAATTTTTTATATTTTTTATTTCCTATAAAATAATGATTATATTTATCCTTTTATCATTATTTTTTAAATGATTAAATAAAAAGTTTGATAAAAATTATATTTTTATAAGATGAAACAGAAAATGTAATTTTAAGAAATATATAGTTTCAATTAAGACATTACTTTCGATAAATTCAATGTTTTTTGAAATAAATTATATTTTAATAAAATATTATTACTAAATAATATCTATCAAATATAAATGATAATATGATTTTATAATTTCAAATGTAATTTTATAAGGGATAAAAAACTGTTATTTCCAAAAAACATATTTTTTAATTATTGGATATTTTTTCTTTAAAAGTTAAAATTATCATATTTAGATAATTAATTTTAATAGAAAACATATTATTTATGAAATCATCATGTTGAAACTATTCAATGCTGATTTTTTTATAATTTTTTGAGATAATCAAATTTCTGGGTAAAAATTAAATATGATATAGTTATATGATTATTATTATGACATCATAAAATCCCAAAAGTGATGTAATAAATAATATAAATAGTATATGTGACCGAATATATGTTTCCATTTTATAATAATCAGTTTTATAATATTTGATTAATTTTATAAAGCCTTAATGAATCCTCCAAAAAATTTATTATATTTTATGGTTTGGAATTAAATTCTTTATAAATAAAAATCACTTACACATCACCAAGAATATTATTTTAATGTGTTTGGATATTAGACTTATGAAATTCTGAATTCCACTCCTCTTTGGTAAAAATCAGGGGAAAAACCCATGGGAAGCTTTGTGGTTTTGAGTACTTTATCATATAGAGTCCAAAAACATTACATGTAAATTAATAAATAATTATCCTCTATTTTTCTATATAAACCAACCAAACCAACCATTTCAATTCCATCAAAACAATTCAAGAAAACAATTTACCCTATACTTCCCAAGATTTTAGAAGCACCTTCTCAAGGTTTAGTGATCATATCCTTCCCCTATTTATTTAAGAAACTTCTTTATGTTATACCTATTGATTTAAAATTATTCTCTTTGGTATAGGTTTTCACACATTCCGTGTACTTTATTTATGATTCCTAAGTAATTATAGACCCTTTTCTCTCTCATTAACCCCTTTTATAAACCTTTATGTACATCCATTATGTTGTTGAAATTATCCTATGATTTTCCATGGAAAACATTTGTGTAGTAAATACCAATCTCCATTTCCACTCAAAGGTATTCAAATTTTTGTAACTATCCATTAGTTTATAGGAATTTACATGTATTTATCCTAAAATCATTAATTCAAGGACTAAAATTGATTAAATACATCATTATACTATATGAAATATGTGACACACTTATGCATGTACATGATATGAAAGTAACGGGTGTTCCCAAAATTATATAGTTCTCTAATGCATTGTTTAATGTTTTATCTCATAATATTTCATGAATGGTTCATTCATGGTTATCATAATCACACTATGTAATTTTTTATTAGAATTTAGCCTTGAATTTTGTTTATGATGTCATGTTTTATGTTGTTTCAACATTCATATGTTTCTATTATGTTATCATGTTATATCAAGCCTCATTGTTCACGATTTTGATTCTCATCCCTCTTATGTTACCTTTATATTCCTCTTGGATCATATGTAGTAATTTACTGTATGCTATTATTTGTTTATTCCCTTAAATAAGATTTCTAGATCACCCCTCATGTAGTTTTAGACGTTAAAAATAATATAAGGGCATGTTTTAATGTTTTACAATAATTATGTTGTACTCATGTTTTAGGTTATTATTTAATATTCCAAATTTAAAAAATAAAATAGGTCACATGATCTTTTAGGGTTATATTAATTATATATTTATGTAATAAATCATAAAATAATATGTATTAAAATATGGGTCATCATATTTGATATCAAATAAATGTTTTTTTAATTTATGGGATTATTATTAAAAAACTATAGTGAAAGCATTTGGGATAAGAAAAAACATATAGAAAATTTAATAAATTTTTGAAAATTTTATAGTATGTAGTTTTTAAGAAAATACATACCTATCTAGATACGATAAGTGGATGTGGATCTATAATAGTTGTACCTAGGGGTAATAAAACCGAAACTTTGACATTGATCAAGACTCGATCATCACCAAGTGCATGGAAATTAGAATTTCAACACTCCTGGTTTTACACTCTTGAGTGATATTTTTTTGTAAATTCCCAAGCACATTAAGAACCATTATAAAGGGAATAAAATTCCTATAATACATTATTTTAGGATATATATCATGGATAATATGGATTGAACCCTATAAATTCAATGTTTAAGAAATATATTCCGCTAATGAGTTACCCCATCAATATTCTCAATCACCCTTTTATGTGAAAAATATATTGAAAATTATCATCCCAAATTATAGTTTGGTTGAAGTAAATGATTATATCTATAATCAAATAGTGAAAACATTCTCATCATCCATTTATTAATTTCAAGTGTCCTCTGTGACTATTTTTCTATTCCTTCCTTCATATCACACATGTTTAGTAAGGCTTTCGAAACACCACCTCAAAACACAGAAGTAGAATTATCAATGAAGATAGAGAATGGGTTAATTATTACATCCTAATAATATAAATTATCCCATGTCTATATTTGTAGGATATAATTCCTATGGAACCTTGTGATACACCATTTAGTAGAATTTGGTGCAATTCTAGCTATGGATTGGCATACCTTATATGGGGGAAAAACAAATTTACGAGAAAAGAAAATCAGATTTCGTATCATGAATCATCCTTCAATTATATACAAGTTAAATAAAAGGATGATTATCCTATGGTATTATCCTATCAAGCATGCAAATTATTTCCCTCTGAGCAAGTGTATATTTTTCAAATGATTTGGACTAAGGAAAATATCATCCTTGAAGGTAAGACCACTGTGAGTGAATTCACTAATGTATTTTTTAAATAATTGCATGTTATTCCTTTTAGTCAAGAGGTTGAGTACTCAATAGAGCTTATACCAGGATATTTTCCAATATCTAAGACTCCATAGAGAATGGACAGTATTGAATATGAGGTGTTGAAGATGAATCTAAAGAAGAATATAGATAAAGGGTTTGTACATACATGTTCTTCACTATAGGGGTAACCAGTCCTTTTCATCCTAAATAAGGATGGGTCAATGTGCCTCTATCTTTATTATTGTGATACCATTAAGATCATGATATAGAATACGTATTCTCTTCCATAGATTGATGACTTGTTCGATCAACTACATGGTGCACATTAATTTTATAATGTGGATCTTTAGTTAGGATATTATCACATAAATGGAAAGAAGGGGGATATCCCTAGGACTACTTTTTATGCAAGGTAAGGGTACTATGAGTTCATAGCGATTCCAGTTAGACAAAATAATTATCTAAAAATCATTTGACAAAAAAATTATTGTTTTTAGGGATTACCTATAAAATATTTTGGCAGTACTTATAGATGATATTTTTATCTATTCTAAAATAAAGGAGGAATATAAGGACCAATTAATTAATGTATTGAGGACCTTATAGAAGAAAACATTATGTGAATATTATAAGAAAAGGAAATTTTGGTTGAATAAAGTAACTTTAGAAGATAATTTTATCACAATAAATGAATATCTATAGAATTATTAGAAAATAGGTAATCGAAGGATTGACTAGTCCAAAATATTCAACGAAAATTAGTTGTTTCCTTTGAATAGATGGGTAAAATTATTGATTTTTGAGTAACTTATAACATTTTTCTATCCCACTAACCAAGCTTACTATGAATGTAGTCACGTTTTTATAGATTATTGAATGTGGAGAATGATTTATCTACTTGAAGAAGAGGCTAATCATTACACTTTTACTCACATTACCCCGTAGTGGGGAAGGATTTGTGATCTACAAAAATGTGCCCAAAAATGTATTGGGTTGTTTAGTCATTAAAGATGACAAAATGATAGCCAATGGATCCTACCAATTAGGGATAATTGAGAATAAATACCAAACACATGATCTACAATTGGATGAAGTGATCTTCACATATAATATTTAATGACAATATCTGTATAGTGAAATTTTTTTCATATATGCGTATCATAAAGCTTAAGGTATATATTAAAAAAAAGGATATTAGTATGAACCAATGGATGTGGTTAGGGATTATCAAGGATTATAATTGTTAAATCCATTACCATCAATGGAAAAAATAATGTGGTAGATGTTCTGAGTAGAAAGGGTCCCACACCTCAATCCAAGATGAGAATTGAAAGGGATCCAATCTTATTAGATATGAAAATGATGGAATTGGGAATAATAAAAGAATATGAATCCTAAATTTTTCATATAACCACTCAAAACTCTATTCTTGAGATGATCATGGAAGATTAGTAGGATGAGGAGGTGCTACAAAAAGGTAGAAAATATTCCTGAGTTCAACATTTATAAAGATGAAGTTATACGGTTTGAAACCCAGATGTGTGTCCCATCAAAACAAAAGATTAAGTGAGAAATTTTTGATGATACAGATAACACGTCATTCTCTATTGATCTCGGAAGCACTAATTTTTATATATATTTGAAGCAAAAATTCTGATGGGATAACATGAAGAGGGATATTGTGAAGTTTATATCTTGATAAATAGTATTCCAACAAGTCAAACAGGAATGACTGAAGTCAAAGGGTATGATTAGAACATTACCCATAAAAGTTTGTAAATGGGAGAAAATAACCATACATTTCATTGTAGTACTCCCTAGTACAAATAAAAAAATAAATCCATTTGATTGGTAATTTATCTCCTAAAAAACATCACATTTCATTGATATAAAATAATATTTCTCTCTTGAAAAACTATCCATGATATACAAAATGGATGTGGTAATATTGAATGGTGTTTCACCCTCTATTGTATCAGATCGACATCTGAGGTTTACCTCAAAGTCCTAGAGAATCCTTTCATAATATTTGGATATATATCTCACCTTCAACACTAATTATGTCCCTTATAATTATTTTCAAACTAAATGAACCATTCAAAATATAGAGGATATGAAGAGATCATGTTAAATGGATTTCCAAGGATGTTGGGACCTACACCTTCCATAGTTGAGTTCTCATATAATGTTAGTTTCCATTGTAGCATTCAAAATAAAACTTATGAGGATCTATTTGTGAATATGTGTTAAACTCTGACATAATGGGATGATGTTGGAGAGTGGATGTTGATGGGACTTAATTTTATCTAAGAGATGAAAGAGAAGGTTCAAACTGTTCAGCATCATATGAAATCCATGAAATGTCGATAGAAAATCAATACAAATTATCATCGATGAAACCAGTAGGTTTTGGTTAAAGATAAAGAGTTCCTTTATTCATAAATATTGAATAAACTCATGTGGATTGGAAAGAAGTGAAATCGTAGTCCTAGATACTTCAACACCTTTTAGATCCTTGATCGTATCAGAACGTTGAACCATCGACCAACACACCCACCTACCCTATCTGAAGTTTATGATGCATTACATATATACTACTTGAGGAAGTACATATCAGACCCTTGACATGTAGTAAATCAATTGGAGGTTCCATTATAAAATGATATTTCCTACGATGAGTATTCAGAAAAGATCTTATATTGTATAGACAAAGTTATATGAATGATGAAAAATCACCCAGTCAAGGTGTTGTACAAGAACCACAAGTTTGAGGAAGTGAAATGGGAACCAGAAGAGGTAGTTAAATAGAAATACCATAATATATTTTAATTAATGAAATGAAACTTTCAAGGTTGGAATTTATGAAAGGGGAAAAATGTAATTATCAGAATATTTATAAATGGAATACTCTTTTTGAATGAATAAATGTATTATTATGTAATGTAGTTATAGGAGGTACATTCACTACTTTGGATATTTTGTACAACTATAATTTATTAGATCAATAATACCATTTAACACTATAACCATTGATATTATAGCCACCATACAGTGATCATATGATTAGTATATATATTGGGTCATGATAAATCCTATTGACCCAAGAAAAGGAAGCGATGACCACAACCAGTATGATCGTACCCTATAAAGACCATTTATTGGAGCTTATGAGGGAGATAGAATCATTAGGAATTGAACACGAAAAAGCACAATACTAGATTAAACATAAAAAGAACGATCAAAACCATTTATGGGAGAAGTTTGATCTTATCAAGATCATGACCCAAATCTTGTATGTTGAACCACCCCAAAAGAATCTCACCATCACACATCTTGCCCTTAGGGTGTTCACTACTGTAACAAAGGGATATGTATCTAAAACCTAATAGTATAATTTTTTATATTTTATTCTCAAAAAAATAATTATTATATTTATCCTTTTTATTATTGATTTTTAAATTATAAAATAATTAGTTAAAAAAAAATTGGGTTTATATATAATGAAAGATAAATTATATTTTTGGGAAATATATAGTTCCAATCAAGACACACCTTTTGATTAATTAATGAATTGATGAAACACATATTATTTTAATAAAATATTATTATTAGATAATATCTATTACCTATAAAATATTATATAATTTTCTGAAGTCAAATGTAATTTCATAAGGGATAAAAAAATTGTATTTAAAAAAAACCCATATATAAAAATAAATAGGAATTTACTTACTTAAAAGTATAAATTACCATATATATAGAATTATGTTGATAAAATAAATATTATTTGTTGAATCATAAAGTCAAAATTATCCAATGGTTTTTTAGTACTTTTCTAAGACACTAATTTTTTTGCTAAAATTAAATCCGGTATAATTATATAGTTTGGATTACGAAATCATAAAACATAATTTCTTTGAATCAAGAGTATTAACCTAGTTGTATTAAGTCACTATCATTTTAAAAAGGTATTCAATAAATGGATTTTCCAGGATGTTGGGATAAACACCTTCTATAGCTGAGTTATTATATAATGATAGTTTCAACTGTAGCATTCAAATAAAACCTTATAAGGATCTATTTGTGAATAGGTGTTAAACTCTGACATAATGGGATGATGTTGGAGAGTCAAAGTTGATGGGACCTAGTTTTATCTAAGAGATGGCAGATAAGGTTGAAACCCTTCAAAATCATATGAAATCCATGCAAAGATTATAGAAAAGCTATATAGATTATCATCAATGGAACTTCTAGTTTTTTTGTTAAAGATAAAGTGTTCCTTTATTCATAAATGAGGAATAAATTCATGGGGATTGAGAATAAGTTAAATCTTAGTCCTAGATACATCGACCACTTTTATATCCTTGATTGCATCAGAGCACTATCCCATCGACTAACACACCCACCTTCCCTATCTCAGTTTAATGATGTCTTCCATCTATCAACCCCGAGGAATTACATACCTGACCCTTTACATGTACTAAATCTATAGGTGGTTCAATTAGATAGTGATATTTCACATGATTAGTAGTCAATGAATATCTTATATTGTAGATACAAAGTTATATGAAATATAAAAAATTCACTCACTCATGGTGTTGTACCAGAACCTCAAGTTTGAGGAAGTGAAATGGGAACCAGAAGAGTTTTTTAAATAAAAATACCCGCATCTATTTTAATGAATGAAATTAAACATTCAATGTTATAATTTATTAAGGTGGTAATAATTTAATTACAATAATATTTAGATATGAAATTCCATTTTGGAATGAATAAGTTCATTATTATTTAATGTAGTTATAGAAAATACATGCACTATTTTGGATATTTCCTATTTTTATAATCTATTGGATTAAAAATACAATTAAACACTATAACCATTGATATTATATCCATTATATAGTGATCATATTATAATTATATATATTGGGTGATGATAAATCCAATTGACCCAGGAAAAGGAAGTGATGACCTCGACCAGTAGGATTGTACCCTATAAAGACCATTTATCGAAGATTTTGAGGGAGATAGAATCATTGGTAATTTAACATGACCAAAGAATAGAATATATTAAACATAAAAACAAGGATAAAAATAATATATGGGAGAAGTTATATCACATCTAGATCACAATCCAAATATTGTACGCTGAACCTCCCCAAAAAAATCTCACCATCACGCACTATTCCCTTAGGGTGTTAACTTGCGTAATAATGGGGTGTGTATCTAAAACCTAAGAGTATGATTTTTTTATATTTTATTCTCAGTACAATAATTATTATATATTTAATTTTTTATTATTAAATTTTATATTATAAAATAATTCATTTAATGAAAATTATATTTTTATATAATGAAAGACAAAATATATAATTTTTGGAAATATATAGTTTTGATCAAGAAACTTATTTTGATTAATTAAAAAATTGATGAAACACATATTATTTTAATAAAAAATTATTATTAGATAATATATATTACCTATAAAATATTATATAATTTTAGAAAGCCAAATGTAATTCTATAAGGGACATAAAACTGTTATTGTTAAAAATCCTATATTTAAGAAAATAGGTATTTCCTTAGATAAAAGTATATATTACCATATTTATTGAATTATTTTGATAAAATAAATATTATTTATGGAATCATCATTACAAAATTATCGAATGTGTTTTTTAATAATTTTCTAAGACACTATAACTTTTTGGTGGAAATTAAATACCGTATAATTAAATAGTTTGGATTATGAAATCATAAAACATAGTTTAATTGAATAAGGGTATTAACCAAGTAGGATTAAGACACCATCATTTTAGAAAGGAATTTACTAAATATATTTCCAAGGATGTCGGGATCAAAACCTTCCATAGTTGAGTTCTCATATTATGATAGTTTCAATTGTAAAATGAAAATATAACCTTATGAGGATCTATTTGTGAATAGGTGTTGAACTATGACATAATGGGATGATGTTGGAGAGTGGATGTTGATGGGACATAATTTTATCTATGTGATTTCCGAGATGGTTCAAACCCTTCATTACCATATGAAATCCATGAAAAGTCAATAGAAAATCTATAAAGATTATCATTGATGGAACCTGTAGTTTTTGGTGGAAGATAAATTGTTCCTTTTTTCATAAAAGTGGAAGAAAGTCATGAAGATTGGGAAGAAGTGAAATCTTAGTCCTAGACACATCAAACCCTTTTAAATCCTTGATCATAATGGAGGGATGATCCATCAACTAACACAACCACCTACCCTATCCCAAGTTCATGATGTGTTCCATATATCAAACTTGAGGAAGTACAAACCAAACCCTTGACATGTACAAAAATCTACAGTTTAATCCATTCAATAATGATATTTCATATGATGAGTAGTCAACAAAGATCTTATATTGTAGAGACAAAGTTAAATGAAATGTGTAAAATCACCTAGTCAAGGTGTTGTACCAGAACCACAAGTTTGAGAAAGTGAAATGGGAACCAGAAGAGGTAGTTAAATAGATATACCCTAATCTATTATAATAAATGAATGAGGCTTTCAAGGTTGGAATTTATGAAGGGGGAAATAATGTAATTACCAGAATATTTATAAATGAAATTCTCTTTTTGAATGAATAAAAGAATTATTATGTAATGTAGTTATAGAAAACACTTTCACTACTTTGGATATTTTGTATAGTTATAATATATTGGAATAAAAATACTACCAAAAACTATTACCATTTATATTATATCCATTATACGGTGATCATATAATAATTATATATATTGTGTCATGATAAATCCAATTGAACTAGGAAAAAGATGTAGTGACCTCGACCGTAAAGATAATACCCTATAAAGACCATTTATCTGAGATTATGAGGGAGATATAATCATTGGGAATTGAACATGAACAACCACTGCTCCATATTAAACATAAGAAATAATGATCAAAACCATTTATGGGAGAAGTTAGAGCTCATCAAGATCGCAACCCAAATCTTGTACACTGAACCACACCAAAAAATCTCACCATCACACACCATTTCTCTAGGGTTTTAACTAGTTTAATAAATGGATATGTACTTAAAACCTTAGAGTATGATTTTTTATATTTTATTCTCAATACATTAATGATTATATTTATCCATTTTATTATTACATTTTAAATTATAATATATAAAGTTTAATGAAAATTATATTTTTATATAATGAAAAAAAAATTATATTTTTGGGAAATATATAGTTTCGATCAAGAAACTAATTTTTATTAGATAACGAAATGATAAACCAAATATTATTTTATAAAAATATTATTATTAGATAATATATATTACCTATAAAATATTATATAATTTTCTAAAGTCAAATGTAATTTTATAAGGGACATAAAACTGTTATTTTTAAAAACCTATATTTAAAAATATATAGGAATTTCCTTAAAAGTATAAGTTAACATATTTATAGAATTATTTTGATAAAATAAATATTATTTATAGAATCATCACATCACGATTATCCAATGGTTTTTTCCCTAAATTTATAAGACACTATAATTTTTTGGTAAAAATTATATACGGTATAATTTTATAGTTTGGATTATGAAATCATAAAATATAATTTCTTTGAATTGAGGTTATTCACCTAGTTGGATTAAGACGCTATCATTTTAGTTATACATTTACTAAATATATTTCCAAGGATGTTGGGATCAACACCTTTTATAGTTGAGTTCTCATGTAATGATAGTTTTAATTGTAGCATTTAAATGGATCTTTATGAGGATCTATTTGTGAATAGGTGTTAAACTATGACATAATGGGATGATGTTGGAGAGTTGAAGTGGATGGGACCGAATTTTATCTTATAGATGGAATAGAATGTTCAAACCCATCAACATTGTACGAAGTCCATAAAAAGATGATAGAAAAGTTATACAGATTATCATCAATGGAACCTGTAGTTTTTTGTTGACGATAAAGTGTTCCTTTCTTCATAAATGTGGAATAAATTCATGAGAATTGGGATGAAGTGAAATATTAGTCTAAGATATGTTGACCCCTTTTAGATCCTTGATTGTATTAGATCACTAACCCATCAACTAACATACCCACCTACCCTATCTCTGGTTGAAGATGTGTTCAATATATCAAAACATAAGAAAGTACATACCAAACCACTGACAAGAACTATATCTATTGGTGGTTCCATTGGATAATGATATTTCATACGATGATTATTTAACGAATATCATATATTATATAGACAAAGTTATATGAAAAATGAAAAATCATCCAGTCAAGGTGTTGTACCAGAACCACATGTTTGAGGAACTGAAATGGGAACTAGAAGAGGTAGTTAAATAGAAATACCTTCATCTATTTTAATGAATGAAATGAAACTTTCAAGGTTTGAATTTATGAAGGGGAAATAATATAATGAAAATAATATTTATAAATGAAATTCTCTTGTTGAAAGAATAAATGCATTATTAAGTAATGTAGATATAGAAAACACATGCACTACTTTGGATATTTTGTACAATTATAATCTATTGGATTGAAAATACTATTAAACACTAAAACCATTGATATTATTTCCATTATATAGTGATAATATGATTATTATATATATTGGTTCATGATAAATTCAGTAGACCCAGAAAAAGGAAGCAATGACCTCGACCTGTAGGATCATACCCTATAAAGACCATTTATTGGAGCTTCTGAGGGGGATAGAATCATTGGGTATTGAACTTGACCAAGAAAAAGAGTATATTAAATATAAAAATAATTATCAAATCCATTTATGGGAGAAGTTTAATCTCATTGAGATCATGACCCAAATCCTGTACGCTGAACCACCCAAAAAAAATCTCACCATCACACACCGTGCCCTTAGGGTGCTCACTAGTGTAATAAAGGGACATGCATCTAAAACTTAAGATTATGAATTTTTATATTTTATTATCAATAAAATAAATAATATATTTTTCCTTTTTATTAATACTTTTTAAATTATAAAACAATGAGTCTAATGAAAATTATATTTCTATATCATAAGAGATAACTTATATTTTTGGGAAATATATAATTTCGATCAAGACACTCCTTTTGATTAATTAAAGAATTGATAAAACTAATATTATTTTAATAAAATATTATTATTTGTTAATATCTATTACCAATAAAATATTATATAATTTTCTGAAGTCAAATGTAATTCTATAAGGGACAGAAAACTGTTAATGTCAAAAAACCTGTATTTTAAAATAAATAGGAATTTCCTTATTTAAAAGTATAAAATACGATATTTATTGAATTATTTTTATAAAATAGATATTATTTATGGAATCATCACATAAAAATTATCCAATGGTCTTTTTCATTCTTTTCTAAGACACAATAATTTTTTGGTAAACAAGAAATTCGGTATAACTATATAGTTTGGATTATGGAATCATATAATGGAAGACAAAATATATTATTGTTATGAAATAAAACTAAAAATATCTTTGAATTATTTTTTTCATGTAAGATCATAAATTTCATTAATATGCATTTTTGTGTTCTTGGTGTGACTAAATTAATAGTTTTAATGATTTATCATTCTTTAAAAACATGCACTAGGGGGTAAAAACCAAGAACATTACCGATTATTTACATGAAATCATCATAAAAACATTAGATATATTATTTTAATATTAGAACTGATTCCAGGTCAATCAATGTTTTTTTTGTAATGACAAAAACACATTTTTAGTGTTTAAAAACACTAAGAAATATGTGTAATGGTCAAAAATTTAGAAAAAAATAATAATATTAGTATGAAATATTATAAAAAATATCTTTAAATTATTTTTGTCTTTTAAAAAGATATGTAGAACCAATATGATATGCGATGTTCTAGGGATGATTGAATAAGTAGTTGTTAACAATTTTATTGTATTAAAAAAATTATCAGATGATCAAAACCTAGAAAATGACATTATTTTTACATGAAATATTTTGGAAAAAACTATATATTTATTTTAGAAATTTATGAATTGACCCCATTTCTATTAGAGTTTTATTTTTATAAGGATTATTGAAATCACATTTTTAGTGTTTTAAAACACTAGAACATGTATGACGGGTTCAAAACCATAGTAAATTACCTGATATAGACATGAAATATTTGATAAAATATATTTTAATTATTCATGATTTCTTTGAGTAGAATAATTGTCTATCCAATCTGTAGTGTACTTGGAATGATTGAATAAGTAGTTTAAAAGATTTGTCAGTCATTAATAACATTCATTAAGGGGTTAAAACAAAATAAAAACCCTTGATTTCCCAGAAATCATTGGAAAATAACTATATATTTATTTTTGAAATACAGGCACTAAATCCATGTCTCTCCAACTTGTTGTTTTTTCAGAATGACAAAAAATGCATTTTCTAATGTGTTAAAACACTGAAGCATGACTATAATGGAAAAAACCATATAAAATGACCTCAAATTGATGAAAAATTATATAAAATATATCTATGAAGTATTTTTGATTTTTATGAATAGATGAATCAACAATTTGACTTGTGGGGTTCTCAAGATTATGGAATAATAAATTTTTAATGATTTTACAGTCTTTAAAAACATTCATGAGGGGGTTAAAACTATGAAAAAACGTCTAATTTATATGAAATAAAAGGGAAAAAACCTTATATTTATTTATAAAATGTAGGAATTTGTGTCACATGAATCCAATTGTTCATTTTTATTGTATTTCTAAAAATTAATTTTTAGAGTTTTAAATCACTAAAATGTATATGTAATAGTTAAAACCATTTTGAAAGACCTCAGACTATCATGAAATTATAGGAAAATTATTTTTGAATTATTTTTGACATTTAAAATTAGTTGAAAAATTAATTATATGCACAATATACACAAAATAACTAAATAATAAGTTTATACTGATTTAATTGAGTTTAAAAACATGCATAATAGGATCAAATATAAGAAAATCATATACATGAAATCATAGAAAAATTAATGTATATTTATTTTTGAAATGTAAGAACCAATGTGATGTCGATGAGAGTTATTTTTTACACAATATTATCAGGAACACATTGTTAGTGTTTTAAAATAATGAAACATGATTTCTTTTACCAAAACCATAGTGAATAACCTTGAATTGATTTGAAATCATAAAAAAACAATCATTGAATTATTTGTGACATGTATGAGTTGATGAAACTTAAATACAACATAAGGTGTGCTCAGACTAGATCAACTTATACATTTAGATTAATAAATGATCATAAAAAATAATATATTAAAAAACAAACAACCAAAGATTTCTTATTAAACTAAATTTTAATTTAAAAAATACTTTGAGTTTTAATTATTATATTATTTTTAACTTTATAATGTAATAACTTTAAAATTTAATTCATTTTATTTTAAATTATGCTGAATTATGTTCATAGAGCATGAAAAACAATTCAACAAGTATATTTTTGAGCTTAGTGATTTATATATAATGTATACATATATTGAATTTATTAAATATGGTTATTTTTAGTTTTTCTAAAATACTAGTTATAGAGTGTATTTGTGGATTTTTTTTTTAAAATTTATTTAGCAAGAAAAACAAAATTTTCATATTTTTCATAGACCTCTACATCATGGCCTATATTATTCAGTAAATAATGTTTTATTTAGCAAAAAATGATCGACTAAAAGTGACTACCATTTAGTGGTCATCGAATGGCCACTACAGGCCTTTAACAGCTTCTTTTGGGGGTCAATAAAGACCCTTTTTATAGAAATGATAACATAAATATTTTTTATACTTTTTAAATGAATTATTTAGGAATATATTAAAAGAAAATAGAGTATGTGAGTAGGAAAGAAATAAAAATAAGAGTATTTCAAGGTTACATCTTCATTGGTACTTATTCCCTTGTTTTAGAACTAAATCCTTGAGGGTTTGGTGTGGGATGACCCCAAAATGTTCCTAATGATAATCGGATGCTTATTATAATTTGAATGGTATGATCTTGTGTTAGAAGAAGTCAATTTCTTGGGAGAAAAATGAATTTTTTAATGGTATACATTATATTTTTAGACTTTTGAAATTACATTTCTAGTTCAAAATTTATGTTTATTATTTTAAATGAATATTATAACTTATTAAACTAATTTTGGGTCGATCTAATAATTTTAGACTTTATTAATTCATTATTAAATCAATATCACTTAAAAAAATCAATATTTTCAAAATTATATTTTTTAATATTCAATGAAATTTCATATTTTTTAAGAAATTACCATAAAACTACATAAGATAAATTTTACATGCTAATTTAAAATATGAAATTAATTTTTCCTAATAATTTCCTATATTAGAAAAATTTAATATCTAATATAAATATTATTTTTTTGTAAAATACGTTAAAATAAGCTTTATTAAATATACACATATTCTTTATTTTGAGTTATCTAATTTAAATTTTTATTTTAGAACACTTTAATATATATATTTACTTATTTTATTTATATTTATATTATTTAGAATTAATTTTACCATTATAATGGTCAATTTACTATTCAAACGACCAAGTTACTATTTCAAATGGTTGGGTTATTATTCCTAAAGGCCATATTACAATTATTAATGGTCAATTTTCTATTTCAATTTTTATATTTGTTTTTTAATTCTTATAAATAGATCATATTTACTTAATTCATATTTCAATTCAATTCCTCTCAAAGTTCTATTAGAAACATCTTCAAAATTATGATTATGTTACTAATATTTTATTTCCTTTTTATAGTGATGTTCTTGACCATGATAATTCTTTGGGATTTTGATTTTAACACCCTAATCTTCCACAATTTTCTTCCTTTTTAAATAAATAAATAGCGTATGATGTACACATCACTGAGTTCAAGCACACCAAGACCTAGCAAACTAGCAATTTATAAAGTGGTTATGAATAGTATTAGCCGCATATTGAAATTTATATATCCCATATAATTTTAACATCTATATTTTGTGTTTCTTGTTAATAATATAACGATAAACTCAATTTTTCATTTAGAAGAATAATTTTTCAAAAAAATTCATTTTTTCCGCCTTTTAATGTTGAACCCATTTTTAAATCCAATATTTGACACTTTTATATATTCAATTTTATAAAATTAAATTCTTGTTTATAAGAGGAACATAAAAATATATTTTGGATCAATTTTTGGTACTTTTATGATAACTTTCATATTTTGATGAATTGTTAAAAATACTAAATTTTAATCGAGAAAAACTTTTTAATTAAAAATAATATAAAGGGTTAAATTATAAATATGAGTGGTTTAAAAGTATAATTAGTTTATATTTTTAGTATTTAATATAAATTATTTCATTATAATTATTTATATATTTAAATTGTACATAAAAACATGTCAATATTTTAATAGTTTTTACTTCTTAAAAACACGCTTTTCAGTTTTGACAATGGGAATTAATTTAAAATTCATTTCCTCCAACTCTATGTTTTGAATTAGAAAAAATGTATTCCATAATTGGAATCATAAGGCCCAAATTATATAAATAGGTAGCTTTAATTTTTTGACATTATGAATAGTATCTTCAGTAGTTATTTTATTTACCATGGTTAAAGGGTAAATATGTTAAATAAGGGGAATAATAATAATATTTTAATAATATTAAACTAGAATAAAACATGTACTAATCATATTGGATGAGATATGACTGACCATGTGCTTCCTTGGGTCGATTTTGGGATCCCATGGAGCCACATGGGTGTGAAAATTACATTTTATAAGAATTAATTTAATGTATATAAAAATATAACATAAACTTGTATCTTTCACTAAACTAATTTTTATATTGGGTTATATAATTTATCACTTCTACTGTAAATATTAATTATAAATATAAATATGTTTCCTACATTAGGATATTTTATTTATAAATTTTAGACACAAAATAAATAAATTTAATTATGACACAATGATGATGCAATGATTTCTTCATTAATAAAGGATTAAAATAAATGATATTATAAATGTTAAAATAAAAATAATTTAGTTATTTTGATGTCATATCCAATTTTTATTCATTATATTAACATATTATCTTTGAGTTAATTCTTTTTTTTTCATGGAATCTGGTTGTTAGGAATTTCTCAAAAAGTCAAGTATGAATAATGTCCAAAATTGACACAATTCATAACTTAAACCATAAAATACTTTATTAAATGGTATTAAATTCTCAAAAATATAATATTTAGCTAAATGAATTATATAATGTTAAAAATGTCATTAATTATCCACTTTATGTTCTCTTGTCATTTTATAGTTACAAAAGTAATCATATAGTATAAAAATAGAAGAAGACATGATAGGAGTTAAAGTGTTTAACTAAGGGTTAAACCAAAAATATTAGGATACAAAAATATTAAAAACTTGTCTAAAAATTATTTTATGATGGTTATTAGAACCTAAATCATCTTATATTCTAATTAAATGAGTTTTGGACCATTTTTAATCGAAATTGAATTCATAATAAATTAATATTTCTAGAATTTACTAAAGTTCCCCTCCTTCCTCTTATAAAAGGACGCCACCTATTCCCACTTATTCAGACATCCAAAACCCTTTGGCTTAGACATCCCCTCCCAAATCTCCTCAAAAATTCTCTAAATGAATATTAAAAGAAAAAACTTGGGTATAAAGCCATATTAAGGAGTCCTTTTGTGAAAATCAAAAGGAGACATCTGAAGAAGAGGTAATCATTTTATCCCTTCATTCAAAGTTTATTTCTTCTTCTACTTCCTATTACTAAGTTATTACCATACTAAAATAATAACTCTATAATATAATGTATTCAGATATGTTTTTAAGATTATGGTACAACCATATTCCCCATTTTACCCATCCTAGGAAAAATAATACCACCATGCGTGTGTACGTACGACTTACCATCTCCACGCCGCGATGTAATTTGTTTTTCATGTAAACTTTGTTATATGGGTATATAGATAAATATAATGGATTTAAATAATTAATATAACATTATATTGTTTCTTTAAAATTCATATTCCATCCAATTTCATACCATTTGACCATTAATGAAATGATATCATTGCCTTTGTGTACGTACGGCTTACCGTCTCCACGATGCGATGAGACTCATCTTCAGTGTTCACCATCCAAGAATGATTATAAGAATAAATATTATTAATAATTATTAAATATATGACATAATAAGTCTACTTTAATAATATATATATATATATATGTTTGTACAAATATTTCATTCACTTACTTCCACTCAATAAGATATGAAAACGGAAACAACTTTCATGCATACGTACGACCTACCGTCTCCATGAACGGTGTATTCCATTATATATATATATCTCTAATATATATATATCAATATTATGAATATATATGATATATAAATCATATTATACTTTCTATAAATAATTAAATCAGGATCTAAGTAATATGATCAGGAATAACAAGTCAAAACACGTACAATAAACAAAGCGATATTACATGAAATGTTGCATTAACATGGAATGGTTAACAAATAGGTAATATATGAAGTCATAAAAGGATCATATATCATATCATAAAAAATCTTATGATTCTCATATAAGTTAATAATATGTTTGAAAACATTATACTGGAGTTTCAGACTCATACAAAGAGTATCAAACCTAAGGTTAGGGTTAATTCTTCAATCTAATTATTATCCTAGATTGTTTATGTGTATGTATTTATTCGGACATATTTATCATCACTGTCCATGTTTCATAAAAATATTTTCAAAAGTAGTCTTTTAAGATTTTATGTAAGGGTCTCTTTAACAAGATCATCATATTAAATGTTTTAAATATTTATTTTTCTAAATCCTTTTAATTAATGTCCATGTTTTCAAAATTATTTTATGGATTTATCTATATTGACAAGATTGTTTTAAAATGTTAATTTGTTTCAAAAGTTTCAAAGTTTTATGGGACACTTTGATTAAAAAATATCTTTTAAATGGGTTCCTTTATAAATTCTGTGAGTTTTAAATGATTTCATCAAAAAGAGATATTTCTCTCAAAGAGTTTTATTGATTATTTTCAACTATGTAAACATACTTTATTGGATATTAATCATGATTGAGGCTTATTTATTATAATTCAATATTACTTATTGTATTAAATGAATTTTTATATTTTGACTTTTAATGTTCAATTTTTATACCATTCATGGTTTATTTTTAAAGTATTGATATTTCATATGCTAGTTTTAATATGAATGTTTATGTTATGTTTCACTCTTTATATATGAGGAATGCATTGGACTTAGTAAGTGATGGGAGGGGCCTGCTATATCCCCTTGATGCATTGATAGGTCTTACGAGTCAAACTAGTGTCTTGGCACTAGGCCATGATAGAATATTTTTAAATGGTCTTGGCACAAGGCCTCGAAAAATTAGTTATTATGTCTGGAATAATACATTCCCTTGTTATAAAATTATATATTACAAGTGATTATTAGACTAGTAGAATATACATGTGCTATTTATACGGTAATTTTTTATTTATTTTTTCCATATTATGTTAAATTTTATGTTTTAAAAGGCTACTAGTTTTATTATACATGTTTCCTTAATTTTTTATAGCTTCTGCAGAAATATTAACCCTTACTGGGAATTTAAGCTCATCCCTTACTTATTTTAATTTTCCAAGGATGCCAAGAAGTGTATTTTGATTGATATGCACATCTTAGGGAATAATGGTGTTATCAAAGGATTATTTATGTTGTGTTTTATATTATAAAGTGTAATGTATCGTTCATGTAGGTAATATATCTTACAAGACTGCTATACTGATTGGTCCTTTAGGACTTGATTCCTTGAAATCATACCAATGTATTAAAATAATGCACCGACCCCGTGCTTTTGAAGTCATGGTGTTACAATTGGTATCAGAGGAAGTTTAGCAACAACCATGGAAATAGATATATAAAACTATGATTAGGGATCATAACCATAAGATAGAATTTGTGACAATAAAAAAATGATTCTCTAGAGCATCAATGATGTATTTCTCAAAAAAAATCAAATGGATTAATTTTAAGCTTATTCTGTTACTATAGTCTAAGTGAAAAAATTAATGTATTTTTGTTTTTGGATTCAAGAATTATATTCTGGTAATAAGAACAATGTGATATATATAAGTATTTTACTATAGGACTACTTGTTTTCATTAAGGTTTTAATATGATGAATTTAAACATATATTCATTATGTGACAATAATAACATTATTATTTGTTTGGGGAATCTAATGTTACAATTGATTTTAGAAATTTAGAGACCTTTTATACAGAGATTGGATATAAGTATTTTAGACAACTCTAAAGGTTGGAATAGAATAAATTTAACATTAGATAGTATTTTTTATGTTTAAAACAATTTTTAATATTATTTTTAGAATGTTGTAATACTATAGTTTTAGAAAAAGGACAACCTGCAGGTCAGGTGATAACTCGTCACGTCGGACCAAGCTGTGGGAATCGAACCCACAACCCCCGTGCGATAAGGATTTATCACCTACCACTAGCCTACAAGAAGTCCCTAGTTATTATAAAGTATTTTATTTCATTTCAATGGTATATGTTTATATTTTTAACCTTATATGATTGAGATAAATAGAATTTTTTTTGAGTATTATCTTTTGAAGAGAAAGATAAGTTAGTGGTAGGAATTAGTTAAAGGGACAAAATATAAATGTAAATTAAGTATGATTCATTTTGTTGTTGGTCTTTGAATTAAATTAATTCTATAACACTAGGTATAGAATCATAAAAACAAAAATGTTTTCCTAGTAATTTTTTTTATGAACCATATGGTCTCATAGATCATCCCAGATTTATAGCTTTCTTGTTGATAACTTTCTCCTAATAATATTGTCTATAAGTCCTTATCAGAACGTGATGGTTTGTTTTCTCTTCCATATCCATGTTTTCATACATCGAACCCCAGTATGAGTTATTTCTGGTAACCTTAATACTTAACTTTATATATTTTAAAATAGAGGTCTCATTAATCCATTTTTTAATGTGGGATTTCAATTAAGATATTTTGAAATGAAAAAACCATAGTATTCAATCCTGAGTTTAAATTGTGAGGACTCAATTTATTAAATTAGGGTATAATGTAACACCCCAAGCTTCCACAATACTATTCCTTTTTAAATAATTTAATAGCGTGTAATGCACACAACACTGAGTTCATGTGGACCACAAACCATCAAACTAGCCATTTAAAAGGCGGTTAGGAATATTGTTAACCAAAAATTGAAAGCTATATATATCATACAATTTTGACATTCATATTTTATGTTTCATAAACATAATATAAGGACAAATTAAAATTTTTATCTAGAAGAAGTATTTTTCAAAAAATTACAGTTTTTCCGCCATTTAATGGAGAACCCTTTTTAAATCAAAAATCTTAAAAAATTTTATATATTAAATTTTATGAAATTAAATTATTATTTATAATAGGGACATAAAAATTTCTTTTGGCTAAATGTTTTGTAATTTTTCGATAACTTTTATATTTTGATGAATAAAGAGAAATACTAAATTTTAATTGAAAACAAGTTTATTAATAAAAATAATTTATAATGTAAAATTATATATATGAGTGGGTTTAAAGTATAATAAGATTATATTTATATCATTTAATATAATTTATTCCATTAAAATTATTTTTACTTTTAAATTGGACATAAACATTGGTCAATATTTTTATTATTTTTACTTCATTAAAACCCATTTTTCTGTTTTTAAAACGAGAATTTATTTTAAATTAATTTATGCCAAAAATGTGTTTCAAATTTAGAAAAAATGGATTCCATATTTAGAATCATAAAGTCTAAATTGTTAAAATAGGTACCTTTTATTTTTTGACATTATGAATTGTAACTTTAGTAATTATTTTATTTACCATGGTTAAAGGGTAAATTGGGTAAATAAGGGTAAACAAATAATATTATAATAATATTAAACTACCCTAACACATGTAATAATCCTATTGGATGAGATATGTCCTACCATGGGATTCCATGGGTATATTATTGAACCCCTAGGAGCCACTTGGGTGTGAAAATGACATTTTATAATAATTAATTTAAAGTATAGAAAAATTTAACATAAACATGTATCTTTCAGTAATTTTTTTTATATTAGGTCATATAATTAATGTCTTCGACTATAAATAGTAATCAGAAAGATAAAATTATTTCACACATTAAGATATTTTGTTTATAAATTTTAATCATAAAATAAATAAATTTAATTATGACACAATGATGATGCAATGATTGCTTAATTAATAAAGGATTCAAATAAATGATATTATAAATGTTAAAATTATGTAATTTAGTTATTTTGATGTAATAAACAAATTTTCTGGATGATATTAAAATATTATATTTGAGTTAATTCCATTGGTTCTAAGGAATCATGTTTTTATGAATTTTTAATAAAGTCAAGTATGAATAATGTCCAAAATTTACATAATTCATAACTTAAAACATAAATTATTTTATTAAATGATATTAAATTCCTAAAAATCTAATATTCATCCAGATAACTTAGATAATGTTTCAAATGTCATTAATTATCCACTAGTGGTTTCTTTTTCATTTTATATTAACAAAATTAATCATATTGTATAAAAATACAAGAAGTCATGGTAAGAGTTAAACTATTTAACTAAGGATTAAACAAAACAGATAAAGATAAAAAAAATTAAAAAAATGTCTAAAAATTATTGGATGATTTTTATTAGAAACTAAATCACATTATCTTCAAAATAAATTAGTTTTGTATAATTTTTAATCTAAATTGAATTTATAATAAATTAATATTTATAAACTTTCCTAAAGTTCCCCTCCACCTTCTAAGGATTCCTTTTGTGCAAATAAAAAGGAGACACCCAAAGAAGAGGTAATAGTTTTATGCCTTCTTTCAAAGTTCATTACTTCTTCTTCTTCCTCTTACTAAGTTGTTAACATAATAAAATAATAAATCAATAATATACTATATGATGAGATTTTGTTAAGATTATGACACAACAACATTTCTATTTAACCCATCCTATGAAAAACAATACTACCACGTGTGCGTACGTATGACCTACCGTCACCATGATGTGGTGTAAATTGTTTTTCATGTACACTTTATTTCTATGGGTATAACATTGAGTATAATGGATTTAAAAAATAAATATAACATGATATTGTATCTTTTAAATTCATATTCAATATAATTTCATACCATTTAACAATTAATAAAATGATACCATTGCTCATGCGTACATACGACTTACCATCTTCATGACATGATGAGAGTCATCTTTCATTTCACCATCCAAGAATGATTATAAGAATATATATTATTAATAATTTTGAAATATATGAAATTATAAGTCTACTTGAATTATGTATATATGTATGTACATATATGTAATTCCCTTACTTCCATTCAATAAGATATGAAAATAGAAACCGCGTTCATGCTTACGTATTGCCAACCGTCTCCATGAACGATGTACTCCATTATATACACATATATTATATATATTTATAATATGAATATATATGAAATATAAATCATATTATACATTATAAAAATAATTAAATCATGATCTATGTAATATGATCAATAATAACAAGTCAAAATATGTACGATAAACAAAGCAATATTACCTGAAATGTTTCATTAACATGGAATTGTTAAAAAATGGGTAATATAAAGTCATAAAAGAATAATATATGATATCCGAAATATTATTATCATTATTATATAAGTAAATAACATGTTTAAAAACATTATACAAGAGTTTCAGACTTCTACAGAGAGTATTGAACCTAAGGTAAGGGTTAATTCCTCAACCTCATTATTATCTGTGATTGTGTATATGTAATTATTTATTGAGACATATTTATAATCCATGTCCATGTTTAATAAAAATATTTTCAAAAGTAATATTTTAAGGTTTTATGGAAGGGTCACTTTAAATTGATCATCATTTTATATGTTTTAAATATTTATTCTTCTAAATCTTTTTTATTAATGTCCATGTTTTCAACATGATTTTAAAGATTTATTTATATGGACATGATTGTTTTAAAATGTTAATTACATTCAAAAGTTTCAAAGTGGTATGGGATAATTTGATTCAAAAATATCTATTAAATGATTTCCTTTATAAATTTTGCAACTTTTTGATGATTTCATAGAAAATGGATATTTCTCTCCAAGAGTTTTATTGATTATATTCAACTATGCAAATGTACTTTATTAGATATTAATCTTGGTTGAGGTTGATTTATTATAATAAATCATTCCATATTTTATTGAATAAGTTATGATATTTGGATTGTTGATGTTTTATTTTTATACCATTCATTGGTTATGGTTAAATTATTGACATTTCATATGCTAGTTTTAATAAGAATTTTTATGTTATGTTTCACCCTTTTCATATGAGGAATGAATTGGACTTAGTAAGTGATGGGTGGGGCCCTCTATAGCTCATATTTGCATCAGTAGTTCTCATGAGACAATCTAGATCCTTGGCATAAGTCCTTGATAGAATATTTGTGAATGATATTCACACAAGGCCTTGACGTATTAGTTATTATGTTAGGAATTATGAATTCCCTCATTATGAAATTAGTTATTACATGTGATTATTCGACTAGTAGAATATCCATGTGAATGTTTTTATGGTAATGTTTGATTTATCATTTCCAGATTATGTTAATGTTTATGTTTTAAAATGATATTGTTTTTATTATACATCATGCCTTGAAACTTTATATCTTCTGCTGAAATATTTACCCTTACTGAGCATCTAAGATCACCCCTTTCTTATGTTTTATTTTCCCAGGATGCATAAAAGTGTATTATGATTGATATTCAGGGTTAAGATAGGGGATAATGGTGTTCTAAAAGGAATATTTATGTTGTGTTTTATGTTAGAAAGTGTAATGTATCATTCATGGATGTAATATATTTTCCAAGATAGGTAAACTGATCAGTACTTCGGGAATTGATTTCTTATAATCATGCCACTGTATAAAAATAATGAACCAGCTCTGAGATTCTGGGGTTGGGGCATTACAGTAATGTTATATAAAATGAAATTTTATTCATGTTATTTTTGCGTGTTAATTTTTCCATTATTATTTATTCAATTCTACGGAGTATTATTATAATAATTTGTAAATAATTTCCGATATTAATGAAATAAAGTAGCGAAGGATATTAGGTGGTTCATGTGTTTTATATGATACCCCATTACTTAATATAAAATAAATGCATATTTATAAGGATACATATATATATGAATATATATATATATATATATAAATGTCTAGTTTGTAATAAAAACCCCTCTCCTAAATGCTTGAATTTTTTTTTGACACGTGGAGGATAAATTGAAGTTATATATATTTTTATATTCTTTATAAATTTTAGTTTTTAATTGGGATAAGTGAACAATTTCCCAAAATACAGGAATAATATTCGGAAAATTATATCATTAATAATTGATGATTATATACACAAAGGTGTAAATTAATTCCAAAAGAAAGGGGAAGAAGGTGAATTATGAACCATTGATCAAGGGAGATATGAAACCTAAAATTTTATTATATGTATCTATTTTGATATGGATTCTGATTTCTTAGTAATTTGTATATATTAACATAGTATATGGAGTGTTGTTTCAAAGGTTTCTTTTGAAATAATAGGTTTACAATTATTTCTCCCTCTGATTCTAACTCAAATGAACAAAAATATAATAAAGAGTATTTATTAGATAGAATCACCAATAACTACATGTATTGGTGATGTTAATGATGTTTTTAAATAATTTTAATTTGATGGATAATATTACAAATAAATTCAAGGGGGTATACTTTTAATCATAAAATAATTTTTCTATTTTTGGGTTATGTTTGTTTTGAAAAATTTGAAAAATAAATCAAATTATGTTTGGAAAATTTTTATAAGAGCTTATAGAAATTTTGATGTTGGATGAGGTTTTTTAGTTAAGTTTGACTCAAACCATGTTAAGCCCAGTTTTATAAGAATTATATTTCTCTATATAATTTAAACATGATGAATAGAAATCATTTTATATAGAGGCTCAAGATATCATTGAAAATTTATTGAATATATATCAACTACATCACTTGAAAATAAATTTTCAATAAGACAAAAAAAATATTGGGCAGACCTTCCCATGTATCCTAACATTCTGACTTGAATTTTTTGAAATTTATCTTTGATTTCATCGAACAACAAACATTTAATTATAGAACATGAATGATTTGAAAAAAAATACAAAACACAATAAGAGGGGGAGGTGTTAATCCGAGAGTGATTTATTTTTCACTAAACACATTCAATTACATCATTTTTCCATTATATAATGATTATTGAATCTATCAAAAAAATGTAAATAAATATATAAACTAAATAATTAATGGTAACATGTATAAATACATTCTATTCCTTAGGAATACCTATGAGATATATCTATTAATTCTACACAAAATGATGTTACAATGAACCAAGTATCAATAATTAACTATTTTGATTGTAATTTTTTAATTAACTTCACTATAGATAAAGAAGACCACACCATCTTATTCTTACAGTACTCACAACATTGAGAAAATGTTTTCGTGATTATTTGAAAATGAAAGAATTTACAACTAAAGAATAAAATTACTAAATACAGTAAAATATTGATGTTTCTTTACTTCTACTCCATATCATCTTGAATAACATGATTATATTCTTGTGTAATAGGATATTAAATTAAAAATAATTAAATAAGAATAATCCCACTAGTTTTTCAATATATTTTATCATCTCTAACTTTTTCTTATTTTTTATACAATCCATCAAATGGGAATGAATAAATCTCATTAATATATGGATAAAATCATCTTTTAAATTTAGATTATCTAAAACTAATTCATGTTTCGTATCGCTAAATGGGTTAAAAAAATTCCCATAAAATTTAAGTGAAATAATCCATGAATCATTAAATATCACCCAAAATTGAATGGGATTATAATATTAAAATTTATCTACCATCTACTAAACCTATATGTGTCTATGATTAAAAATTAATTAGTTTGTTTGATACTTTTTTCCTCTAAAACTAATTCCCTGAAATCTATATCACCCATGGTATTTGGTGATTTACTTTTTTTAAAATAATTCCTAATAAGCATTACTATGATTTTGTTATCATTGACCATAATATATGTTTCTAGTTTTATATATTGACTCATTTCTGAAACAATAATGTTCTACATATCTCTATATATAATAAAAAGATAATATAATCAGCAATTTTAATAATTTATTTATACAAGAGATTTTTTTTCTTCCAAAAAACACAATTTTAGTTCATATTCCATTATCTATATTCATTATACATGAATTACACCATGTCATGAATTATCGTATCAAGGAATGACAAAGAAAAATATTAAAATTTTATCTCTATCATGTAATGAAGACCACACCACGTTTTAATAGATTAAAAAAAGTTCTTTTAAACCAAAATGGTTTTTATTTATCATGTTATTTCACCCAGAACAATGAAAATTATTTATATTTTTTCTTATAAAAAACAATTTTTATGAAGATTACTTTTCCCATGTCAGGGTAAAATTTTGTTTCACAAATCTACAGTTTTATCAATTTTTAGTCATCGTTAAAATCATTAATTTACCTTTTAGTCAATTAAATCCATAAAAAATATTAATGATAAGACACAAATTTACAATTGGGAAAGGTAGATTTCTTGGGTGATAGTATCCTTGAACTGGTTGTATAATATTTTCTCACTAGAATCACCAACTAAACTCTTAAAACCTAAAAAGTCATTTTTCTGCATAAAATTTTGTTAATTAATATATTAAATTAAATATTTTATTATTTGTATTATGACTATGATATGACATATAGAGTATTATAGAATTACACCAAGATGAGACCCCACCACTTAAAAGAGTATTCAAGAGGTACTAATTATTTAGGTGATCATCTTATTGATTGGAACCTTTTCAAGATATTTATTAAAAGTGTTTATGGTGATCAGAAGAGTGGTTGTTAGATGGGAGATTAATGATTTGGATAAAGTTATGGATTTTCAATAAGTGAATCCAATTTTTTTCACAGAGGCTGAAATCCCAAAGATATAGAGGATTGGTTGAAACAAATAAAGTATATTTTCTAATTCCATTACTCTTGAATGTATCTGAGAGTAAATATTACCACTTATATGATCAAGGGAACGATTAGTACATAGTGGGATATTGTGGTGGCTAAAGACTTTCATGAGTTCATCACCCATTCTAGTTTTAAGAGTATGATTAATTTAAAATTATACCCAAAAAATCTCATTATTTTAAAATCCATATATTTATTTAATATACGATTGAGGAGTTAATATGTGGCAGAGAAAACATCACATTATTCTAAAATTATTTAATTTTCACCATAATTTGTCCCAATTGAGGAAGATAAGGATTTTAAATTTGAAATGTGGTTTCACCTTGATTTATATATGATGGTTATATTATTATTCTGTCACAATTGTTTTAAGGTCAGTAATAAAGTATGACATTTGAAATATTAATGACTAGACTTTACAAGTAGAGTCATTGTCCACCCACTATAAATGGCGAGAAATATAATTAAATTGATCCAAAAAGGAATATTATGGATTTTTTTTTCATGGAGGTTGAGCTTCCCAATTTATAAATTCCTTATAATATTATGGGTGGTATTAGAATTTTTATTTCAGTTGTTGTAATGACATGATCTTTTGTCCCTATAAATTAACATTTTCTTCAATAGATTATGTCACATGCAACACCAGACTTACACAACACCAGACTAAAAAAAATACTAAAATATTAATATTACATTAATAATATAATCATTAGAAGATAAAAAATTTAATTATCAATTAAAATAATAACATATTATTATTTTTCTTTGATTTATATTTTCAAATGATTTTATTTGAAAAAAGAATTTTAAAAAAGGTATTGTATTTTAATTAAATAAATTAAATTTATCACAGTTAAATGTTTGTTAGATAATATATATTTTTAAAATAATATGAAAATATTAAATTATTTATAAATTTATATGAAATAAAATTAAAGACCCTTGAATTTAAAAAATGTCATAGTTTTAATAAAAGTATTTTTTCATTATATATTTTATATTCAATAGAAATATAAATTTTAAATTTTAAAAATTGTAACTTTATAAAATTAATTTAATTGTCTGATTAGACATTTCAATATTATCTTACTTTTATTTTTTAATATTTTACAAAAATAATTGATATTTATGTGAATGTTGAAAAAAAATTATTTATTTAATACCATTACTTTTATCACATTATTATAAACAAAATTACTTATTGAATTAATTAAAATAATTAAAATAAAAAATATATTTATAAATTAAAATTAAAAATTTATTTATTTATAAAATCCATGTATTCTATTTTGGAAACTTAAGTAATATTTGACGCTATTTTTTTTTATTTGCTAATATTTAAAAATATTTTTTCATCACTTGTAAAAGTTAAATCTAAAAAATGGTTTAAATAGTTTATATTATTATTTTAATATTATGTAATAATTTCACTTTCATTTTTAGACATAAAAGTACGATTGTTACAGTTAATGTTAATTACCTTGATAATAGTGAAACTATCATTTTAATGAAATGTTTTATTAATATTATGTTTTTTATATAATAAAATAAATTATAATTTTATAAATAATGAATCTAATGTCATTTTTAAACCAATATATAATATCATATGAACAATTTTACAACCTTTTACCCGCTTTTAGGTAATCCCCTACACATTACATGTTTTTCCTATTTAATTGGGTGTATCTTGGGACACTTTAGGATATAGAGAAGTTATTTGAGAAAATGAATTAAAGTTAGGAAATTTATATTGTTTTTGAATTAATGGATTCTGGGTATAAATGGGTTAATGTATTTGCATTTTTTTTCTAGATTTTATAGAGCACCTGATGTTTGTGAAGTTTTTTTGCAAGAATATGTAGTTTTATGCTATATGTTGGGAAATTACATGATGTGTAAAGGGGTTACCCGAAATGTATGTAGTTTATGGATACAGGTAGTAAAATACATTCATAGTGTGAAAGGATATTGAGTAATGTAATGGTTACATGACATGTAATACTAATAGATAAATTTTAATTAAAAAGGCGATGGGTTTTTTGTTGTACTTAATCATCATGGATTATAGAACTTGTAAATGAGTTAAACATCATGTAACCATTGGGAAGGTGGATTTTAGGGTGCTTCTTGGCTGATGTATTATTTTATTTTCATCCATATTCTTTTGATTTCGACCTAGAAGGATTATCTAGTGATTATTGGAGTCTTTGTTTGATCCAAATTGATTTGTTCGACATTTGATCACCATAACAGTTGGATCTCATCTCTTTGAGTGAGTAAAAATTTATGATTATTCATTGTGTTGATCATGGTAATGTCGTCATGTTATATTATCAAATTTATTGATCAATTGTGATGTTTTAATTTCATTCTTCTAGATTCATGGTGCGATATTATTCTACGGGTTGTTTCCTTTGTTGGTTGTCATTTGATGAGTTTGCATGCTTGGTGAATGTGTCATTTCGACTTCTCTTCCAACCATTTTTTGAAAATTGGTTGAATTATAAGATGTGTTTATTAATTCTAGGGATTTTATTGTCATTATTATGTTTTCTTATTAGTGGATCTATTGTGGTACCATGAGACCCTGAGTATTGAGGTAGGTGGTTCTATCACTAGCCGGGGTTGATGAACGGTATTACAACAATTATTTTTATAAATTTATTTATAAATAAATTTTCATGATTTGTTTGTGTGTATTAATGGATTTTTGATAATAATCGTGTTTTTCCTTTGACTTTGCTAAATAAAAAGGGATATTTTCAATCATATAATTTATTTATGAACTATAGAACATGGGAAACCATGGGTACAAAGGTAGAAGGTTTAGCTTCTGGATATCATCCATGTTTCTATTGGGGAATTTTCTCATATGGATTTTCTCTACTCCCTAGACCTACATTCCGTGGGACTTTTTTTGAAATTATTCAGATGTTCACTCTTGGGGTGTTACTCTTATTTTTAGGCATGTGTACTAGGGAAGTCTTGTGAACTAATCATTTATTATGGAATGGGTAGTCTTCTAGACTAACCTATTGAGTTCCTTGGCATGATTTACCAATGTCCTAATTTATAATATTTTGTATATGATATGAATGATTTGTATTTTTCTAAATTACAATTGCAAGAAAATTATGGAAATTGATATTCCTACAATTTTTCAGAGTTTTTAGAGAAATGGAAATAATTACAATGCTTTTGAAAACACTGCTTTATAGGTTATCATTTCAGGTTTTATTTTAAATGATCACACTTGGATTACTATAATGAAAATTGTTATGGAACACCTGGGTGGGATCCTACTGAGCTTGTTATATCACACACTACACACTTATTCATTGGTTCATGGACCATTGTGTGTGTTTCAATGTAGAGAAATCCAAGGCGCTACAGTGAGGTGGTGAGGTTTTCAATCAGCTGGGTTTGGGTAGCTAGATGGTGAGAGATTGAGGGATTTCCCATGCTATCACATGGAGTAGTTTTTTCCCCTTTTTTTCTATCCTTTGTGTTTGGAATTTCTCTTGGAGTGTTGTAGATTCTTTTATTTCTTTGTTTTCCACACATTGTTTCAGTTATGGAATATATACTTGTTCCAATATTTCTCTATGTCTTGTCTATATGTTTTCCATGTCATTGCTTTAGGATGGGAGAAATAATTCCCTCTAGTTTATTTAATGTTAGGGTGCTAGTCACCAGCCCATGGGGATCAGGAATTCCCTCTAGGTATGTGACGGGTGTGGTCAGGTACTAGTTTGAGAGGGTATTTAGCCGGTTCATTACAGTTTGGAAACATCATAGATACCTCTTTCCATGATGATACTAAAGCTTCCAGGGGAGGTTGGTATGTGTGTATCATGTTTCATTTTCTTAGTGCTAATCATTGTTTTAGTTTATGGGTTTAATAGTTTGAACTAATATTTACTCTATTGTCTGGTTTTTTTGGTTTTGGTGAGCGGTAGTATGCCTCTAAGACATGTTAGGCGAGTTCCTCAGGAGGGTGTAGCTGATTCTCCACTAGAGAATCCTCTGACGGATCAGAACACAAACAAGGCAATCATATAGGCTGTTTGTGTTATCAATCAGAACATGACAGAAGTGCAAAATGCAGTTGTTAAGGTATATCAAGAGTTGGAGGAGACATGGATCGATCATGAGTTTTTTTGCATGAGAAGCCACCATATTTTAATATTATGAATGAACCTCAAGAGTCGGAGTACTATCCTAAAAAGATATATCATATCATTGAATTCTTGGAAACACATTAGAATTTCAAATTATAGTGTTATATATTCATACTTGAGGGTACTGGAAAGCAATGGTGGGATTCCATGGAATATATAGATAAGCATGTGATCTAGAACAAGAAGGGTTTCAAGACTCTATTCTCTAAGTATATTTTTAAAGATTTACCGATTATGGAGAAATCTTGAGGGTTACGCTATTTTTCGTTTGGAAGGAATGCAATGTCAGTATACACTAATTGGGTTTTAAGCTGGTTCATTTTTCACCAGAAGTTGTAAGGAATGAAAAATTGAAATATCAGAAGTGCCTATAGGGTTTGTGTCTAGATATCATATCATAGATATTAATGCTGAATATTTTAACCTATTCAGATATAATAGAGAGTTTTATGATAAAATAATGGAATATCACAGGCAAGGATGGATATTCCACCCCTTCGCTTTCACCTAGTGGTAGATTCAGTGGAATTCCATGTAATAAGAGGAATTGGGAGGACCATCTCAAGAGTGGTGGAGGTGGTTCTTGGATTCAAGCCTCTTCTACAACTATAGTTACAACTATTGGTGTAACATTGAATTTATATTAGTTTGTAAAGGTCAGACACAAGTGGAGTTCTAGTCCTGCACTAGAAAGGATGTGTAATAGATGTGGGTGTTCTGTTCATCTAAAGTGATTCAATAAATCTATTTCTACACCTCGATATGGTCATAAATCATTAGTTATAAAGGATACTACATAAAAGTCAGATACTTCAAAGATTATAGGGCTCCATCAACTTTCCTTTAAAGTAAAGCACCTTTATACTGTAGATGAGTTTCCAGCGAAGGTTGATGAAGGTCCAGTGAAAGTGAGAGGTACCATATTTAATTCATCTATAGTATAAGTTTCTTTATTTGATACTAGTTCTTCCCACTCATTATTTCCAAATCATTTTATTAATATGCTTAACCTCTCAATAGAACTCATGTCAATTTTATGGAGGTAGAAACTCCTATTGGGAAGAGGAAAGATAAGGGATTTCAATTTCTATATTTTGTGTTATCGATAGTTGAAAAAGATCTAGTATTGGATTTTCATGTTCTTGACCTATATTTATTTGAAATAATCTCTAGCATGGACTAGTGTTTTTCTCCATAATCTAAGGTTAATTTTTATCATTGGAACATTTCATTTCTTGTGGATGATGGGAGATTACATCTATTTTAGGGAGAGTGGGATTTGAGGTCTTACCAAAAAATACCACTCATCCTAGAGAATAGGAGATTATTTTTCTTCTACTGCAATTGATCATGATGTCATTTCTTATACTACTGATCTTCCCTCCATTTTCATGGATTTCCTGATGATTTTCTATACAATTTCTCTAGGATTCCTCCAAAGAGGAAGGAAGAGTTTACAATTGACCTAGTTCTAGGTACACAATCGATATCGATACCTTACTATTGTATGGAATCTGCAGTGATGAAAGAGAACAATATTTAGTTGGAAGACTTGGTGAAAAAGGTTTTGGTTCTTCCTCGTGTTTCACCTTGGGCATTCCAAGCACTATTTTTCAAGTAAGCATACTGTTCTATCCAATTGTTAATGGAATATCAAAAGTTGAACCAGGGTACGATAGAGTGTACGTATCCTTTAGCTCATGTGGATGTTTTTTTGAATAGTTAAAATTGGAAAGGTGGGTTTTGAAGATTGATCTTTATTAAAGTTATCATTAACTCAATGTTTGATAGTCTGATATACTGAAGATGTATTTTGAGATAAGGTATGGACATTACAAATATCTTGTGACACTATTTGGTCTAACTAACACTCCTTCAGTTTTTATGGATTTCAAAAATAATATATTATAGTAGTATCTCAAGACTTCTATGGTAGTGTTCATAGATGAAATTTTGATTTATTCCAGATCTAAGTGTGATCATGAGAACCATCTAATTCTACTTTTTTTTTAAATCCTAATAAGTTACTATTTTTATAGAAATATTTTGAAATGATGATTTTGGATTTAAGATGTGAAATTCATAGGGTGAGTTATTTAGGATTTTTCTTATTAGTTGATCCTAATAAGGAAAAAGATATTTTTTCATGGGGTGTTCAACAATTTGTCATGATATTGAGACCTTCCTTAGTCTTTATAAATAACATTGACGTTTTTTCAATTATTTCTCAAAGTTGGTGTCACCTTTGACTACACTTACTAGTAAAGTGGTAAAATTTAGATGGGATAAAAATTGGAGTGTTCTTTGAACCAGTGGAAAAAATTCTTGCATTGAATACTATGCTACTCTTTTTAGAGCCCGAGAAGGGGTATGTGGTTTTCTGAGATGCTTCTGGTGTTGTTTTGGGGTGTGTTCTCATGTTGGATGATCATGTGGTAGATTAAAGTTCATGTTATCTTTGATCACATGAGAAGAATTACCCCAATATTGGTTTAGATACATCCACAGTAATGCACACTCTTATGTTCTTGTGGCGTTATCTTTTTGGGGAAATGTTCATAGTCTTTTCTGAACCTTAGTGTTTTGTTTATATATTTTATTATAAAGACATGAATATCATATAGAGGATGTGGTTAGATTACCTTCATACATTTTACTTCGATATCACCTACACCTTGGGTGTAATGACCCGCCAATTCTCATAGGCTTGAGAGCTCAATGAGTCATTACTTGGCCTTAAGCGACATCCCCAAGGCACCAAAGGCTGGAAATAAATGCCGAAGGGTTTCAAAATACATGGGGGATGATTTACCCTTTCAATGAAAACAACCAACAAAAAATGTAAACTAGATAAACATATCCAAGCAAACACTATATGATGCATGATTTAAAACCGAAACAGCTCAACCATTATTTTCATAATAACCCAACCAAGTGCAACAATGGAATACAAAACCAAATTAGAGTAAATAGCAGAAAGTCAACTACAAGACTTCAAGACAACAACCCAACTCCATGCTCCACATTCTCCAAGCTTCAACATCACAAACCATCCCAAGAGTCACAAATTAGTGGTACAAATGTGTGACACTTTACCTTTTCCAACATCCTGTTATATGACATATGCAAAAGCACCATCGTACCAAAGCAGATGGTGAGTAATGAAACTCTTTAGGTTTTCCTTGATGACTTCCCAACCCATGCCTCTAGGATAAAATATGTCAACACATTTATATAAAACAAATTATAATTTTTTTTTTCCAAAATAGTTCACAATTAACAAGTTCTAAGTTAAAACAAATTTCCAAGAAAACCATATTTCTCAAGAAAAGAATCCAAGAAAAGTTCCCAATCAAATTCACATTTCCATTTTTGGCATAACCATTCCATTTCACAAATCCACACAACCAACCATTTCACAACCCATGAAATCAACTATGCATGCATCATTATGACACTTCCATACTCATGAGCGGTCTCTCATCGATCTACCAAGTCATAACAAGGTAATTATTCCCCATGTTCCATTACACTTTTGGCACCAAGAACAAGTTCATATTAGAACCAAGCCTCGTAAATGCAATATAAACACACACACACCAAGTATGCCCAAAAACTACACCATTTCAACCATGCCAAAACCATTTCAATAAAACATCCCATTTATTGAAACCATTTGTCCCACAAACCATTTTCCAAATCTAAAAAATCTGTATTTTAAAATCTCAATTTTAAAATCATGAAACCAAAAAACTTTTCCCAAACCATTCTTTCAATTTCCACAATTCCATCAAAACCCATAAATCATAACTAAAGAAGATTTATAACATGATTTGCACCAAATTTCATAATCAAAACCAAGAAATTAAATCAATTTGAACTAAGCCTTCAAGTTCTAAGAAAGAGGAATCGAGAGTGAATCCACCTACCTCAACAAGTTGGGAAAAACCAACAAACGGAAGAAGAATGCCAACAAAACAGAGCCGATTCTCCAAACACCCTCCTCAGATCTCTTCTCCTAACACAACCAAGACCAAATATTGTCATATTTGGCATCCACACCCTTAAATATACCCATAACGGGCGTAGATCGAAGAAAAAGAGAGAAGAGTAGGAGTATATCTAAGTAGATCTAAGAAACCGATCAAGAAGCATCACATACCTTAAGAATCCAGCTTTGATTTGCTAAGAGAGGCCTTCAGATCACCTCTGGAACACTTGGGGGAAGTCTTCCAACCTTCAAGGGATATTAATCCTGAGTTAGGGCCACTAAAGAGCTTTAATGAGACAATTAGAGGGAAAACGAATTAGATCCTCAATTTTAGGATATAATTTTAAGTGACCGCACGGTTTGTCCGCACGGTTTGACAAACCGTGTGCTAACCGTGTGTTAGCTTCTACATCGTCCATCCTTTATGCATGATGTCATCACACAGTTTCCCTTAACCATGTGTATACCATGTGGAATCCACTGCCTCCCCAGTCATCCACGCACGGTTTGGCCACACGGTTTAGACTAACCGTGCGACACCCATGCACCTTCCCCTTTGCTTCAAACATCAATCCAAGATCTCCCGACTCTCCCAAACATCACCCTTAACATTTAAAACCAAAAAAAGGATCAAGTAAGGGTTACATACCAGAAACAGGGGGTACTACATTCTCCCCTCCATTGCCCTTTCCGTCCTTAGAAAGTAGAAATCCAATGCTTGACTGGAAGATTTCTGGCCACTACTCCTTTATTACTTTCTCGTGTTCCCAAGTCTCTTCTTGAATATGACCATGTTGACACAAAACCCACACTAGGATGATGATTTTTTCACGCAAGACTTTATCCTACCTATCCACAATCCACACTAGGATGTGTACCAATGAAGCATCCGACTCTAGGTCAACATGATCCCATCTGATCACATGGTCAGGATCGGGCTGATACTTCTTCAACTGAGATACATGGAACACATTATGCACCACACTGAACCATGGTGGTAATTCCAACCGATACGCCACCACTCCAACCCATTCTAGTATTTCAAAAGGGCCTATATATTGAGGAGATAACTTGCCCTGCTTCCCAAAACGACGATGTCCAAGTCATGGAGAGATCCTAAAAAAGACATGATCACCCACAACGAATGCCAACGGTCTATGACGATGATCTTCATAAGATTTCTGATGACTTTGAGCCATCTCCATCCTCTTTCTAATCAACTAAATCTTCTCCATTGTTTCTTGGACAAGGCTCGGCCCAACTAGTGAAGTTTTACCCGTTTCCACCTAGCCAAGTGGAGAATGACAAGGACACCCATACAATGCTTCAAACAGAGCCATGTATATCGAGGCCTGATAACTGTTATTGTATGAGAACTACACTAAGGGTATATGCTCCTCCCATGAGCCACCAAAATACATTAAACAATCCCGCAACATGTCTTCCAACGTTTGTATCGTCCGCTCGGATTTCCCATCCGTCTGAGGATGATACACCATGCTCATAGTCAACTGAGTTCCAAGGGCTAGCTGTATGGATTTCCAGAAGTGAGATGTGAACCTTGGATCTCTATCTGAGATGATAGACACTGGTTCACCATGTCTCTTTACCACTTCCCAAATATAGATTTTTGAAATATCTTCCACCGTATGAGTTTCACGAATAGGGATAAAATGGGCCGACTTGGTTAGACGATCCACTATCACCCAAATGGCATCATGTTTCTAGACCGTTCTCGGATGAGCTATAACAAAATCCATTATTATATGATCCCATTTCCACACAGGAATTGGTAAAGAGTGTAACATACCTACTGGTCCCTGATGCTCTGCTTTAAACTACTGACAAGTTAAGCAATGTGAGACATACTCAGCAACCTTCCCTTTCATGCCGCTCCACCAAAACTGTGTCTTCAACACCTTATACAACTTTTGTGTACCTGGATGTGCAGCCCATCTAGAATGGTGGTAAGCATGAAGGAGTTGTTCCTGAGTAGTTAAACGTACAACCATCCGATCTAGAAACTGCAAAACTGAACTCCCATCTAGCTTCCATCCATCAATGGTCTCCCCACCATTGTGTTTTGAACTCATTGTAACACAGTCTAGGTCGGGTGATTGTGCCTCCTTTACTATCTCCACCAAATTAGGGACAAGAGGAACTGGAAAGAAAACCACAACATCACCCCAGTCTTCACATTCCACATGCATGTCGGCTAAGACCGACATCAACTGCCATTCGTCTAAAGCTTCTTTTTCTAATCGAGCATACACCTTCATGTTTAATGCATAGGACACCGAATTTCCCTTACCTGGTGTATACATTAAGTCAAAATCAAACATTTGAAGAAACTCCATCCATATCCTCTACCTCAGATTCAAATCTCACTCTGAGAAAATGTGTTTCAAGATTTTGTGATCTGTAAACACAGTGAAGTTCTCACCAAAGAGATAGTGACGCCAAGTCTTCAAGGCATTAACAACTACAGCTAACTCCAAATCATTTTTGGGGTAATAATTCTCATGAACCCTCAACTTCCTTGATCTATAAGAAACAACATGGTCTCCTTGCATGAGAACACATCCCAACCCTATTCCCGAAGCATCACAATACACCACATACCCCAACCCTGATTCAGGAAAGACCAAGATGAGTGCTGATGTAAGGCGAAGTTTTAACTCTTGAAAATATTTCTGACATTCCTCAGTCAATTGAAATGCACTGTTTTTCTTTTTCAATACTGTCATAGGCGAAGCTAGTCATGAGAAGTCACACACAAAGCATCGGTAATAACCAGCTAGACCAAGAAAACTTCGTATTTCAAATACATTTTCGGTGGTTTCCAAGAAAGAACAACTTCTATCTTTTCTGGATCCACTGAAACACCTTTCTCAGAAACGACACGGCCTAGAAAACGTACCTCTTGTATCCAAAAATCATACTTTGATAATTTGGCATACAACTGCTGGTTCTTCAAGATTTCCAACATTGTCACCAAGTTTTGTTCATGCTCAGTCCTTGTTCTTGAATACATCAATATACCATCCACAAAAGCCACAATAAAAGAATCCGGATATGGCTGAAATATCCGATTCCTCAAAGCCATGAAGACCGCTGGTGCATTCGTAAGACCAAAAGGCATGACTACATATTCGTAGTGGCCATATCTGCTTCTGAAGACTGTCTTTGAAATATCCTCCTTCCGAACTCTCAACTGGTGATATCCTGACCGCAATTTAATATTGGAGAACCACTAAGATCCCCTCAATTGATTAAACATGTCCTCAATGCATGGAATTGGATATATATTCTTTATTGTAACTTGGTTAAGTTTACGATAATCCACACGTAGCCTCAAAGTTCCATCTGATTTCTTTTCAAACAAAACGGGTGCTGCCCACGGAGACACGCTTGACCCAATAAAACCATTGATTTCCAGTTCTTCCAACTGCACTTTCAATTCCTTTAACTACGTTGGTGCCATCCTGTAAGATGGAAGTGAGATAGGACTAGTCCCTGGATGGAGATCAATCGTAAATTCCACTTCTTTCACAGGTGTTAACCCTGAGATGTTTTTAGGAAACACATCAGGAAATTGATCCACAACAACTAGAAAACTATTATTCATAATATCGCCCATCTATTCCATGTTTAACGTAGCCAATTGGTAAGAGATTGTTACCACTCCTAGTGCCAACAAGCCCGTTGCACCCACCTTCCCCACTCTTTCTTCTCTAAAGAGATGCTCGACGCCATCCTTAGTCACGAAACTAACTGTTCTGCTATAACAGTCAATGTGAGCCCTAAAATCTATCAACCAATCCATACACAGGATTATATCATAGACATCCATCTCCAGCACAGAGAAATCCCATTTCAGCTCAACTCCATCAACAGTTATAGAACATGCTCTACACATGAAGTCTCTACATTCTCTTTCTTCGAGAGGTGTTTGAAGTTTTATCACAGAAGGCATCATTTCAACTTTTAAGTTTAGAAAATCAGAAATACGATAAGAAAGAAAATAATGTGATGCACCAGTATCGAACAACACTTTCATGAGGGTATAATTCAAAAGAATCGTACCTCTCACCGTAGATGGTCCAGACTGGTCATCCACAATCACCTGTTCTACTCCATACAATTTCATTGTTGCTACACATTGATCCTTATTGCCTTGTTGAGATTTTCCTCCCTGAGGAGTCATGGTATTCCTAGAATCACCATAACTAGCTCTTTTCTGCAGGCGAGACTGATATTTAGGTCCTCGCCCTGTCGAAGAATAAGATGCTTGTGACGCCTGGGAAGTGTCACGCGCACCCGACCTCGGAGCACTGCGACAATATCACTAAAGATTCCCCATCTTGTTGCAATCGTGACATGATTTCGGTGGTGCTGTACATTCTCGTTTCATGTGGTCAATTGCGCCACATTGAAAACACCTGGCTTTCATCATGGGTTGTGGAGGATGATTCATTTATCTAACCATTTGATTGTGATTTCCACTCCCACATTGGTAATAGGTGTCCCTCTTCCGCTTGTTCGCTGCATTAGAGTTCCCACCTGTTCCCATGGGTATCATCATACTTCCTCCTCCCATAACTCCAAATATGTCTCTTTCAACTATTGTTGCTCTGTTTACCATCTCCATATAATCCGTAATACAGAGCATTGCTATCTTCGAGCGAATCTCCTGTTGCAATCCTGATTCAAAGATACGTGCCTTCAGCGACACACTTGCAGCAACCTACGATGCAAAGCGTACTAAATTCATGAATTTAGCCACATACTCCGTGATAGAGAGATTTTCCTACTTCAGGTTGAAAAAGTCAGTTTTCCTTTGGATCTTGAATGCATGAGGATAGAATTTTTTATTAAACAACTCCTCAAATTCCTCCCAGCCCAGGCCTTGATCCACCTTAGCCTGCACCACCAACTCTTACCACTGTCGTGCGAGATCCTCCAGCATATACATCGCCAACTTTACTTTCAGTTCTACTGGTGTGATGATGAAATCGAAGATATGATTCATCCTTCTTAGACACACCTCCTCCTTATCTGGTTTAGAATCACCCCAAAATATGGGTGGATTCTGGTTCTGGAATTGGACGGAATGGTCTACATGCCTTGAATCATCCCTCCGATTCCCCGTGTCCACTGCTTAGAACGCTTGAACTATACTTTGGACTAGCTGTTGGTTCACCTGTGGCTCAAGTGCGACCACATTCTCCATAGACTCTTCCATTTGGTTTCTACAATGCCTAACAAGTGCCATTTTCTATACAAACAATGCACGTTGTTAGTCTCACTTCTTAGCAACTGAAGGCTTAGAATTTCAATTTCTATTACATTACTATCACAACATTAATTTCCAACCATTTCTAAAATAGATCTTTTCTTTTCTTTTGAAAATCAATCTATTTTCAAAATACATCAACCATTATCTTTTCAAAATATTTCATTTGAAAACGTGCTTAAAATTTTCAAAAATTACACTTTTTCATGAAACTATAATCCATTTCTAAAAATGATTTATGCAATTTTAGTGGGAATTAATTCCACTACAATGAATTTCATGTTCATCTCATAGGCTAACCACATGACAATGAGATTTTCAACATTCTAGAAGTGTATCAAAAAACACATATGTACCCAACACCCTGGTAACTTGAAGTCAAGCATAAACGGGTTAGCTACATCCTTTTATGCTATACATTACAAGTTCAGACAATCCTACTCCTGTCTAAGATGACCACCCAAGGAATATACAAGAAGTAATTTCAACTCCAAGACCATGAACATCGATGACCACTTGTCAGGAAAGGACCAAACAAGCTGATACCATTTGTAATGACCTCCCAATTCTCATAGTCTTCAGAGATCACTGAGTAATTACTTGGCCTTAAGCGACACCCCCAAGGTGCCAAAGGCAGGCAATAAATGCTGAAGGGTTTCAAAACACATGGGGGATGATTTACACTTTCAATAAAAACAATCAACAAACAATGTAAACGAGATAAACATCTCCAAGCAACCACTATATAATGCATGATTTAAAACTGAAATAGCTCAACCATTATTTTCATAATAACCCAACCAAGTGGAACAACAGGATAGAAAACCAAATCAGAGTAAACAATATAAAGAAAACTACAATACCTCAAGACAAAAACCCAACTCCATACTCCACAAGCTCCAAGCTCCAATATCACGAACCAGCCTAAGAGTCACGAAGTAGTGCTATAAACATGTGACACTTTACCTTTGCCAACATCTCGGTATATGACATCTGCAAAAGCACCATCGTGCCAAATCAGGGGGTGAGTAATGAAACTCAATAGGTTTTCCCCGATGACTTCCCAAACCATGCCTCTAGGATAAAACATGTCAGCACATTTATATAAAACAATTTATATTAAAAAAAATTCTAAAACAGTTCACAATTAAGAAGTTCTAAGTTAAAACCATTTTCCAACAAAACCATCTTTCTCAAGAAAAGAACCTAGAAAAGTTCCCAATCAAATTCACATTTCCATTTTTGGCATAACCATTCCATTTCACAAATCCACACAACCAACCATTTCACAACCCATGAAATCAACTATGCATGCATCGTTATGACAGTTCCATACTCATGAGCGGTGTCTTGTCGATCTACCAAGTCATCACAAGGTAATTATTCTCCATGGTCCATTACACACCAAGTACAAGGTCATATTTCAACCAATCCACGTAAATGCAATATGAACACACACACACACACACCAAGAATGCCCAAAAACCACACCATTTCAACAATTCCAAAACCATTTCAATAAAATAGACCTTTTATTGAAAACTGTTTTCCCGCAAACCATTTTCCAAATCAAGAAAATATGTATTTTAAAATTACAATTTTATAATCAAGAAACCAAAACACTTTGCAGAAACCATTCTTTCAATTTTCCACAATTCCATCAAAAATCATAAATCATCACTAAAGATGACTTATAACATGCTTTGCACCAAATTTCACAATAAAAACCAAGAAATTATATCAATTTGAACTAAGCCTTCATGTTCTAAGAAAGAGGAATCGAGAGTGAAGCCACCTACCTCAACAAGTTGGGCGAAACCAACAAACAGATGAAGAACACCAATAAAATCGAGTCGATTCTCCAAAAACCCTCCTCAGATCTCTTCTACTAACACAACCAATACCAAATCGTGTCATATTTGGCATCCATACCCTTATATCTACCCATAGTAGGCATAGATCTATGAAAAAGAGAGAATAAGAGGAGTAGATCTAAGTATATCTAAGAAACTGATCAAGAACAATCACATACCTTAAGAATCCGACTTTGATTTGCCAAGAGAATCCTTCGGATCACCTCTGGAATGCTTGGTAGAATTCTTAGAACCTTCAAGGGAGATTAATCCTGAGTTACGGCCGGTAAGGAACATTAATGAGGCAATTAGGGGGAAATGAATTAGATCCAAAATTTTAGGATCTAATTTTAAGTGACCGCACAGTTAGTCCGCACGGTTTGACAAACCATGCACTAACTGTGCATTAGCATCTACCTCAGCCATCCTTCACGCATGACCTCATCACATGATTTCCCTTAACCGTGCATAGACAGTGTGGAATCCACTGCCTCCCTAGTCATCCACGCACGGTTTGGATGCACGGTTTAGACTAACCGTGCGACACCCGTGCACTTTCCCCTTTGCTTCAAACATCAATCCAGGATCTCGAGACTCTCCCAAACGTTACCTTTAACTTTTAAAACCACTAAAAGCATCAAGTAAGAGTTACATACCAGAAACCAGGGGTACTACATTGGGGATGGTGAATCTCATTGTTGAAGCTCTTAGAAGGAAAGTGTCATCACCATCTTGTTTAGAATTTATGGAATAGTGGATCCTCATGAATTTTTTTTTCTTAGGTTCATATGTAAGGGTAAGAGAATGATTAAAATATGGTTATGTCCAATGTTGGGTTATCATCATCTCTCCTTGAGTCAATTATAAAAAATCAATAGAATTATGTTGATTTACAAGGAATTCTAGAAACCCTATATTTTGGAGAGACCATTTCAGGTTTCTCCCTTTATTCAAATGGTATACTCCATTTTGGGGATTGATTTATTATCCCAGTATTAGTGAGGGTATTAGTTTTTTTATTGTCATATTTCTTCTTCGGACATTCAATTAAGAACTAAAAAGATTTATTATGACATGTGATGATGATTCTATTGGCTGGGAATGAGGTGTGGCATTGTTAATTATGTGTCCCACTGTCACACGTACCAACAGATAAAGACAGAGCATCCAAAAACATTTGGTTTTCTTCAGCTACTTCTGACATTGTTTTGTATCTGGGTTGTGGTATCTTTGGAATTTATTTTCATATTACCGTCGAATACCTAAGGGAGGAATTCTATATTGGTGGTGATTGATCAGTTGATAAAGTCAACTCATTTTATTTTGATCAAAGACAGCATAAATGTTGAACATAGCCTATCACCTATAAATTAATTGAAATAATGGATGGGGAATCCATATTATTCATGAAATGATTCATTCCTACGTGCATGAAATTGTGTTTTCATGGATTAATAACTTATCTTTGAGAAAAAATCCTTTAATAAAAATTACAAATCATTCATCAAAATGGATATTTCTAAATACCTTTATTAACAAAAAATTCCCCCCCCCCACTATGTTTGGATACTATTAGTGAAATCTCTCTTCTGGAACCATGACATTTGTAATATTTGTTAACTAAAGTTTTGTTGATCAGAAAAGAATTAGTTGATGCTCAGATTCATCATAAATCTAATAATGATTATCATATTCATTCGATGTAATTTACAATATGTGATTAGGTATTCCAAAAAATCAGTCCCCAACTAGGACATCAATGATTAGGTATGTGGGGTAATATTGTTCAATGGTATACAAGGAAATATGAGATATTGAATTGTATTTATAAATATATATATCAATTGTATTTTCAATTCTATTTAAGGTTAATTGATGATATATTTCATATTTCCCCATTAATTCCATATTTTCTCAATATTTCATAGGTTACTGAATTGAATTATCATGATTTTGGATTTGATGACACTATAGTTGATATAGAAAATCTTATATACGATTATCATAATAAAATATTTTGAGTTATATATATTCCATTATTCAATATGTTATGGAAATATTGATATTTAAACCATGAAACATGGGAACCTAGTGTTATTATCAAAGAGGTATGGAATCACCAATTTCTTAATCGGTAATATTGATAAATTTTTAGGAAAAAATGAGGCATGGTGGGGGAATTATGACACACTCAAGTCATTGAAATTTATTTATATTTTCATATTTATTTCCTTTATTATATTTTATGAATTTTTATGATCAAAAAATTCAAATGTAATAAAATTTGTGTGATAGTCTATGATTCATGGTTAGCGCATGATTACTAATGACTATGTATCCCAAAAATTCACGGGGATGTTTAAATTCTATAAGAATATGTTTAATTAGAGCATGTTTCACATATGTATGTGTCCAAACAATATATCTTTCTCAGGTAAATCCAAAATGTCATGCACAATAATCATACAGTTTCTCAAATCCTATGACAAAACCATGAAATCTTCCCAAATACACAACTTTAGATTCTACATTTTTTACCCTATGTGATTTCTTCTGATTCTTTGCATCTTCTGCCTCATTTAACATATCCAGATGATTCTACCATCAGACCTCCTCTGCTCCTAAATCTCCCATGGTAATTTCTATTTGTTTCAAGTGTGATTTTTATGGTAACCTTCCACTTTCTATTTATATCTCATTTCTCTAAACATATCTTCTCTTATTATTCTACATTACACTTTCACTACACCACCATGATAAGGTTTCTAATATCAATGTGAAGAGTTGGGAAAATATTATAATTATTAATTTATAGGGTTCCTGAAGGTCCCCTCTTGATATAATCTCCCTCTATATGAAAGAGGTGAGTTGATTTATAGTGATGGATGTTGATATATAAACATAATATCCTTTTTTATTATATTCTTGGTGTCCTCCTATTCAAATTATTTTTTACACTATTGTATCCCCTATATTAACTATATTTGAATGATTTATAATTTTCTCCATGTTTTAATTGAAATTTAGGTTTATAAAATAGGGATTCTAGTGTACTTCTAATGTCAAATTAAAAAAAATTCTTCCACGCATAAAATGTTTTTGATAATTTTCTTGTTAGAATAAATGTGATTCAAATGGTTTTAAAATGAGGATCACAAGAAGGAATATTTATATAATGGTTTTCTCATATTTTCACTATTTTAAATCTTATAATGTTGTTTTGTAATTACATTAATTTGTTAGCTGTCATTGATATTACTTTTATGTGCGTTCCTTTTTGATACTGACATAACTATTGAAATTGGAAATCTGGAGGTTGTGTTATGATATTTAAAATTAAAAAAATCTCACATTGGGCCCTTTATTTGTTATATGGGTTATCTAGAGGAGCTCTATCTTATTTTAAACAACATGATGGTTAGTGAACCTAGTGATGTTCGTACCATAGATAAGGGTTATTTTGTAGAGTGTCCTAGAGGTTAAGTCAGATTCTGAGTATTTAAAGATTAAATTAGGCTGGAAGTGATCTATAAGTGAGATCCTAGGTTATTACATTATAATTGAGGTAGGAATCCCATATCATGAAATGTATAGGGAATATGTTTCTTATTTTTATGGCTAGTTTGTAATTATTTTCTTATATATTTATTTAGCTTTATTTAAATATATGTTTTGTTTTTTAATTTAGTAGTACTTTTTCCCTTATATTCAGTTATATTTATCAAATTATATAAATTTTCTTCCAAATATGTTTCTTAGAGCCTCAATTCCAATCTCTGGCCTCTAGTAGTTGGAAGGTTAACTTGAGGTCATTTGTTGTCCTAATCAAGGTACAATTCAGTTGATTCTGATCATTATCATTGTAATATGTTTCGAAAGCTATAGAATTGTATCCTTTATCAAATAATGTTATTACAATTTTTTTGGATTATGAGTTGACTCGATGTTGGATATTTAGTTAGTGATAACTATCCCATAAAATGTTGTCACATTGCACTTTATGGTGGAAACTCATGTAACTATTGACATCCAGATAGTAAGGTGTGAACTATTACTATATTGGGGATGTAAATTTGAGAACCTTAACTATAATAATGAATGAAAATTTAATGTGTTGTAGGGATTACTGAGGAAAAAACATCTCTATCTATTTAGGGATAATATGTAGATATTGTTGGTTTGTAGTGTATGGTGGAACAACATATTTAATGTCTTCTTGTGCAATTCTAGAACACAGATGGAAAAAATTAGGGGTCTACAGTAACTAAAACATTATATATATATATATATATTGTTTTATTATATATACTTATCAATCAAAAATAGGTTAATATAAATCTCCAATTTGTTGTTTTCATTGAGTTGGTATAATAATGTTATGTTTACAACAGGTATTTTATTAAATGTATAGTTATTTAACATGGTAATGTTAAAAATAATTTTTAAAAATTAAAAAAAAACACTTCATATTGTTTATTATCATGCTAGTTCTATTAATCTAAAATAATTACAATGTTTATTTATTTTTATGCGTATACTATTATATAAGTTATTAATTTTAAAATATGTTCTTATTATTTTCCTAGTATATTATTCATGAACTGTAGAAACTAAGAGGATGTTGGTTTGATTTTTATTTAAATTTAGATTGAACTGGTTGAATAGAATAAAATAATTCATGTGTTATTGGTTACTATGGTAGATTATATTGGTGGACAATGTTTTTTTGATTTGTTAACAATGTTTAGAAACATGATTTTGGATAATTTGTATATAAAGATAGGTGAATACTTGGTATATTTAATAAAGAAAATAAATTTTAACACATGTGGAATATGTTGAGATATAAATGCAGGGATTCATTAAGAAGTTCCTGATAAGGGAAATATTATGTTTTTATCCTCTATTATCATAATGTGTTAAAAAGGATATAATTGGTTCTAGATGACTTGTGTTTGAATATTTCTTTAATAGAAGTTGAAATATTTGGAAAGACCAAACATCTTATTAATTTTGGAAAAGGCATAGAGGAGTCACCCTTTGAGTATAAGGATCTTGAAGTAATAACATTTGGGAAAGTTTTTCCATCACTCTATGTAAAACAACTATAGGTTATATGGAAGATCACTAAGTGGGGAGTGACTTAGTGATGTATATACTATTAAAATTTCATTTTAAAAGATTTTACACTTATTAGTATTTTATAATATTTATTTTCTAACACCCAATAACACACTAACACAAATGAACACAACAAATTTATAATGTTCACCTCTAAATTTGATAGGTCCTATCCTTTGTGTGATATGGATTCCTTTGATATCACATGACCTAATAGAATAATCATGTGAGTACAACGATTACGGTGTAACCTTGAGAAACATGTTTTCATGGCTTCCAAATATGATTTAGTGAATCCCACACCAAATTTCTTCCATAACATTAAATGATCAATTTTTTTTGTAATAAATGATACACCATCTTCCATTAAACTGTTATGAGGTAATCAGGTGTTGATTACTTTTTATTCTTTTGTTCGTTCACAGTTTAATGTCACCAATTCAAATTGATTACAAAGTACTACATGTGATGAATTCTATCTTAAAATTCATAATTACTGTTATCCTTTAAAATATTTAATAAATATATTCTACTTTATCTATCCCTTGTCTAATATTTATAAACAACTCAACTGATATATTTTTAATATTTTTCACTAAAAATCCCTTCAATATTCTTCGATGAGTATATATTCAATGATTAAAATATGGACAATATTCTATTTCTATTCCATTCTTTTTAAACCTTTCACATTTAAAAATATATATTTTTGTTTTTAATTTTGAATTATTTTTAAAATTGTTCTATCCATTAAAATCTTCCATATGAAACTTATCTTGTAACAATCTATGACTATGTGAATCATGAAACAATTGTCTCAATATTATTCATCCATAAAATATGGTTATTATTCTTATATATACCATTAATGTACATATGAATTAATTTTTTTTGAATATATTCATTTTTTGGAGAACGTTTGGGAAACCATTATATTTTATAGCATCAATATCCCCATAGAATCCTCTTCGTTTCCATTCATAAATATTACTTAAATCAAAATAGATAGATCTTGATTATTTTTTCTATTTATAACACTCAATATTTCATCTATTGAATTCTATATGATCAATTATTTAACAAAAACACATCGAATATTCGATATAAAATAATCATTGACATTTTAGTTTTTTGAGCCACATGACCCTTATGTAGATCTTAAAACATCACTACACAGAATCAATAATTTTTTTAAATATATTTATGTAGCTTATAAATGACCATTATATATATGATGTTAAACATGACTTATATAGGTCCAAATGATCTTTAATAATATGATGTTTAAATTTTTGAAGCATCAAATCAACATTACATAGAATCTCTAATTTTTGAGATACCTTCAGGCAGAGGTTGATCTCATTATGAACATTATGTATCACAAAATTGATTACATATATCTTCTAAAGGATTATGCTCGAATTTATTATTCATTTCAATCAAATATAAATTACATAATTTTTATTCCCAAATGTCTTACATTTAGAAGGATCACTCTTAAATGAGCATACACTTTTCTTTCAATGTCATATGATCTATAACATGAAGTTATATGAAGATAAAAAATAATAAGAAAACTGTTTTAATGTTATTTGAAATGAATAATTATTATGATTTACTACATCAAGACATAGGAAATCAAGGTATTCATATGAATTGTAGAGACCCCAAAATTCATATAAATATATAATACATAATTTTATATAAATATTCAATAAATTACACAAACACTTTCCTAACAATCATAAATGTATTATTCCTTTTGAAGCATGGACCCATACCCAACTAGTCCAAGTGAGCTACATCATCTTCCAAAAAGTTTTCATAACTAACACCCTTCTTAAGAATATCATACAAAATATCATTCATCATATCCTCATAAAACATTTAAGAAATATTGATCTCAAATACATAGTAATTGTAAACAATGGGTATATACGAATATAATTATCATAAGGGTATGAGAACATTAGTATACCATTTTAAAATAGTACCATATATATCATGAATCCTAAACTTGAGTCATGGAATAAGTCTTGGTAGTTCATAAGACATGAAAAATAATGAACTCAAATAAAATGAAAAATCATAACATAACATTAACATAAGGAATATATTTATGGAATATATATAAGAATACATAACCATTTCCTTGGTATTTCAATGATCATTGGCAAGACAATCATATTGGAAGGGGTTAACTCCCCAAACAATGATACTAGTCAAGGTTCATTGTCATTACTTTCATAGTAGAAATACAACCTTTCTGAATTAGGTTAACTCCATAATACAATACTATTTATCTCATGATATATAAATAATTATCCAATGCATCATAGGGAGATATGGGTCCTATAATTTGCATAATGAAAATCATGCATATGTGTGAAACAACACCATAAAAGATTCATCATATCAAATCCCATGAAGGGAAATAGTGTTTATAATATTTTTATCAGATAATAACCTATGGAAAAGAAATAGGAATAATATTCATTTCATCATATCATTAAAAAATAACCCATGGAAAGGAAGTGGGTCTCATAATCATTTTATAATGGTTTAACCAAATAAAGAGAACAGGTTTAATAAAAATCATTTAATAATTAACAAAAACTATTTAGGGAAAGAATAAAAAATGGTATACTTGGACATATCTCCAATAAATCAAAAGCACATTAATGGATGTTGTAACACCCCAAGCTTCCACATTACACTTCTCATTGAAAAATGCAATAGCTTGCGCTTTATGCAACTTCGAGTTCTAGCACACCACGACCAATCAAACTAGCCATTATGAATAGTAATACCCAATTTTTTAAATTTTATAAAATTTATTTCTCAAAATTTAATTCATTTTTGGATTTTAAATATCAAAATCAGATTACGGTTAATTCATGGTATTTTTCTAAAAACCTTCAATTTTTGATGAGTATTGAACAACACCGCGTTATTGTTTAAAACCGAATTTTATTTAATTTATTATTATTTTTATTTGATTTTTTTTAAATTATAAATAGATACATAATACCTATATTTGTTCGATTCAATTCATTAGAGTCACTTTATAATAATATTATATGTATAAAATTTTATAGAATTTGTTAACGTCTTTTACCCACCTTCTAGACACATTTTCAAATTTGCATAAAACATAATTTTACTACTTTTGAGAATTTAATTTAAAATATTTGAGACACTTTGGTTACATCAGTAAGTAAAATTTGTTTCAATAGGATAAAAATAATTTTTTGTGAATAGAAACTTGTGAATTTTATTTACCACGGATAAAAGTAAACCAGGTAATTAAAGGTAAAAATGATATTTTATTTACTATGAAACATGTCTTAATTATATTGGAGAAGATTATTTCAACCAAAATAAACCTTAGTAATAAAATATTATCCTTTTCATCCACTTGTAGTAGATTATGACATTTATTATTATTTTATTTAAAGAAGAGTTAAAAGTGTTATATTCAACATTTAATAACCAAACCATTTTTAATATAGGGTTATACATAAGATAAATTGGACTATATAAATTCAGTAGAAATATATAATGATTTAATACATCATGGTATTTTATTTTTAATATTTATACATTATGTAATTAAATTTATTTATGTCACAATGATGATGTAGTAATTACCTTATTAATGAATGATTAAAATAATTGTTATTATAAATATAAAAATAAAAATAAATTAAGATTTTTTATTCAATAAAAGAATTTTATAGGTTAATATGAAATTTTAGTGTCTATTTAATATATTTTTTTTTAATCAAGTTCTTTTTTTAATTTCACAAAAACAAAATACTAAATATTGTCAAAGTTGACTTAAATGAGTACTTAAAAAATACAATATTATTAAATGATATAATTTTCCTAAAAATAAAAGGTTCAGCCAAAGGACATATATAATGATATAAATTCCCTAATTAACAACTTTCGGTTCTCTTATAATTTTATAGTATGTTTATTAACCATGTAATATAAAAATATAGGAAGACATGGTAAAAGATAAACTATTAAACTAAGAATTAAATCTAAAAGACAAGGTTAATATGGTGACCTAAACTTGTCTAAAACCTATTGGTTGAGAGGATTGAGACCCATCCCAACCTTATCCTAGAAATAAATCAATTTTTATCCACTATAAGTCAAATATTATTTTATAATAAAATAATAATTCAAGCTTTTCATAAAGTAACCCGCATCTCTCTTAGAAAAGGGTACTTCACCTTCTCTAAAAATAACACCTCCAAATCCATTTGGGTCTGAAAAAACCTACTTAAATATCATCCAAAATACTATCATTTAAACATATAGGCCTTAATTTTATCATAAATATAAACTAAAGATCACTTTTGATCAAGTTAAAAGGAAGCACCCAAAGAAGAGGTAGTTATTTCATCACCTCTTTCAAAGTTCTTTTCTTCTTCCACTTCTTCTTTATGTGTTTTTCCATACTAAAATAATAAATCTATTACCATATCTATACTGATATTTTATTATAAATATTTTGTAACCATATTCATTATTCTATCCATCCTATGAATGAAAAAGTCACCATACGTGAGTTTGTACGGTATACCGTCTCCACGTTTTGGTGTAGTTTGTTTTTTAACACATCGATATCTGGATTGGTATAATAATGAGTATAATTGATGTAAATAATAAATATCTCATTTTAATTAATCTTTATATATGATATACCATCCAATTTCATATGATTTCACCATCAATAGAATGATATTGTCGCTCATGCATACATATGGATTACTGTTTCCACGAACGCGATTAGATTCATTCCCCACCATAACCATTCAAGAATAATTTTCATTTTATGATTAAAAATAATGATTTTGAGCTTAATATAATTATTTTATATTAATAAAATACATTCTATTCATATAAAACATGACTTACATAACAGAACATATAAAGGAAAACGAATCAGTTAACACCCGAAACAATGATACTACTAAAATATTTTTAACAAAGCAATATTAGAAGATCATATATGCTATCATATTTATGTATTTAGTTATTTCATAATTTAATAAAAATTATTTAACTATTATAGAGGAGGTAAAAGTACCCTAGAGTTCTGAAAAGTACAAGTTAAGGGTTAATTTTACAATCTCTTTATTTATCTGAGGTGGTTTTTTCGTAAGCATCTACTGGGAATTCTTTATCATCCACCACCGTTTTTCTTCAAAATGTATTACAAAACATTTTTACTATTTACTAAAATATGGGTTAATTTCATTTATGCACTTTTTTTGACTTTTTAGAATTTTTTTTGAAAGGAGTCATCCTTTCGTTTTCCAAACACGGTACTTTATGACCTTTTTGAAAAATTAAGGTAAGAAAGTTTTCTAACTTATATGGAGGGTGAATCTATTTTCTACCGTTATAACACCATTTAAGATTCACTTATATTCTTATAAGAATATTTTCAAATTAAATGTTTTCTTTCATAATTACAAGACTATTAAAGGATTTCAAAATAGAAAGACATATTTCTCTTAAATTGTTTTGATTTTATCTATGTCAACATTCATTGTTGGATTTTATGATGGTTTGAAGTTGATTTATAATGATACAATATTCGATATTGTATTTATGTTTTTTTGATATGTTTGACTATGGATGTTCTATTTTTATACTACTCATGGTTTATGGTTAGATTATTAACATTTCATATGCTAGTTTTAATATGAATGGTTATGTTATGTTTAAACTTTTTCATATGATCAATGCATTAGACGTAGTAAGTGATGGGTGAGGCCCGCTATATCCCCTCGATTTATTGGTTGGTCTCATGAGAATATCTAGTGTCTTAGCAGAATTCATGGAAAAAATCTTATTTTTAGTCTTGGCATGAGGCCTTGCCTATGTGGTTTTAATATTCAGTATTATGAATTCCATAATTATGAAATTAGTTGTTGAAATTACATGTGATTATTTAACATGTAGAATATCCATGTGAATAAGTTAATTGAACTATTTGATTTATATTTTCAATATTATGATGAATTTTATTTTTAAAAGGATTTTGTTTTATTCTTATACATTTTATTAAATGTTTATACTTATTTTTGATAGTTTCTGATATATTGGTTTCCTTACTGGGCATCTGAGCTCACTGCTTTTTTATGTTTAATTTTTCCCAGGATGTGAAGAAGTATATTTTTATTAACCTGCAGAGATAGGCTAAGGGATATTATTGTGGTAAAAGGGAACAAAATGTTGTTGTTTTTTTATTTCATGATTTAATGTAAAAATTATGTATATATCTTGTATTTCTAATGATACTAAACTAATAAGTCATTCAAGACTTGATCTCTTATGATCATGTCAATGTTATGTAATAATGCTCTAACTCTAGGTAACTAGGGTTGAGGAATTAAAATTGGTATCAGAGGATGCTTAGTACAATCCATGGAAACTAGATTTTGGAAAAATCTAATTTGAGAACATTACCCTAAGATAGACTTGGAGGATTAGTATAGAAGAACATCATAGAATTTTGGTAATGTAAAGATTGTGTGAATTTTCCAAGAAAATAAATCCATGTCTGGATACAAATAGGTAGTAGTGGATCTAAAACAGATGTACCTAGAGGTAAAAACTCTAATGAGGACTTTTGGGATTGACCAGGGTGATCCTGGTACATGACCACAAGCCTTTATTAACTCTTGTTTTTGACACTCCTAGGGGATATTCTTAGGATAAATCACATTTTCACTCAAAACCATTATGAAGGATTTATGGGTAAATGATTCCTCAAGGAAATTTTTTTTATGATTATGGATTATATCCATAAATGTTTCAATTTATGTATGTTATTTTACATGTTTGGATTTATGCATTGCAATTTATAGACAATCCTAGTGTATGCTGTCACACCCATTTTTTTCTTTTTTATTTTCATGTTTTCATTTTTATTCGGTTCATTAAAAATCCCGATCATTTTCTTGAGTTTTGTAAGAGATTAATTTTGAGTTTTTAACTACCATATATTTCTAATCACTCTAATTTGGGTTCCCTATTGCTTGTTTAGGAGTTTTTGGAGAGAGGGTGGTTACTTCATGATTTGGGCCAACCGTGAGCCCATTTCCAGTTTTAAAAACCAAATATGTTTCTTTTATAACTCATTTGTTTTTAAACATTTTTCACCCATTCCACTTTATACACTTACTCAACTTATATATTAAAACTACCATATCCCTTTGGACCCCTTAATAATTCATGATCATGGTGAATCTATGTTGCTTACTTAGGTATTGGGCCTGCCCATGGGCCCATTTCCAGTTTTTAAAAAATAATTTGTTTCTTTTCTATATTTTTCATTTTTTAATATTATTAGGTGATTAAACCTCCCAAAAGAATAAAAATTACCTATCATCACCCCCATTATCTATTTTATTACTTTGGAGCTCATTGGGATCACATATTTGGTCGAATGTCCTCTAGTTTCCTCAAATATTCCAGAATTGAGAAGGTAAATGATTTCATCCATAAATCATTCCATTAGAAATATTTTTCCAAAAAATATAATTTCACTGGTTCTTTTAGAAAGTAGGAGACTCTCCAATAAATTTCAATCCATTTCCTTCTCTCTATGGTTTCATATCTAATGCAAGACGAAGAGTTTTCTAGGAGGAAAGGTGAGATTCCTTCTCCTTTCTCCTTCCTCTTCCACCTCCTTTCATTATTTGTTGGTTTTATATTGTTTCCTAGTCATGATAGACCTAGGGTTCTTTTATAACATGATTTTTTATGGTGTTTATGTTTTTTTAGGTATGGTATTTATATGTTTTAGGGTTTATAAACCCACGATGAGTGATTTCGGGTGTGCGTTTCCATTACGCTAAGGATTTGAGGTAGGATATCCCTTTCACATGCCTTTATCATTAAAGTTTCATCATTTTAATATTTTCCTCAACTTATATATATGTTTATTATTGTTTTTAATCCTTTGTATATTTTTCTTGGTGTGCAATGTGGTTGTTTAATCCTTGTTTGGTGAATGGTAGTGTTGTTTTGTCATGAAAGTTCTCAACAAGTGTTTGTTTAAATGTTCTGTTATCTTTTGCAACTGTTTTGTGTGGTTTATAATCTGGATTATGTAATTTTGAACATGTTACAGTATCTTAAATAAAATATGTCATTAAATTGGTGTTTTATTCCTTTTCATATACATAAAATAAAATGTTTTGATTAAAAAGGGAATGTCGTGTTCGGTAAATTGCCTGGTTGGATTTTATGTGTGATGTGTGATTTAAAAGTTATTTGTTTGGATTTATAAATGAATTTTAAGAATGAAAAATGGTATTTTTTGTGTCCTTATATGGATTTATAATTTGGATTTGGTTTTATAAATAAATGAGTTTTGGTTTACAACATGTTTTGGCCCGAGTTGTCGGAAATGACCCGTTTCAAATCCTTATGAAAAGGGTTGTGTTTTGAATATGTAACCTGAGTAATTTAAGGGATTCAAGAATGTGGGTTTCTGCTTTATATTGTGTTTATAAACCTCCTTAATAAACGTGAAATGCAATACCCTAGTCGAATGTTAGTTTTGAGAAAGGCTTAAAGGCATATTTGGCATTTTTTTTTGTAAAAATGGTTTCCATGTGTATTTCATGTTCTATCTTTGGGGACATTTAATGGTCCATGAAATTGATTTATTAATTTCTTTTGGGTCTTCCAAATCTGGGTTGTTATTTTTTTATGAGTTTCTGGTCTTAAAAGAGTGTTTTTGAATGAGTTTTAGGTGCAAAGCCTCAATACACACCTTGAAATTGTTTTACTAATGTTTTTAGTGGTTTATTGATTCGTGAAAAAATTTGAAGAAAGTTTGTGGGATGTGTGTGTTTTTATGGTTTGGGACTGGAATTCGTGTAACACCCCATGCTTCCACGGTATGTTTCTCTTTGAGTAATACAGTAGCGTGTGTTGTACGCAACTCCGAGATTATAACACGCCGCAACCAATCAAAGTAGTCGTAATGAATAGTAATACCCAATTTTTGAAATTTTATACATTTTATCTTTCAAAATGGACTTCATTTTTGGATTCAAAATATAAAAATTATCTTTGGATTAAATTTTGTACTTTTCGGATAACTTTTATATTTTGATGAATAATCAAAATTGCTAAATTTTAATTAAAAACAACTTTTTAAATCAAAATAATTAATAGTGATAAATTATGAATTTTAGTGGTTTTAAAGTATATTTATAATATATTTTTACCATTTAATACAATTTTGGTCATTGGACATAATTTCAAAATTAAACCGGACATAAACAAGTATCAATCTTTTGATTGTTATTATATCTGAAAAACACGCTTTTTGTTTTGATAGCGGGAATTAATTTTAAATTAATTTATGCCACTTCTGTGTTTTGTATTTGAAAAAATGGATTACATATTTGGAATCAAGATTTCCAAATGTTGTAAATAAGTAACTTTTATTTTTAGACATTTTGAATAATTTCTTCAGTAAATATTTTATTTACCATGGTGAAAGGGTAAATCCTGTAAATAAGGGATAAAAAATAACATTATAATAATAATAATAAATTACCCCAAAACATGTCCTAACCTTATTAGTGGATACATGTCCGACCATGGGAATCTTTGGGTCGATTTTGGGACCCCATGGAGCCACTTGTTGGTGATAGGGACACTTTATATTAATTAAGTTAAAATAAATACAAAAATGATATAAGCATATATCTTTTAGAAAAACAATTTTTACATAGAGTTATATATGTTGTATTTTATATTATAAATATTCATTACAAATATAAAAATATTTCCTACATAATGGTATTTTATTTATAATTTTTAGACATTGAAAAAGTAAAAATATATATAAAACAATAATGATGCAGTATTTTCCTTATTAATGAAAGAATCAAATAATTGGTATATGAAATGTTAAAATAAATATAATTTGAATGTTTTGATGACATAAAAGAATTTTATTGGTTAATATGACATATTTTTATTGCTTAAATGAATTTTCTTCTAATTAATAAAGTTTTTAAGACTTTATCAAAAATCCATTTTTGAGTAGTGTCAAAATTGACATAAAAGAGTGTTTAAAACAAATATTATATAGTTAATTTATATTCTATTCCTAAAAATATATGGTTCTGCCAAATGACTCATATAATTATTGGTATATCATTAATGGACCACTTTAGGGTCACTTGGATGTATATAGTAAGTTAATTAGCTATATATTATAAAAATACAAAGTGACATGGTAAGTGTCAAAGTAATTAACTAAGAGTTAAAAATTTAAAGATAAGATTAATATAATGACCCCAACCAATCATAAATATATTGGATGAAATAATTTCGACCCATACCCACAATATACTTTTAATAATCCACTTTGTAGCCATTAGAAAAATAATATGGATTTACTATAAAATAATATTTCTAGCTTTTCCAAAGGAGCCCCTCACCCCTCTTATAAAAGGGCACTCCCACTTATCATTAATTCACACCTTCAATGCCATTTTGTTCATCCAAACTCTACCCAAATATCCTACCAACATCCCTCAATTAATCCTATAGGCCTTATTTTGATCATAAAGCCAACCTAGGGTTCCCTTTTGATCAAATCAAAAGGACGAACCTGAAGAAGAGGCAACATCTTCACCACCCTCTTTAAAGTTCCTTTCTTATTCAACTTCTAATTTCCTTGTTATTTCCATTCTAAAATAATAACTCCAGTACCTTATAAACACTTTTATGTTATTATAACTCTACAACAAACAAATTCATTATTCTATCCATCCCTTGAATGACATGTCACCATATGTGCGTACGTACGACCTACCGTCTCCACATTGTGGTGTAATTGTTATTCAATATATTATTATTTAGATGGGTATAATAAAGATGTATAATTCATGTAAATAATAAATATAACATTATAATTATTCTGTCTATATGATATACCATTTAATTATATATTATTTTCATATCAAAAGAATGACATTGTCACTCGTGCCTACATACGGACTACCGTCTCCACGAAGGCGATGAGATTCATTCCCCATCATATCCATTTGAGTATAATTCTCATTTAATGATTAAAAATAATGTTTAAGGACTTGATATAATTCTGTATGTGAATAAGATACAACCTATCCATAACAATCATGTCTTACATAACAAAACAAACAAAGGAAAACGAATCCATTAACACCCGAAACGACGATAATACTAAGATGTTATTAACAAATAAATGTTTAAAGATCATATATGATATCATATTAATGTATATTATTCTTGTATAATTTAATAACAATTATTTCACCATTATACAGGAGGTTATCCTACCCTCAACAAAGGAAAAGTACAAGGCAAGGGTTTATTTCATAATCTTTTCATTATCCGAGGTTGTTTATACGTAATTATCTATTGGGACCTATTTATCATCCACATCCATGTTTCTTAAAAATGTATTTCAAAACATTCTTGCTATTTTACAGAATATGGGTTAAATTCATTTATACCATTGTTTGACTTTTTATAAGAGTTTTATAAAGGAATCTTTCTGTCGTTTTCCAAACAAGGTCCTTTTTAACCTTTTCGACAAAATTAAGGTAAGAATGTCTTTTTTTAACATATACGGTGGGTGCAGCTATTTTATGCCGTTATAAAATCTAAGAAGCTTCCCTTACAATATTATAAGGATATTTTCAAAGTAAATGTTTTCTTTTATAATTATGTGACTTTTAAATGATTTCAAAAAAAGATATATTTCTCTCAAACAGTTTTGATTTCATCTAAGTCTACATCCTTTGATGGATTTTAAGATTATTTGAAGTTGATTTATTATGATACATAACTTAAATATTGTATTGAAGTTTTTGTGATGTGTTTGACTGTGGATGTGTTATTTTTATACCATTCATGGTTTATGGGGAAAGTATTGACATTTTGTATGATAGTTTTAATACGAATGTTTATGTTATGTTTAAACCTGTTCATACGAGGAATGCATTGGACTTAATATATGACGGATGGAGCCCATTATAGTTCTTCTATGCATCGTTAGGTCTCATGAGACAAACTAGTGTCTTGGCACAAGGCCTTGAACTGTTCAATTTATGTTAGGTGTTTTACAAGTATGGAATTATGTGTTTTGAATCATAAACTGATCATGTTTATGCCACTGTTTAGAAATGACACCTAGTGGAAGAAATGGAAATCGTATCAATGAACAGACTCCATATAGGCATTTCCCTCCTGCTCAAGATAATTATAGTAGAGCTGGGGATGTAACTGGTGCTGATTAGCTTATCAACATACTGGGACAACTCACTCAGGTTATGAATAATAACCTTACCCATATGGAGCACCCTGATTCGCAGCGTGGAGGATCGATATTAGATCACTTCATGAGGTAGCAACCACCAACATTCAATGGGAGTACAAATCCATTAGTAGCTGAGCAGTGGATAAGTTCCCTAGAGAAAATATTCCATGACTTGGGGAGTAGTGAAAGGGAAAAAGTTTTCATGGCAGTTTACCACCTCACTGGAGATGCTTATAAACGGTGGTCACTGATTTGAAACATGAAGGAAGATGATGAAGTATCAAATATGGATTGGAGGGAGTTCAAAGAGTTTTTCTTAGAAATATACTTTCCTCATGACCATCGAGCAGATATGGAAAGGCAATTTCTGAGTCTGAGGAAAAAGGAGGATGAGAATGTCACAAAGTATGAGGCTAACTTTACAAGGTTAGAAAGGTATTCTGGAGATTATATACGTAACTCAAGAATTAATATTGATCGTTTATTTGATGGGTTAAAACCATTTCTTCGTTGAGCATTAGTCTCAGAATCCTTCTCGTATTATGAAGACATTGTCTCATGTGCTATTAAGACAAAAAAGGAATTCTCTAATTCTTATGAATTTAAAGAAAATAAATAGAAGAAGAGATCTGCTGATCAATATGGAAATGGAAATAAGGGGAATAAGGGAAAAGTTAAATATCAATCCTGCAGAAAATGTGGGAAGAAACACCCCAGTACTTGCTTGAAGGGAATTAGTATCTGTTACAAGTGTGGTGAAAAAGGTCACCATGCTCGTGATTGCAAAGGGAATAAGGAAGCTACTGTTGTTCAGTGCTATAATTACAGGGAGATGGGACATTATGAAAATGAATGTCTTAAGCGTCAGAAGAACATATCTCAAAAAAGGCCATGGGATCAAGGCCAAGGTTATGCTATCACTACTGCTAAGGTAGAAGCTCCGAAAGACGTGGTGGAAGGTAATTTAATGGTTTCCTCAAGTTTATCAAATTATTTATTTGATTCTGGATCATTGCATTGTTTCATATCTTCCCAGTTTGCTACAAAAATTAGATATTTCCAATTTGATTTAATAGAGGAATTGTCAGTTAAAACCCTTAAGGGAAGTATCATTGCTATAAAGATCCGTGGATCCGTTCCCATTAGGGAATATAAATGTTCTTTATCAGCTGATCCCATTATCATACCCATGAATGAATTTGATATAATCCTCTTTATAGATTGGCTTTCAGACCATGATTTGAGAATTTATTGTAAGAAGAAGGAGGTTACAATTTTTGATGATGACGATAAGGAACACCTTATCTTTAGAGGAGAATCATCCCCACCTAATTCTTATCTAGATCCACCCCCAGTAGCTCAACTAAATTCAATTATTGGGGAGGAAGAGAATGAAATGACTGTGGGTGAGGAAAATAATTTTCAAATAGAAGATGTACCTATTGTGAGAGAATGTGTAGATGTGTTTCCGGAATATTTATCTGGAAATCCTCCAGAATGAGAAGTTGAGTTTTCCATTGATTTAATTCCTGAATCAAGGCCTATATCGAAGACCCCTTATAGAATGGCCACTGTGGAATTAGTTGAACTAAAGAAAAAACTTGAGGAATTGATTAATAAGGGATTTATTCTCCTTAGTGTTCTCCATGGGGAGCCCCTGTTCTTTTTGTTAAAAAGAAAGATGGATCTATGAGGTTATGTATCGACTACAGGGAGATCAATGCTATAACAATAAAGAACAAGTATCTACTACCTCGCATTGATTATTTATTTGACCAACTACAAGGAGCTCAATACTTCTCAAAGATTGACCTTCGATCAGGATACCATCAGTTGTCTGTGAAGAAGGAAGACATTCCAAAGACAACATTTCGAACAAGGTACGGGCATTACGAGTTTACAGTAATTCCTTTTGGGCTGACTAATGCACCCTTTGTATTCATGGATCTAATGAACATAGTTTTCAAGGAATATCTTGATGATTTTGTAGTAGTATTTATTGATGATATCTTAGTATACTCCAAAAGATACGAAGATCATGAAAATCATTTGCGCATTATCCTAAAGACTCTTAGAAGACATGAATTATATGGGAAGTTTAACGAGTGTGAATTCTAGATTAAGTAGATTTTTTTTCTTGGCCATATTGTCTCTATGGATGGAATTTATGTTGATACTTCTAAGACCAAGGTAATACATGAATGGACATCACCGACGATTATAACTGAGGTATGCAGTTTTATTGGTTTGGAAGGTTATTATCGACATTTCGTCCAGAATTTTGCCCGATTAGCTAACCCATTAATGAAGCTCACACGTAAAGAGGTTAAATTTTCCTGGACAAAAGATTGTGAAGAATGTTTTGAAGAACTGAAGAGAAGATTAGTCAATTCTCCTATATTGATTCTACCATCGGGGAATGATGGGTTCGTTATTTATAGTGATACATCAATGAAAGGACTTGGTTGTGTCTTTATGCGGAATGATAGAGTTATTTCTTATGCATCATGACAGCTAAAAATTCATGAGAAAAACTATCCTCCTCCTGATCTTGAGTTAGTTGCTTTAATATTTTCATTGAAGATATGGATACATTATCTCTATAGTGAGAAATGTGAGATTTATACTGATCACAAGAGTTTGAAGTATATTTTCCCACAGGAAGAACTCAACATGTGGCAAAGGATATGGATTGAACTACTCAAGGATTATGATTTAACAATACACTACCACACGGGGAAGGCAAATAAGGTGGCAGATGCTTTGAGAAGAAAGGATCATAGAGTTTTGAACAATATGAGAATTGAAAGGGATCCAATTTTCATGGATCTAGGGAAGATGGACATGGGAATAACCATGGAAGGTGAAACATCAGTTCTTTTTCAAATGGTTGCCAAACCATCTTTACTAGAAAGTAATAAGAGTTCTTAGACCGAAGATGAATAATTTCAATAGAAGATCAAAGCTGTGAATGATGGGAGATTGAGAGACTTTTTGTATGAAGAAGGAATTTTGAAATTCGGGAAGAGATTTTGTGATCCCGATATACCTGATTTAAAAAGGGAATTGTTAGACGCTGCTCATAGTTCCAATTTCTATATACACCCTTGGAGCACCAAAATGTATAGAGATTTAAAGGAACATTTTTGGTGGAACAACATGAAGAGGGAGATTGCTGATTTTTTGTCAAGATGTATGGCTTGTCAACAAGTGAAAGCTGGAAGGCAACTGCCTGGAAGAGTATTGCAACCTATTCCCATACCTGAGTAAAAATGGGATAATATCACGATGGACTTTGTCATGGGACTACCAAAGACTACTAGAAGGAATGACACAATATGAGTCATTGTTGATCTTCTTACCAAGTCAGCACATTTTCTTGCTATAAGGGAGGATTTACCCCTAGAACATCTGGAAAGGCTATATATTAATGAAGTTGTGAGACTTCATGGAGTACCTCTATCGATTGTCTCAGATCGTGATCCCCGTTTTACATCAAGATTCTGGAAAAGTCATCTGAAGGCCTTGGATACTTAACTTTGTTTGAGCACTGCTTACCACCCTCAAACAGATGGATAATCAGAACGAAATTTTCAAACCATAGAAGACATGTTGAGATCATGCTCACATGACTTTCAGGGTATGTGGGATCAATATTTACCACTGGTAGAATTTTTCTATAACAATAGCTTCCATTCAAGCATTCAGAAGGCACCATATGAAGCGTTATATGGAAAGAGATGTCACACACCAACCTGTTGGGATGACATTGGTGAAAGACAACTTGTAGGCCCAGAACTGGTGGAGGAAACGATGGAAAAGGTAAAGGTAATCCAAAACCACGTCAAAGCAGCTCAATGTAGGAAGAAGAGCTATGCCGATAACCGAAGGAAGGATTTAGAATTTCAGGTGGGAGATCATGTTTTCTTGAAGGTGTCTACATGGAAGGGAGTTATACGTTTTGGAAAGAAAGGTAAATTGAGTCCCAGGTACATTATACCTTTCGAAATTCTAGAACAAATTGTGGCGGTGGCTTACCGTTTGGCAATGCCACCAAATCTCTCCAAAGGTCACGATGTGTTCCACGTATCGCTGTTGAGAAAATACATCCCTGACCCAAAGCATGTACTCACCTATGAGGAATTAGAACTGGAAATTGATCTGTCTTATTGCGAAGAGCCCATCAGGATTCTTGATACAAGAGAACAAGTGCTGAGAAATCGGACGACTCGTCTGGTAAAAGTTCTCTGGAGAAACCATAAGATGGAAGAGGCAACGTGGGAACCTGAGGAACTTATGATGAAGAACCACCCGAGTGTTTTTATGCAGTAATATTCTAGAAATTTCAAGGATGAAATTATTTGAAGGAGGGGAGAATGTAACACCCCAAGCTTCCACGATATGCTTCTCTTTGAGTAATACAGTAGCGTGTGTTGTACGCAACTCCGAGATTCTAACACGCCACAACCAATCAAAGTAGCCGTTATGAATAGTAATACCCACTTTTTGAAATTTTATAAATTTTATCTTCCAAAATGGACTTCATTTTTGGATTCTAAATATCAAAATTATCTTAGGTTGAAATTTTGGTACTTTTCGGATAACTTTTATATTTTTATGAATAGTGAAAATTACTAAATTTTAATTAAAAACAAATTTTTTAATAAAAATAATTAGTAGTGAAAAATTATGAATTTGATTGGTTTTAAAGTATATTTAGAATATATGTTTACCATTTAATACAATGTTGGTCGTTGGACATAATTTTACAATTAAACCGGACATAAACAAGTATCAATCTTTTGATAGTTATTATATTTTAAAAACACGCTTTTTGTTTTGACAGCGAGAATTAATTTTAAATTAATTTCTGCCACTTTTGTGTTTTGAATTTGAAAAAATGGATTCCATATTTGGAATAGGATGTCCAAATTTTGTAAATAGGTAACTTTTAATTTTAGACATTCTGAATAATTACTTTAGTAAATATTTTATTTAGCATGGTTAAAGGGTAAATCCGGTAAAGAAGGGTTAAAAATAATATTATAATACTAATAAATTACCCTAAAACGTGTCCTAACCTTATTGGTGGATAAATTTACGACCACGGTCATCTTTGGGTCTATTTTGGGACCCCATGGAGCCACATGTTGGCGATAGGGACACTTTATATTAATTAAGTTAAAATAAATACAAAAATGACATAAGCATATATCATTTAGAAAAACAATTTTTACATAGGGTTATGCATATTGGAGATAGATTATAAATATTAATTATAAATCTAAAAAGAGTTCCTACATAATTGTTTTTTATTTATAATTTTTAGACATTGAAAAAGTTATATTATATATGACACAATAATGCTGCAGTATTTTCCTTATTAATGAAAGAATCAAATAATTGGTATTATAAATGTTAAAATAAATATAATTTGAAAGTTTTGATGACATAAACTAATTTCATTGATTAATATTACATTTTTTGATTGCTTAAATGAATTTTTTTTGAATTAATAAAGTTGTTATGACTTTAACAAAACTAAATTATTAAGTATTGTCAAAATTGACATAAAAGAGTCTTTAAAAAATATATTATATTATTAATTTATATTCTATTCATAAAATTCTAACGTTCAGAAAAATGACTCATATCATTATTTTTATACCATTAAAGGACCACTTTGGGGTCCCTTGGATGTATATATTAATTTTATTAACTATATATTATAAAAATACAAAGTGACATGGTAAGTGTCAAACTAATTAACTAAGAGTTATAACTAAAAGATATGGTTAATATAATGACCCAAAACTGTATAAAATCTATTGGTTGAAAGTATTTCAACCCATCCCCACCTTATACTTTGAATAATCCACTTTGGAGCCTTTAGAAACTGAATATAGATTTATTATAAAATAATATTTCTAACTTTTCCAAAGGAGCCCCTCACCCCTCTTATAAAAGGGAACTCCCCCTTCTCAATAATTCACACCTTCAAAGCCATTTGGTTCGACCAAAATCTATCCAAATATCCTCCCAAAATCCCTCACTTAATCCTAGTGGCATTAGTTTGATCAGAAATCTAACCTAAGGATCCCTTTTGACCAAATCAAAAGGAAGAACCCGAAGAAGAGGTAACATCTTCACCACCCTCTTTAAAGTTCATTTCTTATTCAAAATCTTCTTTACTACTTATTTCCATTATAAAATAATAAATCAAGTATCTTATATATATTGTGATGTTATTATTATAGCATACCGCCTTTTTATAACATAAACTTTAATTACATTTTAAAAAACCGAGGATCATTAAGGTTTAGTGTCTTGGAAACCAGGAACTTTAAACATGAAAACATAAAAGATTCTTCTTAAACACTTGAAAGGCTTCTCCTCATGTTCATCCTAGGTTCATTACTGCATCTCATAACCTGGGGACATACATCAAAAGAAAGGGTGAGAAGAAGTCCGAGTAAGGGAAACAAGAGAAACATTTTACATGTGAATTTGAGATACTTCAATAAGGTCATGAAAAGAACATTAAGGCATGAGAAAGAAATCATGAGGCATATCATAATAAAAATAACATTTTTCATAACTTGAAGATGTGGCTTCAACATTTAATATTGACAATAATTTCATTTCACCAAGGTCCATCCCCAAGGTGTCGTTAAAAATTACCAAGGTTATTCACCAAGGTATCAGTCTAAAAAGTCATCTTTAGAGATTAAGTCTTTACCCAATGCATTGGAGCGCTATCAGGGCACACCCTTAAATTCGCCTTTATTATCATGTGATCCACATATATCATCATCAAACATTTCATAAAGAACCCATATAGCACAAAATAAATGGGTTTCATTTCGTAATCATAACGTTTTAAAAACTGCTTTAAAGACATGATCTTTACGTCACTTTAAAACTCACAGAAAAGGAAGGTGGGTCTCATGTATGTAAATCCCATAATTTAAAATAGAATATTTTGGTATATATGTGAATACAACTTTAGAAGAAATATCTTTTAGTATTCACTTAATAATATAAAATAACTTTAGAAAAAGAGAGATACATTTTGAGACGGAAATTCTGCAGCATAACGGCTATGTTACGAGGTTTTAGAAGACATTAAAAAGAGAGGGAAAATGGGTCAAACATTCATAAATGACCCATAAAACAGTAGATGGACAGAATAATAAGGATAAATGATCATGGTAATGAAATTTCAAGGACATACCATTTGAAATGAAAAACATGGAAGGAAGACAAAAATTAGATTTCTCTTATGAAAGTTCGGCAGCCTAACAACGTTACTTAAAATTCAAACAAAATGATTTGAAAATATAAAATAGGATCTCTCATCATGTGAAAATAAGAGTTCAGTATGATATATATAGACATAATTCCCCAACATAATTAAAAAGGAACTTTAAAGACTTGACATGAAAGTAGAACTTTGAAAAGAATGAGAAGGGTGAAAGAATCCCCTACAAAAATTCGGCAGCCTAACGGCGCCACTTAAAATTTCAAAATACTGAATTGAAGAAATAAAATGGGGTATATCATCATATGAACATAAGAGCCCAGTATGATAGATATAGAGATCATAACCCAACATAACAAAAAGGAACTTGAAAGAATTGACATGAAAGTTGAACTTCAAAACGAGAAAGGTGAAGAACCACTTAAAAATTCGGCAGCCTAACGGTGCCACTTAAAACTTCAAAATAATGAATTGAAGAGATCAAATGGGGTCTCTCATCATATAAACATAAGAGTACAATATGATAGATATAGAGATCATACCCCAACATAACAAAAAGGAACTTTAAATAATTGACATGAAAGTAGAACTTCAAAACGAGAAGGGTGAAGAACCACTTAAAAATTCGGCAGCCTAACCGCGCCACTTAAATCTTCAAAATACTAAATTGAAGAGATAAAATGGTGTGTCTCATCATATGAACATAAAAGATCAGTATGATAAATTTAGATATCATACCCCAACATAATAAAAAGGAACTTGAAATACTTTACATGAAAATAGATCGTGAAAAATGAGAAGGGAGAAAGAATGTGTTACAAAAATTTCGGCAGCCTAACGACGCCACTTAAAACATCATAAAACGAAATAATGAGGGTAAGAGGGGATCTCTCATAATATGAACATGAAAAGGGAAGTAAGAGGAGTATAAAAGAACATCCTCCAACATATGAACATGGAGCATAAAAGGAATGACATAAAAGAGATTACTTGAAATTAAAGAGAGAGGTCGGATCCCTTACCTTAAAACGTAACTCTTAAAACTCAAAGGTTTGGACCTTGAGGGCTTGGGGGAACCTTGGGAGGACTCCTTGGGAGGTAAGGATACCAGAACTTCGTTGGGGGAGAGTGGGGAGTCGAATGGATGAGAGGATGGCTTGGTATTTATAGGGAAAGTGAGGGTACAAGGCATTAATGGCCAAGGGACACCTCATTAGTGGTTTTGGCAAAACGATGGGCTTGCCCATGGTATTTGCCCATGGTATTGGCCACTTGGGACACCTCATACCTTATCTTACTATTCATAAGTCTACCATATTGATTACATACTTAATACATCATTTAATGATGTCATTAAACACCCGTAACTTAAAAACTGTATTTTCACTATTCATCGAAAAATCAACTTTCTCAGAATAATCCCAAAATTTCAGCTTAACCAAATATCAATGCTCTGATTTAAAAAATGAACTCCATTTTATAAAAATAATTTTCTAAGTATTTTTAATTTATTTGTTAAATAAATACACTATTCACTGAAAATTCATTTTTCAGAAAAAAACCCCAAAAATTACCATAACATAATATCGGTGCTCTGAGTTCAAAAATGAAATCCATTTTATAAAAATTATTTTTTTAAATATTTTTAATTTAATTTTTAATTAAAAACACTATTCACTCGAAAAAACTAATACTTGAATAATAATTTATGAAACCGTTATTTAACCATTTTATTGAATCACATTACTTAATCAGGGTGCCTAGATCATATTAATACTTTCTTTAAGTGATATTACTAATCCATTTGGACACATTACTAATCCTAATCATAAAATCACTATTCATAATTTACTATTCATCAAAAATCAAGTTGATCTTATTAGACTCTAAATTTCGTACTGAACATAATTGTAGAAGACCATTTTTTGAAAATCATTACACATTTTTAATTATTTAATGTTTACATAAACATTTTTAAAATATCCTTTTTCTAAAATTCATCAAAAATATGCATACTATATTTATCCGGTCATTTGAAAATTCATAAACTTCATCATAAGAAGAAATCCCAATTTTTATTTAAAACAAAGGACTACACAAGGCAGTTACGGTCTCCTTACATAGCCCCTTTTCACACCAGCATAGGACCTAAGTGTAAGGTGTGCTAAGGTGAGAGAATCTGAGGGAGGCTCGGCTAACATCGAACGAGTAGTAATTTCTATCAGTTTGAACATCTCGCAAAGGCGATTCCGTTCTAGCTTCAGACGATGAAGTTCGGCTTGGTTTTGGTCCAGAGCAAAGCCCAGTGGTGCTACCTCCTTCCCAAGTTATGTTAGATGGGCTTCATTTGGTCCAAGACTACTGGTTGAGGACATCGAATCTTCTTTCTATAATAATTAACGAGGATTACTTGTATTTAGAGACAATAATCAAAACATTTAGTTTCCAGCGGTCATATTGACCAATGGTCAAATAACAGTCAAAACCCAACAGTCTCATTTTAATTATACTCATTTTATCAAATGAAACATTTTTGTTGAGTAATAAAATAAAATAACACATAAAATTAGGAAACAATATTTATTTAAAATTTCGGGTCGTTACAATCTTCCCCCCTTAAGAAATTGAGTCCTCGCAATTTTTAAAATTGGGTTTTGAAATTTCATTGAAAGTCCCACATTGAAAAAGGAGTCATTAAATCTATTACTTTAAAAGAAAGAAAGGGAAGTACAAAGGTCACCCGAGTTAACCCACACTAGGATTCCATGTAGGAAAACATGGACATGGAGGAGAAAACAAAGGGTCATGTTCTGAGGGAGAGTGATAGAGAACATGATTAAGAGAAAGTTAACCATAAGAAAATCCCAAACTTATGATTTGTGTAAACGGTATTTGATTACCCAATAGGAAACGTAAACCAACAACATTTCTGTTTTATGTTCCTTTTCAAAATTTTGAGGAATTCATTTACAACATAAAACAAAAACATAAGAAAATATACTTATCTTCATGTAGAGTTTCATCCTTTAATAAGTTTCTACCCTAAACTAATCTTTTCTCCAAACTATGAGCATTCAAAACTACTTGGTCTCATCAAAACACAAGAATCATCTTCTAGAGAATCACATAATCCACAAAAGATTAACTATCTATTTCTTTTATCTTTAAACATTATCCCAAAAATAGAAAGGGTAAGGTAAAAAAACTCTTCAAAACGAAATAATCCCATAAGAATGGAAACTACTTTTAAATCTTCAAAGTTCCATGGTACTACCCAAAGTTCATCATAGACCATTCCATAAATAACGGTCCTTAAAATTCCTCAAAATAAACCAAAATAAGATTGAAACCCAAATACAAGAAGGATTTGATAACATAGTCTTCCAAAACAACTTCATTGTTCATCTCCAGAAAACATCAACCACTCCTAAAATCTTATAACAAAAGTAGCTAACCTAACCATATTTTACCCAAGATAGGTTAATCATTCCCATAAGTAACCTAAATTACTATAAGTCCACCTTAAATTCATCAATTCTTCAATATATAAGTCAACCTTACTCCTCAATGAAAATACCGTAGTAATCTATTTACCTCGATCATATAGGGTCCCCAAAATAGTGAACGTCTTCCAAAATAATAATCGTACTTTAATCCCCTAATCATCCCTATCATATTAATACGACAATCGACGCATTTCCTATCACATTGGTTGTTGGGACATGTTCTTCCATTTCCCGCCATTAAATAAGAAAAGAAACTATAATTAGGGGCTTAAATACTTAGCCAATAATCATGAAAAGGAACCGAAAACATATAAGGATAACTTGTAGAAGAAAAGTATACCCTAACATGTGATCCCCTAGGTTCCCATCTAGGTTATCCATGATCATATATTCTTATGTGAATCTTTATTTTATTTTATCTTTGTTCCTTTAACAATGGTTCATACCAAGCTTATGAATTTACCAAAGCATATCCCCCAGGAGTGTCGTAACCAAGAGTGCAGAAAGGCCCGTTGTCGTGTACCCGTTCCCGTTCGAGTCTAGATCAAAGCGGTGTTTTCAGGTTTTACCCCTATGTACATCTGTGTGAGAGCCACCTATACCTGCTCGTATCTAGACAGGGATGTATTTGCTTGGAAACCCCTTACTCAATACTCACCAAAATACCAGGAAGATTTCCTATATTTAAACTTTTCTATAGGGTTCTTCCTAGAGTTTTCATATCCTAATTTCCACAAATAAATAAACCATCCTTTGATACCAACTATATCATCCCTCCTTTTTATAACATAAACTTTAATTACATTTTACAAAACCGAGGATCTTTAAGGTTTAGTGTCTTGGAAACCAGGAACTTTAAACATGAAAACATAAAATATTCTTCTTAAACACTTGAAAGGCTAATCCTCATGTTCATCCTAGGTTCATTACTGCATCTCATAACCTGGGGACATACATCAAAAGAAAGGGTGAGCAGAAGGCCCAGTAAGGGAAACAAGAGAAACATTTTACATGTGAACTTGAGATACTTCAATAAGGTCATGAAAAGAACATTAAGGCATGAGAAAGAAATCATGAGGCATATCATAATAAAAATAAAATTTTTCATAACTTTAAGATGTGACTGAAACATTTAATATTGACAATCATTTCATTTCACCAAGGTCCATCCCCAAGGTGTTGTTAAAAATTACCAAGGTTATTCACCAAGGTATCAGTCTAAAAATTCATCTCTAGAGATTAAGTCTTTACCCAATGAATTGGAGCGCTATCAGGGCGCACCCTTAAATTTGACTTTATTATCATGTGAGCCACATATATCATCATCAAATATTTCATAAAGAACCCATATAGCACAAAATAAATGGGTTTCATTTCGTAATCATAACGTTTTAAAAACTGCTTTAAAGACATGATCTTTACGTCACATTAAAACCCACAGAAAAGGAAGGTGGGTCTCATGTATGTAAATCCCATAATTTAAAATAGAACATTTTGGTATATATGTGAATACCACTTTAGAAGAAATAACTTTGAGTATTCACTTAATATTATAAAAGAACTTTAGAAAAAGAGAGAGACATTTTGAGACGGAAATTCTGCAGCATAACGGCTATGTTACGAGGTTTTAGAAGACATTAAAAAGAGAGGGAAAATGGGTCAAACATTCATAAATGACCCATAAAACAGTATATGGACAGAATAAGAAGGATACATGATAATGGTAATGAAATTTCAAGGACATACCATTTGAAATGAAAAACATGGAAGGAAGACAAAAATTAGATTTCTCTTATGAAAGTTCGGCAGCCTAACGGCGTTACTTAAACTTAAAAAAAATGATTTGAAAATATTAAATAGGATCTCTCATCATGTGAAAATAAGAGTTCAGTATGATAGATATAGAGATAATTACCCAACATAATTAAAAAGGAACTTGAAAGACTTGACATGAAAGTAGAACTTTGAAAAGAATGAGAGGGGTGAAAGAATCCCCTAAAAAAATTCGGCAGCCTAACGACGCCACTGAAAACTTCAAAATACTGAATTGAAGAGATCAAATTGGGTCTCTCATAATATGAACATAAGAGTCCAGTATGATAGATATAGAGATCATACCCCAACATAACAAAAAGGAACTTGAAAGAATTGACATGAAAGTAGAACTTCAAAACGAGAAGGGTGAAGAACCACTTAAAAATTCGGCAGCCTAACGGTGCCACTTAAAACTTCAAAATACTGAATTGAAGAGATAAAATGGGGTCTCTCATCATATAAACATAAGAGTCCAGTATGATAGATATAGAGATCATACCCCAACATAACAAAAAGAAACTTGAAATAATTGACATGAAAGTAGAACTTCAAAACGAGAAGGGTGAAGAACCACTTAAAAATTCGGCAGCCTAACGGCGCCACTTAAAACTTCAAAATATTGAATTGAAGAGATAAAATGGGGTCTCTCATAATATGAACATAAAATATCAGTATGATAAATTTAGAGATCATATCCCAACATAATAAAAAGTAACTTGAAATTCTTTACATGAAAATAGATCTTGAAAAATGAGAAGGGAGAAAGAATCTGTTACAAAAATTTCGGCAGCCTAACAGCGCCACTTAAAACTTAATAAAATGAAATAATGAGAGTAATAGGGGATATCTCATAATATGAACATGAAAAGGGAAGTAAGATGAGTATAAAAGAACATCCTCCAACATATGAACATGGAGTATAAAAGGAATGACATAAAAGAGATTACTTGAAATTAAAGAGAGAGGTCGGATCCCTTACCTTAAAACGTAACTCTTAAAACTCAAAGGTTTGGACCTTGAGGGCTTAGGGGAACCTTGGGAGGACTTCTTGGGAGGTAAGGAGACCAGAACTTTGTTGGGGGAGAGTGGGGAGTCGAATGGATGAGAGGATGGCTTGGTATCTATAGGGAAAGTGAGGGGACAAGGCATTAATGGCCAAGGGACACCTCATTAGTGGTTTTGGCAAAACCATGGGCTTGACCATGGTATTTACCCATGGTATTGGCCACTTGGGACACCTCATACCTTATCTTACTATGCATAAGTCGACCATATTGATTACATACTTAATACATCATTTAATGATGTCATTAAACACCCGTAACTTAAAAACTGTATTTTCACTATTCATCGAAAAATCAACTTTCTCAGAATAATCCCAAAATTTTATCTTAACCAAATATCAATACTCTGATTTAAAAAATGAACTCCATTTTATAAAAATAATTTTCTAAATATTTTTAATTTATTTTTTAAATAAATACACTATTCACCGAAAATTTATTTTTTCAGAAAAACCCCAAAAATTACAATAACATAATATCGGTGCTCTGAGTTCAAAAATGAAATCCATTTTATAAAAATAATTTTTTTAAATATTTTTAATTTAATTTTTAATTAAAAACACTATTCACTCGAAAAAACTAATACTTGAATAATAATTTATGAAACCGTTATTTAACTATTTTATTGAATCAGATTACTTAATCAAGGTGACTAGATTATATTAATACTTTCTTTAAGTGAGATTACAAATCCATTTGGAAAAATTACTAATCCTAATCATAAAATCACTATTCATAATTTACTATTCATCAAAAATCAAGTTGATCTTATTAGACTCTAAATTTCGTACTGAACATAATTTTATAAGACCATTTTTTGAAAATCATTACAGATTTTTAATTATTTAATGTTTACATAAACATTTTTAAAATATCCTTTTTCTAAAATTCATCAAAAATATGCATACTATATTTACCCGGTCATTTGAAAATTCATAAACTTCATCATAAGAAGAAATCCCAATTTTTATTTAAAACAAAGGATTACACAAGGTAGTTACGGTCTCCTTACATAGCCCCTTATCACACCAGCATAGGACCTAATTGTAAGGTGTGCTAAGGTGAGAGAATCTAAGGGAGGCCCGACTAACATCGCACGAGTAGTAATTTCTACCAGTTTGAACTTCTCGCAAAGGCAATTCTGTTCTAGCTTCACATGATGAAGTTCGGCTTGTGTTTGGTCTAGAGCAAAGCCCAGTGGTGCTACCTCCTTCCCAAGTTCTGTTAGATGGGCTTCGATCGGTCCAAGACTACTGGGTGAGGCCATAGAATCTTCTTTCTATAATAATTAACCAAGATTACTTGTATTTAGAGACAATAATCAAAACGTTTAGTTTCCGGCGGTCATATTGACCAATGGTCAAATAACAGTCAAAACCCAACAGTCTCATTTTAATTATACTCATGTTATCAAATGAAACATTTTTGTTGAGTAATAAAATAAAATCACACATAAAATTAGGAAACAATATTTATTTAAAATTTCGGGTCGTTACAATTATAATTCTGGAACAAACAAATTCATTATTCTATCCATCCCTGGAATGACATGTCACCATACGTGCGTACGTACAACCTACCGTCTCCACGTTGTGGTGTATTTGTTATTCAATATATTATTATTAAATGGGTATAATAATGATGTATAATTCTTGTAGATAATAAATATAACATTATAATGATTCTGTCTATATGAAATACGATGCAATTATATATTATTTTAATATCAAAAGAGTGATATTGTCGCTCGTGCGTACATACGGACTACCGTCACCACGAACACGATGAGATTCATTCCCCATCATATCCATTTGATTCTAATTCTCATTTAATGATTAAAAATAATTTTTAAGGACTTGATATCATTCTGTATGTGAATAAGATACAACCTATCCATAACAATCATGGCATACGTAACAAAACAGACAAAGGAAAACAAATCCATTAACACCCGAAATGATGATAATACAATGATGTTATTAACAAATCAATGTTAAAAGATCATATATGATATCATATTAATGTATATGATTCTTTTATAATTTAATAACAATTATTTAACCATTATACAGGAGGTTAACCAACCCTCAACCAAGGAAAAGTACAAGGTAAGGGTTTATTTCACAATCTATTCATTATCCGAGGTTGTTTATACGTAATTATCTACTTGGACCTATTTGTCATCCACATCCTTATTTCTTAAAAATTTATTTCAAAAAATTATTGCTATTTTACAGAATATGGTTTAATGTCATTTATACCCTTTTTTGACTTTTTATAAGAGTTTTATAAAGGAATCTTTCGGTCGTTTTCCAAACAATGTCCTTTTTAACTTTTTCGACATAATTGAGGTAAGAATGTATTTTTTTAACTTATACATCAGGTGCGGATATTTTACACCATTATAAAATCTTAGAACCTTCCCTTACAGGCTTATAAGGATATTTTCAAAGTAAATGTTTTATTTTATAATTATGTGACTTTTAAATGATTTCAAAAAAAGAGATATTTCTCTCAAATAGTTTTGATTCCATCTATGTCAACATCCTTTGATGGATTTTAAGCTTATTTGATGTTGATTTATTATGATACAAAAATTCCATATTGTATTTAAGTGTTTTTGATGTGTTTGACTGTGGATGTGTTATTTTTATACAATTCATGGTTTATGGAGAAAGTATTGACATTTCGTATGCTAGTTTTAATACGAATGTTTATGTTATGTTTAAACCTGTTCATATGAGGAATGCATTGGACTTAAAATGTGACGGGTGGAGCCCGCTATAGCTCCTCGATGCATCAGTAGGTCTCATGATACAAACTAGTGTCTTGGAACGAGGACTTGAAAAAACTTATTTGTAGTCTTGGCATGAGGCCTTGGCTACATGGTGATGATAGTCTGGCATTATGCATTCTGTCATTATGAAAGTGGTTTTTGATATTGCATGTGATTATTCGACTAGTAGAATATCCATGAGAGTAAGTAAATGAAATTATTTGATTTTTATCTTTTCCATATTATGATTAAATTCAAGTTTAAAAAGGCTTTTGTTTTAGTTATAAATTTCATTAAATGTTTATGTTTATTCATGAAAGTTTCCGCTATTTGTTATCCTTACTGAGCATCTGAGCTCACCCCTTTCGATGTTTTATTTTTCTCAGGATGTGAAGAAGTAATTTAAGAATGACCTACAGGGATAGTATGTGGGGATATGAGAGTGGACTATTGAGACTATGTTATTGCAGTTTTCATTTTTATGATGTAATGTAAGGCTTATGAATATATCTAGTGTTTCCAAGGCTACTAAACTAATCGGCCTTTTGAGATTTGATCTTTCTTGTGATCATGAAAATGTTATGTAATAATGCACCGACTCTGGGAAACTGGGTTTGGGGCATTACAATTCGGATTTGAAATGTGTATTTGATCATATGTGTGACTTAATTGAGCACTAAAGGGAATCCCAGATATCTTGGCGGGTAGACGTGTACTAGTATGCTAGTTATTCTGCGGGGTTTGGCCACTATTTCACATAGAAAGTTTGACGATTAAAACACTAACTAAACTATAATGATGATGCTATTGGGGTAACACAAGGTTATATGTATGATCCCTACTAGTGGCTCGTTTTCATGAGAACATATATTTATTATAGTTACTTTCACCAAGATACGACGTACCTGGGGCTCACAACTAACTAGTGCATAGGGGTGTCCCCGTGAGTTGTGCTCATTGGCTATTTTGTACTCACTATCGGCATATGGTGTGCTTAGTTGGTAAATTCTGTTGTGTGTGTTATTTATTTAAAAGTGTACAATCATTAAAGAAGCCCTCATTAAAATAATTTTCATTTTGAAGTTGCACCTCTTTGAAAAATGGTTACTTGCATTTTTGATTATAAAACATGAAAGTTTTTGTCTGATAATTATTATAGCATGGAACCTCATTTGAAAAACATACTTTTTATATCTTGTATTTAAAACATGAAATTGATGTTTTTTTTATTTTAAAGGCAGTGCATTGGGAATAGAATATAGGGCTAACCTACTGAGTTTTAATACTCATGCCTATAGTCTTCTTCTGTTTTTAGCCCTTGTGCCTGTTTCAGCTCGAGTTCAATCACCTTGGGAGACATGTGATCATTGTGTTGGACAATGACCAGCGGTGTCACATGGAGTTATTTGGTTATTGGGTTTGGTCAATTGAGTTGTTGGTTTATTTCTACTTTTAGTTTCTAGTACAAAAAATGTATGGTACAATTTTTATATAAATGCATTTTGGGCTATCCATTTATTTATATTGTTTGTTTGATTTTTCATATATAGGAAAAATCGTTCCTTTGTGTACTCTATTGATGCCCTTGGTTCTTGTCTCCATCCTATGAGGACTGAGAACACCTCTTGGGACTTGTTGCGGGTTGTCCTGGGTGACCGGTTCAGGTTCAACCTGGGCTGGTTCATGACATATGCCATTGTTTAGAAATGGGCCCTAGTGGAAGGAATAGAGACTATATCAATTCATGTAATACATGTAGGGATTTACCTTCTACTCAAGATAATGATAAGGGATATGTTGATGCAACTGGTGATGAATAGCTTATAACCATACTGGGACAACTCACTCCGGTCATGAATAATAACCTTACCTGTATGGAACACCCTGATCCCCAATGCGGAGGATCAATGTTAGACCTCTTCATGAGGTAATAACCACCAAAATTCAATGGGACTAAAAATCCATTTGCAGTTGAACAATGGATAAGTTTCTTAGAGAAAATATTTCATTATTTTTGGAGTAGCGAACTGGAAAAAGTTTTCATGATATTTTATCACCTCACAGGAGATGCAGATCAGTGGTGGTCATTCCAGATAGGGATCCTAGGTTTAATTTCATGTTCTTGATAAGTCTCCATTATTCAATGGGGAATTATATTATATTGACTAAAACCTATCATCTATATAAAAAAGATCTGACATTTTGTTATTTATATTCAATGGGATATGCTTCATGCCTATGTCTTAGAATTCAGTGGATCTTGTGAATGACATATGGCACTCATTGAGTTTTCCTATAAAAATATCCATTAGTCATCAATCAGAATATCTACCTTTGAGGGTTTTTATGTCCACCCATGGAGGTCACCACTTTTTTTGGGTAGCGGTGAGTGAAGAATCATTGGTGGTACTGAGTTTTTTTAAGAGAATTCTATAAGAATTCTTGATATATGTCGACATATTGTTATAAAAAAAGTTTGAAGAAATATTAAGCCGATCAACAAAGTCATCCTTTGAAATTTTCTATGTGTGACCCTGTTTTCATTAAAGTTTCTCCTTGATTGGGTCACCATTGTCTTGGAAAATAGGGAAAGTTGTTTCTAAGATATATTGGACAATTTTAGGTCACTGAGTGTCTTGGGAAGGTTTATTATCAGTTGGAATTTCCAACTATATTGATAGGTACTCATAATGTATTCCATATGTTGCAGCTTAGGAAATATCATCATGATCCCACTCCTGTTCTGAGTAGAAAATTGGTTTATTTAGAGCAATATTTTTCTGTTGTGGAGCATCCAGTAGAAATCATGGACACTCAGGTGAAATTCTATCACAGAAATTATATTTTGTTTCACCAAGTGTTATGGAAGTAGGGATAAAATTATCATGAGACTTAAGAGGGAGTATCATTGATATGGGAGAAGTTGCCATACCTCTTTACCAAACATCATTCTTCAATATGACTTCTTTGGGACAAAATGTATTATGGTGGGGAGTTTGTAACATCTTTTAACTGGATACCAGGAAATAACCTTCTCTTCACTTTTTCCCTCTTTAATTGGGTGCATCTTGGGACTCCTAAGTATAGAGTTCATTTTTTTGAGAAAATGATTTAAATTTTAGGAATGGATGTTTGTTTGAATCAATGGATTCTAGGTACAAACTTTCCAATGGATTTATGGGGTTCGTTTTGAGTTCAAAGAAAACCGGAGGTGTTTTTGAGTTTTTTTAAAAGAATATATTTTTTTGTGGTAAATTGTGTGATTAGATGATCTGTAAAGGTGATACAAGATACGTACTTGGTCTCCATAGACAAGTCGTGAAACAAGATCACATTATGAAAGGATTTCATGTCGTGTAACAGTTACACAATGCGTAATTCTAAGAGACTTGTTTTTATTAAAAAAGAGAGCGGGTTTAAAGAGTTCTTAATCATCAGGTAATACATGATGTGTTGATGAGTTACACATCAGGTAATTATCAAGAGGATAGCTTTTAGGGTTCCAATCAGCTGAAATTTTGTTTCATTCTCCCATAATTCATTTTTCTCTCAAACTATAAGTCTTTTCTAATGATTTTTGGAGTTTTCATTTGATTTGGATTTATCCATTCAGCCTTGGATCATTGTAATGGTTCATTCTTGTATCTCCGGTTTAGTAGGCCTTCATTATTTTTCCTTGTGTTGATCTTAGTAACAAAACGATGTTGCATTATCAGATTCAATGATATGTAGGCTGTTTATTTTTTTGGTTATGCTTTTACGATTGTGCATTCATGGTTTATGTGGATTTTAAAATTCTCTACCAGCCCTTTTTGGTAAATTAGATTTATTCTATGATGTGTAGATTGAATTTAGGGCCTTAGTTTTTATTGTGATATGCTATTATTGGTGTATTTTTTGTGGGCATGTGCGACCCTATGTTTTAGTGTAGGTGGTTTCGTCTCTTGTCAATGTTGATAAACTGTGTTTCTCCCATTATTTTTTTAAATTGAATTATAAATAAATTGGAATGATTTTTTTTTGGGTATATATGAATTTTTGATAAAATCTATATTTTCCTTGGATTTTGTTAAATGAAAAAGGTGTATTTCCAAACCATTGACTTGATTTATGAAATGCATCATGTAGGAAACCTTGAGTACATAGGATGAAGGTTCATCTTAGGTCCATAATCCATATTACCAATGAGGGATTTCTTCATCGGGATTTTTCTCTACACTATTGGTATGTTGTTATATGGACATGTTTTGACATTGTTGGAACGTTCACTCAGTGGTCGTTTCTTTCCTCTTTAGGCCTATATTTTATGAACTTATTGTGCACTTGTAATTTATTATGCTATGAGTTTCCTAATAGCCGAATCTGTTGAGTTCATTGTCATGATTTACCTGTTCATTGATTTATACTATTTTTTCTATGATATTCATGTTTTAGATTTATCGAAATTATAAATAGGAAATAATGATGGAAATTGATATTCGTACCTTTTTTTTGGAATTGTTGGAAAAAGAGAAATATTTACCCTGATTTTGATAAAAATATGTTACTTCTTATCAGGACATTTTTTTTAAATGAGCATGCTTGGATTATTATATAGATACTTGTTAGGGAATATATAGGTGGGATCCTATTGATCTTATAAGCTCATGCTATGTGAACTTCTTCGGTGGTTCATAGACATTTGTATGTCTTTTGATGCCAGTAAAAGAAAGGCCCCATAGTGAGGCATTAGAGTTTTCTATCAGCTGGGTTTGGGTAGTCGAATGGTGAGATGGTGGGGATTTTACCACACTATCACATAGATAAGGTGGTTTTCCTCTTTTTGGTTTCATTTGTGGTTGGACTTTTTTATTGAGTCTTGTAGTTTCTTTGAGTTCTTTGGATAAAACTATTTATTTCAGTTATGGAATATTTCTTCCCTTATTTATCTATATTTTGTCTATATTTTTTCTATTTCATTACATCAGTTTAGGAAAAATCATTTCCTCTAATATTTTTTTATTCCCAGGTACTAGTCACCAGCGCATGGGGATCGGGAACACCCTTTAGGTATGTTACAAGTCGGTTTGGGTAACATTATGAGAGGATGTTTGGGTTGGATTATTACAACAATGTAACAACTTGGCCACATTGAAGACAATAACTCCTTTACTTATCTTGTCCATTGAGTCATATCCCACTAGGTACTAACATTTTCCCCATATACACATGGTCCCCTACCTGGGGCCCACCCATGTTCTCGAACGAGTCATTAGTGTGATTTTTCTTACTCAAACGCACCTTAAGAGACTTCCCAAGAGGTCCCCTATACTTATCACTACTCTAGGGAAAGCATTGTTAACTATGGTATTCTAATCAGGTATGCTACCATAAATAAATATGCACCTTGTTGACATGAGTCATATCATGTAGTCATCTAAACCTTTATCATTCTGAGGTGTTACATTCACCCCCTTTAATAACAATGTCCTCATTGTGGACCCTACATATCAACACAGGTAGTGCCAATGCACATAAGGTTGGGATCCCCCTTTGATACCAATGTAGCAACTGGGCCTCATTGATACCACAGAGACCCTGCCTTAACATAGCATACAGGTCTTAGCCTTCCAAGTACTACTAGTTTCTCCACAATCATATGGTCTCATACATGCGACCCACCCATGTGACAGAATGGGTCGTTACACTAATAAATGTTCCCATCATCCAAAACATGTTCTTTCTAGAGTGTTTTTTCTTCACCCACACACATCCTATGAAGCTTCCTAGGAGGTCACCCATCCTCATCAATACTGTAGGACAAGCACACTTAACTATGGAGTTCTAATTCAACATTCTCTCAAAAAGAATGGTGAACATTGTTGACATGAGTCATATAAATTAGTCCATTAAACTTTTATAATTATTGGGCATTACAAACAATCATAGAATTAGTAATAAACAATAAATATGATTTAGAACAATTAATGGTAAAAAATATAATTTTATAAAAAATATTGTTTCTATACATTTAATTTTTCAATTTAAAAGTTAATTTTATATTATTTAAAAAATTAATTAGATGAAATGGAGAATAATGTTTGTTTTACAAATTAAATATTTTTATAAGGGTTACCTTATATATTTTTATAAAATATAAACTATTTTTGTAAATAATAATTACAATGATAAAAACAAAAATTGTAAAATATAGAAATCATGGGTTAAAAGTATTAAAGCACGTTTAAAAAATAGGTTAAAATAGGATAAGGATTCATTATCAACCTTATGTAACACAAAAATCCATTATTTATTTCCTCTATAATCATTTATCCTTTAATAATTTCATTTTTTAAATGAACAATAATGGGTGTTCACAAAAGTGATCTCTTATAAACATATAAAAGGGTATCACTTAAACTCTCTCAAGGTTACCAATACTCATTAAAATTTACTAAAACCCCTACAAAATTTTTCTCTCCTAGATTTCCTATTAAATATGTAAATATTTTATTCAAAATAAGTTATCCAAATCCCTTCATTTCCAATGAGTCTTTTAAGAGAAAGCTCAAGGTCCCAAAGTGAGTATTACTTAATAATTATCCTTTTCTTCTTTATATTACTATTTCCAAACTACCCTATAAATATTAATATAATGATATCAATATTATTATTATACTTAAGTATTATTATATCAATTTAAAATAAATTATTTATTCATTTCCATCCACTTAGAAAAATAAAATAACATTAACCGTTTTTTGTGCATACTACATTCTCTATGAAGTAACGTTTTTTGTTTTTCTTATTTATCTTCATACATCATCTAAACTAATTATAATATTATTCAAAATCATATTAACATATAAAAATATCATTATTATTCTACTATATTTTTATTAAACATTTAACCCCACACACCCCTTGAGTTTAATATGTTATTTTCTTGGTCGGTTAAACCACCTATATGATAAATGCAATAAAACTCTATCAGGGATGATTATGGGACATTAAATAATAATATTATTATAATTCTATAATAAAATTATTATAGTTTTATATTTATAAATAATTTATATAATTTATATTACTTGTTATTAAAATATCACCTACGACTGCAAAATTACCAAAATAAGCCAACACCATTTCAATTTTCACACATCATTTAAAAAATAATAATAATAAATAAATGGAATATGGTAATAAATGGAGAATATTAAATGAAAAATTTAATAATAAAGTTCATAATTATGTATATAATAAACCTAATTTTATCATTTATGATTTTAGGTTCATTCACAGAATGAATCATTAATAAGTTCAAGGTTTCTTGTCTCAAATTTCACCCCTTGAGACATATATATTATTATATAGATTATTTTCTTTATAATGGAGTACCTAATTACCCTTTAATAATTATTTTTTTGATTTTATTAAATTTCATGATATCAATTTTTCAATTATATGTTCATTATTTAATGGGGGTTTTGACTCAAAAGTTATAAAATTTTTAAGGGTTTGTTGTCTCAAATTTCTTTCTTTGATACATGTTTGTATTATCCATAAATTTTTATTTAAATGGTTTATATTATACCAATTTTATTCCTAAATAAATATGGTCAATTTATGGTATTATAAGTTCAATTTCATGAATTTTATCACTCATTGTTTTCATTTAAATGTAACTAGATTCATAACATTTTCCCCAACTCTAATTATTCCTCCTTGTATTATAAATTCTCTACATGATTATGTACTTCAAAGACCGTGCTATCAACCCAATTCTTTTTTTTTCTCGGGTATTTTCTCTTATTCTTAGAGGAAGTTACTTTTTTCGTTGATATCATCTTCTTATATGAAGTATATTATCAAATAAAAGTTTGACATTGGAAATAACAACTCTAATTCTTTCCAATGGATCTTTTTCTCCATGTATACATTTTCCTTCCCTGTAAAGTTATTATAAATTTTTAGGAACTATAATATTGATGATTTTATGGGATACTATTAATTTTATTTACAAATTTTCATTGGGAAATTCTCTTTCCCTTTTTACGATGTGGGGTTTCAAAAAGGGAATTTGAAGATTTTTTAAAATATTATTTATCCTTTAAAAATAAAATGTTTTATATTTTACTCCACATTTTCACTACAAATAATTTATTCCCTTTTCAAGACTCCATTATTTGAGATTTACTAAGAATAATTATTTTAATATATCTCAAAAGTAATTTTTTTATTCTTTTTTGATAGTGAATCTTAAATATAAACATGTGGCTTTATCACTTATACTATCTTTATAATAATAAGAAAAGAAACTTATTTTAAAAATGTTTTCATAAGAAAGGATTTCCCATAATTTTTAATGTTCTTTCCCATGATTTATTGTTTTAAAAAAATAAATTATTTTTCTAATATTCTATAATTTTTATTTTGGGTTTCAATGGGAAAGGTTCATTTTTATCATGATTTTCAAATTTAAATTTGACTATTATTATAAAATTATTCATTATGAATATGTTGTTTTTTACTTATGTTTTCACCAATTAGCAACATTAAATATCTATAAGATAAATGGTCCATCACTTCCTTTTTATTTCAGAGTCAACATTATTATATAATGATAATTATTCTTCCAATTTCAGTCTTCTATGAATACCCTATTTAAGATTAATTTAATTAAATAGTGTTCACCAAGATGTCATAACATTGTTTAATTGTAAAAATTTTTACCTTAAGTAAATACCATTTATATATAAATATTAAATACCATATACCATACTATCATAATGAGATGGAATTTACTTATAATTTTTTTAATATATTTGGATATCTATTTATTTTCTAGGGGTATATCATTTTATGATTATTTATGGAATTATGAATGTTCTCCTGATATGATTCTATATGAAAAGGATATAAAATCCATTTTCTTTCCACATGTACTTTATAATTTGATGATGACTTTTTATGGAACACATGTGTATGGATGATGATGGAAGAGTTCCAATATCCCCCTCAAATTCATAGGTTTAATTTGATATCTCATGAGATAGTCCCGCATGGACATATTAAGTTTGTTCACATAAGAATGGGTATAACAAGTTATCATAAGTTTTTCTTATGTTACATTTAAGCCATATTTCTAAGAAGATCACTATGATACATTTCCGAGTTATTCCATAGTTTTATATCACTTACTATTTCTATGTTACTATCTCAGGGTTTATTATTACTTTAATATACATTCACATAGTTTTGATTTATTTCTTAAATAATGACAAGAATTATTCCATGACTCATGATTTTGATCAATTTTTTATTTTTTATTATATTCTTATGTAATTATATTATATCCTTTTTATTATCCTATGAAATATTATGGAAACTCAAAATTATCACTTATGTCTACCCTTACTAATCATTTAAGATCACTAATTTATTATGTTTCAATTTCCCAAGGTTATGAAGAAAATTAATAAATATAATGTGTCTAAAAGTGTATATTTTATGATGACAGTTTGAGAGATTTTAAATAATAAATATATATTAATCAATTTCTTATTTAGTGGAAAAAATGTGTGTTGGTTGAATTAGGAATTAGTTTTGTTAGTTGGTGATTTTTTATAGTTATAAAAAAATCTAAACCAAAAATATCGATGGAATTTACTATGGTGAAATAATTTATTATAGTCATTTAATTGTGTTGATCACATTTGTTGGGCATCACAAATGTTCATCAACACAAAAATTAATGTTTTATAATCCCATGGAATGAAAATAGTGCCACTAGTATTATATGGTGGGATACCTTTATAGGTATTACAGGGTTATTCATTGAGAGGAAAGTGTAAGTACCTTAAAATAGATTTTTTATTTGAATATTTAGTCAAAGATTCTAAAGTAGAGTGGGTATCCAAATAAGACTAAATTTATGAGGGGTTAAACAATATTTTTTAATGTGCTCAATAATTGGATCAAATAGATAAGACAAGGCCACATCAGCATAGAGGAAAGATCCTCCATATATAGAAAAGTAAACCTCTATAGATATTGATGTGGGACTATCGATCATATGAGGTACCGTACTCATTGTTTTCATATTAACATAAAAATTAACTCATATAATGGAATTACATAAGTTTAAATCATATAATGTGGTAGGAAAATTATAAGTTCATGCTTAATTAATGAGATATATAATAGACTTAAAACTCCCTTGGGATTTTGGGAATAACCTAGATTTAAATTACCTTTATATATCTGCACTAGGAATAATATAAAGATTCTGTATGATACCCTGGTCTTAAGGATAGATTAATTTGACTTGAAAATGACATGGTTGATTAATTATTGATCCCACATTGACTATTACTAATAAAGCGTTACCTTTTTTCTCAGGGTAATAAACATACCTTTTAAGGAGAATGGTGTTTCAATGAAATCATGTTATTCGTCTATATAATGGGGTGAGATACATTTATTTTAAAATAGATTCTATTTATTTAGAATAAATAGAGAGAGAAAAGGAATTGATATTTCCAAATGTCGTTTATGCCTGTTTATATGTATTCACTGAAGTTTTCTATTAGTATCCCATGAATATTGAAATGGGTTTCTAAATCAACCAATTTTCTGAAACACAACTCATTGCTATAGATTTCTATTGAATGAATCTAATTAATTTAAAGTAATTAAAAATATAATTAGATGATATGTTGCATAATGGGTTTATTAATCTATGTATGTCTATATAAGAGACTCTAATAATACTTTATAAGAATGTTGATAGTATACTACATGCAAATGTTGACTACCAAAAGGATGAACTGGTTGATTGTTAAAAATAATCACCCTTTACTGAGAACTTGTGATAAAATTATGAAAAATGGGAGGTATGATTGTATTTATAAACCAATTTATGACCTGGGCACTGTTAGATGTAGATAAATAAGGAGAATTTATACTTAAAATTGGAATATATTTACTAGTAGAATTTTAAATTAAAATGATATTAATACTTTTTATTTTTTTTATTTTTAATGCTTTTATATTTGTTTAATCTATATGTAAACTATAAATAATTTTAATATTTTTTTTTGAATACATAAAAATCTAATATTTGGAAATATATAGATTATATCCAGGTAATTTTGTATGATTAAAAGAGAGGAACACAATGTTAATGTTAAAGGAATAATTTTTTTAATAAATTTCACCCATTATATCATTATTTATGATAATGATTTTATTTATATTACAACATGAAATGATGATATACAGAGATACGAATTTCTCATTTTCACCTAACCATGGCCTAATTGTTAGAATATATGATGAAAATAATAAATAAACTGTGAAAACATGTCATGGTTTGACCATTAATCATGGATATAGACTTATAATAGGGGAGATATCACAATTTAATAGGCTTCATGGAAGAGGTAGATTCTATTTTTATAGTTATATAGATTCACTATATCGGGGTTATCACTACCATCACATGGTATGTTAATGCCTATAAATAAATTTATTTTTTTGATTTATAAGGATGTTATTTATTCCAAACATTTTTAAATTACTTTATAATCCAGATGGTTTTTTCTAATTAATTGTTTATTTTTTAGAATGATTTTTTTCACATATTCTTTAGTTATTTTAGTTTAAACATTCAATTATTTCTTTTCATTCCTCACTTCTTAAGATAATTAAATTAATTTTTATAGAAGTATATTTAGTCAGGAGTGGATAAGTCTTTTCAGAGGTAAGGCGTTAAAAGTAGAAGGGTGTGTATCTAATTCATCTGTCACATTCTTTCATGAAGAAGTTGTTTTGATAAAGTATTTTATTATAAAATAAATCACAATTTATGATATATTAAATCGTTAAAATATAATGTTACTAATAGTGAACATCCAATAGGATATAGTGAATTAAATTATTAAAACTAATTTGGATTTATATATTTATTATCATTTTTATAAATTAAATGAATTTCTTTAATGTAAATATTTTAATCATTGAATTTAATTAATTAAATTCTTTAGTGGATTTGAACATGTTAAAATTAAGTAATGTTAAAAACATTGCATCATATTAATGTAATTAATTGATGGATATATAAGATTATACTTTTTAGGTAAAACAATTTTTTGAAATTGATCTATATTCTATTAATTCAGGAATTTTTTTAAATAATTTTAAAATTTTAGTAGATAAAATCATAATCACAACATATGAAGGATTATATTGGTTTGATAATTCGAAAAAGCAACAACTTTAGTTATTAATGATTCCATATGGGTTTGAACTTTAATTTATTACATAGTTACATTCATATTTTTTTGTATTAGGGAAGTGTAAATAATTTTCAAAACTTTTATATCTACTAATAAAAATTGAAGATAACTTTGGGATTGTCATGATTTTGGAATTTTTATTAGAGAAAAATTAAACACAAGTATTTATTTTTAATTTTTTCTTAAAGAATTACCCTTCGCATATCATTACTTTTAAAAAATTTATTCCTATTTATGCACATGGTATAATTGTACATCTATTAATTAGTTACATTTTCATGATAAAAAATGTTTTTGTTTGATCATGGAGTTTATATAATATGAACCTTTATACTATGATCCTGTGATCAAGAGAAACTAGTTACCAATAATGGGAAAGATAGATTTTCCTCATGAAAGAAAAAATGTGTTCATCAGGAATATTCCTAAAAATGATAATCAAAATGAATAGAAATTTTTACCAAAATCAAGAACCATTATAGAATATGGTACACCATCAATTAATGGTGTTACCTCAATAATAACTGTTATACCTTTTCATTATGAAAAAAATTAAATAAATCTGACTGTGCTTTAAATTATTTAAAAAATTATATAATTGTTTTCCATGAAAAATGATGATCCACAGAGACAATTAACTATTTTTAAAAGATATATGATATATTAAATAATAATGGAGTCTCAATAAATTATGTAAGATTTAAAGAATACTATTTTTCATTAAAAGAAAAGGAAAAATATTTGTTTAAAATTATTGATCCATCAGTAATTTGGGCATGTTATCAAATAGGTTTCTTACAATGTACATACCTCCTACAAAATTTATGATGTTGAAAAATTGGACACCAAATTTTATCCAATAAGGTGAATAGTATTCTTTTGAGGCCTGGGGGTAGATTTAAGAAAATGCTATAAATATTCTCACATAAAAAATCTGATATTTGGATAAAATTTTAAACATTTTAATATGAACTGTTGATAAGTTCGGGATCTATGATTGATGCATCCATTGATGGAATTTTATTGTTCAAGACACCAAGAGTCATAAGAGATATCATTAATGAAATTTCATATAGTTAAAAGTCTATATAAAAGTGAATTAGGGACATCTTGGAGAGGCATTTATACATTATAATTTAAAACTAACTTGGTAAATCAAGTTGAATATGTTTTATCAAATATTTATAGCATATAAATGGTAAAGAGAATACTCATTTTTTTGCTTCCACACTATAATATTGTGATATTTTTGGTGGAACACATGTTTTTATAGAGTGTAAATATAGTTCATTGTAAAATTAACTACTTTATCATAACTTTTAAAATTAAAAATAACTATAAAAGAGTTCCCAAAATTTTTATAGTCAATCTTATAGGTCAGAAAATCCTAATTCATGTTATATTCAACAAAATAATAGGTAATATTTCCACAAAAATCCAGGTACACCTGAATATAATCCTTAAAAATAAATATCAAGCACTTTTTATCTAGTTTATGTACGTTAAATACCTTAGTATATCATAATATATAGAATATTTTACATATGAAATAAGGTAATAAATATTCTATTGAATATGTATTCACTTATTATATAAAAAAAGTGGATCAAAGCATAAAAAATAAGGATAATATATCATGAACTAGAAGTATGATCATCGAAATCATGATTTGAAAGAGCAGAAAATTATTCTACATTATTTCAATGAGTTAATGGTATACTACTATATAACATAGAGAAAAACACATGAAAATAATTCTATGTTTTTATACTTCCCAATAGGTGACAACTGGATAAAAATGAACAAATAAAGAAAAATAAATCTATAAATGAAGAAAAGGTTGAGGTAAAATAAGGATTAAAGTAATACAAATGAGTTGATAAAGAATAAGTGCAAAAAGAAATCCATAGAAAATTTAAATTGAAAAAAGACTTCCAAAAACCATATAAGAACTAAGGAAATCTAACCTTCCTATTCAATTAAATTACAATATTAGATGAGAGAATATTGAAGCTCAATATAATATGTCTGAAGAAATATTTACACACACACACACACACACATATATATTTAAACATAATTTCAGAAAAATAATCTATCTTGTTTTTTATAATGAATATTCTTTAAAGGATATATTGTCAAATAAAAATTGATAGAGGGTTTTAGAGTAATCTCTATATGTGAGGAGAACTCTACTATCATTAAATGGAAAAATACCTTAAATGTTTAGATATATTAAATGATTATAATTCCCATAAATAATTGGATTATATAAATTTGATATGATATTATAAGAATTTAGAGAAATAATTTACATAATTCCTATATTACCTTTTATAAAGCTAAGATTGGATGAATTGAAGGTAACATTAATTGAACTCTAACATGATGATTGATTGATTAAATATCCACATGATATTCTCTAAAAAAAATTATAAATATGGGTACATTCATATTTCCAATTTATTTTATAATACCTGAGATAAATATATAATGATAGGATCTAATAATATATGGAATACCCTTCCCCTTTATGCATAAACTGTCGATCAATATTAACCAAGGAAGGATAATATTCCATGTAGTTAATGAAATAGTCACATATCATTTTTTAATGGATGTGAGATATGTGTTAGAGTCACATTATTGCTAATATATATTATCTATGGAAATGTTCTCTTCTACAATGAGTTTTAAGCAATAAATAATTAAATAATATGATGGAACTCATCAACGTCAAAGTTAATTGGAAATGAAATAATAACATAGAAGCTGAAGAAGAATAATGATAAAGGGAATGAAGGAGTTACCAATGAATTTACAGCCATATTTAATCATTTTTATCATTAATCCACAACATTTTATTTTGAATAATATCTATATTAATTTATTGTACTATTTTTTTTGGAGACAAATTGAAAAATATAATGATAATCAATATAGATTTATCATATGTTCAAGGAAAACCCCTATATTATTTAGAATTTAGTGGAAATAAATTTATTTTGGAATAAAAATTATTAATTTAATTTATCCATAAGTTAGTATGTATACATAATTACTATAATTAAGGAGAAATCATAGATTCTAACTTCAAGGAAGAGGAAAATTTCCAATAAAATATGTTGTTAAGAATGAATTATTGATGATACATGATGCTAAAAAATATTTTCTATTTTAGAAAATGAATGAGTAATATGTCTTATGTAAAATATTATAAACACAATATAAAAATAATCAATAATTAATATAATCAATTTATTTCGATAGGGATAATCACCAAATGATGAGTTTTCATGGACTATCAAATGTTAAACAAAGCCACATGAAATGATCACTTTCTATTAAAAATCACAGATATTATATATTAAAGTGTTTGTAGACATAAATAATTTTTTCCTAATAGTTATTATTTTTGAAATAAAAATATGGTTATTCTAATAGACCAAGAAAATTGACATTCACTAATATGTATGGATCCTTTTGTTATTATTGCATTTCTAATGAAATGTGTAATGTAGTTGGGATATTCCATTATATAAAAAATATATTTCATGACATGGAAAAATAATTAATAAATATCTTTGCAGATATTTTTTTACACTTATGGGAGGTCCTTTTAGTTATTTATCAATAAACATTAGATGATACTTAAGCGGTATATAGAAAAATGTTCATTTATTAACTAAACAAGAGAAAATTCAGTATGATATAAGGGATTTACTTTACCACCATATTTGAAAAGAAGGAATCCTGGTTGATTAATTATAAAAAATAGATACAAGAGATACTATAGATTATCATAGTTAATGTTATATGAATATTCCACAGACATGCATTATTTTATTGTTGATTTTTAAAAAAACATTTCCTAGATAGATTTTTTAGTTGATCATAAACTATGAAAGGAAGTTCCATTTATATTTATTGATGTATATAATAAATTATTATAATCTATAAAAAAAATTCATGGAATCTATAAGGATGATATATCTTAATTAGGTTAATATATTCTAGATTATATGTGATGTGAGTGATTGCGTTGTGAGAGTCGGTCATCCGTAGTAGTTTGATCATATATTTTAAACTATCTACTGTATAATAAAGATACTGATGGTTTCCAAAATGATTTATTATAACATAGAGAAGAATATTTTATCAAATATCATTTTTTTGATATTTTTAAACTATATCTTATTCTCTCTGAGCTAGTTTTTTTACAGATCATACAACCTTAAAGTATTTAATTAAATAAGGATGATAAAAATCCATTACAATTTTAGTGGATACTACTATTATAAATGATTAATATCTACATCAATAAATTGAAAGGATTATAAACTAAGGTTATTGAATACTTTTCAGGACATATATTTAAAATTAAATAATAATAATAATAATAGAAAATTTAAATTCATCATGAGTTCTTAGATGAAAAATTGTTTCATGATGATTTCAAATCACACCAAAAGTTTACCAAATTATTTTGTTATTTATTGAATTATATTATTTATCTTAATTTTTTATACAAAAAACTATCTAGTTCATGATAAAATAAACTTATTATTATTTTTTAGTTCTTTTTAATTCAAATAATGAGAGGTTGGAACCATTTAATGTTGTGTTCTCAAACTTTATGTTAAAGGTATACCATATTTCTAATATTAATCATATACTCAGTGATACATAAAGTAAACTGAATGGTGAATTTGATACTACTATTGTATTATTTTATCTTATTCTTAACCAGGATAAAAAGGATTATATTAAATATTTTGATCGGTGTCAATAAATCAAAAAATTTAGGAAGAGGAATGAAATTCATCAACACACTATATTAGAGTTCAAAGTATTTGATACATGGGGAAACAAATCAATGGTCTAATTTATAACATATTTTTTCCAACATATACATCCAAATATATGAATAATATATATTAAAATTGGATAATGTTATAACAACCTCGGCCTCAGTAGCCCATATTTATTGTTTTTTTTACTAAAATGGATTATATACAAGAGATCACAACACCAAGGATCGATCAATATAGTAGTATTACTTAACTATATACACAAATGGTTCTATTACTACATTGGAAATTATACATTGAACATAAGAAAGAAAAATTAAAAATTTCCTCCACACTTATTCTAATATTTCACCTTCATAACTTGGGGAAGGAAAAAAATGAAATGGTGAACGAAAATTATCTTTAAGGGTTACATACAATAGAAACATGAATCAATAATAACTGGAGAATAATCAATAATTTATAATGAATATCGAAATGTGAATAACTAAAAAACAAGAAATTTAATCAATAAACTGATAATAAAAGTGTATTTAAAGATTTTGTCATAGTGAAAATATCATAGATAATAATTGATGAATACTAAATGAATAAAATGATTAATTATTGGACTTCATGTATATGGTACCTAAAACAATACTTTAAATACCATTCATAATATGTTTTATGACTATGGGTGTAAACCCTCCTGATTCTTCTTGAAAACAAACATGAATGGGTTGTCACCAACTGTTTTGTCTCATGAGATCTATCGATGCATCGATGGGACCTATAAATCCAGGACCCACCCATCATTAAAATTAACAAGAATTATTTATACATAGATTTAATTCATGAAAAATATGTTTTATCAATATATCCACATTAATTAGATGATATCAATTTATCATTATTTCCTCAATTAAATTACCATTCAAAGTAAATATCGCATGTAAAAATGGTATATGATGATACAATAATCAAATAAATGTTACAATAAATATGGATATTTAATAGAAATATAATATTAAATGAAAAATTATATCAAAGTGCTAGTAGATAAACCACATAAAATCTATTAGGAGCCCAATACTGAGTAAGGCTCAATGAAATTGAAATTGAGACGAAGCCCATAACCTTATGTTCGAAAGCTTTATTCATTTGTACTTAATGTCATGGATAATAAAATTATACTAATTAATTAATTAATTAATAACCTATTAATAATATATTTAATTTATTATAATTGTATTATGTTCATTTAGGGATATTTCAACGAGTTATAATGTTTACTTTTATTATTCTGGGTGCATTCGTTTCAAGGTTTTATATTTGGTACCCTTGCATATAATTATGAGAGTTCGTGTAAAATGGGAGTAAAACTACAGAAGGGAAATTATTTAGTACTAAAAAACTAAAATAATTTTAAATGATCTTATATATGATTTTTTATATTGAATAAGGATGATTCATTATTTAAAATGTAGATGAAAATGTTTTAATTTATTTTAGCAGTTCTTATGACCATCATGAACACATTTCATTAAATTCAATATCATGTTTTTATGTTGGATATAAAAATGATATATATTATAATATGTATATTAAAATCATATTTAATAAAAATAATAGTTTTATAACCAGACTTGAAGGAAGTAATGGAAAATGAAAACTCATCATCCATGAAGGTGATGAATCGACAAGTCACAAATGATATTTTCATTTTTAGAATAAAATGAGAGGATAAAAGATTTGACTTTGGATATTAAATTATAAAAATAAAATTATAGTATCTATATGGTAAAAGAGTAACCATTCTACTTTGAATAGGGGAGGCGAGGATAGAATAATAAAAGAAAAGAAATTAAAAGAGAATGAGGGATTTTACCTCTTGAATATTGTCCCCTTGAGAACTCCATTAAGGAACTTTGATTTTGTATTATGGTAAGAAAAGATGGACATGGTGCTAGGGAAGATATTTGAGAATGTAATTTGGTAGAATTTATACATGTTTCATGTCTTATATGGTGTGAGGAGAAGGTGTGGTGAGGGGTGGGTTTTATAGTGGATGTGGGGGGGATTTTTTCTGATTATTTTATTTGTTAGTTTATTATTTTGGCTCATAACTATCAATAGTATTAATTCCCATGAATAAATGCAGTAAATATAAAATTTTAGTTTAAAACAATGGATTATTACCTCATCCATACATCATCCATGACACAATAATTCATTAATTTGTTAAATACTGTAAATTAATGTATTCTAATATTTTAAAAAAACATCACTATTTTTGAAAAATACTAAAAATTACCAAAACCATTTTTCAATGTGTATATTTAAATAATGGAATCCATTTTACAAGAATAAGTTTCTAAATATGATAAATTTTATTTTTAATTACTATCATCATTTTTTTGAAAAATACTGATTTTAATATTATAATCGATTTTACTACAATTTTAAAAATTGATTATGGTCTTCTAAAATTATAATGAAATTATAAAAAAACTAAATTAATTTATGAATATATTTTATAAAAAATATTTTCATTTTAGATAATTATATTAATTATAAAATTATAAATAAACATTAATATTTCATAAAAATAACAAGACTAATTTATAATTTTTAAAACATTCATTTTCATAAAAAATGATATTAATATGTAATATTTTCATTTATAAGATACCAATATTTTATTTATACTTTCATAGGTGAGTTTATTATTCTAATGTCCATATTACTATTCCTAACAGTCACATTAGTTTTCCAATAGTTATTTGAATATTTAATAGTATATCATGGTTTGTTTAATCTGGGTGTTGTGTGCAATGTAATATATTGAAGAAATTATACTTATTTTATAAGATACATACCATAAAATCTTATGGTGTTATATTATTCCCTCATTAAAAAATTTCATCCTCAAAATTATTTTGTGAGTATTTCCTTCTAAACAGTTGAGGGTGGTTCTTCTTCATAACATCTATTGGTTCCCTGGTTTCTTATTCTATTTTATTGTTTCTCTAATGAAATTTTACAAATTGATTCATCCAATTTCTCAATACTTTATATCTAGTGTCAAGAATATAAATAAGCCATTCATTGTAAGATAAATCAGACTCCAGTTCTATTTATTCATAGGTGAGTACATGCATTTGGTCTGGAATAAACTTCTTTAACAATTATATGTGGAACATACATGAGATATTGAAAGTCTAGTTGGAATCTCCAAATGACAAGACACAACTCCAAAAATTTCTAGAATTTCAAATGGTTCGATGTACCTAGTACTTAGTTTCCCTTTCTTTTCAAACCTTATGACACCCTTCTATAATGATAATTTCAGAACGATATGATCACCCACATGAAATTCCAAATCCTTTCTTTGGATTTCAACATAATGTTTTTCTACTTTGAGCGTCATAAATAATTGTCTGAATATTTTTTACCATTTTCATTATTGATACATATGTTCTAGTCCTATACGTTTCCCCTCACAAACTTCATCCTAAAAATGTTGGAGTATGACATATCTTACCGTATAATTATTTATATGGTACCATTTTAATACTAGACTGGAAACTATTATCAAAAGAAAGCTCTACCAATGGTAAATAATCATTCCACATACCATTAAATTCATGTGATTAAGATCTCAACATGTCTTATAATTTTTGAACAGTCCTTCCAAACTATCCATTGGCTTGAGGGTGATACACATCCCTCAAATGACACTTAATGTCCAAATCCATATGAATACTCTTCAAGATTTTTTATGTAAAATGAGGATCTTGATCAGACAAAATTGATAATGGTACACAATTGAATATTAAAACATCATTGATATAGTGTCTTGATAGGCTCTCAAGAGGAAAATATTCTTTCATATCATGAGTATGTGCCTATTTTTTAATGTTTCCACAATAACCCATATTGTATCATTCTTTTTGGGGGTATTTGGTCATCCAGTGATGAAGTACATAGTAATAACATCCCAGTTCCACATTGGAGTAGGTATAGTTTTCATAAAACTTCTAGGATGTTATCTATCCGCCTGTACTTTTAGACTAAGTAGACATCATGACACATAGTTAACAATTTCCCACTTCAAATTATCCCACATAAAATATTTATTCAGATCTCAATACATTTTGGTACTAATAGGTTGTATAGGGAAATTTCATATATGAGAATCATCTAATAGTTCCCTTTATAGACAAAGTATTTATGGAACACATAACCTCTTTCCAAATTTTGGAATTCCATCCAAATACATTATGTCTTACAATCCTTCATCCCTAAGGGATTTAATTTTATTTTGAATATTATGATCATCAGATTTAGATTTTTTTATATTTTCCAATAAATGAGGTTTCACAATCAATTGATAAATGAGTGCTGTTTCACCTTCCTAAACAATTCACATATCTATAATTAATAAATCCATCAATATAGGATATTTATTAATCCTCATTTAGGTAATAGGTCCATGATATTTTTTGTTTAATGAATATGCTACCTTATTTTATTTTCTTGGGTGGTAGTGTATTGAGAAATCATAATATTTGAAGGACTCGAGCCAACATCTTTGCCTCATGTTGATTTCTTTCTATGTAAATATATATTTAAAACTCTTGTGATCCTAATATATTTCACATATTTCACCATAGAGATTGTGTCTCCATATCTTCAAAGAAAATATTATTACTGTTAAATAAATATCATGAGTTGGATAATCTTTTTCATAAATCTTTAACTATCTTGATGAATATGCAATAACAATATAATTTTTCCTAAGGACACAACCTAGTATTTTCTTTGATGGATCACAATATATCAGAAACCCATCATTTCTTAATTGTTGAGTCAAAAACAGATCATTGATTAATCATCTCTTCAATTCCCCAAAACATTCAGCACTTTATTTTGTCAATAAAAACTTAACACCTTTACCTATGAGTTGGGTTAATGGGTTAGCTAATCGGGCAAAATTTTAAACAAAACACCAATAGTAACCTGATAAACTAGTGAAACTATGTACTGTAGTTATGTTCGTTAGTGTAGGAAATTCTCGGATTGCCTTTGTCTTTGAAATATCAATAGGGATACCATGTTTAGAGAAAATATGGACAAGAAAAAAAGATTATTGAATCCATATTTCAAACATTCTGAATATACCATATATATCCTTCATTCTAAGAGTCTCAAGAATGATCCATATGTGATTCTCATGATGTTCATATGTTTTAAAATACACCAAAATATCATCAATTAATACCATAAAATATCATCAAGATATTCCTAGAATATTATGTTCATTAGATCCATAAAAACAGATGGTGAATTAGTCAAACAAAATGACACTAATATAAACTCTTATTTTCCATACCTCTTCTGAAATGATTTATTTGGAATATCTTCATTCTTTACTCACAATTGATGATACCCTGAATGAATGTCACTATTAAAAAAATATTATCTCTGTGATGTTGATCAAGTAAATCATAAATTATAAGAATAAGATACTTGTTCAATATTATAATAGTTTTGATTTCTATGTAGCCAATGCACAACCTCATTGATCCATCTTTCCTCTTAACAAAGGGAATGTGGCCCCCCATGGATAAACAGTTGGGTGAATAAATCCCTTATTACTCAACTCCTATAGTTGTTTATTCAAATCCACTAATTCCATGGTGTCTATTCTATATAGAATCTTTGATATTGGTATTACACTAAGTATACAATCAATGGTAAACTCAACTTCACATTATGGGGGGTGTCCGAGTAATTTCTCATTATAGCATCAACTTATCCATGTACAATTTTTACATACTTAATTTAAAGATTACTTTAATCATCCATATATATTGTTTTCTATTCATCCGTAATAATTTTATTTAGTAGAGAAACTAAGGGTGGAACAAGATAATAATCTAATAAGGATGTTTTTTATCTAAAGATACAGAATTCTACATCTTCCTTGCAAATAATAATTTCCTTATTACAATAAATTTTCACATCGTATTATGAATTCCAGTTTATAATGATTGTTATATCAATGTAAACCACAAATACAATGATAATTTGAGCTAATAAAGTGCATTTACGTTTCACAAAGGGGGCTTCTCAACACATTTTTGTTGTAATAAGGCTTCCCTTTGGAGTTTTGAGTGACAATCGCCTTATTAATTCAAAAGATAAATGTATAATTTTCTTATATAAATGGGTATATATAAAAGTGTGTGATGTTATAAAAACAAATAAATCACTGGTTAAATTTCATGATAGGATTAATGCAACTTCCACCTCATCATTCCGTACTTCTACTTCAGCTATGGTGATTATATAATCATTTCCATCTCCGTTGGTACTCTTTTGTGGTAGATTCACCTGATTCTTGGTACATTGTTTTAAATATTTTCCCATTTAATTCAAGTTAAAGAATTGAATATCATTAATTTGTTTCTTCCCCTTTCATTCATTATCTCTATGACAATTTTTTAATCATATATAACAAACTCACTTTCCATATAAATATTTCCTAGGATAATTCTTTCAACAATTTTCACATAGTGGGAATTGATTTGTTTGCCTCTTTTTCTTTGATGATTCACCTTTTTAATGGTTATCAGAATACTTCTTATTATATTGATTTTCACTGAATATATAGGATCTAAATTGTTTTGTCTCTATTTTAATGGAACTTAATACTCTTTCATCATTTAATGAAAATATATGAGAATATAGCACCCATCAAAGATTGGATAAATACCTTCAATTAAATGATCAATCTTATTTTCTGAATCACATATGTAATCTATAGCATGCCTATCTAGTCTATTGATGGTATCCTCATACTTTTCAACACTCTCTTCTTTCATTTTCTTTAAGATAAGAAATTTTATCTCCATTTCAGTTTGTTTCTCACGAGGGAAATATTTGTCGAAGAATGTTTCATTAAATAATTTCATTTCCATGTCTTATATTTTATCTTCCTTAGTATTATTAAGAAATGACCATCATTGATCAACATATCCCGTATGAAAAACTACTTCAAGTACTACCTTTTCATTTTTATTGCACCCCAATGCTTGAAATATCCTTTCAAGGGACTTGATCTATTGCTTAGATACCACTAGATTAGTTGTACCACTAAAATATGGGGGATTATGGCTCATGAAATGATCCAACATAGTTGTAGTATAGTTATTATTCATAACTTGAGTTTGTTTTCCTAATATGGTTCTTATATGCTCAGCTCAAACACCCATTGTGTTGACTTTCTCTGGAGGGAAATCACTAAATTGTCTGTGGGAATTGATTCTATTTATTCCATTAGGTGCCTTCACTAGATTATTGAACACACGAAGTTAGATCATAACAATCATGATTATTTATATAAATATTAAAAATAATTAATTATTATTATTATCACATTTATTTAACATCTAGTTCACAATTTTAATCCTAAACATACTATAATAACAACTATAACAACCCCAAACCCAATAGAGAAGAGTTAGCAGTTATTTTATTACAATGTAATAGATAAAAGAGATCACATCACCAAGGATTGATCAGTTTTTTTGTCTTGAAAAACTGGATACATAAATTTTACCCTTATTAAATTTCTAAATATACAAAGAATATTACATAGGAAAATAAACTACTTCTTTAACACTTATTGAAAGATCTCATGTTCAAAACCCGGGGAGAGGAAAACAATAAAAGGGTGTGATCAAATTATTATTAAGGGTTAAATATAGTAGAAAAATGAATAAATAATAATTTATGCATAAAAAATAAGTAATTTTCAATATGGCATGGAGAATAATTAAAAATCATGTTTAATTTGATCAATAAATTGATAATAATAGTGAATCCATAGATTTTGGCATAGTAAAAATTTCATTGATAGTAATAGATGAATAATGAATAAAGGAAAGACATAAGTAATGGGAATAATGTATCTAGAATATAAAACACTACCATAAATACCATTAACAAGACTTTTTAAGTCTGTGGGTAAAAACCCCTTCGATTCATCTGGGAAACAGACAGGATTTGTTTTCCACAAACAATTTTTCTCAAGAAACATTTCGATGCATCTACATGCTATATAATTATAGAACCCACCTATCACTACAAGTATAAATAATTATTAATACATATATTTTATTCTAGAGTAATATGAATTATCAAAATATTCTTATTGAGTTGAGGATAAAGACATATCAATTTTTCCTCGGTTAAAATAACATTCAAAGTAAACACTATATGTAAAAACAGTACATGTCTTGGAAAATAACCATATCTATGATATAAGTAAAATGGATATTTAATATAAATATAATATAAAATAAAAAATGATATCGAAGGGGTATTAGTTACATTATATAAAAATGATTACGAGAAAAATACCAAGTCTCAATGAAATGGAGATTGAGATTAAAAACATTACCAAATGTTCGAAAGTGTTATGTACTTGTACATAATGTCCAGGATCGTCAAATTAGATTCATTAATTTATTAAATAATAAAACATTCAACATAAAATTTATTTTTTAAAATTTTATTATGTTCATTTATTTCCATTTCAATGAGTTATAAGGTTTAATTTTGTTTTTTTTGAAATTGTTCATTTGATTGTTTTATGGTCGGTTCCATTGCATAAAATTGTTAGTGCTCATGTAAAATGGAAGTAAAACTATATAAGTGAAATTATTTAGTATTAAGGAACTTCCATAAGTTTAAATTATCTCAATACTATTATTTTATTTGGTATGAGGATTATTCATTAGATGAATATAGGGGAGAATGTTTTAGTTTATATTGGTGGTTTTTACGACCATCATGAACTTGTATCATATTATTTAATATTATGTTTATATGTTGTTCCAAAACATGATATAACTTATAATATGTAAATTAAAATATTATTTAACCAAAATAATTGTTTTATGCCTATCCTTAAAGGTGTTAATGGAAAATTAAAACTCATCGTCCACTAAGGCGATGAATCTACTTGTTAGAGATGATGTTTTCATTTTTAGAATAAAAGGAGAAGAGAAAACATTTGATGATGGATATTAAATTAGCACAATAAAATTATAGTATATGTATGTTATTGGAGTTAACATGAGACTTTTTATAGGGTATGTTAGAATATAATAAGAAAAGAACAGAAAAGTACGGATAAATATGGAAGATTTTATCTCTTGAATATTGTCTCCTTGAGAACCTCCTTATGAATCTTGGATTTGGTATTTGGTACATAAAGAATGTATTTGATGTGGGGAAAGGATTTGGAAGTTATTTTGTTAGAATTTAGACAAGACTCAAGACTTAGTAGGTACGATGAGAAGGGTTTGTGAGGGGTGGTATCTATAACATATGAGATGAGTATTTTTTTATTATTTTATTCATTAGTTTATTATTTTGGATCTATACAATCAATTGTGTTAATTCCCATCTCTAAAAAATGTACATTATGCATGTAATTTTTAACCAATGGGTTCTTACCTCATCCACACATTATCTATGACTCAATAATTTATATATTTGTAAAATATCGTGAATTACTATATTTCACTATTGACAAAATTCAACTATTTTAGAAAAATGCCAAAACAATTACACTAAATATTTTTATACGTGTAGATTTAAAAAATGAACAAAATTTTTTGAAAATAATTTTATAAATATGATAAATTTAATTTTTATCTAAAATAGTCATTTATTACAAAAATACAGATTTTAATATTATAATTGATTTACGACACTTTTAAAAATAGATTATGGGAACATAAAATTATATTATAATTATAATACAACAAAATATTAATTTATGATTCTATATTTTGAAAATAAATTTTCTTTTAAATCATTTTATTAATTATAAAAGTGTAAATAAACATTTACATTTCACAAAAATATCAACACATAATTTATCATTTTTGAAACATTTATTTACATATTCCATGATATATATATATATATATATATATATCATATTTCCATTTTATGGATACCTATATTTTATTTATAATTTTATTGGTGAGGTTATTATTCTAGTGTCCACATCACTATTCCCAGCTTTAACATTACTATTCCCATGGTTATGTTAATATTTAATAGTATATCATGGTTCTTTTATGATTGGTGTTGCAAGAAACACAAGATATTTAATAAATTGAATCTATTTTAGAAGATACATACCTTAAAATAATGGGATGTTATCAAATTTAAGTAAATATAAAAAAATTGATTGTTTAATGATTAATTTTTCAAACAATAACAATTTTTATAGGTTTGGAATTACTTGGTTAGTCATTAGTGATCATGGAAAAAACACCAGTCCACACATGATAATTGGTTTTATTGAGTACCATGGACTAATATACAACTTGATAACCCTTAATCACCCCAACCAAGTTATTAAGTAAATATTTCTATCATGTTTTTAAATTTTTTTTTGAAGATGGTGAGAATGAATAGAAAATATTGGTGCTAAATTTTTAATGGTATAATATAGGTGTACATGATTTTTTTTAAAAACCGTTAATTACATAATAATTTTAGTTAGTATATGGGAATCCAATAAATATTCTAATTTAGTTATAACAAAAGTACTATTATGATATAAATAATAATAATTTGAACATACAAAAATATAGTAAAATAGGACTCATAAAGCCAGACAAATATAAAGAGATAAATAAGGTTGATTAATGATATTATATATAACTATAAAACCAATATTTTTCATAAACAATGAATTATATAAATGGAGGTCACACATAGAGGTAATAAATGTTTATTTTAGTCACATTTTTTATTATTTCTAGGTATATTAAAGTCACATTGGTTTGGACCTTTTATAGTGAACAATGTATAACCTTAATGTGTGAATGGAATCCAATGGGATAATGAGCCATCATTCCATGTCAATAGAAAATAATTTAACCTATTATTAAAAAACCATCAAGAGGGTTTTATCCTCTCTCTAAATATTGATTAAGAACATAAAGCTATATCTATCTTTAAACTCTTAATGAAGAGCTAACTAAGAGAATCACAAGATACATTCTCAAAAACCTAAAAAATATATTTCGTTGGGGCATGCTAGTTTGTTTTTTTATTTCTAATATAAAGACATTTTAATAGTCTGTAAAGATCATTTAGAACCTTGAAATTATCAAAACCTAAAATATTAGAGGAAAAACATAAAAGATAAGTTTGAGTATAAAATAAATTGATAATGGATTAAAAAAATGAAAATTCATGATGAATAACAAACCATGTGGGGAAAGATTGTCATTTGAATCATGGTTTTTCTAAAGCGATTTTTTTAATTAAAAATGGTGAAAAATAAAATAAATTACCCATTTTTTCTTAATTTTCTACCAATCCTTATCAAATCATGGTACTAAACCATAGAGTGGTTAATATTCATTAAATTTATAAATAATAAAATGAAAAATATAACTGAAACCTATATCAAGAGAATCCACATTTTCTTATACCTATTTTTTACAAAACCATAGCATTAAAATAAAACTAACTGAGGCCCACTATTTACATTGACCATTTTTTGGAATAATAAAAAATTGAACATGAATTAATATTTTCTGGTTTATAGAAATCATGACCTCCTAAGACATTAAAAAATAAACCCAAAACCATGATGCATACTATATCATGATTATGCATACATCCCATTTTCATGGAATCTTAGACATGCCAGGATGTAAACCACTATGTTTTCTTCGATCTATTTCAAATTTATAGAGCACATAAATCAAAACCTATGCCATAATGATCAACCATGAGATAGGGAATATCTCTCTTAATTTTCAATTATCCTACACAAACCAAAACCTAAACCAAAAATATTTATATACAAATGATGGTGTCAAATATTTTTATTGGAAAAAATTGATTAGAACCATTATTTCCATTGTGAACATGGTTAGGTATTCTTCTTGTTTCCCCTAAAATTCAAAAAACTATGATATAGTTTATAAAATTGGTCTTTTATTTTCAATTATATCCAAAAAAAATTCCCAATCTTTTCTATGACAACCACCATGACAAAGTGTGATGTCTTTGAGTATCAAAATTTGAATCACTAATTTGATTGAAATAAACTATGTAATGTTTATTCTAACCTTATCATGGGTTCTTTCAGATTATAAATATTAAAATTGAATATAAATAATTCATCAATATTTTTTTTAAATTATCTCCCCGATCATTCAATTATAACATCTAAAACCCCATAATCATAGATTGCACCAACCTATCCCCAACCATTCAATTACATTTGAAATACCCCAAGATTTTAAAATAACACGACGTTCAATAGCACACAGGACATCCAACACTGTAATTTAATGATCCACATGACATTATTATTATTTAAATATGACCGTTATAACCCAACCGTTTAATTAGTGGGTATGAATTAAAGTAACATCATTATAAAATAAATTTATAAAGGTCCAACAAAATAAATTTTCATTTATTAATTCTTAGTAAAACACTCAATTTCATGGAATATCATTCTATTCCTCAAAAATACATTTTCTTTCAAAAAATGTTTTTATTATTTTTATGAGAAAATATTTTAATTAATAACTTTGGATTATCGGGGTTTTTTTAATTCTATAATTCAGTTAATTTTTTTTATCAAATTTATATTAGCGTAATGTATTGGTATTTTTATGAAAATATTGATTTTAGTGAATAATTAAAATACATATTTTATATAAAAATATCATTTATTTTAAAGTATTTGAAATTTCCCATTTTTTCTAATTGATTTAAAATTTTTAGTTAATTTTGAATAAAAAATCTAATTAATGTCATTGTAATCGAAATTATGCATAATTTTGGTATAAAAAAATTCAAACATAAAAATTTATTTTTTGAGAAAACTATTTATCATCATGTTTTGGGTTTATTTTAAAATTATTTTATAAAAATTTTAGTAATTTTATTTTATAAAATAATTTAATATTTTAAATTATTCTTTAAAACCTTTTTTAATATTTGAACCTTATTTTTGATCAAAATTAATAGTATTTGTTGAAAAATTTATCACCATAGTAATGGGTAAATTGTGTTAATTCGGGTTAAAACTAATCTCAAATAGATTAAAAAACACAATAACACTTGATTTTAATATTTTTAATTATTTTAGTTCAACAAAACAATTTATATATTTGACAACATCACATTTTGGTGCCATTTTCATTGATAAAGGCCTTAATATTATTTTAAGCAATGAATAATTCCAAAATTTTACTTCCAAAGTTTTAATATATCTAATCTATTTTTATAAGGATATAAAGAAGTAATGAATTGTTATAAATGGTAGTTTTTAATATATTTTATTTTTATTTTTGGGAAATTGTTTTTTATTTTTTAGTGATGAAATAATTACCTTAAATTCAAATGCAATACTGACATAATGCTTGTGAAATCTGTAGAAAAATCTTTCAAATGATTTTAAAAAACATTTTATGTAATATTTTTTGAGAGTGTTATGGTGTTACATTTTTTAAGATAAATATAATGTACTTTATATGTGTTATAAGTTTATATTGTAACTAAATTTCTGTATTTATATTTTTTAATGTCAATTATGTTTACAGTCCTGAAAATATGTTTAATAGTATTATATGGTAAATAATATTTTTTTTAAATATTTAAAAATATTAAAAATATATTCTTTTCTAAATTGAATGTTATATGATTGATCATATCAATCTTTTTCCATTTATGTGTCAGTTTTATTTTTATAGTATCTTTCTTGACCCTTATAGAGTAAAAAAATAATTTTATTCTCGTAATCCTTAAAAGGGTCTTGAGGCTAAAAATGGACAAGGGATAAAACATAACCAGAAATTTCATAAATTTTATTTTGACTAATATACATCCTAGAATAAAAAGATTTAAATTTTATCATCATGAACATGAAAATTAATTTATAATAATCTTTTACATTAATGAATTCTAAGGGTGCCCCTCCCTGCACGTTTAAAAGGAAACAACCAATATGTTATTCATAACACCTTATGTGTAACATATATCATTAAAACCATGGAAAAAAATCTTCTTAAATTAATTATATATATTATATAAGACCTTTTATTCTTAAAATACCATCCCTTTGGTCCTTAAGGTTATATTCCAAGGAAGTTCTTCAAAGAAGAATTAATTGTCTTAGCTTTGTATTTTCATTTTACTTATATTTCATCCTCCTTCAATTTAGTAATAAAAATTTAAATAAAATAAAATTATTATATATTATATAAGGTGATGTTAATATATAAATATAATAACCTTATTAATCTTCATTTTCCATAAAATGTGGAATAAAAACATCTTTCATGTGTAATTGTGGACTACAACCTCTACGTAGTGATGTGTTTCTTTTTTCCATCACCACCTATCATGGATATTTATAATGATGAATTTAATATATATATATATGATATTAATAAAATAATCATAATTATAAAAATATTATATTTTTTACATTTTTTACCCTTCCATCCTTTAGAAAATGATAACATCGTTCATGCGTTTGTGTGGATAACCACTTCAATGATGTGATCTAGCTGATTTTTCATATACAGATTTATTGAATGGAACTAATTATTTTTTTGATTTATAAAAATGAAAAATATCTCATTATTATTAGCTATTATTTTATTTAATAATGACCCTTTGACAACAATCATCCTACAAAAGTTATTATTCTATTATGAATCGAATGTCCTCACAAACACCTCGTGTGGAATTGGAAAATTATGTAATTAAATAGTACATGGAAATTAATGTAATAAATGGTTTAATGATAAAAGAATAAATATATAAAATTTTCTAAAAAAAATAAATAATTAGAATAAATTTATTACATAGGATTTAAAGTCCATACATAACAAGTTAATACCTGAAATAAGGGGTTTCTTAAATCAATTTACATACATTGGTTTATACATCTAATTCATTGACAATATTGTGCGAAGATTATGCATGAATTTACCTTTTATTTTATTATGTTTTATTTATATTTATTTTTTGTGTTTTATAATTGTTATAAAAAATCACATCAGTGATTAATTGAAACAAAAATGATACGATCTCTATAAGGATTACCCATCTCAATATTATTTCTTCATGACATATCTTAAATTATGCACCTAATTCCTTTTATAATATGTTTATTATAACCATTGAGATAATATGTCATGAATTAATATTTGATCATGATATTTAAATTTCTTTTGAATCTATATATTTCATGATATATTGATTAAAATTTTATAATAGTTTCAAGGGGTTTCATGGTCTCCGTTTGTATTAATTAAGACATAATTCTTATTATGCACCATAAATTATTTTATATGGTGTACTCAATTCACCTTGAATCTGTTTTAAAATATTATTTCAGGGACATTATGGGTTTTGAGGAATAATTTAATGTTCCTTCATTCAATGGATTTTTAATTGAAGCATTACCCAAGTTGCAAGGCTTTCTTATCTAAAACATTCTTTATTGAGGTATGTTTTTATTAGTTCCCCTATATTCATTTGCATGGTATATAAAATTAATAATTACATATAATATCATGAAACTTTTTACAGTCTTGGTATTTTATGTTCTTTTTATTTTCTTTCTTTTAAATTATTTTTTTAAATATTTTAAAAGGGGTTTTCTTTTAAAACGTTAGGTTATGGGTTTTTAATACATTTAATGAACTATCCTTCTATGTTCACGATATTGTTTTAAAAAAAAAATCTAAATTTTGTTTCTTAATGTTATATTAATAATATTTTACTTTATTTTAAAGGTTTTTAGAAGGAAATTTCTTAACATTTTCTGTATGGGTAACTTTTCACTCTCTTTACTAAAGTATGAAAATAAGGTTTATTATTAATATTTATGACTTAAATATATCTTCTCATCATCATAGTTATTATTTTCTTTTATGGACCCTCTACATGTTTTCATATTGATTTTAAAATAAAAATCGTTTTCCCATTTTTTATGAAATTTTATTTATTAATGGTATCAAAATAAAATGGTATTTCTCTTTTTTTAAAATGAAATATTTTAAATTTTATTTTGAATATATTTTTATCTAAGTAAACATCCTTTAGTGATTCATATGATTAACTGGGAATATGGTTTTATGATACCATCTATCTTACATCTCTGAATGGATTATTATAATTACTTTAAATATATTATCATTTAATATATTTCTTTTCCAAGGGAAAATCATGATATATTGGAATGAAAGATGCCTTTAAAAGTTTGAAGATGAAAATTAACCCTTCCATGTTTAATATTTATGTAAGGTACTTGAAAATTATAGATAATGATCAGTTAGACTGACATAAATATGTTAATGGATAATCCCAATATAGAACATATGATAGTTTATCCCTATATATATATATATATCTAATGCAGTGGGTAATTTTCCATGTATTTAAATGTAAGAAGGATGACATTAACCATGGAGATTTGTCCTATAGATTTGACTAGCATCCAGTTAGGTCTAACATGAGTGAATATTGGTGATAAAGATAATTTTATAAGATACCAAAATGTTTTTCCTTTCCTTTCTATGAGTTTTTAAGGTTTCCATTGATCAAGAATGATATCATGTGGCTCATGATTATTGATTATTTTGAATCTTTAATTTTTTAAAGCTTTATTCCTTGTCACATGTCTAATAATCTAGTTTTTTGGGTATTAATTATATTATTTAATTATTATGCACATTTAATATGTTCTCACTCTATTTTACATATCATTCTCACATCAGATATATTTAAATTTTCAATAAAATATTTACCCATAATGAGAATCTGAGCTCACACCTCTTATGATTTTCCCCAGGGTTATAAATAAATATGTTATGTAATATATGTATAGAAGTGTTTTATGCAAGAAAATATGTAGGATAAATATGGAATAAGAAAATCCAAATATAGTGGAATAAATTCTCACTTAAGTAAATAGGTGATGTTATATTAGAGTTTTCCCTGATTCATAAAACTCTAAACCAGAAAGGACCTTATGTATGTAAGTAATCTGATTTTTTTTATGATGTTGCAAGATTTGGATGCCAAAAGTTTGGTCATGATTACTAGTATCGAATACAGAAATATAAAGATTATTTTTTATAACAAGATATGTCAGTGTGAGTTAGGGATTTTATACAATTAAACTTTACCAATTAATTTCCAAACTTTTAAACCCCTTACATTATCCAAACGAATTTCATTCACTTAATTTTAACATACTTTAACAAAAAATGACCCTAAATAGTTTTAACTCATTGAAAAATGGTTCCCCATATTAAAAATGACTAAAAACTAACATAACCAAAATATTATACAATCCTGTATGATTTATTATTGAAATCTATAAACCCCTATATTTTCATTAACCAAATAAACACATACCTAATAAGACTCAAAATACATATCATAATGAAACATACTTGACCCAAAACCAAGCCCCCCAATTTAAACATCTGTACATGATATATATATATATATGTATATGAGTTAGAGTAATTAGATACACTATATATCGATTCTATCATGAAATTAAAAAATAATTATCACTAGATGGACTTAGAGATCGCAATAGTCCTTAAGTTGGAAAATAATAATATTTTTGAGTGAAAAAAATTAATCTACTTAGATTGGAGAAATAATTATTATATAGACTATATAAGTTCAATTTTGAGACTATTTTATCTATTAAGGAGGAATATTTATTCAATATAATTCTCAAATCCCCCAACACATCATGTTTTGGCCAATATATGATTTCATTTTTCATTATTGGCCTCATTTAGAAAGTAAGTTAGGCTAAATTTATAGAAATCACTAGAATATATTCTAATTATTTTTACAATTAAATATAAAAAATAAACTTATTTTAGACTGTTCAAAATGTATTTCCTTTCAAAATTAGAAATCATTTTCTAGAGATCCACTTTTCTTAAACAAACAAAAAAGGAACATAATTTTATTACTAATTTATACGAGGATGAGAATTATACATAAGGAGATAAAAACTATTGGCTACCGAAAGATAATAACAGATGTTTTTTAAACTAGAATGACATTTCATCCTATAATAGATATAGTATAGAACTCTTTAAAAATGGGTAATATTTTATCCCAACAATTTCATCAGATTAAGATCAAAAAATGTATTATTATGGGTGGTCATTTCATTAGGAATTTGGAGAAAGGGACAACATTTTTGAGAAGTAGAAAGCTCTCCTATCACTACGTAAAATTTTCACTATAGACTTATATATATTATAGAATATGGGAATGGTCATTATGTCAGTAAAGTAAATTTTTTTGAAGCATTAACCACTCAGGGAACATGATTAGAAAGATGGAAAACAATTAAAACAATATTTAAAAGAAGAAAATTATTCCATATTTTTACTGATTACTCCACATTTAAGAGTAGATATATCACCATCCTCACCACCCATGTTGGCCATGATTGAAAACAATGTCGATTATTTGACCAAAATATATGAGTATACTTTTATTTTAATGAGATATATTATTATTAAATTACATATTTTTTAACAACACTATTTAATTCGACTCCAATTTCTAGAATAGAATATTCCAAAACCCCATTATAGGGGGAATTTAATCATGAATTCTAATGACTTTCCTAGATCACCTATACCATATAAGGATACTATATAAGCTCCACCTCCTCTTATTTAAGAAACTCAGTAAATGGAATATATAGATATCCATTCCACTATAGATAATCATATATTTATATGGAAGCATATACAATATAGAATATGTTTTATGAAGAACAGTTTAAGAATAAAAATAAGAAGAAATTTAATGAGAAGAAACACAAGAAATATAAATAATTAGAGAAGTAGAAGAAAGATAAATAAAAGGGAAAATAAAATACATATTTTAATCATAATATATGGAAGGAAGATATTTTCATTAACCTGGATAGGTTGTAGAAATATATTATTAGAATTTAAGAACTTGACATACTTATGATAACATTTATATTGGGAGTGGTAGAAACACCTTATTTATACCTTGATTTACCTTATCTTGAGAAGAAACTATAACATTTATAGATTAACCTCTATGATATAGTGTTCCATGAAAAATTTGACAAGTGTTTTTCGATACTTAATGAATAGATTCTAAAAGAAAATACAATCAATTTATATGAGGAAATTTGTGATGACCCAGACTCTCTTGGTCCTTCCCTTTGCCAAAATCAGGGTCGCGTCTCGGTGAGACCGATTAGTGAAACTGATCGGCGTCACCCGGCCTTGTCAAGTTGTTCCCAGTAGCGCTCCTTTGCACAAATAAAGTTTTAAACCCAATTCTGACTCGTTTAAGTGTGTTTTTAAGACCCGTAACGCGCATAAGAGTTTTAATTAAATACTTAATCAATTCACGAGTCGGCTTAATCCACCCGACCCCCTTTTTGTGTCGAGTGGAGCCGCGTGGTCAACCCACGACCTATGTGCCTTACGTGGTTTTGCGTTTTCACCTCAACCGTCCTCGACTCTTATAAACTAAGGGTTAGCCGGGGTTTCTCCTTTCCTCGATCGTGGCTTTTCACAAACAGCTTCTGGTGTATCGGGCCCGCCGCATCATTATCCGTAAAGTTCTGCGCCCCCGTCCTAAACATTGATCATCTATCAACAAGTAGGGAATTTCTCCTTCGCCTCTCTCTTTTGTGTATCATGCGGGGTGGGCGTGCTTTTGTTTCTGTAGAACTGGTTGGACCAAACATAATAAAGATAATGAACGAACTCTATAAAGAAAGAGGGGGGGATGTGACTGTTGATGTTGTCTTATACTTTGATGCTATTTCTTCTGTGACCATCTTTTGAGTTGTGCTGGCTTATGCCTCCTGAAAATCAAGGCCATTGGTGGTCGTTGTTTTTGCACTAATGGTCCCTGCTGATGTTTTAAATGGCTTGTTTGTGGTTGTAAACTCTTTCTATGAAAAGTGAATCGGTTAATCACGTATATCCGGATGAATAATTGAAAGCACTAGGATCAACCCTTCTGTGATAAATCACAGTTAGAACACACATAATTTGAATTATGGAGTGTGTTAAGTCGTTTAAATCTGAAAATACCGGCAAGGCCCTACTTGTGTTAATGGTGGTAGTTGGTTGTTTTCCTTTCGGCCGATTGCTGGAGATATGGGAGGGAATGGGATCCCCTATTATTTTATACATTCGGTGGTTGTGAGTTTCAAGACCGGGTGGATACTTGTTTATATCACGAATTGGGGTGGAATCCTCTGTTGTTGAGAACTGGGTGTGAGCGTTTTGGTTGATGTTTGACTGTTTACCTTCCTGGACTTATGACTATGCCTACTTGTTTCCTAGTAGTGCTTAAACATAAACATTATTACTGAAAATGAAATAAGAAAGGGGACAAATGGGTTGTTAGCGTGAGTTGTGACTCAGACTTTAGTGTTGTTGTGATCTGTAGGTTGTCTGAAGAAAAACCTAGCTTGGGTGAGTGCTTGTTACCTATATATTTATACTTGTAGCTTTGTGTTTCTTATTCGCGCCCTGCCCAAGTTGAGCACTCAGTGCCGAACACCACCATTTAATGGGGGAGGGTGTTTTTCCCAACACTATTCCTAGTGGCTGGTTATTAGCTCCTTTAATGCTCCCTTTCCTGGATAGCCCAAGTATCTTCGGGCAAGCTATGATAGCCTGAGGTCCATTATTATCCCAAGAACCTTTGGGCGGGGTAGTGTGGTGGTTGGTCAGGGGTGTGCGGCAGGCGGTTTCCCAATTATCTTCGGGATGAGGCCCATGTGTCTTCGGGTGTGGCAGTGGATCCTTTAGCCCAGGTGTCTTCGGGCGTGGTGGTGGTTGTTCTGGCCTAGGTGTTTGCAGGCATGGTTACATGTGATAGTTGTGGCCTAGGTGTGTGCGGGCGGGATTCAGTAGGTGGACTGCGTGCAGTTGTGGCCTAGGTGTGTGCGGGCAGGATTCAGCAGTGGGACTACGTGCGGTTGAGTCCCCTGTGTGTGCGAGTAGGATTTCGGCAGCGGGACTGCGTGTGGTTGTGGCCCAGGTGTGTGCGGGCGGGTGCGGCAGTGGGACTGCGGTGAGAATGGCGGGATTGGTCCGATGCATAGGTTGTCTCAATAACCAGTGGGAAAGTGGCACGAGGTACCCAAACATCGATGTGCTCTTATTATATATATTACTTGACTTGCGTTATTTGGGGAGTGTGCCTTGGTGAGGCCTGGGGTGGATAGTTTACCTTGATAGGTGTTTAGTTTACTTATTTTCTCATGGGACTTTAGTACGTTCCCCCACTTGTGCATGAGAGTCTTTGGTTTTCCCTACTGAGTGTACTTGTATGCTCACCCTACGTATATAAAACTGCTTACGGGTTTCCAGGAGGACTTTTGGGACCACGCAGGACCTTACTAGCTCGGACCTTTGGAGTAGTTGTAGTGGTTGTTTTTCTTTTCCTCTTTGGTACTTACCTTGTAGTCACCTTTTTCACTTTGTGGATTTTACTTTTGAAACATGCATGTGGGAATGGTTTTCTTTTGGCTTTAATTTTCATTCTACCTTGGTGATTGTTTGGTTTTCTTCTCCTTATCTCTCGATCCTATAAAATAAAAAGGGTAATGCCTTCCATTTGTGAGAAATTTATATACCCTTGGTGCTAGTCGCCACTCTGGGACCTATTGAAGGCGGGTTTCAGGGGTCATTATCTCTCCTTCAACTTAAAGAAGGAAGGGACTGGCAATCTGCTGACCCTTTTCTCCTTTTGGTGAAGGCAGGTCATGACAAAATTGGTGAGGGTAAAGTAAAGATATACCGAGAGAAAACACCAAAATTTACATACGATGTTTTTTGTTTTAACAATTAGGTTTTTTATCTTTTTGAGATTCCATGTATGTTTTTCCTTTTGTGAAATAATTGTTTAATATCTTTAGGGTTTTAATATAATAAATAAATGTATGACATGTCAAAAATTATTAGTCATTGACTTATATTATGACCCTTATTTTTTAATTCTAATTTATTTGATGTCACAATTAAACCAATTTGGTATTGGTAAATTTTGAGATGAAGAAACTTATTTTAAAAAAATTGAATGAGGAAAAATAAGAAATAAAAATTATTGATGATTATTATAATCTATTTATTTTCCATTTCACAATTAATTTTATTTAATATATATTTTGTTCAATATCAGATTCTGTAAAACAATGGAGGAAATATTTGATTTTAATATTTAGAGATTGTTCCTTGGAATTTATACTTGATATTTGTTTGAATTAATTGATCACGGACACATGCTTTACTAAAAATAATATTAAATATAGTATATTTTTTAATTATTCTGATTCTAAAATAAAATATGATAATTGTCATGATATTTTAATTAAATATATAAATATTTAGTTGGTGAATTAAAATTGAGGAGAATAATTGGATATATAAAAGAAATTTTTTTGTTTACATTTAAAAAGTAAAACACGATAAATAATAATTCCATGTTGTAATTTAATATCAACAAATTGCTTAAGGTTCTGATTAATTTTTGTTTTTTTTTTGAAAATTTATTCTGAAGAATAAAATTAAAACAATTAAAAATATAGGTTTTAAGGTAATTTAATTTACTTGGAATGATATAGGGATATAAAACATTCTAACATATATTCTTACAAATGAAAACTAATGTCAAGAGAAGATTGATGGAGTAGAGAGAGTTAATATACTTGTTCTAAATTCTAAGTAAGTTTTGTATAATATGAATTTTTATTTACACTAATCCCATAGTAATTTTCAAACAAGTATATGTATCATTATAGGGTGATAGAACCATTTAATGTTGATGCATGTGAAATATAATCCAAGTAAGATTTCCATTCAAGAAAAATGTTAAAATACAAATAAAATTTAAAATATAAAAATATTTTTAGTGAATTAGAAAGTATGGAATGAAATATAGTTATATATATGTTCAAATTTAAGTGAGGAATATTTTTTTATTTCCAGGAATCATATTATGATTGAAATAAAGTATGATAATATTGCAGAATTATCTTGGTTACTTGGGAATTAGTGATTTTAAAGGGAATACACATATGAATTGAAAAAATTTAAATCATATAAATTTATTTATTTTAATGATTGAATAAAAATAACCTTATAAAAGTATGAATCCTTTGAGATAAATGGTGAGATTTATCTTGATGAAAAGAAAATTTTCAAATGTGGGAAAATTGGATAGCTAAGATGTTTATCTATTTTTCTATAGGAAGTTAAAATTAAAATGAGTTTCAAACCAATTACTTATCATTGTTATTAATAATTTTAAGTTATTTATATATATATAAACATTGGATAATATTAAAATAATTTTATGTAAAGAAGATAAAAACATGATGTGGGTAGATATATACTACATTCTAGTTCTTTCATAAGAGTAAAAGTGAATACCATGATAAAATAAAAAGTATGGAATACTAAAGTACTATGATGAATCCATGAATTTGATAGTTTTAAACATGTATATCATGGTTTATGATAAATATAACACCTCACAATTTGTTAAAATATATATTTATGATTTAATTTAATCTTTTTGTTATTTTAAATTTCATGGAACACTGAATAAAACTTTTTTATATGAAATCAGAAAGTGTAGATTTCATTATATGCAACAAGGAGTTAATCTTTCACAACATGCAACACTTATATTATCTTTTGGAATATTTAACACTACTAAAAAACATGCCTTTATCAACACTAGAAATGGCCTTTAATAGCGTTCAAAAAAACCCTGATAAATATGACCTTTATCAGTGCATGGAAAAGTGGTAATGAAGGACCCATTTATCAGGGATTTTATTTTTCACTGCTAATAAAACCCTTTATCAACACTTATAAAAGAACTAATAAAGTTTTATACTGCATTATGCTATCACAACACACTACATGACCATTGTAGTGTGTTGTAATAGCACACTAAAGCACTAGAAACACACCATATATTAAGAAAAATAAGTCCCAATAAACTATTTAAATAAAATGAAATTTAAAACAAAAATACTAGAAAAAATAGTATATTATATAAATCTGAAACGTTGATTTTTATAATTACATAAATAAAAATTATTACATACATTCAAAAAAATCCTCACTGTCAATGTTACTATGATTTCTATCAAAATTATTTGTCGAAAGGCCAACAATGCATGTGTAATTTTGAACAAACCATGTTAACTCGAAAAAAATAATCCACCTATATAAGAAAAAAATTATTATGAGTAATACTAAAAATAAAGAAGTTAAACATAAATATGAAATAATAAATTAATTCTACGGACAATGATTTTACTGTGCAAATATCAAGATTACCTCTGTGATTTAGTAGTGGTGGGAAGTTGATGGAAAGTGATAAATGTCAATAATATATGAGTGAAAGGTTTTGTGGGAGAAGAAGTCTATGAATTTTTTGGTGTAGAAAGGGATGAAAGATGGGTGGGGAACCCCAAATCAAACAAAATAATCCACCTAAATAAGAAAAAAATTACTGTTTGGGTAATAATAAAAAGAAATAAATTAAACATATATATGATAAAATACATTAATTATATGGATAATGATTTTATTGCGAAAATATCAATATTACCTCTGTAATTGAAAAGAGGCAGCGTCATTTCACTTTTTACAAAGGCAATAGATGAAACTTAAAAGAAAGTAATAAATTCACCACTACAGATGTGAAATGTTTTTAAGGATGAAGAAGCATAAAATTGAGATAGAGAACCCCAACGCAAACAAAAGAATCCACATTTATAAGAAAAAATTATTTTGTGAGTAATATTAAAATGAAATAAATTAAACATAAATGTGAAACAAAACATTAATTATATGGAAAATGATTTTACTGTGAAAAAATCAAGATTTCTTTTGTGATTTAGCAGAGAAAATGCCATTTCTCTTCGTACAAATGTATGACACATGGATAATAATATTCTAAAATAAATGAACTCTGTATAGAATAATTAAAATTAAATAAACATTCCATTATATAATTTTGTGGTAAAATTATAAGGACCCAAACTTATAACATTACATAATATTGAATTAAATGAATAATTCACATTGAGGATCTTTTCATGTTTAGAGTTATAGATATTTAGGCCATAACTATTACCTAAAAACATGAATATTACAAGTAGAAACTACTACTCAATATCCATTTTTTTCATAAAATAGAAACTCTTAAAAAGAAACATGTCAAGTTCCATATTTTAGACAGCATGAATTTTCCTTGATCCTATCCTTGACCATATTCATCTTTAAGTCATGTGGAAAACATTTCAAAAACATGGGATGAGCATAAAAATATCATTAAGGGTAATATAATAAGGAAAGAAAACATTATCCCATCAATAAATATAAAACAATGAAACTATATTTTTCAATCATAACATAACTTACGAAATCATAAGATTTATTAATAACACACACAAATAAAAAATAATAATGGTTACTTAAGTCATCCATATCAATCTTACATTTTAGCTATCACAGCTACATAGGGTGTTACATTTGGAATACCCATCACCGTATATTCCCTGAATCTATTAGGAGAAACATCACATTTACCTCTGTCACATTACCCAATGCATTGGAGAGCTATCTCGAGCTCACCCACCCTATTTTTATCACAGAACCACCTGTATACGTAAGCAATTCCCAATAACCATAACATAATCATAACATATAACACTTGTATAAAGGAAAGATAACATTTCCACATTCCAATATATCAAATCAAGATATTGAATTAAATAATCTTTTACCAAATCATTTTCAAAACCATTTAAAAAGATATTTTTGAATGAAAGTGTCCCATACCACATTGAAGATTTCAAATGAATGATCATTTGAAAACATTAATGTTCATATAAATAAATCCTAAAACACATTTTGAAAACATGGACATTAATGAGAAATATTTAGAAGAATAAATCTATAAAACATTTAAAATGATATTTTAGTTAGAGTTCCAAAACAAAAGAGAGACACTTGAATACAAATAATTGTGGTAAATAAAACATTATAATATCATGATAATAAAGGGATTCATGATATACTCTGTCAAAGTATAGTATATACACTATATAAAACTGAATTGATGTTTAACAACAAATAAGTCTCAATGGAATGTAAATTGAGATAAAATCTCTTATAAAGGCTATATCCTTAGGTTAAGAATAAATCAAGGAAATAATTATGTTTGAAAAATATAAATACACTAAATATTATTAGAAATACATTGTAAATAAATTAGAGGAAATTCACACATATTCTTGTAAAAACAACACCAATGAATTGTATTTTTAACTCAATGAATGGAGATTGAGTTAAAAATTACTCTTATCATGTTCATATCGATGACTTGAGAATCTATCAATGGAGTGATTATGTGTATCAAAAGTATATCCACAAAAAGGGGAGTGGAAATTACTACAAAAATAATAAATAGTGATTCCACACAAAATCATGGAGTAAAATAATCAATGAAGTATGCATAAAGCCCACTGTGTGGAAATTGAAGTTTGAAATTCCATTACCGAATTGGAAACTTATGAAACATAAAACCCATAAAAGAAGGATCACAAAATGAAGATTTAAATACCCATAAATATATGTATATTACATAATAAATATATTCATGGTAAGTATATACACCACACAAAAAGAAATAGTGTCAAATATAGAATGAATCTCACGGGAATAAAAAGTGAGATGAAAATACCTTTCCACGTTGTAATCAATCGAGTCGTATGACCAAAAGTTAATAACCACCAAATTATTCACAAAATAACATGATTATAAAATGAATCATGATAATATATATATCAATTGGCAGTACACAATACACCACATGTAATAAATTAGTGATGAAAAATGGAAATCTCACGGAAATAAATTTGATATAAGAAATCCCCTTACCTTGTGTCCGACTTGAACCGTTCGTTCTTTAATCTCCTGAATAATAAACTAATGTTAATTTCTACTTTCTTAATAATTATTTTAAAGTTTACTATTCTTTTTATATTACTTATTTCCATGTTATAAGCATTATGTAATCATTTAAGTTAATAATGGTCGTTTTGTCGATATTTGGTACTTGAGTAAAAAAATGAACATCTTATAATTACAAGTTGTTCATGTGGTAAGATATCCATTATCTTCAGAATTATATTAATTATTTTGATATCATATATGTCATATATATACTTTATATACATGTATTTATAGTGGTACATAACATTTAGAGGTAAGAAATGAAATGCACCGTTCATGGAGATGGTAAGCCGTACGTACGCATGAACGCTACTTCCATTTATATTTATTATTTTAATGCAATTAAAATCATAATGATACATAGTTATATTATAATTATAGTATAAAATCATATACAATATTTTTAACTCCATCTTTTATACATCCCACATAAGGCATTAACGAGTCATATCACTTTGAGGGGGCAGTAGTCCGCACTTCCTCAAATGAGATTATCGTATTTACCCACTATGGCAACCATAAAGTATATATATAAATGGAAAAATACCAAATCATAAAGAAAAAATAAACATAATATATATCATATATAAATACTGTGCCATCATAATGGCCAAAATGAGAGGCGGTTGGAGATATTTGAACAATCATCGTTTCGTGACGCGTTAGTTTTCCATCCACATAAGCATTATGTTCTTCACCCATTAGATGGAGGTGTGTGTATGTGTAGTTCTAATACTTCTCATAAAAACATCCTAGTATATTTAGGATACTGGTGGTGTTACAAAATAAAGGAATAAAAAGAGTTTAGGGGTTGTAGAAGTAAATTAATAGAAAACAATTTAAGAGAAACTGTTACATTTAATTTGGGTAACTCCCTTTGGTTTGAATTAAAGGACTTCTTGAAGTGCCTTCTGCCAAAGGTTAGGCTTCTATGAGGAGTATAGAGATATAGGGAGATTAATTGGGAAGAGTTTGGATGAGCCAAAAGGCTTGAGAGGTGTGAGGAATTGGTTATAAGTGGTACCCTTTTATAAGGGAGATAAGGGGCTCTTTAGGAAACTGTGATAATATTATTTTATTATATAATGATATTCGGTTTCTAAAGGTATAAAAATAATTAAAGTCAAAGATAAGATGACTCATAGACTAAAAAATATCATCCAATAATAATTGGACAGGTATTGGATGTTATTTTAATATTTATAATCTTATTTATTTAAATATTTTATTAATGAGGTAAATACAACATCATTATTGTGTCATAAATAATTTAATTTATGTCATGTCTAAAAATAATAAAAAGAAATAACATGATGTATGAAGTCTTTTTATATTTTAAATTAATATTTACAGAAGAAAATATAATTTATATAACACTATATAAAAATTAATTTACTAAAAGATTTTTTTACTTCATTTTTGCCTTTAAATTAATTTATCTAAAGTATAATTATCGTTCATAAGTGGCTCCGTGGGATCCCAAAATAGACCCAAAGATGACCATGGTCAGCCATTACTCATCAAATAAGGTTATTACATGTGTTAATGTAATTTTGAATTATTACATTATTCTTTTTTCCTTGAATTACCCTAGTTACCTTTAATCGCGGTAAATAAAAGTCAAAAGATACTATTCACCAAAAATTATTTTCATCCTATTGAACCAAATTTTACTTCTTGATAATAACCATGTATGTCGGATTTTTGAAATTAAATTCAAAGAAGCGGTAAAATTTCATTTAAATGAAAAATTTCGTTTTTTAACTACTACTAAGTGATTTCACGATTCATCAAAAATTGATGTTTTTCAGAAAAATACCAAAAGGTCAGCCTAAGATTTATTTGATATTCTGAATTCATAAATTATGTATATTTTTTTAAATTCAAAATAGAGAAGTGGTATTAATTAATATAAAATTAATTCCCGTTGTTAAAACCAATATCTTGTTTTTAAGAAACAATAACTATTAAAAGATTGACACTTGTTTATGTCCAATTTCAAAGTGAAATTAATTCCAATGACAAACATTTTATTAAATGGTAAAAATATATTCAAATTACACTTTAAAAACAATTGAAAAGATTATATAACCATGTAAATAAATTAGATTAAAACATGATTTTGAATTAAAATACAATATTTTCCACTATTCATTGGAAAATTAACTTTATCAGAAAAAATCCAAAAATTTACACAAAGTAAATTTTGATGTCCCAATTCTAAAAAAGGATTTTATTTGGTCAAATAGAATGTACTAAAGTGACCAAAATTAGATTTAAAGAGGGTTCACCATTAAAAGGCGGTAAATCAGCCTTTTAAGGTAAATTATCCTTAAAAGTAGATTCATTAACATTTTTAGGCACTGACATTTATTGGATAAATGTAAATACATTTAACAAACATGTATAATAATATTTTAGTTAGTTTTGTTCATTCCCGCCAATACAATAGCAAGGAGTAAACTAACATTTAAAATTATTAGTGTGCAACGTAAGATTTCAAAGAAACACATTGTTGCGTATCAGGTACGCTATCGAACATAAAAACCCCTTTAATGTAAAATTATTATTTAATTCACAAATAATAATAAAAGTTAAATATTTATTATTCTTTATTTACCTGGGATGTTACATCTTTTGACCCATTTGTGAATTACATCCTTGCAATTTTAAAACCGGACTTGGAAACTTCATTAAAAGTCCTACATCAGAAAAGAGTCAGTAAAACTATCACTTTAAAAGAAAGAAAGAAAAGTAAAATGGTCACCTGAGATAACACATACTAGGATTCCATGTAGGAAAACAAGGATATGGAAGAGAGAACAAATGGTCATGTTCTGATGGAGAGTGATAGAAAACATGATTAGGAGAAAGTTACCCACCAGAAAATGACATTCTTATGATGTGTTAAACGATCTTTGATTACCCAATGGGAAACGTAAACCAACAAAATTTTTGTTTTACATTCCATTTAATAATTTGATGGAATTAATCTACTACTAAGAATAAGAACATAAGGAAATATACTTACCTTCAAGTGGAGTTTTATCCCTTATAAGATGTTTCTACCAAAAACATATCTTTTCACCAAACAAAGAGCATTCAAAAAGACTTGGTCACATCAAAAGCACAAGAATAATATTCTTGAGAATCACATAATTCACAAAAGAAGAACTATATATTTACCTTGTCTTTAGACATCAACTAAAACAAAATTTGTTAGTGCGAGATCAGATAATACCCAAAAAAGATTATCTTTTACAAAAATAAAAACTAATCTTAATCTCCATATTTTTTCAAACAAAACCCAATGTTCTACAAAGACCATTCAAAAAAACAACTTTTCGTACAATTCTTCAAATGTGATCCAAACTAAGATTGAAACCCAAATCTCATAAGGATTTAATTACATAGTCTTCCAAGATAAAAATTATCTCCAAATAACAACAGTTACTCATAAAGTATCATATTGAAAAGTAAATAACCAAATCACTGGTTCTCTATGATAGGTTAATATTTTTCATTAATAAATCAAATCTTCATTTGTCCACAATAAAAACATAGATTCTTCCAAACTAAAATTTCAACCATTATTCCACAATTGAAATCCATAGTATTCTATCTTTCTTAGGCATACACTGTTTCCTCAAAAGAGTGAAAATATTCCACAAAAACCTTTATCACTTAATCACTAAATCATTTTTATATGCTTAGTATATCCATTTGATAAAACATAATTTCTATAAATAAAATTATTCTGGTTCCATAAAAACAATTTACTAACATAATAAGTCATACTAACCAGGGACTTCAAGTAAGCTAGTGGTAGGCGATGTACCCTTGTCTCCGTTCGGTTTGTTTGTTCGATTCCTGCAGCATTTCCAGATGCGATGGGTTGTCACCCATCCTATGGGTTGTCCTTTTTATAAAACTCAAAAATAACCCTAACATGTTTTAACCTCAATGATTTCCTTATACCTCTAATTTTCATTCAAATTCATTATAATCTCGACATCTTAATTCTTGAAGTCTTATTTCACCAACATATGTTAAAATAAAATGATCCCGAAAAATAATAACATCATACCTTGATCATGGTGTCCATTTGGCTTCATCGTCTTCTTTTTCACATAGGTAGAAGGTCCATGCATCGGAAAAAAAATTTAGAGATCCTTCATAATAATTTTCTTCCTCCATCCAAATACACCTTGTACAACATGGGTCATATGGTTGTTCATAGAAAAATAGTTTTGGAAAATAATCATTTATGACATATAATTTTAAAACAACTGATAAAATGTGATTTCTATAAAATATTTGGACCGAATTTGAGTTAAAACTTTCAATTAATGGTCCTTTTAAAATAATATAGGTATGTTCTAAGAGAATATATTGTAAAAGAAAATATAAATAGGTTGCGCAAGGGTCTCCTTGTTCAGCACCTTTTTTAAAATCATAATATGCTTCAAAATCTTGTAATAAGGTAAAATAATTCAAAATGACTTGATAATATTTACCATTCTTGAAAATATGAAAATATTTTGAAAATTGGATTTTTCTAAATACAACCCATGATCCATGATGATAACAAAGTATAGTGGAGGTGTTTGATATCTCAAACAACTGCTTTCAAGTGAGTTGTATGCTAGAAAATTCTTCACAATCATCCGAACATGACTTTGCAATAATTATTGCAAGAATGTCATCAGGAAGAGATTGAAATGTCATTTGAGATCCTCATACATCCATTTTTATCTGACATTAATTTATATGAAAAAGTTATAAAACAAGGATTTAACCGAAATAATAGACATAGGGACTAACCATGGGTCTAACGAAAACTCATAATCCCTAAAGTTGTCTGAACTGACCTCTGATACAAACTATAAGGACCCGACCATATAACATTACATAATATTGAATTAAATGAATAATTCACATTAAGTATCTTTTCAGGTATAGAGTTTTGGAGAATTACTCTATAACTATTACATAACAACTTTAATATTACAAGTAGAAACTACTACTCAGTATCTATTTTTTTGTAAAATAGAAACTCCTAAAAATAAACATGTCTAGATCCATATTTTAGACAATGTGACTTTTCCTTGATCCCATCCTTGACCCTATCCATCTTTAAGTCATGTGGAAAACATTTCAAAAACATGGTATGTGCATAAAATGCTCAGTAAGGGTTATAAAATAAGGATGGAAAACATTAGGCCATTAATAAATACAAATCAATGAAACTATATTTTTCAATCATAACATAACTTATGAAATCATATGATATATGAATAATACACAAAAATCATAAATTATAGAGGATACTTATGGCATCCATATCAAACTTACATTGTAGCTATCACAACTACATAGGGTGTTACATTTGCAATACCCATCACCGTATATTCCCTAAATCTCTTAGTAGAAACATCACGTTTACCTCCGTCACTTTACCCAATGCATTAGAGAGCTATCTCGGGCTCACTAGCCCTAGGTTTATCATGTAACCACTAGTATACATAAACAATTCCCAATAAACATAACACAATCATAACATATAACACATGTATAAAGGAAAGATAACATTTCCATATTCCAATATATCAAATCAAGATATTTAATTAAACAATGTTTTACCAAATCATTTTCAAAAACATTTAAAAAGATATTTTTGAATCAAAGTGTCCCATACCAATTTGAATCTTTTAAATAAATGATCATTTCATAACATTAATGTCCATATAAATAATTCCTAAAAACCATTTTGAAAACATGGACATTAATGAGAAATATTTAGAAGAATAAATCTATAAAACAATTAAAATGATATTTTAGTTAGAGTTTCAAACGAAAAGAGAGACACATGAATAAAAATAATTGAGGTAATCAAAAATTTATAATATGATGACAAAAAGGGGTTCATGATATACTATGTCAAATTATAGTATATACACCATATAAAATTGAATTGGTGTATAACAACAAAGAAGTCTCAATGGAATGTAAATTGAGTTGAAATCTCTTATAAAGGACGTATCCTTAGGTTAATGATAAATCAAGGAAATAATTATATGTGACAAATATAAACACACTCAAAATTATTAGATATTTAGTGTAAATAAATTAGAGTACATTCACATATATTTTTGTAAAAACAACACCAATGATTTAGATTTTTATCTCAATAAATGGAGACTGAGTTAAAAATTACTCTTATCATGTTCATATCAATGACATGATAATTTATCAATAGAGGGATTATGTGTATCAAATGTATATCCATAGAATGGGGAGTGGGAATTAATAAAAAAATAATAAATAGTTATTCCACACATAATCATGGAGTAATGTAATCAATCAAGTATGCGTAAAGCCCTCTTAGTGGAAATTGAAGTTTGAAATTCTCTTACTGATTTGGTAAGTTATGAAACATACAACCCATGAAAGAAGGATCATAAAATGAAGATTTAAATAATCGTAAATTGAATTATATTACACAATGAACATATTAATGGTAAGAACATTCACCACACAAAAATATATAGTGTCAAATATAGTATGAATCTCACGGGAATAAAAATTGAGATGAAAATCCCTTACCACGTTGTAATCAATCGAGTCATATGAACAATTGTTAATAACCCCCAAATTATTCACATAATAACATGAATTTAAATAGAATCATGATAATATATATAAATTGGTAGTAGAAAATACACCACATGTAATAAATTAGTGGAGAACAATTGAAATCTCACAGAATTAAAAGTGAGATAAGAAATTCCCTTACCTTGTGTCCGACTTGACCCGTTCCTTCTTTAATTTCCTAAATAATAAACTAATGTTAATTTATACTTGTTTAAGAAAATTTTTAATGTTTATTATTCCTTTTATATTACTTATTACCATGTTATAAACATAATGTAATCATTTAAGTTAATAACGGTCGTTTTGTCGATATTTTGTACATGAGTAAAAAACTGAACACCTTATAATTACAAGTTGTTCATGTGGTAAGATATCCATTATCTTCAGAATGATATTAATTATTTATATATAATATATATCATATATATCTAGTATATACATGTATTTATAATAGTACATAACGTTTAGAGGTAAGAAATGAAATGCACCATTCATGGAGACGGTAAGCCATCCGTACACATGAACGCTACTTCCATTTCTATTTATTATATTAATGGAATTAAAAACATAATTATAAATAGTTATATTATAATTCCAGTATAATATCATATACAATATTTTTAACTCCCTCTTTTATACGTCCCACATAAGGAATTAATGAGTCATATAACTTTGAGGGGGCGGTAGTCCGCACTTCCTCTAATGAGATTATCATATTTACCCACTATGGAAAACATAAAGTATTTATATAAATGGAAAAATACAGAAGAATAAATAAAACTTAAACATAATATATATCATATATAAATACAATTCCATCATAATGGCCACCATGAGAGGCGTTTGGAGATATTTGAACAATCATCATTTCATGAGGTGTTAGTTTTCCATCCACAAAAACATTATGTTCTTCACCCATTAGATGGAGGTGTGTGTAAGTGTAGGTGAAATAATTATTATAAAAACATCCTAGTATATTGAGGATCCTGGTGTTGTTACAAAAGAAAGGAATTAAAAGAGTTTAAGTGTTTGGGAAGAAAAATAAAAGAAAACAATTTAAGTGAAATCGTTACCATTAATTTGGGTAACTCCCTTTGGTTTGAACCAAAAGACTTCTCGAAGTGACTTATTCAAAGGGTAAGGCTTATAGGATGAGGTTAGGGATTTAGGGAGATTAATTTTATTAGGTTGGATGATCCAAAATGCTTGAGAGGTGTGAGTAATTGGGTAGAAGTGGTATCCTTTTATAAGGGAGAGGAGGGGCTCTTTAAGAAAGTGTGATAATATTATATTATTATATAATGATATTCGGTTTCTAAAGGTCCAATAATCATTAATGTCAAATATAAGATGACCCGTAGTCGAAATAATCCCATCCAATAGGAATTGGACAGGTTTTGGATGCATTTTAATATTTATAATCTAATTTATTTAAATCATTTATTAATGAGGTAAATACTACATCATTATTGTGTCTTAAATAATTTAATTTTTGTGATGTCTATAAATTATAAAACAAATACCATGATTTAGGAAATCATTTTACCTTATGAATGAATATTTATTGTCAAAAATATCATTTATATAATACCATAAAAAATTAATTTTTTAAAATATTTTTGTTTATTTCATTTTTGCCTTTACATTAAATTAATTAATCTAAAGTGTAATTATCTTTCATAAGTGGCTCCATGGGGTCCTGAAATAGACCCAATGATGACCATGGTCGGACATTACTCATCCAATAAGGTTATGACATGTGTTAAGGTAATTTTGAATTATTAAAATATTTTTTTACCTTGAATTACCCTATTTACCTTTAACCGTGGAAAATAAAAGTCAAAAGTTACTTTTCAGCAAAAATTATTTTCATGTTATTGAACCACATTTTACTTATTGATAACAACCATGTATGTTGTATTTTTTAAATTAAATTTATAGAAGCATTAAAATTCCATTTAAATGGAAAAGTCAGTTTTTTTAACTACTACTAAGTGATTTCTCTATTCATCAAAAATTGATGTTTTTGAGAAAAATACCAAAACATTGGCCTAATATTTATTTGACATTATAAATTTCAAAATGATGTCTATTTTTATAAATTCAAAACATATAAGTATCATTAATTAATTTGAAATTAATTCCTATTGTTAAACAAAATAGCGTGTTTTTAAGAAACAATAACTATCAAAAGATTAACACTTGTTTATGTCCAATTTTAAAGTGAAATTAATTCCAATGACCAAAATTTGATTAAATGGTAAAACTATATTCTAATTACACTATACAACCAAATAAAAATATAATACAACCATATAAATTATTTAGATTAAAACACAATTTTGAAATAAAATACTATATTTTTACTATTCATTAGAAAATGAACTTTATCATAAAAATTCCCAAAATTTACAAAAAGTAAATTTTGAAGTCCCCATTCTAAATAAGGATTTTATTTGGTCAAATAGAATGTACTAAAGTGACCAAAAGGCGTTAAATCATTATTTAAATGTAAATTATGCTTAAAATTAGATTCATTCACATTTTAATCCTCTAACTTTTATTGGATAAATGTAAACACACTTAATAAACATGTAAAATAATATTGTAGTTAGTTTTTTTTCATTCCCACCAATACAATGAATAGGAGTTAACTAACATTTAAAATTATTAGTGTGCAATGTAAGATTTCAAAGAAACCCATTGTTGCGTATCAGGTACGCTATCGAACATAGTAACCCCTTTAAAGTAAAATTAATATTTAATTCACAAATGTTAATAAATATGAAATATGTCTTTTTCATTATTTACCTATGATGTTACAAAAATAGAGAAATTATATCATCAAATTTCATTTTAATCTATCAATAGTGTTTCCTTCATTGGAGTTTTTTCATCCAAGGGATTGGTAAAATCATCATGTGAAGAAGATGTTGTCTACATGAGTAGTAAAAAATTTAATTTATATTATGTTAATATAGTATAAAACATATAATATTATGAGGAAAAATATAACATATTAAAAAATAGTTTTACCTTCTCATTGGAATATGTTTTTTAATGGTTTCAAGGATTTGGTTTCCCTTTTATGAAAAAATGCCCCCTTTATGGTCCCCTATAATGTACAAGACATTGTCTACTTTGGGATCGACATAAACTAATTGTGATGTCCAAATAAAAGGGTCACCCTTCATATAATTTTCATCTGACTCAACATTTGTTTTAGTCTCTTGCAGGAAAACCAACTAAATATTTTTTTTGGATCGGAGAAATTAAATAATTTCACTTCTTGTGATTCCCTTATGAATGGATCAACTTTTTTCCCTTCTACCCTAATATTCACCTTCACAAATCCGATTTCATAAAATTTCACTCAATTAATATTGTTGACCCATTTACAATGGAAAATATACTCTTGAAATGTTGTATAATCCAATTCACATATCTGTTTGATAGTGAAAAAATATGACATATTTTTATAAATTGGATTTCTATCCTTGGAACCAGATATGTGCATCACTTTGGCCACAAGAGTAACACCGTAATTTTGAATCATACTGAATTTATCTTGTTCTTTTATATAGAACATATATCCATATATTAAAAAACCAGTGTATGATATAACATTTGAATTCGGTCCTCTGGCTAGAAATTGAAGTCAATCGGAATTTAAATTAGGTTTTTTTGATAAATCTTTATAAATTTATTATTTGAACCATCCTATAAACTATTGATTATGTGTATTTGATATCCATACTTCATCCCTTGATGGATTAAAATATCTAAGAATTTATTTATGGGATTCGATGCATGGATAAACATGTTCACTATTATGTAATATGTAATGATGTTCTTGCTCCCACTTTATTAAGGTAATTGCAACAACATCTCTTTCATAAATCCCTTCACCCATAAGGTGTTCAATATAATGGGACTTTGAGAGACAAATGATTTCAACATATGATAAGTAATCTATATATAATTCAATAGTTTCTTCAACAATATATCATTCTGTAATACAACCTTATGGAAAACTTCGATGCTTGACATACCCTTTCAACATCTTCACATACCGTTCAATGGGGTACAACTATCTATAATGTATAATACCACATAGTTGAACCTCTTTGGACAAGAGAACCATTAGGTGCAACATTATATCAACATATTATGGTGGGAATAACATATATAATTCATAAAATATGGCTATAATCCCCTAATTCATGATGGGAAACTTCACAAGGTCTACAAATTTATTGCATATAGATTTGAAAAAGATATAGAGTCTGGTTAATGTATGTAAATCATTTTTAGGTAGAATGCAATGAAAATATACATGAATTAAATATTTTATCAAAACATTATAGTAGTGTGATTTGAGTTGTTGTTACATCATATTAGTCGTTGAAACGACATTCTAGATATTTGATTAATACCCCAGTTGAAATTGTACAATAGTAAAGAAAATGGAAAATTGAAAATTTTCCTATCTGGATAGAGTTAAACTACTAGAGAAAGAAATTTCTACCTTTTACCCTTCACTGGTGCCAACCATTCTCTTATCCCCATTTCAATCAAGTCCAACCTAGCCTTGTTTCTATCTTTCATTTTTTCAGGAACATTTAGTAATGTGACAATAACACTGTCAAATACATTTTTTACATGCACGACATCAAGAAAATGCATGACATACAAAAAATTCCAATAATGTAATTCCAAAAATTTATCTCTTCTTCTAAGCTTATTTTTTAAGGAATTTTGAAAATGGTTTATCGAAAATAGTGTCAATCTTTTTACTTTTTTACAGTTGATTTTATTTTTCCTGAGACAGTGTTATACCTTGTTCTTTATTCCCATCGAATTCTATCATCCAAGATCAGTATTTATGTCATCGAGGTATAAATTTATAATGTCTTAAAACCACAGTCTTTGAGTAATGTTTCAACCAAAGTAATTATGTGTATTTTTCACCAATGGGACACCCCAATATTTTTTAATACTATAGCCTCATATATTTCCATAAGTGAGTAAGTAATTTATCTTTTTGTATAACATGGGCCTCAATATGAATTCAAAACTTATATGAGCTTCATTAAATGTAACACATATATCCCACATCAATTTCAGATCATAGATCAATGGAGGAAAATAGATATCAATATCTATAGCAGGTTGCTTTGGACCACATATAAGTAGAGACAACATAATTTATTTTCACTTAATTCATAACCATGGTGGAAAATAATAATCTTCCAAACTGATGTTCTATGTACTATGTGTACAACTCTGTACACCAAAAGGATTTATTTCATCTATAGATAATTCAAGACAAAACATTCTTAGATCATCTCCAAATTCTAGAAAATTTTAATCAATTTTCTTCAATTGAGGAGAATCTAATGGATGAAGTAGGTTCCCATATTTAATTCTTGTATCTTTATGCGTTGTTAATTGTCTTGAGGTTTCATGAAATCTATATAGTATTCTAAACTGTGTAATGATAGTAAATTACTATAATGAATTTGAAGGACTTGATTAATTTTTCTTGAATCGATCTATGCCACACTTAGGTAATTTGATGAGCGATTCATGGTCCTCATAAAACAGTATGAAATTATTTGGAAAAGCATGTATTTTTTTAGGGATCATTCTCATTGAATGTAATATTTGTTTAGCATCATATATTCAACAAGGTAGTATATTTTATTTTGGTAGCATATCATTTAGAAGAACAATTAGTTATGTATAGATGGTGTCACTCCATCTACTACTGGAAAGGGGAACTTTCCCTACTCATCTATCTCCATGGTTTAGAAAATCCATGGGGATATATCTTTTTTTATTATCTATTCCAACGGTTTTAATAAAACTCTGGGAAACCCATACCAAATTCCCCGAATACCATCGGGCTCCTCCACCCCCTTCCATCGTGCTCCTCTACTCTTCCATCGTGCTCCTCCTTACCCTCACTTCCATTGCCCTCTTCTTCTTCCTTGATTCCCCGACCCCTGTCCCTCTCCTCCCCTCCCCAAACACAACCTCCTGGCCATCTGACCTCCGCCGCTCGACCCTCTCCTCCCATCACTAACCTCTGCCTCTCGGCAATCTGACCACCGAGAGTTGGCCATCTCCTCCCCTCCCCAGCCTCCGCCTCCGCTCTCGACCTCCCTCCCAGCCTTCGCCTTAGCCTCAATGTCTTAGTATCCACCTCCATGCCCCTAGATCTAGGAATGTCTTCCCTCTTGGCTCCCTCTCCTCCCGGACTTGGTCTCCACCTCAACTTCCCCCAGCTCTGTCAGCATCTCATCCTGGCCTCCACCTCCCTACCCCCAGCTCTAGCATCTAGGTATGAAATTTATTCTCCTTGTTTTTATAGTGGTTGAGATATCTTCCGTTGAGTTGGTATTTTGAGATATCATCTCTCAAACTTATCCTTCTTTCAATATAAAGCTTATGACAGACTTCAACATATGTGTTTGATCAATAAGTGGACCTAAAGTGAGGTTTACAGTAAAAAGGTGATTCTTGGGAGTATTTGTCCGCAGTCTTTTTCTATTAGATTAGCGGATGAAGAGGAATTTTTTGTTTCTTGGTCTCATATATTTCATGGCTTTCATCCACTATAGTATTTTTGGATGTGTTGGAATCTAGTGATTAATGCATTGAAATATATTCCTTTGGAATTTTCATTATTCTGATCCCTAGAATTCAGCTCTATTCCAAGAATTTTAGAGTTCTTAAGCACCTTGGTGATGCATTCAGGGTGTTCTTATAGGATGATCAGTTGGAAATGACAAGGAAGCAATCCATTCAGTTGAGATTATGTATTTAATCAAGACTATATTAAAGTCTCCTAGATTTCTTTTATTTTATTTTTTATGGCACTAATATTATCTCTGAGATTGTTTATGAAGGTAATACTATGTATTTTCATCACTTTGACCTTTTAGAGAATCACATGGAATGATGTCTCAAAATTCATATAGTGTTTTAATATATACTTACTTTACATTTGTCGATGAATCTTGAGTCCTATAGGGTTTATTACTAATTCTATGCTTGAATTATAATTATCTATTTTTTTCTGGAGCTAATGATCGAGGCTCTTCCACAGCTACCCGAGCAGGGTGGTGGATTTGGCAGGGGAGAAAGGGGTGGAAAGGATCCCCCTTGAATCTATTTTCAAGTTTTGTAGTGAATTCACCAACTAATTATGGTTTAGTGAGTCTAAGATTATCAATTGGGATGGGGGATCAATTAATCCTCCTTAAGATATATTGTAGGAGTTGATATTGAAAGGAAAATCGACATTTGTTGTGAATACCATGATGGAATGGAGTAATGGAGGATCCTTTAGGAAATACGAGGTTAACATTTTCCTCACTCAGGGGGGAGGATCTTTTGGTAGTAGTTCTCCCCCATGGGGTGGGGTGAGGGGAGAGAGAATCTAATTATCCTCATCCTTAATGAGTTTTTTTTTCATGAATTAATGATACCACTCTTTTTAGTGGGAGGGGGTCTACATGTAATTCATAAAATTGGGAAATAATTTGTTCATGGGTTTCTATAATTACTGTTATGGAGTGACCCATATTTTTTTAGGAATCTAATTTAAAAGACTCTGTGATAGGGGGTAGTTATACAATTTGTGGAAACCAATAGGGAGGAGTATTGACCTAAGTTTTCATCGGATGATACTTTGATGAATTCTATGTTTAAAAAAATTATTAAGACATTATTAGGGGTAAAAATGGTAATTTTACTATAGTATGAAACTTTCTAATTTTTTGAAGGTTTCTTTGGTTCCATATTGTGATTTTTACGCCAAGTCTGTTTTTGATATAAAATACAGTGTCAAGGATCTTCAGAAATAATATAAAAATACACTATATTATTTTTAGTCCATGCACTGTATGTTTTTTAATGTTTCTTATATATGTTAAATAGAGTCTCATATTGAGAAACTAAGATAGAGATTGAATATGAAATATGAATTTTACCATATTCATGGATTAATATTAATTTTAATTGGGACTCTTGTGTGTTTTCGGTCAGGAGATGATTAATTAAATAATTTAATTATTTAATTAATTTGTTATTATACAGATAAACCCATGAATTTCTTTATTTAATCCATAGAATCAAATCTCCCTAGGGTTATTTGTTCTGTGACCACATGAACCTTAGAGAGAGAGGAAGAAGAAGATGGAGCGGGGGCTTGGTGGTGAAGATAACCAGGGAAGAAATATTAGTTTTTTAGTGATGTCGTTAAAAACTACCTTGGTTGTGAAGTAGAATATAATCAACAACATTTCAACATCATGGTAGGTAATTTATATATATGGAATTATCCCCATTTTTTTCTTGACTTGAACATGGAATAATTTTCATTAAATTGAATCAATATTTAGGTAGCATATGGCCTTTTTAACTTATGATATTTGGTTGAAATTATGATATTTGGATAATTGATAATGGGACTAGAAATTACTTTTTTGTTTATTTATTTTATGCAAATGTAGATGATTCCTGTTCATACAGGATCAACATTTCCATTCTTGAGGTTTCTTTTATTTCTCCCACCGTTATTTGTATGTTCATTACTAAATTTCTATTTTAGCTGACGATTCAACTAATATCATAGATTGATTTTATTGATCAATTAAAATAGCTTCCATATATGTACATTGTTTGTTCTCTTTGTAGGATTATAACGTGAAGATAGATTATAGGATAAGATAAAATGGGATAGGGGCGTCTGGATTTGTGGTTTCATCATGAATAGAAACATTCACATCAACATCATTGTTATACGAATCATCAATCCAGGTACCAAAGGGTAGAAACCACTTTACATAGGTGGAATTATCATATTTAGCATGGCCAAAGGCAATTCAAGTGATAAATGAAGAAAAATAAGAGGAAGTAGAAATTAATCGAGGACTAGAGTAATGTTTTGATCTTAGAACCCAACTACATGGGGCATAGTTCCAAAGAACACACATCATGTACTTTGGTAGGTACAATAGCTAGGGATTCTAGGATATGCTAAATACCACATATTTTTTGGTTAAATCATAAAATATGTTACTCTTATCTAGATATTTTTTTGTGTATAGGGAATATACACCCCGGAAGCCTAAGTAGCCTCACAAACCATGAGGTTTAATACCACATACCATTTGTCTAGGATAGAACATGACCTGTAAAGATGGAGATCCTGCTAAATATCCCTATGGATCCTACAATCCTTGTTCACCTCTACACACATATTATAGTCATATTTCTAATTCCCCTTTTTCAATTTTGTACTTGGGATATCAATTTTGTAAGGGATATATGATGTTAACCTTGGGAACGCATCGTATACCTATACCAAGACTATATGGTGACCTTGAATCTTCATTTAGGATTATATTTTTACATATAACCAGTACCTTAAATGTTACATTACACATTGGGCATGATGGTGGATCTACTTCTCAATATAGATATGTGGCATGTGATGAATCTAACATTATTGATCATATCATCATTATAGTAAACAAGCTTATCTGTTAATAATTCTTGGTAAATAGAATCCCTCATTGATGATAAATTTTCATCAGGGAATAATTTCATATCACTATTCCTAGAAAGGTTTAGTAATTTACCCCATGGGTTTGGGGCATAAGATCCTTTAACCATAGATCAGATAGGGTTGGTATTCCCCCTACCATTATGAGGTGTGATATCCTTAATATATGTAATTTTTATTACCCTTGTCTGAAGAAGAAATTTAATTTTCATATGAAAACCATTAAATGATAAAAAATTTATAAATAAGGTAAGAAGTTATGAAGGTGTTAGGATTATTATCTTTTCCAAAAACAATAATAATAATATAAATGGGAACATTTACTATCATTATGGGGATGATGAAGGAATCCCTTGAGTCTAGACACCCTATTCTAAGTGACATTCATAGGGAAGATTCAGTGGCCTTAGAAGATCAAATCCAAACTAAGAATGAAGGGAGAATATGTATGTAGGATAATATATAATTTTACCTAACTCCAATTGTTGAAGACAACAACCTAAAATGAACATAAACCTAAAATATTCTCTAAGGGAAAGAATTCTACTACAGTAAACACATTTAAGGTTTTTTAGTTGGACCACAGATGAAAAGATAGAACTGATCCAAAATATAATTTGGATCTTATTATATACTCTAATGAATAGATATAGACATTGACCATCAATACTTGACCAGAGGATATTGATTAAATATAAAATCAAATGATTGAATTTGATACATGTGAGGAATAAAAATAGTTGATAAAAAAAATATCAATTTTTTTCCTTGAGTATTAAATGAAGGGAATATTAACAAGGAAGATTTTATGAAGTCATAGGACAAGATGGTCTATTTCTTTGAGGACCTAATTAATGATGATCCCAAAAATAGGGTAATTTATATTACATATAGATTATATAGGGTGAAAGACTCCAATATTTTAACATTTTAGACAAGTCTAATGATGCCCTATATAATTTAATTTCATGTATGGATTTATCTTTTTATATGGGTTAACACAAATACCAATAAATGTGGTCTTCCTAAAAACAAAAAAAATATTTAATTGATGGTTAAATGAAGGGGAATAAAATAAGAAAATAAATACTATAGAATTAAGAAATTATTTGATTAATAATATTTTGTTTTATGAAATTATTAAAAAATGAGAATTTTATATTTCAATGAAGTTTATAAACTATTTTTTAAGATGTTCATTATTTATTAAATTATTTTAGTTTATTTACTACGTTCATATTTGACTATAATAAATGGGTAAATATAAATTAAATTAAAATGATGAAAAAGGATATATGATTTTGAATTATGACTTTTTAATTACTTGAGTTACTTGGAAAGAGTTACGTGAATGCTAAATAAAGCATTGTCTCTCTATAAAACTCATAAGTGAGCCTTTCCATTCTTCTTAATCCATTATTCTAGTCTAAACTCAAGGAACCGTCCTTGATAGTTAGAAGAATGGTTGTATTATAACCCATTGGTTACTATGGAGTTATTACAACCAAATAGATCAAGTCTAATCTAGTTAACCCATCATTAGAAGTAAAATGAGGTTACACCATAAGAATCCAAAAACAGTAATTGATGACATTTGATAAAGAAGAAATTACCTAAATCCCCAGGGAGATTCCCCTTATCATTTCAATTCAATTTCCCTCATTTTCATTTCTTCTGAGGACCCTATTCATAGTGTGTGTAAAATTTAGTGTTCAATATTAATATAATTACATGTATTTGATTTTTTAGTTGATTTTAAATTCATTTATTTTACCAAAATGACCTCTTGCTTTTTAAGTGTCTTGTTGTGACTTGTTCTTCTTTGTATGCATTATGTGTTTCTAGATAGTTATTTTATTAAATAAATTCTGTAAGTGATTTATATTATTAAATTTATCTTTTAGTATATTTATACCAATATTTGATACCCATGATTGTTTTATACAAATTATTTAAATGATTTTCATTAATTCTTGGAGATGAAGTGGGTTTCTTTAAATATTTTTTCCTCTTTGAATTAAAACCTTACCCATGGAAAATATTAAATTACATGAATATGGGTCTCTTATAAAATATTTTTGATGGTGGATGAATGTTTTCATCTCTCCCTTTCTTTTCAAATTAAATAAATCATGGTTAAGGGAGTGTTTAAATGTTCAAAGTTGATTTTTTTATGTTACACCTAAGGGAGGACAATTTTTTTCCTCTCCCTTATTTCAACTATATTGACACATAACACTCTATCATAGACATGAATTCTTTATTGGACCATTATGGGTTACCTTGTTGATCATCCCTTTATTGGATAGAGGTATGAATTTTATCTCTGATACTAAAAGGGTTGAAATTGTTTATAAAAATAAAGTCACTTTCAATACAAATGTGAATTAACTATTAAGTTTTTATGTTATAATAGTTTTATTTTCTATTATACATATCTCTTTTTTAATTATTGTTTCCATTTTTGATTGGAAGATAAATTTTATTTTTCTAGTTATAGAATGGATAAAAGTTGGATTTATCGTACCTATAGGATTTCAACAGCGTTTCAAAATAATCTGGAGAATTTTTTAGATTTTTTATTTGAAAAAGCATCAGATGGATATTTTACATAGTTTCTATGCAATAATTGTGTTGGAAGACCATGGTTAATCCGAGAAGAATTTAGCTACCATATAACAAAATTTTTATACCAAACAATCTATTATTCTTGGTATCACTATGGAGAGACGAGTCAATGTTCTACTGGTCATGAAAAAAATGAAAGAAGTGGCATTGAGAATTTGATTTTCGATCAGTTTCCATTTTTCCATCATCCAGAGAGAGATAGTATGCCAGTGCGAGAAGATAATTATATCAACACACATAAGGAAAATACAGAATATGACGATGAGAGAGTGAAAATTTTATTGGATGATGCGAGAACTCCAGTAAATCAGGAATGTACTAAAATGACCAAGTTGGATTTTTTAATGTGGTTATATCATGGGAAAAACATGTATTGAATTTATAATATCTCTATTGATTACATTCATACATTTTTAAAGGAATTTCTTCCAGATGGTTCAGATATTCCCTCAAATCATTATAAGGCATGGTAGTTAATTATGCACCTTGGATTTGATACTAATAAAGTTCATTCTTATCCTAAAGTTTGTAGTTTATTTTGGGAGGAAACAACTGACTGTAATGACTATAAAGAATGTGGTGCATCTCAATGGAAGAAAATGAAAATAGGACACCATCTCGTGTGGCCCGGAAAGCCATGTGGAACTTTCCATTGATTCCCAGACATCAAAATCTATTCATGTCTGCAGAAATCTCAGCCAATATGTGATGGCATGATGCTGAGAGAATTAAGGGTATTGATGAGTTGGTTTATCCTGCAGATGGGTTATCATGGTGGACATTTGATGAACAACATCCTGATTTTGCAGCTGAGGTGTGTAATGTTAAGTTGGGTCAATCCTATGATGGTTTTAATCCATTTGGTCAGATGCTTACTTCTCATAGCACGTGGCCAGTTTTTATTCATGTTTATAATCTTCCTCTCTGGTTATGTATGATAAAACATTTCACTTTCTTGATTATACTAATATATGGACCTTCTGATCCCGGTAATGATATAGGTGTCTAATTTCAACCTTTAATAATAGAGTTGAAACAACATTGGTATTTGGGTGTGCTGACATTTGATGCTTCTTCAAAGAATACGTTTCAGATGTGTGCTACCCTTCTATGGACCATATATAATTTTCCTGCTTATGAAATGATTTCTGGGTGGAACATAAAGGGAAAACTATCATGTCATGTTTGTATGAAGAATACACGATTGAGAAGGCTTAAATATCATCATAGTTCAGTTCTATGGGGAATCAACGATTCTTGCCATTGGATCAACAATACTAGACGAATCGTCAGAGGTTTGATAATACAATTGAGACTGAACAACCACCTCAACGTATGTCAAGAAGTGATGTGCTTAATGAATTAAAAGATTTCAGTTTTTCATTAGGTAAAGGTCAGTTGAAATCTAAAAAGGGGAAGAACGTTGACACAGAAACCACTTACAATTAGAAAATGAGAAGTATTTTTTGAATTTCCATATTGCTATACCAAATTTTTACATCATTGTTAATATGTAATGTATATTGATAAAAATATATGTAAAATGTTTCTTACAATTCTTCTGAATTTCAAGGGGAAGACCAATGATGACTTCCGATCTCATCGTGACTTGTTGGATTGGGGTATTTGACTAGAACTGCATGCTGTGTGTATCAGTGAAAACAAATGGAATGTTCCTTGTGCTTCTTATGTGATGAAACCATCACAGAAAGATCAATTTCTGGAAGTATTGGAGAATATCAAGTTTTCTTATGGCTATTCCAGCAACACATCTAAATGAGTCAACAGAAGATATGTGAAACTGAAATCTCTGAAAACTCATGATTATCGCATCCTTCTTCATTAATTGACTCAAATAGAAATTTGGCATTTTATATCCAATAATTTAAGGTAGAAAATATTTCACTTGTGCCATTTTTATAGAGACCTTTGTGCTAAAAGGTTATCCAATTCATTCTTGATAAAAATATAGCAGGAGACACCATTAATTTTATGTGATATGGAATAGATTTTTCCTCCATATTTTTTTCACTTGCATGTTTCATTTAATGGTTCATCTTCCAACTAAAACACTTCTTTGGGGACCAACTACTTTTTGGTGGATGTTTCCTATTGAAATAACTATGTTCACAATGAAATCATGTGTTTAAAATAAGAATTATCCTAAAGGTTTTATTGTGAGGGGTTATCTGGATAAAAAATGTATGAATTTTTGTTCAATGTATTTGTATGATGTCACCACAAGACATAATTGGCCAATGAGAAATGAAGATGACCAGTATGGGGAAATTGAGCCCTCAATTCCAACTCCTCTAAAAACAGGTGGAATTGTTGGGTCTTATACATTGTCTACATTGAGCCTTGAAGATCTCGAGATGGCACATCGCAAAATCTTGTTTAAATGTGGTTTGTTCAAGGACAATATCAAGTAAGCAATTTGGATATTTATATGTTACCTCATATTATGAAAATTCATATATAACTTACACTATTAATATCATTTTATGTAGGGAACATAAACAAAATATAAGTAGAGTTCATCGATCTTTGTCTTTGACAAGGAGAGAGGCATTACAAAGCCTAGAGTCTCCTACTTGATTGAAATCAAACGTATTACCATTACATTAGTTAGTTTAAAAAATAGGTATCCATTTAATTGTATTTTTCATATATATTTTAGGTGTTGAGTTTACCTATTGACTCTATTTCTCATGAATTGGGAGATGTGGATTTTGGTCCCAATTATTTTGTTTGTGAATATATATCTTTAATAATCAATGGTTATAAATTTGTTACAATGGATTGAGTGGTGAAAATGAGAACACAATAGGATGGTGTTATATTAACCGCGGCAACAGATTGTTATGCCTGTGTATTAGATAGTTGACCTCGATATGAATATGTGTATTATTATGGGATAGTTGAAAAATATTGTTATTGGATTAATACTCTCAAGGTAGAGTAACTATGATAAAATTTAAATGGTTTGATTCAATGAGACAACACGGTACATTTATCGATGACTGTGGATTTAGATTTATTGATATGAGTCGATGCATACGTACCAATGAACCATACATTTTTGGAATCAATGGATAAACAAGTGTTTTATGTGAAAGATCATCTGAGACCCGACTATGCCGTCATTAATGACGTAATCCCCAGCGATACTTTTCAAGATACCGGTGATGAAATTTCCATCACGGACATCCCCATTGGTGATGGACAAAACTATACATTTGATTAATCAAATTGCCTCATTGTGAGAGTTAGTGTTGAACCTGAAGTAGTGGTTGGTAATATATAGAATCAACAATATATGTTCACTGTTCATTCAGTTTAAAATGACACGAGTTTCTCAGGTTAGTATTACTGAAACTACATTAATTATGTTTTAGTTTGGAATGAAATTTTTGTTTTTTGTATTTTCTGGTTTCATTTCATTAATCATATTTATTTCAATGTACAAAACGTGTTTTAAATCTTGTTTATAAAAAATTTATAACATGGTAATTTAATTTTAAAAACTATGTTAGTCATTTACTTGTAATTACATTTATAATTAGTAAATAAAAGAAGTTAAATTGGTTCCTCTCATGAATTTTGATAGATGTAATTTTTATGCATTATTTGTAAAATCTATTTCTAAAAACATTAAATTTCAATCATATGTAGATTTTTCAAAATACTAGAGAAGGTCAAAGAAAGAGACTATTTTATCCAAATCAACCGGGGCGTGAGTGTGCGTTGCCTTCACTTCTATCAGTGAGTATTATAATTGTAATGTTTTTTTTCTGCATTACATATAATTTCATATTAATATTTTAATCAATTTTTTATAGACATTCAGTTCCACCGGATTTGACTCATAATTTGGTTTTCATGGGTATGAGTGGGGATGCTCCTAGACCTAGATGGAGCACCCGTCATACCCGTTTCCACACTGAACTACCATTAGACACCCCTTCCACCACACCTTTCCATCCTCCTCTTGAGTCTTCAGTGATGTTTTTATCCATGCCCCCATCATCATCTCATCTCTCCTCTTATTCACATGCCATGTATTTTTCTCCTTCAGGGATGATCCTACTAATGACTATATCATCTCATTTTACCTCTTCTTCACATACGATGAATACACTGCCTCCACAGATGTTTCGACCTTTATCATATCCATATTTGATTATGTATCCCCCATCCTACTACCTATATTCTACCATGTCTACACCGCCTCCAATTCGTACCGTCCAGATAGCATCTGATGAGTATGTTCCATTAGCTTCCACTCTAGTGTATGAAGGTCACCCAGAGAATTCACTGGAATAGACACTTCTTACAGTGGTTGTTGAGTTAGGACAACCCACATATTCATCACCACCAATTGAGCAATTTATAGAAGGCTTTTTTATTATAACTATTTAAAATTATATAACTTTATTTTGGTCAGGTTGTATTGTGACTTAATTATTATTTCCACCTTTTTTTCTTATTCAGTGGGATCTTTTCCTAGAAGACATGGGCACACCTGGATGAATGGTGTTTGGAATCTCCAAAAACCACTAATGGTGGATTACAATCGACAAAATCAAATGGTAGGTCCAACTGCAATGCAGTGTTAAAGTTTCATGGCCACTTTGGGCAAGTATCACGATATCATTCCGATGGAACTGGTGTCATGGATACATATCAATAAAGAGATTAAGGGAAAATCATGGTAGAAAATGTGGGTAAGAAAATTATATAAAGTCATATCTATATTATTGGTGTATTTCAATGAAATAACATGTTCACCGCAGATTCAATTTAACTCTCTCGGTGGAGAAGCTACTAAGATAGAAAGGTTGATGGATTTTGGGGAGTTTTGGAACTCATAAAATCATGAGTTTTATGTTGGTTGGATGATCAGGGTTGGTACTGACACAGAGGGGGTTCCCATATTCCCCGACTATCCAAAAAGTCAATATGAAAAAATGGTTGCACATTGGAAGACTGATATGTTTAAGGTAATCAAAATCTTCAATGGTTGACATATATAATTTAATTCTTATTACTTGTATTGGAATTTTTTAGGAAGTTTCATTATAAAACATAAAGAAAAATGATTCAATAACATATTTTCACACATTTTGGAGCACTACAATGCCTGATCATGAAAAGCACCAGGTACTTTAACCGTGTATTGTGATGTTATATAGGATGTTCTACTGAAAATATTATTGAATAGACATTGGCCAGATTTTTTCATTTCTCATATATGGTAATAATATAGATTTGTGCATTTCTCATTTGCATCAAGCTAAATTGGGCATCAAAGGTCTTGTACCTCGTGCAAAATTATTTTGCTCCAGTAGAAAGAAAAAGGTTGGAAGTGTAGTAAATTCACAGACAAAAGATAAAATTGTAAGGTTTTTTTATTTATATTTTAAATATTTATACAAAATTAATAATTTAATATGTTTATAATTTCAACAGTCTACCATGGAGGACCTTTATGGTAATGAATATGACAAATTCGGGCCACATGATCATTTAAGTCAGGTATTAGGTGTGGAGCACCCGGGGAGAGTATGATGTCGACCTGGGAAAAACATTGTCCCCTGTAAGTATTGGTTGTCATCAGCCTCCTCTCAAGACTCCTAGATCTTTGAGATAGAAATTTCTAAGGCTGAAGCAGTTGAGGAAAAGAAAATAGTTTTAGACGAGTGTGAAAGAAGTAAGAGATGACTGAACATTTCATGAAAGCTATGGCAGTTTTGAGTCGGCCGCTTCCATCAGAGGCTATTGCTACTTTTTAATCATATATGGAATCAATGAGCTCCTTAAATGATTCATAGGGTCAATGAAATGAGGGTCATAGTGGCATCGAATGTTTTGGCGATAGATCAATTGATGGTGAGGATGTTGTTGTTGCTACTGTTGGTGAAGAGGATGTTGTTGATGCTGCAGTTGGTAATGAGGCTGCTAACTATGTTGTTGTTGATGATGATGATGTTGATGATGATGGGCGTGGACATGGGGATAGGGATGTTGGTGATGGAGGGGATATTAATACCCCCATTTTTGAATTAGTAGGGATACTTATGTATGCACTTTTAGAAGTTGAATTGAATTTTTGTATGCATGAGAATGGTTAATTTGTTTTATTCTGAAAATTTCTACATAAATTTTCGCATGAATTTAACTAAAGATAACATTAGAATCCTTAGTCATAAATATGGGTAACCGATGACCTTACTACCACAAAATACTTAGCTTTAAATGATATCCAATATAGTGAAATTGGATTCCATTTATTATCTCTTTAATTTTCATAAATTACTGAATTGAAAAGTCTAAATTAATGTAGGTAACAAATGAATATATTCCTCAGTTTTTATATCTAAAATTTTCATTTTTTTGAAATTTGATGTTGTTCTATTGATTGAACTATTTGGGTTTTTTGATATCCCAAGTCCCTCAATGATATGGTACATGCTAGAGTTTTTTTTGGGTTTATAGGTAGCTTTGTAAGAAGGGTTCAAGGTGGATAGGGGTGTTCAGGGGAAGGTGGGGAGGGGGTTGGGTGTAGGGGTGGGTCTGGGTGTAGGGGGTGGGGTTGGGTGTAGGGGGGTGGGGCTGGGTGAAGGGGAGCGTTGGGTGTTGGGGGTGGGGATGGGTGCAGGGGGAGGGGGTAGTGGGGGTGCCGGTGGCAGGGGTCAGTGGGGCAGGGTGCGGGGAGAGGGGTATGGGTGCGGCAGGGGGGTGTCGGGGGTGGGGCTGGGTGTAGGTGGGTGGGGCTGGGTGTAGGGGGTAGTTGGGGTATCGGTGGGGGGGGGGGGGGGAAGTGGGCTTCTCACAGCTATGAGATTCAGTGAGCAAGAAAATCACAATATTTTTGGTGAAAATCGGGTAATCCATATGTATATTTTTCTATCAATTTTTGTGCAGATGGATTTTTTTTCTTAATTGTGAATTTCTGAGCTACTTGATAATTCATTAATTATTTTTATTTATGCTCCTCTTATCCCCCCACTCCCTGCATTTGTGTTCTATTTGAAGGTTGATAGATATTTTTAGGCCATGTTTGTAAGTTTTCATTGAATGGGATAGAATGATCATTAATAGAACCTTATTTAATGAATTGACGTGTAAAGAAATTGAATTGAATTCTCAATTTTATGGTAGTATCATGACAGAATGGATTGGATTTACTCAATCATTATATAAAATTTATCATAATGTAAAATGTATAACATGTTATATGATGATATTATTATCTTTCCAAAATGATTTTATTTTCTCCACCATTCCAATACAAGCATATGATCAATAATAATAAAGTTAGTTCAGATCACTACATTCTTGAATGTAATCTTACATTTTATTTACTCTTCATTGTGTTTTTCTTGGTTTATAAAGTTACACAAGTTGTTGTTTAAAATAATTCCCGATCAGATGTAATCCCAAACTTTTTGTAAAACATGTAACATTTTATAAGGTCATGTATACAATGATAATCATGTGCTTATTTAGTTTATCATTTAAGAAAAAAATGCAATGATTTTTCAGGATGTCTGAAATATTGTGAAAGTTCATTTGATCATGTCAATGCCCTGAAGCATGATGTTTGTGATGGAAAACTGAGCTTTAGTTGAAAAATAGTATGCGAGGTAATTCTTTGTATATATCCATGGTTTCTTTTTTTCATTTTTGTGTTTTTTTATATGCAAATCAGTGTTCATGGAAATGTTATAAGATCATGTATAACTTGATATTTGAATTTTTTTGGTTTCATGACATTTTTTGTAGCGGGGTTGCAGGTATGGGATTCCATGGATCTTGTCTTGCCTAAAGTTATGTCTCACTAAGGTGTGTTTTTTTCATGTGTTTTCAAAGAATTATCATGGTGGTTTTCATTATATGATTGTATTTAGTAATATATGTGTGTATATTTTTTAAAATACAATGAATATTACATTCAAAATTCTCATAAAACAATAAAAGGAACAACGTTAAATTTGTATTACAGTGAATGTGTATGCATAAGGAACTCTACAACCAGTTTAAACTATGGAAATGAATTATGCATATAGTTTAAACACCTTTAAATTTGTATTCAGATCATATTAATTCTATTCTGTACATGTGCAGGGAAATAAGAAAATAATGGTGTGCTGATATCAACATATATGACTATGTCGTGTAATATTTTCTTAAAAAAGGAAATGATGCCCATTTTTTTGGTATTACAACTTGTGAGAGATAAAATATTAGGTAGTTATTTCTCCTATATTATTTAATATTTGATTTTCTATAACATAAAAAATCTAATAATTTTCCCAATCCTATTATGCAGGTTCTGTTTTTTAGTAGCAGCATTAAACACAAGGAAATTGATGATCAATCCCAATATTCCAATATTTGACACCATCAAAAAAGGTTTGAATACATATTTACATTATCATCATAAGAATAATAATAGTATTGGTTATGTATCATTGCTTAAATTAGCATGAATTCTACTGTAACCTTTATATTAGGAGTGATTACACCAACACCCAATACTAACAACAATATTTACACTGGAAAAGTTTACATATTTACACATTTGGGTTCATTAGTAGAAACATTACACTAGCATTTATTATAGGCGTTGTATTCCCACTAGGAATGTTTATACTTTCATTATTACAGTAGTAGTGCTTACACTATTAGTTCTTAGAGTAGAAATGATTACACTGGAACAGTTCATAGGAACATTACCTATACAAACACCTTTTCCTAATGCATATGTCTGGGAAATAAAATGGTGGAAAATCTGGGAAACAAGGAAAGAATCCTGCTGAAGCTATGTCTGCAATGAAATGAGCATCCCATTCACTCGTTCTAGGGAAGAGGAAAGGGGAGTGTTCCGGTGAGGGTGTTTGTGTGTGTGTGTGTGGGGGGGGGGGGCAGAGGGAAGGGGTGTGTGTTGTGGGAAGGGGGGTGAGAGAAGAGGGGGTGTTCTGGGTGAGGGGGTGGGGGGTTTACAAGTATTCGGGGGGGGGGGGGGGCTGGTGTTGGGGAAGAGGGCAGGGGGTGCTCGAGAAGAGGGAAGGGGTGTGTACAGGGGTGGGGGGACAAGGGTACAGGGGGAGCGGGGTTGTCTAGGAGGGGGTGTCATGGTGGGGGTGTGTGTGTGGAAGGGGGTTCTATTTAGGGGGGAGAGTGGGGGTGTGCAAAGGGGGAGGGGATGGGTTGGGGGGTCTGTCCCGGAGGAAGGGGGTGTGCTGGGTGAGGCAGGGGGGTCTGTCTAGGGGGAAGGACCCATGAGGTATTGAAACTCAGGCCAAACTGATTTTATACCATTAATAAGAAGAGTGGTTCTTAATTAATAGGACAATACAATTTGACAATATCATTTTGAAGTTAGGATTTTTTTCTCCATTTCTTGCAGAAGCATGGTTGGACCCATGATGCATTGTGGTTCTATATGTTGGGCAGTGACTTGTTTAATCATAGGAGACATGCATTTTGTAGTAAATTGTTTATTTTATTTTCTTTATCGCATCGACATCTTAGGCCTTTAATCGCTTTCTATAAACAGAGAGCACTTATATTATGAAAAGGGGGCCAGAAGGATACTGGAGGAAGCGACATGGTTTTCTTTGCAGGGAAGGGAGATCGGGGTAGTTGAGGGATTGATAGTGTGTTTCATTTTTGTATTCTTTTAATGTGTTTCATTTGTTTATTTTCTTTTCCTTTTGCTTGGATGTCTAACATACATATTGTTCATGCCAAAATTTTATTTATTTTTTACTGCTGTTTTAATTAACTGTTTGTGGGTGAAATTGTTCCTGAGTGGGGATTACTTGCTGCCCGAACACTTGTTCCCGCCCGTGGGCTTAGCCCATACACCATAGTTCATGCTAGTATTCTTATACTAGAGTCTATTTCTAAACCAAGGGAATGCCTTGGATATAAGGATAATTAGAGAGGGATTGAGAATGTCTAGAAATGAAATGTGAATTCCCATAAATAAGGATCAAGGAAATTGGAATTTATAATGAGAAAATATGGGAGACTATGCAATATATATTGATTCAAAAAAATGCTATGGGTATAAAAGGTTGTGAAATGATAATGCGATGGGAATAATAAATGGAGATTCACATTCATAACCAATTTGATAATGTAATATCAGATCATGAGCTACTGTAAATTGTTGGAGTTGATGATTAAAATCCATCCCAATGCAACTATAGAAATACCTTGGTGCCAACAATACTCTATCATACACTAGATAGTTTGGTTTGAAATTCCCAATAAAACCATCATTTACCTCAAGGAAGGGAACATGATTTGATAGTAGATTGCAGTTGGGGGAAAGACAGTTATTCCCTTATCACATACCCTGAGTGGAGTGCCACACAACCCTAAATACAACAATATCCCCAAAATAAATACCTATGATTTTCTGAAGCTACCTTCGTTCTCTGATAAAATGTCAAGAATAGGGTGAATCTTCCAACCGGTTCTTCTATGAAGATTTCGTTCCTTCTTAGAGCCACCCCACACAGTTTTGTATTTCCAGGGAATTCCACTCATCTAGAAAAGGACCCGTAAATGCCTCATTATAATTGGGTTCTCTGGATTTACTTGTCAATCTATGCAGGGAAAAACTAAATTCCCCTTGTAAGACATTCAACTTTCAAACATATTGTGCCTAGAAGTAGGGTGATTAATCTATTCTTCGAGACAAAAAACACAAATCAATATCTCCAAATCATGAATGTCATATCATTTTGAAATTCTTCCATGCAAATCTTCACCCTCAGTCCTCTTCCAAGACTTCTTCTTTCTGTTAACACACTAAATGCACTCTTCATATATAAATTTTCAACACATCTTCATGCAATAGGTTTTCATTCCATTATTCTTGAAAAATACCATGCATCTTAAATCAAACAAACCTCATATATTTTACACAAAATCCAACCAATCCAGCATTGGTAACAATAATACCACCCTTTGGATGATCCTATTTTTGAATTAGTTTCCTATGGTAGAGATGTTAGTGGCCATATTCCTCCCATTCAAGAGAAGGTGAAAAATACTATCTTACGGGATGATATAGTAGTGGTGTCGCATCCAGCCTATGAAGTAATTTCTTTTAAAGATGCTCTATCAAGGTTCATCTCTGATTAATAGCTTGGAGAATCATCCAAGCATAGTAAAGATAAATGATTGTGATGTTTTTTCACTAAAAAATTATTTAGGACATTTTTGATACGAACTTTTTTCTTCTTTGAACAGTTTGGCCAGCTCTGCTTATGTTTTAACTGGTGAAAGGAATGCATTGTGGTTACATTGATTTTTCATTCTAGTTTACATTGTTTCACCATGGTTTCACTGGGGGGGACGGGGGGGGGGGGGGTGCAGGGGGTAGTGGGGTTGGGTGCAGGGGGTAGTGGGGGGGGGGGGGGGGTACAGGGTGGGTAGGGGGGCTTGGGTGCAGGGGGGAGGGGGTTCTAGGGGAAGGTGGTACTGGGGGTTCGGGTGGGGGAGGGGGTGTAGTGGGGGTGCAAGTGGGGGTGGTGGAAAATTGTGGTGGGGGGGGGGGGGGGTTGTCCATGGGGGTCCAGTGGGGGGGTGGGTGTAGGGGGTAGTGGGGCTATGTGTAGGGGGTAGGGGGTTTTGGGTGTAGGTGGTATTGGGGGTGCAGTGGGGTGTCCAAGAGGGGGGGGGGGGGGGGTAGTCGGGGTGCAAGTGGGGGGGGGAGGGGGTGTCTAGGGGGGTCTATTGTGTGTGTGTGGGGGGGGATCTGGTTGTAGGGGGTAGTGGGGCTGGGTACAGGGGTGGGGGGGAGTTCTGGGGTAGGTGGAACTAGGGGTGCAGGGGGGTGTCCATGAGGGGGGGGGGGAGTGCAGGTGGGGGGGGGGGGGCAGGGTCTAGGGGGTTCTAGAGGGGGTGTCCCAGGGGGTATAGGGGTGTACAGTGGGGGAGGGGGGGCTGGGTGTAGGGGGTAGTGGGGCTGGGTGCAGGGGGGCATGGGTGTAGGGGATAGTGGGGCTGGGTGTAGGGGGTCTGGCTGCAGGTGGTACTGCAGTTACAGGGGGTGGGTAGTTGCTATTTCTTTGGGGCTTGGTGCAGGTGGTATTGAGGCTGTAGGGGGGGGGGGGCAGCTGCTATTTCTCCAAAAACCCTATATACCCACGGTTTGAGACCCATGTGTAAATATGTTGTTAGAGAACCATCTATAACCAACGTTCTTAATCCATGGGTAAATATGCTGCGGTAGAACCCTCTAAGCCCACATTTAACTAAACCATGGGTATCTAATTTTTGCTGTAAAATGTGTAGCTACGATTCTGTAAATTGTGGGCATAGATTTATACCTACGGTTTACCCAAACAGTGGGGAAGTTGAAATTTTAGTGGGATATATCCATGGTTTTTGTAAAACCATGGGTATAGGGAAATCCCGATGCGTCCGAAGCCCATGGTTCATCAAACTGTGGGTATATCCTATACCCATGGTTTAATGGTCTATACCCACAGTTTAATGGGCTATACCCATAGTTTGAAACCATGGGTATATGGATCTTTTCCAGTAGTGATCCACTACAATATTTCCAATTATATAACTTCAATACATTTGATTATTTTGTTTATTTAGAACAAATAGTATACAATGGTTTCTTGGAACAACTATTTTACTCCTAAAACAATTTTGGACAATCATGAAGGTCATTTCAATTGCCATTGTCATTTCAACAGTGAAATCTCAACTATATTTTTAAAAGGTATTAATATCAAATGATTCATAAATCATAGTATCATCCCAATAGATGTTGACATTCAGTTTTTCCCTTAGCTTAGTCCAAAATTTATATCTTTTATCTATTTTATGACAAATGAAATGTTTTTCAAACTCTTCTGAACAAATTTGTCTTGAAATAAAACAACATAAACATTGATAGTGGATTTTATAAGGGTTGTATGCATGATCTCTTTAAAACTTCAGGAACTCTTTATCTCCATTTGCATATTTTCTTATCAAATGATCATCCTGCATCCATTTTCAATTCACATCTATCCTATTGGGTTCATAACATATTAATTTTATACAATATATAAATAAATATAGATAAGATATTCATTATCAAAATAGAATGTTATAGAAAATTCTTATATTGGAAATATGGGTCATTTCTAACAGAATATCTTAGCACCTAAATATTCGAAATCCAATAATAAGGGATGATGGAATTTGAAAATATTGAGGGAGATAAAGGTAGATAATAAATTATATTATCACTAAACATTATAGGTTTACACCATAGTATGGATAGTGTAATGACACTAGCCTGAATTACCCAAACAACACCAGGTTAGATCATATTATAACCTCTAACACACCTCAAAATCACTAAAAAATGGTTTATACATTGGGTGAAAAAACCATAAATATGAGTTGCCCCCATAAATAGAAACAATTAGTACTAGAGGTCAAACAAAATTCTAGCATGACCCTTGGGGTCAATGGACGTGAAACCCAATATCATAAATACCCGATATAGGCATAACTGTTAGACAAAAAACTATGAAAATAAATGATGCATAGCTATTTAGAAACACATAAATGAGAAAATGGTATAAAAACTCACTTATAGTCTATAAGAAATTTCAAACAGATAAAAAACTGACATTCAATCATAACATGAACTATAAAGGCACCATAATGTTTCAAAAAGTAAAGGATTGATGTGATAAAACCTCATGTGATTAACTAGGGAAGACCCAATTGATTATGATGTCTAAGAAAAATAAGGACCATAGTGAATTCTAATAGGAACTATATCATATGATACATATAACCAATAGAGTAACCAAGATCACTCCAATAACATGGTTCCTGAAAAATAGCAACTGAAGCTGTATGTCCACTAAGGTGTCCATGAAAGGTGTAAGCATGTATATAATTATTAGGGAGCCAAAAATGTGCCTCAAATTAGTATTCAATAAAAACTAATATACATGTAAATTTCCCTCCAATTCTTGGATGGGGTGGGGGTAGGAGGGTGGGTAGGGGCTTGGGGCGTTGTCTCAGGGTCAAGTCCCTTGGCCAACGATTTACGTATATTTTCGTTATTGTGTTGTGTGCCGCTTTCATAGTTGTACCTAATTTTTTAAAAAATAATGTTCATGAATGTTTCTACACATTTATATACATATTTGAAAAAATTATATAGTAAGAATATATAAAACAAAGCAGTAAAACAAAAAAAATAAATCCAATATTTAGTGTAAGATATAAATAACGGATCGTACATCAATAGTCAATATGTGAAAATGAACCAAAAAACATTTCCTAAACAAATAATCACAAATAAATCATAAAAAAGAGACCATAAACTAATATTAAAAGAAGAAATAAAAAAGAAACAAAAAATACACAAAGGAAATAAAAAAGGCCTGCCTTGCTAGGTTAAAGAATATACGAAATCCTCTTTGAAAACCCTAACTAAAATAGAACACCATATGTCGAATGAGAAGTTGGTGCAACTAGAGGCAGTCGAGTGGTGTGATTCGATATTCAATTCACCATGGAGGAGCACCAACTTTGGGTGGATTTTATGGAAATCTTTTATATCACGAAAGGTTTTCAAATTGATAGGGTTTTTAAAATACACCAAGCCACTTTTATCAACGCTTACAAATAAGCATAGATAAAGTGACCATTTATCAGTGCTAAAAAAGCACTGATAAAATAAATCATTATCAGCTCTAAAGTTATAGCACTGATAAATATTAATTTTATCAGCGCTAAAAAAAGTTGTTAACGATGATCTTATCAGCTCTTATTACTAAAGTGATGGTAAAGAAAATACAATTAAAATTATAAATAAAAAATTGTAAATATTTTTATATACTTAATAAATATATATATATATATATATATATATAGTACATATATCCTTTTTTACATATATTTATCATAATTTAATAGTCATTTATTTATAATTTTATTATTACTTTTAAAAATAATATTTTTATCGTTATATATATTTATATAATTATACATATATATTTAATAAAAATATATTTAAATAAATATAGAAAATATATTCATTATTTAAGTAAATTTATTATAAATTTAATAATTATTTAAATATATATATTTTATTATTTATAATTATATAAATAATTTTTAAAAAAATATTTCTATATTTATAATTATAAATATATGAATGTATTAATATGGTAAATGTACATTTATAAATATATTTATTTATAATTTTTTTTAAAAATATATTTTTAACATTATTAATGTATATCTTATTTTAAGTGCAAGAATATATTTTAAAAATGGGTGAAATTGAATAAATTAAGAATAAGTACACTTTAACAATAATGAAGAAATGGATATGTTTTGTGTGTGAGAATTATAATATATAAAAATGACTTAATTATGTATATAAGAAGTCAATATAACAAAATTTTGATCTATATTAAATCATAAAATCAAACGACATTAAATTATAGGCCGAGTACTATGCAATTAGTCAATTTATTTAATTTATATTAATGTATAATTATAAAAAAATATTCAATAAATATATTACTATTTAATGTAAAGCACATCAATATTTTTTAATATATATATATCATATTTATATACAGTAATATATATCTATATATTTAATATATACAATTTAATAACATTGTTTATCATAATTATCTAATTAATAAAATGTTTTATATTTAATATTGTATAATCAATCTATTTTTTATCAATAATTATTTAATTAATAAAATTTTTAATATATTTTTAATAAACACATTTTTTATTTTTTATTTATTTTATTATTTAATTTTATTTCTTGAGACCTTTATCAGGGCTAAAAATGTGTTGATGAAATAAATATTTATCAATGCTAAAAATAAAGCACTGATAAAGGATACCCCATATCAGTGCTAAAAATAAAGTTATGATAAAGGATACACTTTAATAGTGATATAAAGAAAGTGCTGATAGTGGTTCCCTTAATCAGTGCTAACAAACCATTAATAAAAGGTTAAATTTATAAGTGCTTTCTTTAACAGTGATAAATATGCCATTTATAAACTTTTTTTCTACTGTTGATAAATTTCAATTCTATTAAAGGCCTATTTTGTAGTGGTGCAACATTATTTTGGATTTTTTTACACAAAATATCAAGTCCCTTTGATAGCTTGCGTAACATGCAAGAATGAGTTTTACCAAAATATGACATACTGTTAATTTTATTATTAAAATATTATAATGGCTACCACCACGATGTTTAAATGGAAGTTACATATAATATTAACTAAATTATGAAAATATTTTTCCAAAATTTTTATAAAATAAATCATTTTGTTATAAATTAGTATAAGCGAGTGTAAGAACTATTTGAAAATAATGAAATTACTTTTCTATAAAAAACATTTTTCTTTGTACAGAAATTTTTTTATCTCAATAAATTAAACAAACCACTTTTGATTACTTTTTTAATCAAAATTTTAATATTATATATTCAACGAAAATTTTTAATACTCATACAATATATTTTATTGATACAAGAAAGAAATAAATCCAATTTTATGAATATGAAAATGTCTTCTTAAAATAAATTTTCCCGTCGTTTAATGGAGGACATATTTTAAATCTAATTTTTGACAATTTTATATTTTTTATTTAAAAAAACCTAAATTTTTGTATCATAATATAAAAATATATATTGGTTTAATTTGGGGTATTTTTCTGAGAAGTTCCATTTTTAGGATGAATAGTGAAAAACACTAAATTTTTAATCAAAATTGCTTTTTCATATAATTTATTTATATAATAATTTTTTTATTAAATATAGTTTTAAATTATTATTAGATAAATTATATTCCACTTAATAAAATTTAATTCATTGAGAAAAATTTCAAAATTTAATTGGATTTAAAAACATTTCAACCTTTTGGACAATTTTTCATTAAAACCCACATTGCCCTCCCATTAACGAGAGTGATTTTAAATTAATTTCTACCAATTATGTGATTTGAATTTGAAAAAATGAATTAAACAGTTATAATAAGAATAATTTTTAATGTTTACTAATTTCAACTTATTATTATGAAAAGAAATTTTAGTGAAAGAGAATAAATTTAATTTCTGTGATTAAGAGAAAAATTAGCTTAACAAAGGACTAAGACTCAATACTAAAGCGAAAAAAGATCTAAAAAAGTTATAAAATCCAATTTATTTTTATATTTTGACCCAATCCTACTTTATATTTATTGTTTTCGATTATTGTAGCCACATGAAATGATACAATGTGGGTTGAATTCCCTTTTAAAAAATTTACAAGAATGCCACTCCTCCACCACTATAAAAAGGCACTCACCCCTCCCAATTATCCACACCTCTCAAGCTCTTTTTCTCACCGAAAATATGATCAAATATTCTCCCAAAATCATTTAATTAATCATATAATACTATCTTTGTGATGAAATCCAACCAACGATGCACTTTGATTTAAACTAAGTGGAGTTTCCCAAAGAAGAGTTAACATCCTTCCTCAAACTCCTTTTTTTATTTATTTTCACTCCCCACCACATAAAAGAAAAATATTCAATTATTATATAATAACCTCCATATTATAAATATAATGATATGTTGTTATTATATGGGTTATACCTACACTTACACACTATTCTATCTAATGGGTCATGAAAATACTCTATGTGTATATGGCTGACCACCGCCTCATAAGATGATGTTGTTTAATTCTTCTTTACCACCTATCATGGGTGGGAATTATGATGAAAACAATATTTTTATATTATATATATGATATATATGATTTATTTATGATTATAGTTCTATTATATAAAACATACCTTCATTCTTTCCATTTTGTGTAACTACGATAACTTTGTTTGTGGATATTTGGACAACCGCGTTGTTAAAAAGTTATGTTTCATTAAAACATTTTGTGGAATGTATTAAGGATAGGTTATGTAACAACAAGATATTTTATGAGTAAAATTCCTTTTATTTTAATGTCTTATATAAAACAAATGCACCCATTTTTTATTTTTATTATTATTGGGATTAAATGACTATTATGTATCATTACCATTGATAATATAGTCGTTGAACAGTGATCAAATGATTGATATAAATTTAATGTTTTAAAAAAGAATCCTTTCGACACAGAAAAAGGAGTGGTTCGTATCATCTAGTAGACTCAGGCCATACAAATCTCATTTTTCAGATCTCAGAAAGGAGGTAGCATCACTGGTATTTTTTATCGTGACCAAGACCAAACTAAACTTAAACATGTTAGGCTTGAATAGAATCATTTACATGAGATGATCATGTTAATAGAGATTACCACCCAAATGATGTTATCCGAGCTGCCCCAAGAGTCATTCACCAGCACACACCTTACACATAGGTATTAGACGTGTATTATTAGGGGTTATTTAATAAGGTATTAGTTACTTATTGTGTAATTATTTTTATAAATAAAAATCTTATTCAAAAAATTTCTTTATGAAAATAGTCTTTCTCAAAAAGTGGTGAATTTGATAAATTTTATTTTTTGGAAAAAATGGTACTTTCTAGAAATATATAAACTATATTAAACTATGGGTTTTATTAATAATATTATAAAAAATATTCTTATAAATGATTATTATATGAGTTCCTTATCTGTAAATGATTAGGTAATCAGTTTGATAAGAGTTATATTTTTAAATGATAAAACAAAAAATGTATTTTTTGAGAATTTATTTTATGTATTTAATTAGTTGTTTAAATAACTAATATTTTAATAAAATATGTTTATCAAATTAATTTTTTGAACAATAAATGAGTATATAATTTTTATGAAGTCAATGTAATTTTTATTAAGGTTTGAAAACTATTTTTCTCAGACCCCTTGAATTTTCAATAAGTACCAGTCTTCATTTTAAATGTGAAAATTCACATATTTAGAATATTATTTAGATAAAATGAGTTTTATTTTTTGAACCAAGTCATCAAAATAATCTAATGTTGAATTTTTCATAATTTTTTGAAAAAATAGAATATTTGGGTTAAAATTAAATACCATATAAATAAAATATGTGTTTTATGACATCATAATGACCCCAAAATGATGTAATATATACTATAATGGGTATTATATTCCCAATATATGTTTTTTACACTAAAATAATTTGATTTTAGATTTATCTTACATAGTTTATAAAGCCTTAGTGAATCCTCCAAAATATATAATATATTTTATAATTTTAAATTCATCTCTTTAATAATGTGACTAACCTGCACATAATAAAGCATAATATTTTAATATTTTCGCCCATTTTTCTTATAAAATAATTTTTCCACTCCGCGTTTTCAAAAAAATTGGAAAAACCCATGTTAAGGTTGGTGGTTTTGAATATTTAATTATATAGATTCCAAAACCTTTGTTTGTGGAATATTAAAGAATTATCATATTATTTCCAATATAAACCCCCCAAATATCCCACTTCGCTTCACTCAAAATCCTTGGATAACTTCCCTACTCATCCCTCATCTCTCTATAATCCTACCAAGGCTCACAAGTTCTCAAGAAGCCCCTCTTCATGCTCTTGAAGTCACAGACACAAGCAAGGGATTCCTTGCATTCTCATTTTTATTCAAGTTTCATTATGTTTTAATATCATTTCTATTTCAATGAAAAATATTGGGGTATGGTTTTGAACCTCCCACATACTACCCTCATTATTTTTGAATGATTATATACCACCTTATCTCTCATTAATTCCTTCCATGTACACCCATTACCATGCTGAAATTCCATAAGGGTTTTCTCCCTTCTTAATTCCATTCAAGTATTTTGCCATATTAATAATAAAAATAAAATTTCATATGTTGTGATATTATCCTACTACTTTATATTTAATGTATAAATTATTAGATACCCCTTTCTCTCTCACCAACCCAACTTATGAGTTTCCATGTGATGACGTTATGATGCTGAAACTACACCATGATTTTCCAAGCTGAAATCATCGTGTAGTGAATACCATTCCCATTTCTCTATAAAGGGTATTCACCTTTATTAACATATAAATACTGAATGGTAATTACATGTATATATTCCAAATTCCTTAATCATGAAATAAATTATGATTTTTAATAATTCCATGTTATATGATCCACATGCCACACTTATGGATGAAATGAAATGTTTATAATGGTTGTTCCCTAATAGCGCTCCAATGCATTAGGTAACATTTAGTATTAGGATACTCCATGTTCAATGAGGGTATAATCATGATAATTAATTTAAAATGAGGGTTTAATCATGCTAATTTATGTGCATGTAGGGTTTACTCAACCTCATTCTTGTGCAATGAGGGTTTACTCATGCGAAACAATGTGCAATGATCCTTGGCTCATGCTAATATCATGTTGTATATTGTTCCCACATTTCCATGTTAGGATAATTATGATATATCATTACTTTAAGTTCATCTTTCTCCTATGATCCATTGATATTATTATTTATTAACCTGTATTTATTCTTCATTTTAGTCCTTGTTTACTCCATTACTGGGATTTATAGCTCGCTCATTTCTTATATATGTCATCAGGTTATCCCATGTAGTGCTATGTATGAAGGAATGAGTTGGTCATGTCAAAGAAGTTTAAAATAAATATGTTGTATTTCATGTTTTAAGATGTTATATAATGTTCCTAATTTCTAAATACACGAGACCTATCGATCCTTGGAGTTATCTTAATTACAAGTTTATTTCATAAATTATGTTTAAGTGTGTAATAAAGACCAGAGTTGTTTTAGTTGGTATTAGAGGATTTGTTTAGTTCTTTTTGGGATTAGGGTTATAAAACACCAGTGAAAGCCTTAGGTATAATATTCAGTATAAGAAAATAATCCCTAATTTTTGGTGAGTATATAGTAAGTGGTTTATCAAAAAAATAAATACTTTTTCTAGATACGAACAGGTAGAGGTGGCTTTGGCACATATTTATCTAGGGGTAAAACCATAAAACACAACTTTGAGCTATATTCGAACATGACCTGGTTCTCAACAATAGGACTTGCTTTACTCTTGGTTTTACACACCCAGGGGATATGATTTGGTAAATTCATAAACTTAGTATGAACCATTATTAAGGTAATAAAAAAATCTCATAAGTATATACATTAGGAAATAGATCATAGATAACATATATTGAAGACTATAAATTTATAAGTTAAGGAAATCAATGTAATTTATAGGTTATCATTTTTTGTCATTGGATTCCTCTATGTGTTTAATAAACTTAACCCTAACTTTACTTTTATTCTAGCTAATGTCCGGTAATATGAGGACTTGACCTAACAAACGATTTGAAGATTAATGTGATGACTGTTTTAATAAAATGCCCAATTCGATGGGAGTGAGAATCATAAAATATTTCACAATACTCTCTCAGTTAAATCATGTTTCGAATAGAAACATGGGTCAATAGGAACTTCCACCCCCACCCCCACCCCCACAAGAAGGAACTAGCCACAGTCGAGAGCTTCACGAGACAAAGGCCTCCTGGTTGAAATGGATTATATGATCCTTCAATCAGCAAACAATGGATTAACTATACGGAGAAGATCTTTTCCATACATGAATGTTTCGAAAAAGAGAAGGTTCTTCTGGATGCTTATCATATAGAGGGTGAAGCTGATCAATGGTGGCATCGATAAAAAATATGAATCCTAAGGAAGATATCGAGGTGTTGGAATACAAGTATTTCCCGAAAATGTTTATTGAAAAATATTCTCCTCACAACCTCCAACATAAGATGGAAAGGAACTTCCTTTACCTCATGAAAGAAAGAAAATGAATCCATCATAGCGTATGAGGTAAAATTTACAAGGCATTCTAGATAGGCCTACGACTTTGTCATTACCATCAAATACAAGTTTGACCGCTTCTTTGGTGTTCCAATACCTAGCATATGGAATGCCCAAGCAATCCATGATTTTGATAGATATGGAAAAATTGTCCTATGTGCCCTCAAAGTCGAAATGGATATTGAAAAATCTCAGGGGTATCATGGGAATAAGAAGAGGAAATTAGAGATTATTTCTGTTAGTCCGATGGATAAATAAAATGTTTCTAAGAAATACAAGCACACATTTCCCAAAGGTGCAGAAAGAAGCACCCCAAAAACTACCTGAAGGGGATGAGGAAATGCTTTAGGTGTGGAAGAGAAGGGTACCAAGCCATTAATTGCCAATAAGAAGAACCCGCTATTGTGATAGTGGAGAGGAATGCTCCATTCAACCCTCAATGCACTGTTAATTACTTCAACTGCAAAGAACCATAGCACTTTGAAAACTAGTTCCCTAACCCAAGGGGTTTTGTAGGAGATGAACAACTTCCATGGTAGCAAGGAAGAGCTTTTTTCATAACTACCGAGGCAGAAAAACCTGACTGTGTAGTGGTAAAAATTACAATAGTTATTCATTAAATAATAGTGAACAGACTTTTTAATTATAGTTCTATGCATTACTTTATATCCTGAATGTTAAGTAGATTAAACCAAACACCACCAAAATTCAAGTAAGTATAGATGTTAGTGAGAACGAAAAATGGGTCAATTATTGCATCCCATGAATATAATTCATCCCCTATCAGAATTAGTGGATTAAAATTCCCATAGAACCTCATCATACTCCCTCTAGTTGAATTTGATTCAATTTTTGGCATGGATTGGACTTCCTTATAAAGAGACAACATGAATTACTATAGGAGTGAAATCACTCTCCATATGGTGAATTGACCCCCAATTCTTTTCAAGTGCAAGGATCTGGATGGCTCCTCTTTAGCACCATAATACCACGAATTGATATTACTACCCTATGAGAATGTGTGTCTTGCTCAGATGATTGAGTCTAAGGAAGGAACCATCCATCAAGACATTCTTATTGTGAGGGAATTTGCTGATGTGTTTCCAGAGGAATTTTTTAGTCTTCATCCTAGAAGGGATGTTGAATTCTTGAATGATATTATACCTAGGGTGATACTAATATCCAAGAATATGTATAGAATGGTTATTGTGGATCATGAGGAGATAAAGAAATAATAACAGGAGAATTTGGTTAAAGGGTTTAAGTTCCCAAGTACATCACCATGGGCTGCACCAGTCCTCTTCATCAAGCAGAAGTATGGGTCAATATGCCTTTGCATTGAATATCGTGAGCTCGAAAAAATAACGATAAAGAACAAGTATCGTTTTCCATGAATTTATGACTTGTTTGATCAGATAAGTGGAGCATAATACTTCTCTAAGGTAGATCTGTAGTCATGATATGACCAAGTAAGGGAGAAGAATGAGGATATCCCCAAGACTACCTTTTGTACAATGTATGGGCACTATGAATTCATATTAATGACTCTCAGACTCACTAATGCTCCATAAATATTTATTAACATGATGAATTAAGTCTTAATAGATTACCTTGAAGAAATTGTGGTAGTTGTCATAGACAATATTCTAATATACTCTAAAACCAAGGAGGAACATGAGGAATATCTATGAATTTTACTTGAGACCTTTCAAAAGGATAATCTATATACAAATTACAAAAATGTGAGTTCTAGTTGATGGAAGTATCATTCTTGGGAAATATCATCACAAGCAATGGAATATCTACGAATCCCTCCATGAAAAATGAAATTGATGGATAACCGAGGCCAAAATCTGTGATGGATATCTGTCTGTTCATTCAGTTAGCTGGATATTATCAACGATTTGTGAGAAATTTACCACGATTATCAAACCATATTACCAAGAAAACATGGAATAGAGTCATGTTTTCTTGGAATGATGAATGAGAAGAGATATTCATGGATTTAAAAAGGAGTCTTATCATTATGCCCGAGCTCACACTACCCACAAGTGGTGAAATTTTCATTGTATTCAGTGATGCTTAGAAGAAGGGTCTGGGCTGTGTGTTGATGAAAAATTACAAAGTCATTGCCTATGATTCAAGTCAATTGAAATTTCATGAGAAGAACTGTCCAATACCTGATCTAGATTTGGTTTCCGTAATCATTTCTTTGAAAATTTCGTTACATTACCTTTTTGGGGATAACCATGAAATATATAGGGATCCCAAATACATCAAGTATATATTCATAACGAAAAAGTTGAATATGCACCAACAAAGATTGTTAGAGCTTATCAAGGATTATGAATGCTCAATACATTACCACCCTAGGAAAGCAAAGAAGGTGGAGGATACTCAAAGTAAAAATGACCCATAAATTCTATTATTTATGAGAATAGAAATGGATCCAATCTTCTTGGATTTTATGAATATTGACATGGGAATAGTAAATAAAGAAACATCATCAAAACATTCCCAAATGATTTCTCAACCATCTCTTTTAGAAAGGTTAAAGGGTTCTCAAAACAATAATGTGGGAATTCAAACGATTGTGGAAACTATATGAAAAGAGAAGTCCTCAGAGTACAATGTTAATGGATAATAATTGCGATATTTGTGTCTAGAATACATGTTCCATAAAATCAAGAGTTAAAGAATGAAATTTTGGATGAAACACATAGTTTGAATTTATCTATTCAACCAGGAATCAGCAAAATGTATCAAGATATATAAGATAATTATTGGTGGGATAACATGAAGAATGATATCACTGAGTATATATCAAATTGCATGGTATGTCAGAAAGTGAAGGCTGAGAGGTATAGGTCTAAGGGGATGATGCAACCATTACCCATACCAACATGGAAATGGGAGAACATCACCACAGACTTTGTCACTAGAATTCCAAAGACATCTAATGGAAACAATGCTATTTGGGTTTTTGTGGATCATCATAGAATGAATGAACACTTCCTTGAAATTCTTGAAGGTTTTTCATTTGATAAACTGACATGAATATAAATCAGAGAAGAGGTAAGGCTATATGGAGTACCATTATCGATTGTATCCGATCATGATCCAAGATTCACCACTATGTTCTCGAAGAGTATCCAACATGCTCTTAATACTAATTTGAACTTTAGTACATCTTATCATCCTCAAACTAATGGTCAGTCTAAGAAATCTATACAAAAACATGAGGACATGTTGAGAGCATGATCAATGGACTTCAAAAAAGGATGGGATCAACATATTCCTCTTGTTGTGTTCTCTTACAATAGTTTCAACTAAAGCATCAATATGACCCATTCTGAAGCCCTTTATGGGAATAGGTTTAGAACATCAACATGTTGGGATGATGTCGGGGAATTAAAACTCCTAAGTCTATAAATGGTCAAAGAAATGGCGGAGATTGGTAAGACCATATAACATCACATTAAGGATTCTTATCATTGAAAAACGATCTATGTTTATAATCATCGATGAGACCTAGAGATTGATATCAGAGAAATGTTATTCCTCAACATATTAACATTGAAGAGAGTTATGAGATTTGGTGAAAAGGTAATGCATAGTCCAAGGTACATTGGTCCTCGGGAGATCCTAGATCGCATTAGAGCAGTGGCCTATCGACTATGACTCTCACTGAAACTGTCTCAAGTACATGATATATTCCATGTATCACTATTGAAGAAGTACATACCTGGCCCATTCCATTTACTTAATCTAGAGGTGGTACCATTAGAGAATGACCTCTCATATGAAGAGAATCCAGTGAAGATCTTAGATCATAGGGAAAAAGTTCTATGTAATAAGACAATGCCCCTCTTCAAAGTGTTGTGGAGAAACCAGAAGTTTGAAGAGGCAAGGTGGGAACCAGAAGAAGTGATGAGGTAGAGTTACCCTCTTCTGTTTTAGTGTTGGAAAAGCAAATTTCAAGGGAAAATTTTTTAAGGGTGGAATGTTGTATCAAACTGAACTTTTATGAATAAAAATCCCTTTCTATTAATGTCTTATAGAAAACACAAGAACTATATTTTATTCTATTTTTAATTATTCGGTTTGAATGATCAATAAGTATCATTACCGTTGACAATATAGCTATTGAATAGTAATCAAAGGAATGATATAAATTTAATGTTTTTAAAAAGAATCCTTTGAACACAGATAAAGGAGAGGGTGACCTCATCTAGTAGACTCCGATCATACAAAGCTAATTTTTTGATCTTGGAATAAAGGTAGCATCATTTGGATGTTCTCTGAACCAATCCCAATATGAGATTCAACATGTTAAGCTTGAACTAAATCATTTATGTGATATGTTCAAGTTAATAGTGATGACCACCCGGGCGAAGTTATCCGAGCCACCCCAAGAGTCTTTCACCATCACACACCTTACCCTTAGGTCTTATGTGGGTGTCATAAGGGGTTATGTAACAAAGAATTAGTTACTTTTTGTGTAATCCGTTTTATAAATAATAGTTATATTCCATCAATTCCTTTATGAAAATAGTCTCTCTTAAAAGGTGATGAATTTGATAAATTGTCTTTTCAGGTAAAAATTAAACTTTTGAGAAATATATAAATTATATTAAACCATGGTTTTTAATATTAATATTATAAAAAAATTGTTATAAATTATGATTCTATCATTTCTTTATCTGTAAATGACTAGGTAATTAGTTTGATAAGAGTTATATTTTTTATGTGATAAAACAGAAAATGTATTTTTAATGAATTGATTTTAAAGAATTAATGAATTTTTGAAATAATTAATATTTTAATAAAATTTTATTATCAAATTAATTTTAGGAATAATAAATGAGTATATAATTTTTATAAAGTCAACTGTAACTTTTATAAATGTTTGAAAACTATTTTTGTCAAAACCCTTGAATTTTGAATAAATGTCAGTTTTCATTTTAAAAGAAAAAATTCACCAAATTAGAAAATTATTTAGAAAAAATGATTATTATTTTTGGAATAATTATTTAATGATTATCCAACATTGAATATTTCAAAATTTTCTGAGACAAATTTTTTGGTAAAAATTAAATACCATATAAATAAAATATGTTTTCTCATATCATAATGACCCCAAAATGATGAAATGAATACTATAATGGGTATTATCGGCAAAATAAAAGTTTTAACAATTAAATAATGTGATTTTATATTTGTTTTGCTTATTTTATAAAGCCTTAGTGAATCCTATAAAATGTATAATATATTTTATGATTTTAAAATCATCTCCTTAATAATGTGACTAACCTCCACATAATAAAGGATAATATTTTAATATTTTATTCCATTGGCCTTATAAAATAATTATTTACACTCAAATATGGAAAACCCCTAATCAAAAATCAGGGTAATGTTGGTGGTTTTGAATATATAATTATATAGATTCCAAAACCTATGTTTGTAGAATATTAAAGAATTCCCCTCTAATTTCTTATATAAACCCACCCAAGATCCCATTTATATCCACTAAAAATTCATTTATAAAGTTCCTACTCTTACCTCATATCTCTAGAATCCTCCCAAGGAACCCTAAGCTCTCAAGAAGCCCCTCTTCAAACTCTCGAAGTCACACACTCAAGTATATAATTCCATCATTTTTCATTTTTATCCATGTTTATTTATGTTGTAATACACTTTTTCATACAATTAAAAATGCTGGGGTATTATTTCACACCTCCCACATACTACCCTCCTAATTTTTGAATGATGATATAAAACCTTTTCTCTCATCAATTCCTTCAATGTACACTCATTACCATGGCGAAATTCCCTAAGGGATTTATCTGTTTTAATTTCCATTCAAGTATTTGTCCCATATTACGCTTTTAAATTTAATTTCATATATTGGGTTATTATCTTCTTACTTTATATTCAATGTATACATTATTAGATATACCTTTCTCTCTCACTAACCCAACTTATGAATTTCTATATGAGGACATTATGATGTTGAAACCGTACCGCTATTTTCCATGCCAAAATCATCGTGTAGTGAATACCATACCCATTTCTCTATCAAGGGAATTAACCTTTATAAACACACACACACACAGATATATATATATATATATTGACTTTTTACTTTCATGTATGCATTTCCCATTCCTAAATCATGTAATAACTTATGATTTTGAATGATTCCAAGTTATATGATCCACGTGTCACACTTATGCATGAAATGAAATACTTATAAAGGGTGAGCCCTAATAGTGCTCCAATTAATTGGGTAAAGTTTAGTATAATGATAATCAATGTTTAATTAGGGACTAATAATTATAATTCATGTGAAATGTGGGTTTAATCATAATAATTCATCTATAATGAGGGTTTACTCATGCCAATCCTGGTGTAATGATCCATGGATCCTGCTAATATCATGTTGTATGTTGTTGCCACATTTCCATGTTTTGATAATAATGATGTATAATTACTTTATGTTCATGTTTATCTTATTATACATTGATATTTCTATTTCCAAACATATATTGTTTTCTTCATGTTATTCTTTGTTTACTCACTTACTGGGCTTTATAGACCACCCCTTCTTTATGTATGTCCCCAGGTTATCCCATGCAGTTTTAAGTACGAAGGAATGAGTTTTTCATGTCAAAGAAGTTTGAAATAAAGATGTTTTATTTCATTTTTTAAGTTGTTATTTAATGTTACTAATTTACCAAGACACTATACCTCTCGATCCTCAGAGTTTTTTTTACGTACATGTTTATGTAATAAATCACGTTTACGTGTGTAATAAAGAGTAGGGTTATTATAGGTTAAGTTAACATATATGATATGTATGACTTAATAATTATACTATAATTATAATATATATATATATATATATTATTGACTTTATCTCTTTCAATATGACATTAAAACAGTATCAATTTTCATTCATACGTAAGACCTACCATCTCCATGAATGGAGTATTCTATCTAATATTTATATATTTTTAGATTATTATAAATATTTAAATAATGATTATATATGTAATTATAAATTTTTTTACATTATTTTAAGATTTAAATTTTTATCTATGTAGGATTATCAATAATAACAAGTCAAAATATATATGAAAAAAAGCAGATATTAACTAAAATGTAATATTAATAAGGGGTTGTGAATGAATAATCAATCTAAAGTCATAAGAAAATAATATATGGTATAAGATATAATAATATTGTTTTTTGGTCGTTTTATAATAAAAATATATTTATTTTATAGGATGTTTAAAATTTATAAAGAAATTCAAAACTTAAGGTAAGGGTTTTCTCATTGCACTTTTGTTTCTATGAGACTTATACCTTATTCACCACACATTTATTTTTTGTAGTGTATATACTACCTAGGAATATATTATCTGATTTTATACTTATATTTAAGGCTATTTACATCTCCATTTTATGATATTTCCTTAATGTGGTTTATGTTTCAAAAGTTACCAAACCTGTAATGTAATTTTGTCATAATTTTGTTTCTTTGAAAGAAATTCCATGTTATTCACCTATATTCTTCTATGAGGTGTATAAAAATCCATTTTACATGTAATATAATTATTTAACTTCTTTAAATGGTTTTTACGCTTTATTTAATTTAATTTTATTACATGGGGAGATTGATTCAAAGTTACCAAGTGGTAAGAGGTTATTGCAACAATCTCACCGTTTATCAAGATTATTTATGATTATGCATTAATTGATGAAGCCTTATGATCTATATTTCAAGAACAATCATTAATTATCTTATCCTTTGGTTTGTCTTGATATCTTCATGTATTATTACAATTTTTCCAAACTTTGGTACTCATGATAATTAAGGAAGTGATTTTAAAGAAAATTGGGCTTTATCTACCTATTTGGTTGAAAATCTATGCTCCTCAAAAACATGTTTTCTAAAAAAATGTTTAAAAATTATATAATATTATCCAATTATATTTGAAAAACATTTTACCCATGTATTATCTATTTAAAAAAATTTCTTTAAAATGGAATCTTCTAGTTGTTTATTGATCGAGGCACTTTTCTAAACATATTACATCACAAAAGGAATGTTCAAAAGGCTTGGATTTATCTTTCATCTTGGCCTTCAATCCTTTTAATATTAATTTGAATGTTTAAAATATTCCTTTCTAAGAAAAATTTACTTCCTAATATTCTATCAATTCATTTTTAAAGTTATTTTAAATTATTTTTTAAAAAAATGTGTTCTATTTAGAATGTATTAAAAATAATTTTCAAATATTCATTTATATGTTTTCAAAAGGTTATTTTCAAATAAAAATATTTTAATGATTTAAATTCTTATTTTATAATTTTTAAATTATTTTCAAAGAAATATGTTTTTAAAAATGATTTAAAGTTTTCATTATATTTTTTCAACATATTTTATAGAATTTTTTTCCAAAACATATTCATGAATGTTTCATAACTTTTCAATGAAAATTGTTTTCAAAATGTTTTCACGATTCTGTTATAAGTTTTCAAAGAGAAAGGATTTAAAAAAGTTATCAAGATTACATTATATGTTTTTTGGGTTATTTTCAAGGAAAATGGTTTTCAAAATGTTTTATGTTTTAAGTATTATTTTAAAATAAGAGGGATATTTTTTACAAGAAATTATTTTAAAATATTTCACAAAAATTATGTTCTATATAAGATGACATCCATTATTGTTAATCATGAATTTATATGGAGATTGATCAAATTTTTCCATTTATATTCTGTCTCACAATGGTTTTTTGTGTCGCATGATGTTTATGAAACTTGTTCCCCTTTCACAGGTAATATGTTAATAAAACCGTTTCTATTTCAGGGTTTCTGTGTTTTTGAAACCGATTTCTCATTCATGGGCTATATCTTTATGGAACACAATTAAAATTTATGGGATATATTTTTATAATACCTGCTTATTCTAAGAGGGTATTTTTTGATAAATTATTACAAAACCAATCTATTTTATAAAGGTTATGATATGATTACTTGTATTTGATTCCAATTTCATTTAATGGGTTATGATATGATAGTTTATGGTCTTGTGGAACATGTATGTATGATTTAATTATGAGATTTATGGGACCTATATCTCCCTCCAAGGCATTGAGTAAAGATTTATATCTCATGAGATAGACAAGGAAATAATGGGGAGTGAACTAAGTTCAGTAAAGGACTTTTTTAGCTAAGATGGTCTTGAGAGTGAACCTTGAATAATAATATGGTCATGGGAGTGATCTATGACTACCATGATGGTATGGGGAGTGAAACCATACTACTAAGATGGACTTTTAAGTGACAAATTTACTAATATGGAAATAATTTTATATGATTATGTTTCTACCAAAAATTATATACTTTATTCCTATGTTATAGTCTCATGTTTTATGATCTTGATTCCATTATGATTCATGTCTTGTTAACTGCCAATATTTCTTCCATGAATCATGTATATGATCTCAAATATACATGGTATGATCTTCAAATGTTATTCTCATGTTCTCATACCCTTATGTTCATGTTATTATTATGTAACTATTTTTTACCCTTACTAATTATTTTAGATAACTCCTTCTTATGTTTCCTTTCCCCAGGGTATGAAGAAAGTTTTTAAGTAGAATTGGTAAAGGGGAATATCGTTTTGGGAGACATTAAAGATCTTTTACTGAGTTATAAGATTGTGTTCCAGGTTCCAAAGACACTAAACTATAATAGTTTTTAGGCATGTATTTTTGTAATGCTAAAAATATTCATCTAAATTAGTGTAATATCCACATATGTTAAGCCTAGGTTGCTATAGTTTTTATCAAAAGAAAGGTTTAGTTATTCTTTAGAAAATGGGGTCAGAAAACCTTGGTGAGATCTTTAGGTATATTTATAAGGATATATATAGGGATGACTCTAAGGGAAGACCTAAAGTGTTATAGATTAAAATTTTGGAGTCATTATTTATGCATCCTATAAGTAATTTTTTAGGATTATGTGGATTTACGATATGATAAGAGTTTCTCATAATATGATTTCAGGTTTTATTCAATGGAGATAACCATAAGAAAATTGTTTAAGATTTAATCATATGTAATATTTTGTGATTATGAGCAATGAAATTGGATAATTACTATAGGGAATGATATTTCGATTATACCAAATCACCTATCATGATATATTATTAACAATGTGAACTTTGGTGATATTCATAACACACCAAATAAAAGGTAAATGGACATTTATAAATGTTGAAGTGGTAAGGAGAATAGAGGAAAGAATATTCATCTTACTACATGTCAAGAATAAGGGAACAAGAACCTTAAGGAATACCTCAAAGGGAAGGGAATATATTATTTATGTGGGAAAAGGGTCATGGATTGAGGAATTGTAATGGATTTTGACATCTTATCTATGGAGAACATGGGAATTACCAAACTCAATTACCCAACCTAGGAATTTACTTCTAAACTAATGAAGGAGATATTACATGCCTATCATTGATGAATAAGGATTAAAGTGTTAATGTATTTGGATCCAAGAATTATGGAATATATAAGGATTGTTCAGTCTATGTTTTCTATGCTAGGTATTTACAAGAATATTTTGAATGGTTCTAATGAACTAGAATAGGGATTTCATGGAATGGTTTAATTTTGAATAAGGGAATATAACCTAATACATTCTATATGTTATGATAATGATGTTTGGATAATGATTTTTTTGATGTGAATAAGTATAATGAACGGAGCCAATTACATTGGAACAAATTGAGGATTTGAATGAAAAAGTGGTTTTTGCTACCATGGAGGGAGTTTATATCATTTTTTGATATAAGGAATATATTCAATAAACCATAGAATAATGAAACATGCATGTTTTACTTAAGGATTTAGGGTAATTCATGTTATTAACATTTTTAAGAGAATACATGATGAAGGTATTCACATGTTTGGTATGTGATAAATAAGAGCTACTTTATGATATATAGAGGAATAATGTTAAGCTGATTTTTAGAAATTTTTTAACCATATTTATAATGTTTTGGATTTTCATATTTTTTTAGGGCTATAAGGTTAACTATATAATGAAATTTTAAGTTAAATTTAAGATGTTTTTTTTGATATTAATGTATTATCTCGCCATATGAGAATTTTTGCTTGTAGAATAACCTGTGCTAATAATATTTTCTATGATGCTAACTAAGGATAGATGGAATGTCTTATCTTTCTACCTCATGATCTTTTATAACATTAAGATTGAAAAATTCACCTTCATTTATTAGAGTAAGGGATGAATTGGAAATCGAGAAAGGAAATACCAAAGGGTAAGATTGTTTATATGAAAAGGAATTAAATCAAGTAATTATATTTCATTTTGTTCATAGATATTACTATAATTACTCTACTATAGGAAAAGAATTTTGAAAAATATTCATTCTAATACCTTCATTTATGTTGAACTAATGGTCTTATAAATCATCATAGATTTATGGTTTTCATGTCATTAACTTTCCATTGATCATTCTCTTGGTTATGATAAATTATCATTATCAATCTCTATAGTTATTATTTCTTTTCTTCCATTTCTAATCTTCACTCACAACCTATGTTCTCCAATGTAGATACCTATCTATGTGTTATATTGGGTGACCATTATACTTTCAACATTTCTTTTTAAATTTTGTTTTAGTATTCATTTTTATGATGTGTGTTTCTATAAAAGGAACATTCAAGTATGATAACATGGATAACCGATAAGAATTTTGAGGGAAAAAATAATTTTATGGGGGTAGAATCTAACGAATTGAAATTTGGTGAAATATTTTTTTTAAAATTAATCTAATTTTTTTTATATTTTTAATTTTACGCAACTTTGAATAAAGAATTTTTTAAAAAAAGCACTATGTTTGGATTTTATTACACACAAAACCAAGTTATGTTTGTCACACCCGGTTTTCCATTTTCATCATTTTTTTCAGATCACTTTCAGATCTTGATTTTCCTCTTGTGTTCTTAGTGTGATGGGTTATAATTTTGAGGTTTTTCTTTGTTTAGTTTTGATTCTATGGTTATTCCCCGATTTTCTCATGAGTTTTTTGAAGAAAATTTTATTTTTGAGAATGGTACTATCCTGGTAATGGTTGGAGCATGATTTGGTAAACCATGAATCCTTATCTAGGTAACCATATAGATTATGTGTGGGTGGAAGTGGGATGGTTTATGACTTGGGAATGTTTTTTCAAACCATTCAGAAAGCTGAAAAGGAGGATATATCATGAGACACTATAATTTGGCATGTTTGATGCATTATTTTCAATTTTTTTGTCCAATCCATTCAGGTGACTAGGTGTACCCAGTAAAGGGCACATAGTTGGCACACACTTTGGTAAATTGTGTGGCCAAGCCATGTGAGTTTCCAAGATCTTAATTTTTTTACAAATTATTAAACTAACCTATAAGGATTTTAACCAAAAATTCCTCCCCTATTATTTTATGTCTTCATGTGACCTAATGGGAGACCTGATATTTCTCTATACTCCTCTAGTCCTATCCCATGGTGTGAATCTAGGGTTTCTTCATGGTTTCGGTCTAGATATTAAAGGTACTTCCCCTTCTCCCTTCTACCTCTTCCTTCTCCTTCCACTTTCCTTAGAGTTCTTCTCATCCTATAGTATCTTATAAAAAGGGTTCATGTTTTCCATTAGCTTATGTTAGGGTTTTTTTCTTGTTTAGGGTTTATCGTGGTAGATCATGTGTCTTGGAACCTTCATAAGGTAATTGCGGGTGTGCATTATTGAAGCACTGGGGATTTTAGGTATATTTTCATTTCCACTTGCCTTTATAATTTATAATTCACTGGTATCATTCTTTTGACATTTCCTTTATATACTAAGAAATGATTTTTGAAATTTTAAATTTTTATTTGAGTGAAAATTAGTGGTTTTTCCCTTGTTATGTGATAAATGGCATCGTTTATTTAATTATCATACTCTAAGTGTTCGGTTAAATGCTCCGTTGTCTCTTTCATGTTCTTTATGAAATCTAAATAATGGTTCATATTTTTGAATATATTTATGATATATGAAATGATGATTTTTGGTTCCTCAAATGGGAGTTTAAATTGGTTTTGAATTTTAAGGAATGGTTTATTTGAATTTTATGAATGGTTTGGAATATGGTGGTGGATAATGGCCCATATGGAATTTTTATATAAATTTGTTATCCTAAAAGTGTAATGAAAATATTTAAAATAGATTTGTAAAATTATTTTGAAATAGGTAATGGTTTATATACACCTCCTTTAAATGGTTATTTGGTTCGTTGATAAATAATGGTTTTGTGAAAGAAGATTGAGGCATGTCTGGAAATTTGATGAAAGAAGTGAAAATTATTATTATGAAAACCATCCTTGGATAATCTTCTTGAATTTTTTCTGTTAAATGGATGGGATTTCCTCATTGTAGAATCATTATGATCCATCTATTTCATGAGGAATGGGAGATCCTCAATGTGGATGCCTTTGTGATCAATGAGTTGTATATAAATAAATTTAACATTGGGATGAGTCAAGTAATGCATCTTGTGATGATTACTATATATGCATATCTGATTTGATGATCAGTTAGAATCGGTTGGCTCACCCATTTCATTATATCTTTCCCTGATGAACCTGTCATATCTATTCAGTTTTTTGAGAATGATTTTTTCACTACTTTGGTTACACACTAGATAGTGGCCCATAACAGGTGATATTTTGTTATTATTGCTATTAGATTGGGCCCCTCAGTCTTTACCATATAGTGTGTGACCGATAGTGTTAGGTATATTTTATTTCATTGAGTGAGTCTTCCTTTCTAGTACGAGTCAATATGTATTAGTATGTTTTGGATTATTCAAGATCTCCAAGGTTCCTCCCATGTCCATTAGAACATAGTAATTTTTGGTGGATAATTGAGATTCATGGTGAGTTGTTTGGTTAATCTTTAATGATATTTTCCATTTCCCTCAATTTTTTTATTTTTGTGGTGTTCTATTGTGTTGTTCACTTATTTAGAAATTGATCTATTAGTATTTAATGGTTTTTGGAAAAAAACATTTATTAAAAATATATATACACTATTGTTCTGGTTTGAAATGAAAGCATCACTTTCCTCCTTGAAAATGTGAATGGTTACTTCTTGGAAATGAATTTGGTTTTGGAAATGAAAAAGGAAAATAAAACCTGGTTTTTTAAAGTGAAAAATTTCTAGAAAATATTTCTTTTATATATTTTATTTAAAACTCGATGTTGATGTTTATTTTATTTTTAAAAAGGTTCTTTGGGAATAGATTTTTATGGAATAGCTATTGAGTTTTAATAATCATGGATTTTTCCTTTCTTTTTTTAGATAGTTGTGAAGGACCAAAATGGTATTTATCCCCATGGAGAAGGTTGGTGTTGGTGTTGGAGAGTGACCCTCATTATCACATTGAGGCATTTTTATCGTCTTCTTTGATTTGGTTGGTTGTTCAGTTTTGTTGTACCTTCCTGGTTTTGTATAATATATGTTTAGTTATCATATCTGTATATTATTTGGGATTTTTTATCTTTCCACTATTATGTTTATTTATATATTTATATTGAAATCATTACCTTTTCTGTCTATTCATGCTGGGTAGTATTTTCCAGCCTATGTGGATCAGGAACTCCCTTCAGGACTTATCATAGACCAGATCAGGTGACCAGTTCATGGTCGACCCGAGTTGGTTCAGATCAAAATAGTATTATATGAGGCTGGTCCTTTAGGGGACATATCTACCAGTGTGACCTTTGTTATTTGTTTTGTTAATGTAGATCAAATATTTGGACTTTTAGGACTCGGGAGGTAGGAATGAGAAGGACGTCATGAATCCTTTCTCATTCATATAGTCAATTTTCCCTAGGATGTCTAGTTTTTTTGGTTTCTTTTATTTCTTCTATATTGTTTTGTGTTTGGGATATGAAAAGGGAGTTGGAATGGTGGTCTCAGTGAGCTTAAATTTCCTAGAAATCCATGTGAATCTGAGGACGTGGTCTTAGAAGATATTCAGGGATGTTGGTTTGTTTGGCATATGGATTCAAACATTATGGCCATGTCCTCCATCCACACTAGTTCGTCTTGGGAGTTGTTTGAGTTCCTTGTGATTTTTAATTTTTTTGGAACTCTTGCTTTGTAATTTTGAAAAATGGATTTTGAAATTGAAATGGTTTCGTTTTGGGAATATAAAAAAGGAATTTTCAGTTTTATTTTTATGAAAAATCATAGAAAGGAAAAAAATATGTTTTATAAATTATTTTAAATGGAAATTAATGGGTTTTTAATCTAATAATTTTGATGGAATGAGATTTTATGGCTGTTGAAAATGTTTAGAATGGTATGAATTGAGATTAAGAATAGAATAAAATACATTTATATGTGATGTTTGAAAATGGTTTTTGATTGATGGGTGCTGATATTTTGATAAGATTTATAAATATTTAAAATTTGAAGGGGGTTGATATTTTAAAAACATGGGTGGAGTGTTTTGATTTGGAGAATAGAAATTTTCTATTTCTATAATTGTTATCTCCTTGGGTTCTCACAAGCATGCATGTGTGTGGAAAGTGGTTAGATGATGATGTGGATGGATGAGTTCCTAGTAAAAATGTGTTGATGGTGTCTGGGGAGGAATTAGAATGTGTATGTGAATGAGAATTTGTGGAATACCATTGGTGATTTTGCAACACACCATGATTTTTTTTTCCGTTTGAAAGAGTTTTTAAAATAAAATTTCTGATGTTTGATAGACAGTGGTTATGAAGTCCTTTTATTGTGATTTGAAAGTGGTTTTTATATACTTCTTTTAGTTTAAAAAATACTATTGATGAGTTGGTTTTAATTTACCATTGTCTTACTTATTTTCATGACTCCCCCCATAGATATTCTATGGATGTTTGAGGTGTAGCAAGATACAGTTCCCCATTAGAAGGATTTCTAGTCGACCAACCTAATTATTTTTGTTCATGAGATCCGAAAGATAAATCTACATATCTTTTATGGACAAACTGATCCTATCAAAGAAGAAAAGTTGATATAGATGATCGAAGGGATGTTTAGCCTCATATAGTTTCCTAAGTCCATAAAGGTAAGTTTGTCTACCTTTATACTTGATGGACTGACATGGAAGTTGTGGAGGTAGGCCTCTTAGATAAAGGCTTTGGAGGATTTACCATGGATTTCTTTAAGGATTCATTCATTTGATACTAATTCTAAGAGTTGATGAAGTTAAGGTAGGGAATGGAGTTGTTTTGTCTGTAATAGAGTGATGGGTTTGTGTTGGAGTACTATGGCCAGTTTTTGGACCCAGATTTATTTGATCCATGGTATACTGTAGATGATTTCTCCAAGGCACATGATTTTTAGTGTGGGAATCATCTTGATTTGAATTTGAAGGTATCAGAGTTCAATATAAAATTTAATGAAGATGTGGTAATTAAATCCATCCGTGTTGAAGCTGTGATGGCGGGAGTGCTTGAGGAAGTCTTACCTCTTTTATTTCCAATAAGTGGTGAAGGGAATTCTAGTAAGAATGTTAGGAAACCACCTGAAGCTGTTGGTGTTAGTTGTGGGATTAAAATACCTCAAAATATTTCATCAGCTTCTTCTTGTTTTGGAATTATTCTATTTCATAAGTGTGGAAATACACATCATAAGAAGTTTCTTTTTCCGAGCGAAAAAAATTTCAAGCTTTTGGGTGCCTAGGACACTATTAATAGTTTTTTCTAGGTGTTTCTAGGATGTTATGTGGATACAGTTCGTAAGAGTAGAGTTATGTTATAGAATCAAAGTATGTCATTTTATGTGCGTGCCTCTTTAGTTGTAACAGTTGTTTCCATTGGTGTCTGGAAGTGTTATTTTCAATTTAATTTGTATGATTGGGTTTTTTGGATCTCCTAATAACTACTTTTTTAATGAAAGTGTGTTTTTATTTTGTAAATTCCATATCTTTATGTTCTTAGTGGTGGTGTTTTCAGTGTGAGTATCATATATGTACCTATTTGGGAGAAGTTATTTGTTGAAGAAAAAAATTTCTAAGGTGTGTTGTGATTATTAGATCATGACTATGGAATGATAAATGATTCAAACATTAGGTCTCCAACCATAGACCCTTGAGTAAATATTTTCAGGCACTTTGGAAACTGCCAATGAAGTGTAAATCCTTATTTTAGTTTTTTTTCCTTCATCAAGGAGTACGTAGTGTTTATGATCTTATTGTAGTTTTCCTAATCAATGTTTAATTTATAATTGGATTGAATTTCTCTCAGTAGGGACCCTTGTTGTGGGTTTGTATTGGATTAATTAGAATGTTTTAGTGTTAAAATGCATTATCAGTTCTAGATAGTAGGTTCTTAATGTCGGGGAGACCCATCACGAGTCTCATTGTGGTTTCTTGTTGTTTTGGTTAGTGTTAGCTGATTCTTAATGGCGGGGTGTCCATTACAGCTTCTCATGTGGAGAAATTGGTTTAGTTTTGTTTTGGTGTTGGTTTGGTATGAAGTGGATTATTTGATGTTGTTGATTTTGAGTTCAATTTGGTTTGGATGAACTTTGGGGTTTTAGAGAGTGTGTGCAATGTTTTTTTTGAGGCATGGTTGTGGTGATCATGGATAAGGATTCCCATTATTTCTTGGGAAGTGGTTTCAGTTTTTTGTTTTTTTTGGGAAAGAGGTGTAAATTCTATATGGAATTGTTTGAAATGTATTGTTCAATAGGTTGGATTATGAAGCTATGATAATCCATAGAATTTGACAGATAAACTAGAAATGTTGATGATTTCTGGGAAAGGAAAGTGTTAATGGTGGGGATAATTATCACTCCCAGTTTTCCATTTTCATCATTTGTTTCGGTTCACATTCAAATCATTGTTTTCCTCTTGAAATTCATGTGTGAAGGGTTCTAATTTTTGAGGTGTTTCCTTGTTTAGTTTTTAACCCATGGTTGTTCCTTATTTTTATCGTGAGTTTTATGAAGAAAAGTTATGTTTTGAGCTTGGTAGTAGACTGCACATGGTCATTTCACTGCTTAGAAAACATTGTGGTCTTCCCTATGTAACAGTGTGACTTAAGTGTTTGTGGAAAAGGCATGGCGCATGACTTGCGCACAATTTTTCAAACCTTACAGAAAAGCGTGTGGGGAGGTTATGTCTCAGAATAGAGGTTATTCGTAAGATTGGGAAACATTTTAAAAACTATGTATCAAAACCATGAATGTGTTCATGTGTCTCTATTACGGGAATCATGATTGGTGTACAGTTTGGTAAACCATGCAGCCAAACCATGTGAGCTGCCCTGATAATAAAATTTGTAAATATTTTAAACTATTGTCCCATGATTTTTAAAACAAAATGTCTCCCCTCTTATTGTCTTGGTTCGTGTAACCCAAAGAAATCTCTTAACTTACTCTCCAAGACTACACACCTCTCCCATGGCGTGGATATAATTTTTCTTCAATGTTTAATGCTATATCTTCAAGGTATTTCTCCTCATCTCTTCTCCCTCTTCCTTCCCCTTCCACTTTTGTGTGAGTTATACTTCTCCTATGGTATCCAAGACCAAGGTTTCATGTTTTCCCTTGGTTTATGATGGGTTTATTTTCACTTTTTGGGTTTATCTTGGTAGGTATTGTCTCTTGGAACCTACATAATGTGTTTTTGGGTGTGCGTTGTTGAAGCGCCATGGATTTTAGGTAGGTTTTCTTTTTTACATGCCTTTATAATTTATGATTCATTGGTTTAAATATTTTCACAGCTCCCAAATATGATATGTAATTATATTCTAACATTTAAATGCTTATTTAGTGTGAAAATTAGTGATTTCTCCTTAATTATTTGATAAATGACATCGTTTGGTTAAATATTGCACACTAAGTTTTTGATGTAATTCCTGGTGGCTTATTAATGTGAATTCTGATTTCTAAAAAGTGTTTTGGATGTTGGAAAATATTTATTATATATGAAATAATGATTTGGGTACCTCATGTGTGTTTTCAAAGTGGTTTGAAATTTAATAGAATGGTGTATTTGGATTTTAATAATGGTCTAGCATGTGGCAGTGGAAAATGGCATGTTTGACATTTTTATAATAATATATACGCTTAAAAGTTTGATTATAATGTTTAAAAGATATTTTCAAAATTATTTTGAAATGCAGAATTGTGTGTCTACACTTACAATAAAGGGTGATTTGGTTCTATGATAAATAATGGTTTTGTGATAGGAGCTTGAGGCCTACATGGAATTTTGATGAATGTAGTGGAAATGATTATTGTGATAACACTCCACTGATAATATTCATTACTTATTTATATTAAACGAATGAGATGTCCTCACTATGGAATCCTCTTGATCCATTTACATTGTATAAAATGGGATATCATCAGTGTGGAATCATTTGTGGTCAATCAGTTCTATGGAATGATATTGATCCTCAGCATGACTCGGGTGATGCTTGTTGGGTTGATCACTATATATGTGTATGTGATTTGATACTCAATTGGAATCAATTTTCTAAACATATTATTTACATATAGACTTGGAGAACCTAGATTAGCTATTGAATTTTCCTAGAATGATTTTGGCACTTGTTATGTTACACACTAGATACTGGACCATAACAGGTGGATATTTTTTTATTATTTATATGGGATTGGGACCCTCAAACTATACTATATGGGGTGTGGCCAATTTTGTTAGGGAGATTTTATTTCATCGAGTAACACATTATTTATAGGATGGGATTACATGGATTAGTATGTTCTTTATTATTCATGTACTCATAGGTTCCTCCCATGTCCACTAGAATATAGTTACTTATGGTGATAATTAAGATGAATGGTTGTTTGGTTGGTTATAATTTCATGATATTTTCCATTTCCCTCACATTGAGATTATTATGGTGTTCTCATGAATGGTGTAATTAATTGTAATGTGATGTGTTTGTCTTCAATGGTTTATGGGAAACTGTATTCTCTTAGAAATTTCTACATTCTATTGTTCCGGTTTTAAATTAAAGCATCACTTTCCTCCTTGAAAATGTAAATGGTTTTTCTTGGAAAGGAAATTGTTTTCAATAATGAGAAAGGGAAATTTACCATGATTTATTTTAAAGTAAAAAATTTGTATAAAAGTTTACTTTTATATATTGTATTTCTAACATGATGTAGATAGTTATTTTATATTAGAGGAGGTGAATTAGTAATAGATTGTTCCGGAATGCCTACCGAGTTTAAATAATCACACCTATACTATTTCATTTTTATATCTTGTGGTGTAGGTGTATTTTAGTATTGATCACCAGTGGTGATGGTTGGTCTTGGTGTTGGAGAGATACCATTGAGGTCACGCGGATGCATTTTGGTAGTATTGTTCAGTTGGGTTAGTTGTTCAATTTTGTTGTACCTTTCCAATTTTTTATAAAAGATGTTCAGTTTGGATATCTATATGTTATTTGGGCTGATCTATTATATTTTCATAGTTTTATTTATTTATTTTTTGATAAATTGTTATTTTGTCTCTCTATTAATTCCTGACATTAGTTTCCAACCCATGGGGATTGGGAATGCCCTTCGGGCCTTATCACAAACTGACTCGTGTGGCAGGTTTGGGGTCGACCTAGGTCACTTTTTGGTGACATTATGATACATGAAAAACTTATATTATCTTTCTCTATATAGAAAAATATGTTGTATTATTTTACACACATTACCGTGTCCCTTTTATATCTTACATAACACATAAGGTTGAGTTTTACCAAATTATAATAAACTGTTAATATTATTAGTAAAATGTCATTATAGCTCCCACCTAGCTGTTGGAATGGAATTTATGAATATGATTAATTAAATTATTAAAATATGATTTACACATGTGTATAAAATTAATCCTTTGGTTATCAATTAGTATATTTGAATATAATAACTATTTTAAAATAAAGAAATTAGTTTTCTATGAAATTTTTATTCTATGTACAAACACAGTTTTCTCTCAATAAATTATAAAACCCTCTTTTGAATAATTTATTCAATAAAATTTTTATATGTTATATTCAACAAATATTTTTGATACTCATCCAATAGATATGATAGGTATAAGATAAGAATAAATATAATTTATAAATAAGAGACATATTTTTCTAAAAGGAAATTTAACCACCATTTAACAGAGGGCCCATTTTAAATATAATTTTTGAAACAAATATAATTTTTATTTGATAATATATACATTAATTTTAGAATTATAATATCAAAATTTACTTTCAATGATTTTTTAGTAGAAGTTTCATTTTTTAAGAATAGTTAAAAACACTAAAATTTAATACAAAACTATTTATTCATCTAATTTATTTATATTGCTAAATTAAGCTTTAGTTTGGTTTTTAAAGATAATTAGAGAAATTATAAATCACGTAATGTAATTTAGGTATTTATAACCAATTTTATAATGAAATTGGATATAAAGACATGTAAATCTTTTGGACATTTTTTCCTTAAAACACACATTATCGTCCCGTTAGTAGAAGTAATTATAAATTAATTTATTCCACTTATGTGATTAGAATTTGTAAAAATGGAAAAAATATTTCTAATAATAATATTTTCTAATTTATAATAAGTTAAACTTATTTCTTTACAAAAAATATTAGTGAATGCAATTAAAATTAATAACAACGATTAAGAGAAAAATTAGCTTAACAAAGGGATAAGCCTTAAAATTAAATCCCAAAAATACAAATAAACTTGTAAAAAAGATATTTTATTTTCATATTTATAACATATCCTACTATGTATATATTTTGGACCACTATTGGAGAGAATTTATATGGGAAGAACGTGTGTGGAATTCCCTTTCCAAAATTTACGTGAATACCACTCCTCCTACACTATAAAAAGGCACTACCCCAACCACTTGTTCACAACTATAAAGCCCTTTGGATCACCAAAAATCTTCTAAAATAATCTTCCAAAATCCATCCCTTCATCATATAATCATCCATTTGGGAATAATTCTGACCAAGTAATCTCTTCGGTGGAAACTAAGAGGAGTTACCCAAAGAAGTGGTAACATCCTTCCCCAAGATCCTTTGTTTTATTTTAATTATCCCCCAATATAATCATTGTATTCGATGATGATATAATATAATAAATATCTAAAATATATTGATATGGTTTTATTCTAATAGTTCAACCAACACTTACACAAACTTCTATCTAATGGGTAACAAACTTATCATTTGGGTCTATGGCAGGATACCACCTCGTGAAATGATGTTTTTCATTTTTCATTTAGCACATATAATGTGTGGGAATTATGATGTAAGATACTTTTTTATATGATATATATGATATTTATGATGTACTTATCTTTTAGGTTTTATTATATAAAATATATCTTTAGGATTTCCATTTTGAGTAATAACAATAACTTCATCGGTGGACATGTAGACTACCGCTTCCTCAAAGCGATGCAGTTCATTCCTAAATTACATGTAATGCATTAAAGATGGTTTTAGTGAACCTATAAAAAATATATGAAATTATAGTTATAAAATAATTATAATATATATATATGACCTTTAATTTATTTCATTCAATGTGATAATAAAATAGAAACAATATTCTCGCGTATATACGGAATACCGTCTCAATGAATGGTGTATTTAATATCATATTTCAATATTTTATAGATTATTATAATGATTTAAATACATAATATATATGATATTTAAATAATTTTTTAATTAATGAAATATTTAAACAGTGATCCATGCAAAAGTATGAAGAATAACAAGTCAAAACATATAATAAAAAAATAGATATTACCTGAAACGTAACATAAACATTGAGTTATTAATAAATAGGTAATATAAAGTCATAAAGAAATAAAATATGGTATTAGATAAAATATTATGGTTCTTTGGAATATTTAAAATAAACTTATATTTTTTATACAGGAGGTTTTAACATTTATAAAGAAAGTCAAGACTTTAAGTAAGGGTTTTCTAATCTCATATTTATTTTTGAGATACTTCTACCTTATTCACCACTATTTTTTTTGTGGTGTATATATTTCCCATGAAATATTATATGATTACTATACATAAGTTTATTAGTATATACATATCAATTATATGTTATTTCTTTCTAGAGGTTTATGTTTCAAATGTTATCAAATTGGTAAAGTAATTTTGTCTCAAGTTTCCTACTTTGAAACAGACACCATGTTATGGCCTATATTATTGTATGAGGTGTATACAATGCCATTTGACATGTTCTATCAAGAACTCCATTATTTACATAATATAATAAGCTTCAGGTATTTTAATTTTCTTACATGGGGAGTATGATTTAAAGTTACCAAGTGGGAAGAGTCTATTGCAACAATCTCATCATTTATTGAGAATGTTTATGATTACGATTTCATTGATCAAACATTATGATCCATATTTCATGAAAAATAATTATTTTTATTCTATTTTTTATTCAATATATATTCAAGTATTAGTACCATTTTTACACTCTTTAATATGGAATATAATTAAGTAATTGATTTTATAAAAATTAATACTTTATTTCCCACTTCGGTCAGAAATATTTATTCCCTCAAAATCATGTTTTCTAAAAATGAATTCAAAAATATTCTAATATTATCATATGGTACATAAAATAAATTTTAACCATTGTATTAACTTTAAAAAAAGGATTTTAAAAAGTAATATTCTAGTGATTTTCCAATTTAGTCTCTTTTCTAAACTTTTTACAGAGCAAAAGGAATGTTCGTATTCATGGATTTATCGTACATCATGATGGTTATTATTTTGAATATTCATTTGAAATTTTAAAAGAATTTTTTTGAAGAAATTTTTTCATAATATTCTAGAAATTCAAGTTTATTTAAAGTAATTTTCAACTAAATAGGTTTTAAAAAATGATTTATATTTAGAAAGAATTTTATATGATTTTCAAATATTCCATTATATGTTTTCAAAAAGTCATTTTTATGGAAAATGATTTAAATGAATTCATATATTAATTTATTATTTTTCAAAGAAAAGGGTTTTTAATTATTATTTTTTTCTTTATATGATTCCATATTATTTTTAAAGAAAATTCTTTTCAAATTTTTTTCAAGATTCTATTATATGTTTTCCAAGAAAATAGTTTTTGAAATGTTTTCAATCATTTTTAAAAGTTTAAAATGAACATTTTTTAAAAATGTTTTCAATATTACATTAAATGTTATTTAATATTATTTTCATGTAATTTTTTTTTTCAAAATATTTTATATTTTCAAAATTATATTTTAAAAGAAAAATATTATTTCACTCAAGAAATTATTTTAAAAAATTTCTGAAAAATCATATTGCATCTAATATGACATTCATTTGTGTTTATCATTCATTTCTGGAAAATAATGATCCAAATTTTCAGTTCATATTATTTCTCTAAATTGTTTATGTGTAATGAACCATGTTTTAAAACAAAAAAAAATAGAAGGGAATTTGAATTTGGTCTTTTATTGGACGGTCTGTTTTAAAAAACAAGCTTCAAAATGATATTCCAAGAGTTGGATAAATTAAATGTGTTTTATAGACTTTGGTAAAGGAGGAAGAGGTTTCTTGGGTTTCTCTTTGAGTTATGGGAGTGTCGAGGCTAGAGATATCATGTCCTGGAGGTTCTGTATAGCATGCATGGTTTGTCTAAAACCGTGCGGCCCCCAACAGCAAACCATGTGGCTATAGAAAGGGAGATGAAATTACCCAAACATGATACATAGTTTTACCAAAACTATCCTTCTATACCAAATAGTTTGTTCCAAATGGGAAATGCCTAAGAAATTTTCATCACATTGTTTGAGCAATATTAGGGTAACCATGCGACACAAACCTTGCGAGAGGGTTACTTAAAAATGGGGTGGCTCACGGTTGGCACATAGTTTGGCCAAGTTCTGTGGACAAATCCCGATAATTGGTTATTGGGGGTAAAATTAATTTTTTTTATCGTTTATGAGGCTAAAATTTCATTTCTATTTTTCTCCTCCTCTAGTTGCATGAAAAACCTCTCCTCCCCTTGTAAGCTCCCCTCCTCTCTGACCTAGGCATAGAGATAACTCAAGGATCCATAATCAAAATGAAGTGTTTTTGGTATCTATGTATCCACATTGGTAGGATATGGACTCCTTTTGAATATTTATTTATTTAGTATTCCATCAATTTTGCTATTTTGGTGCGAGCTCATTAACCCCATTTCCAATGTGAAGGTTCATTTCATAGAATGATTCCTAAAAATATTGAATCATAACTTGATATTGGTTGAGTGATACATCCAAAGCATAAGTTAGGTGTTCTATGACATATTCCAAATGTTTTTGTTAATTTTCAAATGTTTCTATTCTGTTGCATACTTTATAATTTGTTCCCCCATTTATAACTAAACCTTACACATAGATAAATGTTTATTGATTATAATTTTCTAATTTAGATATCATAAAAACCATATATGGACACCCTATCAGTGTGTTGAGAGAAAATGACAATTTTGGTTAATTGGATTAAATTCATGGAACTTTTAAACAGTTCCTGTCATAGCCATGAATTGGAATTTCACCCCTTGTTTATTCATAAAAATGAAAATGGCACCTTCTGAAGTCAATTTCAACCATTATTGATTTAATGAACATGTTGGTTAGTTTTTATAAAATGATTCACTAAGGGTAATTGAGTTGTGACTCCTGATATTGATGATTAAACTGTGATAAAAAATTGGTTGAAGAACAATGACATGTTTTTATAATTAAAACCCTTGAATGAGGTGAGTTTTTTTTTCAAATTAAAAAATAAAGATTAATTCTTTAAATCATGTTTGTCCTTATGGAATGGGTTTTTCCTTATGATTTGGTTGTTGTTAGTTACACAACATATTTTGGGTATGACCCTTATTAATGTTCCTGATTCAATTTTCTTGCTTATTATATACTTGTTCATTGAACTATTGCACAATCTAAGTGCATAGACCATTTCATAATGTGAATGGATTTATTAATATATGTGTTTTCCCATGTAGTTAATTCATAATGTGACTATGGTAACTTCTTGACAAATTCAACTGAATTTTCATGTTTTTTAATTTAATGAAATTATTTAATTTTAATAGCTTGTTCATGGTAGCTTTCTCACATTGAAAGTATTAAATGGTTTATTTGAAATGGATTTGAATAGGGTAGTACTACCACACATATTTTTTTAATATAATAATAAAATCTTATATGAATTTTAATAATTGTGATTCCAATATTATAATGGGTTATTTAGTTGAAAATCATGACATTTATTTCTTCATGTCATGTATTATAAATACGACAATGTCTTTATATTGGATTTATAAACATTTAGCATGTGAGGTATTTCCTCATGGAAATTTTTATTAAATATGATTATTCCATTACGTAGGTTGTGGATCAATGGTTAGGGTTCTCTTGAGAATATAGATATCATTATCCTTTACATTGGGTGTTGAGAACGAGGTCTCACACCCATTATACTCTATAAATGTTGGGATGGGGGCCGTGTTCAAAGATTAGAGTGCTTCCATAGAGGCTCACTCTGCATCCTGATTGTTATAGCATAACGTCTCTCACTATGTTGAGATGTAGGGAATGTGATGTATTACATAAGTTTATAGTGTTCTTTTGACTGATTATAGATGTCTGAGTTATGCCATAGTCTACCCATCCACTAGTATTCCAGGTATATGGCCACCTACGTCTAAACATACTTAGTTCATATAGGTTGATCAAACATAGAACAATATTATATACATATATAATATTACTATATATTCATGGTAACTAGTCATACAATTATTATGACTATGATTCGAAGAAGTTATAGCTTCCAGGTGTCTATTAGGTACCTGGGAGGGTTTTTGTTTATTTATTCAGCACTGCTTGTTTATCTTTAAGCATACACCTATACAATACATTACATTATAAATCACGGACTGTATTTAGTCACGGAAACTATGGGTAGGAATTTATTGGGATTATTATATCAAACCCTGCTCGGGCCTCCATTGCACTGTGGTACCTGTGTAGACTTTATGCTTGAATGACCACGATTGATTTCTTATGTTTTTTATGTTGTACCTAGGAGTTAGAAGAACATGACTGACCTGGATCTCGAGATTCTCATGGAGATCACCCTTAGGGATTTTATTTTCTTTATTTTCATTACTCATGTACTATACTATATTGTTATATGTTTTATGTCTATTGTAGTAGTTGTGTTACATCATCTAGAAATTCATGCATTGTTGTATGTTGGAGTTAGACATATTTTGTATCCATTTTATACTATTCTTCATATTTTAGTCATTTGTTAATTACAATTTCAACTATTTTCTAATTTTTTCCTGTTATACTTATATGATACTCTAATATAAGGGTATATTCTTCCCACTATACAATTTTTATACCATTTTTGGAAGTCAGAATCCTATGTCATACATAGAGGAACCTTTGAGGCCATGTGACCCATCATTCTAGCTACTGTTTTAGTGGATATCTAGGTTGGAACATTACAATGTTGTATCATATCTTTTTTCATTTTCTTCATCTTACTATTTAGGGTTGGTAGATAGGAAACTAGGAACGTGTTGGCCCTTGGTAAATCTCAATGTATGGGACTGATCACCCCACGCCTGGGAAAATGTGCTAGTGTCCATGGCTGTAAATTTTTCACAATGTTGGATATTACAGTTGATTGTGATTTCACCTTGAGTAATTGGTGTACTTTACACATCTTATTAATTTATAGAATTTATGGAATTTTTTCCTTAGCCTGGTAAAGAAAAGGATGAAGTATTACATGCATCATTATAGGCACGTATGAATTCACATCCCATGTATATTTCATTCCATTTTTTTATTTTCAGACTGCAGGTGGATTTAATTGTTTTCCTTGAGTGTTATTCCATGTGTTAGATTATTAGTATGCCTACTAAGGTATTTTTATCATCATTCTTGTTATGTACCATGTTAGGAATTCTATTAATGTTCTCAGTTTGTACCTACATATATAATTATTTTTCCTTCCTATTTATATAATATTCTATGTTTATTATATTTCATGATTCTGGACTCCATAGCATGACTTTATATTTATTATCATGTTTCTATCTGATACTTCTTATGAAATCATGATAGTTCTATTTTAATATGTAAATTTTTTCATGTTCTAAATATATGGATTTCAATTAAATGGGAGCAATTCTTTAGTTATATGGTGTTTGGGAACCTTATAATTGGGAAAATGTGAGCCATATACTCAAATTGTCTCTTGAGTTTTATAAATATTTTTTTAACTATTGATTAAAATGTAAAAATTCTACTAAAGTTAAATGTAAAATTGGTATGGTTTCAATTAATGGAAGATAAATGCCAAACTATAAAGTGTATGGGTGATTTATGGATTGGAAGATATTCACACATATAAATGATCCCTTATGCATGACCATGGTATATTTTTAACTAGTTAAATATATGAAATTAGATTAAATTTTGAATTCAAATGCATTGGAAAACTTTGAAAATGCACAACTGGACACAAGTAGGTTTGCTGGGGCATGGGTTTTTTTAGATGAACCATTTGGGTGTCTTTAATTTCAATAATTAAGAAATTTATATTGGGTTTGATTCTGATGAACCTAGGTTTTTTTAACGGGATCCTCAAATGTCTCCAAATTTGTTATAACTTAAAAGTAATTTACTTGGTAAATTTATTAATTTATGACTGAATGTGAATAAATTTTATTATAATGTAAACATTATTTTTGATATAACTTTCCTAGTTTTCCTTATAGAATTATTTTAAATTGTATCATGTGTTTTGATTTATAAATTGGTGATTTATGTTTTGTGTTAAATATATTAATTGTTCTAATGTTTAATTGAAAATCAAAGAAATGTCTTTAAAAGGGAACCTGATGTGGTTTCCTTTTTCTAAACACTCGTGTAAGGGTAGTTTGAGTTTTATCTTTAGGTATCACTAGAATAGAAATATGAGAAATTTGTTTTAGGACATATTTACTTTAGAAATGGATTAAATTATAGGCATAAGGCCGAGTAAACTCTATTGGTGTAACCTAGTTATATGTTCAATTATTATTATTTATAAGGGTAGCTCATGGTAGGAATCACCCTTCAAGCATAAATGACATGCTAATTTTTTTGAGTTTTTTGATGTCTGGTTTTGGTTGGGTGTCATTGTTTTCTATTAGACTCTTAGCTTCTAAATGAAATCCTTGTTTAGATGGGTTATCATTCTTATCATGGACTTTTTTATCTTTGTGAACATTGAGTAATTATCTGTTTTAGTAGGTTATTCATGAAAAGGACATGGTAAGCTACTTGTAGGTCTCATGACCCCTTCCTATCTCCTTGAGTGGATCTAGAGATCATAAATATATTATACAGTCCTATCGAAGAATGCAACTTGTGGAACTTATCTACACATTCCATATGAGAGCTAAATTCATAGGGATGATAAGCCTTTGTGAAATATCCAGGATGTTTCATGGCTTCTAAACCTTCAGGTAGTATGTGATCATGTACATAGTTCTCTTTGTGTAGAAAATAATGTAACGAACTAGTTGAGTACAGTGAAATTATTGAGTCTCGTGCTATTGAGTACTTTCTTGGGTCATCTTCAGAGTAGAGTGACCGGGGAATTTAAGGGAACCTATTCCTCCCAATGCTTGGGGTGACATCCCAAGAGAATTGAGTGTTTTAGAACATCAATCAGGTTGGTTTATGTCTTATTCCAAATGTTGTGATGTACATGAGTGTGGCTTGGAGGAGTGTCACATGTGTGTCTAAGGTAAAAACGACTATGCGTACTTGTGAGTGGTTGGTTTGTCTATTCTTTGACAGATTGGACAATCCTATGTTTGAGATCATCATGTTAGTTATATCCATTACATTCCCTTCCAAGTAGATGGAAGAAAACTAAAGAGGACCATTTAGAAATATTCAATCTTTCTTGAATTCCATTGAGTTTTCCCTATTGGAATAATGTCAGTTATTTAACAGAAGAATAGTGTTTATGTGGTTGTCTTTATATAGAACCTTTGATAATCAATGAATATTTTGGAGGACATCATTGGTTAACTTTTAATGATCACTAAATTCCTTCAGGGGTAATGAAAATTGGGATTGGTTGATGGAAATGTGTTGTCATGTGAAGTTAAATTTATTCCAAGAAGACGAATAGTTGTTTTTTGACTATCCTTCGTTTGGTTTTATTGGGTGGTTGAAAACCGTTCAAATACACATAATGGAATCTTATTAAAGCGATAATCATTTCCCTTATCTTGATATCATCCTTGATGCACTAAGAGATCTTTTGTCTTACACCGTGCTAATTTTTTAAATCCATTAGGCATAAGTTGTGATCTCTATCAGAGTTGTACATTGGATGTGTGGGTTTAAAATAATCATAGTTGGTCTAGATTGAACATGGTTTCCCATGTAGGAAGGCCTTGAATGTAATATTGTACACCATACAATCATTCCATTGACATGATTTCAAGGAGGATGCCACTATGGGCTTAGTTAATGTTTTTAAGTGGACATCTAGGCCTTGTGCCAACGTCTCTCTTTTAATCACAGAGTATGGACTTCCATGGGTTAATTCCTTAGACTCTAGTTCATTGATTATAAGGATAACCTAGACTTTTTTCTGAGGATCATAGGTGGTTTTGGAGGGGGTGATGATTCCAATGGGATGGATCTGGATCACACACCTGTTCATGTGGAGGCATGATAGTTCTGAATAAGCAGTTGATAGTTTAATCAAGGTAAATCACCAGAAGTCAGGTATGGACTTCAGTGAATGTTCTAAATGCGAATGCATGATTACGTGGAATAAAGAATAATAATTATATTGGAAATGAACATGCCATATTATCTGAGAATTTTGATAATGGTTAGATAGAGGTGTCTTTCTTTTTCTTCCTCATTGTTTAATGTTTTTGTTAGTGAAGTACCATTTTAAAGCATATCGTCGGGTGTAGACGAGTGCAGTAGGCATCAGACTGGGATTTCCATGAAAATCTAAATCGACATATATAATCGAGGTTGGTGGGGAATATACTATTTGAACCTTTCAAAATCACACCAGGACCGTCATTAGAATGCTTATAAGAATGATTTTTAAGGAAATTCCGATGGTGGAGGTACAATGGTTTGGATTTGGCTCTGTTTGATGTTAAAGCCTAATATGGGGAGAACCATTGGAAAGTTGTATAAAGAGATGATTATGTAACCTTTTCTCAAGTTATGAGGACTCAAGAAAGTTCCAATCCTATTTTTCAATCTAGAAATGAGTGTTGGATTGAGTTTCAATGGATTGAGTGTTGTATGATTGATAAGTGTTTAATGGTTTTTTGGGAATTCAAAAACACAACACAACCATTTGAATGGGACCTCACAGACCTTTTTAGATCAGGTGATGTTTTTGCAATTCCTGAAGGCTTCTCAGGGATGAGAAGATATAATGTGGGTAGGTTGTAACAACCCATGTTTTAGAACTAGAAAATAATATAAGGGAATTTGTATTTGGGAATTTATTTGGATGGGATGTTTTAAAACTAAGATTCAGAATGTTATTTTGAGATTTGAAACACATCAATGTGTATTTTAGACATGGGTAAAGGCCCAAGAGGGTTAATAGGTGTTTTTGTTAGTTGTGAGAGTGTTGGTGCTAGAAATATCATGTCTTGAAGGGTTTGTATATGGTGCATGGTTTATCAAAAATGGTGAACCCCCCAACAGAAAACCTTGCGACTATTGCAAGGGAGCATAAAAATCCCACACAGGCTACGCACAGTTTACACAAAACTCAAGCTTTTCCTACACAATTAGTGTCAAAATGGGATGTACCTAATCACTATTCATCACATAGTTAGATCATTGTTAGGGTAACCATGTGGCACAAACCATTCTAGGTGGTTCCTTAATTAAGGGGTTCCACACTATTGGTGCACAGTTTTGCAAATCTATGCTTCCAAACTGTGATACTTGGTTTTTTTCAGTAAAATTACTTTTTAACCCTTAATGTGGTTAAAAACTCATTTCTCTTTTCCTCATCCTCCATCCACATGCATCTCCAATCCCCACCTTCGTGAGATCTCCTCTTCTCCAACCTAGGAATGAAGATAACTCAAAGATCCATCATCCGAATAAAGTCCTGTTAGTCTATATGGATCTGCATTGGTAAGCTCTGAACTCCCTTTGGATCTTTCTTTATTTAACCTTGTATTAGTTTTACCATTTTGGTGTGAGATAATTTACCCTATTTTCTGGGAGAATTTCCATTTCAAACATCAATTATAAACCATATCGAAAGAAAGATTGATATTGGAAGAATGATATGTACTAAGCATAAGGAAGGTGGCCTCAAACTTATTGATAATGTTTTCATTGATTTTTAAATATTTCATTTGTTCCACACACTAGGATTTTCCACACATTGCTTTATAATTGGTTCCTTTATGTCTAATTTACCCTTTCACCTAGATATATGTTTGTTGAATATCGTTATGTAATTTATAGATTATACCTACCATATATGGACACTCCATTGGTGTGACAAGTGAAAATGACCATTTTGGTAAATTGGATCAAATGCCTAGAACTCTAAAATAGCATCTAGTATAGCCATTAAATGAAATTTCCACTCATTTGTATTCATCTAAATGTTAATGGAACCTTCTACATTCCATTTTAAACATTATAAAATTAATGACCCTGTTAATTATTTTTCCTAGAATGATTCATTAATGAAAAATGGGATATGACTCATGATGTTGATGTCTAAATTGGGATCAATGAATTGTTTCAAGAAAAATTTCATGGTTTTATAAAGAAACCCATCAAATGAGTTGTGCTTTATTTGAAATTACAAATTGATGATTGATTCTATAAATCATGTTTATCTATATGACCTGTTCTTTTCCTTATGCTTTTCTTGTGTTCAGTTACACGACATGTTTAGAACATGGCCCTTATTGATGTTCTTGATTGGAGATCCCCCCTTACTATAAACATTTTCAATGATCCATTCCACAGTCTAAGTTCTTGGACCCTTCTATAAATTTAATGGATTTCTTAATAAATGGGATTTCCCATGTTGGTAATTCCAATTGAGACCATGGTACCTTATAAATACCTCCTTGATCCTTGTAATTGAATTTTCATGGTAGTTTAATTAAATGGAATGATTTTATTTGAATATATTGTTCATGATAGTTTTCTCTAATAGACTGTATTAAATGGATTATTTGAATTGGATTTAAATAGGGTGGTATAACCATGCCTTTTGTTCTAATATTATAAGTATGACTTATATGAATTGTTATAATTATGATGCCTTGATTATAATGGGTTTTTTAGAATAAAATCATGAGAAGTATTGCCTCATGTATTGTATTATAAATAAGATTATTACTTTATGTGGTCTTGATAAATGTAATGAATGAGAGGTATTTCCTCATGGATTATTTTTATTAAATATGATTACACCTTTACTTAGGCCAAGTAATAATGATAAGGGTTATTTTGATCATAGAAACATCATTATCCCTTATATAAGGTGTTATGAATGATTTCTCACACTAGTGATACTATATGGACTTTGAGATGAGGCCCAACATTCCATGATTATATTGTTTCCATGGTAGGTCAATCAACATCCTAAGTGTTGTAGCGCGACTTCTCTCAGTCTATTGGGATATAGGGAATGTACCCTATTGCTTGAGCTTATAGGATCATTTAGACTGGTTATGGATGCTTGGGTTACTCCTTGGTCTAGCCAACAACTAGTATTCCAGGTATATGACCACTTACATCTGCACGCATTTGGTTCATATGGGTGGATGAAATATTGAACTATATTATATACATATATATTATTGCAATATATGTATGGAAATAGATCATACACTTATTCCTTCTACTAGTCAAAGTAGGTATAGCTTCCAGGTGACCCCTATGAACCTGGGCGGGTTGTTGTTTATTTATTCAGTACAACTGGTTTTTATTTCATTTTATACTAAAAAATTCTTTACATTATACTATATGGGCTAGATTCAATCATAGAAACTATGGGGGATAACCTAATGTGTTTATTATCTCACACTCTACTTAGGTTTCCATTTCACTAGGGTACCCATGTAAACCTTATGCTTATAGGACCTCAGTTGAATTCTTTGGATATTTAGCTTGTACCTTGGAATTAGGAGTACAATACCAAGATGAATCTTATGATTCTTGTGGAGATCACCCTTAGGGATTTTCCTTTTATTTATTTTCATTATTCATGTATTGTAATATATCACTGCCTAGTGTATGTCTACTATTGTAGTTGTGTATCATCATCTGTACATGCATTAATTGTTGTATATTATCATTGGGAATCTTTTATATTCTTCTTATACTATTCTTATACTGAATTTTATTTTTTATTACCTCTTTCACTGTTGTTCGGTGTTCATTTATGTTAAACTTCGTTTATAATTAGACATGTGGGAATATTCTTCCCACTACACCACCTTTACACCCTCACTGATAGTTAAGATCCTCTAGTGTATGGGGAGGTGCACATGATGCCTTGTGACCCATCTGTCTGGTTAGCGTCTTAGTGGTCATCCAGGTTGGGATGTTACGTTATGTTTTTATGGAATGATGTTTATTAAAACCCATTTCTCTTTCACAGGTTATAGGTTTAGAAAACCCATTTTTCTTTCAAGGGATATGTGTTTATGAAACCCATTTCACTTTCTTGGGTTAGATATTAATGAAACCCATTTCACCATTACGGGTTATATCATCATGAAACCAACTTCTTTTCACTGGTTATTCTTTGATGAGATTATTAAGAAACTTGTCTCTTTTCTATATTTTATGATATGATTACATGTTTATGATACCCATTTCAATTCATGGGTTATGATATGATTGTTTATGATCTTGTGGAATATGTATGTATGATTTCATTATGAGATGGGTGAGACCTATATCTCCATCCAATGTTTTGGGTAAATATTTATATATCACAAGATATACATAGATTGAATGAAGAGTGAAATCGGTTTATTTGTAAAGACCTATAAATTTCAAAGAATTTTTTTTTCTTAAATTATTTGGGATTTTATGAGTACGCATTTCCTGAGGGCACTTCATTCTTAGGCCCGGTGTGCCCTGAATCAATTTTTGAAGTTTAGCTTTGGTACGTTCAGTGAATGAATGAGCGGGTTTTTCTAACTTTTGAGCTGTTACTCAGAATCAAAATCCAAGGGCACCGATGGAACCGCAGCGCCGGTAATTGCTTAAAATGACCTTTCCCGAAGGTGCGTTTACTTAGGATGAGTTGTTAAAAAAATTGAGGATTAAATGTGAAGTAAATAAAATTGTGGTACAATTTTTATTTTCTTTATCTAAGTCGTTATATCCCAAGTGTGGGAGTTGGGGTGTGACCCACTAGTTCTTACCTACTCTTGTTAGGATATTTGTGAGGTGGGGCCCACACTAGCCCCACCTCTTCACATTCCATTAACTCCTCTAAACCCCCCTCTTTATGTTAGTAAACTTTAATTGTGTAACACTCCCCTCTCTCCCTATTTATTTCATGCCAACTCACATTAAATTAATTGATTAAACCTATTCAATTAATTTAACTAAGAGTTTGAATTTTAAGTTTTGAATTCATGGAATGTTATAATAAAATAAGAGTAAGTCTTATTTTATTTGGGGTTGGGATTGTTGTGTGGAGACCTGGGGAGAAGTTCTCTAAAACCCTTTGAGCAACTCATCCTCCCGCGAAGAACGACACCCTCCGACGAAGAACATCGACACGGCGACCCCGAATTCTTCTTCATTTACCTCCTTCGCGGAAAGGAAGGAAAAAACAATGCGGGAATTCACCAACGACGTCATGCTTTGTTATCACCGTGATTAAATGAGGATACACCACTTCCTCCTCATATGCTCTCCGTCGAATTCTACGAAATCTCACCACGTGACGCCATCAACCGCGATGCCAACATTCGTCATCATTTGTTGAGGTAGGGGTTATCTTCGTTCAAGTTTAATTTAATGTTCTTTATTAATTAATTTGTCCGCTTGTTATCAACATAATGGGGGGAGATCAGATCGCACATACACGACCGATCCACCTCCCCTTTTATTGTTGATCTTTATTATGGCTTGAAACGGAGGCGACGCGGTGCCGTTGCACCGTGTATGGACGAAGAGGACTGCGGCCGGAGCGGGCTGCGGCGGAGGAGCGCGGCACCGTCGCGCCGTGTTGGTGATACCGAAGGAGGCCGCAACCAGGATCGGGCCGCAGTGGAGGGGCACGACGTCGTTGCGCCGCGTCAGTCGGACAGAAGCCGCGACCTAAGGCTGGAGTGGTTTTCCAAAGGGGAAGCCGACAGAGCCGCCCGCCGCCGCCACCTGGAGGCGGGACCCGAAGGGTACCACAGTTACAAAGGCCGGCCATTTCGGAAAACAGGGGGGCAGTGCCCCCCCCCCCCCCCCCCGCTTCCCACTCCGCTCGGCCGAGAGCTGATCCGAACCGCAGATGGCTTCCGAGCCGGGCCGCAGGCCGCGCGGGCCGAGCAGCCCGCGCCGGGCCGCCCGCGCCCGGCCAGGCCACACGCGCCGGGCCGGGCCACCCGCGTCAGGCCGGGCCGCTAGCACCAGGTTGGGCCGCGCTAGCCAGGTAAGGCTGCGCCCAATTGGGACAATCCCGGACTCGGGTCGGGTCGCCTCGGTTCGGGCCAACCCAGGGGGTATTGGGCCGGGTTGGACATGGCCCAAACCCCCTATTTTCAGACAGATTCGTTCAGACACCCATATCTTGGGCTATAGACCTCCGATCAATGCATCGTTAGTTGAGTAGGAATCCTTGGATTGAGGTGGTCGTTTCGGTATATTACACTCATGGTTTTAGTGAACTTTGGGTACGTGCGGGTTGGTTCGAACTCGAAACCAACCAGGCCCTCTGAGCAGAAATGCTTATAACTTAACGACCGGACGTGCGAATGACGTGCCGTCAGTTACGTTGAATTCCTCTTAGTGAGACAGTCCTTTTGGAATACTCCACTCAAGGTTTGGACATAGCTGGAGTACGCTCGGGAAGGTTTTAGCTTAAAAACCAACCGGGCCCCTAGAATGGAAAAGCCAATATCTCTCAGACCGGGCATCCGATTGACGTGCCGTCTGTCGTGTTGAGTTCCTTTTGACGAGACGGAACTTTGTGATACATCAACTCTGGACTTCGTGATAGTTGATGTATCTCCCCTTTGACTCGTGGAGCGGACCCTCCCGGAATCGAGCATGCTGTTTGCGGGAACCCTAGAGCTGGCTGCGACTGCGACGACGATGGTGACTGTACTTGGATCCTACGTGGGTTGGGCAGTGAGGACGATTGTACATGGATCCTCCATGGGTTTGACAGTGATGACGATTGTACTTAGATCCTACGTGGGTTCGGTAGCGATGGTTACTGTGCTGGGATTCTACGTGGGTCCGACAGTGACAACATCTATACTTGGATCCTATGTGGGTTCAACAGAGGAGATGATTCAGAGGCAACATCAATCATCTCCACCCCTCTACATGAGTAGTATACATGTGTGAGCTGAGTCTTCACTTCCAATCACTATCTTTGATATGATTGAATTTCGTTCCTGTGTGGATTTGGTTGTGCTTTCCTGTGTGGATTGAGTTGTATTTTCCTATGTGGACTGGGATGAACTTGGGCTCAGAAGTTGGAGACGAACTGGAATTGATGACTTAGGTATATGTATGGAAATATACCTATGAGTGTTGGTTGATACTTTGTATTTGTTTCTTTCCTTTGTGGTTTATCCTTTGTGGATTCTGAGAGGCCTTCGGGGGTCTCGGGGTCCCTACTGAGTATCTTATACTCACCCCTCCACGGGCTATGCCTACACTACATTGTGTTGGTTATAGACGATGGACATCGCTGATCGTGGTTGAGGCCTGAGGTGCGGAACGGTATACGGTGGTGGACTAATAGGTGGGACGTACACAGAGTGGACAGCCAGACTCGAGGATCCAACGAGACTATCTATACTCACCCTTCAGGTGGGAGTTCCGTGGGACGTCTTGGTGGTTTCTGCTCTACTTTTCAACTGTTGTACTTCCTTTTTTCAGTTTTACTGTACTTTCAGTTGGGTTTGTATACTAGACCAGTTACTTTCCGAAACTTAATTTTGTACTCAGTTTACTTAGTGTTTACATCAGCTTGTGTACTATGTGGTGTTTGTTTTCGTATATAATGGAAATGCCTTCCCTTTTATCGGGACTTACGCCTTTGGGGCTAGTCGCCAGCCCCTGGCCTATGGGAGGCAGTCTTGGGGTAGTCATGAAACGGGCCCCGAGGACGGGTCGTGACATTAGTAAAGGAAATTGTCCAATATGATGGCATTGGGAGTGAGCCTGGACTACTATGATGGTCATGGGAGTGGACCATTGCTATAAATATAGTGATGGGAGGGAACCCATACTACTAATAGGGACTTGTAAGTGATTCCTTGACCTCTATGGAAATCATTTTATATTATTATGTTTTACCACAAAGTATATGTCTTATTCTTTTGTTATGGTCTCATGGTTTATGTTCTTGATTCCTTTATGATTCATGTCTTATTAACTACCAATATTTATTTCGTGAATCATGTGTATGAACCTTGATATTCAAGGAATTATCTTCAAATGTTATTCTCATGTTCTCATACCCTTATGATCATGTTATTATTATGTATCTCTTTTATTTACCCTTACCGAGCACATGATCCCACTCCATTATTATGCTTCCTTTCCCTAGTTTATGAAGAATGTTTTTAAGTAGAAGTACTAAGGGGGGCATTCTTTTTGGGTGACCATTAAGATCTTTTGTTAAGATAGAAGATTTTTTTTCAACGTTTCGAGAGATAATAAACAATTATGATCCTCAATAAAGTATTATTGTAATATTCTGAATATTCATATAAAATAATGTAATATCCATGCATGTTAATCATATTCCACTATAATAAACATTCTCTTTTTAATACCTTCCAACATAATGATATATGGGGTCACAAAATGGTCAATTTACCCTCATAATAGATAATTAATTATATGATATGTATAAAAAATTAAAGATCCAATGAATCCACATCATATTGTGATATTACTGAAAGAATAGATATTTTACTTTGTGGAAATCGATTAAATTTACATATGTGATGACTGAGGTATATTTTATTTTTATGGTAAGATAGATTTATCCTTTTATGGATGGCACCACTAGTTTTTGTTTTATTGTGGTTTGTAATAAATAATTTTTTTCAAATAATTATTAGATTTTTTATTCCAAAATTCAAGGAAATTTTATCCATCCCAAAGGATGTGTTATATTTTCTTTCTCATTAATTTTTTAATTATTTTATATTCATATTTTTTTTGTTTTAGTTTAAAAATTCGGTTCTTTGTTTCTGAGTCATATTTAATAATATGATTCAATTAATTTTGATGAAATGTGATTCATTTATCAGTGGTTATATCACTTTAGAGGTAAATATTCAAGTGTAGAAGAACATATAACTAATTATTTTAACAATTTTATTCACAGAAAAGTTCTTTTATTAATTATTTTCATGTATGTTATATAATATATTATTATTTATTAATTCCTTGACAATGATAGTTATTATGGGAGGAAATTTAGGATGGTATAGTGAATTAAATTATGAAATGTAAATTTGATTTATATTTTTCATATAAGGATTAAAATTTAGTTCCTTTTATATGGTTTAGTTATTTGAATAATGAATTTGAATAGATTTAATTATTATTGGTTGATTTTACCATATTGAACAAATTAACTCAATGAATTCATGGATGAATGATATTACACTTTTTATGTAAAACTATCATTTGAGGTTGATTTGTTACTTCTTATTTCATTAATAACTTTCGAAGCCATTTAAATTTTAATTGATAAAATTATAATGAAAATATTTTAACTCTATGTTTGTTTTATAATGTGGTGAAAGAAAGTGATTTAGGCTTCATTGTATCCTTAGTGGTTTGATCATAGAATTATGATATACTAATCATTTATAGTTTTTAGTAATGGGGAAGTTTAAATAATTTTTGAAACATTTAGTTCATCCCATAATAATTCACAACACCTAAGTGTGTATCAAATATACCTATAAACCAATATTTCAATGAGTTTATATCAATTATCTGTCTTTTGACACAATTTGGTCATAAAAATTATTCTATTATAATAATTTATCTAAAGAATTGTATTTTTAATCAACATTTAGATGATTACATCATGGATTTTTTTATGAAATTTCAGTTTTTCTTAGATCTAAAAAGGAATATAAGAACTATTTAGAGATTATAATTGACACCCTATTTCTACATCATGTTTATTCCAAGTTGTGTAAGTTCTATTTATAGATTAAGATATGTGATTCTAGGTAAATATTATATAAGAGAATGTGTAAGTAGTATATGGTGAAAATATTGAGGTATTCTTATTTTATGAAGAACCTAAGAATGTGATTGAAATTTCAATATTTACGGGAATTTCATATGACATAACCCATAAGTACACTACTTGGGTGATTAGTAAGCCAAGTATACCACCCCATTCCAAACTTCAACAATCTAGGGGCTGAAAACTAGAAGCAGTGATTAATAATAGTATATTAGAGGCCTTAATCTATAGCTATTTGCAACGTGAATGCATCACAAAAGTATAATAATGTATAATAACACAAACAGAAATATATATAACAATTATAAAGTATAAAATGTTAGAATAATACACATATTACAATAATAAAACAAAAAATAAAAAAAAATATAGAAGGAATAAATTCATATATAGAAAACCACAACCTATGGATACATATAGCTCCTTGTATTGGAAAAACCCTACTCTTTATTGGGTCTCTTGGAATGGACACCATCTACAACTGTCTTCACCATGATCTATAATCAGATTCCTTAAAAAAGCTCATTTAACTCCACTATCTTCCAATTCACCAGTTTCATATATGAACTATGAAACATCAACCTAGACATAATACATGTGGGAATAAAACCCAGGTGCATGTGAGTATAAATACACACATTAAGAAACCCTGAAACCCAAAGTAATGATAACCCAATATTTAATCTTAATTCCATGATCGGTGAATAAAAAAGGTTCCCAAAATAAACAATATATGATCTAATTTTATAAAAACCATGGAAATGTGGAGAAAATATTTTTTATATATCAACTCAATGATGGATTATATCACACAAGAAACAAGTGATACCAAGTGTAGTTATGTCCCACAATACTCGAAGTCAAATTTTTGACTACAATCCATTATTAGAAGGTAACCACAATTCCTTGTCATATACCAAGGGATTCTGTATACTGATAAATCATAATTTATAATTCTCATAATCTACCATTCTTAAATAAATTCCAAGATACCACATTGGAATTGTAGTGTGTGAAAACATCACATCGAGGTATGTTTATAATATTCGAGGGAATACTCGACCACTGTAGAGGTTGATGACATGAATTTTATGGGATTACTTACTCCACTAATAGAGAATATTGGATCAATATATGGGAGACTACATGAATTAATTTATCATATAGGGAAGTTCACCTTATCGTGTAAATGTTAGTAGGGTATTTATTAACCCCATAGATGGCGGATCACACCGCGACACATGGGGAAGTACCCACTCTATCTCTTCTCCAAACACCTAGCCAACCACCTCTCACTTCTATGGTGGAAATAAGATCCTAAAATTGTTTAAAATCAATATAAATATTGTAAAATGACTGGGGGGTAATTGTATTATTGTGAATTTTATTATAAGATACAATGAATAGACTACTCAAACATCCAAATTAGTCATCTGAGTGGGAAATCATGGAGAATACATGAAATATCATAGTACATTATGTGTCCTATGGGATACAAATTTTTTAAGGATCTTAGGGTAGGATAGTGGTGCAGTTTCATAACTTAATCCATGTGAATAAAGATCACAAGATACATGAAATAGGGTATAGGGTGTATCGAGTAATTTTGAAGACTAATAAGTCACTACCACCACCTAATCTATGTAATGTATATAGGTATAAAAAATGTACCTGAGGTACATTGTCTTTTTAAGAAAATCAGGCAGGCTGCTGTGTACTCCTATTAACCACTGAGTGGCCTCACTTTTTATACATGGAATCTCATAGGATACATGGTGTATAGTTTAAAATGAATAATATTTTGTATTATTTAATGTTATATACCTAGAAAATAACTCAAAATTATTGTTATACAGGTTAGGACACTTCGCGTGTATTGGTGACATATAGGTTGTGTGAGTCATACTGTATATTCTATGAATATATGTGGGATACACACTAAGATTTGCAGTATGGAAATATAATATGTAAGACCTCAAGTCACAAAGTGTGTGATTCTAAAAATATCATGTATACTAGTTCTATGTTAACTGGTAAGTCACATGACTCATACCTAAGAGATATAGGAGTTGTGAGATTCATTTCATGAAAAACTGAAATTTGGAGACTTACATGGCATGTAACATGGGAATAATTTAAATGTATTCAAGAATTTAAATAATATATAATGATTGTATTGTTTTCACTAATTATTCTAACACATTCACATATAACCAAGTCTCCACTACCAACCAAACCCACCACCAATTAACACATCATTATACCTCAATGTGCTGATTTTTTGGTTTCCATTATCATCCTCCTATATTCTTTTATAAATTCACCAAAATATTCTTTGAGCCAGTGATTTTATTGTTTTCATTCATTATAACACAGTGAAATCACAATCCAATTCACTCATGAAGAATAGAAGAACAATTTTTGAGATTATAATGACAGAAAGAATACCTGACCAACCAAGGTCAGGCTTATGTTTGGGTTTCTTAAAGAATATGATCACGAGAAAATAATATTATTATTTTCCATGGCTGAGAGTATCTCAATGGTAAAAAAAATAGTTGATCAAAATTTAATTCTAAAAAGAAATTATTTATCAAAGAAATTATTTAATAAATAACAAATAAATTTATTTAATTTCAACATCAAGAAAAAACATCATTAGGGTAAGAGATAAAAAGAAATTCTATATTTTTTTATGAACATGGAGGGTTCATCCCCACATTAATCTAATTATAGGAATTTAAATCAATTATAATCTATCTAGAATAATCTTATAAGAAAATAATGTCTTTGAACTATAAAATTATTTTCATTACTAACTGTGAAAATAATCTAATTCAATTATTTATTCCTATTTATTTTAAAACATCTTTATTTTAAGTTTATAAAAATACTCATCTAGATGGATTAATTATATGAATATATGTTTGGTGAAAGTTAAAAATATTAATTTAGTGTAACTAAAGAGAAAAAGATTTTTTTTTAATTTTTATTTTTTTTCTCAATTTCATATTATAATTATTTATCTCATATAAACATATTCATAATAGGAAATATTATTTTGTTAATAAAGAAATTTAAAAGAGAAAATATTTCTGTAATTCTTCCACCAGAAATGTTCTAATAGAAAAGCAACAAATCTCATTTTCACCTATGTAAAATCCTTATGATTTTTTCTGTGAAAAAATAATCTTTGATTAAATTACCATCATATATGTTGATATTAATAATATTTTCCATCATTCATGAATTTCATTCATTTATTAACATATAAGTTTTAAGTGATTCAATAATTATAAGAAGGTGACAAAATCACATAACATAAATGCAGTAAATAGAATAATAAGAAGACCTGCCTTGATGGATAGTAACCAATGCTTGTTGATTAAATCATCTAACATGATCATCATTGTCTCCACCACCATGATGAACACAAAGAACATGAAGAATCAATCTTCACTAGACACACACACAGACAGATATATAAATATATATCTAAATTGTTCCTCCAGTAATATAGAGGATATATAGAGGAGATAAATTCATTTAAAAAATATTAATGGTTGATTTCCATGAGTGGTAGAGGGGAACGATGTTATTTAATTACCTAAACACCCATCACACACCCCCATAACACTCAAATTAATTTCCTCATGAAAATATAAAATTCAAATGCCTTTATAAAAACCAAAATAGGTTAGTAACATCATGTTGAATAATTATCCATTCCACATCACCACCACCATGGAATATTGAAACTAGATCACCAATACATGGAACCAATATGTAATTTCACACAAAAAATAAAGATAAATTTATTTATATTTAATTCTATAGTGTTTAAATACTTTGTCTTAGGATTCAAATAAATTCCATAAAAATTATTCTTCTCTTAAGAAAAACCCATCCCAGACACAAATTCACTATAATTATTTTCATAGTAGACATGATTTAGAATTTATTAAAAGTCTTCACTCCCATGATAATTTTTTTCATTTAATGAATATTAAATGTCATAAAAAATTCAACTACTTCTGAATTTCACTAAAATTAATCCCAAGGGTAAATTCTATATTCTGAGTTCAATAGAAGCATTTGAAAAATTTTCAATGGTAAAATGAAATTGTTAAAGTATTATTTTATCCTCTTTTAAAAAATTGATCTACAGATCTAAAAAAAAAGTGTTATTTTTTAAAAATCTTCTAAGTATTCCCCATCATAAAACCTCATAATCTGGGGAAAATAAACAACAAGATTTGTTAATTATATTTTTCTTAAATAAACTATTTAAAAATAAAACCCACCATCACACATACATAATTCAACCTAATAGGATTAGGATCTATGTTTTCTGAAGACACAACTATTCAATAAAATATCCTTCACCACAATACTGAAATTTCACAAGCCTATCTTAGAACAATCATAGAAATGGGAATAAGATTTTTTAGTAAATCATCGACTAAGATTCTACATCGATGGCCATTATAACCGTAAGTCATCTATAAAAAAAACACCTAGCAAACTAATGACTATAAAAATAATCCTTTTAAAGGCTCATAATTTAGGGTACCATTAGGGGTAGTTTCGTTATCTAGACCTTTTAATGAGTAATGGAAAGACCACAAGGCTACATTAAGTTCTAATGGTCACCAAGTTGGGTTATTATCACTCTATTCCGAAGTGACTGACGAGCACACCATGAATTGACATTGAACTTCTCACAAAACCATGTAACAAAACCAAAGCTCATCAGTTATCCATACCCCTAAAGTTAATAGTAGGCTATAATAACCATTAATATTACCATTATATATTAGATCAAAATATCAAGATAACACCTATGAAAATCATGATACTAAAACAACAGCCCATATTGTTATATTTGTCACTATGTAGATAAAACTGCCACATAAAAAATGCAAAAAATATGATACCAATAAGGTATCATACCCATTGGGAAAACCTAATTATTAACTACTCATCACTACCCATGATGTATCTCTACACTAAATCAATATTAAAATCCCAAATAAATATGGATTACTTCCCACCTAAATGGAATACATTAGGTGAAATATCATGGAATAATAGATTTAACATGATCACAAACTAAAAGATTCCACAAAGGGTGACACATATTAATAGATAGTTGAGGACCATTGAAACTGAAAAATTAATCACCACCTCTTCCATAAAATATTATATTCCCAAACCCATGTTTGGTGTTTTATTTTCTACCAATCACAACATCATATAGAATGGGTAGATTATTGGTTGATGTTGAGGTCATAGTTGGAGTTTTTGTAGAATATAATATTTTTTTGGATAAATAAAAATATACACAATGATATACATCATGGAATAGTTTTTTGGGATGTACATGATATATTAAGAGAGTTATGTGACATTTCCATGAAGGAAAATAAAGTAGATTTATATATGAGAGACGGAAATATTCCAATGATTTATCTGATGATGAGTATGAATGCATAAGACAAATTCCATTATGTAATTTTCATCACCTAGAGGAAGTATTTATACCTAATTATATAATGAAAAATAAGGTAAAACCATAGAAAAATACATTTAATAAATAATGTAAAATGTGTTCTTGGATAATGTTGGATAAATAGGTATCACATTCCCATATTTACTAAAAAAAATATCATAAGATATGAAGGAAAATAATTCAAATAAAATTATATTTAAAGCATCATGAGACCACATATGATGAAATGGATAGGGTTATCACATGAGTGTGTAAGAGACACACAACTGTATAAACCCACATAGGTCATGCAATGTTAACATATGAGATGGAGGGGAACCACATTTATTTGAATGAACTATGATACATTGGTTGATGTGGTGGAATGGAATGACTTATATTCAAGATATTTTTATGATTAATTTTTTCAAAATCCCATATACTATTATAATTAAAAAAATATCATTTGGATAAAATAATCACGTGAACTACATTAATTTAACACATAATGAATGACATGATATCTATGGTAGTTGTTTCATGCAACCATAAAATGACTAGCTTGATTGAGTTACATGATAAAAGAATTATGTGATTAAGATTTAGAGATGGATCTATGTTTCTAAAGGTGGAACATTTACGTAGAGAGGATTACATGTTCCTGGGACCTACGATCACGTGATCAATGGATTCTTGTGTCTTATGAGTCATGCGATTGAAGGAAGTATGATTATGAGATTCACTTAAATATTAATGTTGGAGTAATGAATGGTTGAGTGTAATTTTAGGATCATAAGTTGGTGGTAATTTCCTATAAATTATATACTATTCATGTCATTTTGAAATTTTTCATTCCTAAAATATTTATCTAGTGATGGAGTTTTCAAATATTTTGAAGAAGATTATATCGTGAATGTAAAACATGTAATTATTTTCCAATAAGTATTTATAATGTTTGGATGAGAGATTATGTGATTATAGTTACAAATAGAGATCATGTGATCATATATAAACATGGAGGTTAGGTGATATAGGGTCCCTTGATTTGGGATAAAATCTCAGGATTAAGAACTTGAGGTCCTATAAATACATTATATATATGAATGATATTCCTGGTTGTGAAACTAGTTATCATGACCAAGATCAGATGATGGATTTACATGCTTCGGGTCTCACACTCGGGGTTATATTCCTAGGGTTATACGATTAGTGTTATACAATGAATGATGCTTTGTTGAGAATTTTTAAAAAATATATAGTCTATTTTGAAAGACCATTGAGTAATTTAGAGTATCTTGGCTATATCTAATCAAGAGGAAGAGTGCACATTAAAAGAATAATTTGAGTTTCACACTTTGATTTTTTAGCCGAGGAATGAAACAAGATAATTTTAGTGTCTACGTATTCTCATTTGGTGAATTAGTGCTTCTGAAAATATGTCATTGAAGAAAAAGACTTAACTCTTTCATTTAGGAGATAATCTCATATGACATATAAAAAGATATATATTGGAAATAATATAAATAAACAATAAAATTAAGAGTTATGATGAACACATAGTCTCACATTGAGTACAGATATACCATCATGACCCATATATACTGAAGATACCAACAAATATATGTACTATAGAAGATCATTCATGTATGTAGTACTTGAATGTGATTAATAGATAGTGTGAATTGGGTGAGGAGTGACCGACAGAAAAAAAAATGTAAAGAATGTGGGACAATAACTACGTTACCCTGAAAAAAAAATAATATCCATATAACTAATGATTCTTAGTGAATTTGATCATAAAAAATAATCAATGGTGTGTTCTCCTTCAATATAGACATTTTTGGTCAATATAGTAAAATAATTATGTTCTGTGTATACTTTACTTTCCAACATATCTGCTATTTTTTGTGACTATTATATCAAGTAACACATGTGGAAAATAATTATTTCTAATTTGGGAAAAAATTAATAAAGAAATATTAATAAAAGTTAAGTAAAATGTTTAATTTGATCATCACAATGATTCATACCCATCTCATGGTTTCTCTGGTTGTAAAAAAATCCAACCACTAGAGCTAGCTACTCAGATCTCAGCATAATCCACTAATATGAAAATATCTTAACAAGGGAGTTAGATACCACCACACTGCTATGTCACTCTAATCACCTATGAAATTATGGATATCATATTAACATAGATATATCTATAAATAGTCATCTTGATTATGATGGTACATAGAATGGATTTATCAAACCCATAAAATTTTCACTTTGAGGGTTTGTAACACCACGGATGTTCTCAGAGATGGTTATAAAAATACTCTAAATGCTTTGGATTAATTGTCTCTATTTCATATCAAACATGACTCAATTAATTAATAACATTAAAAATAATCCATGGGGTATTAATTCAAAACATATGATTCGTCACATAAAACATCATTATTGGGATTTTTGATATTTACCAATGATTCCCCAAGACATCTCATAGAGAACTATTCTAAAAAAACAAGATATGTTACCAATAAAAAATAATGATCAATATTATAGGAACCACTGGCTGGTAATGACATGCAATTCCTAAATAAAAACAACCTCAAATAAGTCTACAAATTACACTCTTGTTTAATGAGCTAATCTATACTATTTGGTAACTTGTAAAAAAATAACATTTGAACCTTTAAAGTTGGCCAATATACGAACCAAATAATCAATGTTGGAAACCCTAGGATATCATAAATTATAATGTTATTGAGTTCAATAACAAATATATATTCCCACTTCAATAGATATTACATATCATGAAATGAAAATCATTCCAATGGTGGAAGATTAATAATAATAAATCAAATGACATTCCTTACTAGAGGGAAAATTTTAACATTTTGTAGCTGTGAACAAAGGATTCCCACAAATAGTAAGAGTCTCTAGCCAGAAATATTTTTAAGGTACCTTAATGGAATTATAAAACCCTTCAACAAAAACAATGTTAGAGGAATATTTCTCTAACCATATTTGGTGATAACACATTTTTCCAAGATGTCCGATATCATAACTCCTACCATGTAAATTATCACATTCTTTGAATCATCCTCTATAATGAACCATATAAGATATAACATTCATCACACTAGGGTTGATAATGATTACATGAATGTGGTGTTAGAAATGGACTAATGTGTTATCCATATCTATCTATTTTCATATCACTAGCTTCCCATTGGCACCATCTCCTTTAAATATTCAAGAGGATTTGAATTTTTAACCTGAAAGGCGCCCTTGACATAGAGATCTATTTTCTAAAAAATATGGATTTCCATAAGAATTATGTGTATCATTATAGAATTAGGGGTGCATCACAGTAAAGAAAATATCATCATGAAAATATAACCTCTTGTGTTTAGTATAACTAGATGATGTAGGATAAGTACAACCCAAATCTATAATATAATATTGGTGGCCCTTATCAAACTCTTGACCTCACTAGAATCTATTGTAAATAATGTTGATTAAGTTATCTCTCCCCAAACCCTAACTATATTCTAAAACCTAAATCAATCGGATTTGAATGAACATTAACCAATGATTTACATCACTATTAATGGTAATCAAATAAAAAAAATGGCTATTTGGTTTATAGATGACCAAACTAGATAGGTATCATGAATCTAAAACTATAACCTATCTTTTACCATATAAGGATCTGGTTCACCTCAAAATTTCATGAGGCCTCTATCACTATAGCACACATAAATCATCTATATTACTTGTATTCCTTCTCATATTAGAGGGAAATACTATTTGATCTATAAGCATGATCTTTACTAGGCATAATTAGTGCAGGATCTACCCTTTTCTCATGGGGAAGAGATACATGATGATTAATATATGAATCAATTCATCACCAGTCAGTTGAAAGATTCATATGAACTAGTAAAAAAACTTCACATCCCTATATTTAAATAACTATTTATTTTCTATAGGTATCATCCTATACAGGACATGACGAGTCCATTGATTACATAGAGAATATTTGGGTGAGAAAATATCTAAAGGACCTGAAAAAAAAATACTGAACACTGAATGATGCATGGACTGACTAAATTTTTACCTATCAATGATTCAGTAGATATTCATGAAGACTAATAAGTTATCAGAGTCATGGAAAAAATACATCAAACATTTCACCAACATTGATCTCTCGGGTCTAATAAAAAATTTCATAACCCCTTAACACTTATTCTATAATTCCAAAACAAAAGGATACAAGGAAAAGAAGTCCAATATAATTGCCAATAACTACAATTGATATCAAACCATTCTGAATAGACCTGACCAACTATAAATTCAGTCAGGTAGGAATTAAGGAGAGTGTTCCACTCCAGGAATGTCATAGATAGGATAGGGTCTGGTGGCACATCACAAAGGAGGAATAACATTTCATGGGAGTCCTTCTAATATGACTAACTATAACATAATACATCAACAATATATAATAAAATCCAACAACACGAGTAAATAGGTATAAAAAATGAATTTTATACAATGTGATTATGATAAATAAATGTTAACAACAAAGAACTAGAGGAAAAATATAGAATGAAAAAATTTATATATAGAAGGCAATAGCCACTAGTTACATCTAGAACTAGGTATGGGGTGAAATGACCTTTGTATTTGGTCTCCAAAGGATATAATACTTCTATAATTTTCTCCACTGTGAACCATCTTCAGCTACCATGTATGAACTCATCTAACTCCATGTTCTATAATGTCATATTTCAACTATAAAAAGGTATCATTGACAGAACATATTAAAGAAATAATAGCATGCATGAGTGACTATAAAAAAAATCTAGTTGGATTCCTAATAAATAGGGTACAATGATAAACCAATATGCTAGGTCAAACCTAAGACTAGGTTTTAATAGAAGGCATCCCAAAAAAACCTGATATGCTCTAATGTCATGAAATCCATGGGAAAGGGTAGAAACTCATTTACATAGATCATATACATGAAAGATTATATAAAAAAGCATCCATTGATACTAGTATAAAGTAAATCCTAATATAAATGATGTTGATAGTCCAACTACAAGACATAAATGGAATAAATCCACAAAGGATTCTAGTATCCCAAAGGTATTTGATAAAACATAAGATTAATGACTCCTAATATACCATAAATCCAAAAAATCCATGCTACCTATCTGGAAATTTAGTGGGGGACTACAACTCTTTGAGGTATGTGTGTGCCATATGATGGATTACATAACACATGCCAAGGACCTTATTGAAATAGAACTGGGAGTACCAACTACCCTGATGGAGGATAATTCCCCAATATATATTGGGGGTGCTAACTCCACTAATGAAGGACCTTTCAAAGAAAAATTATGATGGGAACGAACTCTATATTCATATTATAGTCTACTTCTTATCATTTATACATCTCTATGGGATCACCTCATCCTCATACTGAGAGTGTCATTCTTTAACACACGAGGGATTACCAAATCCATCTTTACTCAAAACGTCTCTCCTACTACATATGATCTATCCTAAGAAGAAAATAGCATAAAAATATCCAAACAAGAATATGAATAATATATAATGAAAAAGGGATTATAAATTTGAATATATTTAAGAAGATACCCATAATGGGTAATTCATTTTTATAAATCCATCACATGGTAATTAAATCTTGTAAAATACAAGAAATGAACTAGTGCACAACATGTATAGTGGGTGTATGAGGTGTTGGGATCTTGGGAAATTCTATTCATGTACAAATTGAACAAAATAAGTTTAATGTCAAAGTATATTGTCTGTGTGGTAGGGTAAATGATGCGTAGAGTACTAAGGAAGGCTGGTCATGCGCTTCCACCACCCAATTATTATTGGGTATCTTCGTACATGACATATACCTAAGGTACAAATCATGTATTAATACTTTGGTTGGTCCGTGTGTCCTCTAGGTATATTATGATAATCCTCAATAGAAATACATGGTGTTTAATAGGATACCCAAAATATAGTTCCCATGAAAAATATTATATATGATTTAATCTTATATATGTAGAAAGAGCTCCAAATATTCTTATACAAAATTTGATACACGATGTGTATATGTGATGTACATGGTGTGTTGGTTCTCCAATATAAATTGATAAGGTATGTGTGGTGTGAACTATGGAATTCATTTTAGAGTAACATAGTGTGTAACATAGAGTGATATGACATATGATTTTAAAAATACCATCTCTATTAATTTTGAGTCCAATACAATGTAACATGACACATATCTCAAAGATACATACCATTTGACAATTATTTCATGTGAAAAAGGAAATTGGTGATATATATCGTGTGCGACTTTGGATTACATACCACTTAGTTACACATCTCTAGAATATTGAAACATCATCTTTATGCCATGAATATCTCTTCTAGCTTCTTCACCAACCACCTCTCCACTGTTAGAAAATCCTACCATCTATAAAGAAATCATAATTATTTTCCAAGGTTAATTTTAGGTATGATTCAACATCACCCATTTCCATTTATCCTTTAATAAAACCATGCATCATAACCATGATTTTATGGGTCTCCTTTATTTTAGCATTGTGAATTGACAATCCAACTTAAGCATGATAAATGAGAGAACAATATTCAAGACATTGGTTGGTAGAGTAATAAATTACTACCCAAGTGTAGGATTATGTTTGGTTTAATCAAAGAAGGTGAATCTGAGTCAAGAAGAAACAAATTTTCCATGGTACTGAATCTCTAAATAGAATACAGATATTCAAACATTGATTCATTTTTTAAACACATAATTTAACAAAAAATTTATTTAATCAGTGATAAATATATTTATTTAATTTCAACTAAATAAATTAAAATCATTTGCATAAAAATAAAAAATAATACTAGAATAATATTGAGGAAGAATGTAGAGGCATCATCCCCATGTTCATCTCCTAATATAAATTTAAAACAATTTAATAAATAATCTATCATTAGATGATATAAAAATAATTCAATTAATGTATAAAAATATTTCTTTCATATGTTGAGAAAATAATCTAATTGAACAATTTAAACCAAATTTCCTTAAAACGTAATTCTTTTCATATTATTAAAATCCCAACATAATTGGTGACACATAAGAAATATATTTTTGGAATACGATGAAAGTATTAATTGAACTTGATTTAAGGGAAAAAGAATAAATTTTTTAATTATTATTATTTTAAAAAAAAATTATTATAATTTTTCATCTCATTTAAATATGTTCATTATGGGAAAAATTATTTTGGGTATAAAATATTTTAAAATAAAATTAAAAATTTTTTAAACGCCATAAAAAAATAATTTCAAAGAAAAAAATAAATTGGATTTTCATCCATCGTAATACTCATAAAATTTTCATTAAAAATTAATCATTGATTAAAATACCAAATAATATTTGGTAATTAATTATATTTGAAATATTTTAGGAATTTTTTCATTTCAATAATGTAGAATTTTTAAATTATTCACCAATAAGATATATTAGATCGAATCACACAATACTTATAAGGATAATAAAATAATATAATGTCCTACCTTTGTGGATTATATCTATCTCTTAATTATTACATCACATTTAATCATCGTCACTATCACCACCACAATGAATAATGTGAGGATTCTGGAGACCCATTCATTGTTGTGTGAAAAAAGTGAGAGAGATTTATCTAATGTCTTATTATAAAAAAAGAGTGGAGGGAATTGTGCTGAAAATTCTTATAAAAATTTACCATGGTGGAATTTAATTAATTAGAGAGGTATTGAAATTTTTGCATTCCAAAATAACCCTTTATAAACCCTCCTAACTCTCAATTTTTTCACCCACATAAATATAACAATAAAATCCTTTCGTAATAGAAAAAAAGATAATAACATTAGGTTATTGAATTTAATATTCCATATAATTTTAACTTTGGCATGTTTCTTCCAAATAAGCATGAAATTATGTGTCCATGTCTCTATTCATAGAAAATGAAATTATTTTTTTAATATTAATTTTAAACTATGAAAATACCATATTCGATGTATCAAAAATATTCCATGATAATTATAATTCTCTCAAACAAACCCCCCATTTTGGATATAACCAATGTTTTATAATTTTGATATGGGAAACTATTTAGGATTTATTAAAAAATTTCACTCATTGGATAAATATTAATTCAATTTATTGAATATTAAATATCTTTTAAAATTTATCTAGCTCAAAATTTCACCAAAATTATTTCTAAGGGAAAATACCACAATATGAGTTCACTAGAACCATTAGAATTTTTTGTTGTAAACCACAAGGATAAATTTACTATTTCACTCCTTTAAATGATATATCATATGATACTCAATAATAAATTAGGCTCCTCTTATGAAAAATATAAGCCAATAAATGATTTCTAATTATTATAAGTGTTTGGTTTAGAATTCTTCACCACAAAAATATTTTTCAAAAGTTGAAACAATAAAGAGTGGTGTTAAAATTTAATGAATCATAATTTAATAAATAAAAAAATCATTACATCTAATCCTATTTACATTCAAACTGATTGAGGTTATTTTAGTGTATGTGTCCTAAATTTATTTAATTATTGTCATCTTAGGGACAATATTAATAATATAATGTATATTAATGATAATATTCGGTCAGTTATATTTTTTTCATATATTTTTGGAGATGATATTAAAAAAAGTACATGGAATATATGCAATACTCGGTGATCCATGATTGATTATCATAATATTGGTTTTTGATGATATGTTAATATTCACATGAGTAGTATGAATTGCATAGAGACACAACATACCACTCATGGGAAACTAGTCAGTGAAATTGTTTTTAAATTATAACATTTATCATACAACTCATGGATTTCCATATATATATAAATATATTATTGGTGTTAATCAAGTAACCATTGGATGTGGATCCTTTGACATTATTTTTTTAAATTGGGTTCCTACTCATATGGTTTCATACATTGACCCTTTTCTAAATTTATTTGATAATTTGAATTAATAGAAGGTAATTAGGTGTTATTCTTGTTCAGTGTACGGTTTTGATTAACCAAGATTCAATGTGTCCACCATATGATGGTATTCTTGAATCATGGAACTAAAAATATTTTTTACTATGTAACTACGTAGCCATTCTAGTAATTATAAAAGATATAGTTTTCCAAAAAATGGCCAAAAATTAGATAACATATTCAAGATTTACATTCCCATGTCTCATTCTTAATATTTATATCAAGGATAAAGAAACATTTATAATGGAAATGTGGTAGATTGGGTCACTTTAAAACCAATTATAATTTTGGTATATATGGTGTGTTTCGAGTAACCACTCTTAGATCATGATACAAAATGTGACTCATAAACATATTCAACATCACAATGGGACCTTATGGTCACATGTAACATAATGATAATAGTGATTATTTAGGATAATGTGATTTGCTGACATATTATATTTTTTATGTTAACAAATTGGAATTATTAATTTAGATAATTTTTAATTGATTATATATTTAATGTAGAATTATAATATAAATAATGAGTTATTTATATTTTTTATATATAAAGAAGAGGAAATAGTAAATCCCAAAAGAGATTTTAGTTATGGATTTATGTAATGGGTTATAATTCCAATTACATAAGGGAATTTCATAGACACAACTAAAATAAAATTAAAATTATTTATTATTCCTAACCCATTTTATTTCTCATTAGGTCACCTGGAATTGTGCTTTATCACTTTATCCACTTTCATAGGCTATTTAATGTTCCCAACTATACTTAGAAACTATTTATTCAACATTATTTGGTTTTATATGAGATTATATTCCATAAAGGCTATTTAATTTCCATATTTCTATAAATACAATGGAGGGTGGGTGCATGCTATATTCAATTGAGGGAATGACATTTTAGTTCATAGAGTTCTCCACTTTTCCTTTTCCAAGAGGGTTATCTCATCTTTCTCATCTAAGAGGAACTATTGTATTTTCCTGATCACTAATTCTATCATTTTCATTTGGAAAGACTAGTTTCAGTTAAAAAAGAATAAATATCACAACAATGTGTTGGTGATTATAATTATTGATCAATACTAAAGGAGACATCAATTTGATAATTGAAACATTATATAAATATTAAAAACTTTTTGAAAATATAATTTTGTCTTTATTATTGAATTATTAGGTTAGAATTTATTATTAATGATGTTATGAAAGGTTTATTTATGAATTATGTTGTATTTCAAGTGTTGGTATTGTTATTGATTTTCTTCAATGGTATTAAAAAAAGTTAAAGGATTACCACTTCTTAAGTACTACCAATTATGGGCATGTAATTAAGTGGGGATCACATATCAAGTGTTCCATTATTGATTAAAAGAGATTCATAGCCTAAGGAGTTTGGGTAATTATGTTTTTTATAGATTTTATATAGATTTCATATGTGGGATAGATCTCACAACTCCAAAAGTGGGTTTCGAGTAATGGTTAATGTGTTTCTAATTACAAGGAACACTCATGAATGAATGAGTGGAGAACTATATCTCTCTACCCTGAAGTTCCATTATTGATTAGAACAGATTCACTACCTAATATGTTGTGGAAATTGAGTGATCTAATAGGTTCGTATGGATGTCATATTCAATAATTTCATATGGTGGATAAGATCATGACACCCTTGTTGTTTCATTAGTTCCATGATCAATTAATAAAATTTATATATACTAAATCTTAGAATGCTAAATAGGTTTTATGAAACATTCAAAATAAATATTATTCATTTACTATTATCATGAATCATTGATATAATGTTTGCTGACGTGATCACTTCACATTAGAGTAATTATGGCTTTGACATTTCTACTCATCCACTATGTAAAATAAAACATACAATGTGCTCTAGCCCATTAGACCATTTAAAAATGAAATATCTTTTAATTTTACTAAAATTAATACGGAGACATATAATTTATATATGTAATGTGATTAAAATGTTGAAACAAATTCAGAGATTCAATGGTAAATGATTTATTTATATAAATAATTTAATATGAATAAGACGAATCCAATGTGTATATGATATATACATTTAAATTACTATGAATATTAACATTTAGGTAATATATGTGATACATATAATTTTAATGATGATTTTTAAAAAAAATCCAACATTTAATATGTAATTTTTAGATTAATTTTAATAAAAATCAGATTCATTAGGATTATGATTGGTCAAATAGATGGGCCATGCATAGTTGAGAATAATTAATCTATCTTGTGTTAGATCAAGAAAGTAAAATTATCGGTATGGTTAATATTGATTGACTCTAATGTCTCTGAAATTCTGTGTATTTTTTTTAAATTATATGGAATTATTCTGAGACCACATGCTCTAACGGCAAATGAATCCGAGGCACGAAAAGCCTGAAATGGAATTTTGAACTTTTTTAAGGTACCATCAGTAAATGTATGAGTGGGTTTTCTGTAACTTTTGAACCAGTTCTCAGATAAAAAATTTGAGGGTACCATTGAACACTGAACATTGAGATTCACCTAGATGGGACTTTACTTCGGTCGGCAGGGGCCGAACAGAAAACATTATTTTTCAGACTATTCGAAAAATAATAAACTAACATTATAAAAAGTTATTTAATTTCTTTTTTCAACCAATGAGTGGTGACACGACGACACTACAGTGCATAGATGAGGTAGAGACAACGTTCATTAATGATTCTCATTAATGGATCGTAACATATAGTGTATCGATGAAACAAAGAAGCCTAACAGTGACGATATATCCAAAATGAAATAGTATAATGACGCGATGTCACAACATAACAGAAACACTATTACATGTTTCCATTTAATTGTTTGAGGCATTGATAGAACAAGGATTAATCCTTGGCGATTATCGGAAGAACCTCTAATGGGATTCCTCTCTAATGAAGAATGCAACATTGATAGATCATCACCAACTTCGACACAACTCGAAGAATGGAGCTAGAAGAAAAAAGTTTCATCAGCATATTGAATCCTCAAGGAAAAAACATCATATATTTTAACATAAAATAGGTAGAGGTTGTTTTATTTTTACATTATTCCAAATTATTTTCTAGAAACTACAAATGAAGATCTACCCATGAATAGGTTGATCAGCGATTTGTGTTTTTATGTAGGAGGGTTACATTATTTGGAGATTTCTCTATCCAAGATTCAAAAATTACTTGATATGATTAAAAAAAATCCTAATGCCTCCCCCTATTTTAAAATCTAACATGGAGGGTGCGGGACGACATGAACAAGGCTCAAGGACCTCCTCCATGTGCTTTATTTGTGGCCTTACCCTCAAAATGGAGGCAAGATAATTTTGCGACCTTCGCGGTGAAGAAGAAGCTCGTAGGTGACTGTAGGCATAGGCGGCGTGAAGAATGGACCAATAGAGCTCTTCCAATAGTCTGCCAAAGGTTCTTACATCAGCGGTGGTGGAGGCGACATATGGATGTGCCAGCCGTGTGCTGGACAACGGGATAGGAGGCTGCGGCCAACTGGCCACAACGATTAAAGGCACGACGCCACGTAGAGGGATGACCCATGTTCGGGTCATCTGAGTGACTGGCGTGCTGTGGTCATTCGACCACAGTAGGAGGTGAGACCTCACGTTCTATGGGCTAGCTGGGGCTAGACTCTGTATCTTTCCATGTCCTGGCAGGATGTTGCACCACCGGCCGCACCGAGCGGCTGGGCTTCATGCTGGTGGGATGTGCCCCCAACTAGAAGGTCTGGCTGATCCCACACTCTAGATGGAATAACCCGCACAAGTGGTACAGATCTGCGGCCTGATGGGATGGACCTGCACCCTTTGGGCCAGGTCAGACTAGACTAGGTCGTTGGGTGACCTGGCAGATTGGACCCTCGACCAAACTAGGCCGGGTCCAGTAAGAGCAGTTGGGCCTAGCCCACTAGTAATGCCAAACCGGACATACCCATACCTGATCCAGGTAATATCGAGTTATTCAGAACTAAACATGGGTATGTTCGACCCCCAGGACAAGTAGGTCGGGTCAGTCTGACTGGGTCGGATTGGACCCAGACGCAACCATTAATGGTTTACTAAAATGAATGTATCATGAAAATTGGGCATTGGATTGATGAGACATTTGCGGAGGTGGGACTGCATTGATGAGGTGGATCCTTTGGGTGTCTCTAAGTAGGATTTAATGGATGTTGAGATGTGCCAAATCGCTTGAGGAGCGGTTCTCCCAGATGCGCTATGTAAGGATCCCTAGTGTCGGCTGAGACCTAAGGAATTCTGAGTTTCGACTCTATGAGACTCGACTATGGCCTAGTGGGAAGGATTTCTATGTGACTTTGTAGGCCCATGGTGTGAATCACTTCTATGTGACTTTCCAGTCCCATGGTACGTGACAAGGAGGGTTATCTCAGTTGGCCAAGCTTAGTGGGAAGCACTTCTGTGTTACTTTGTAGGCCCACGATACATAATTAGGCAGTGTAACTAAGTAGTCCGAGGTTAGTGGGAACCACATTTGGGTGACTTGGAAGGCCCACTATACTCGATAAAAGATGAGTTATCTAGCTGCGAAGGTGTTCAATTATGTGACTAGATATTCTCCTATCAATACCCTATATGTGTACCTATTGTGATCTATCTTGTGCTTTATGATTTACATTGAGGATTGTTGTTTGGTATTTCCTTTGGGTTTTGGGATCCCTGATGAGTACTTTCTTACTCACCTCTGCATGGTTTTTTCCACACATGATGTGCCTGGTGCAGACGATTGACGTTTTGATATAGACATTGGTTGACTAGGACCCAGAGGTTCTTAGAGAGATGAGACCGACATACACTACAATAGTGGACATAGTTCCCTAGGACCAGGTGGGACCATGTAGGATTGGGTGGATAGGGTGATCTACTTTGGATTCAATTATCTATACAATTATAATGATCAGGTGAGGTTTTCTGCGGATGGACATCAGAGTTTCCTTTTTGTACTATGATGTTTTTAGTTCTTTGGTTGGGTTTGTATTATAGCACACTTATATTAGTTATACTTGTACCCACCTTGGTTGTAGTGATTCTTGTTTCCATTTCAGTGTGTGGGTCTTGTTTGGGCATGTGTGTGCATACACGTGATTAGGAAAATTCCTCTCACTTTCAGGTTGAAACCATTGGTGCTAGTCGCCAGCTGTTGGCCATTGAGAGGAGGGCTTGGGGTAGTCATGACATGGGCCTTAGGGGTAGGGTCATGAAAAAGTGGTATCAGAAGGAAGTCAGTCTTACCAAAAAGACCGAGATCCTATTATTTTGTTTTGGGGAAACAATGTTAAGTGTTGTGTATTTGAATTTCAGATTCAGGGAGTCTAGTGTGGGTATGACGACCAATGTATCAATACTACATGACCTTGAATTATTATTTTTAGATCTATACATGAAAACACTAGTTTCATAATTATCTCCTTATGTTATTTTAAGTAATATTAAACTCACTAGGTTTAACGTTCTAACCATGGTACATATTGACCGATTTTATGATTCCTCCTTGCAGAGGCCACTTGGGCTTCCAATACGAGGTCATGGGGATATCCCGCCAAGAGATGAGGAATATATTCATTGACCAGTTCTAGAGATAGCCCCAATGAGTGGTGCACCAGGGCTACCACCACCTGATGGTCAGCGTCTACTACCGGCGGTTCCGGCATAGGACGTTCATAGACTCAGTACCATGCATGAGATTCAAAGACATAGAACTCCTAGGATTAGAGGAGATATAAATACTTAGTTCACTGAGGACTGGATGGAGGCAGTGATGTGGGTATTTTAATTAATGGGGACACCGCCTATCTAGATGGAAATCTTGCCAGTGAGACTTCTATAGGACTCATTATGGAGATGGTGGATCTTTACCACCCAGACGGACTATGAGATGACCCTCACCTGGCCAGACTTCAAGAAACTTTTTTCATAAGAGTTTTCCCCTTGACCATAATATCTATGTGCATTCAGGTTCTTCTTCACCTACAACAGGGAATAATGATGGTGACAGAGTACTCGTTGAGGTTCATCGAGCATTCCTGCTACTTGACAAATATGATGCGAGACCCTTTCTTCAAACCATGATCCTTTGATTAGGGACTCCGGTGGGAGATTAGGGAATTGATGTTGTCTCTTAGTAACCCTACTCAATATGGTGTTTTAGAGGGAACCTTTATTATAGAGGGATTCTTCGTGGTGTATGCGCCCATAGATAGAGTTACCAGTAGACCTCAGGTGGCCGAGTTTTTGGTAGGAAGAAAACAGTAGATACGAGGGCCCAAGCGGGCTAGACCATTCAGAGGAAAACCCTAGGATATAGGGTAAACCATGTGGGGATCCCAGACCAGAGGGAGTCAACATGGAACTAGGAATTTTTTTCATGTGGAAGGAAGGGACACATGGCATGTGTCTACCAGACCCGCCATACAGATGACCAAAAATGGTTGAGGGGATGATGAGATAGCGGAAGCAGTTCAAGTGATGAGGTTCGTAGGGCGGAAGACATTGTATGGGTGAAAGTTGAGCAGCAGGTGGTGGGAGAAGATTTTAGGTGTTACCACCTCCACCCCCAGGTTGTCCACCCCGACCTCAGGAAGAAGGCAGATAGGGGTGAGCACATCTTTAGGCAACGTATGCTTATGGCCATGGTGCTCTAGAGATGATCTGAGGTACTATCTATGTCTTCTCCACCCTATCTTCTGTTCATATAGACAAAGGTTCTAGTAACTCCTTCCTTTCCATGACTATCGTGAAGATATTAGATATTCTAGTGGATCCATTGGCTCAATCTTTATAGCTAGACCTCCTATGAGAGGGGATTCAACGATTACACACTGGTTCCAACCGTGTGAGCTTACTCTAGGAGGTGAGAGCTTTGGCTGGGATATTCTAGTTACAGAGTCTAGGCCTTATGATTCCATCTCAGGTATGGACTGGTAATTCACATTCAATACTCAGATCAACTATTTTAAGTGAATAGTGTGGTGTGTCTGCGAAGATGGGAGTAGGTTTTTTATCACCTGTGGGAAGGAAACCCTTTCATCATAGGACAACCATTCTTGGAGGATGGTACAGTTGATCACTCACCAGTTGGGTAGCCTCACCATTGGTTTAGTGGATGAGAGGTGTCAACGAATTCATGTAGTGGTGGATGAGTACGGGTATGTTTGTCATGAGGATGTTCTGGGACTATCTCATCACAGGGAGGTAGAATTTTTCATCGACTTGTACCCTAGGAGGACACTGATATCCACACTAGAATTTTAGATGGCTCCTATAGAGCTTCACGAGATGAGGGTTCAGCAAGAGGAGTTTCATGATAAAGGGTTCGTAAAGCCCAATGTTTCACCATGCGTAGACCCGATGCTTTTTTCCTAGAAGGAAGATGAGAGTTTGATGTTGTGTTTGGACTTCTGACACATGAACCAGGCGACTGTGAAGAACAAGTATCCACTTCTAAGAATCGATGAACTCTTCCACCAGCTAAAGGGAGTGAGTTGGTAATCGAAGATAGACCTCAGATCGGGCAATCACTAGCTTCAGGTATGGTATGAGGATATACTGAAGACAATATTCAGGTGCTGATGCAGAAATTATGAGTTCCTGGTGATTTCATTCAGCATGACCAATGCCACAATAGTTTTCATGGGACTCATGAACATGATCTTCTAGCCTTACCTTGACCGATTTGTTGTGGTCTTCATTGATGAAATCTTTGTGTACTCAGCAATAGAGGAGGATCACGCTACACGCCTGAAGATAGTCCTAGATACACTCTAAAAGAACCATCTTTATGGTAAGCTCCCAAAGTGTTAGTTTTGGATATAGAAAGTCCACTTTATGGGACACGTCATCTCAATTGTTGAAGTTGCAGTGGATCTGGAGATGATAGAGGTGGTGCATGGTTGGAAGGCTCCTATGAGAATGATTGAGTTGTAGATCTTCTTGGGGTTCAATGTTTACTATCTGAGGTTTGTGCATGCATTTGGAAGAGTATCATCACACTTATCGTCTTTGACATAGAAGGGAGAAACCTTCACATGGACGGAGAAATTTTAGTAGAGTTTCTAGGAGCTATGGTGGAGATAGTATAGTGCCCCCATCTTGAGACTACCAGAGGAGGGCGTTGTGTATGTAGATTACTGTGATGCATCTAGGACTAGAATAGGTTGTGTCCGGATGTAAGAGCAATTAGTGATCACCTATAACTCATGACAGCTTGGGTAGCATGAGAAGAATGATGCAACCCATGACCTGAATCAGCAGTAATGGTCTTTACATTGAAGATGTGGTGACACTACAAGACGGGCGAATAGTTTACAATTTACTCTGACCATGAGAGTCTCATGTATATCTTCACCTAGAAGGACCTGAACCTCAGACAATAGCAACGACTAAAATTATTCTTGGACTACGACTTTGAGATATTCTATACTCCTAGAAAGAGGAATGTGGTGGTAGATGTGCTAAGCATGAGGGTAGGTTTTTAGTTGTTGAGTGAGGCGACAAAGCTATTGGCCGTGATGAAAATATCCTTTGTGAATGATGGTGAAGTTTATTACCTTCAGTCGATGAATGTTACTCCCCCACTCTTATAGAGAGTTAGGGAGGCACAATTGGTGGTTTTTTACTACAAGGACTGACATGCTATGTTATCCTCAGGATGGGCTCCTAGTGGATTTTTGATAGGTGGGGAGAACATCATCTTTTTTAGAGGGCTCACTGTAGTGCTAGTGATATTGCGGGAGGAGGTGTTGAGGGAGTTCTATACATCCCCTTTGATGGCACATCCTGGAGTGGAATAGATGTACATGGACCTTCGATGTTAGTATTTTTTTCCAGGGATGAGGAAAGTGGTGGATGAGTTCGTTTCACGATGCCTCCCATTTCATCAAGTGAAGGTTGTGCATCAGGTTCCAGTAGGCTTGGCACAACCACTTGAGGTACCAGAGTAGAAATGGGATTATATCTTGACGAACATTGGGACAGGTTTACCACATGCATCTAGGGTCCATGACTTGATCTTAGTGATTATTGACTGAGTCCCCATGTTGGCTCATTTCCAACATATCCGGGAGCAGGGACTGATAGAGGGATTTGGATGCCTCTATGTTCAGGAGATAGTGCGTCTTCGCGGGTTCCTTTGATGATTCTATCAGATCATCAGATTCTCTTTACATCATGGCTATGGAGGGGATTGAAGGATGCATTCGGGATATAGCTGACCTTGAGCACAGATTTTCATCCCTAGATGGATGGTCAGACAGAGGAGACAATACATACATTGGATGAATTTCTACATGATTTCACCATAGATTTTGGTTGTTGTTTGGAGGAACACCTTCCACTGGTGGATTTTTCATACAACAGCAGATATAACTCTACCATTGGCATTGCTCCATTCGAGTCCTTGTACGAGTTGTATTGCAGATCAAATCTATGTTGGACAGTACCAAGAGAGTCAAAACTCATGGATCCAGAGTTAGTTTGTCCTACAACTAAGAAGGGTTAGATCTTCTAGGATCGGATGAGGATTTCAGAAAGCAGACAAAATTATTATTCCAACAGAAGATGAATATCCATAGAGTTCATGGAAGGAGACCATGTTTTCATTCAGGTCTTTCCCTGATGGGGATTGCAGAGATTTGGCTAGGGAGAAATGATATCTCTGAGGTTCATCAAAACTTTTCAGATCCTAAGAAAATTTGACAAGGTGGGGTACTATATAGATCTTCCCCCATAGATGCACTGGGTGCAAGATTTTTTCCACGTGTCACAGTTAAAGAGGTATTTTCTTGATCCATCGCACGTCATCGACATGGGTGAGCTAGACATTGATGATGGGGTGACAGTAGTGGAGTTATCGGTAGAGATAGAGGATTGACAGGAGCAGGTCCTATGTGGGCTGTCGATTCCTCTAGAGCGAGTTCGGTCACAGCACGAGAATTTCTAGGAGAGCACATGGGAGCATGAGGCTCAGATTTGTGATCAGTACCCCCATATGTTTGATTAGTTTTTGTTTTGGATTTCAGGGACATAAATCCCTAATATGGGGAGAATTTAATGTCTAAGAAATTATGTTTTTTTATAATTATATGGAATTATTCTAAGACCACATGCTCCAATGACACATGGGTCTATGGCCAGAAGAGTTTGAAACAAAATTTTGAACTTTTAATAAGGTACATTCAGAAAATGTGTGAGCAAGTTTTTCTATCTATTGAACTAATGATCAGATTGAAAATATGAGGACACCATTGAAATTGGAATACCAGGATTCACATTGAGGGGACTTAACATCGGCCGACAAGGGCCAAAAAAAGAATTTTATTTTCGGACATTTCTAAAAATAATAAAATAACTTTTACAAAAGTTATTTTATGTATTTTTTCAACTGACGAGTGGTGATACAGTGACGCTGCACTGTAGCGACGAGTTAGTGACAAGGAAGTGACGAGGAGAATTCATGATACTCATTAATGGCCCATTACATGCAATGTAATGATGCAATAAAGGAATCTTAACAGTGACATTGTTTCATAAATGAAACAACAAAACAACGCGAAGTTATAGTATAACTGAAACATTGCAACTTGTTTCTTTTAATTGTTTGAAATGTTGGGGGAATGAGGAATAATCCATGGTGATTATCTAATGAACCTCCAATGGTCATCCTCCCCATTGAAGAGTGATTCCTTGGTAGATCATCACCTACTTCGAAACACCTCAGAGAACAAATCCAAAAGCGATGGGAGACATCAACATGTTGAAGCATCGAGGATGAAACACCGTGACTTCGAACATCAAAGAGGTAGGGGTTGTTTTGTTTTTATTTTCTTCAACATTCTCTCCTATAAATGACAAACACTGATCAACCCACAAACAATTTGATTTGTGATTCGTGAATTTATGTGGGTGTGTAACTTTATTTGGGGATTTCCCTATCTAGGATTCAAACATTACTTGATATGATTTCCCAAAAATCCTCAAGCCTACCCTTGTTTAAAAACACTATCACGGAGGGTGCAAGACAACATGAACAAGGCCTGAGAAACTCCTCCATGTGTGTTCTTTATGCAGATACCCTCAAAATGGAGGCAAGATGATTTTAGGACCTTCATAGTGAAGAGAACGCTCCCTAAAGACTGTAGGTGTAGGCAGCGTGAATAACGAACAACTAGAGCACATCCAGTGGTCCGTCGATGGTTCTGCCAGCAGCGGCGGCATGCAGTGGTGCCGACCGCATGTTGGACGGTGAGACGGGAGGCCACTATCTTGTAGGGGTGGTGCAACCATCGACGCTGCACTAGGAGGGCACTACATGGAGGGATGACACATGTCTAGGTTGTCCGAGCAGCTGCCGAGCCATAGTTTTTTGACCATGATAGGAGGTGAGACCCCACATCCAAGCGACCAACTGGGGGTAGACGTGGTAGTCTACCACATCCCGGATGGATGGTACACCATTGTCCATATAGAGAAGCCGAGATTTAGGCTGGCAGGCTACACCCCCAGCCAGCGGACCAGGCCTATCCCATGACCCAGCGGGCTGGTCTTGCCCCCAGTAGGCCGGACCCACACCAGAGGGTGGGACCCGCGACCCATCGGGCCAGACCCATTCCATTTGGGCCGGGGCACACTAGGTTGGGACACTGGGTGACCCAACGGGCTAGACCCTTAGCCAAACCATGCTGGTTTCAGCAAGGTCAATTGGGTCTGGCCAACTAGAAAGGCCAGACCAGTTCAAACCATACCCGAACCGGGTCAGGTCAAGTTAGTCAGAACTAAACCGGTGTTTGTAGGGCCCTTGGTCTGAGTTGGTCGGGTCAGTCCAACTGGTTCGGACTGGACCCAGATGCAACCATTCCCTATTTACTAAAACTCTAGTATCTTTCAAATTGTACGTCCAATTGACGAGCTGTTTATGGTATTGGGACCCTCTCGAAGAGGCATATCTTTTGACATGCCTTGATGAGGCTTTCATGGAAGCTGATATGGGATGAATTCCTTGAGGAGTGGTTCACCCAGGTGTGCTACGTATGAAATCCAACGGTTGGATAAGACTTGAGAACTTCCAACATTCAACTCTATGAGACTTGACTATGGACAAGTGGGAACCACATATGTGTGACTTTGTAGGAACAAGGTGGGAATAACTTTTTTGTGACTTTGTAGGACAACATTTAGGGAAGAGGAGGATTACCTCAGTTGGCCATGATTACTGGGAAGCACTTCGGTGTAAATTTGTAGGCCCACAGTACATGATACAGAGTTGTACTTAATTATTCCATGGTTAGTGGGAAGAAATTATGTTTGACTTGGAAGGACCACAGTATGCAATAGAGGGGGATTTTTCCAGCAGTCTAGGTGTTCGATGATGTGACCGATGATCCTCCTATCACTACCCTATATGTATCCTTGGTGTGAGCTATCTTATGTTTCTTGATTTACATTGAGGACTGTGGTGTGGATTTTCTTTTTTGTTTTTGGGTACCTACTGAGTAATTTATTACTCGCCCATGCATGGGCTTTGACCACACATGTTGTGTCTGCTGCAGAAGATCGACGTTTCGACTGAGAATTTGGTGGACTAGGACCCAGAGGTGCCTAGGGAGTTGGGATTGATGGACACTATGATGGTGGACGTGGTATCCTAGGACTAGGAAGGGCCATGTAGAATCAAGTGGATAGGATGTTCTACTTCGACCTCCAATTTCTACACTACTCTCATGATCATGTGGGGTTTTTCGCGGATGGTAATAAATGTTTCCTTTTTGTACTTTTCTGATTTTACTTCTTTTGTTGAGTTTGTATTTTGGCCCACATATATTAGTTATACTTGTACCCAACTTTGTATTAGTGATACATGTTTCCTTTTTTGTGTATGGGTCTTGGTTGGGCATGTGTGTGCGTACATGTTCTTAAAAAAATTTCCACCACTTACAGGATGACGCCTTCGGAGATAGTTAGCCATAGGTTCTGCAATGGCGATGGTGGAGATGGCACAGGAAGGGGTCGACCATCTTCTAGATGGTAGGATAGGAGGTCACGACCAACTGGCAACAACGGTTAATGGTGCGTCACCACGTAGAGGGACAAACCACATCTCGGTCGTTCGAATGGATGGTGAGGAGAGGTCTATCAACTGTAGGAGGAGGCGAGACCTCATGTCCATTGGGCCAGCAGGGGTTGGACACAGCAGCTTGCCACGTCCTGGCAGAACGACACACCACAAGATGCACCGAGCGACTGGGGTTCCTGCTGGCAGGTCGTGCCCCCAACCAGTGGGTCGGGTCGATCCCGTGGACTAGAGGGCCAGACCTACACCAGCGGGCCGGACCCACAGACCAATGGGCTCGTCCTACACCCATTGGGACAGGCTGAACAAGACCAGGTCGTTGGGCGACCTGGCAGGTCGGAACCTCATCCAAACTGGGCTAGGTCCAAAAATTCCAATTGGACATAGACCACTGGTCAGGCCAAAACGGACTGACCCATACCCAAAACGGGTCAGGTCGAGTTAGTTAGAACTAATCCTTTGTATGTTGGGACCCCAGGCTGAGTTGGTTAGGTCGGTCTAACCGGGTTGGACTGGACCTAGACGCAACCGAACCCGATTTACGAAAATGCATGTATCTTGCAAACCGTGCGTCCGATTGATGAGACATTTTCAGATTTGAGACCCTATCGATGAGGTTAATCTTTTGGTCTACCTTGAGGAGGATTTAATGGAATTTGAGATGCGACAAATGGCTTGAAGAGTATTTCTCCAAGGAGCACTATGTAAGGAACCCTACAGTTGGCTGAGACCTGAGGACTACTAACTTTTGACTCTGTGAGACACGACTATGGACCAGTGCGAAGAATTTCTGTGTGATGTTGTAGGCCCATGGTGGGAAGCACTTCGATGTGACATTGTAAGATAATGGTATGCGATGAGGAGGAGTACCTCAGTTGTCCATGCATAGTGGGAAACACTTCTGTGTGACTTTGCAGGCCCACAGTACATGATTTGGAGGTATACCTAAGTAGTCCAAGGTTAGTGGGAATAACTTCTGTGTGACTTGGATAGCCCACTTTACTCGATAGAGGAGTATTTCCCTAGCATCCAAGGTGTTTGATTATATTACTAAGTATTTTCCTATCACTACCCTATATGTATACCTAGTGTGAGCTATCTTGTGCTTCAGGCTTTACTTTGAGGATTGCAGTGTGTTCTTTCCTTTTTTGTTTTGGGATACATAATGAGTACTTTGTTAGTCACCTCTGCGTGGATTTTTTCCACACATGTTGTGTATGGTACAGACGATCAATGTTTTGAATGAGACTTTGGTGGACCAGGACCCAGAGGTGCTTAGGGAGACAGGACCGAAAGACACTCTGACGGTGGACTTGGTGGCCAAGGACCAAGAAGGGCCCAGAAGGATCATGTGTATAGGGAGTTATACTTTATATTCCTCTAGCTACACTAATATCATGATCAGGTGGGATTTTCTGCGGATGGCCATTAGAGTTTCCTTTTAGTATGTTTTTGTCTTTAGTTCTTTTATTGGGTTTGTATTCTGACCCACTTATATTAGTTATACTTGTACCTAGCTTTGTTTTAGTGATAATTATTTTCTTTTCAGAGTGTCGTTATTGGTTGGGAATGTGTGTGGGTACATGTACATTGGAAAATGTCTCCGACTTTCAATTTGACGCCATCGGTGATAGTCGCCAGCCCCTGGCCTTTGGGAGGCGGGATTTGGGTAGTCATGATAGATGCCTTGGGGGATGGGTCGTGAATCTGAAAAATGAATATGAAGTCAAATAAAATTGGTTCCTAAAGACATAATGTTGTTAAAATTCATAAGATGATGTGGTAATATTTTTTACTGAACAATACAAGAGTTTTGTTAAACAGAATCAATAATATTTGTCCTAATAAATACACAATGCTTAATTGAATAGAATTACTATGTAATACATGTATAAACATGGATTTTTTTTAACTAAATTATCATTGTACAATAGCGAGGGTTATTTTCTATTTATTCTCTATGAAATAAAATATGAAATTCAATAATAAAATACATGATATCAAGAATATAAGATATATTTTTATAGAAATTCATGTTATCAAAAACAAACTAATTGTTTTTTGATAGTAGACCATGAGAAAAAAAAAATTAATGGTAATTATTTAAATTTTTAGTATCATTGTTGGGAAAAAATCCCTCTAGTTATCATTGAATCATTTTTGAGATGATTGTGTTTATTGACAAAGTGGACATCCGTGTTGTGATTGTTGAAAAACCAAACCATTACATACAAATTTTTTGAAAAAGGGGATTTCATGAGGGCATGTCAAGTTCAAGGGCTGTAGTTAATAATCCATGTTTGATTCAAGAATGTCGACAAAGGAATGGTTGATCTGGAGACAGTTCAAAAAGGGCAGATACAAGGTGGAGCCGTTTTCTAGTGTTTGCCAAATTATTGGGCCTGAAAGTCAACAAATATAGAAAAGTGGTTTTGGAAAAGGGAATTGTGCGCTGTTGTCTTGAAGGAGAGGAAACTTGTGTTCCATAGGTTTTTCAAGATCATAACGTCAAATTATGGCAAAGGGAAAAGTGGTGCCCATGTTTTAGGGTAGGTCGCTCAAGTGACTTGCGTGGCAGAGACTTGCGCGCCGAAACTTGCGTGTCGAGGGGAGACTGGCACGCTGTTGCGCAGGGTGTCCAAATGCCAATAAATAGAGGTTGACCCCTCCTCATTCTGTAAGAGAGTTCAACACTTAGAAACAATCAGAGCTCCCATCGTGCAGGTGTGGTGGTCACGCAAGTGGTGTGTGGTCACGTAAGTAGAAGTTGCACGCTAGTTGTTTGTTGCACGCCCAAGGAGGTTTGGGTGAGGAAGGAAGGGAGTCGACCAAGTTTTGAGTTGAAGAAGGAGGTGTCGCGCTAGTGGTTTGGTGAAACTTGAGCACCATGTTTTGAAGAAGTGTGATAGTTGGTGGTTGCATGCTAATATTGGTTTGGGCGTAAAAGGGTGTGAGTCGCGCAAGTTTGGAGTTGCATAATATTGTGTCGTGTAAGTGGTTGAGGTGGACTTGCCCCTAGTTGTAACTTGCATGTCGAGACTTCAGTGTTGGCTTGGAGAAGGGATCCATGTATGGTTGAAGAGCGGTAGTGATTCAAGGCTGCGTGGAATATGGAAGATTTCCTGATACAATCGGTGCAAAGTGAGATTCATCTACGGGTGAAAGTTGGACTTCAACAGAGCATCTACATACAATAGAGGATGTATTCATTAGGGATACTGAAGGACCTACAGGTCTATAAAATATGAGTGGATCTTTTCCAGAGTAGTGAGAAAAGGAAGAGGAAGAAGGTGATCCTCTCCACTGGTAGTGAGCCAGAGAGAGAGAGACATGGAGTGACCTTGGGGAAAGCAGTGAGCGGACCCTAAAAATTGTAAAGGCAGTGAGCCTAGGAATAGAAGTGATCTATTTCGAACTTTGTAAACAGCAGTGTGCTTTTATTAGATTTGGTACATCGACACATCGCCAGTGTATGCTTTTTAGACGTAGCCCAATGAGGGTGAACCAATTAAAAATCGTTGTGTCATGTGCATGCTTTAGTTTCTGTTTATACTTTTCTACAGGAAAGGGAGAGAAGAGAGTCTTGCTTAACCTAGTGGACCCAACAATCATAATTTCTAAAATTTTCTTAAAATCTGGAAGAAACTAGACATCCTAGATGATCCACCACCACATGAGATATTTTCTTCTACCGCAAAAACTAAAGGATTTTTATCAAATGAATCAAACAGATTCGCATTAAATAATATTTTTGGATTTTTCAAATACGTTTATATGTTTTAAAGGTTAAAAAAATAGATTCATTCAATGGGATTATATTTTATAATAATCAATCAAATAATCATAGATTTAAGTAACCATTTTTTATTTATATCAATTTTTTATCATATAATCATGGGTATTAAATACTGTACATGTATAATATATTTTTGAAAATATGTATCTTGTCAAATAATTTGGAAAATTTATTAGGGTAGAAGTATTCCTAGATGTTAATAATAGTTAAAGTGTTGCTACATTAATTGTGGGTAGACTGAATTTATGCTTTACATGTATATTTTTGTTATCTAATGAATATATTTTTCATGTAACATTAATAAATTGAAATTTTATTTCTATATATTTCAAGATATGGAGTGATTTTCATTTTTAATAAAGAAAAAAATATTATAATATTTATATCAATAAAATGTTTTATGACATTTCTATAATGATTAATGGTTCATATATTTTGGATCCTGAAAATACTATAGATATTATTAACACTAAGAGGGTAAGAATCAATGATTTTAGTTCTTTAAATCTTTGATATTGTCTCTATAGATGTATAAAAAATAATTTTATACAATGAATATATAATTATTGATTACTTTATTTGAATTATAGAAAATCATTTGACATATGTAAATTCTATTTATAGTGTAGATGACCAAATATATTTCTAAGGGTAAATTATAAGAGATATAAATTTTTACAAGAAATGCATAATGATATGTGTGGTCATATAAGTAATGTAACACAATGTTTTTTAGATACTTCATTATCTTTACCAAGGAATTCAGTAGTTAAAGTTTGGTGTTGGATGAATATTTGTAAATATTTTTTGTGTTAAAAAAAATATAAATAAAATTTGGATATGTATTAAAATATTCAACATTATTGGTTTAGAAAATACTTGGGAAAATAATTTCATGAATATATATATATATATGATATTTTGGTATAAGAAGATTACACACTCAATCATGTCAACTATAGCATAATGGTGTATCGGAAAGGGGAAACTAAATTTTTTTTGGACATGGATTGGTCTATGATGAGAAATGTCAAAAAAATCATTTTGGGGTTATGGTTTCAATAATTATTTATTTACAATCAATCATGTTCCAGTAAGTATATTTAAAAGGCACCAGAAGCGATGTAGATTTGACATTGTATTAATTATTTATTTTATAATGATTTGGGTGGTGAGGAACATTAGAAGAAAATTACATCAAGAGAAACTAACCCAAATTATATAAATTTTAATTTATTAGTTATCCCAAATAAACCATTAGTAATTTTTTATATAATAGTTTAGAGAATAAAGGTTTTTTGTATGAAAAAAGTTCTTTATAGAAAGGGAATTTATTTCCAAAAATAATTAATTGATGTGAATTTGAACCTACTATGGTTAAAGACAAAAAAGTTGATATTATTATTAATATGTATTTATTAGAATCATATAATATTATGGAAAATGAATTAAATTAGTATACATAATAACTATAATGATTTGGTTGATCTCATTAAGAATGAGAGATATGTAATTTCTCATTTTTATGTGGGTTATGTAATGATTAAAGAATATGATATGTAATCTGAACCAAGAGGGTATCCTATGTTATGAATTTTTTAAATGGATAATAATAATAGAATATAAATTGGAATATATTTATACTAGCCTAGTTTTTAAATTGAAAAAAATATGTAATTGGATAAAACATATAGGGTGAAAGTGGGGTTTTTAGATGAATAATGACATAAATGGTAGAGTATATATCTATGATGCTTTATATAGCTATAGTTTCTCAAAAAATTATGATATGTATTGCAAAAAAAATATTTCTTTAGTGTCTATAATCAAATGAATTCATATTATTTTACCTATAACAAAATAATATGATTATTTGATATATAAAATATTTAGTTAAACAATATTTTATCGTATGGATTTTTATAAGAATGTATTTAATATATATCCTGAAGGTTTTCATGATTCAGAAAATGATGCTAATATTTTTATGATTAAATGATCCATTTATGGGTTAAGATTGGATTCTAGGATACAAAATAATCATTTTTATGAAGCTATCATGGAATTTAATTTTGACACAGACGGTGAAGAAAATTCTGCATATAAATTGGTTAGAGGGAAAATAGTTTTATATATTGTGTTGCATTTTTATGAAATACAAGTCATCAGAAATAAAATCCCAATAATAAAACTAATTAAAAATTGGATAGGATATTATATCTCAATAAATAATATTTGTGAAGCAATGTATGTACTAGGTCTGGAGATGTATTGTGATTGATTTAAATTACTACATGGCATTTATAAAGAAATACATCGGTAATGTATTAAATTTTTTTACATGTCAAACAATAAAAAGGTTTATTTTCCAATGTTTCATAGAAATAATCTTTTAATGACATATTTTTATTCCAAAAAATAAAGTACTATAATCGATGTAGATGAATCCATTGGAATCATATATTGAACCAATCATGAATTTTATAATATAAACTCATATATTTTTTGTATATTATCCACTAAGTATAAAAACTAAACATCTATAAATAAATGCATTGGGTAGAAGTGAATAATAACCTTATATATTTAAGTAGAACTAAGTGGTATTCTTAGTCTTTCATGGTAGGAAAAATATCATTCTACAAGAATTCACTAATGATATTTTAAAAACTAAACATGATTAATTTATATCTAAATGATGATTTTAGTTATACTTGAATATTTGAGTGATAATTTGGAATTGTTTTAATTTGAAAAAAATATATGATTGTAATATAGAAAATTAATATATTACGACATCATTTGTGGAAAAAATACTATGTTTATATAAATAATTTAATTACTAATCTAGAGGTAGTACCAAGAATCCTATATATAATTATAATATAATTTGAAAATATTGGAGTGGTTTATAATATAAGGATCCCATGTCTAATAAGAGATCCAAACATATTTGTCCTCAATTATATCTAATTTCAGAGATTGTTAACAATTGTTATATTAATATGTTCTGATTTTCAATAGGATATTTTATTTCAAATCCATCAAAAATTATATTTTTATAATAAAAAAAGAAATATAAACATAATATCTTGGTATTATATATATTTTTTATTAGATTCAGTGCAAGTAGGATATTGTTATTATTTTTTACATAAGTTTATTTATGTGTTGTAATCTTACAAACATTCTATATCATATAATTTATATTAATGGAAATGATTTAACATGTATTTTTTTAAAGAACATGGGATACGATCTGATGAAAACCTATAGAATATATTTATCACCATGTTATCTATCGTGTATCATGATAACATTGGGTGGTGATGATTAGCATGAGTAGGAGAAATTATATACAGATACAACTGATCATTCATGGGATACAAGATAGTAAACTTGTGTCTAGATTGACCTGCATAGAGTACACCACATAAATAATCAAATATGTATATATTATTAATTTTATTCTAATAAATATTTTCTATGGATCATTCTACTTTATAATATTAAATAGGCCCCATATTTGTGAGGTTTTAAAATTTGATCCCTATATGAATTAAATTTATAGTATAGATTATTATAAGGTAATTGTGCAAGCTATATTTCAAGTGGTGGTTTTTTATTACCCAAAAAATGACATGTTTGATAATATAATAGATTTATTATAACATGTCCCTCCATAAATTTTTTACCAACCAAGTTCAAAGATATCCCCATATAATTACATGTTATATAATTATATTAAATTTATCTTGATTATAAATTTAGAAAAGTGACAGGAAATAAGGGTTTGAAATTGTATATACTACATGATTAATTTTGATGTCAAATAAAATAGTTCTTTTTTAGTGGGAATTTGGTGGATTAGATCACACTAAACCCATTTATAGTTTTGGCAGAACTAATTTTTTTCAAGGTACCATTCTTATATTTTGATAATTAATTCTAGACCCCATCATTTCCTTGTTTAAAATTGTCCATTAGGTTTAAATGTAAAATAATTCTAATAGATATTATTTGTGTCAATGTGAATAGTAAATTAAATTTTTTTTTATCATAACAAATATTTGTGGTTTAAAATTTTTAATTATTTTAAAATATAATAAATTTTTATTTAAATAATTTAAGCGGTGTTATATAATAAATAATTATTATTTTATATTATAACTAAAAAAAGAGGAAATAAGAGATCCCTAATGATATTTTTGATTAGTCAAAATTCATTTGATTTATAAGGGCCATTACATAAAAGAATTTACTATTACCTCTTAAAGAAGCCAATTAATTAGCTCCTTTGTTAGTTATGCCATGTTTTTATGCTTATTACACAAGTGATATTGCAATTTAACTAATTTGGAGGTAATTTAATACATTATTTTATATTAGAATGTGTTTTTCGTGGTTCAATGATTTATTTTTCATGCAAATATTATTATAAATTTCATAAGTATTTACTAGTTTTCAACTTATATTGGTCATATTTTGAATCATATCAAAAGAATATATAGATTATACTCACCATCCACATGATTACATCTGGTGTGAAAGTAGTCCTTATAATCTAAGATATTGGTAAAGGTAAGATATATCATTTAACTGGTGACATGCCTTAAGTGGTTTTGTGGAGTTTGAAAAAGTCAATATATCAATGGTAGGTGATTGTATTTTGTATATATAATTTGGGTCACTTTTAGTTTCCTTTAAATTTAGTCGTGGTTATTTATTTTTTCTTTCACTTGAATATAATGACCTATTTAGAAAAAATTTGTGGATAAATACTTGGATCAGATGCTATTTTTATTTATTTGATAGGTTTTTTCCATTTAATTTAGAAATTATAAAAGCAATAAAAGAATATATATATATATATCTAATGATGATAAATACATCCAAAAAATAAATATATGTGTTTTAGTTATTGCTTAATAATTTATTTTTTCCATATCCATTTTATGGGACCATTATTCTTCTTTGTTTTTGGTTGACTAAATCATTATAAAGAGTGGTAAATGTGGGAGAAAATTTTCCATTGTGAATTTTAGAATTAAACCGTAATACTCTTTTCTAGCTTTTGGTGATCGAGGGAATATACTTGAGGCCTTATGAAACTCTCTATTTCATGAAATTACAATGTTAGATTGATCAAAATTTTCTTTTCCCCATTAATTTCTAGTTTGATTTAGTGATAGATTCATCTAAACTCCAACATTATTATTTTTTCGAATTTTATAATGCATATCATGATGTTTATAATGATATTATGCAAAATTTTATTAAAGAAATACATCATAGCTTTAAATTTCCCCCAAACGTGATTTATTTGATGTATTTTCATATTTTTATTAAAGTTTATTAGCATCATTTCATTCACTAATTTTTTTATGCCTCTAATTAAAATACTTTAAATCCTTAACATGGGTATAAAATCTAGGAATCCTATATTTTCCTGGTACAAATCCATCTTTTCTTAGAATTACATTATTATTCTAGATAAATAACTTACTTGTAGGTACTCATAATTTATTTTATTCTATACCACATATTTTATGGAATTATGTTCTATCATGGAACATGTAAGGCCCTATTTTTAAAATATATTACCTCTTTATAAAAATTTTTAGAATAAATTCTAAATAAAATAATTTGAATGAGAAATGTTATAATTCATTAAGAATTCATGAAATCAACACTGGATCTTATTATACCACTCTAATATAAAAAATATATGAAAAACTAAAACATTAAAAAAACATATTTTTTTCAGAATTAATATACTAGTATGGAAGACTATAAAATTAATATGAATAGACAATTCTATATCAAAAGTCATTACTACATGAATCAAGTGATTAAAATGTATATGGGTTTGGTGGATGTGATCCCTAAAAACATAAAGAAAAATTCATACTGAATGTTTTATAATAATCCCACTCTTAATTATATGAATCATTCTCATTCTCATTTTATTTTGGTGGAGTAATAGAGTTTTTATAAACTCTTTATTGATGTTATTTGGATTAGAAACCAATAACAAATATTTTTTTTTCAATATTGAAGGATTGAATCAGTTTATCTATTTTTTTTGTAAATATGACAACCACGTCTATTTATTAAATACTTTAAAAAGATATTCACATTGATAATTATAATTAAAAAACATAATCACATTTATTCATCAGATAGTCTTCATACTTTTTGGATCTTCTTCTTCTCTTTCATATATAAAATAAACAAACACTCATCAAAATTTTTAAAGTTAATATTAAAAGACCATTACATGGAGAGTTATTTCTATATAATCTCTTATAGTTTTTCTCTATGTCCTACAACAATGTAAGAAACAATTATCATTATTTCTTATCAGTGAATATCTTAAAAAACACAAACATTTATATTAATTTGGATATCCAAAATTTTGGTATATGATTTGAATGATTTTTTTAAAATTATCTCCAAGAAATATATTAATTAAGTAAATAATTATATATGTTATATCATCTCTTAGAAAAGTAAATATATTTGGGTAGAAATTACTATTCCAAATTCCAATAAACAAATTCTATTTAATTTAATTTTTTTTGAAATAATATTTAATTTTATATTCAATATATATTTCAATAAACATACTATATATTCAACATGAAAATGATATAATATGATATAAATGAAAAATGTAATAAATCCTACAATTTAATTATAATGCCCGACATTTTTAGTGATTTTTTTAAAGAAATTTAATTTCTTAAATATCTTTTATTACCAGAAACACTTATTTTTAGAGAACCACAATATATTATTAATATTATTATTTAATCCTATACATTTTAACCTACCCGTTAAATTGGAAGGTATACAAAGGACTAAATAAATCTTAAAAATTATATGTTTTATGTATTTATAAAATAAATTCATTTGTTATCAATTGATTACAAATCAAAATTAAAATATCATTTGAAATTAAAATCATTGTTTTTCTGAAAGAAATTTTTTTTTTGCAAAAAAATTATTTTTATCTAAAAAAATTAAATCAATCATTATTGGTGAATTATTTTAATTAAAATTATATATTATATATTCATTCAAATATTTTATAATTAATTTAATATTTTTTTATAACCATGGGATAAGAATTAATCCAGTTTTATATTTAAAAAATGTATTTTTTTTTCTAAAAAAATGATTTTTTTGCATTCTTCTTACTTATATTAATACTAATATGTGGAAACAATATAAAGTTTATTTGAAAAAACGAATTTAATTTTTAAATAAAAATTTTAAAAATATCTTAGTGTATATTTTTAATAATTTTCAGAAAAGATTGTTTTTTCAATGAATATTGAAAAATACTGATTTTTAATGAAAAATTCCTTTTCATTTAAAGTATTTAACAAGATAAATTTTATATTAAAATATTTTAAAAATTAAAAATAGTAAAATAATATTAGAATTTATCCTTTTTAGGTCATTATAAATAATTTAATTTTGATTTTTCTTATTATAAACTTTTATACTTATCAAATATTTTCTCTTTAGAAAATCACTTTTTCCTCTCCTCTATGAGTAATATTTATACATAAATAAAGACACTTATATTAGTTTTATTTTATAAAATTTATTACATATTTTTAATAATCATAATTTATATTATATAATAAGTTAAAAATATTTTTTATTCATAAACATTAGTAAAAATTATAATAATTTATTAATGTGGTTAAGGTTAAAACAAATTTTCGCTCGTTAAATATGCTTCTGTTCAAATAAATTTTCAACACACATGGGAAAATTATTTAATAAACATTATTTTATATTTAAAACATAGGGAACTAATTATCTAATTGGGATCTTATTAATTTTAGTCTTAAATGATTAATTAACTTGGTAAATAAAAATATTCTAGTTATTATAGTGAAAAATAAAATTTCAAAAGTGAGTAAACATAGAAGTTAAGTAACAACATATTTAATAAATGTTTCTTTATTGTGGTGGATATGTGGACAGAACATATAATCCCTCCAATAATTTATTTATAAAATTTATAGGTAGATTAAAAGAGATTGACTTCCCATTATTGAATAGTTTTTTATATTTACCAAAATACCACTCCTCAATTATAAAAGGGTACCGACACCATAAACTAATTAACACTTAATTAGAAATTTGTATTGACAAAAATCCACAAAAATCTCTATAAATCATTCATAAACATGTTCTTGAGATTCTATTATTCCCATAATATCAATAATAGGTTCCTAAATAAGAGATCTAAAGGATTTTTTTCTATGCGATGGTAATTATAATCCCTAAACTCTTTCTATTTAATTTTTTTCTTACCGCCTTCATTCATCTACAAAAAATTAAATATAAATAAATAGCTATCTTACAGTGATATTTTATTATGTTTATGGAATAACTTATATCTATATTCTCCTCTATCAAATGGTAAACTAAAATGATGATTGTCTATATAGTGGACTACATCCATTCGAACCGATGTAATTCATTTTTCATAAACACATCTAAATAAAGGATATAATGAGGGATTTAAACTATATATAAGATATTAATAACATAATTACACATCAAGAATAATAATATCACATATAACTTCTTACTTTCCAATCAATGGGAATACAATAACATCGCTCGTGTGTACGGAAGACTAACACCTCAGGAAGAGAAGTGATTTGTTCTTCAATTACACTTTACATGGAAGGTATTAAGGGTAAATTTAATGAATATATGTGATATAAAAATATAATTAAATATACATAAAGGTGATATATTATTTAACTTTATTTAATTCCTTCTTTTCTGAAAATGGACATATCGTTCATGCGTACGTACAACCTAGCATCTTTGTGAATAGTGTAATTCAGTTTCTATCTCCAATTTTATGGATTAAGATAAATAAATAAATAATTTATATACGTTATATTTATATCATGTGTAAAATTATAGAGATTATCTATCCTTGATGAAAGTAACAGGATCAAAAATAAAAAACATAAAATTTACATGAACAATGATGCTCTTATTACCTGAAACGTCATTTTAACAAGTAATTGTTCATAGATTGGTAATAAAAGGTCACAAATAATAATATATACATATATACATGCAGTTATTTAATATATTAATTATTAATCTAAATTTATTATATAGGAGGTTCAAACATGTATGAAGGAAGTCGCGAATTTTGGAAAAGGATTTCTAGTCTCTCTTTTTTATGGGACACATGTTCCATATTTACCACTCATTTAATTTTTTGTTGTATATATTTCCCCTTTTACATGTTATATAATTAATGTCTGGTTGAAAAACCATGTGGTTGAAGAAGAAACATGGAAATTTGATATTTATAATAGGCAATGATATCCCCACTTGTTTATGAAATGAATAACATTGTATGGATCCAATTTCCAAAAGGGTGGAAGAATGTAACAACATAGGTAAAGTTAGATTAAATAATTTTCATGTTTATTGGTATAAATGTATTAGAGTTTATATAGTTACATTCTTTATAAAAATATTAATGAATTTTTAAATCAAAAATAAAATAGTTTTGTTAAAACCAATTTTCTTTATGAGGTTTTATTTAATTTTGGAATTTCTAAATTTCAGAATTACAATTTTACAAAATTTACTTCATTTTATAAATAAAAAAATCATAAATATTTTAGGGTAATTTTTTTTTCTAAAAATATTGATCTCCAATAAATAGTGAAAAATAAAAGTTTTTAAAAAAAATTCATTTTATAAACTTAAATTAACAATATGCCTTGAATTTTAACTCAAAGTAAAAAAAATAACATATATTTTTATATAATATAATTATTAACATTTAACTTATCTTTATAAGTAATTTTGGTATAAGTACATTTTGGGCTTAAAGAAACATTTTACTAAAAACCATTTCTTCTACATTTCACTATTTAATATTTAATTAATTTATGTGACTTCTAGATATTAAAATATAAAAATTGGATTCAAAATTTGGAATTATGCGGTCTAAATTTGAAAAATAAACCTCTTTTTATTTTTTTTCATTATGTATAGTAATCTTTGAAAATATTGTTCACCTTGGTAAGGGTAAATCTGGTAACTAAGGATAAAACAATTTGTGATAAGTCCTAAAACTATTCCAAAAACATTTCTTTATTTTAATGTATAAGTTCATTTATAACTTGAATATCCAATTATAAAAATGTATCAATTTATATCTACTTTAATTTGAATATAACACTAATATCATTTTGTGTAAATATAAAGTAAAAAAATTTAACTCAATTGATTATAATATCAATAATGTTTTATGACATTCATAAAAGATATATATTAAGTTATGCATTTTTATTTAAAATATAACTACTTTTTTATCAGTTTAATTTATTTCTAATTTCTATTGATAAAATAACTATATTAAATTCTTATGGAACATTGACCCAATATTTATTAAAATAATTGAAAAATAAAATAAATGATCCAAAAAATAATAAAATTAATATAATTTGAAATAATTATTTTGATGTAGGAATTTTTATAAATATACAACAAGTTATAGATGTTTTAAAATACTATATTCTAATTCATTTTCTCTCATGTAATATTTGATGTGAAATTTAATGAATAGTTCTGAAAAATGGCAGTAATGATAATTTATAATAACAAATGGTTTATTAAATGATTTTCAATTACTAAGAATATAATAATTGTCTAGGTGAATGGGGTATGTTTAAAATTACCAACCATGGTCCATTTATGGGAATTCATTCTTCCATCGTAGCTCTTTTTACTCCTTTAATGCAAAAAACATGGATACCAAGACAATATGCAAAAGGGTTAGGAGACAGTTAAAACCAAAATGTAACGGTGAATGCTTCACCAAAACATGTCAAATTTTTATTGGATAAGAATATCTAGACTCATACACATCCTATATTTTATTTATATATATTTGGTTTTATTTTTCTATAATAATAAATTTTTATGGATTTAATAATTTAATAAATTAAAGAATTCCCCTCCCTTCACTTATAAAATGGAACCTCCTCACCTATTTTCTTCATAATTAAAATGAATTTTGGTTTAGAAAATACCTTTAAAAATCCATTACATATATCATTTACCATTTCCATGAGTCCATGGTTTCATCATAAAACATACCTAGGATGAATTTTGGTATAAACTGAAAGAGGTTGTCTGAAGAAGAGGAATAATTCTTAACAAGGCAGTTTCATTTTATTTTTTCAACAACCTCTTTAAAATATTCTTCAATCATGATGAAATAAGATCCTAAATATTTTTATATATTTATATGATATTATGTCAATGGAATAACCTATAACCATATCATATTATCTCAAATGGGAAACAAAATTGTCATTCATGTGTGTGAAAGATTACAGCCCCACGAACCAAAATAATTTGTTTCCCATCACTTCCACTCATGGATGGTTATAATGATGGATTTAATGTACATATATATTTATTATATTAATTAAATATTTTTTACTCTATAAATATAATATATCATTTATTTATTACCTTTTCATTTATTGATACATGACAATTTTTTCCATGCGAACATGTGGACTACAACCTCCACAAAGCGCTGTGATCCATTTTTCATAACCACATCATATAGATGATTTATATAATTTTATTTAAAGAAATAATTTTTTATTCATTATATAATGTTATTTATGTAAAATATAATATAATACTTACCTTTTTTCCATAATGATCGTTGAAAAGTGAAAATGATACCCATGCGTATATACAACCAACTATCTTTGTGACTGTAACATAGATCATTTTAAAAACCATATTTTGGGGTTGTTTTAAAAGTATAATTAAATTATATACATTTTAATTATATCATGATTATAATTTTGGGTATTAATTAATTATGATCTAATTGACCACATTAAATCTACTAAAGTCATTTTGGACATATAAGGATTAAACATGCTCCAAGGTGCCTATATAGGCTGTGAGAAATACATTAGAGTAGGGTCACAAAATGTTACCATATTATACTCTAAAATATACATGTATTAAATATGAAACTTAACAATCCACACAATCACCTTAGAGATCATGTGATAACCATGACACCATGAATCCTTGTGCATGTAGTCATTTGGTGTTCACCAGGCCACATTGGAACCTGATCACACCTACTTCAATTCCATTATATAACACCATATACTTGTCATATCATTCCTTTGTACTTGATTCTCATCCCATATCTAAATACATAGGGTAAGAATAATCTAAATCTCAACCCACTACCTTATGGGAATGTTCATGTTAATGCATCCACCTCTTGACCCACAAACTCATTAATCGAGGCATGGTCCATTTGTAATTTATCTTGTCATATAATGACACTAACCTCTCTCAGGTGATCTTTGAACTAATCCTATTTGAGGTAAGGTCCCCTTTCAACATCAACATTACACCGTGATCTAACTCTTAATGGGAAAACCTCAACACTTTCCAATCCTGGAAAGGTCAACTCTAATAAATTAATCCTACTAAATGAAAGGTCTAATATCATGACCCAATACTACTCAATCGAAGGCCCATGAGAAAATACGACTCAATAAAAGGTCTTATTCATGGTCACTATAATTCTAGTGATCCCATGGTCACCCATATATCTATCTCACTCATGGAGAGTCCATGCCTCAGAATCCATTTCTCCAACAATATGTGTCAACCATCACAAGCACATTAATGCATATGTAATAACATAATGGACCCACAATCCATCACATAGCTCACCAAATAATATATTATTTCCTTAGAACTCATCTATCCTCTCACATAATAACATATCTCGCATCTCCCTTTTAGGTATCCACTAGGATTCTCCAAACATGTCCCATTCTCATCTCATAGAGTCAATCCCATATTCATCACCCCATAGTGACTTCACATTATGAAGGATCATCACATCCATGGACATATAAGGTATGTTCCAATCGTCATTCAGAGTATCATCTCAGCCTAGTCTGAATTACTTTCTAATCACCCCATTTCATCTTACCTCAAATCCTTGGGAACCTTATTCCATGTCCCTTGCGAAAACACGCAACCCACACCTAGGTCTCATCACATGTCTCCTAGTGGGTATCACTTGACCCTTAACCAAGAGGAACCACCTATCCCAACCATACATCATTTATCAATGTAATAGTTCTACTCATTATACTCTCCAAGCCTCAATCAACCCTTAGGAGGGTGTCACACACATGGAGTTAGATGAACAATCATCTCACCCATTTTTTTAGATGACACCTATCTGGACATATATACACTACATAAGGAATCCATACTTAGAGATCCATATCATTTATTAGATACCAAAGAATCTTATGTCCTCTGGTAAATATAAACGACACATTATCCACTTGGAAACATGGTTGTTGGGTGATCCCAATTACTAAAAGTGATATAGATCATTCAACATAAGGATACCAGACCAAAAATCATCCAATCACTTCCCCTTCTCTAGTTATGGTCCCTATACTTACTAAAAAACCCATGAAACCTGAATTTAGTAGAAACTAATTCATAAAAAGTATATTGATATGTATTAAAGGGACCAAATACCACAGTTAATGAGTGACTATCATTTCCATTCTTGATTGAGCCTCAACCATGCCATCACATGACTCATCAAACCTTGTAATGCCACTCAAGATTCTATATCATAAAAAAACAAAATAATTCTAAAAATTTATAATTAATTATTTAATTTAATCCAAAGAGTTATAATAATTATAAAACTCATTAGGCATCACCGTCACACCAAACATGTACCCAATAGTGTTCGATCATCATTCCAAAACCCACTCTAGCCCACAATCATGAATTCCCCATTATCCACTATTCCACCATGACTTGGTTTGAATCCCCATTAAAATCTTATCCAAAATCAAATCGAATAATATGGATTGAATCAAGGGAAAAAATGTTTGAGTGGTGAAAATAATATGGAACATACATTAAATAGAACCCAAACCACCCCCTCTATTGGGAATTACATATATGAATAAGAAGATTGGTATAACCAAAATATACCCCCATGTGCCTAGTTCATCATACAATAAAAAATTTCAGGTCTTCCCCACTACAAAAAAATCTTCAAAGAATAGTTTGTTGTGTGCCCAGGGTCTTGGCATGAACTACCACTTTGTCTGACATTCATGAGGTGTGACTCTTTGTCAAGATGCAAAATTCTTCTACAAGTGGGACCATCGAAGTTCCTCTATTCCTTCATGAAGTGAAACCTCATACCCAATCCATTCTTGATACAAAAAAAACTAGATAGGGGGACCCCCTCTGTCCTCAACCCTTTACAGTGAAATCCACATAGGTCACAATGAAATCTACTATAGGCTATTGAAAGTTTTGTATCTAGACACCCAAACCCACTCTAATGCCCCCCCAAGAACTCAAATCAATTAATAAGACTTTTAATATATATAAAAATATATCTTTGATATGTATTAATTCTTATATACTTAATATAAATTCCAATTAAAGATCCAACCACCTCTCACATCAGAAAATTGAAATCCCATCATGAATTCAAAACACATGATGACATGTGTAATTATAATAAAAATGAAAATAATATGATATTAGTAATAGTTTATGACCTAAATTAATTCCAACAAAATTTGTTGATGTCATCTTATATGATAAATTTAATATGAATTTAGTGGAGTTGTATAATTATAGATGAAATCATATGATCATAAGTTATGTCTCATGAGATGACTATAGTCTTACTATTATGGGCTACATCAAATGATTAGAAGAAATTCATACACTAAATACTTATGATAAGAAATAATTCACAGATAACATAAATACATATGAAATGAAATCCTATGAATATGAATTCTTACAATTATGGGTACATTTCAATATTTAATTATATTTATGATGAACTTAGTACTGTTATAGTTTATTAATATAATTCTAATGGTGCTTTTATTTTATCAAAAGTGAATATGGATTAAGAAATAAATAAAACCTTATTTAATGTTTTGTATTTTAATTAAATTATATATTCGTAAGGGAAAACATAGAAACACTTAAAAACTACCACTATTTTTACTATGCTTAGTTGAGAAGATCATGGTCTATAAGATTATTAATTTTATTAGTATTTTATATTTATTATTGATTATTAAAATTAATGAACTAATTTCGTTTAAAAAGGATATATAGTAATTCATATTTCAAAAAATGAACCACATCCTCAATTTTTAAGTATTTTTCTTCTTATGAAACTTTAAAATGAAAATATACATCATGTTTTATGTTATTTCAGGTTATATCTATTAAAAATTATGTTTCTTCATTTATGAATAAATGTATACCCATTCTATGAAGATGTTTGATCATCTTCCAATTGCTACTTAAAACTATGTAAAAAAACACAATACCATTTCTATTTATTTTGTGTAAAATACTACACACCTTGTACTGAGTGTAGTGAAGTCCCTGGATAGTTATTTTAAATGAATATATTATTGAAATCTCATGGAACGTTGATCCAAATGGAATCTTCATGCACTAAGTTGGGTATCCCCTAAGAAAATTGATGGATAAGTGCAATTCAAAAAGATTATAGTAGAGTGTTGGAGGAGTGGAGTATGACATATTTTTTATTCAAAACACTATAAAAATAATATATTCACTTACATTTATTTATCATTATTTAAACAATTTGTTCTAATTTAAAAAATAAGGATATATTCAAATCAAATTTAAGAGGGTAGTTTATTTGGAGTATGAAATTTTAGAATTCAATTTACCACCTCTTGGGTAATTATAAAAATCTTACAATAATATAAATTGGTATCTAGGAATTGTTGTTTTAGTTCTCAAATTTTATATATTGACGTATAATGATCCACATTTTAGTAAAATTGATGATTAGAAAGAAGGAATGTTTATCTTTAGAGAAGAAAACCTCAATTGAGAAAACTATGTAAGCTGAAAAGAATGAATGGCTATTTATTTATATAAATTCAGATTAAAAGTGTATATAAATAATGAAAATCCTAATGAAATTAAAAAAATGAACTTGAAAAATTGTATGCTACTAATGAAGATAGATATGACACGAAATCCATATCTACAAAAGTTATTATATGTGGTTTATGAGCGAATGAATTTAATAAAGTTTCTAAATTTGATATAGACTATGAGATGCATAATACAATTTCGATTTATTATAAATATATAGATATTGCTAGAAAACAATGATACAATACTTCCAAACTGATTTTTGAATCATTTAGAATAGTAGAAGGTGAAATAATTACTCAGATAAAATGAATATTATTTATGATTAGTAATGATATAGCAATATTGGGTAAACCAATTACGATATTAGTTCATGAATTTAAATTTATTTTAATTTTACAATTAAATTGGTTTTAAATTTCACCTATAATAAGAATATAAACTATATCGAGAGATATAAAAATAAAATATATAATTGGAACACCTATGATGTATGAGTTATAAATTTAGGTATAAAATGAATATAAAAGATTAGTTAAAAAGGATAATAATTCTTTGGAATACTATATTACCAATTATGATAATGATGTAAAAGAAAAATAATAATCTAACTATTCTGATAAAGAATGATCTACTATTCTGTATTCTGTTAGTGGACTTCTTCAAATTTTTCAGAAGATCAAAAAGTATTATATTAAGAGAAGATTATTCAAATAATACTTTATCAAATTTTATAATTTTGTTAACAATTTATTGGAAGTCAGATGTTATGGCTGAAATAAACTTAGAAATATAAAATTTTATGGTATAAAGCTGAAGGAGGGTATGAATTGTGAGAAAAAGATTCATTGAGAGTATGATTTTAAAAAGAAGAGAAAAAGGAAATGGAAAATACATGAGGTGATTTTGAAGGATATTACATTGATTCATGTTCTGCCTCATAATATAATATGTAAAATAGAAAATAAATTTTATGGTTTATGGATCAAGAATAAGAGTTATAATCTGTTTACATTTCTAAATATGAATTAAAAAAACTACACATTTCAAAGAAATAAAGGACTATTGTTCAATTTTATATGTAAAATATGAATCATTGAATTGAAATAAAAATAAAAATAATAAATCATATAATACTATTATTAATCAAAAATAAGTCTTAACATTCAATATTTCTAATTTTAATTCATAATTAGAAGAATATATTTTCATGTGTACTAAACATGACAACAAGATTATGAGTTTTTTAGATAAGTTTAAATCCCTAAAATATTAAAAAAGTGTTTTTACTTAGAGGGAGAATTAACTCAATATAATATTTTGTAATAAAAAAATAAAAAATATAAATTAGGTATATAAATCAATATAGAAACCCCCAAATTATATAGGAAATATATTTACCCTAGAAATAACAATATTTATATGTATGATATTTTATATTTCTCTATAGAATTTTTGGACACTACGATAATAATTTTAGTGTTATATATCCACAAATTTGATAATTAATGAATACCCATGTTAATATAATGTTACCTAAAATTAGTACTGGAGATTTTGGATTGAATGGACATATATGGTTTTCTAGATTATTTGTAGCTGACATTGTTTAAACCAAGAGAAATAGGGTACTAAATAACCTTCTATTTTAATTTATTTTTGAAGAAAAAATACCACAAGTACAAAACAAAAAAATGATTTATCAGAAATTGTTGTTCAAGTCCTATATTTTGATAATTTAAAAACATTCATCCACTCTCAATGGTTGATATTGGATATTTCAACTTTGATGACAATGTTGAAGAACGAATAATTTAATTTTGATTGGTTAGGGATCTAGATTTGGATCTTATAAATAAAATTATTTATGTTGATGCCCCGAAACATAACATAGTATGTACCTTACAGCTATGTGATGATGTATTTTTTTTTATTTTTCTAAAAATTAATGTTCTATTTTTAAAGATAAATTTCCTAATTCTAAGGTACCCCGAAATAAAAATGTTTACACCAATGATTTAAATTTATTTTTTAAATTGAATTTGAATAGTATAAATGATGAAATTGGTGAATCTTTGATTAGGAATCAGATAATTGGACATATAAAAATATATTCTTTTATAAAATATTCCAAAAAACTTGATTTATGATTCTTCAAAACTAATATTGGATAAAAATAACAATGTGATGCATTCCTAATGGGAAAGAAACTGAGGTAATATATTAAAACAATTAATGAGGTTTATACTTCATGGCCATTAGATTGTATTGACATGGATTTTTAGAACCTCTAGATCTATAAAACTTGGTGGAAAATACTTTTTTTATGTTTTGTTAAATGTTTTTTATTCACTTAGATATAATTTTTCAGTCTTAAGAGTGAACCATATTCAATTTTTTATAAATTTCTATAGGCTAGTATAAAATTAAAAATATGATAATATTATTTCCTTAGGAAGTGACTACAGGGAAGAGTTTGTGTCTCAATAATTTAATTCATTTGCCACAAAACATGGCAGTACACATAGCATTTCTTCCCTTAGGAGACATCATCAAAATTTTGTTGTTTAAAGGAGGAATGTGACCTTTCATGGAATTTCATGAATAATGTTGTGTGAATATTTCTGCCCTACTAAATTGTAAGGTTGAATCTGTAAACAAAACATGAATAGTATTTATCAATGTTCATTTAAGGTCCATCCAAAAGAAAGCACATTATGATCTATGTAATAATAGGAAACAAAATTTGTGAATCTTTAATGTCTTCGAATGCATAGTTTATTTCATGAATGTTAAGGAAAATCATGGTAAGTTAGATCCAAAGGATGATGGAGGAATATTACACTGATATTACACAACATATTTTTTTTAAAGGTTGGGGCTGAAGCCTCATTTTTATAATTAATGCAAATCAATGAACTCTTTTAACTGGGTAGAGGGAGACCCATTACATAGCCCAAAGGCCCAGTGGGCACATATCCCATTACATGGCCCATATGCCCAATTTTTTGTCCTAAGGCCTATTCTGTGAATATTATTGAAATGGTACCCAATACTGCTACAGTACCGTATAGTACCAACCACGGATACAGTGCCCCTGCCGCCACTATAGTGACCTTCCACCACTACAGTTCCCATCATTGCTATAGTACCACCGCAGCTATAGATCGCTATAGTACCCTGCGACCAATGGGTTTTGGACCCCAATTTTTCATGTAGGATTACGAAGTGCTTACCACTACACCAAAGACCAACTACTTACCCTACTTCTATTAACTATAGATATTTCAATAAATTGTGAAGGATATTTTAAGAATCAAATAATGAAATTTTTTATAAATATGATCCATTTATTCACAATAAAGTTCAAGTTGTTGAACCTAATGATTCTTGGGATGATTTTGTACTTCAATTTCCTTCAATGATAAAAAAGGATAATGATTTGGTACATGATAAAATAAAATACTATCCTGAATGGACAAAACATTAAGAGGCTAAATTGTTACTTTATATAGAGACTAGAACCTTGAAAACAATAAAATTAGAGACTAACATAAGAACACTAGATGAAGGGATTAAAAATTAAGGAAGTAATAGAAAAATAATTTATTTTTCTCTTTTTTTATAACATATTGAACCTAAAACCATAGAATAATTATTATGTGATTAGATTTCGCTATTATCTTTACAAGAGAAGTTAAACTTCTTCACAAGAAACTAGGAATTAAAATATGCTGATTGACCCTCAGAATGACTTAATATTAGATTAAAATCGATATTTTGAAACAAGAAGGATGATCATGTTGTGATCATTATAAATAATAGTATATTAGTAGCTAAAGGATATAACCAAAAGAAAGAAATATATCATTACAGAACATTTTTATAGTTTCTAGATTATAATATAATTAGATACTATTCTCTTATACATCCAATATGAATTCTTGTTTATTAATAATGGATGAAAAATATGATTTATTAAATGGATTTCTAATAAAGATTGTTTTTGTGTAACAACCACCTAGTTTAAAAAATATCAAATTCTGAAATTATTTTTCCAAAAATAACAATGAACTTCACAGACTCAAATAAGCACCTAGATCTTAGTGTAACTGTTTATATTCTTTTCTTTTATCAAATATATTTCCTTTAGAATTGGAATAACCAACACTTTTTAAGAAAATGTCATCAAACTAAATTTTAATTGTATAAATTGTTATTGATTATGTGGTATTGGGATCAACAAATAAAAATTTTGTAATGTTTTTTTTTCCAAAAAGTTCAATAATAAGTTGAAATATGCATGTTGGGTGAGTAAAATTTATATCATGGATTTCATATATATCATAATGATTTTCAGAATGTAATAAATCAAAGTAAATACATACATGATTTACTTTAATGGTATAGAGTAGAAAATAATATGATTTACAAAACTCCTTTGAGCTACAATATTAAACTTTACCATGATGAATTTATTAAAGAAGTGGGAAAAATAATTATAGAGGAATTATTGGAAGCCTATTATATATAGCTTCTAGTAATCCAAAAATTTTGTTTATAATATATTTATATATTCTATTTCTACCAAACCCCACCAATCTCATTTAATATATTACCAAATTATTTTCAGATATTTAAATTCAACTACTACTTTAATAGTAATTTTTATAAAATTATATTTGTAATAATTTCATATTATGATGATATTTTTAATGGTTTTGGGTAGGATAAAAAATAAAATTAGAAATCCTACACCACTATAGAAAATCTTTCATTTCATTATTAAGTAAGAAGAAAAAATATGTTACATTACGAATGGATAAATCTAAATATATTGTAGATTATAGATATTATGCATCAGTGTTATGGAAAAACACACCTTGATGGACTTTAGATTCAGTTTAATCCATTTCCCAATTTAATTTTATAATTTTAGTTTTGTCAAATATTTCATGAATATAATAAACCATTCAAGAAAAAAAAACAAATTAACATAAGGAATAATTTCATTAGTGATCATAAAAAAGGGGTGATATTTCTTTTGAGTTCATTAATTCTGATAATTTTCTAATATATATATATAATTTATATCCTAATTTTTATCATGATTAAAACCCCCATTTTGGTTTTGATTTTTACTTCCTCTAATTATAAATTAAATAAATTCTAACTTAATTTTTACCCTTATGCATGGTATATGAGATATCTATGGGTAAAGTCAAATTTTCACGAGTTTAGTAAATGTAAATAGGATTTTCCTAAGTTGGGAAATGGTAATATGGACATTTTATGAACTTTTTAAGGATAAAAGGGATAACACATATGAGAAAATTAAATTTTTAGTAGGATCTATAAGGGTCTCAAATAAGGGTGATGAATCATGTCACACCCCGACCTACCCCTTATTTTATTTTATAAATTTCATTAACTTTTAAAAATTTTGTTGGGGTTCGGGTTGAGTCCCGGATGAAAAACTGTTGAACTATGTTAAAACGTGCACGTTTTCAGGTGACGTCGTTGGGCGCATGAGCATAGAATATTTTGGAAACCCCCGCACAGCTTCGCTTAGGCATTGACACGATTTTCTTGCCTTCAGAAAATTTAAAATGAGTAAAGTTTGCAACTTATTGTGTTTGAAATTTTTATGGTTGATAATTTTATTATTATAATTATTATTATTATTATTGATCTTAATAAAGGTTTTATTAATTATTATGGTTATTTTTGTATTTATTTTCTCTTTTCGAGAGTTGGGGTGAGTTTTAGACTAGTGCGCAGGCACTACATGTTTGGAAGAAACCGTGCGGACAGCCCGGACACCAGTCTGACAACTTTTGGATCAGACAAAAGTTCACGCATAGTTCGCGCACAGTCGCTAGAGGCATGTGCGGACCGCTCAGTTGCGCTATTCAAACAAAATAATTATTATAAAATGAAATTATTATTATTAGAGATTAAAGTTATTATTATTTTTATTATTATCATTCTTTTCTTATTATCACTATTTTTGTTTCATTTATTTATTTCTTTCAATTTTTTTATCTCTTTTCTTTTCTTTATTTTTTCTTTTTTTCTCCCCTAACCGTAACTCCATTTTTTTCCTCCTCTCTTTCATCCTCGTAGCGCTGCGCGCCGCCTCTCCCCTCCTCCCGCAATGGCCCTCTCCCCCTTGGTGTTCGGTGCATGGTTCTCCCCTCCGGATCCCCCTTCTATCACGCGCCCACCCTGCTCAGCGGTGCCCCTCGTCATTTCCGTCCGAAGGTCGCACGCCCGCCTGGCTCAGCCGCACCCCACTCTGGCCAGTCCTAGTTGTGCGCCTTACCGGAGCACCCTTTCCCTCTCCTTGGATCGGCGCAGCAACCCCCTCCTCCCCTTGAGACTTGCTTCGCACGTCCCAGTCGGCGCACCTTTTCGAACCCGCAGTGTCCGACTCCCCTTTAACCGCTGCGCTCCAACCTCCCGACACCCTCCAGCCGACCTCAACTCACCAGCGCAACTGCCACCTCCCTCTCCAGCCGGAGCCGCCCCTACCGGTGGCATTCTTTTTTTTTCGCCTGCCAAACCTACACCACACCACTGTTGTCCGCCTCATTCCAGATCCCTCTTCTAGCGCTAGGCCCTCACCAGCGCACCCCATCTTATTCTCCATTTCGGCGCAACAACCCCAACCCCCACCTTCACCCTTGCCGGTCGACCCGCCACTGTCACTAGTCGCTGCAACCTCCGGCGTCGCCTACTCAAGGCCAGTGTGGCATCTCCGGTGCCCCCCCCTCGGCCTCCTTGTTTGGAGACCTTTTTACCTCTCGAGCAAAACTCTCCTTTCTCCCTCTCCTAGTCACGCCGAATTCCCATCCGATTGGTCTCCGTCTGGCGACCACAGCCTCACTGCACCCTTGCTCCCCCAAAATCCGCACAACCCTTTTTCCGCCCGGCCAGCCGCCCTGTGTGTCGTCCTCTCCCTTTGGACGTGACTTGCTTCCAGCTTCCCACCTCTGAACATGATCAGCGACCACCAGCGCGAGACCTCGGAGAAGGTCTCTCCTCTTTTCCATTGAGTTTTTGGGCTTTCGACAGGTATGGGGTTCTTTTAATGTTCTGTTTTGATTTGTTTTAGTTCAAATTCTTGTTTTAGGGTACAATTTGATTTCCTCGTAGTGCATTTTTGGTGTGTTGGGTCAGATTCATCTTCCCACGGGTGCAATTGTTGTGCGATCAGCGTTTCACATCGGATTCCAGGTTTCTTCGACGATTAAGGTTGGATCACCTTGCTTTTCCCCATTAAATTTATAAACACTTTGATTGCTTGCATTTTTCGCCTTCATTGGTATTAATTTGTTATTTTTGATTTCTAGAATATTTATTTTGAGAGAAATTATTAATTTTTTGGTCGAAAAACATTGTTCAGATGATTATTTTATCTGCTTAATTGATTTGGCATGTTTTGTGGTGAGTTAGTTCAGTGCGAAGTTTAGTTTTTAAATAAACTAAGTTTTCATGTTATATCTTATCGCATACTCATATGGATTAATATGTGTTTTATGAAAACTAATCCTGAGTTGTTTAATTTTTATTTTGAATTATGAAATTAAATTATTTAACCATGCAAGTGGTGTGTATTCTGTTTTAGTAGGGCGTAGGTGTGCATTTGATAAAAAAAGTGTTCGTTGAATCAGTTTTGTTTACGTGAAGTTTGTAGGTGTCTCATTGGAATTTCTTTATATATTTTTTAAATTGGTTTAGTAAATTATGTGGATGGTGCGTGTTGTGTTTTGAAAATATGTCGAGGTTGTTATTTTGTGTTATTTATTCAGTTGGGTGGTTTTATGTTTGTGTTTATGTATTGTGGTTGTTGTGCGTTTCTTGTAGCACATTGGCGAGGTAATTCCGCGAAATTGCGGTCATCAGCCTAATCGTGCATGTACGCTCGCTTGAGGCGTGTCGTATCATCGTGTTTCGACTGCGAGTCGAGGTAGGTCCCCCATTGCACTCACCTTTAAATTTAGAATTTATTAATTGATTGGTGTTTTGTTAATTTTAATGTATGATAAATAATATTAGATAATTAAATTTTAAATGATTATTTAGTGTGAAAATTACCGTTTATTTTATACCAAACACCTGGAACATTTTCTTGACGGGCGGACACCCAATTTTGAAAGAATGCCTGTTTGGACTTTAAACATATTTCACGGAATTTCAAACGTACTTCTAGTTTTAAGGATAACTGATTTCTTCTGAACAAGTGTTTTGGGTTTTCTCGAGAAATGAGGTTTTGTTTTAAAATTTGTGAAGGCTCGTTTGGCACTTTAATAGAATAAATTATTTTGGAAAATCCATTCAGGGGAGATCTTTAGTGTGCGTTGATTGCATGAGCTGTATGTGATGTTAGTGAATTGTGACTGCTTGATTTAAATTGTGGACGCACCCCTCTTTTATTGCTTGGGTTGACATCGGAACCTGCCATATTGAGTAAATTTTCTAAGAATGATTGCTGCACTAGTTTAGACCACGTACTGGCTAGTGGCCCCATAGTAGGGGAATACTGAGTTATTGCTGCTATGGGGATTGGGCCCCTCGGTTAGGCCATGCAGGGCTATACCGGGTAGTAGTATGGGCGTTATGACGTCATCGAGTTAGGGCATGCCTTCAGGATGAGTCACATGTATAGTACGTTCTGGTCTGTTCATGATCTCCTAGGTTCGACCCATGTCACTTTTAGTGTTTATTTTTATGTGGCAGGTGATTGAGAGGTCGAGTTTGTATGCCGACCCTTGTGTGCCACTTTTTCCCATTGCCCTTAGTGCGTGTTGTGTGTGATTTTTCTTTTGGCTAACAACTAATGTTTGGATTTCTAAATTGTTCGTAAAATGTTTCAAAATGCAATTTGCCTGTTTCTTTCAACATTAAACTTGTTCTAAATTAAAAAGGGAAATGGACTGTTACTTGTTTTCAAAATGGAAAGTGTGTGTGTGTGAAAACCCATATTTTCTGTAATGTAGTTCAAACATGAAGTTGGTAAATTCTTCTTTTAATGGTAGTGCTTTGGGAATAGATTTATCGGGCTAGCATACTGAGTTTTAATACTCACGCCTATAGTGTTTTCGTGTTTTTAGTTTATGTTGTAGGTTTGACTCGAGCTTGCTCGACGTGGACGAGAGTTGGTTGTAGTTTGAAGATCGACTCTCAGGGTCGTGAGGAGTTTGGTTTGTGGTCATGTTAGTTATGTTTTTGGCTATTTTATTTTATTGTCGTTTATTTATTTCTGCTTCTTAGTAAATTATTATTGGGTGAAATGGTTCCCACGTGTACTCTATGATGCCCTGGATCTTGTCGCCAGCCCGGGAGGATCGGGAACGCCTCTCGGGTCATGTTGCGGATTGACTCGGGTGACCAGTTCGAGGTCGACCCAGGTTGGTTTGTGACAAAATGGTATCATAGGAGGTTGACTCTTGAGTAGACCTTGTTTTTCAAAGCGCCCATTGTTATTTGGGGTTGTCATAATATAAGGAGTAGAATTATCGGGGCTCGAGGCACACGGACGAGAAGGACGTCATGAACCCTTGCTCGTTACAAACCTCGGGTTACCATCGGATGTTTGGGTTGTCGATGTCTTTTGTTTGTTATGGTTTGTTTGGTATTGGGAAATGAAATGAGAGTCGGGTGAGTGGCCTTTGTGAGCTTGCATGGTCTGGAAACCCATGTGGAGCCGGGGTCTTTACCCTAGAATACTCCCAGTGATGGTGGTGTGACTGGCGTATGGCCGCCAACCGTATGGTCGTGTCACTCCTCATCACTAGTTTCCCCCTAGTGAATCGTTTGAGTTTTCCTTCATTCTGAAAAAAAAAATTGTTTTGTAAAGTTTTGTTTTGGAAATTGTGAAAAGTTGAGATTGAAATGGCAATGACGAGGTTTTGATAATGTTCTTTGTTTCCTTGTTCCTTAGTGTTCACCCCCACAACGGGTTGATGGATGCCCAAGGTGCATCTTCGGGTGGTACGCCCCTAGCGGATCCTCCAGTTGATCGGCCCATGGACTATGTTCTTGAGTTTCAGAAGTTGAACCCTCCTCTCTTTTATGGACAAGCAGAGCCTCTTGAGGCAGAGGAGTGGTTGCAAATGATTGAGAGGAAGTTCAGTTTCATTGGGTTGCCTGAGTCATTAAAGGTGAAGTTGGCTACTTTTATGCTTGAAGGCCCAACTTGGAAATGGTGGAAGTCCATGTCTCAGAATAAGCCTCGGGAAGTTCTAACATGGGAGTTTTTCTAGTCATCATTTATCCAAAAACACTTCTCTGAGTTGACGAGGCTGAGGAAGAGGATGGAGTTGTGTTGACTTCAGCAGGGTGTTGAATCGGTACTGGAATTCTATCGACGCTTCATAGATCTAGTTCCGTATGATCAGTGGTTTGTGGCGAATGATCCCAGGAAGGCTCGAAAATTTGAGTCTGGACTCCGACCTAAGCTGCGATCGAGAGTGGAAGAGCTCAACATAACCACCTTCTCGGATGTTGTCTAGCAAGCCTTTCTTGCTGAAGCTGAGCTAGTAGGAGGACTTGAGGTGGTGAATCCTACAGCTTTGGGAAGCATTGCAGAGGATGCTGATAAGAAGAGTGAGAAGTGACCTGATGCTGGTGGTGCTGGTAGAGGAATGAAGAGGCCTTCAGACCTTCATTCATCTTCTTCACAACGCAATGTTGTGATCTATCACCAGTGTGGTAGGCAGGGTCACAAAAGGCCGACATGTCCAAGTGCTCCAAGACCCTGCCACACCTGTGGACGTCTAGGTCACTTGCATCGATTCTGCCGTGGAGTTTCCAAGAAGTGCCCTGAAGCTAGACATGGCTCGTCGAAGGTCACCTCAGCCCGTCAACAAGAGTAGGGCGATGTTTGGGGTCGGTTTGAGGTTTTCTCTTTGTAGTGCTTCTTGGGTGTAGTAGTCATCTCTTGTAACGTTTTTCAGTGTTCCTTTTCTTTCAGTTTTAAGAATGGTTGTGGTTGAACCTATTTGGAACTTTTATTTTTATTAGATGTGTGTTTGGTGACATTCTAGTTTGTGTGTTGTGTTTGAGAATTTCTAAAGCCTGACATCGAGGCAGGAGATGCTTCAATCATCGGTGCTCCAGCCATAGTCCTTGGAGTGACGCTGGTGCGTAGTCAGGAGATCCCCAACGGTGAAAAAGGGCCTTGGTTTAACCTTTGTCCTTAATGTGTCATGGTTTGTTTGTTTTTTTGGGGGGTACGATGTCATTTATATACAAATGGTGGTAATTTTGATGCTCTACTAGTTAGGTCCTTCCTTCAATCCCCTACCCTTGTGGTGGGGTTTTTGGTCTGTGCGGAAAATTTTCAAGTTCAGTTAATCTTGTCAGTTCTTATGATGGGGAGACCCACAATGGGTCTCGAAAAGTTACACCTTATGAAATTGAGATTTATCCCAATCCTTATGGTGGGGAGTCCGTTCGGGCCTCCCTGTGTCAGTATCAGAGTTTCTTTTCATGTTTCATAGGGGGTAGGTGGTCTCATGCAAAACCACCTAATCTTGAGTTCGTCCTCTCGAGTAAACGTTGAGATTGGAGTACACCCAATAGAATCATTGGATGAAGATTATAGGGATAAGTCTCAGAGGTGATTTAAGTACGTTCATTACAAGGTTGAGATAGATGGTTTGGGTTCTTCTTGGCGACGATTAAGGTGACCTTGTTTTAAGGATGAGTTGTGTGTCATGGGTTTTCAGTGTCTGTTTGGATCGATCAACTGGAAGCACTTGAACTTTGGTAGGTGGGTGACACTTGATAAGTTTTATCTTTGGGTCTAGATAGGGTTGTGGCTTTCCGAGGGTGGAAAGCGTTATGGTGGGGAGAATTGTCACACCCCGACCTACCCCTTATTTTATTTTATAATTTTCATTAACTTTTAAAAAATTTGTTTGGGTTCGGGTTGAGTCTCGGTCAAAAAACATTTGAACTATGTTAAAAAGTGCTCGTTTTCAGTTGACGTCGTTGGTCGCACGAGCATAGAACGTTTTGGAAACCCCCGCGCGGCTTCGCTTAGGCATCGACACAATTTTCCTGCCTTCAGAAAATTTAAAATGAGTAAGGTTTTCAAATTATTGTGTTTGAAATTTTTATGGTTGATAATTTTATTATTATTATTATTATTATTATTGATCTTAATAAATATGTTATTAATTATTATGTTTATTTATTTATTAATTTTCTCTTTTCTAGAGTTGGGGTAAGTTTTATACTAGTGCGCAGGCACTACATGTTTGGCAGAGACTGTGCGGACATCCCGGACACTGGTCTGACAACTTCTGGATCACACAAAAGTTCACGCTTAGTTCGCGCACAGTCGCTAGAGGCATGTGCGGACCGCGTAGTTTCACTATTCAAACAAAATAATTATTATAAAATGAAATTATTTTTATTAGAGATTAAATTTATTATTATTTTTTTTATTATCATTCTTTTCTTATTATCACTATTTTGTTTCATTTATTTATTGCTTTCAATTTTTTTTATCTCTTTTCTTTTCTTTATTTTTTCTTTCTTTCTCCCCTAACCCTAACTCCCTTTTTTTCCTCCTCTATTTCTTCCCCATAGCGCTGCGCGCCGCCTCTCCCCTCCTCCCGCAATGGCCCTCTCCCCCTTGGTGTTCGGCGCATGGTTCTCCCCTCTGGATCCCCCTTCCGTCGCGCACCCACCCTGCTCAGCGGCACCCCTCGTCGTTTCCGTCCGAAGGTCGCATGCCCGCCTGGCTCAGCCGCACCCCACTCTGTCCAGTCCTAGTCGTGCGCCTTACCGGAGCACCCTTTCCCTCTCCTTGCATCGGCACAACAACCCCCTCCTCCCCTTGAGACCTGGTTTTCACGTCCCAGCTGGTGCACCTTTTCGAACCCGCAGTGCCAGGCTCCCCTTTAGCCGCTGCGCACTAGCTTCCCGACACCCTCCAGCCAACCTCACCTCACCGGTGCAACTGCCACCTCCCTCTCCAGCCAGAGCCGCCCCTACCGGTGGCATTCTTTTTTTTTCTTTTCCACCTGCTGACCCTGCACCGCACCACTGCTTTCCACCTCAATCCAGCTCCCTCTTCTAGCGCTGGTCCCTGACCAGCGCACCCCATCTTATTCTCCATTTCTGCGCAACACCCCCACCCCCAACCTTCACCCTTGCCGGTCGACCTGCCCCTACCACTAGTCACTACAACCTCCGGTGTCTCCTACTCCAGGCCGGTTTGGAATCGCCGCCCCCCCCCCCCCTCGGCCTCCTTGTTTGGATACCTTTTTACCTCCCGAGCAACCCTCTCCTTTCTCCCTCTCCTGGTCGCACCGACTTCCCATCCGATTGGTCTCCGTCCGGCGACCATAGCCTCACTGCACCCTTGCTCCCCCAAAATCCGCACAACCCTTTTTTCGCCCGGCCAACCGCCCTACGTGCCGTCCTCTCCCTTCGGACGTGACCTGCTTCCAGCTTCCCACCTCTGAACATGATCAACAACCACCTGCGCGAGACCTCTGAGAAGGTCTCTCCTCTTTTCCTTTGAGTTTTTTGGCTTTCAACAGGTATGAGGTTCTTTTAATGTTCTGTTTTAATTTGTTTTAGTTCAAATTCGTGTTTTAGGGTACAATTTGATTTCCTCGTAGTGCGTTTTTTGTGCATTGGGTCAGATTCATCTTCCTGCGGGTAAAATTGTTGTGCGATCAGCGTTTCACATCGGGTTCCAGGTTTCTTCGACGATTAAGGTTGGATCACCTTTCTTTGCCCCATTAAATTTATAAACACTTTGATTGCTTGAATTTTTCACCTTCATTGGTATTAATTTGTTATTTTTGATTTATATAATATTTGTTTTGAGAGAAATTCTTAATTTTTTTGTCGAAAAACATTGTTCAGATGATTATTTTATCTGCTTAATTGATTTGGCATGTTTTGTGGTGAGTTATTTCGGTGCGAAGATAAGTTTTTAAATAAACTGAGTTTGAATGTTATATCTTATCGCGTACTCATATGGATTAATATGCGTTTTATGAAAACTAATCCTGAGTTGTTTAATTGTTTTTTTATGAATTATGAAATTAAATTAATTAACCATGCAAGTGGTGTGTATTCTGTTTTAGTAGGGCGTAGGTGTGCATTTGATAATATGAAAAGTGTTCGTTGAATCAGTTTTATTTACGTGAAGTTTGTAAGTGTATCATTGGAATTTCTTTATATTTTTTTAAAGTGGTTTAGTAAATTATGTGGATGGTGCATGTTGTGTTTTGAAAATATGTCGTGGTTGTTATTTTGTGTTGTTTATTTAGTTGGGTGGTTTTAAGTTTGTGTTTATGTATTGTGGTTGTTGTGCGTGTGTTATAGCGCATTGGCAAGCTAATTCAACGAAATTGTGGTCCTCAGCCTAAGCGTGCATGTATGCTCGCTCGAGGCGTGTCGCATCATCGTGTTTCGACTGCGAGTTGAGGTACGTCCTCCATTACAATCACCTTTAAATTTAGAATTTATTAATTGCTTGGTGTTTTTTTAATTTTAATGAATTATAAATATTATTAGATATTTAAATTTTAAATGATTATTTAGTGTGAAAATAAGCGTTTATTTTATACCAAACACATGGAACATTTTCTTGATGGGCGGACACCAAATTTTGAAAGAATGCATGTTTGCCCTTTAAACATATTTCACGGAATTTCAAACGTAATTCTAGTTTTAAAGATAAATGATTTCTTCTGAACAAGTGTTTTGGGTTTTCACGAGAAATGAGGATTTGTTTTAAAATTTGTGAAGGCCTGTTTGGCACTTTAATAGAATTAATTATTTTAGAAAACCCATTCAGGGGTGATCTTTTTTGTGCGTTGATTCCATGAGCTATATGTGATGTTAGTGCATTGTGACTACTTGATTTACATTGTGGACGTACCCCTCTTTTATTGCTTGTGTTGACATGGGAACCTAGCATATTGAGTAAATTTTCTGAGAACGATTGCTACACTAGTTTAGACCACGCACTGGCTAGTGGCCCCATAGCAGGGGAATACTGAGTTATTGCTGCTATGGGGATTAGGCCCCTCGGTTAGGCCATGCAGGGCTATACCGGGTAGTAGTATGGGCGTTATGACGTCATCGAGTTAGGGCATGCCTTCAGGATGAGTCACATGTATAGTATATTCTAGTTTTTCAATGATCTCCTAGGTTCGACCCATATCTCTTTTAGTGTTTAATTTTATGTGGCAGGCGATTGAGAGGTCGAGTTTGGATGCCAACCCTTGTGTGCCACTTTTTCCCATTTCCCTTAGTGCGTGTTGTGTGTGATTTTACTTTTGAATAACAACTAAAGTTTGGATTTCTAAATTGTTCGCAAAATGTTTCAAAATGCAATTCACCTATTTCTTTCAACATTAAACTTGTTCTAAATTAAAAAGGGCAATGGACTATTACTTTTTTTCAAAATGGAAAGTGTGTGTGTGTGTGAAAACCCATATTTTCTATAATGTAGTTCAAACTTGAAGTTGGTAAATTCTTCTTTTAATGGTAGTTCTTTGGGAATAGATTTATCGGGCTAGCCTACTGAGTTTTAATACTCACGCCTATAGTGTTTTCTTGTTTTTAGTTTCTGTTGTAGGTTTGACTCGAGCTTGCTCGCCGTGGACAAGAGTTGGTTGTAGTTTGAAGATCGACACTCAGGGTTGTGAGGAGTTTGGTTCGTGGTCAGGTTAGTTATGTTTTTGACTGTTTTATTTTATTGTCGTTTATTTATTTCTGCTTCTTAGTAAATTTTTATTGGGATAAATCGTTCCCACGTGTACTCTGTGATGACATGGTGCTTGTCGCCAGCCTGGGAGGATCGGGAACGCCTCTCGGGTCATGTCGCAGATTGACTCGGGTGACCGGTTCGAGGTTGTCTCAGGTTGGTTCGTGATAGATCATGTGAGGGCCTCTCATAGGGATACCATCTCTTGTAAGGTTCTATCACAAGGGTAAATCTATTTTTATATGGACAATATATGGGTTTTATAGAGTTGTGAATGAGTAATACTATGTCTAGAAAGGCTATGTAATGATAAAATTAGAGTGATGTAAGGTTAGTACAAGGTTCAACCTTTATGTAAGGGTAGACTCCTTCCCCAAATGTAATGTATATGAGATTTATAATGGTAAACCATATTACCCTTACACAATGTATTTTTTGAATAAAATAATTTTCATACCTTCTTTTTTCATTCTTCTTTTTCTTGATCGATCTAAAAAAAAATTTAAACATTTTTCAGTGAAATAAATATGTTAAAAAATTCAATAAACCATTTTAATGATTATTACCTGAGACTTAAATTTTTTCAAACCATTCACAATAAACATTAAATTAGTACAAAATATTAAATGGTTGTTTTAATTTGAGGTCTTAAATGCTGCTATGCATAATATATTTATCTAAAAATACGTAAAGTTTTTTTCATTAATTATTGATATCTATTGGAGACTATTGAGAAAGAAATTTGTGTGTGATCATTAAAATGGTTTTAGTGTTGTTTTTCTTTGATCATTGGGATAAAACATATCCATATGTTGTTGCAGATCAAACCTTTTGTGATCTGTAATTTCATAAAATAGGTTGGTGATTATATAGAGTTTAATCAACTAGTAATTAATTATTTCTTTAAAATTAATAAATACGTGTTTCGTATATTCTAACACATTGTATGTTAATATTTATTCAGAAATTACCTAGGAAAGATTCTTGAACCTCTTCTCCATGAATTAATCTAACACGGTTAAAATTACTGTGATCTGGATTTCCTTTATTGTAATCTGGATGTCCTTCCTTTATTTTTTGAATTTATGAATTTAAATTTTTTTTAATTTATTTTAGAGATATTTTAATGAGTTTATTTATGAAATAGAGGGATTAGTCTAGGTTTTTTATTTTAATGAAAAATGCCATGATTTAAATGAAAGGGTGAGGACCAATTTTTTTAAGTGAATTCAAGAATTTAAAATTATAAAACATCATATGGAAGTTGTTTTATTTATTTTTTAAATAATTTATTTGTTTAATAGCCATGTTTTAATTATAATGTTGATCTATGAAAGTAATCTAGTTTGGATACAAATTTAAAAATCAATTGTGAAATAGAGGCTTTACTAGAAATTGATAATGCTTGATGGCCCTATTGAAACAATATGACAATAATATCTTATCATAGTCCATTAATGTGACATATTGGATTCTTATGATTCCATTTATGGGAAATGAAAAATGATTTATTTACTCTGAGGTTGTTCATGGGAGAGTGGGATATCTAAAATGACAATGAATGAAATTTTAAGTGCATTGTTCCATATTGACATTGAAAAGGATCCCCATTTATGATCATCATAACATAATTATCTCTTGAACATTCTCTGACTGGTCATGGGAACATGAGTAGTTAGAGGAGATGAACTAGATAAATGATTATCTTGAGGACTCAGACCCCTTCTAGTGGATCTATAGATATCTTGATAGGTTTAGAATATGGACGTGCAACCTGTAATATGTGTTTGAATAGACCTAGTTTGTTTAATACCAACGATACATGATGTCATCTTCATAATTAGATATAAATGAATTATTGATTAGATTGAAGGTGGTGACCTCAATATCATATCAAGGTTGTAACATTGACATATCAATTATTGTTACTCAATAAATGGACATATTTTTTGTCAATACATGTCAATGCTGTTTCCATTTTGGATTGATTACCATTCTTGATTGATCTGTTTATTGAGATAATACACCTTGAATCAATTATATTGAATCTTATAGAACTTGCTGATATCTGGTATAGGTTTTCACCATTTATTTATTTATCTATATTTCTCTTGTGAAATGGTTTTCAAATATTTTAAATCGGTTTGGTTTTTAAATGTGAAATAAAATATTTTATTTCATTGGTTAAATAAATGAATTTGAAATGTTAAAAATTCTATTTTAAACCCAGATCCATTATAAACTGAATCCTATAGATTTATTTTTATATTCATAAATTAAATACCTTATAATTACATTTTTACACAACTTTTATCATATTTTTATTTCCTTAAGAGTAAATTTCATAGGATATTTATTGATATCCTATTGGGATCTTTTATTGACACCCTCCTTATAGTGTTTGGTGTTTGCAACATTTTTAATCTTATAAAAGTTTAAAATATTCTCATAAAATTTCATTATGGGTTCACTCTTATTTGAAAAATGTGAGGTGAATCTAGTCATGGTGGGTCGTCATAACCCACTAGGAGGCATGTTTTGGTGGTTTTTTATGCTTTTAATTATGTATCATCTCTTTATAAAATGATATAGTTGTATACAGAATCATTTTTCTGAATAATATTATACAATGTAATTTTTTTTATGTTTTTGATTAAATAATAAATAATTTAGGTTTCTAGAGGAACATGCGCTTCTCTCCAAAATGTGGGGATTGGGAAATCTTATTAGGTTAGTGGAAAGTCAGTTCAAATTATAGTTCATTTGGATTGACTGAAAATGTCTTGTATGATGGATTGAAGAAGTTGGTTGAGTGGAGATTATGTTCTGTGGTAAAGAATATTGCTCTTGAATGTTTCCACTATAGAGAACATTCTCATTCTAATAAGTCATGTTTTAATGATCTAAGAGTTTTTATATTGTATGACTGCTTGGGTCACCTTAATAGGTTATATTTGTTGGGATATTATAATGTGACGTTTAGGTTTGGGATCAAGAGATCCTAAATATTAGGTAGTAGATGCGATAAAAAATATGGATCATGTTATAGGCCTCTCTAGGAAGATATTAATATAGAGGAGGAACTTTTAGTTATGGTTCATATTGATCCATATGGTTGTTTTCAATGTCATAGTAGAAACCATTTGAATTTTACATACTATAGTTCATCAGTTTTTGTGACCTTCTTGTTGTGGGGATAACATGTGTATTTCTTTGGGTCTTTTTGGATGTTTTCTTATAGACCTTGGTTATGATCATGATATTATTTATCTTGAAAATTATTAGTCTCCTGTGGTTTTTAGTAAACTTGGGGATAGAGTAGAATATTTTGTTGGGCACCTGTATATGTTTTGGGATATTATATTTTATAATACTTCTCATTGAATGCTTCCATGGGTGTGTCTTTTTCGTCATAATTTGATACTAATCGGGTTGGTTGTTATTCCTGGGTATCCTATTCTTTTTTCTTAGATGGATAGAGCTTAATCTTGTTTTGATGGAAGATATAATTCATGAGAGTGTAGTACCCTAATTTTTTACCGGTCTTTTTATTTTAAGATATTTTCTATTATACATGTATAGAACTTGGGGTAGTACTCATGAAACCAAGAATTTGTGATTTTTTAAGGGCATAGAGCCCATAGGTGCTGGTAGATGATTCAATGGGCCCATGAGGTTCATGGATTGGTGTTTAAAATACTGAGTTAATAATTAGAACATTCTCAAGTTAGAATTTTTTTAGTTTTATGAATATATTATGGTTTTTATCACATGAATATCGTTAGAGTGTTGTACCTTTTGGGAATTGTTGAGGTGTTATTTTTTATGCCATTCCTTAGGGTATTTGTTTTGAATCCTGGTTGTTTCTCAGTGGAATATAATCGAAGTATCTTATTTTAGTAAAAGAGATGTGTTTTAGAGAAAGTTTTCCTCATGTCACATAATTTTGGTTAATCCAAAAATGGTGGGACGATCCCTGATAGGTCTATGGTGCTTTAGGTTGTTTCCCATTTCCTCTCGGTGTGGTTGATTTTTTTTGGAGATGTGTGATGATCTTCAAGTTATGCTTGATATCAACTTTTTGGGAGAGTCTTTTTCTATTTCATGGATCATCTACCTCATGGGATGAGTGTGGGAGTTCATGTAGTATTTTATTTTTTTGTCTTTTTGGTTGTAATATTTCTATGTGAATACATCATTAGGTTGGGGATAATTTTAACATCATTTTTATTTAATTTTATTAAAAACCCCCATTTGGTTTTTAGTTATTAGGAATTTTATTTAAAATAAAATAATTTTAATTTAATTTTTACCCTTAAACTTTATATTTGGGTTGAGTACAGTTAAGGCCACATTTTTTGAGTTTCATAATGGTAAATTAAAGTTTTACTTAGTTTTGTAAATGTTAATTGTGCTTTCATTGAATTGCATAAGGGTAAAAAAGTTTCTACATAAGGGTAACTAATATTTTTAATTGGTTCCATAATGATGTCATGTAAGGGTATTAGATATCATAAGTGTCTCATTTAAGGTTACTGGATCTTGTAAGGGTCTCGGATAGGGGTAAACCTTAATTTATAATGGTTGTGTAAGGGTGTCCTAGAGGTGTCAAAGGGTAATATTTTATTTCCCAAGGCTGATCATGGTAAAACCAATGCATTATAATGACAATTTTGGGTTAAACTACTATGGAATGGTAAAATTATTACCCTTATATGATTTATATGATCTATTTAAGGGTAAAAATTATTAACTTTAGATAACTCCATTTTTTATTAAAATAATATTAAAACCTTATTTTCTTATTCTTATTCCCCCCACCTGGCCATAAATTACTTTTAATGCATTTTTAAAAGTTTTAAATTATTGAAAACAGATTTTTAACCCATTTAAAAGACTAAAAATTCTAACATAAATGTTTCTAAACCCATCAAACTAAAGATTCAATTAAACAGTAAAATTAAATGGTTTTTATATTTTTTGTTCTATATTCTATAATCATAGTATATTAATTTAAAAATACTAGAATATTTGATAAATTAAACTTTCAAGGCCATATTTAGGATTCTAAGGTGTCTAGTTGATAATTGATCATTAGAATGGTGTTTAGTGCTACTTTTCTTTGACTGTGGGTTGTAAAACATCTCCATGTCTTGTTTTTGATCCCTCCTTGGGAGTTCTGTAATTTTATAAAAGTTATAGGCATTTATTTTTTTGTTTATTCAAATTATAATTCACTATTTCATGAGAATTAAAAAACAGAGGTTTCTTATTTTTATAATATAATTTTTTGGTGTATATTTATTCTAAAATTACCCTTTAAATCTTCTTGATAACCTTCTATATGAATTAAACATTGAATTGACATAATTACTATGATCTAGATTTCGTTTATTATAATATGTATTTCCATCCGAGGTTTTATAAATTGATGAATTCCATTTTGGTTTTATTTATTTTTTAAAGATATTTATAAGAGTTCTCTAATGAAAGGATGATCTTAGTTCTTGTTTAGGGTTTTAATATAATGTTCCGTGATTTAAATAAATGGGCGACGAACCATACTTTGTAATTAATTGAAGTCTTTAAAATTCTAAAACATCCTTTGAATGACATAAAGATATTTTAAAATATGTTTTTGGTTTAAATACCATTATATCATTTTAATTTTGATCTGTTAAAGGAAGTGGGTATAAATACCCTTTTTAAATTTTGATTTAAAAATAAAGGATTTATTTGAATATGATAATGCTTAATGGCCCATTTGCTCCATTATGAAAATCCTATCTTGTGATAATATCATGATATAAATTTTTTGATTATTTTTCCACCATTGATGTCTTTTGAAAGAGATATTACTCACTGGGAGGGATTTTAGGGGCCAATGAGAGATATTAACTTATAATTATGGAAAAATTAACTACTTAATCCCATGTTGACATTGACATGGATTTTTTTATGTTCCATATAACCTAATTATCTCACTCCCTATCATTGTCTGGTCATGAGAACCTAGGTAGTTATATGAGGTCACCAAGATATATGCTTTTCTAAAAAACTAATTCTCGATCTAGTGTACCTATATAGAAAATGATAGGATCAGGTAATGTATGTGGATCCAAGAAATTGGTTGTGCATTTAATAGGTTTTTTGAGACACATGAGACTTGATGTAATCATGAAAATCATTCATGGATGATTTATGTATTATCAAGAATGTCATGGAATCACTATCACATCTAGTTACTGATGGATTTAGAGATAAAGAAAGTGTGTGATGGTTAGAGACATATTCATTTTTGTAATATTTATATTCCCATAACCAAGATCAAGGATCTTTCATGTCAAGTTTATAATTAATTTATTTAATGTTGAAAAATTGAATACCTAGAATTAGGATCTTTCTTGAATGAGAATTTGGATACTCCAAAAACATGCTTTCAGATTTATTTCATTTTCTATGATTATATATGGTTATAATCTCTCAAACAGTGATCCACACATGCTCCATTAACATCCAAAAAACACTAATCGATCTATATGTTTTAAAATGGAGAATTTATTATATTGTGTTGTTTGTTTTGATTGCACATCCTTCGGTCATGAAGGAATATCTATCATGTTTCACATTATTTAGAGGGAGATATGAGGAGGATTTGAGGTAGAATTCATTTTGTTCAACAATTCTCTATTTTTTATTTTTCATAGATGGATACCCTTCACAATAAGAATAAATATCTCTTTGTAAATTAAGGATTTAGGTTAAAAAATTATTTAACCAAATAATGGACATTAAATTATATTATAACCTTTAATAAACCCCATGTCACATAATAATATTAATAATATTATTATTTTGTGTCACACTCCAACTAGTCAGATAAAAAATACTATTTTAACTGGATTTTTAATTAATATTTGTCACTAAACACGGTCTTGTTTCATTCGAAATACTCTTGAATTTGTTGAAAGACTAAATAAATATTTAATTTAAATATTAATTTCATTAATAAATATTTCTGTTTGATAAAACATGAATAAACATACCCGTCGGTCCTGAGAATAATATTTATTAAATCAATTAAATTAAAATAGAATTTAATTGAGATAATCATAAATACATTGTGTCGAATCCTCTTGGATTAATTCTCTTTGGAATTAGATGATCTTATATAATGTACAAAATTACTATATAATAACTGGTAAAATAACCCAAGAGAAGTAACATAATTCCAAAATGATGACATCTATATATGGAAACTCACCATGTAATATAATCACCTTTTTATAATATCTTTTCAATTTTTATCCATTTTGTATGAAAATCCTATTTCTTTGAAACATATTTCGTTGAACATCTAAAATAAACACATTTTTATATCATGATGATGGAATTTAATGTGATAGTTCTATTTCATTCGAAGGGATGCAATATCAACTTCTATAAATATAGACAGAACACATCCTTCATCTACTTATCTATTATTGACAAGTCACTCTTGACACACCCAACATATTTAACTTCATAATGAACTTTCATCATCATTTTTTATGGAATACATACAAGTATGTGATTCATAAAATATATTTATAATAATCATAAAGTACAAGGACCATTACAGAAAATCGAAGATAAGAATTTATGAAGATATCAAAACATGCAGAATTCCTACTGGTGGGACTATTCTCATAATTTTCCATCCAAAAGATTTCCATGTTAAAAATTAATGAGAAGAATACCCATTTACTTTTGAGTAATCACGCATGATATTCTATGTATTATGTGTCCCATCATAGTAATTTATCAAAATGAATAAAATTACTTAATAATATCATCATACAATTTCTAGGTTCTCATAATAGTAGGTAACTGTTATGACCTTATCAATGCGGTGTATACTCTAAGAAATTATTTTATTTGGTTCATAAAGAATTATGAAAAATATGTAACAAGAATATTTATTAGTATTGAACACTTTGAATATAAATGTAATCAATGTACCAATACTTTCTCCTAGGACACAAACTCAAAGAAACTTTTATATGGACCAGAGTCAATATCATATGAATTTTAATCTTATAGAATTCACATGACAATCATTATTCTGCTGAGTTATGATTTAGTCAAATGGTCTGACACATTGTATTCCTTATAAATACCACTCACTACAACTTCAACTCTGAGAAAAATCCCTCATGATATGATACTCCCAAAGTATGTGCTTTATCTACAGGTGTAACCTTGGTGATTTTATGAGAGCCTATAATACAATATTACCAATGTAGACTATTATGTGAAATTTATTGATAGGTACAACATCAAGATCTTGGATGAAGCTGCACATCCATACATATTATTTTTCTACCTCAAAATCAATAATATACTTAGAATATATTGTAAAATTCTTGAACACAACCTACTTTGATCCCTTTTAGCATACATTACCTCCATTAAATGTGAATATGTATCAAATTATTCAATTAATGTTTGAAGAATTCATTTGGGAACTAGCATTTTCATATCCTCTTACAACTAGTTTCTCAAATACCCCATAAACAAGGAATATATCCTTAGTATGCCACATATAGTTATTATTTGTGGCCATCCAATGGTGGTCACACAGATCTTTAAGATAATTTCCAACCATAATTAATGCATAAGATATTTCTAGCCTAGTAAATATCACAAAATACATTAATTACCCAATTTATGATGAATATGGAATCATTGACATTCCATTTCATTAATCATGTGTCCAAGGACACATTTTCTTGGTAATATGAATCCCATGTGATTCTAGTAAAAAATATCTCTTAGATTATTCAATGCTAAATCTCATAAGTATCATGTAAATGTATGTACTTTGACTTAAGTAGAGAAACATATTAGATCGATCATGAGGAATCTTGATCCCAAGAATATATACTACCACATCCAAGTACTTCATAGAGAATCATTTATTCTAGAGTACCTTAATTGACTACAATACTGGTATCTCATTTACACATATTGATATGTCATCAACATATACTATTAATAAAATTACTACACTCCTAATAAAAAAATTTTGGACACAAGTATCAGTCCTTATTTATGAAACCAAATTTTGTTATTGGTTTATCAGAATAAATGTTCCCTGACCAAGAATATTTATTTAATACATAAAAGTGTGTTGAAAAATTTCATAAATTTTTGGAAACCATTGGATTCAAAAATAATTCAGATTGTTTTATATAGAAATTGTTCTGAAGGTTCATGTTAATGAACAATGTTTTTACAACAATTTTGCAAATATCATAATCATGGTAAGATGTAATGATCAGTAGAATTTGGATAGATTTTAGCCTTGTAATTTGTGAAAAGGATTCATCGTAGTCTATTCCTTGACATTATCAAAACCATTTTGAATCCAGTCATGCATTACAGGTACTAAATTGTACTTCCATGTCTATTTTCTTCTTGAATACCCATTTATTACCACTTTACCTTACGTCTGCTAGAGGATCTACCAAAATATATAGTTAGTTTTGGAACATGGAATCCATTTCAAAATTCATTTCTTATTTGAACTTGGATATGTTTGTTCCACATACTGCTTCATTGATTCTAGAGGATCATTATTATCGACTAATAATGAGTCAAAATTTTCATTTACTATAATACCAAACAATTAATGTTTTATAACATCTCTATTACTCATAAATAGTACTTGTTTCTCTTTTTTGACTTCTGATACCATAGCGCATTATGATAATTTTTTCCAATGATAATTCTTGTGTATCTAGAGCCAACAATTACTCAAATTATATGTCACTTAAATTATATATTTTAGAGATGTGATTCTACTCAATAAATATGGGAATTATTTTAGGGACAACATTTTTTTATAGAAAATTTTAGAAGAGGTATCCCATTTTTTATTTGGATATCCAGTAATGATAAGTTTTGTCCCTCAGGGTGAAATCTTGTTACCTAAATATGCCTTAAAAATGATTCAAAACCCCAAACACATAAGTAATATTTTACATGTTTCTTTTAATTATATAATTTGTATGGTATACCTTCTATCTCTTTTTTTGGCACTCGGTTTAGTATGTATGATATTTTATGTAATGTGTATCCCCGAAAAAATAATGGTAGACTTGTATGACTTATCATTAATCTCAATATGTTTAACAAGGTTCAATTACCCCATTCACTTTCACAAATCCAATGATTCTTTAAACGAGGAATTAGTTGAGATAGTATCCCAAAAACCAATAAATAATCATAAATTTCTTGATTAATATATTCTCTACCACATTATGAGTTTATTTTTTTAATATTCTATCCCATATTGTTCACAACATCTTTCTTCTGTTCCTTGAATTTATCAAAAGATTCTGAAATATACCTCATTAAGTAAACATATCCATATAAACAAAAATAATTAGTAGAAGTTATAAATTATGAGTGCCCACACATTTCTTCAATTTGAAATTTTCTACGCACATTGGTTTTGAAATATTCAAGAATCTCTTTAACCCTTTCACCTCTCCCACTAAATGTGGATTTGATTATTTTTAATTGTAAACATGTGTGATATACATCATGTGGATATAGTTCAAAAGAATATAAATATCTATCTTGATGTAATTTAAATAAATGTTTTTCATTTACATGGTATAATTGGGGATTCCAATGTTTGGTGTGGTATGAGTTGTGTGAAGTAACTTCATTATTGAAGGCCATTACATGATTAATGTAATTAAACACATAAATACTATTAATTAAAAGTTTCATTCCAAAAAAAATTTGTATTTATAAAATAAAAAATATTTACATTCAACAATGAAAATAAATCCATTCATATCTAGTGTGGATAACAAGAGAATATTTTTGTTAATATATTGAACATAATGAAAACATTTTAAAACAAAGATCATTCCAGTTGGAAACGTGAGGTTTTAGTTTCTTATAACTATGAAAATCTATTTATCTCTATTGTATATTCAAATATTTTACTCTTCGTAGTCAATCATTCTCAACCTAGTTGGTTTCTATATTTCAACATATATGTGTGAACCTCAATCTATATCTAATTCAACGTTTGTATAAATAGATAAATTGAACTTGATAACAAAAACACATGAATCTTCCATTTCATTCTTTGGTAGTGTTTAGTTTTTCACCTAGTGCCCCTTCATTCCACATATGAAATAGACATCATCTTATTTTCTCTATTCCCCATTTATATTACTCTTCTTTGATGGGTGGGAAGAAGCTTTGAGCTCAAATCTCTTCAATTACCCTTTTCTTTTTTTCATTGTAAGGATATATAGATTTTCACCATTCATATCCTTATCTAATTGGTGAAGGAGGGTAAGAATATCTATTAGAGACTACTCAATATTGTTCAAATTAGAATTCACAAAAAATATAGATAATATTAGAGGGAATTATTATAGAATGAGATCAGTTCCATGTTATTTGGAAAGTTTAAACACTATAACCTTTTAGTGCTCAATGTAGCCAATAAACTTGACTATGTGAGGCCTAGTTAGGGAACCCTCTCCATGATTTCTTTAAAATAGAATTGTGGAAATCTCAATCCATTCTTATCAAGATCTATCATGTTAAGGACCATGGAGGAAATCAAGAATTCTATACACATTCATGTTTTAAAAAGAATTCAGGATTTCAATAGATGATGAAGAAATCATTTAATTTTGAATTACTACTCGGTTTCTCAATTTTTTTTCAAATATGATGAACTCTTCATCACTCACCTCCTTATCTGGTGGATCATGCCTTGAGAATTCTTGAACATAATATTTTCATTTAGGGTATAGTTGAATATGAAGGCATTAAAAATAACCAAGAAAGTTACTTACAATTAATCGGTTTTCATTATCTAATATTTATCACAATGATAATGTGGATAATGAGCTTTCTGGTTTTAATCTATAATTAATATAGAATATTTTTTTGTAATTTCATTGGTAATATATTCTGTGAGAAATAATAAATTACATTATTTTAATAATTCTCTAATTATTATATCAATTCATAATAGCCCTCACCATTGAACTAAGAATTCATAGTTCTTATGAAATTCTACTAGAAAGGATCCTGATTAAATTTCATAATGATATAGAATTTGAACATGAAAAACATAATCATGTAAATTGTATGGTGGTCTGGCCAACCGTGGGCTGGAAGCACCTTGATTAGTTGAGTAGATTCTCTATTTCTAATGTTTGGACATGGATTTCCTAAACACTTTCATACAAATTTGTATGGAAAATATATTTTCCATTAAACACAATAAATGTTTAGTTATGAAAAACCAAAATTCTTATGAGAACTCCATGAGAAATTTAAGCTCCAAAATGTTTCCATGTACTACACTTAGTTATAGGGTTTCATTTATAAGAATGTAATGGATGGCTTTGTATGAATTCAAATTTTGATAATGGATTTTAATTAATTAGTCATAAATTTTTTATTGTAATGTCATTTAAATTTATTTTTAATAACAAGTGGATGTTACCTAATTAATTAACCAATTTGGATAATTTTTTTACCCATAATCCCTTTATTTATATTAAATATTTTCATATTAATTCATTTATTTATGTGATCACAGTCCAACATCAATAAAATAAATAATTTCATATAAAAAATAAATAAACGACCCATTAATTAGCTTTATGTAATATATGATTTAATTATTTGATAATAAAGAAACCATTGACCTAGGGTAAATAACTCATGTTTCCTTTTATTGCAAGAGTTACTACATTCAACCTAACCACCTAGGTAACTCCTTGGTTGGAATAATCCTGGTTCCATATTGAACCTCCTCCACATTCCTTGGGAAACTCCATTATTTAGAAATATTTATAACTCGTACACAAGTGAGGATAACTAAAGGATTGGATAAAGTGGAATTACATAAATATTCTTGGACACACTTGTCCCACATAATAATAGAGGGAGTGATGACTCATTGGAAATGAAATTTAATTTAATGATATTAAATTGAAATCCAATGCAATAAATTAAATCAAAATATCCAACACAAATATAGGCCTTGGCCAATCTCATGAATGGTCATACAAGCAATGTACACACAAAATCAAATTGCTAAAATTAATTTTTTTATTCATTTCTTATTATTGGGATAAACATGATTTCTTTAATTAATTAATAAATCAATCAATCAATAAAGAAATTAACTTTCATCTTAATGATCATCCAAATTTTGTTGGAGATAACCATCATTAGGTAAATAATGGAAAATAAATTGAAGAAAAAATATTTTTAGATTTATTAAAATAAATTAACTGAGAATTTTAAATACATTAAACCCATTATTAGATTTTCAAACACATGATGTTACAATGAAATAAATAAGGTTTTAATGAAGAAAATTTTCAAATTGATATTATATAATTCCACCAACAATTGGGAGACTACAGAAAATTTATTATCTAGATATGTGTCATGTACCTATTTTATTGTGTATCCAATAAACATTCCTGGGGTTTGGGCATGTTGAATTAGCTAGACTACACGCTGTGTAATTGCTATCTATACACTATTAATCCACTTTTAATGTGCCATAGATACTCTCCTAGGGCATTGGTGTGTATCTTAGCTGATTAAAAAACATTTATAGGAAAACTACAAACTGTTTGATCTGAATTCCACTTGGCCATTCAACCTGCTAAATTACTATGTGTGTTCTTGGGTGAGAGACTAAAAGACATGTAAACTCTAGATACACCCCATGAATTTCTAATTCAATGTGTCCAAATAACTCATCGTATATATAATACATAAGAATTGATGAACAGAATGTTGTGTATACCACAAAAAGACTATTTATATCATAAATTATCCCATTTTTTAGTCTCTTGTGGCTTCACAGTGTATAATTACCACACAAATTGGATGATTAATGATTCTAACCCATGTATACAACATGGTGTGTACATTGATTCATGCCAGGTTATCTGACAACAATTTTCTAGGTTGGCTAGTCAACATGTGGAATATTCTATATTTAATAACTATTTAGCATGATGTATATCTGCTAGTATGTCTAGGTGAAGTACACTAGAGGACACAATGTCTACTCCAAGTAAATTCCTTGTATCCTTATCTTACCAGTAAAAAATTAGATGTTATGAAAGGAATCCCAAGTTATTATTCATCTATTATTGTACCTTTTATAAAATTAAACACTAAATGAACATGATTAATATGTAGATAACATGTTAATTCAAATTGAAATAACGAATTTATAATATGAAATGAAAATTCAAACACAAACGTGTATGGATGGATAATAAAATAAATAATTATAAATTTAAATGAAAATCCTATGATACAACTTCATGGTTTTGAGTTTATAAGAAGTGTGTGGTGAAGGGTGTTATATTAAAATTACATTTAAAATTTTTATGCTCGAAACCATTAGAGAAGATCTTCCACAATGAATTTATAATTAATTTATTTAATGTGAGAGTAAACAAATACCTAGGCTTAGAATCATTCTTCGAAGTGAATGTTGATTTTATAAAAAATAACCTTTTTGTTTGATTTTTTATGCTATGAGGATCCAAGGAAATAATCCCTCTAGTGGTTATCCATATCAATTCCATTGATTTACCTAAAATTTAAATCGATATACATATGATAGCATGAAAAATAGATTGTATTGCAATATTTTTGTCTTCCACTCATCATTCAATCTTAAAATACTATGTATTTTATTTCCCACTATTGAGAGAGAGAGAGAAGAGGAGTAGTCGAGAGAGATTTAATTATATACAATAGTCCTCTATTTTCAATTTTGCATCGATGGATACCCAACACAATAGATATAACCATATTTTTATAGTGATATGGTTTAGGTTAATATAATATTTAATTTCATGCTGACCAATATAAAATATTTTAATAATTGATAAACCCCATTTCTCATAATAATATTAATAATATAATTATTTTGTGGAGTGTTACAACCTACACAACATACACAATAACAAATATTATTTTAATTGGATTGTTAATTAATATTATCCTCTAGACATGGTCTTGGTTCATTCGAACTCCAATTTCATTTACTAACCACAAGAATAAAAATTTAATTTAACTATTTAATTCATCAATTAGTATTTCCGATTGATAAAACATGACTAAAATATCCCTCAGTGTTGAAAATATGGCTTACCAAATTAATTAAATTTAAATATAATTTAGTCAAGATAATAAAAAAAACACTTAGTCTGTGACCCTCTACGAATCATTATCATTGGAATTAGGCATTATTACCTAAATTACAATATTACTATCTATAAATGGGTGAAGGAACACAATGGAAATAAATTAATGCCTTATGGACGTAAACTATGCACAAACACTCAATTTGTAATATAATCCCTTTGTTTCACTATATAATAAAATAGGTTTCACATTTCTGTAAGAATGTTATTTTCTAGATATGTATTTATTTTACAATATAAAATAAAATAGTTCATGAAACCATGTTCATAGAATTTAATTTTAAATTTCTATTCTAATCAAAGGTACACGATATGAGCTTCTATAAAGAGGGATGTGATGAATCCTTCCTCAAATTATCCCTTAATGTCATGTCCCCTGTAATGCACCCAACATATCCAACTTATCCTTGAACTATTATCCTCATGGATTAAAAAATATATATATAAAATAGATTCATAACATGAATTAATTATAATCATAATGTCTAAGGAACATTATATATTCTCAAGACCTATAATACCCAATAACACCAAAACAAGTAGAATTTATACAGGAGGGTCTATTATTATAATCTACCATCTTGGAGGTTACTAAGTGATAACTTACATAGAATAATCCTCATCATATTATTCATACTCTCACTATAAATTCAATGTTCTATGTATCCCATCATAGTTCATTGTTCAATCACAGAACATTATTTATTAATATCATCATAGAAGATCATGGTTCTCTTCATAGTAGGGAACGGATTTCAAATTATCAATAAAATTCATGATCTAGTATATTATTTCCTTAGTGTAATGAAGAACAATAAATAAAATATAAGAAGTTTATTTATTAATATTCAACACAAAGGATATAAAAGTAATACAATTTCAAAAATTCGTTCTTAGGACACCAACTCTAACAGGTTGTACGCATGACATCTCTATAATTGACACATTATACATAGAAAATTTAATTTTCACAATATCGAACATGAGTTTATTTTATTGACTGATCACCACTTCCGATTGATCTTTCTATTGAGAGATTACATCTAGACTCTGTTGTATTATCTTCTATACCACTTTCTGATATATGGTATTGGTTTTTAAGTTTTCTTGGTTTATCTAAATTTATCTCGTTAAATATTTTTCAAGGATTTTCAAGGAAATGTTATATTTCTAATTTTTGTAATGTAATGTTTTCCATATTTGGTTTGAAAAATGATTTTAAATTTTTGATACTTCTATTTTAATCAAAACTCTATTCAAAACTGATTCTTATGGATTTATTTTATTATTCTTGAATAAAAAACCTCACATTGCCTTTTTCTATACTCCCATTTTAACATATTTAGAATAAATTATAAATAATATTCATTGATTTATTCTTGAAATCATATAGGTATTTTTATCTCACGAACTGCTTTCACAATTTTTCATTTTTATACTTTATGATCTGATAGTTGGTTCTTGGGTTCTTATCATCCAAATTTGTGGATTTATTCTTTACTGGATAAGTCTAGGTGACTCGTATTATAGTGGGAGTTCCCAAACATCCAAGATATTAGTTTTTTAGTATTTTATACTTTCATTTATTTATCATCTTCTTGTACCCATATATGTTTGTATATGTACATATTTATATGATGACATTTTGGTAGCGTACTTTGATATTTTTCCTCATGTTGTGGGAAAATAATTCCCAATGGATGTTTCTATATTTCTAGGAACTTATTTCCGGACAATGGGGACTAGAAACCCTCTTTGAGTAAGTGGAAATTTGATTTAGATGTCAGTTTAGATATTATTTTGGATTTATTTATGTATATAAAAAATCATTACCTATTGAAAGATTTGATTTCATTAAAACTGAATTAGTATTATTTAAATTTAAATTATTTTATTATGATTTAGAATTTATTCTGTATTAATTAAATATTGGATTTTATTTCATTTTCAACTTTAATGTTTTTTTTGAGATTAGATATTTAATTTTTCTTTTCAAAATTACAATTTATATCTTCATTTATCCATTAGTCAGTTTTACATTATAAAAAAAATCACATATCACATCACTAGAATTATTTAAGGAAACATTTTTCCACAAGACATTAGAATTCTATAAATATTTTGAATCAAACACAATTCGTTTTAAAACTTTAATGATTATTCCTTCACTAAAACTTTATTAAAAAACCTAAACACATGTTTTAAAGAATCATAAATCTTCCTTGAGTTTAAAGAAAGATTAGATGAAGGTGCATCAGTATGATCAATAATACCTAATTCAAGTAGTAATGAATAGTTAGTGATTCCTAAAAAACTAATTGTTTTTCTTGGTTAAATTAGATGAGTCTCATGATATTTTGTTTCTTCTGAATTCCCCTAGATAAAAATGTCATTTTAATTAAATTAATTTCATAACCATGTTTTAGAAAGTGGTACAGGAGTTCTATGAAAAATTTGAGTTTCATTTCTTTCCACCAGATGATATAGTTTAATATAGTGTAAATGGAAAAAGTTAACACCATTTCATCTGAAAAAATAAATGAGTTTTTCCATTTTCCACATATTTGTAGATATATGTATAGCCATTTTTTGATCATTCATAATGAGAGAAGATGATTAAAAATTATTTTATATCTATTTTGAAATTAAGTTACCAAGTATATGTTTTAGAAAGACCTAGAACCAGATTAAATGTTTTTATAAAAATTCATTTATAGTATTATAGCTCAATGTGGTATAGAATTTGAGAAAATTATATTCCAATACATGTATATTATTTATATTGTGGTGAATGATAAGAAATTAAATTACTTATATTATATGATTCAATATATACATTATTGATATTAGGAAAAAAGGCTCATGTTATCCTAACAAGAGTCTATTATCCCTAATTTTCAAAAAGAATGAAGTGGACAAGAGTGAACCTGAGGCTACCAAGTGTCAAAGGAATCAAAACCTTTGTTATGGAATTATAATAAATATTGAGTTATCAAATAATTCCTCTCTAAATTAGCTAGTATTGGGAAGGTAATGGGAGACAAAATTAAAAGAAGATTATGATGCTAAGAATAGTGATCATTTTGAGGGGGAGAATGCTATAGTTGTAGATACTTTTATTAACCCCTCTATAGTTGAATCATGTGTCATACCATGATAACATAAAAATTTGATAATCATATATATATATAATAATTACAAGAAATTATATAATTAGATCAATGCATTATTAGTATCTGTGGAAGTAGTATATGACATAGAATCATAAACCTATGTCAATGAAAACCACCCATACAACATAACAATGTTTACATAGGATAATCACCCATACACAATCAATTGTATCTAATAAGATGAAAATATTAGACAATATATTGGAGTGTTATCAGGGGACTCCCATTATATTGTCTACCTTTATCTCCATCATATTGATGATATAATTTACACATTGGAGTTGTCTCCCTAGAACATAATTTTCAATGGACCTGATTATATTTTTTTCATTATGAATGAAGATTATTATCATATTATTATTTTTCTTATTGATGAAATTTGTATGTGATAATGTATATGGAATATATGTTTTACTGAAAGGTAATATTGGTTCCCCGTTATGATGAGAACCTAGAGGTTCCACTATAATATTCTTAGATATTATTCCATGGTCTGATGATATTGTCTAACAAGACACAAAAAATACAATATATTAGGGGTAACATGCCCATAATACATGAGAAAACTTCTTATGGTGTCCACCCAAGGTAATCTCCATGACAGAAGTTTATGAGAACTGACCCACCAACAGGAAACCCATATTTTAATGTGTCATTGAATGTTCATAGTTGTAGTCATGCGTATTGATCCTAAGACATTAAGATTATCATTAACTAATATAATGAGTCATGCATGTTGATATATTGATGAATTCCATGATGAAAAATTCTCATGAAGATTTAGGATATTTTGGCAGTATCATGAGTGATTTGTCATTAATATATAATGTGAGGAAGTGTTTATCACTTCAATCCCATGATGGAAGTTTTTATCTCAATCCCTTTGATGGTAATGGAAATTCTAGGACAATTCCATGGAAATGGTGTTAAGTGGTGGAGTTCATTTTAGGAAAGTCATAGAAAGAGACATCAATCACATAAGTTTATGGAACAAGTATGAAACGTTCATTATTTTAGATATCAAAATTTAAGAGATTATATTTCAAGGAAATCATTCACATGAATATATATGGAATTGGTACATTAACGTATTTCTCTATGGGTTCCATGGAGTGTTTCTCTATTTTAACATTGAAATTAGATAGTTATTATTAATTCCATTGAGAAAGAGTCCTTAGAGGTCACAAATTATGTGTTTCCACAATTTCAGATAATTTTTCATATTGAATTTAACAATTTAAAATAAATAATATTTATTCGAGTTTGGTTGATCAAAAAGGTTTAATTATATGTTATTGGGTTTAATAAGTGAGTAAAATTGTAATAATAATATTTATTAATAGGTTTTTTAAAATATAATATTTATTATATTTTTTAATTAATAATATAGTGATATTTATTTAATAAATATTCATTGTTCATGGTTCGGTGAATACAAAATAGTTTTAGTTGAATTCGATTAATAACTTAGTAAGCAATGTTATAAATGATATTTATTTATATATTCTGAAATTTATTGCACTTGTAAAGTGACTAATAATAATATTGATATTATTTATTATTGGATATGGGGTAAATTAAGAAATACAGTTTTGAGAAAGGGTTTGTGTGGAAATTTCCAACACTAAACCTACCAAAATAAATATTTAATTATATCAATTTACATAATTTATTCTATTATGAACAATGTATGGATCATTGTGATCTATAAATAAATAAAGAGAGATCAATATCTCTCTATTGATAATCTCTCCTCCTCCCTCAATCCATTGAGATAACACCATGATTTCTTCAATATTTTAAAAACAATTCTTTTATAATCAACCATGAACAACAGAAGCGATCAAGATTGGACATTCCAGCACCTTATGATTCAATGATAATGTTCAAATATTGTGGGGAACTTATGGATAACCAGTAGATGTATTATGTACTTGGATGATTCACCAAATGGAAGGACCTATGAGATCTAATAAATCATATAATCAATAAAGAGGGAAGTACAAGTTAAGGTAATTCTATATCTTTATATACATTAATAATAAATTACAGGTGAATATCCTCATTCTTCTAGTTCCATCATTTCTCTAATAAAGTAACATGTTATTTAAATCCATTAATCATGATTTTATTTTTCATTTAAATCAATGATTTTCAAAATTATGACTAAATTATTAGTTTTTCTTTCCATACAATAGCATCTTTTGCACTCAGAACCATCCAATGGTATCATAGTGGTCACATGTTTAATTTATATTAATTTATTATTAATTGATTATTTTCATGTGTTTCTTATTTCATTTACTCAGATCAATTCTTTAGTAATATTATAACATCCTCCACGATTACATTTCATCATTCCCATTTACATAACTAGAAAATTTTTATGGTTAAAATGATGAAATAATAAAAAAACCCATTAGGAGGTGCCATAGATTGTAACCAAACTTCAAAATAATACAAAACATGTACCACCTAACAACACATTATGTACTGATATATCTCATATATATCTCATGATAAAATTGGATTGGTCTAATGAAATTTGTATATAAGATCTGATAAAATAAGATCAACATGTAGATTCGGATAGGTTTGCACATAGTTTGAAGAACTAATCACTGTGTAACCTCTGCAAAAGATGTGAGTTCCTCATTTTCTCAAGACCGAGAACAAGAGGGTCTTATTTTTCCATGTATTTGATAAATTAAATGGGTATGGAAAGTCCATTGAACTATAAGGCAACACACCATATAATAAATTTAGTACACCATCTACCTAAAACATTATAATGTTCGGAAAGACACCCAATACCTCGAAGTGTGTTGTGGTTACGAACATAATATAGAACACTCCATGTGACCAAGAGAAAACAATGTAGTCTATTTTAGATAATGTTATAAATTCAATACAGAGAGAATAATTAAATATATAATTAATTATATTCACATTTTTTCTATTTGGAATTTATTTTTATTAAATTTTATGTAATCGGATTGATAATTATATATAGAATAAACTTCATTGTCAAAATTTTGGATGAGAAAAAATAGTTTCCTCCAAGTAAAATTGTGCAATTCATTAAATTCAAATGAAATTATTATTTTTTGATTTATTTTAAATTATGGATTGTGGTAATTGAAGGATTCTTATAAGGAAAGGATATAAAATGAATTAATGGTATTAATTCATGGATTTTTACCTAAAATAAATTATGAGTATATGTAATTGATAACTATATTTCAAATGTATTCTGAATTTATGTTGTATTTATGATCATGAAATTGGACCATACCTATGAATGAGATTAGTTTCGTGTAATTTTTTTGATTAATGTAAATTTTATTACATGCACATCATACTATATCCTTTATAATGTATGGTATTTGTGTCTGTGATTTCTTTTATGTGAAACCCATTTATCCAAAACATTGGATCCCCTAACTTACATGTATGAAGTATAATATGTAGGACGGATCTCATATGAGAAAGGAGGTAGTCCAATTCCAATAGTCGAAGTGAAACCAGTCAATGTGATACAAATGATCCATGGTGGAATTTTGAAACATAAAAAAAAGATACTTTTCAAAGTGTATTCCCTAGATATGAGGGTAATTTTATAGTACGCCAAATAAACTAAACCTTTATAGAATATCATTATAATGCCACAAAAAATTTATTTCTATCACTTTTAGGGTTGATTATTTATGTTTATAGATGCCACATCATCATATATTAAATTAATTAAAACATTTCAAGGAGGAATAAAATAAAACCATATTATATAAAAATTTTATGAGGGAATGTGTAATAACTTAAGTAATTTATACTTAATATTATAAACATATGTGATAAGATAAATTTTAATTTTATGAATAAATACAGAATTCCCTCAATAGAAATATTAAGTCATTTTAACCTCCCACAACCTAAGATAGAATATCCTAATAATTCTAATTACTTGGCCGGCCCATGTTGGGTTGATTTAAATTATCATGTAACTTTTAACATAATGTTTTAGTTGAAATAACATGGTTTAAATTAATGGTTGACTTTCCAAGAAGGACATGGTGTAATATAATGCTAGGGGATAAGGAAATATTTAACTAGGATTTCAGGATTTGGGAGTCCACTCAATGGATTAAGGAACCAAGAGTCAAGGTAGTATGAAAGATGAACTTACTAATATCTGAAAAAAACATTTTAGAGCCTAAATATCTATTATGAGTAGTGGAATATGGATCATTTCAAATTAAATATCTATGTTATATGAAATTAAAATGATAATGGTGAGGGATATTGGGTTTCTATAGAATATTATGATATTGAATGAATTTAATTTAAATTTATTAATTTGTTTTTCGGTAATCGAGTACGATACTGGTTAAAATCATTAATTTTCTCAAATGAATATGAAAATGTATTTTATATTATCACTATGATCAATACTAGAACAGGATAACCTTTGGTTTGGGGTGAATTTACAGGAATGGTTTAAGATCTTATTTGTTATACTACACCATGAATGGAACTTTTACATTTTGGATACCGCACTTCCCAAGTGACATTCTGAAGAGGCTAGTGATGAAGAAGAATATCTCTATACAAACGATGTAGATGACACAATGGATATCCAATTTTTCAGGTTATCCTCTTTGTATAGTAATATTCTAAAGAGATATGAGGATATGGATGTATATAAAATTGCTTCCCACCTTTATGTTCTCTATCGAGAGAAGGCGAGTTCAGAAATATATGAGATCTCTAATGCACTATTCCCAGGAATGATTAATGAGTTGGAACTATATAGACCTCATGTATTAAATATTATTGGCTGCATATAATTAATATACATCTATTTTCATAAGGCCACTATTGAGCGGAAAAGAAATTTAATTCTATCATCACTACTTCAAAAATTCTTTACTTCTATAGGGAATTATAATACGATATGTAGAGGAAAGACACTTTTGGATCTTATTACACTTATTCAAAAAGTTTATAATGTCATTGGTAATAAAATAACCATGGTTGTTATGATGAATAAGAAGAGGAAGAACTTGTAAAAGGGGTTGAAGACTCATTCCATGTTTAAGGCTTCATAGCACCGTCCTTCCAATAAGAAGAATATCCAGAGGCATTAAATGGAACATAATGCGTTATGTATTTCATGTGGCATGTAGGGCCACTAGATTAAGAACTACACATAGTAATTGAATAAATTGAAGATTAATGTGTATTTTTATTGACAATAACTTTTAGGTATCTACAAGTGGGGTATTAGAAACCACATGTTTTGTGATCACATTTTTTTCCAAATATAGGAACCATGTTTATTTTTGATGGTTTCCATAGGTGAGGTGGATTTATGAGCTAACAATTGAGAGAGGATGGATTATATAGCAATTCGAGACTATAGTCTCAGATTTACAACATGATTTATTTTTGTTTTAAAGAAATGTTATTATGATCCTAGTATTACCTAGAACATCATCAATATTTCTTATTAAATATGGATGGATTTATTTTTATCGTTAGAAATTAGAGTTTATATTCATAAAAATATTGAATATTTTATGGTTTGAAAGAGTTAAATAATGGTCATTATGAATTGAATTATGAAAACCAAATATTGGAAATTGATAACATAATAAGGAAACACAATTCGTGTAACACTCAGTTTTAGAATCACTATCCTAGTCACTTAAATGAGAAATATTTGAAAAATCAATTTCATGATTGTTATTTTTAACTCTTTTTATCTTAAACAACATGAATTATGTAATTATTGTTAACAAGGTTAAATAACCAGACCACCATTTAGTGGTCAAGTTTAGAGTGCTCCAAAGCTTTTAGAATTGGTACATAATGATGTGTGCAAACCATTTCAAGTAGAAGATATTATACCTTTTAAATTTTACGAATTACATAAGTAATCATGGATAAATCTATTCAATGATAAATAAGTATGAATAATTTGAGAAGTTCAAGGATTTAAGGAATACAATATAGAATCATCATGGAATGAATATAAAGAACCATTGATTAGTTTTAGGTGGTGAAAAATTTAACCAAGAGTTTATTAATTTTATACAAGAGTGTGGGATTTTATTTTAACTAAATCAAACATACACATTGTAGTGGAATGATGTTATTGAAAAAAGGAAACATACCATACTGGATATGGTACAATCAATGATGCTACTAAAAAAACTGCAAAAGTTGTAGTAACATTTATCATCACTAGATTAAATTGTTGATAAAGGTACCCTTAATCATCATTAAAAAAAGAACTACTATAGGGAGGCCATTATCAGTTCTAAATAAAATCACTGAAAAAGTCCAAACTTTATCATCATTTTTATTAAGCACACATAAAGGGTGGTCTATATCAGTACTTTTATCTAGCATTAATGAATCGTTATCCGGCACATCAGTCCCACATCAGGATTCTGGTTTTTCTGTGTCACAATTTATAAGATTGAGCACCCCACTGACACAACATTCCATGGAAGGAGGGGATTGACACCCATATACTCATCTATGAAAATGATCCACACACACAAAGTCCACCCAGCCAACCTGCCCCCATGCGGGCATATATATGGCCTGACACACCTATCTCCATAAGGGCATATACATAGCCCACCCACACATATATTGGCCTATACATGGACCACAATTTTTATATAGTTAAATAAAAATAAACAAAAATTAAATAAATAATAAAAATTGAAATAAATAAAAAATAATTTTTTTTTAAATTTTAAAAATATTAAAAAAATTACTAATTAAATATGTATTACTAAATTAAATATATATATATATATTATAAACATTAATAACTTTTATATATTAAATATAGTGATATAAAATGAATAAATTGAAATCATTAAACAAACTAAATTTAAAAATGAGTAAATAAAATTTTTTAAAAACTTTTATTAAAAAAATTTATTAATATAAATGAATAAATTTAATATACATATATATAAATTCTAAATATTAATAAATAATATATATTAAATATATATATATATATATAATTAATGAAGTGTAATAATTAAATAAAAAGTTTATAAATGAATAAATTAGAAAGATATTATAAAATTTATTAATGAAAAAATTATTAATAAAAATGAATAACATTAATATATATAAAAATATTAATTCAAAATATTATTATGTATTATATATTATATATAAATATATAAAATGAATAAAATGTAATAATTAAAAACATATTAAATCCTTATTCTTTTTTAATGGGTTTTATATATAATTATTCATTAATTTATTTATTTTTTTAATATAGAATTATATTCATAAATATTTATATAAATATAAATAATATCCCCTAAGGAATGGTTTATATAATACCAAATATGTATACTTATAATAAATAAGAAATATATTTATTAAAAATTTGTTTATAATAAAATAATAATAATAAATAAAAATATGGTCTAATATTATCTATTAATAGATATTTATTTTATTTTTCTTTTTATTTTTCTACTTAACATATATCAAACTTATGTTACATTAATTTCACAAAAGCATATACATAATTAATTCATTTTTATATACAATGCATACACACATAAAATTTCTATAATTTATTCATTTTTTAATATTCAATTGAGAATTATATTCATTAACAAAATATATCTAATATATATTGTGTTTGAAATTAATAAATTTTATCATTTTTTATATTTTATTCAATATAATATATTTATTAATTTTTCATATTTTCTAAAATTAATTCATTTATAATATTATTTATTCATAAACAATCATATTTTTTCATATTTTTTAGTTTATTAGTTTTCAATATTTCATTGTTCCATATGCTTGAAATTTTATCCATTTATAATATTTATTTATACATTTTTATTCATTAAATTTTAATATTTTTAATATATTTTTCATTTATATAATTAATATGTATTCATTTTAATTTTAACAAGTGTTCTTAAAAATATTCATTTTTAGTTTTTAAATAATATTTATATTTAATAACTCTTATTCATCATTTAAATTTATTAATTCTAATTATTATTTATATCATTAATAGAAAATGTTTATTAAGTTTTTTTTGGAATTTAAAAAATCTTTTGTTTTATATTTATATACACATTAATATCACCCACATATTAATGTAATTAATGAAATCTTATATAGAATCAAAAAAATATTATTTATGTAATTTATTCAGATTTTAATATTGGATCACATGGGTTATAGGGTCAAAGAACCACCCATGTGATGAGAAATAAATGATCTGATGAGAATGGAGCGGTCTACCCTTTTTATGTTGTGATTTATATGACACATTTAAATGATTTCTCAACTTTTTTTCTTTGTTATTTCATTGGGAATATGTGTATTTCCTGACTCGATGGCTTGATTATAGTGGCGGTTCAATGTCTTTTTATAATCATTAATGTTAGGATTTCAATTTTTTTATCTATAATAGAAACTCCCATCGGCCCCCAAATCCATAATTAGTTATGATTGGTTGGTAGTCCTTTACTATTTAGACCCAATGATGCTTAGGATCTCAAATTAGTCAAGATGATTGGAGGTCGATCTCATCACACCCTTTTAGTAGAAATTTTTTCCTACTTTAGGATTCTCTTATAGATTTATGATATGTTCAATAATTTCTTCATAATCTCAATACGGGACTAGTTTCCCAAACAAAATGATCATAGGTTATGTATTTTTATATAAAAGAAGGGGGGAATCTTATTGATGAATCCATCGATATTTATTTGGGGTCCTTCCTATATTCCCCATCAATGGGTAGCTACTTATATATTGGATTCAAATAACTATGAGCTCCAAAGATTATTTTTATTCCAAGAGGTGGTTAACATTTCAATGATGGGATTGAGCCACTATGAGGCATCCAACATGTCATGTTTTATGATAGGAATCAAAACACATGTATTTCATTAAACCCATGCAGTTTAATTTCATATAGAAAGGACTATTATTGGAACACTAGAGCACCATATATTTTATCTTGATCCTCTAGTAGGTATCCTATGTATCCTCGTTATGGTAGGAATCTGAGTTATCATGGTTTATTCGTACCCTTGGGACTTTTTCCAAGGTAGATACCCTTGTATTATGGTAGATATATCATTCCAGTGATGAGGTATTACACACTGAGGCTTCCCTAGTTGGTAGAGATTCATGATTCCAACGATGTGATCATTGAAATTATCAAAATCCTGATGTTCTATGCTCTATTTGAGAAACATGGTATATAAATTAATCAGCCACATTCCATATAGATGAGGGGTTTATTTATTGATACTTCCCATTGGATGCTTAATATAGAGCTTAGGATATTGGAAGGCATTCTCCATATATTGGCTATGACATGATTTATATTTATCATAGTTACTTAACTTCTCAATGTGATGGTGGATGAGGAAGGATGATCTTCCCATGGGAGATATTGGGTCCAAATGTTTGAAATATCTAATAAATGGATGGTCTTATTCCAGGAAGGATTCAAAATAGATCTATATCCTTAGTATGACATCAAACATATCCAGGTTATAATAGGAATCAGCGTTCATATAGTTTAGTTATTCGTGGATTAGACAGTATGGATACCCTTATATGTGGGAGACAACAAATTATATTGATATATGGGGCATAAATAATGAGGTTAACCTATCTTGGTAGAATCTCGTGATTTAAATTAGACAACCATTGTAACTCCATAATCCCATGTGAGATTTACTCAGGGTGATAAACAAGGGATTACATGTAATCAGTCACACCTCACATGGATATAGGACTTATGTATTGGGAAAATCCCTTTTGGATATTGGATATAGAGCTCGAGCCTTAGTAAGGAATACTAGGAATCCTAGATATAAATTGGAATTAAATTCATCATAGTTCAATTGGTCCGGGATTACACAGTGAGTTTTCCCTTATATGCAGGACATATCAGATTTTTCCGCAACATGGGGCTTACACTTTGAGGTTTCCCTATCTAGGATCAAAAAGGTTATCATTTTCTAGGACACCTTCTTTTCATGTTCTGCTAATTTGACTAACATGTACTGATTTCTCACCTTAAATGCCTTTATTTTCTACTTAACATCGCATAGGATGTCTTCCCAATATGTCTAAAAGAAATCACATGATCCGGTTTTCTATTCAGAGGGGCGTTGCATAATCTATATGGAATGTCTGAATGCCTTCACATAAACAAGGATGGATTTGATGGAGGACATCACAAGTCCTGACCAGATGATCCAGGAAACTGTTGCATTTTCTTGGATTAAATTCTTGGAGAGAATCACATGATCTAATTGAATTTCAATGGTTTCATCATGAAATCTAGATGACATGCTTGAAGGATGGTGTCATAATCAGTGTGAAATACCTTGAGGAGGATGTATGTCCAAGATGACTTTCCCAGGATTCATTAAGAAATCCTGTTGAAAATTCCAGAGGACATCACAAGATCTAGATAGATTTTCTAGAGGGAATCAGGAGAACTAGTTGTTATGCCCTCGTGCCATTTTCTGACTCATTTGACATGTAATGTTACCACCATATAACTTGGGATACATGGCTAGAGGACATAGCAAAGTCTGGATGATGATCTTAAAGGGATTTTCAATAAAGGGGTGGAATTCTTGGGGTCCCCATGTGACATGCTATGACTCTCCTAGGGGACTTATCATGATCCAAAGAGTATACCAAAGGAGTGTCTTGTGATTTGGGTGACATGTCCTGGTGTTGTATCATGACTTGGGTGGTTCATGTGAAGCACATGAGGAACAACTTACATGTTATTCACATATGTATCCCATCTTTTTAACATCTTTTCTGTCATTTTATTTCATATTCCATATATTTGTTCAATGTTAGGTAGATTTAGTCTCATGTGATTGATTAGGTATGCAGGATGTCCTTTCTATAAGCTTCCATATGTCCTCTGTCTGATCAATGTGTGATCACATGAAGTGCCAATACATTTTGCATGTTCTGTCTAATAGGATTTGTAGATTTTAAATGAGATAAAATGATTATGACCATGAGATCATCTACTCCATGAAATCCCCTTTGATTCCTACGAGAGATAAGGTGAGGTTCCAAGGATTAATTTTTTTTATGATGGGGTGGGGTATTTATAGGCCTCACCAACATAATTATTTTCTAATTTTCATGGCATGTATTGAAAAAATCCAGGATGGAGTCAGTGGAGGTATTTGATTTCACAATTTTTTATGAGGTCTTATAGTAGGTCATATCCGAGGTGTCACATGGTTTATATAGACCACAATAACATCCCATGAATGACTCATTTGTTGAATTTTTTCTATTCAAATGGGGCTTGTTTGACCATGAATATAGGTATATTTACTTCCGTATGATTAGTTTGATATTTCAAAGGACTCTCTGAAGATCAGGGAACCTGTTAAAAGGCATTCACATGATTTTAAGAGATATGGATGGGAACTTTTGTGAGACAAAGAAATATTTCATGGGGGAATTAATGAGATTATACAATAATGTCAAAGGGACATTTCAAGGTATTGTGTAGAACAAGGGTACATCACATGATATTTATGGCAGGAAGAGGATCCTACTTTTTCCCATTTGTTTTATTATTTTATTTTACAATTTCATAGAGATCTTGCGTGGTTGCATGATTTTTGTTGAAGATAATCACTCCCCCACCATTGATATTGATCATGGACAATAAAGGTTCCTATGGGGATGTGTGATCATTTCATGGACCAATCCCTCTGTTTTCCTTATGGAGTCGATGGGGGAGAACATGACCACTTGGACTTGTTCAAAGCCCTTCACATGGTGATTTGATATGCTAGTGGGTTCTCATAAAACATGGTAGACATGTATCCATGGGTTGTGGTGTCCCTAAAACTTCATGGGGCTTGTCCCATGATGTTTACAACTGCAAGAGGCTCTGTCATTTTCCCTATTTTGTATCAATATTTATTTTTCAAGGGACTAGGGTCTTGTGAGTATTCTTAAGTGTTATTAAAGAAAACCATTATACCCATCAATGGTACATTACATGAACATTAAAGGGTCTTGTTGTGATGACTGATAACTTCATGGAAAACCCATTCCCTTTTCTTTATGGAGAAGAAGGGGGAGTGAAATACCCCATAGAAATGTTTGAATCCCTTCAAATTGCAAGGGTTACATACCGACAGTCTCTCAAGCGATGAGGTGAACATGACACCATGGGCTTGAGTTGTCTTTAAAATTGCATGGGAAACATCACATGATGTTTATGACTATAAGATTATTCCTTATTTTTGATTTTCCTCATATTTTCCATGTATTTTTGGATAGATTATCTAGTTTCCAATGATTTTCAAGTCGCATGACTTCATTGTGCTTATATGGTTATCGCTGCATGATCAGTGAGTGTCTTAAACACCTTTCTGAGAGCATAGATCCACATAAAAATAGATTTTATGAGATAATTCATAAGGTTATGAATTATTCATGATCCTTCACATGAACATTCAATGGTCATGTGATCGAATGTCATTTGGTGGTTTTTATGATTCCTGAGTTATGAACTCCTTCAACTTGCATTGTTTTTTGGGGAAATAATACCCATATTTAGAAATTTATTTTATTGTTTATTTTACAATTGTCATTTGGTGAGAATCAAAAAATTACACCCATCAGGAGTGACATCTGCTGGGACAAGTTCTCTCTTATAAGGAATGTAAATACCCACCTGAGGCATTGGTGTTGTCACAAATGGGTTTCTTGGGTGATGTTTGGTGTTCCCATGATTTTTTAATTACACTTCTTGACCCATTATTAGTAGGGTGGATAGTTTTTCATTCAACTACTAATCAATTATTAGAATTCACGATCCCTTCCTCTATCACGTGATCCATTTGAGAAGCCCTCCAGCAAGAAGTGATCATGAGATCTATTCACGAGACCTTCCCAAGAGAACTAATTCACATAAATTTTTTTCCTAAGTGATTTTTTTGAATTAACAATGAATTAAATTTATCTAATTGATTAAAATTTTAACATAGATATGCATTCTATATTTGAAGGATTCATGGATCTATTGAATTGATCAAATTATCCATTTTTTACTATTTTATGGCTCACGTGACCATATTAAGGTCACATAATTATGAGTCTCATGAGGGTTCATGTGGTTTAGTGATGTTTTATGGGTTTATGTGGTCCATGTTATCTTTATGGGTTAAGTGATTCATGAATAATTTATGAGATCTCTAATCCCTTTTATAATTCATGTGAGGCACATGAGGCAACAAGGATTTATGCCTGTCATTTGACAATATTTTTCTTCCATCTGTCTGACTTAGGAAATTAACTTTTATTAATATGGATCCAATATATCATCATAGATCCCACAAGTAATCCAAGAAAGTGATCAATTATTTCATAGTTCTTCTATATTCTATTTTAGAGAGCATGTATCTTTCATTCCACTATGTTGTTTGGTCATTTTTGTCGAGTCTGATAGAGTTGAAGGGAGTGAAACTTCAGGAATGCCCTCTTTCAAGTTAAATTCCCCTCTATGGTTTTAGTTTCAAAAATGTACATCCCATTAATTCAATACAACAATCATTCATAGCCTCATATTTAGTTTGATAAACCCCTAACACCTTGTGGGATAACATCGCTCACACAAGATATTTTTTTTTCTATCGGAGAGATACATGTAGACAAATTCTGATGTACATGCCCACAACCATTGATAAGAACAATATCAAACCTAACTTAGATGTCCTTATTTACCATTTGATAATGTGGATGTCTCGCTTTAACTAAATGTTTTTCTAGGTTCCCATTTGGGAATTTCAATCAGGGGGAATATGGGGGATGGATTAGGGATGGCCCTTCCTGGTACAATACATTGCTTCTAAATTTTATAAGGAACTGACGAAAATTAGGGTGTATGAGGATATCAGGATATCACATAAAATTTCCTACTATAATTGGGGTATTGTGTCAGACCTGTTCAGCTGCTGAAGTATATATTCAAATACATTCCACTTAAAACATGGTTAGGTGGGCCTTAGTCTTTGGGACCTTGAGAGGGTCTATGGTGCACCCATCCAGGGAGAGATGTATTATGTGTTCTCCCCCCCCCATTTTCAACCTGGGATGAATTAACGATGACTCCCCCACTCACTTGAGATCTGAAAAGGATAAAAAAATGTCCCACTAAAAGGATACAATTCTTTGAGAATATATCCCATTCAAAATTTTGGCAGGATACTTTATCAAGAAGACTTTCTCTAAGCCGAAGGACAAGAAGCCAAAGGCTTTCCTATGAAGGAATCTTGTATGGAGGATGCTTCTTACTGGCCTATAGATGAGGAATGGAAATTTAAATAGTGTATAGGAGAATCTATCCCTGATATTTGTTAGACCATCCCACTGGACAACATCCTTAACATGTAAATGAGTGAAAACATTCTCTCAATATTGGTAAAGGGTACAGTTAGAGTGTCCACTTTTGATGGAGAATTCCATGGATGGAAAAAAAGCATATCAAGTTAGCCATCCATATACTAGAAAAATTACCCACTTATACACCATTTTATAAGGTAAATTCCACTCATAGCATCTTAATCCCCTTTCAAGTGTTATGTGGTGGGATAGAGCCTGACCTAGGATTATATGAGTTCTTAAATATCTTGAACATCTTCAATATCTATTTCTGACCATTCTTACATTGTATTATTGGGGGTAAATCTTATTAAAATAAAGGATTTGGAGTTCAGGTACTTCATGAGTCATTGTGACCTTTTTCCATTAAATCCTACTGGATCATTACCCATGGATTATGTGTTTGATGATGGAGGGGCCAATATTGAGTCCCGGTCTTATATGACTTCACCCTGTGAGGTCATATTTTCAACTTTCATTGAGGGAGACCTCATTTGTGAATAGTATGCACCCTATTGGCTATGAAATTAGTTATTGTGTTTATATTTGGGGTTTTCTAACCCTATCTATGTTCAACACAAGGAGTCTCTGACTGTATCCCATTTGGTTGGGATATTTTTACCAGGGAGGAGACTCGGGCCATGATTAACCTTCCTCCTCCAGATGCAATAATTGTTTTGTCTCAAAATTATGATGAGGATTGGATATTATCTTATCCTAGTGGGATATTATCTAAACTGGAAAGAAATTCTTCCCATTTAGTATTAGTTAAAAAAAACTCAGGCCTAGAAAATAGTTATCTTTATGAAGGCCGAAATATGTGGAAGCACCTCACAAGAAAATAAATCATTTTTCATTTTTTGGAAAGAGCAATGAACGATGTGGATATGGTGATTATAGTAATATCAGGTGAAGAAATGTTAGAGTTATTATTTTCTATTTCATTATAAAAGTGGAAATTTGGAAGGATGAAAAACATAGAGCTAAGATTTGGGTTCTACTATGCCAATGAGAGTTACCTTTGGATGTTTTTCCCATGTCACAATCCCTTTAAGAGTCACATTCAATGACTAAATAGAATAGGTCAAACCATTTCATCAAGAACATTACATATACATGGAAAGCATCAGGGGTAAGATATGTTATTCCCCAATGGTCCATCAAATAGGTTTTTTGGAAAAACTCCAACAACCATAGATGAGCCAACATATCCGATCAATGAGGAAGCAATAAGGCTGAAATCAAAACAAAATTTAAAGGGATTTGGTGCCATTGCAATTGTAATGATTTCCTTTATATTTTTTTAACATAGTGGGAATCTAAAGAGGACCAAAAAATACTTTTGTTTCCCATATTTCCTCCTTGAGTATGTTTACGAGATATGAATTTGGTGATGACCTGAAGACCGATGATGATGGATCCCTAGGAAGACTAGCCCGGATGAGGGTATCAATTTTTATTTTAGGAGAAATGGATTTAGAATTAGTATCCTATATAGATCCACCTCAAAAGGGAAGGAAAAAGGTAATAACTCTAAATTTTCAGTGTCCTCTTGTCCATAACCCTCAAGAAAGTGTGTCATTACACCCTTTTCTTGTATTTTATTTTTACAATACCATATACTGTCTTGATAATATTTTTTAGGTCCCTATCAACCCTTGTTAATGGAACATGTATATTCTCCCAAGAATTTACGAGATCATTATTTTCATTAGGATTATGTTAGCTATTGGGCCCGACCTGTCAAGAATAAGAGGAGGATAATGTTCTTACTCAATCATTACCATTGTCTACTGCAGATGTCCCAATGATAGCACCACTTTATCTAGTGTAGGTGGACTTTTTTTAGAGGATACTTACATTGGTAGCTATTATGCTATTTTGTTAGCCTAATGGAAGCTGGTTTTGGGGTAGGTGAAAATGTATTCAATGCTAGACAAGATTTTTATTTTTTTCATATCGCTTGACATTATTGATTGTTTCTACAAACCTCAATGGTGTAGAGAGAATTTCTTAATCAGGAAAATAATAGGAGGTTCCTATGTCACGACCCAACCCAACGGGGCTCGAGCCGTGACTCCCCAAGCCCGCCTCCAATAGGCTAGGGGTTGGCGACCAGTGCCGAGTAGGCTATCACACATGTGGGAGGAATTAGCCTAAGGTACCTGTACACACGCACCCACAACACCTCCATGAAACAATGCAGAGATATAGAAACTAAAAAGTAAATGCATGCATACAATCTATCCCAAACTAGAGTGCAATAGCAAAAGTACAAAGGGAAGAACAGGGACCACCAAAAGAAAACTACAAGCGTGTCCAACCTGCTCTGAAGAGGGGAACGCTGCCACAAACACCAGCCGGAAAGCTCCCTTGGCACTGCTCCGGTAAACACCCTGGTCAACACGCTCACTAAGCTCCGCCTGCTCCGGGTCCTCCTGGGACTTCGTCGAAAGGCATGTGGTCTGCACAAGATCCAAACATGTGCGGGCAAAGCCTGTGCATGGGTGAGTATAAACATACTCAGTAGGCACCCCAAAACCCAAAACCAAAGAGAGAAACTGAAAGGCATCAGTCCGCTCATCCCAGCTAGAGGGAACCCAGACGAGAGAGAAACTCCATCTCATGACCATCCCCGGCTAAACACAACTAGTCAGCTCAGCTCAGGTGTATGCCCATACATACACCATGAACAATCCAGATATACTCAGCTCACACCACATGCCACAAGAGGTACTGACCTCATCACCAGCAACTGTCCCAACCAAGAGAGTACACCACATGAACACTATCATACCAAATGACACTCATCTGAGAGATACACTCCATCGGGTCCCAAACAAACATCTCAGATGCTCACACGAGAGACTACACTCGTCGGATAACATCACTGAGGAAACATCGCTGAAACAACATAACCACCAAACTCCTCGGATAGGGGATCGCTGCTAGGGTCCGCTAGGGGATACCAAGACCCACTCCTGTATACATAGCTCATAGATAGGGGATCACTCCCAAGGTCCACTGGGGGATACCACAACCCGATCTGGCATACGTAGTTCTCACAAATAAGGGATCACACCCAGGATCAGCTGGGGGATACCACAACCCGATATGGCGCTCAACAGAAGCTCCACACTCAGATAGAGGATCATCTTCCATATAAATATGGTCACGACGATACTGAAACCCTATCTGTAATAACTTGTGATGTAGGGGATCGAACCGATGATGCTGCAACCCTACCGATACCACGCGCTGAGTATGGGATCACATAACCAACGATACCGCAACCCTACCAACACCAAGAGCTGAGTAGGGGATCGTATAACCAACAATACCATATCCCTACTATAAAATTCATGCTGAGTAGGGGATCATATACCCGACGATGGCATAACCCTACTGGGAAAGACCCACCGCATAGGGGATCATATTCCTGATGATTCCACAAACCCTACTGGGTTAACCTGCTAGATAAGGGATTGCCGTCCATGAATAAGCGGTCACAACGATACCAAGAACCCGATCTAGGGTAAAGATACTAGAGGATCCGCTCCGGGCCCACCGGAGGGATGCCACAACTCTAATAATTGAAACATCTCATCGAGAGGATCACAAACCCCTACGAAGGTTGTGATGCCGCGCAAACCCTCGTAGGAACGAATCAAGGGAGAACCCTCAACCACTGTTAGTCCAAACGTCGCTAACCCGAGCGACCCGCCACAACGCCACATTGCGCACCTCCTAGGCCAAAACCGAGGCCACCATCGCGTTCCAAATGGAAAAACACGCAGGATAGGCTATTTACTCGCCCGAAACGGATCACGGGTGAAAAATGCACTATTCACCGTAGCTAGCTCGTGTGGGGCCCACACAACGATCCTGAAACCCATCGAGCGGATCACACCTCAGCGATCCCCTTGGAAAAACAAGCGGAATAGACTACTCACTCGTCCGAAATAGACACCTGGTGAAAAAGGCATTATTCACTGAGGGCCAGCTCGGGTGGGGCGCATGCCTGGATTCCGGAACTCATCGAATGGATCGCACCACTGCGATACTCTTAGAAAAACACACAGGATCAACTATTCATCTGCCAAAATCGGACTCCTGGTGCAAAAGCTGCATTTCTCCAGAAACGCCAAACCCCGACCCCATGGGGCCCGCACCCTGTTCTCAGTCCCAACACCAAGAAATCATCTCAAAAAGTTCGTCATACCATCAGGGTCTCAACGCCACTGACGACACGTCAATCAGACGTTCCGGGAAAAAGTTACAATGGCCCGAAGTCGTAAAATAATAAAATAATATTATTTTATACGACGTTTCTAGCTCCCGGGCCACGACCCTGAACCTTTAAACCCTCAAACCCATACTGGAGGGTTCCTCTCATCGTCAGGGTCGTGTCGCCGCAAACGGCGTGCGAATCCGGATCCCGGATTGCAAGATACGGGGGTTTAAAGACCCCTGTATGATAAAAGAGGCCATACCGGCCTGGACCGGCCGCCGGGCTCCGCCGGCGCCAGTGCCGCGCCGGAGGATCTTCCGCGGACCGCTGGGGGCACCCCGGTGGTCCGTTTTTCGATTCGGAGGCGTCTACATGACCCTCGGGACACGATCTACACTGCTACGACTTCAATTTGCAGAAAAACGCAGCAAAAAACGAGATCGGGGGTTAAAACTCAAATCTGCCTACCTCGCGGGCGAAACGCCAATGTTTTTCCATAGATCCGCGCTCCAGAGCTTCTGATGCGTGCTCCTGGAACGTCCGTCATCGAATTCTGAGCTCGTGGGTGCTTTGTTTGCTCGATTCGATGGAGCGGCGGCGAAGAACAGTGAAGAACGTCGAGAGGAACAATAATGGGGGGGGGGGGGCGCTGATATTTATATCAGCCGCCCGCCGGCACCAAACCCACCTCGGAACCGAAGCCCAATGCGAACAAAAGTTAGGTCACCCCTAGGGTAAACTGATCACCTTGAACTCAATGGTGGACTCATATTTTCCATCCGAGACTCCGTTCAGAAGTTATTTGAGCCGACACTTGCACACTAAATTCTCCATTTAATTAAAAAAACACTCCTGGTGGCGTTTCTCACCGCAGGCCCGCACCCGCAAAGTTGACACCTTGCCTAGGGTAAACGGTATGTTCCGGACGCAACTGTGCCCTCAGATTCCGTTCTGAACTACCGTTTAGGAGATATCACACCCCCACCACGTGCATAGTAAAAAAACTTAATATTTTTAAATAATTAATTCCGGGCACACCGAGCCTCGGAATTGCATGCCGTCTTCACGCGTAGCTCTGCAATTATTCGTAGATATATTCTAGAGTCTTACAGGGCCAAAAACCTGAGTCGCTACATCCTTCGCCCCTTAGAAATTTTCGTCCACAAAAAGGCCTAAGCACAAAGAAAGCGACTGGAATCTCAACTGGGTCTCACACACCAAGGAGCTCACCAACAAACACCCCTACCCAAACGAATAATTCAGAGGGACTTCTCCACCACACCTCAATACTATCCACTTTGGGGGGCACTGACTCGCCCGCACGGTTTTAATCGCTTCACAAAAATGCGTCTTGGTGGGGGAAGGATCCCTCTTCCTCACGCATTCGAAGCATGCGGAACAACTCCCACACAGGGTCTTACCAAAGCCCTGAACAAAACTCGAGCAATCAACAAAAGGGAGGGTACCACTTAATAGTGTCTATCAAACTACTACAAAAGTAGAAAAGACACAAGACGTACCTCTATCCATCCGCGGTGCCTCTGGGTCAACTGCCTCCAGGGCATGCAGCTGTCCTCACCCTCGGCCACCAGCTCCCTGAGCTTGGCGTGGACCACCTGGGGGTGGGGGTGGTGGCAACTAGTACTGCCTACCACCGCCTCCTGCTGCACCAGCTCCGCCGCCACGCCCGTCGCCCTGTGGACCTCGTTGTTCGAGACGCTGCCTCTGCCAAGGCGGTCCATCGATCGACTCCCTCTCAGCAGCACGTCAGGTCGGACAATCTCTAGCAAGATGTCCCCGACCGTCGCAAGCGTAAAACCGCCTCTGCTGTGGCTGACCAAAACTGGCATGCGAGCCCTGTGAGCCCTGAGCCTCAGATCCTCCATCCTATGGTCGCCTCCTGAAACGACTACCACATCCAGACCGCTGAGTCTATCGTCGGCTACCAGATGCCGATCTGACTAATGAAGTCTCAGCTCTCACATGCCCAACACTAACTGGGGGGATCTGCTCAGCCAGAAAAATCTCCACCACCAATGCTCGCTCCAGCCCTCCAGCATAGGTGGGCAGGAACAAGGAAACAACACCTACTCGGATGTCCCTATGTAATCCATGCTCGAAGGTCTGAGCCCTAAAGAACGGGTCTCAAACCATATCTATGGAGTAGTGCGACAGGTCTGTAAACCTCGCTGAGTACTCTAACACAGTCAGACCCTATTGTCGAAGCTGTAGAAGCTCCTGGATCCGCACTGACCTCAGCATCACCGGATAGAACTCCTCCCTGAAGAGATTCTCAAACTCTGCCCACGTGAGCATCTCCTCGTCATGGGACTGCGTCACCAAACTCCACCATCGCCCGACAGAACCATGCAAAAGGCTCACCGCTAGGACCACTATTTGATCTGGAGGTGTCCTCACTAGGCGGAAAAACCAGGTGACTGCCTCATGCCAGTCATCAGCAGCCTGGGGGTCTGGATCACCCTGGAACCTTATAGGTCGCTACCTCTGGAACTCGTACGACACACACAGCCTGTGCGCAACCTCGTCCTACACCGCCGGCACAACCAGCTGCTCGACAGGTGGTGGCTCAAATGGCAGACCACCTGGAGGTGCAACCTCAGAACCTGCGCCCTGCTCCACAACCTCTACACGGGGCGGGTCATCAGCACAATCCTACTGCGGAACCCTTGCTGGATGTCGTCGTGGAGGAAACCTGAAATACATTCAAGACACACCACCGTCAAAGAGTATATCTGGAGAGCTAACTCAAGAAGGACAAGGAATACCCAAAAACCTAGTCCTATATGATGCATGTACTGTTATGTCCCTGCAACCAGTGTACGAATGTCCTGAGTCGAAAGGCAGGTTATCAGAGTCCTATTTTATGGATACGTCGGCTGCCACACCAACACTGGAGTCCCTGTCCTTAAAGTCGAACTCGAAACATCCTAACACTAACTCTATGCAACCCAAACCAAACTCACAGCTAGACCAGCTACGCTATGAGATCCCAAAGGTGGAACCTCCTCTGATACCACTATGTCACGACCCTACCCAACGGGGCTCGAGCTGCGACTCCCCAAGCCCGCCGCCAATAGGCCAGGGGCTGGCGACCAACGCCGAGTAGGATATCACACACGTGGGAGGAATTAACCTAAAGTACCTATACACATGCACTCACAACACCTCCATGCAACAGTGCAGATATATAGAAACTAAAAAGTAAATGCATGCATACAATCTATCCCAAACTAGAGTGTAATAGAAAAAGTACAGAGGGAAAAACAGGTCCCACCAAAAGAAAACTACAAAGCGCGTCCAACCTTCTCTGAAGAGGGCAACGCTTCCACAAACACCTGCTAGAATTCTCCCTCAGCACGGCTCCGGTAAGCACCCTAGTCAACACGCTCACTAAGCCCCACCAGCTCCGGGTCCTCCTGGGACTCCATTGAATTTCCTGTGGTCTGCACAAGTCACAAACATGTGCAGGAAAAACTCGTGCAGTGGTGAGTATAAACATACTCAGTAGGCACCCCAAAACCCAAAACCAAAGAGAGAAACTGAAAGGCATCAGTCCACTCATCCCAGTCAGAGGGAACCCAGACGAGAGAGAAACTCCATCTCGTGACCATCCTCAGTTAAACACAACTAGTCAGCTCAGGTCAGGTGTATGCCCATACATACACCTTGAACAATCCAGATATACTCATCTCACGCCACAAGCCACAAGAGGTACCGACCTCATCACCAGAAACTGTCCCAACCAGGAGAGTACACCACACGAACACTGTCATACCAGATGACACTCATCTGAGAGATACACTCCATCGAGTCCCAAACAAACATCTCAGACGCTCACCCGAGAGACCACGCTCGTCGGATAACATCACGGAGGAAACATCGCTGAAACAACATAACCACCAAACTCCTCGGATAGGGGAGCGCCAATAGGGTCCTCTAGGGGATACCAAGACCCACTCCAGTATACGTAGGTCACAGATAGGGGATCACTCCCAGGGTCCGCTGGGTGATACCACGACCTGATCTGGCATACGTAGTTCTCACAGATAGGGGATCACACCCAGGATCCGCTGGGGGATACCAGAACCCGATCTGGCATTCGACAGAAGCTCCACACTCAGATAGAGGATCATCGTCCATATAAAGATGGTCACGACGATATCGTAACCCTATCTGGTATAACTCGCGATATAGGGGATCAAACCGATGAAGCCGCAACCCTACCGAAACCACGCGCTAAGTAGGGGATCACATAACCAATGATACTGCAACCCTACTGACACCAGGAACTGAGTAAGGGATCATGTAACCAACGATACCACAACCCTACTATAAAAATCATGCTGTTTAGGGGAGCATATACCCGATGATTTCACAACCCTACTGGGTAAGACCCACAGCATAGGGAATCATATTCCCAATGATGCCAAAAACCATACGGGGTTAACCTGTTATATAGGGGATCGCCACCTGTGAATAAGCGTTCACAGCGATACCAAGAACCCGATCTAGGGTAAAGATGCTAGAGGATCCGCTCCGGGCCCACCAGAGGGATGCCATAACTCTAACAGTTAAAAGATACAATCGAGAGGATCACAAAACCCTACGAAGGTTGTGATGCCGCGCGAACCCTCGTAGGAACGAACCAAGGGAGAACCCTCAACCACTGCTGGTCCAAATGTCGCTAACCCAAGTAACCCGCCACAACACCACACTACGCACCTGCTAGGCCAAAACCGAGGCCACCATCACGTTCCACATGGAAAAACACGCAGGATAGGCTATTTACCCGCCCGAAACGGATCACCGGTGAAAAATGAACCATTCACCATAGCTAGCTCATGCGGGGCCCACACAACGATCTTTGAACCCATCGAACAGATCACACCACGACAATCCCCTCGGAAAAAAAAGCAGAATCGACTACTCGCTTGTCCGAAACCGACACCCGGTGAAAAAGGCACTATTCACCGAAGGCCAGCTCGGGTGGGGCCCACGTCTGGATTTCGAAACACATCGAACGGAGGGTTCGCCTCATCGTCAGGGTCGCCCCTTATGGCGTTTCTCACAGCAGGCCCGCGCCCGCAAAGTTGACACCTCACCTAGGGTAAATGGCACGTTCTGGACGCAACCGTGCCCTCAGATTCTATTCTGAGCTATCATTTAGGAGATATCACACCCCCACCACGTGCGTAGTAAAAAAAACTTAATATTTTTAAAAAATTAATTTTGGGAATACCGAGCCTCAGAATCGCATGCCGTCTTCACGCCTAGCTCTGGAATTATTCGTAGAAATATTCCAGAGTCTGACAGGGCGAAAAACCTGAGACGCTACATCCTAAAAGTTTCTCATCATAATAAAGTGTTTCCTCTAAACCCATAGATGGGTTCGGGGAAACAGATGTCACCGGTGATGCAATTGAGAAAGGTATGATTCTAAAATTGGACATACCTTTTGGTTATTAGGGGATATCATATCATTTATTCTTTGACTAATAAACCCATTTTCCCCTTATTATAGTGTCTTCATCCCAAAGATCATAGGCTCTAGTCTATGCTCCCATAGAGATTCCTATAACTAGATCAACCAATTTTGAGGCTATTTCCTTTCCCACTTCATCAAGGACTATGATAATGAATCTTCCTATGAGTGACCTAGTTCCAGTAAATGTCCCCATTCCTAGGATGGGATTAGATAAAGGCTCAATGTCTGTATCATTCTACCAATTTATGGAGTAGAAAATGTGGAGAGAGATTTGGGTCTTATTTTTGGAGGCCCCATTGGAAGGGTTGATGGATTTTTTGGGCCACCTTCAATTTTTGTTTCCTACACTTTCTTATAAAGGATTTGACTATACCAGCCTCCAACCATATGTGATGTAGGTGGTCTCTCTGAGAGAGTTGAAGAGGGACTTGAATTGAGGTTCGAAACCACTGATGATTCCACTCTAGTGAAGTTGCACATGGATGAGGCTATAAATAAAACTTTTTGGCACACAATGTAGGAAGCATCTCATTTAGATGTGGTCAACATTATTAATGTTGAAATTTACCATCTCTAGTATATGATCAGTAATCATTAATATGTGATCCAACATATTTATGAAGATATCTCCCAGTTTCAACCTCCACTTTAGATTTTATAGAAAACTTTATTGGATAAACAAAAAATCCATTACATGATGGATTAGGCCATAATTAATGTTTTTTCCCATGAAGGGGAGTTTCTATATACTATATAGGTTGAAACAGAGTCTCTTTATCAGTTACTCCAATAATTTACCTGACGAGAGGAGAGGCTTTCTAAGATCAAGGATTCCTCCGAGAACATGCTATCATGGCATTGTAATTTTGAAATTTTATTGGCTTGTATATTCAAGGGAGAGACCCAAATATGTGGATTATCCTTCTTAATTATCCTATAAATGAAGGAATTTTATTAACCTTCTATATTTTTTTCCAGTGATTCTTAATTTATGATGTGCATATTATTTCACAGAACTTATTTTTTATGAATCAACCACGATACCCATACATTTCATACTATTAAGTAAACCTGAATGCCTAAAATTGATTTCTTAATTTCTAACATACTCTTGTTGAAAAATGATCATGAATTCCCACTAACATGATATTTTTCATTGATAATCATGTTCCATATAAATTTAGAACTCATGATTCATAGAAGGATAATTTTGGTAGAATATATATCTAATAGGGAGTATTCCCCATCCATTTTTAAATATGATAGGCTTTTTGAGTGTAACATGATTTTTTTTAATTCTATATGGTGGACCTCAAAAGCTTTTTATCTATTCTATTATTTTAGACTAAATTGATGTTGTGTTTTAGTTTATGGAAATCTAGCTCAAACCTTCTATCACTGTATTTTAGGTTCTTTTATATCAGAACATCTATCGCTGTATTTTAGGGTCTTTTAGCTCGGACCTTGTATCACTATATTTTAGGGTATTTTACCTCAAACCTTATATCATTATAGTTTGTTTTCTTTTTTATCTCAGACCTTCTATCAATGTATTTTAGGGTAATTTATCTCAGATTTTTTTGCAAATGTGTTGTTTAATGGATTGCTGCTTGGACTTGTTTGATTAATATGTACTATACAGTAGACATGATAGGAATGAACCAAAATACGCCAATGGAGTGCTGAGTCCACTAGTTATTCCAAGGCTCATGGGGTTCAGATATAATTTCGTTCAAGGATTATATTTTGTTAGATGGTAGGTCAAAGAACTTATGCATATAGAGGTTCCTCCACTCTTCTTCATGGGGAATGAAATATTTATGGGAAGTATGTTGGATGTGAGAGAAATACTAGGGTTAGTAAGTCCACATTTATAGTTAAAATATTGGTGATGTAAGTCATAATCGTTATGTTTGAGTCGGTGAATGTGGGATGGGGAAGATATAATATGGACGAACCATAATACATTATGCTTCTATGATTCTCCACAATTTTACTGGGTGTCACAAGGATTGGTGTTTAATTACTACAAAGAGTATATTCTTTTAGTTGTTAGGTAAAATACCTTATTGATTGATATCATGGTCATGAAAAGATGATATATACTCCCTTTTGAAAGATATTAAATATTTATAATGACTCATAAATCCATATAATGAGGATGGGTATGTAATGAAAGGTTATCCAGTAGTGGTTCTAGTACCCAAGAGAAATTCATATCATTAATTATGATGTTCAAGACATAATCCATTTGGTTTTGAATCATGTAGTTTTTCCACGAATTGGTTCGAGAATGATGTTTCACCCCCTACATTATGAGTGGGTAAAAACATGAGGATATAACATTGAGGATGTCCAATCTACTAGGATAGTCTGGTATAATGATTGAAAATCATGGGCCAAAGTGATCGGGATAAGAGGATGATATGGGAAAACCATATCGAGAATGGACGAGAACACACATAGGTGCGACATTATTCTATAGTGAAGTCAAGGTTCAAAAGAACCAAAATCCATTTTAATAGTGTGACACATTTAGTTGATGACCATAAGTGAATATATAGGATCTATAGGTATACATGAATCATCAAACAAAGGGCCCCTTAAAACCATATATCCTTTTCCAAGGGCCATGAAATGTTTACGGTGATTTAAGGCACTCAAATAATGAATTGTGATTTCGGAAAAGTGTAATATACATTTTTGGTTTTAACACCAAAAATATTTTTTCACCACCTCGGAAACAAATTCTCAAATTGAGGGGATGTGAAAAATAATTAAACAAAATTTTTTATAAACTAGGAGGTCTAGCCAGCATAACATCTGCTTTTACTTGGGAAATAATTTTTTCCCAATGAGATTTATGCCTTATCTTATTTACAACATAATTTCCCTAAAATATTGAGAGGAAAATTTTAGAAAGTGAAGAATTGATTTTTTTTAATGTTTCCCTTTTCATTTTTTCATCCTAACATGTTTTGTGTCTCTTTTTCTAGTTTTATAAGGTATTATTACTTGGATCATCAAAGGATAAAGTTTATGGTTATACAACATTGACCAATGTGCCGATAGTTTAAGGACATTCCACACATGGAACTAAAATGAGGGGATGTTACACAAGATCCCAATAAGGATAACTAGAGTCAAGATCACTCTGAAATCTTTTTGAGATGTAGATGAAAATTATTGCAAATCACAGCTCATGGTTTTCAGGTCATGATAAATGATATGTGACAATCATACCAAGGATAACATTGAATTCTATTAGGTGTTTAATTCCTCCATAGTGATTTTAGGCTCACAAGGATTAGAAATCCTTTTTTTCATAGTGATACTTTTGGGTGACAACCATAAGCAAAAATGAAGAGCCCATAGGAATAAATGCATAGTCAAACAAATTGTCCCTTGAAGCCATGTTTTCTTAGCATTGGCCATGGATGGTTCTTGACAACTTGAGGGGATCAAAACATGATGTGTGGTTTATAAATTTAGGTTATTAATAGATGAAGGAAGCACCCTATACCCTGGTTGGACGAGGTGAGTTTCTTGTGGTACTGTGATAAGGGATGATAATGGGGGACGGTCTGAACCTTTTAACACCATGTAGTAGGGATTAATTTTTTGTTTAGATTTAATTTCAAGTGACCAGAACATTTAAATTTTATTCTCACATCATGTGATAAGGATAGATTTGTTTCCTTATAGTTTAACATCATGATCTAAGGATGTGGGAACTGACCTGGAAAATTCTCCATGATATATTATATGCATAAGAACCCCATACATAGATTTTCCTTTATAAATAATTCTTTATGCATTAAGGGTGAATATTTCATTGGTGGTTCTATCTAGGCCCAACATTGGGGATCTGGGGATAACTACATATCCTGTGACAGCAGTAATCAAGCCACATGTAGTTCTTAGAATGAGAAACAATCAACTTAGGTCTTACCCATACACAATGGTGGGAATTTTTTTCTATTGATTGTAATAGTTGAGACCCGGAATGGTGATCTTGGTATCACTAAATATTATGTGATGAAAAGAATCAAGACACATATACTTTGTGAGGAATAGTGTAGTTTCATGTTAGGTGGCAAGGACATTGGCTCCCTAACATGAAAATGGAATATTACGGCTGGACCAAAGGATGTAAATCTTGGAGTTAATACGTATCATGTGAGAAAAAGAATAAATCTACACATAGTTCTTGAATGGAGGTGTGGTAGGAGACCAACATTAACAATAGTGTTCCTCTCAAGTAAGGTCCCAAATAATGTAGGGTTTTTGACATAAAATGTGCAATGTACAATATTTTTCAATGTATTATTTTTAAATATAATATTGAATTAATTCAAGAACATGCTTTTAGAAAATTTGCGATTCTGAGACCCATGGTTCTTGGAATAAATTCTTGAAATAAATTAAACATTAAAGAAGACACATGATCATTTTTACTAAAAATATTGAATAAAATTTAAAAAGTTTATCAAATTATAAATATGAGAAAAATATTATATCCAGAGCAGTGATTTTACCTTAGGCGAGTCCCAACACCGGCAACACATGCCTACTACGAAAGTTAGTTTTAGGAAGTTTAAGGAAATATAGTAAATTAAATATTTATTTTATTTTACATTTTCACGAACATAATTACATATTCTTTTAAATAAAATATTAATAATAATTTTTAGGTCTATCTGCATAAATTGGGAATTCATTAGAGCATTTGAGAGGAGACCCTTGGAAAAACCTCTTAACAATGAATGATGATGAATAAGGCAGTCATGAATTGTTGCGCTAGTGGAGTTGGAGGATCCTACTGATGATGAAAAAACAATTTTTATTCATAAAAGATCAATCCCAAATTGATGTAGGGGTGTGATTTCATTTCATTATTCCTATTTCTTGGATTCAATGAATAATATGGATTATCCCACGAATAGTTCGATCGATTATTTGGTCATTCTTGTAGGATGAGTAATTGTAGGATTGATTTGGGGAATTGATTCTTTTTATATTTGGTTTCTTGATCCTTATAATGGGATAGGATCAAGGACGTAACAAAGGCCGAGGTTAATTATGTGGGTTGTTTCCCAATTATTTTCTTCCCCCTTTATTCCTACGTGTTCTTCATTTTTTGCAGGGTTATGAAAAAAGAATATTTGCAGATTTATTTCATGGTGAAATGATCATAAATCATATATTGAACATCATGATGACCTATACTAGGTTCGATGACAATGGATACGAATATATTGATGTATTTCAGGAGAGATCAATCTTTGATCATTCTTTGTGCAGATGATCAAGAGCGGGTTTAGGAGCTAATCGAAGGCCTGAAACATACCAAAACAGTACTAAAAGGATGAGATGACCCTGTATCTACAATTTTGGGGTGAATAGATCATCAGATAAAACACTAGATGGTCAAATGAAGAACCAAAGGAAAAAAACAAGGATACTCGAAAATCATTATGAACATGATGTTTATCTCAGAATACACCACATGTGGGACTAGTCCAGTGGTTGCTAGGGGTTCGGGCTACAGAGAGGTGGAACACGATGTGTGATAGGAATCACATATCCTAAGGAACCATACCTGAAAATCAAAGTGTATCTAGAAGGATACTCATAAATGGGGAACATGTACTCCACTACACTGCTAGACCAAGAATGTATACCTGAGCTACCCTATGTACTGGTACACGGGTTGGAAGACCTTGGATAAAGTTGTGTACTGTCAAATTTCCAGAGTAAATGGGGCAGACCTCTTATAGTAGTGCATGATGTGTGACCTTCTCTCTATTCAATGTATAACTTTTCCACAAGACATGTTCTTCAGCAACATGCCGTTGTACATGTGTAGTACCTGGGGTCAAGGGACACGACATGTGACACTTCTACACTATGTGTACTCTCTTCTACATGGCTTCATCTTCTTGTCTACCATATCTTTAAAAAGTCTCGTTTTGGGTTTCCCCCTTGTTTGTTCCCTTGAAGGTCGGTTGGTATCATTTTTTATCCACATGATTATAACCCCCTTCAGAGGAACATTCTAGATAGAGTCGGGAGTCCCCTCCGAGAGGCCCTGAGTAGGATCCATTATACAGTCTTGTGCCTTAGGATGAGTCATGTCATCAAAATGACCAATCATACTAGATGTTGGTACTCTACTTAGTTAGTGAATCCAGATTAGTTGTGGTATATACCACGACCCTGAAAGTGATCCTCATTTGTGTCTTATGATCATCCTCACTCTTGGAGTTGGTTCTATCGACATGAGTGTATCATGTTCTCTATTTTGATCTATTATTGTATCTCTCCCTCATAGTGTTTCCTGATGAAGAATACTTATTGAATGGTTGTTATCAAGGTTATCAGTCTCATGAGTGAGTTCTACTGGATGAGTGCTTTGTGGAATCTTGAGACATAATCCCTTGTTTTGGTATGCAGTCATTGTGACTTACCTCTAGACTACATGTCTTAGTTTCAAGTATATCTAGATATGATCTTGTTATATGTATTTTCGACTTATACTGTGTAGATATTAATGCACCTTTACTATTTTCATTTCATTGTCGTTTTGGGGTGTCCAATTGAATATTATTATACTGACCCCTACACAGGCCTTTCCCCCACGTTTTGTGCCTTGTGCAGATAAGCAACCTTTTGATGGAGTCCCGGGTAGACCAGGAGTGGGAAGTGATTAGTGAGTTCTAGAGAGGCTGAGGTGTTCCTACCAATTTGAGATGTATTCCTAGTTATGCTCTTATTTAGAGGCTGGACTTTGTAGTTTACAGACTCATTCTATCAGTGGGCTTGTATTGTGTCCCATTTAACATTACATCACTTTAAATTCTATTGTACTCTGTTGGTTGGGATTAATAGTATGAATTCCTTTTTTCCTTAGTATTTTCTACATTTCAGCATTTATGAGATTATAAATATCAATGTGGGTCCGAGTACATATGAAATTCATCCAATGATAGTTATATTCCTACTCAGTGCTAGTCACCATCCCCTGGAATATTAGAGGCCAGCATGAAGAGTCACAACATTAGCCCCACTAGGAAGACCCATGGTAGAGTGGTATCATAGGTGGTCGGTTCTACCTTAGGACTGAGAGTCTATGATATTGGTTTGGGGAAATAGAGTTTAAGTGTTTCATGGTTGAATTTCTGGCAAGGGGCTCCACTGTTGGTGTAGGAGGATGACATATCCATACAACATGACTCTGATTAACTAATTTTTGAAAATGTACATGAGAAAAACAGTTTTGAGGAAACAAAAAATGGGTACATGCATCATTTAATAATGGGTTATTATTTCCATTTCTTTATTGAGTCATCTCTCAAGATATACCCATTAATCATAGTACATATTAATTCTTATAGGATATCACTACGATGCATACAATCTAAGATTCACCAGCTTGATCATGAGTATGACCTCCTCACTGATGTGGTTTCGATACAGTGGCATGTTCCCTAGGAGATACCTCTAGTTGGTACACCAGATATACCATAACCCATGGGGATGCACATGGTACCTATAGTAACAGTAGAATAGGATCACAAGATAAGTTCTCTCAATGAGTTTTAGAGTCAAATACCCCTCATGATTTGAGGTGAGATTGACCCTCAAGTGATTGAGGACTAGCTTGGGGCAGTGGCTGGAGTTTTACATTTTTTGAGGACACTAGTGGACCAGATGATGATCTTGACAATAATACTTTTTTAGGGTTCTACTGAGAGACGGTGGATTTCGACCACATAGACTTAGGATGAGGCCACTCTTTCATGGATGTAGTTCAAGAATATCCCTAGGTAGAAATTCACTCTGGATAAACTGAGAGTAGTGTATATATGTGAGCTTCTTCAGCTATAGTAGGGTAGTATGATGGTGGATGAATATTCATATAGGTTCACCAACCTCTCCATGCACTCAAGGGACAAAGTCCGGTATATGTAATTTAGGGCTCGGACCATCAATCATGGTCTACATCAGGACATCTGAGCCAGTGTCATACCCCTATGCATTACAACTTATATTGGAGAGATCAAGTGAGATTTTATGGTTTAGAGATTATTAGCTAAGGAGAGATATCCATTGACAGTCAATTTCAAATAGATAGGTGTAGATTCCTAAGAAGTTTGGAGAAGATATCAGACACATGGTTCAGGATGTGGGAGACATCATAGGAGGTCCTAGGATAGGGTATCTATAGTCCATGGCTCTTAGGATGGATCTAGTTAGTATAGGGTGTGGTGATGTCACAATTTCAAATATAGAGGACATCTCACTAAAGATTGTCCAATCCATCAAGTTTCCCATAGGGAATTGGTGGATGTACCACCATGGAAGATGAAAAAGGTGGAGCATGAAGATCTATTATTCAGATGGTGTGGAAGAGGAGTAGGGAGAGCTATAGGAGGTGGCAGACGTTTTGACATACTAGCACAATCACCCCCAAGAGATCCATGCCACGCTCAAGGAGGTGGAGTATAGGGATAGGTGAAGCAACATGTTATTGAGGCATACGACCCAGGGACACCAGGGATGATCCAAGGCATGATATACATCTTTTCTACAATAGTTTCTATACTTGTAGACATAGGTTCTAGTAATTCATTTCTCAACACATATATTGTTTGAGACCTTGAGATTCCTGTAGAACCATTGACTCAACCATTAATCTTTAAGACACCTATGGGTGGATAATAAAAGATCAAACAGCTTGTAAAATAGTGTGATATTACCCCAGGAGGTGAGAGTTTTGGTGGGAACCTCTTAGTGGCAACATCAATGCCTTGCAATTTCTTTCAAGGTTTGTGTTCATTATCTTCAGTCCCTTCCCAGATTCACTATTTGAGGTGAAGGGTGCGGTGTGTCCACAGTGATGGGATGAGGTTTTCCATTATTGGAGAAAACATACCCTAGGTAGCATATTATGAGATCATGCACAAGAGGGTGCAACAAATTCCTCACAAGTTCTCTATCCTTACCCTTAGAGTATTAGATGTTGTGAGATTCCAATTTCCAATAGTAGTGGTGGAGTACAAGTATTTATTTGTCATAGATGTTATAGATTTACCTCCCTACCAAAAAATTTACTACCACATTAATTTGAACCCTAGGGTGGAACAAATATTAGAACCATCATATCAAATGGCTCCTTCTGATCTTTGTGAGGTGAGGGTGAAATTAGAGGATTTGTAGAAAAAGGTCTTCCTGAGACCAAGTGTTTCACCCAGGGTGGCCCTAATTGTTTTTACCAAAAAGGATGACAAGATCTTGAGGTTGTGTAGGGATTACCAGTTCTTGAACCATGTGGGGAAAAAGAAAATGTATCCCTTAATGAGGATCGACGATCTCTTCGATCATTTGATAGGGGAATGATAGTTCTCAAAGGTTGACCATCGATCAGGATATCACTAGTTGTGGGAACGGGATGATAATCTAATTAAGATGACTTCCAGATGAATTTACGATCACTATGAGTACTTGGTGATTCCCTTCTGCCTAACAAACTCACCAACAGTGTTCATGGGACTCATGAAATAGTTTATCCATCCATATATATACTAGTTTGTAGTGGCCTTCTTCGACAAAATCATAGATTACTGGGAATCTGAAGAGGAGAACACTGGACACCTATAGATGGTTTTGAACATATTTTGAGATCACCATATTTATGAAAATATCTTGAAGTTCATGTTCTGGAATCATGGGGTCCGCTTTCTGGGACATGTTATCTCAGTCGATGGAATAAAAGTGGACCCAACCAAGGTGGAAGAAATTTTAGCATGGGAGCCACCACGGAACGTGATATAGTCTTAGAGTTTCCTTAGGCTGGTAGGCTATTACTGGGGATTCATTCTAGATTTATCATGGATATCAGCACTAATGACAGATTTGACACGAATTGGGAAACCATTTATGTAGACGGAGAAGTGCGAGCGCAATTTTTAGCAGGTGAGGAAGAGTATGAAGAGAACATTAATCATGAGATTTATAGAAGAGGGAGTCATGTACTTAGTGTTTTATGATGCCTCAGGGACTAGACTAGGTTTTCTATTAATGTAGAGTAATGTGGGGATTGCCTATGGTTTGATCTGGTAGATTCCACATGATAAGCACTACTTGACCCATGATCATCAGTTGGTAGAGGTAGTCTTTGCATTGAATATGTGGTGACACTACATGACAAGAAATCAATTTATAATATACTATGATAACAGAGTCTAAAGTATATATTATCATAGAAGGATATGAACTTGGGATAGAGATGATGGATAAAGTTCCTCACGGACTATGTCTTTGATATTGTTTATACTCTTAGGAAGGGGAAAGTGGTGGCAGATTATCTCACCAAGAGATATAGTTTGTAGCTGCTAAGAAAGTTGTTAGAGAAGTTGGCCCCGTTATAGTTATCTTTCTTAGATTGAGATGATATAGCTTACCTCCATTCCATGGTTTTAACCACTCCACTATTACAACACATATGGGAGGCATAGCTTGGGGATACTGACTATGATACATTACATTCTCATATGTCCACCGATCATGCTCATGATGGATATACATAAGGTAGGGAGAACATCATCCTTTTTAGGGGATGTGCAGTTGTACCTATTGAATTTCGGAAGGAGGTTTTGAGAGATTTTTATACATCCCATTTGGCGGTACATCGAGGTGTGGAGAAGATGTTCAAGGATCTTTGAGGTTAGTGATGGTGGACAGAGGTGATGAATGCAGTGACATAGTTCATTTCTCAATGCCTTATATGCTAGCGGGTGAAGGATGAGCACCATGTTCTAATGAGATTAACTCACCCCTAGAGGTACCATAATGGAAGTGTGATGGAATATTGGTGGAATTCATTATAGGTTTACCACATATGTCCAAGGGACAAGATTCCATCTGGATTATTGTTGACTGAATCACCATGTTGGTCCACTTATTAGTTGTCCGAGATAAGAGTTCAATAGAGTGATTGGGAAACCTCTATGTGCCGAAGATAGTGCGTATTTATGGAGTCCCATAAACAGTTGTTTTATATTGAGATTCTCATTTCACATCCTGATTATGGAAGGGATTGTAGGATGTTTTTAGGACTCAGTTATGCTTGAGCACAATGTTTCATCCATTAACAAATGGCCATATAGAGAGGCCCGTTTATGTTAAGGACGACATGATTTGATCTGGAATGTTATTCTTCGGTCATAGCTAGGAGGACCACCTACTAGTGGAGGTGTTTTCAATATAAATAGCTATCACAACACCATTGGTATTGCATCCTTAGAGGCTTTTTATGGGCAACCCTGTTGGTCACTATATTGATGGACTAACCCAGGAGAGTCAGCACTCATGGGACTAAAATTGGAGTGAGCTACTACCGAGAAGGGGCTGGTCATCCAACAGAAGATGAAGACTACATAAATCTTATAGATGACAAATGATGATAGATAGCGAAGACCTATGGAGTTCTAGGAAGGATAACTTTTCTTCTATTGGGTCTCACCTCGACGAGGGTTACATAGATTTGGTTAGGGATGCATGTTATCTTTTAGGTTCATCAAACCTTTTCAAATACTGCATAGAGTTGGAAAGGTGGTGTACCGCCAAGATCTACCACCATAGTAGCACCGAGTACATGATGGATTCCACTTGTCATAGCTGAGGATGTATGTTCATGACCTATCCCATGTTGTCAACTAGGGACAACTGGATATTAAAGATGGAGTGACGTTTTCTGAGTACCTTGTGGAGATTGGGGACTGTAAGGATAGGATTCTTCATGGGCAAGGGATTTCCTTGGTTTGTTTCTGGTGGAAGTACCAGAATCTATAGAAGAGCACATGTGAGAGAGTGGCTTATATTCATGCGCAATACCCATATCTTATTGAGTATCCTTTTCGTTTGGATTTTTGGGGATGTAAATACCTAAGGTGGGGAGAATGTAATGACTAGAATTGTTCTATGTATATTTTTAAAAATTATATGGAATTAATTCGAGATCAGTAATTGAGATGGTGTGTGATTAAAAGTAACAAGGTGCCCAGGACAAATGTTTGAAAGAAATTAAACTTTAAATACATGCCTGAGTGGTTTTCCTGAAATAGTGGAATAACTTTTAAATGGGTTCCTAGATCAGAATTCTAATGGAACTTTTGTATTCAGAGTAGCGACATTACCATAGGTGAGACCTAACACCGGGTGGCACGGGCTAGCTATGAAAGTATGTTTTTGGAAATTTACGGAAATAAAATAAACTCAATATTTATTTCATTTTTTGTTGCACTAACCTAATAACCTATTCTTTAAAATAATATGTTAAGAAGAATATCTTGGGTTAGCCGCATAACACTATAATTATATAGACTTTTTGAAAAGAGACCCCTGGAGAAACCTCTTGGTGAAGAATGAAACTGAATTAAGCAATCGAGAATTATAGTTCTAGTTGATTTAGAGGATCTTGTTGATGAAATCTCCTCAATAATTCTTCATCAATGATCGATTGAAACTCTTGTAAGGGTGTATAATTTAAATTCATTATTTCCCATTCATAGATTAAAGGATGAATGAAGATCAATCAACCAATAGGTTGACCCATTATTTGATCATTCTTATTGGATGAGGGACTATAGGTTTGATTCAGGGAATTGATTCTGTTTCGATTTAATTTCATGATCCTTATAATAGGATAGAATCAATATAACGACCCATACATTACATACATTGTTAATACATCAAAATTGAAGTACACTTATTACAACATATAACAAAACCACGAAAGGACCGTATAGGTAGAGTGTCTTTAGAAACTGGGAAACATAAACAACTGGTTCATAAAGCATCTACACTGTCTCCCATTTATTTCATCATATCTATAGTCCCTTTTGGCATATCTAACTTAATAACCTTCTTCCTGACCTGGGGAAGGAAAACATACAAAAGGGTGAGCTCAAATGCTCAGTAAGGGTAAAAAAAAAGAAATATCAATCACATCATATACATAAGAACATAACTTTTGGAAATCTTAACCTGCAAAAGAGAGCATAATTTCATAACAAGGGATAAATCATAGTAGTGAAATGTAATCTCAGTAATCATAACATAAAACATGAAACTTTTTGGCATACACTTAATCATATAGAATCATTTATTATTAGTCAAGACTCATTTCTAAGACTATCTTAGTGGACAAAGTCCATTTCTGAACCGAGTTTACTCTTCGTTTCAATCCTGTTTCACTGAACTAGTTTAACCTGCCATTCCAGCCATGTCTATATCATGAGATATAAATCGTTACCCAATGCATTGGAGGGAGATATAGGTCCCACCCATCTCATAATGATATCATTCTTATGTGCGCCACAAAATCATAAATCATACATCATTGCATAACCCATGTAAAAAAAATGTGAATCTTAAACATCGTGACATCATAAAACAATTCATATAAGATAAAGTAATTCATAAAAATATTTCCATCACATCATAATCAAATCAATGTAATAATAGGTATAGAAACATAACCCTATATTATCTTAGATGGAAAATAATTTTGATAAAACTCTTGAACTCCATTCTTGAGGAAAATATCCTTTATACTTCAAAAACATATTCCTTTCTTAACATGTCATACAATTTTAAACTAAAAGAAGTTGATTAAAAATAAACATTAAAACTTGTAAAAGAAGCTTGTTGGAAATAATTTTCTAAAAATCCATTCATGCCGTATAAGTTAAAAAAACATTCTTCTCGTACTTTTGTCGGAAAAGTCAAAAAGTACCTCGTATGAAAAACCACAAAAGATTCCTTTCATATCTTTTACTAAAAAGTCACCGAAGGGTAAAATTGGATATAAACTATTGTAGAAGGATATAAATATTACATATTTAAGAAACATGGATGTGGATGATAAAATACACCCCAGTAAATACCAATGTATAAACAATCTCGGATAAAATGAGATTGTGATATTTTCCCTTACCTTAGGTCCGATTTGCTTCGTAAGTGTCCGAACCTCATGTATAATGATTTAAATAATGTTATTGACTTATTCCAGAATCATACTTATTTTTATGATATCACATATGGTCATATTCTTAGCTTCTTATTAGTAATATTTCATTACTACTTGTTATTCAGGTGTTTATTACTTTTTGTTCTCATGTGTGTTTTGTCGAATAAATTCTTATTTTTCTTTTTAGGTTATAGATAACTCATTTAAAGAATGGTATTCGTGTAATATATATCATATTCATTCATTCAATTCATTTATATTATCATTATGCAATAAAGATCATGTATAACGAGTCGCATCACATCGTGGAGACGGTATTCCGTACGTATGCATGAGAGATGATATCGTTCCCATGATCATGGAATTGTATTGGAGTGTATGTATACTATTTCAGAATCAATATCAATTCACAATAATCATATATATTCATTCTTTACACCATTATACCCATCCAAGTAAGGTGGTGGTGGAAAATAGATTACACCACGGTGTGGAGACGGTATTCCGTACATACGCACATGTGGGGATTTCATTTTCCATAGGATGGATAGATGGTGAAATAGGGTTGTTTCATACTTATAATAACATATCAGTATATGAGTGATACTTATGTTATTACTTCATAATGAAACAACTAAAGAAGAAGAAGTGGAAGAAGATATAAAGATGAAAGAATCGGTAATGGACATTACCTCTTCTTTGAAGCGCTTCTTTGAGACCTCCTTTTAGGGCACTAAAATTTGTCTTTGAAGAAGACCAGGACCTCTAGGATGTCTCTAGGGAAGTGTATAGAAGAAATTGGTAGGGTTTGGCAGAGCATGAAGGCTCAAAGTGGTGTGAGGAAGAGGGGGAGGAGCTGCCCTTTTATAAGGGAGGAGAGGGGCTCCATTGGAAAAACTAAAAATATTATTTTATTATAAAGCCAAATTCGGTTATAAATAGCTCCAAATTGATATATTTCGAAGCTAAGGTGGGTATGGGTCTAAATCCTCTCATCAAATAGAATTTAGGAAAGTTTATGTCATTATATTAACCTTATCTTTAAGTTTTAACTCTTAGTTAATTAGATTGACATTTACCATGTCACTTTGTATTTTTATATTATATAGTTAATAAACTTACCATATACATCCAAACGACCCCCCAAGTGGTCCATTAATGATACACCTATCCTGAGATAAGTATGTTTGCCGAACCTTAGATTTTTAGGAATATAATAACAATTAATAATATAATATTTTTTTTAAAAATTAGTTTATGTCAATTTTGACACTATTTAGTAATTGATTTTTGTGAAAATCATAACAGAATTATTAGTTCTAAAAAAGTTAATTAAATCAATACTAACATGGAATATTAACCTATAAAATTATTGTAATTCATAGAAAGTCTCAAATTACATTTATTTGGGTATTTATAACATCAATTATGTCAATATTTCATTAATAAGATAATTACTGCACCATCATTGTGTCATAAATAAATAAAATTATTTTAAGTCTAAAAATTACAAATAAAATACAATTATGTAGGAAGTCGTTTTATATTTCTAATGAATATTTATAGTCGAATTTATCTTATGTATAACCCTATATTAAAAATGATTTTGTTATTAAACTTTGATTTTTAATATGTTAACCCTTCTTTAAATAAATTAATAATAAATGTCCTAATCTAATCCAAGTGGGCCTAAATGGTCATATTTTAATCCTAAGGTTGTTTTTGGTCGAATTACACTTATCCAATAGAATTAGGACATGTGTTAGGGTAATAATAATATGATTTTTACCCTTAACTACCCTATTTACTTTTAACCGTGGTAAATAAAAGTAAAAAGTTACTATTCAACAAAAATTATTTTCATCTCATTGAACCACATTTCACTTACTGACATCAACCGTGTCACTTGTATTTTTGAAATTCCACTCACAGAAGCGGTAAAATTAATTTTTATGAAAAATTCAGTTTTTTTAACTACCACTTAGTGGTTTCACTATTCATCAAAAATTGAAAGTTTTCAGAAAAAACCAAAATTTCACCCTAGGATAATTTCGATATTCCGAATCCAAAAATGAAGTCCATTTTGAAAAATATAATTTATAAAATTTCAAAAATTGGTTTTTAAAATTCATAACGGATAGTTTTAATAATATTTTAATAGCATATCATTGTTTAGTGAAACTCGATATTACGTACGACACAAGTTATCGAGGAAGACTGTGATTGCGTGTAAAGAAATCCAAGCTAGTGTTGTGTGTAGTGAAATATTCCTTTTATGATTTATATTACATAAAAACAAAATATTTCTCATAAAAGTCTCGGGTGTTACAATCAAGCCTATAAAAATGGTTGTGGTTCATTCCTCGGTTTATTTCTCGATGATTTTCATCCACCTGTATTCTAAAGTGTTTTTTATTCTACATGGAGTAAAACACGAAGGATCATTGAACATCTATTTCATGACACAATGATATGAAATAATAGATCAGACATCACCTGAACCTACCGGTCGGTGTAAGGATGATGGTGACAAATGGATAGATGTATTTTGGGAGATATCAATCTTTGAGTACTCTTTATGAGGATGATAATGATCAGTTTTTGGAGTTGATCGAAGGACTAAAACATACCAAATCATTGTTGTAGGGATGATAAGATCCTAGTTAATTAATTTCTATGTGAATAGATTTTAATATCAAACACTAGAAGATCGACCAAAGCGTCATAGTAAGAAAATAAATTCTGAAAAAGTTTAATGAACAAGATGTGTATCTTGGAGTACACGTCGTGTTGTAGCAGTCTAGTAGTGTATAGGGTTTCTATAGGCATATATGTGGAACAAGACGTGAGATAACTATCACAAGGAATGTGGTACCTTACTTTGAACATGGCTTGTATATCGAAGAAAACACAAACATTGGGTGGAGTACAAGGAATGTACTCGACCACATAGTCAGACCACGACCAGATATATGGGAAACCCCATGCACTGGTACATGGGCTTGCGAACATAGGTTGAAGCTATGTACTAGAACATAACCAGAGTACACGGGGTGGACCTTAGAGAATAGGCCCCTGTGTGTTAACTTCTCTATAAACCGTGTATACCTTTTCCCCACAACATTTTCTTATGACACATGCCATTGTACATGGGTAGTACCTGGGGTCAAGGGACATGACGTGTGACACTTATACAAGATATGTAATCTCTAAAACATGGATTTATATTCTCTTCTACCATATATTGGACAAGTGTCATTTGGGTTGGTTCCCCCTTGATCATTCCACTAAAGGTCAGTTGGTATAATTTCTTATCCATAGGTGTATGACCCCCATTCAGCATTACTTTCTGGATTGGGTTTGGAGTCCCCACTGATAGTCCCAGATCATGATCCTCTATCAATTCTTGCACCCTAGGTAGATTCAAGTTATCGATGCGACTAATACTACCAGACGTCAGACCTCTACTTATAAGGAGAATATAGGTGAGTCGTGGAATTATCCATGGCCATGGCAGTGATCCTCATCTGAGTATCATGATCTACCTCACTAGTGGATTTGGTTCTCCCAGAAGGAGTGTACCATGTTTTCACTTCAGATCACTCATCATATCTCTCTTTCATGGTGGTTCATGATGAACAATATATCTCAAATAGACATCATCAGGTATATCAAACTCATGAGTGATTTCTCCTCGATGAGTGCTTTATAGATTCATCGGACTGAATCCATTGGTTTGGTATGTAGTTATTATGAATTACCTCTTGTCTACGGGTTTGTGTTTCGAGTATATCTGGATAAGTTCTTGTTATATATACTATAAGCGTATACTATGTATAGATTACAATACATTTACTTTTTTTATTCATTTTTAGTTTTCGGGGTTTCCTACTATGTATAGTTATACTCACCCCTACACATGATTTTCCCACATGTGTCATGTCTGTAAAGATGAGAAACCTTTTGATGGAGTCTAGGGATGACCAACACCAGAAAAATATTATTGAGTTCCAGATAGGCTGATGTGTTCCTATGGATTTGAGTAGTAGTCCATGTACTTATATTATTTACAAGATTGGATTTGTATTTTATATTCTCTTTCTTTTGGCGGGCTTGTATTCTGGAAAAATTTACATTACTACACTTTACATTAAATTGTACTCTATTCGTTGGGTTCATTAGTATGCATGCATTTTGTTCCTTCGTATTTTTTACATTTTAACATTTTTGGGATTATATATGTGTGTTTCTGTATAGGTACATTGGAAATACCTCCCATGTTAGTGATACAAATACTCGGTGCTAGTCACCAACACTTGGCCTATTGAAGGTGGGCTTGGGGAGTCATGACATAGGCCAAAATGAGATGGATTAGGACATATTGTACATCAAACTTGTAGTTTTAATTTATACGACAAAGACCCATGATCTTACATTTAATTAATTTCATTTAGGACCCTAATAACCTTTCTGTGAGATGATATGCCTTGTTTATGGGGGAAATACATAGCTAAAATTCCTAATATCACCTGAGCTATGATTGGTGTGAGAAACAAGGAATAAAAAATATTGATCTCATCATGCAGAGGAAATTAATGGAAGGTCATGGGAATTGTTTATAATGGGGTGTCTAGACCAAGATATAGTATTGAGCATCCCTAAGTATCTCATTAAAATGTTAATCAAGCTGTACGTAGTTCAAAAAACCATGTAGTTTAATGTTGTGTAATAAATACAATAGATCTGTAGTTTGACATCTTACGGTAAGGATATGGATCACCCAATGTGAAAACAAACATGATGGTTGTGCCCAAAATTAATGGTTAAATAATCACAATTTATCTTGTGATGGAAGGAATCAAGCCACACATAGTTTTCAGATAGAGAGATTTATTATGTGGTGTTGACTCTAACATATAGTGAGGGTATTTCATCATTCTAACATACAGATCTAGCTCATTTATAATGATTCATTAGTGATATGGTGCTTCCTATATATTTTAGTGTCATATTTTGAGAATATATTCCTTGTAGTTTAACATCTTGTGGTATGGACTTGTTCTAGACCGTTTACAGTCCTATGGTTAAGATGTGAGAAGCTCTATGTCTTTAGCATCAGGTTGGTATGAAAAAGGGTCACTCACCTAAATGAATATGGACCATTGGAGGATCCATTTAGTTTAATATGATTCAAGGAGGATGTCCTCTATATAGATTAAATTCATGTGTTATGGATGAATTTTCACAATTTAACATCACGCAACTAGGAAAAGTTGTGTTCAATGAATTATATGAAAATTATTTCTTGAGAAACCTTGCATTGGTGGGGGTGTGACACATTCCCAATCCATTATGTAAAATGAGTAGTATCTTCTATGATAGAATCTATGTATGATATTGGGACCTTCCCATATAGTTTCTAGATTTGGAAACTTCTTCCTTGTTATCCTTGGGGTTATGAGGCCCAACACCAGTTCTCCTTGGAGGAATGAATGAAGGAGGACCTTTTTATTGAAGCCTCATAAGATTTGATTCTTATGGAATTCAAGGTTGTGCAATGTACCCGACCAATTCTCATCGATCCTCTTGAGATCATCAAGCCATTTCTGTGATTTCTCATCATCAAAGGTACTCATACAAATTTATACTCAATGGAACGGCAGATGGACTTCTATGAGTTTCACTACCTTAGTTACGCACAACAATGAATATGGTTTTTCTTATGTAGAAGTATGTGTGGTGGTATGGTAGGCCCATAAATCATGGAATAGATTATCCGGCCATGACTTCTAGTCTTTATTCCCCATCTTCTAGAGTATATTTTACAGAGTCTCATTGAAGGCTTATATATATCCATTTTCTATTGCATGATAGTGGGGTGATTGATTAAACATGATGTCGAATTACTGGTACAATTTGTTCAACTCCATGGAAAAGAAGATGGTTAGGTTGTATGTAAATATGGGGCGAAGGCCCTCGAAATTTGTGATGATATAGAAATTTACGAATTTGAAGATGTTCTTCATCCTGAATTACTTAATTGGTATTGCCTCATCCTCTTTGGTAAAGAATTTAGTAGTAGTAAGGATATTCTTGAACTACTTTGTTATGGTTGGGGTAAATAGACCTTCTACATCCATTCCCCATATATTGAATGTACAAGATATTTAGTTTTTTGTTGAAACAATGGAAGTTGATGGATGATGTTTTCCTAGTTCTAGAATGAATGCCATTTCATGGTGAATTCTATGAAGTCATGTATCATGGTTTACCAATAATAACCCAGCCACCTAATTTGGTGGGAGATCTTAATACCATATTGATTAGTTCCACAAGAGCATTCATGGATGTAATTTCCCAATCTTTTATGAATAAAAATCACATTCTCTTAATGTCTTATTATTAGATAAAACACATGCACTCTTTTTTTTATTGGGTTTAAATGACCATAAAGTATCATTAAACAGTGATCACATGACTGGTATAAATATAATGTTTTAAAAATTCATTTCTATATAGAAAAATAGGTAATGTACTCATCTAGAAGACTTGGGCCATATGAATCTCCATGGTGGGATATCCAAAAAGAGGTAGTGTCACTGGGATTCACTCTTGACCAAGCCCAATCTGAGCTTCAACACGTTATGCCTGAGCAAAATCGCCAAAGGGAGGTGTTTAAGTTAATAGAGATTACCACCTGGGAGATGTTATATAAGCCGCCCAAGAGTCTATCACCATCACACACCTTACCATTTGGTCTTATGTGGGTGTTTTAAGGGGTTATGTAAAAAGGTATTAGTTAAGTATTATGTAAATTTTTTATAATTTTTTTTATTCCATTAATTCTGTTATTAGAATAGTCCTTCTTAAAAAAATGACGAACATTATAATTTGATTATTTGGGTAAAAATAGTACTTTTGATAAATATAAATATTATTATATTAAAATAAGGGTTTTACCAATATTATGAAAACAATTATTATTAATGAAGATTATATCAGTTACTCATCTTCAAATGATTAGGTAATAAGTTCGATAATAGATATATTGTATATCATACACCAAAAAGTGTATTTTTTAATGAATTTATTTTAAGGAATTAATTAATTTATAAAATAACTAATATTTGAATAAAATATTATAATCAAATTTATTTTATGAATAATAAATGATTAAATAATTTTTTTTAAGTCAAAAGTAATTTTTATTATTGTTTGAGAACTATTTTTTGTCAAAACCTATAAACTTTCAATAAATGTCAGTTTTCATTTTAAAAGTGAAAATTAACATATTTTAAAAATTATTTAGATAAAATGAATAATTTTTTTGGAATTAGGACATCAAAATTATCCAACAGTAAATTTTTCCTAATTTTCTGAGAAAATCAAATTTTTGGGTAAAAATTAAATACCATATAGATACAATATGTTTGTTATGACATCATAATGACCCTAAAATGATGTAACAAATACTATAATGGGTATTTGTGGCCCAATATTTGTTTTTAAATTATGATAATGTGACTTTAGAATTATTTAACTTATTTTATAATGCATTACTGAATCCTGAAAAATGTATAATATATTTTATGATTCTAAATTCTTTTCCTTATGGGTTTGACACACCTCCACATAAGCAAAGATCATATTTTAATTTCTTCATCCATTTTCTTTATAAAATATTTTTTTCCAATCCTCTATGAAAAAACTATGGGCACAAATGATGGTATGTTTTTTGGTTTTGAATACTGAATTATATAAATTTCAAAACCTATGTTTGTGAAATATTAAAGAATTATTCTCTCATTTTCTATATAAACCCACCCAATATACCACTATAATTCACTAAAAATCCAAGGATCACGTCCCTAATATGTTTTATATTCTCTAAAATCACTCCCAATGCTCCCCAATTTCTCATGAAGCTCCTCTTGATGCTTTTGAAGTCACAAAATCAAGTAACATTTTATTTCTTTTCTCATTTTGTCCATGCTTCCTTATATTGTTACACCCATTTTTTTCAACTAAAAATTATGGGGAATGATTTATTACCTCCCCCATACTTCCATTATGTTTTTATTATGAGATACATATTTATCTCGCTATAATACCTCCCATGTACTCTTGTTACCATGTTGATGTTTTGTAAGAGTTATTCTATTTATTCTCTTTCTTCAAGTTTCAATATTATGATAAGCCTTATATTTAAAAATTAATTTTATTTAGAAATGTATCAATATTACCCCATATCATTAAATTTCATGTATATATTATGATATATCCCTTTATCTCCCATCAACCAATTTTATGAATTTTTATGTCACATCGTTAGGCTCCCGAAATTGCGACACGATGTTCCATGAGAAAATCATTGTGCAGTGAATACCATACCAATTTCTCAATCCAGGGTATTATCCATTATAAACATATACTAAAAGATTATATAATTTCATGTATGTATTCCACACTCTTTTATCATAGAATAAATGATAATTTTTAATGAATCCATTTTATATGATCTAAGTGGCACACTTAAGCCTGAGATTAAAATGATTATGAAGGGTGCATGCTGATATTGCTTCAATGAATTGGGTAATGTTTAGTGTCATGATACACCATGTGAATTTAGTGTTTACTCATGCTAATTCATGTGCTATTTGGGTTTACTCATGATAGTCAATGTGCAATGAGGCTTGTCTTATGATAATATCATGTTGTATGTTATTGCCACATTTCCATTTTATGATAATCACGATATATCATCCCATTACATTCATGTATATCTAATGATCCTTCGATATGTAAATTTACTAACATGTATTGTATTCTTAATTTAATTTCTTTTTTTCTCCCTTATTGGGCTTTATATCTCACCCCTTTCTTGTGTAAAACCTAATGTTATCCCATGCAGTGTTATGTACAAAGGAATGTTGCAGTCATGTAAAAGAAGTGTTCAATAAATATGTTGTATTTAATGTTTTAAGTTGTTATGTAATGCTTCTAATTAACCAAGACATAAGACCAATTGATCCTCTGAGTTTTTTTATGTGAATATTTTTAAAATAAATCTTGGTTAAATATGAAATAGAGAGAATGGTTGTTATAGTTGGTATCGGAGGATATGTTTAGTTATTTTTGGGATTAGGGTTATGAAACTCAAGTGAATGCCTTAGGGATAAGACTGAGTATAAAAAAATAATCCTTATTTTTTTGTGAGTATAGATTAAGTGGTTTATCATGAAAATACATCATGATCTGGATATGAACAAAAAGAGGTGGTTCTGGTATAGATGTATCTAAGGGTAAAACCCAAAAACACTGCTTTAAGCTAGACTCGAATGGAAATTGGTGAAAGAAAATGGGCTTTGCTGCACTCTTGGATCTAAAATCAAAGGGAATTTTCCTTGGAAAATTCATAATATTGGTATGAACCATCATTAAGGGAGGAAAAAATGCCCCTCAGAATATATTCTAGGAAATAGATTGTGGATAACATAGATTGAAGCCAATAAATTCATAAGTAAAAGAAATAAAATTAATTTATAATTTAGCCATTTTTTAATTATGTTCCCCTTATGTATTTAATAGTTTAAAATACATACCCCCAATTTTTCTTTTATTTTTGAAAATGGTCAGTAATAGGAGGACTCAGGCTAACAAATGATACAAGATCAATGTGATGACAGTTCTAATGAGATGCCCAATCTGATGGGATCGGGAATCAAAAACTTTTCCCGGATACTCTCTCAGTTAAATATAGTTTTAAATTTAAACATGGGTCAATAGGAATGCCAAACCCCACTATGAAAGAACAAGCTAAAATTGAGAGCTTAATCAGACAAAGGCCTACTATTTTCAATGGATCATTCAATACCTTTATCATCGAACAATGTATCAACTCCATTAAAAATATCTTATACATCCTTCAACGTTCTGAATAGGAGAATGTTCTTCTGGATGATTATCATATAGAGGATGAATATGATAAATGGTGGACATTGATAAAAAATAAAAAGGCTGAGGAAAATATCGAGGAATTAGAGTGGAAATATTTCCATTTTTTTTAATAAATGTTTTCCTCACACCCTCTGAATTAAGATGGAATATGAAATCCTTTCCCCCAAGGAAAAAGATGATTAATCCATCAAAGCGTTCGAGGAAAGCATCACAAGGATTGAACGATATGCCTTTGGGTTGGTTTTGACCCCCAAATTCAAGGTTGATCACTTATTTGGTGGGATAAATCCCAGCATATGGAAAGCCCTACCAATCCATGACTTTGATTGCTATGATGAAATTGTACTATATCCCCTCAATGTTGAAATGGAGATCAGCGAATCTCCGGGGTATCATGGGGATAAGAAGAGGAAATTGGAATATAATTATAGCATTCGCATCGATAAATATAGTAGATCAAAGAATTTATAGCACCCCACTTTCCAAATCCGCAGAAAGAAGCACCCCATAAATGTCCTAATAGAGTTGATGAAATGCGTTTTGTGTGGAATAGAAGGGAACCTGGGCACTAACTATGGAAAATAAAAACCCAGTATTGTGACCGAGGAATGGAGTGCTCCATTTTACCCTCAACTCATTATTTAGTTCTAAAACTGCAAAGAAATAGGGTGCTTTGAAAACTGGTTCCCTATGTTAAGGGTTTTTAGAGGTAACCAACAACCTCTAAGAAATTAGGGGAGATATTTTCTCCATCCCAACCACAACTGCGAATCCTGACAATGAAGTGGTGACAAGTATGCTAGTTATTCATTAAAGAATAGAGAACATACTTTTTTATTCTGGTTCAACACATTATTTTATATCCCAAATGTTTAGTAGAACAATCCAAAAAGCACAAAAAATCATGGAAGTAGAGATGTCAGGGAAAATGACAGATGGGGAAATTATTGCATCCCATGAATATAACTCCTCCCCACTCAAAATTTGTGTATTGAACTTCCTGGAAAACCACATCATAGTCCCTACGGTGGTGTTTGATGAAATTAATGGAATGTATTTCCTTCCCCTATAAAGAGACAACATAAATTTTTCTAAGAGGGAAATCACTCTCCGTTTGGCAAATCAATCCCCGATTTCTTCCAAGTGTAAGAATGATAATGAATATTCATTAGAACCATCATATCAAGCATGGATATTACTACCCCATGAGCATGTGTATCATGCTCTGATGATTGAGTATAACGAAAAAACCAACCTTGATGACAAGCCTTTTGTGAGGGAATTTTCTGATGTGTTTTCTGAGGAATTTCTCGGTCTTCCTCCTAGAAGAGATGTTGATTTCTCTATTGATCTTATACCAAGGGAATTTACAATATCCAAGAATCTATATAAAATGTTAGTTATAGAGATTTAGGGGATAATGAAACAACTATAGGAGGATATGTACAAAGTTTTTATATGCCCAAGTGGTTCAACATTGGGTGCACTAGTCCTCTTCGTCAAGAAGAAGGATTGGTTAGTGCGCCTTTGCATTGATTATCGTGAGATCAAAAAAATACCGATAATGGAAAAATATCCTTTTCCACAAATTTATGACTTGTTTTATCGGCTATGTGGAGAAAAATACTTCTAGAAGGTGGATATGAAGTCAGGATATTACCATGTAAATTTGAAGATGGATAATATACCCAATACTACTTTTCATACAAGGTACATCCACTATGAACTCATAGTAATGACTTTCAGACTCACTAATTCCCCAGTAATCATCATGGACATGATGATAGAGTCTTTATATATTACCTTGTAAATTTTTTTTAGCATGTACAGATGATATTATTATATACTCAAAAACCAAGGAGGATAATTTGGATTATCTAAGTAATGTACAAGAGGCCTTGTTAAAGGACAAGCTATATGAAAAGTAAAAAAATGAGTTTTATTTTATTGAAGTCTCATTCTTAGGGAATATGATCACAAGCAATGGGATATCTATGAATCCCTCTAAGGAAAATTCAATGGAGGGATGGATGGGGCCAACATCTATGAAGAATATCTATATCTTCGTCAGGTTAGATGGATATTATCGCTAATTTGTGATAAATTTATCATGATTGTCAACTCATCTTACCAAGATAACTCAGAAGGGAGTCATGTTTTTGGGTAATGATGGATGTGAAGAAAGCTTAATGAACTTGAAAAGAAGGCTTATCATAGTGACTGTGCTCACACTACCCAGAGTTGGATAAATTTTCATTGTATTCCGTGATACTTCAAAGAACGGTCTAGTTGTGCGTGGATGAAAAATGACAATGTCATTGCTTATTCTTCAAGGAAATTGAATGTTCATGAGCAGAACAATCCAACACATGATTTAGAGTTAGCTACAGTGATATTCATTTTGAATATATAGAGACATTACCTCTTTGGGGAGAAGTGTAAAATATATATGGATCACAAAATCCTTAATTATAACTTCACACAAAATGATTTGAATATGTCCAAACGAATATGGTTGGAGCTGATCAAATACTATGAATACACAATCCATTACCACCCCTGGGATAGTGAACAAGGTGGTGGGTGATCTATGAAAAAATGACACAGTAACTATTTTATTGATATGAATTGAGAAGGATCTAATATTCTTAGACATGAAGTGTATGGTCATGGGAATTATAAAGGAAGAAATATCATCAATCCTTTCACAATTGTTTGTCGAACCATATCTTTTGGAATGGTTAAAGGATGCTTAAAAGGATGATATGAGAATTTAGAAGAAAGTGGAATATATTAGAAAAGGGAAACCCATTGAGTTAAATGTTAGTGAAGAAGGAATTGTGAGATTTGGGTCAAGCCTATGTGTTCTATTACATCTGAAGTTAAATAAATAACATTTGGATAATCCACATAGTTCGAATTTCTACATTCACCTAGGAATCAAAAAAAATTATCAAGATCTCTGAGAGAATTATTTGTGGGATACCATGAAGACGAAGATCACTGTGTACACATTAAAGTGCTGGGTATGTCAGCATGTTAAGACTGAGAGGCATAACTCTATAGGGGTGATACAACCATTACCCATACCAACATGAAAAAGGGAAACATCACCATGTACTTTTCCACCGAAGATCTGAAGAAATAAAAAAGAATCAATGCAATCTTGGTTATTGTGGATTATCATACAATGACTGCACACTTCATTGTGTTTTGAGAGTATTTATCATTACATCAATTGACGTGGATATACATCAGAGATGTGGTAAGGCTTCATGGAGTACCACTATTGATTTTATCCAATCAAGATCCAAGATTCACCTCTATGTTCTGTAAGAGTCTCCAACAAGCTCTGAATAATGAGCTGAACATTAGTATGACCTACCATCCTCAAACTAATTTCCAATATGAAAGAACTATATATAAACTTGAGGACATGTTGAGAGAATTCCAAATGGATGTGAAAGGGATATGGAACAAACATATTTATCTCATGGATTTCTCTTGCAACAATAGCTTCCACTCAAGCATACAAATTATTCCTTATAAATCCCTTTATGGGAAGAGGTTCATAACATCGACATGTTAGTATGATGTTGTGGAATTAAAACTTCTAGGTCTAGAAATGGTCAAAGAAATGGTGGAGAAGGTTTAGAACAACCAACAACACATCAACAATTCCCAAGGTCGACAAAATAGCTATGCTAACAACCGTTGATGAGACCTGGAGTTTGATGTTGGAGACATGGTGTTCCTACACATATCAACATGGAATGAAGTTATGATATTTGGAAATAAGGGAAATCTTAGTCCAAGGTACATCGACACTTTTTAGATCCTTGATCCCATCGAAGAACTGGCCTATCGATTAATACTCCCACCAAACCTGTCTCATGTACATGTTGTATTCCATGTATCACTCTTGAGGAAGTACGTACCTGACCTATCACATTTACTCAATCAAGAGGTGGTACCATTGGATAATGAATTCTATTATGAAGAGAATCTAGTGATGTTCTTATATCATAGAAAAAATGTCCTACGAAATATAATGATACCCCTCATCATGGTTTTGTAGTGAAACCACATGTTTGAAGAAGCAACGTGGAAACCTGAGGAAGTGATGAAGCAGAGTTACCCTCATCTGTTTTAGTGTGGGGAAAGTAAAATTAAAAGGAGAAATTTCTTAAGGGGTAATTTTGAATCATCCTGAAATTTTAAGAAAAAAATTCTCATTCATTTAATGTCTGATGGATATAGAAAATACATGCACTCTTTTTTTATTATTTGGTTTATATGAATGTTATGTATCATTACATTTGATAATATATCCATAGAACTGTGATCACATGACTGATATCAAGATAAGGTTTTAAAAATCCTTTCTATAAAGAAAATGGAGAGAATGTCCTCATCTAGAAGTCTCGATCCATATGAAACTCATTTTTCAAATCTCAGAGAGGGGGTCATGTCCTTGGGCTTTTCCCTTGACAATGACCAAGATGAGCATCAACATGTTAATATTAGATGGAATCACCTATAGAAGATGCTCATGTTAAAAAGGATTACCACTTAGGCAATGTTATCCAAGCCATCCTAAGATCCTCTCACCATCACACACCTTAACCTTAGGTCTTATGCGGGTGTCATAAGGGGTTATGTAACAAGAAATTAGTTACTTATTGTGTAATCCATTTTTATAAATAAAAGTATTATTCCATCAATTCCTTTATAAGAATAGTCTTACTTAAAAAATGATGAATTTGATAAATTGATTCACTAGGTAAAAATGGTACTTTTGAGAAATATATAAATTGTTATATTAAACTAATTTTTTTATTAATAATTAACAAAAAATATTAGAAATTATTATTAAATCATTTCTTTATCTATAAATTATTAGGTAATAAGTTTGATAAGAGTTATATTTTATACGATAAAATAGAAAATGTATTTTTTAAAGAATTTATTTTATGTAATAAATGAATTGTTGAAATAATTAATATTTTAATAAAACATTTTTGTCTAAATAATTTTATAAACCTGAAATGAGAATATAAGTTTTATGAAGTCAATTATATTTTTTATTAAGGTTTGAAAACTGTTTTTCCAAAACCCATGAATTTTCAATAAATGTTTGTTTTCCTTTTTAAAGTAGAAATTCGCATATTTAGAAAAATATTTAGATAAAATGAACATTATTTTTGGAATCAGAATGTCAAAATTATCCAATGGTCAATTTTTCATAATTCTCTGAGATAGTCTAATTTTTTGGTAAAAATTAATTACTATATAAATAAAATATGTGTTTTATGACATCATAATGACCTAAAACGTTGTAATAAATACTATAATGGGTATTCACAGACAAATATATGTTTTCAAATTGAAATAATGGGATTTTAGATTTATTTTCTTATTTTATAATGCCTTATTGAATCTTCCAAAATTTATAATATATTTTTTTATTTTAAATTTTATTATGGTGTGACTCACACTATTATAAGCAAGGATAATATTTTATTATTTATGGATATTATAATTATAAAATACAGTTTTATACACCAATTTGGAAAAAACCATGGCAAAAAACCATGTTATGGTTTGTGGTTTAGAATATTTAATTATATAGATTCCAAAACCAATGTTTGTGAAATACTAAAGAATTTCCCTCTCATTTCCTATATAAACCCACCAACTCTCCCACTTATCATCATTAAAAATTCCTGTATAAAGTCTCTACTATATATTACCCTTTAGATAATCCCTCTCTAGGCACCATAATCCCTCATGAATCCCCTCTTTACGATTTTGAAGTCACATACTCAAGTATGGGATTCCTTTCTCATTTTTGTCAACATTTCCTTATATTTTTACACCATTTTATTTTCAATTACAAATTGTGGGGTATGTTTTCTCATATCCCTCATACTACACTTTTTATATTTTTATGATGGTATACCTCTTTCTCTCTCAATAATCCCTCCTATGTACACTTGTTACCTTGGGAAAATTTCGTAAGAGTTATTCCACTTCGCCTCTTTCTTCATGTTTCTTTATTATGCTACACCTTCTATATACAAATTCCTTGGGGTGAGAAATGTATCTATATGAACCCATTACTTCCAATTTCATTTACATATTATGGGAGACCCCTTTATCTCCCATCAACCATTTTTTTTAATGTTTATGTCATTTCATTAGGCTACCGAAATTGCACTGTTATTTCCATGCCAAAATCATCGTGTAGTGAATACCATGACCATTTCTATATCAAGGATATTAACTATTATGAAAATATAATTATTGATTATATAATTTCATGTATTTATTCCACCTTTTTTATCATGTAATAAATGATGATATTGAATGAATCCATGCTATATGATATCATGGGAACACTTAAGCATACGATTAAAATGATTATAAAGGGTATACCATGATAGTGCTCTAATGCACTTGGTAATGTTTAGTATCATGATATACCAAGTTCGATGAGGTTTTAATCATGATAATTCATGTACTATGGGGGTTTAATCATGCTAATCGATTTTTAATTAACCTTGTCTCATGCTTATATCATGTTGTCTGTTGTTGCCACATTTCCATGTTTTGATAATCAGGCTATATCATGCCTTTATGTTCCTATTTCTCTTTTTCTCCATTGATATACCTATTTCCTAACATGTATTGTATTATTCATATCATTAATTTTTTACTCCCTTATTATGATTTATTTATTACCCCATTCTTGTGTATATCCTCAGATTATCCCAGGTAGTGTTGATAACAAAGGAATATTGTGGTCATGTAAAATAAGCATTCAATAAAGATCTGTTATTTAATGTTTTAATTTGTTATGTAATGTTTCCAATTTCAAAAGACACTAGAACTCTAAATCCTTATATGTTTTTTAATTTTCATGTTTATTTAATAAAGCATGTTTAAATATTTAATAAATAGAAGGGTTATTATAATGGAATTCATCTACACCTATAGGAATCTCTCTTTCTGCATTTCACCTAAGGATGATTCCATCAAATCATCTCTTGTAGAGGTATTTTTTTCATTTAGACCATCCCATTGGGAAAAATTCATTGCACAACATAGAATCCATTCCCTTCTGTCTCGAACTGTCGGGAGATTCCAATTTTGGAGATACCAAATCATATTCTATATCCATCCAAGGGTGGATACAGGTTCATCATGCTCTAGGGTGGTGTTGACCAAACATATTTCTTTCATATAAAAAATGATGATCAATGGGACAGTTCTTTATTGAGTGATACAAAATATTTCTTCCTCATGACTAAGGACATCCAAGACTATGGATGTATTAGACAATATAATGGTGTGAGAATTATTTGATCAAGGTACATGATTCAATGTGGTATCAAAAGGGAATCATTCCATTAGTCCCCTGATGTAGCCTATGACGGTGTACAATTATTAATTTGTGATGGTATATTTTCAAATGATTTTCTTCATCACTATCTCTATATATTCTTTAATACTTAGGTAAGCTATCATTAATTGTAGGACCAATTCCAACCTAGTGATGAGGGCTCAGTATTAAGCCTCATTATTTTTTAGCCTTTAGATAGTGAGAAAGAGTAATGGAAAATTGATTTTTTTGGATAAAAAATTAAATTCATATGAAAACCTAATTGAGATGTGTATTTTACATTCTTTTCAGATAGGTATTTGTGAGATTACATCAAAATATATATCACATATTTGGGGAGTGACATAGGCATAGAAAAACTCCTTACCTTGAAGTATAGTGTCCAACAGTGTACTTTCCATGGTGGGACGGTCCATGAAGAAGTCAGATAGGGTTTTCCCTTTTACTAATTTTTGAGAAATGAATTGCATTTCGTATTGTTATAGGATGACCACCCATTGGGATATAATCCTAGTCTACATGTTGTGTCCAAATATGTTCTTGAGTAGATCAATACAATAGAACAAATGGAATTTGTGGTTCTAAATGTAGTTCCTCAAATTCTTCAGTGTAAAGATTAGTCTAAAGAAGTAATTTTCAACATCCGAGTATTGCGTTTCTGTACAAATCATCGTTCAGATGAGGTAATAGAGAATTATCTCACACCATGAATCATTCTATTATGTGAGGAGAGTTCCATGTGAGTGTTCCATGGTGTTCACATATAAGATGAGTGTCTTTGACTCCACTATTGGAATCATGAACGATGGGTATAGAAGATACTACTCGAGACTCCTGAAGCTGAGTTGGAAGCCATTATCCCATTAGAAGATGACTACCTTCTTCATTATCCTTGTAAATGGTTGACCATTTCTAGTAAGATTTGAAATGAAACAAAAAATATAGGTGGGGTTACCTTGGATCTACCTTAGTTCATTGATTTTTATGGGGGAGAAATATATAGAATGGAACTAGTCTTTTCTAGGTCAACGTCAATGCCATAGTGGCATACCATAATGAAAAATAACTTCCCCTAATGTTACCCCGAAGATGTATTTTGGTGTATTCAGCATCAATCTATTCTATCCTAGCTTTTTGAAGGGTGTTTTTCAATCTTTGAAATTATCATACCACTATTTGTATTTGATCACCAGGTCGTTGACATAACATTACACTATTCATACTCTTAATGTATTAAAGTTATGATGTATGGAATGTTGATATCTAGAGACTAAATTATTTAAGCCAATGAAAATGGCCTGATAGAAAACCATCAGTTGAGAATCTTTGATAATAGTGGATTCTTCAAATTCGGGGAATTTTTTATCTAATTATAACCTAAATACCCATCCATAAAGTAAGGGTCTTTAATGCTATAATTTGTATTGATTAAGAGTCCTGTGATCAGAAATAAGAATTCTTCAATTGGAAAATTTATAATAAGGTCATTCAAATCGAGGTAGACCATAATCTTCACATTCTTTTTCTTAATGGGGATGATATTTGTAATACATCATGGGTATTTCACTTCTCAGAAAAAGTTAGATTTATTCAATTTGTCAACCTCCTCCTCTACATTAGTAGTAAGAGAGTGGTGCATCCTTATAGCTACCTACGTGAATCCTACTTTTTCATTGGGTAAGCCGAGATGGTTTGTAGATACCTCTGGTTTCTATTTGGGTTTTTTGTATATTTTAAAGGGAATGAATATCATTGTTTCCATATAAATGTGATGTAAATCTCTTAATCATCATGGGTAATGATAGTGTTAATCAGTGTTGGTTGTGGGTCTTCTTCTGTTTCTATATTTACTTGTTGGATCTCATTAATGGTGGTGGATATGGATTCCTCGAATGTAGGAGGGGAATTCCTAAGGATATTTTATTCATCTTCTACCTATGATTATATGGTGTCATTTTAATATGGAGTCATAAATCTAGGGCAATGTAAATCACTATCAAGGTTAGGGAGACGATGCGAAAAGATATTATCATACACTACAATCATAATCACTACAGAGATACATCAAAGATGATCTTCTTTTAAGCTATCAATGGGGAATGGAGGATATTGAACCTATGGGAATATGGATATTTCATCAACTAGATTTATAGGGAGTACATAGTCACTGTTAATAATAATAAATGTTTTTTTATGGGTGGACCCTAAGACATTGGGGGCTGAAACCTGTATGTCATCATCAAGCATTATTATTTTCCTTCCCTCAGGTATAAAGCTACCTCAACATTTGTGGCATCACAAGTCTCTAAGGGGGTGCTGTCACAATTTAGTATATTGAACATTCCATCAATGGGGTATTTTAGAAATTGATGGAATATTGGCGGTACCACTACATGAATTTAGAGATAATGTATTCTGAGTTGGAAATTGTATGTGTTGGCTTTCTAGATAACCATAAACTCAGATTCAGATGTGTGATCCCCAAACTGATCATTGATTTTGAACAGCACAAAAATCCTTTTCTCATGATTATAATACCCTTTAATGTTCAGATTACTAGGAGATAAATACCTTTTGATATATCCTAATAATCTATGTGTTTGAATCAGAATGAGATTGATCCTAAAAATATTTTCAGAGAGATCCATTTGGATTATGATAACATTGAGTCTACCTGAGATATATAGTGGATTGATGTGTCCCTAGGTGACCTATTTCTGAAAATTATCTTTGAATGAGATGGTGATATAAACATTTTTTTGGTAATTTTATTAATTAGATATACCTCGACTTTATAGACTTATATCTCAAACTCTTGTGGCCTTTGAAGGGATTTAATGAGTTTTTTCTTGTGTTATTTTGAAAGGTGGAATGCATTTAATATCAATATCTCACATTGGAGAACCATAAGTTATTTCAGAATGTCATAAATTTTTTCTAAACATCCAAGATTCATTGGGTGGGGCTTTTCCTAAATATGCAGCTAATAAATGGAGGTATTCGAGGTATATAGTCCTGGTTCTTTTGAAGTGGTTTCCAGAGCATCTTTCTCTAGTTGCGTGGGTTATTCTAGACTTCCTTGTAGCCAGGGGTGATCTGGTGATCACACCCCACTCGATGGTAATGAAAGACAACTAGGATTGTATAACCACTAAAGTATTTGAAGACACCATCATGACTCGTTTGGTTTTACTAAATATACTTCTAATGAGTCTCGACTTTATATATATCCTCTGTGGGGATGTGTCTAAAATATTGGGTTCGACCTTGCTCGTGTTGTCCCCTATATCCTTAATTACTACATATGTGGCATCTTGTTCCTCATTTAGGTTCCTGGAACTCGTCCTTGAAGATGTATTCATCATCAAATAATGGTTCTACCAATTGTATCATTTTGATATAACTAACATTTAGATATTAGTCTAATGCGGGTTCTATTTTGTGGGTCACATCTTGTGCTTTAGAAGTTAAAGGGATGAAATCTGCATGAGTCAGAGCATGTGTTGGAGGAGAATATGAATCTTCCTCTTCTATTTACCCCAGTGTCTGAGAATCACATACACCACTAAGAGATATATCCAATGACACCGCCTAGGTGATAGAACTGTAGTGGGTATGTTGATCTGTGCTCTCAGGGTTGCATGAGCTTGTCCAACTACTTTTCAAGTCATCCAATTGTTGAGCTTTGTTCAACACATAAAAAAATGTTTCTCTACTCTACTTATTCTTATAACTAGGATATATTTATAAATTCCACCTAATCTGAGGAGTTTTCAAACAGCACATACCTAGAATCGACCATGCCTTGAAGGATGTCTTTTGTAGACGAAGTAGTGCTAGATGTAATTAACCAACCATCATTGGACATGGTAACAATATGAAAAGTAGGTGTAGATGACTTCATTGGGATTATAGGGTTTTGGTAGATCATGTATGTTATTATTTATGGAAATAAGTGAAAAACGGGGGTCTTATTAATTTCAATAGGTGTAGGTTTTACTCATCCATTCCTTAAATCGTAGGTGACCCTGATTTCTACTTGCTTCTATCCGAGGGAGATTTTATGGTTGTTAGTTGTCAACAAGAGGTGCTCGGAGGTTTGGTGCTTACCTAGGTGAATTAATGGGCACTATTCCTAGTTTGAGGGTAACATTGGTAGATTTTTCATTACAAGGACTTTTCCCCAGTGCCGAAGGCTTGGTCCAAGATTTATCTTTGGTTTTATGAATGTTCTCTTGCAAGCATGGGGCCTCTTCTAAAAACTCAAGGATCCCACCAGGATACATCATTTTGATTTTAAGAGTCTATAATTCATCCCATAGATATTCATCCCATAGATCAATCAATTTCTTCTACATTATTTGAATACTGAGTGAATAGGTTATACCTTTCCATCTGACTATAAAGTCATGGACACTCTCATTTTCATATTTCATACAATTTATAGGTCGATAATTGTCATTTTTCTTAGTGTTGATTTATGAAATTGGGTTGGGGAAAAGTAACATCCACCCAATCAGGATATGGATTCCTCTCTAGCTTCACATGCGAGCTTCACCCTTCTATGAATTCCTTTTTTTGAAGACAAGGGCTCGATGAAGTTGACCTGTTTTGGAGATAGCTAGGTCTGAGGAACATCCAATCTATAGGGAGAGGGTGGGGATATATGTGGTGACATTTTTTTTCTACACCTGAGGATTCTAGATCCTTTATAAGACTTAATTATCACCATTAAGAGGGAGAGGTTGTGGCCGTAATGGAGGGAAGTCATGATAATTTGTGACTTCCTCATTAATGTAGGCTCGATATATTGATCCAAAGATAGTCTGACGCTCATATGAAACTCTTACATGTGGATCAGATCATATAGGAGGAGGAATATTCATGTAATCATGAAGATGATATATAGTAGGAATATTTCCCTTAATTAGGTCATCGGGGTGTTATCATAGATTTTGAATCTCATTTTCCTATTATGCTAACTTTTCCTCTATAAAATCATCCTCAAATATATGGGGATAGGGATTTGGATGTAAGTAAACATTTACCATTATCATTTGAAGTGTTATTCTATATTGGTGGACATTTTATATTAATATGTTTTAGATTTTGGATCTTTCTTTGGTTTTGGGTGTGTGCAACCTTAGTTGGGGAATGAAATTCACCTTCCACTCTAGGATAATATTCTATATTTTTTCCTTGAAATATATGTCTTGATTCCCATTGTCTATTGTGTTGATGGTGGTGAAATTTAAATAGGTTTATCAATAAATGGAAGTTGTGTCATTACTTTCACAACAACAAGATGATTTTTCACTACCCGTATTATGGTCATTTATTGAACCCATTGCCATATTGGGCTATTTTGGCTTGTAAACCTAGTAGTGATTGATTGAATTCTACGTATGATTCTCACATCTTAGCATATAACTAGTGACCTATAGGGAGTTTCTAGTCAGGGAATTCAAAAGGGCCCTGGTTAATAGAGGTTTTTTCATGGGACATGAGGATTAGATGGGATACTGACTATCAATACCTACCTCCCAACATGGAGAAGACAGACTCACTTTATGGTGATGGTGAAGATGACACTTTCCATAGTATTTCTAGTTAGGTATTTTTTTTTGCCCCAATCTGAGTTGATTGATCATCTTTTTGAGGACCTCATTCTTTGGGTTGAGGATTTGATGATCCCTGGGATGTGAATTGGGGTATAAATTCCCTATTCCAATGGTCTAGGATCAATATGAAATCTCTAGGGATTTCCCATGGTCCATCTTAGGGGATGATGAATGTTGTCTAGATGATTGAGATATAAATCCCCCAAGCCTAGTAGATTAGGGTTTTTTGTATCTGTTGACAACATGTACTATATCCTATCAACAATTGAATATTTGAGGAGTGGAAGTAGAGATATATATTCTCCCAATCCGATGTGCAGGATTATCACCTAGAAGTCTACTATGGAAGTTTATTCTCAAGCCTGTTTGATGTGGATAATTTATGATCATGTAGGATATGGGTGAAATAGTTTTCCATGACGATATTTAGTTTGTGTGCGATAAAATTTGGTTGTTTCTAACCTTGTCTTATATGTCTGAAATGAATTACCATTAATTTTAGTTGCGTAGATCAATGAATTTTTAGATATAATATTCTTCTATTCATTATGTATTAGCATAATTGATGTCGAAGGATTCTATTATAGTGACCAAATGTCCAAATAATTACCAAGTCCCTAGATTTGTTGATGATCCTCCAAAATGGGAGAAGGGATATGAGCCTCCCCCTATATTTCCATAGAAGGATGATAGGGAAGTCATACATCGGTGAAAGTATGAATATACACCCGACTTCCATGATTTATTGGAATATTCTAGGTAGATTAACTGACAAGAATATAATCATTTTCCCATGGAAAGTTCCATTTTCAATTGGTGAGCCCCAGATATAATGTGGATATGAGCTTGATACCAGGCCTTTCGAGTATTCTTATAGTCTTTTTCAAACGAATATGAGCTTGTACTAAACCATGTGCTACACTCACATACTGATCCCCAAACAGAATGGTGATATGATAATTATCATGGGTCAATGGAATATGCCACAATATTTTTTCAAAAGACAAGTGCCCCTATCCTGAGGAATTTTTCTCTAAACTGGTGAGCCCTAGTTGGAACGAGAATATAAGCAAAGTATGATGACTTTTCCTTTACCATAAAATGCTAATAATGATCCTGGATGGGAGAAAGAATGTGTTCTTACTCTGTATCACCCACCTGTATGATCAAAGTGTTGAGATTCTATGGTTGTAAGGATAAGAATATGCACCTGTCCCTATATGTGTACCAGTTCTAGAATATTCCAGAGAAGTTATTTAGCGGTTTCTAAGATGTAATGGAATTTTAGAAAAGTGTGTTCTGGGATACAATTCTACACATTTAATGATTGTAATATATACTGGATTTTATCTTTGATTGAAGAGGGTATATGATCCCATTTTATTTCATGTCATGAAACAAGAATATGTTGATGTACTTCATGTATGGGGGTAGGGATATTGGCCTACCCCATAACTGATAAAAGAATGTTTCTACTGGTTTGTTCTGAGTGAGAAGATATTTGATCATGCATTCTGGATACAACTGGGATATACCGTTAGGATTTATCAGTGAAGGTGGGGAGATGAGACAACTCTAGGTTTTCTAGAGTCTTCCACTCCTGATGTGTCTTCATTTTTGAACATGCATGTGTGTAATAGGTGGAAGTTTTTCAAATGGTACCCTCAATAAGAGATTAATGTGCACTAAAGGGATTTATTTGGGGATGAAAATTAGCATGATACCTCCTCAGAGGCCCTTGAACATGAAGAGATCCATAGTTTGATCCTTGATCCACCTTCACCAGATACTAAAGGCAGTTATTGTTATCCTCTGGTGATAAAATTTCAAATTGATTAATTACAGAAATGAGGGACACTTGGTTTAATAAATCATTCTTTGGATAATGCAGACTAATCATTTTAGTACTAGAAAAATCAAATGAAGATCCTTGATGGTTGGGATCCTACAATTTCTATGGTATTCTTAGAGCATTAAATTCAAAACTATATGTTAGAGATTTTTTTTGGGGGGGGGGGAGTACATTTTGAGGCCCCCATGGGTTGTAGTTTAAGTTTATTTTCCAGAATTGACATTTGATAAAGGTATTCTAGATTAGGGTGTTGTTTTAAAGGGTAGTGTATGTAGTCATTAAAGCAACAAAGAACAAATTTAATGATCAGTAAAATATAGTAGGTATAATATATGCTCAAACATATATTCATGGGTTAACAAAAACATCCTTTCATTCACCATATAGTCATTATACACATGTGGAATTGTCAATGCGAGGATTGACTTATTTCACAAGAGCCTCGCCTACAGGGATCAACCATAAGATGCATGCCATGGTAAAATAATCGTTTTACCATATAAGAGTTTTCATATAGGGTACCATTTTTTTTGTAGATTATGCAAGACAAAATGACCTAATGCATGATTAATAAATCATCCTTCTATTGAATAGATTCATGTTGGGTTCCACATTTCTTTTGGTGTAGATGATGAAAAAATGGCCCAAAACACGGTCAACCAATAATTAAATTATTTTAGATATTCATATAAGGTACACCAGTTTTTGTTCACTTAGGTTTTGGGGATAATAATCCACCAATGCGGCCTGAAATAAATGGTCCAATGAGAATGAAGAAGTCTATCCTTTAAATCTTGTGAATTAGATTCCATAGTTAAATAAATTATTATTTGGTTGGACATTATTGTGTTGTTGGAATGATGTGGCTCTCTTGACCAAATGGGTTGATTGAGGTGGAGGTTCAATGTATTTTTACAATCATTCAAGTCTATCATACCATGTTTTTATCCCTAATCGAAACTCCTAATGGATCCCACATCCATAATGAGGTACATACCTACATTCCAAAGGTATATGGTCCTTTAGGGTTTTAGAGCCTATGAAACATAGGATATCACATTGGTAAAGATGATGGGAGGTCAGACTCATCACACCATTTTGGGAAATTGCTTCCCATTGCGAGACTCTTATGTATTTAAAATACATCTAATAATCTCTTCCTAATCCTGATACGAGGCTGATTACCCTAAAAATGATAATAGGATAAGTATATTTATATTAAAGAAGGGGGATATTATAAATGAATTCATCTAGATTTATTTGGAGTCCTTTATCCAGTCCCCATTGGTGGGTATCTACATATCTATTGGTGTTGTATAACCAGGTGCTCCTGGGTTTTTTTCATCTAGGGAGGCCGTTAATATTTTGAGGATATGATTGAGCCATTATGAAGCATCCTATATATCCCATTTTATGATAAGGATAAAAACCCACTCAATTTGTTGAAATCATATAGATTATCTTTAGTTGAAAAGGAAATATTTGGTGGAATTTGAGAATAAGATATTTAAGCTCTAACCTCAAGGAGGTGTCCAATTTATTCTGGTTATGGAAGGAATCATAGTTATCATAGTTCATTCATAGCATTGGGACTTTCCCTAAGGAAGATAACCTTGTATTGTGGGTAGTTATATCAAGCCAGAAATTGGGGTATACACACTAAGGCTGCAACCCCTGCAATATTTAGTTATTTTTATCCAATTAATTTAATCTTTTGATATTTTTTATTTCACAGAAAACAAAATATAGTTATTTATAAAAGAAATGAGTTTGGAATGAGTTATTGGAAAAAAATCAACATTTAACAACAAAAAACACTTAGATTAGCTTATAGTTCCCCCAAAAATATGTTTGGAATATATTACACACAATACTTTGAACTTTCAATAGAATTAATTACATGAAAGGATGTGTTTTTACCAAACTACAATATACTATTAATATGATTATTAAAATATTATTATAGCAACCACCTAACCGTTGAAATGGAAATTACAAATAAGATTAATTAAATTTTGAAAATTTTATTTACACATATATAAAAAATGAATCATTTTATTATAAATTAGTGTAATTGAATGTAATAACTATTTTAAAATAAAGAAATTTAATTTCTATGAAAAACGTTTTTCAATGTAGAAACACAATTTTATCATAATAAATTAAAAAAAACACTTTGTATTATTGTTTTAAATAAAAAATATATATATTATATATTTAATACATATTTTTTATACTCATCCAATAGATTTTATAAGTATAAGATACGAATAAATCCAATTTTATAAATAGAAGTATGTATTTTTCTAAAAGGTCACTTCATCACCTTTTAACGGAGAGGATATTTTAAATATAATTTTTTAAAATTTATATTTTTTATTTTTATAATTAAACATCATTTATTTAAGTAATAATATCAAAATTTACATCAGGTGGTTTTTTGGTATTTTTCTGAGAAGTTTCATTTTATGATAATAAGCGAAATCAACGAATTTTAATTCAAAACTGGTTTTTTTGTCTAATTTATTTATATAGAAAAAATATGTTTGAATTTGTTTTTAAATTATTATTAGATCAATTATAAAAAAATTAATCCAATTAATTTAATTGGAACCAATTAAATAATTAAATTGGATATAAAATCATTTCAATCTTTTGGTCATTTTTACTTTTAAAACTCTATTTCTTGTACCGACTATGGGATTTAATTTAAATAAATTTCTACCACTTATTTTATTATAATTTAGAAAAATTGATTCAATATTTATAATTAAAATAATTTATAAAAGGTTCAAAATAGTTTTTTATTAAATGATTAGTAAAAATGATTATAATTAATTACGATGATTAAGAGAAAAATTGTCTTAACAAAGGACTAACCCTTAATCATAATATTCAAAATAACCTATATACATGTCCAAGATCCATTATATGTTCATATTTTACCCTATCATCCATCCTATAAAATTTGGACCATTATTGGAGCCACCTAATATAATAAAAACGTGGGTGGAATTCCATTTTTAAAAAATTTAAAAGATTGTCGCACCTCCTCCATTATAAAATTCTACTCACCCCTACCACTTATTCACACCTCTATTTCCCTTTGTGTTATCAAAAATCATCACATGTAAACTAAAAAAATCCTTATGTTCATACTATAATTATTTTATTGTGAATTATTTATACCAATGAATCCCTTTAGTGAAATCCAAGAGGAGCTACCAAAAGAACATGAAACATTCTTCATCAAGATCCTTTTTTTATTTTTATTATCCACCCAATCAAGTATTATAATTCTATAATTATATAATAACATAAGTATAATAAATATAAATATATTTTTTATTCCATTTTTTGGCCTGTACTTACTCACAATTATATCTAACGTGTAGTGAACTTACTTCTCGTGTGCACGACGAACTACTCGCTCACAGAACAATGTTGTTAATTTTTACATTACCACCTATCAGGGGTAAGAATTATGATGGAAGATATGTTTTTATATGATATATATGATATTTATGATGTTTTTATAAATATTTAATTATAATATAAAACATAACTTCATTATTTCCATTTTTGTAACTATGATAACTCTGTTTGTGGATGTGTGGACTACTGCCTTCTCGAAGCAATGTGAATCATTCACACTTTACATGGAATTTATTAAAAATGGGTTTGGTGATATTATATTATATATATGAAATAATAATTCTTCTATAGTTATAACATATATACACACATATATATATATATATATATATATTCCATTTATGTTATTTCACTCAATAAAAAAATAAAACATAAACAACATTCTCGCAAATGTACGACCTACCGTATGCATAAATCTTGTAATTCATTTGAGATTTAATTATTTCATATATTATTATAAAGGATTAAATACTAAATATATATTATATTTAATTCATTTTGACATTATAAAAATAATTTAATGATAATCTATGTAAGATGATCCAAAATTAATAGTTAAATCAGATATGAAAAACCGAGCGGTTATTACACAAAACGTAACATTAACACAATGTTGTTAATAAATGGGTAATATATATTCATAAAAAATCATATATTGTATTAGATATAATAATATGTTTCTATGGTAGATATATAATAAACTTATAGTTATTATACATGAATTTTGAATGTGTACAAAGATAGTCAATACTTTATGTAAGGGTTTTCTTGTCTCATTTTTATTTTCTTTGAGACACAAGTCCTATTCACATCATATTTTCTATATGTGGTCTGTATAATACCAATTGATGTATTATATTATTATTATAATTAAATTTATGGGAATTTACATATCAATTTTATGATCTTTCATTCATGGGTTTTATGTATTAAAAGTTACCAAATCGGTAAAGTAATTTTGCCTCAATTTACCCTCCTTGAGACATATGGAATGTTATGAAACTATATTTTTCTAGCAAGTGTATATACTAAATTTGACATATTATATCATGAATATAATTCTTTTCTTGATATTTTAAGCTATATATAATGTTATTCTTTCCATATAATTATGATTCTATGTTACCAAAGTGGAAATGGATTATTGTTACAGTCTCATCGTTTTTCGAGATAAATTATAATTATGTTACCACAGATAAAATATTATGATTTATATATCAATAGGACTAATTAATTTTCCTAACCTTAAGTTATCCATGTTATATCAAATTAATGGTACCATTATCCACACATTGGTATTTAATATAATTAAGAATTTTTTTATGAAAATCCGACCTTATCTCTCCTTTAGGTCATAAATTTGTATTCTTTCAAAACCATGTTTCCTAAAAATGTTTTAACAAAAGTTGTGATATTATCCTATGATGTTTAATATATATTTTTACTAATGTATTACCTTTTAAAAATATTTTTAAAAGGAATATTCTTGTCATTTTTAGAGAAACTCACTTTTCTAAACATTTAAGATGCAAAAGGAATGTTCTTCATGTACATGCTTACCTTCCATTATAACTATCATTTACTAGATGTTTCTATTTTAATTTTACAATATTTTTTTAAATAAAATTTATTCCTAATATTCTGTAAATTTTTTGTTTTTTATTTGTTTTTAGATAATTTTTCTAAAAAGGTTTTTTTAATTGTTTTAGATATTTTCATGATTATATATATGTTTTAAGGAAAATTGTTTTAAATTTTTTTTGAGGACTATTTTAAATGTTTTCGAAGAATCATTTAATAATTTTTTTTTCAGTTTTCTTTTATAAATATTCAAATAAAATGTTGGGAAAAATATTTTCAGGCTTCTGTTATAATTTTTCATGAAAACAGTTTTTCAAAACGTTTTCTAGATTCTTTTATTAGTTTTTATTTTTTCTTTACAATGAAATGGTTTTTAAAATTTTTTTAGGTTTTAAAAATATTTTGTCAAATAAGAAAGGTTATTTTTCATAAGAATTTTTTTAAAATCTATTTTAATATTATTTTAAATCTAAAATGACATCCACTGATGTTACTCGTGACTTTTTAGGGATATGATCTAAGGGTTAAATTCATATTCGTTCTCTGAATGGTTTTTTATGTATTGATTTCTATGAACCACATTTCTCTTTGATCAGTAATGTTCTTACAATAACTATTTCTCTTTCACAGGTTATATGATTATGAAATCTGTTTCCCTTTTATGGTATGCATTTTTATGAAATCCAATTATTTTCATGGGTTATATGTTTTTGAAACAAGTTTGGATTTTCATGGGTTATATGATTACAAATATATCTTCTTTTTATGAGTTATTCTATGATTAAATGATTTTAAAAACATTCTAATTTTTCACAAGTTATGAAATCAATAAATAATTATGATACCCATTTCATTTCATTTCATAGTTATGATATGATAAATGTTTATGATCTAGTAGAAATAATATTTATGATTTTCTTATGAGATGGGTAGGAGAAATATCTCTCCTTAATTATTTGGATAAATATTATGTCTCATGAGATAGACATAGCTGGAATGAGGAGTGAACTCAGTTTTATAAAGGACTTTGTTTTCAAAGATGGTCTTAGGAGTGAACATTGACTACCATGATTTTCATGGGAAGTGAAAGGTGACTAAACAGATGGTATGGAGAGTGTACCCATACTACCAATATGTCCTTGTATATGATATCATGAATAATTGGGAAATCATTTTATATTCTTATATGTCTGCAAAAAAAATCTATGTATTATTCCTATGTTAAGGTCTTATGGATTATAATATTTATTATATTATGATTTATGTTTTATGAACTACCATTATTTATTACATGACTAATTTATATGATATTTGATATATGGGGTATGATCTTAAAATGTTTATCTAATGTTTTCATACCCTTATACTAATGATATTCTTATGTATCTCCTTTTTTCACCCTTATTGAGAATCTGTGATCACCCCTTTCTTATTCTTTATTTCCCCAGTTTATAATGAATGGTTTTAAGTATAATTATTATATAGGAATATCTTTGTGGGAAACATTTAAGATTTTTCACTAAGTTAGAATATTTTATTCCATGTTTCTAGAGACCCTAAACTAATTTTGTCCTCAAACATGTATATTTTTAACGTGGTAAATATTTATATTAAATGATGTAATATACATGTATATTAATCCTGTGATGATATAGTTTGTATCAAATGAATTTTTTATTCAACATTTGTAATCTTGGATAAGAAAACTGTAGTGATATTCTATTTAATATTACAAAGGATATATCTAGGGAATCCAGTTAAGGTAACCCTTAGGTGTCATATAAGGGTGTCATACTTTTGAAATATTATAAGTTATTGATATGATAATGTTTTACACTCTGATAAGTGATTATCATAGTTTGATTTATTGTTTTAGTCAATGGGGGGAACCATAAGGAACTTGGTTGATGATGAATGTGATGTAATATTTGCTGATGAGTAGTCAAATGAGATGATTACTAGAGTAAAGAAATTTGTGATCATGTATAATCAATTTTCAGGGAATGTGATAAATAATGTATTTATGAACCAAATATTATACTCAATAAAGATGATAAGAAAGTATTTTCATGAGAGTTTGGGTAATGGAGATCATAGACGAAAGATGATTCAGTTTCATTGGTGTTAGGAATAATGAATGAATAAAGTTCGTGAATTTATTATAGGAACAAGAAGATTTTATGAATTTGGAAAATAAAGTCACAAACCATGTAGTTATACTCGAAATATAAAGTGCTTATTTAACACAATAGATGAAAATATTGGCCTATCTGAGGCATCAATAATGGTTAAAGGATTTAAGTGTGGAATGAATTGTCAATATCCTAATAGATGTCCCATGTGAAAAGCTCATGTATATAATCAGTAATGTAGTTGGACAAATTTTCATATTTATGATGATCATGAGAAAACATAAGAAATATTAAAGTAAAGAGGTTTAATGTAATATGATCGGGTAGCCTTGTTATTTCATTAATTATAATGTGTAAAAATAAATGTTTTTATGTATTTTGATTCATGAAATTATGTTATATGAGGACTAAAATATATAAGGATTTTTTAGTTGATGTTTTTTCGATAAGGATTTATAATAATTCATTGAATAGTTCTTCTTGACTATAAAAGTGACTTTATGGAAAGTTTATGTTCATGGGAAACAAATTATTAATGTAAATATAATCGTTAATATGTTTTTTATTTTAAGATAATGATGTTCGGATAAATATGTGATGGATATGAATAAGTAAATTTGATGGTACTGATTACCTTGGAACTGATTAATGATTTTTTATAAGTGGTTTATGCTAACTTTGATGATGCTTACAACATATTTGGATTTAATGAATATATCCAATAAACATTGGAATAAGGAAACATGCATGTTTTTTAATACGGTTTTTTGTAATTAAGGTTATTTCCATGTTTCTATGGAATACATGATAAAGGTATTCACATGTATGATATGTGACAACCAAGATCTATGTAATTATATATGGGGGATCAATGATAATATGTTTTCAAGAAATTTAGTTATTTTATTTCGAATGTTTTGAATTTCCATTATTCATAAGGGTTATAAGGTTTAATATTTATGGATTGATTTATGTTAAACATCAGATGTTTTTTTAGTGATGAAAGTATTATCTATCCATATAATTATTTATGTGTGGTTGGTAACTTTTGATCACCACTTTGTTTTTTATAAAGATAGATTTAATATCCTATCATTCTATTTATGGATCTCATGATTTGATATTGCTTCAACAATGAAAAATTGACTTTAAATTATGGGAATAAGTGATTATGTGGAAGTTGATAAAGACACAAAAAGGGTAATGTTTTTCCGAAATAATTTACTAAATATTTACATTAAAATTTTTCAACATCATGAAAAAAGCTGTTTAAATAAAACAGTGTCAAGTTATCATCATTTTTTATGATATCAACAACATTTTTCAATCATCTTTCGGTTATGGATTTGTGATTGTTATATTTATCCCAACCACATTCTCTATAACTCTCCTAGAGAACTTAATAGTAATATTTCTCTTCCACGTCTATATTTTCACTTTCCACTTATGTTTTCCCATGTGGAAACCGAGTTATGAGTTACCTTGGGTAACCTTCATGTTTCCGACATTCCTTTTTAAAATGATTTTTTAGTATTAATTTATAATATATGGGTTTATATGAATGAAACATTAAATTATTAATCATTTAATAACCTAGAAAAATTTCAAGGGTGAAATTATTTTAAAGGGTGATAGAATGTAACACCCCAATATTATGAGATTTGTTTTTCAAATTAATTTTATCTTTTTATATTTTTCATTTAATGCAGCACTTGATATTTTTTTTTACAAAACCTCTAAGTTTGGATTCGGTTATAAATAACATAAAGTTATTATTTAACTACAAGAAACACATAGACTAGATTTCGGAATAAACAACACTATGTTCGTATTGTATCACACCAAAAATATAATCCCTTATATTATTTTACAAGCAAGGGCATGTTTTTATTGAACAACAATATTCTACTAATATGGTTATCAAAATAATATTATAGCTACCACCTAGCCTTTGAAATTTATTTTTTGAATAATATTTATTAAATATTGAAAATATTATTTACACATGTTTAAAAATTTAATCCTTTTGATATAAATTAGTATAAGTGAATTTAATAACTATTTTAAAAGAAATAAATTACTTTTCTAAGAAAAAAATTTTCTATGTAAAAATACAATTTTATCTCCATAAATTAAACAAAACGATTTTTGATTAGTTTCATAAATAATATTCATATATTATAAATTAAATAAATATTTTTGATACTCAAATAATATATTTTATAGGTATAAAATAAAAATAAATCAAATTTTATGAAATAAGAGATGTATTTTACAAAAATGTAATTTCACTGACTTTTAATGGAGAACCAATTTTAAATATAATTTTTGATAATTTATAATTATTATATGAAAAACTAAACATCACTTTTTGACGTCGAATATAAAAATGTACAATGGGTGTTTTTTTGGTATTCTTCATAGAAGTTTCATTTATGATGAATAGTGAAAAACACTGAATTTTCATTCAAAACATTTTTTTCATCTAGTATATTATTATAGTTAAACTATGTTTTAGATTGGTTTTAAAGAATAATTAGATCCATTATAAATCACAAAATAATTTTTTTGTCATTTTAACTAATTTAACAATGAAATTGACATTTGAAATTTTTGAAGTTATTTTTACTTTAAAAAACCCGATTTGTCGTCCTATCTACGGGATTAAATTTAAACTAATTTCTGACAATTCGATGATTATAATTAATAAATATTGAATAAATATTTTTAATCATCATAATTTATAATTTATAATAATTTAGTATTATTTTATGAAAAAAAAATATTAGTTAAAGTTATTAAAATTAATTGCACTGATTTAGAGAAAAATTATCGTAACAAAGGACTATGCCCTAAGAATACGGCCCAGAATGACCTAGAAACTTGTAAAAAATATCATTAATGTTTATATTTTGATAATATAGTTATGAATTACTTATTTGGACTATTATTGGAGCTAGTGAAATTGGTAAAAATATTGGTGGAATTCCCTTTCCAAAAGTTTACAAGAATTCGACTCCTCCTCCATTATAAAAAAACTAACCACTCCCACTTATTCACACATCTAATGAAATTATGATCGAAAAGAATATTTTAAAATAATCACCCCAAAACCCTAAATAAATCCAAGATGCCTAAATTTTTTAATAAATCCACTTAATTAAAACCTTCTTGTAAAAACCAAGAAGAGTTACCCAAAGAAGATGCAACATCCTTCCTTAAGCTCCATTGTTTTATTTTCAATATACACCCCCTAATATATGATTATTACATTATTATATAATATTATCAGTATCATTAATATACTAATATGTTGTTATTCTAATTGTTCTACCTACAGATAGGCACACTAAAATATAATGGGTAACAAACATACAGTTTGTGTGCATAAGAAGACTACCGCCTCGCAAAACGTTGTTGTTCATTATTCATTTACCACCAGTATTGGGTGGAAATTTTAATTCAAACTCTAATTTTATGTTATATATAATATATTTATGTTTTATTTATTCTTATATAATTATTATATAAAACATAACTTCTTTATTTCCATTTATAGAAACTATGATAACTTAGTTTGTGGGCGTGTGGACTATCGCCTTCTCAAAGAAATGCGATTCGTTCACACCTTACATGGAATGTATTAAGGATGGATTTAGTAATATTATATGATATATATGAAATAATAGACCTACTGGAATAATAATGTATATATATATATATGTGAATTAATTTTATTTAATACGGTAATAAATTGAAAACAATGTTTATGCGTTTGTATGGACTACCATCTGCTCAAACAGTGCATTTCATTTCATATTTCTATATTTTATAAATTGTTATGAAGATATAAATACTGAATATATATGATATTTAAATAATTTTTTACATTTATTCAATTAATTAAATAATTACCTGTGTAAAAGTATCATGAATAAACAGTTAATACATATACTAAAAATAAATCCAATATTACCTAAAAACATACATTGACACGAAGATGTTAATAAATGGGTAATATCAAATAATAGCCCAAATAATATATGATATTATATATAAGAATATGTTTATGTGGTAGATATATAATAAAAATATATATATTATACATGATGTTTGAACATGTATGAACAATGTCAAGAATTATGTTTAGGGTTTCCTCATCTCACTTTTATTTTCTAAGTGACACTAGCCTTGTTCACCAAAAATTTCTTATATTGGGTTTTTATAATTCCCATGGATGTACTCTTTGATTATTATAATTAAATTTATGGGTATATACATATCCATTTAATGATCTTTCTTTAACGGTGTTTATGTTCCAAAAGTTACTTAATTGGTAATGTAATTTTCTCTCAATATTCCATCTTTGAAACACATGGCAGGTTATAAATGTATATTTTTCTATAAGGTGCATATATCATATAATACCTTTGAAATTTTATATAATGAATCTAATTCATTTAATTATATATTAAGCTTTATGTAATGTTATTTTTCTTTATTTCATTCTGATAAAAGGTTACCAATGATATAATAGTGTATTAATAGAATCTCCCCATTTATTAAGATTTTTTATGATAGTGCATCCATTGATTAAATATTGTGATATATCTCTTAATAACAGTCCTAATATTTATTATCCTCTGGATATTAATTTTATATTAAAGTACTTATACCATTTTACCACTCTTTTGTACCTAATATAATTACGTTTATTTAAATAAAACCTTATTTTTTATTTAGGTCAGAAATATATGTTATTTCAAAACCAGGTTTTCTAAAAATATTTTCAAACAATTTTTTCTATTATCTTATAATGCATAAATGTAATTTTTACTCATGTATTACATTTTAAAAAATATTTTTAAATGGAATCATTTTTTCATTTTTTCTATCAAGGAACTTTTCTAAAGATTGAATGTGGAAAATGAATGTTTAGTATGTATATAATACTCTTTTTCCATGATTTTAATTATTTATTAGCTTCCCATTAAGATTAAATGTTTGTTTTAAATTAAATTTTTTTCTAAAATTATGGACATTTTTTTATATTTTAAAGATGTTTTCAAGGAAAATGTTTTTATAAAGTTTTAAGGTATAAATTTTTTTTACATGTTTTGATTTTATTTTATTTGTTTTCAAGGAAAAATGATTTCGAAATGTTTCCAAGAATATTTTAGAAGATGTCATGGAAAAAGGATTTCAATTTCTTTCAATATTCCATTATAATTTTTTATAGAAAAAGGGTTTTCAAAATTACTTCAATATTCATTTATAATATTTCAAAGAAAAAGGTATTCAAAAGGTCTTCTATCTTCCATTATAAGTTTTCATGTTTTATTTTCAAAGAAAATTGTTTTCAATATGTATTTGGCTTTAAAAATCCTTTATCAAAGAAGAAAGGATATTTTCTCCAAGAAATATTTTTAAAATATAATTCAAAATTTTTTTCATCTAAGATTACATCAATTGGGGTTACCCATTCCAATATAGTGATATGATCCAAGGTTTTCCTTCATATTATTTATCTGAATGATTTATGTTTTGATTCCATGATATTTATGTAACACATTTTTTTCATAGGATATATGATTATGAAACCCATTTCTCTTTCACAGATTATATTTGTATGAAACCCAAGTCATTTCCTGGGAAACAAATTTATGATAACTATTGTCGTTTCACTTTCAACGTGCTTAAAAATCTATCTTCTTTTCAATGGTCATGCATTGAAGAAACTATTGTGAAAACTATCACATTTTCCACAAGTTAAGATATTATTACATGTTTATGGTCCCCATTTCATTTCATGGGTTTTGCTATGAAGAATTTATTTGATCTAATTGAACAGATATGTATGAATTCATCATGATATTGGTGATACTTATACCCCCCTCCAATTTATTAGGTAAATAATATATCTCAATAGATAAAAATGATTAGAATGAAGAGTGAACTCAGCTAAATAAAGGTCTATGTCTACTAAAATGGTCGTGAGAGTCATCAGTAAAAAATAAAATGATTATGGTATCTGAACCATGACTACCAAAATTGTATGGGGAGTGATCTTGTAATGACAAGATAGACTTGGTAGAGATTCCTTGACTACTATGGAAATCACTTTATATATTTATGTTTCTTCCATAAATTCTAAGTCTTATAACTATGTAATGGTCTAATTGATTATTCTCCTGATTCACTTATGATTCATGTCTTATGAACTGACTATATTTATGCCACTACTCTTGTATATGATCTTATATATTGAGGTTATAATCTTCAAATGTTATTCTCATTCTCTAATAACCTTATTCTCATGTTATACACAGGCATATTCTTCATTACCCTTGATGATCATCTGAGCGCACCCCTTTCTTATGTTTCCTTTCCCCTTGTTATGAATAATGGTTTTGTGTAGAAGTTTTTAATGGTATGATCATTATGGGAAAAATTTAATATCATTCACTAAGTTAAAAGATTTTGTTCTAAATTTTCAAATACACTAATCATTTACAATCCCTGGGCTTTTTTTGTAATGTGCTAAATATTCATTTAAAATGATGTGACATTCATGTTGGTTAATCCTCAGTCATTATAGAGGCTACCCTAGATGGTCAAGATTCATGATGATAAAGATGTGCCAATTGTAACTCCCTAATCCCACATGATCTATTATTAGTTTGAGAATTGAGGGATAGAAACTAATCAACCTCATTACAAATGGATACAGAGCTTAAATGATGGGAAAACCCATTGGATACATAAAATATAGCTCATTCCTTAGGAAGGAATCTTATGTATCATAGTAATGGAAAGAATTAGATCCTTTATAGTTTATTGAACTTTTTAATCTACAGGTGGATGAGTAAGGATGATTTGAAAATTGGGATATTGGGTCCAACTTGTAAGAATGTAAAAAACATGGAAGGGACTATACTGGTATTGATTCCTATTTGATCTCAAGCCATTAGAAAGAGTCATATGTATCAATGTTGTAAAAGGAATCAGAGTTCTCGTAGTTAAATTAATTTGGGCATACACAATCAGGCTTCCATTATATACAGGACATATTATATTATTCCGATTTATGGGGATTAGATACAATGGTTCTCTTTTTTTTTGGAATCGTGTATTGAAAATGATATAACCATTTAAACCCCCTAAGAACACAACAGATGTTCTTGGTGTGAGAAACAAGGGATATCATTTAATCAGTCTTGCTTCTCTTGGATTCTTAAATTATATAGAGGGAAAATACCATTTTTATATTGGATATAAAGATTATGGATTATTAATGCATCCTACATATCCTATATATAACAGGAATTAGATTCATTGTAGTTTAATTTTTTGGTGATTACATACCTAGGATTCCATTATTTTTGGTATATATCATATTTTTTCACTTTATGTGGCCTACACACATAGGATTATCTATCTTAGATAGACAATGTTATCATTTCCTAGGATTCCTGCATGGTCTGTTCTTTTTGTCTTTGTGACATGAATTGATTGTCCACCAGACATGCCTTGATTTTAGGCTTCACATGTTGGAGGATTTCTTCCCGACGGGTCCATAAATGTTAACATGATTCTGTTGACTTCTCGAAGGGACTTATCATAACCTGGATGGCTTGTCTAAAGGTCATCTCATGACCAAGGGTGGATTTTCTGGAGGAAATTAGAATACAAGGCTGGAAGATCTTAGATTCCATCGCGTAATCTCAAATTAAATGCTTGGAGGGATTTTCACAATATATCTAATATGCAATGGTTTTGTCATGAAATCTAGATAATGCGATTGGAGGGTGTCTAGATAGTAAATGTGACACATCTAGTGGGTTCCACATGTTGTGGATGACTTGCCGATGTTTCACTGTGACAACCATTTTACATGTCCATACGGTGTCACAAGATCAGATTAGATTGTTCAGACGACGTCATGAGAGCCCGTTGACATGTCATAATTCCTTCACGAGACTCAACAGAAATGTAATGGTACCTCTATATGACTAGGGTGATGTATCTTGAGGACATCATGTGGTTTAGATGATTACCCCATCGGGTTTCATGAGACTTGGGTGTCATGACCAGGGGTTCCATGTGACTTTCTATGTCATGTGTAGGGGACTTCACATGATCCCAATAGTATACTAAATGAGTTTCATGTGATCTTGGTGACATGTATCTGTGTTGTCACATGAAATGAGTGGTTCATGTGAACTCTTGAGTTACAATGTATATATTCTTTTCATAAGTCTCCAATATTTTTTGAATTTTATCTATCCTTTTTTACATATGCTTTATATTTTTTAAGTGTTATCTTTTTTGAGTCTTGTATGACAGATCAGGTATGTCGGATTTACTTCATATAGATTTTGAGAAGTCATCTAAATTATCTAAGAGTGATCACATGATGTGACTATGCAAGTCACATAATCCTATTAGGTGGTTAATTGGATTTTACCTATGAAAAACGTTTCTAATTAATAGATTATCCACATTGAGAAATCTCATCTTTTTCCTAGGTGTGCTAGTGTACAGAACTGAGGATTCATTTTTTGATGCTAGAGTGGGGGTTTTATTGGCCCCACCACCTCGAATATTCATCTCTTTGTGCAACATGTATCATGATAATCCATGATGGAGTCATTTTAGGGCTTTGATGTCTCATATTTTCCTGAGGTCTTATAGTAGTCCACTATGGGGCGTCACATGATTTTAGGAGACCATAATATTATATGATCAGTGACTCATTTATTGTATTTGCTTGATTTAAAAGGGACCTATTTGATCATGAGTAAAATCCAAGGGACATTAATAAATTTATCCTGATACATATAAGGTCTTTCACAAGATCATGTCACCTATTAAAATTCATTCACATAATCTAAGCTGACATATTTGGAATTCTCCAGGAGTCAAAGATGGATTTCTAGGGGGACTTTGGGAGATCATGTCTCCTTTCCTAAGGGATTTTGATTGGGGTTGTGGAGAACATCAGTGCACCACATGAAATTTTATATCGCCCGAGGTTCATGGATTTTCCCTTTTATTCTCGTCTTTTATTTTTCAAAGGATTTGGGATTTTGGTATAATTCATGAGTATTTCCAAACACAATCACTCTCCCCATTGGTGATGCATCACATGGAAAAAAGTTTCATTTAATGATGCTTGAAAATTTCATGGATGAAACCTTATATTTACCTTATGATATCAACGGGGGAGTTCATGAACTTCTAGAAATGTTTGAATCCATTCATGTGTTGAGGGTGACGTGCCAAAAAACTCTTGCACGATGAGGTGGACATGTCTTCATCAGATTGTGGTGTCTCAGAAACCACATGGGGTGGATCATAAGATGCTTATAATCACAATAGGCTCAGACCATTAAACCATTTTTATTTTACAAGGACCTGAGGTATCATATGTTTCTTGAGTGTTATCCATGACAATCATTCTCCCCATCAGTGTTGAGTAATGTGACCAAAAAAGGGTCTTGTGTTGATGCATGAGAATTTCATGGACAAAACCTTCTATTATCCATATAAATCCATAGAGGGTGCGAATGAATGCTTGGAAATGTCTGAATCCCTTCATGTTGTGAGGGTGACATGATAGTGAGATCTCCCATGGTAAAGTGGACATGTCTCCATGGGCTTATGGTGTCTTGCGAACCATATGGGATGCATCCCTTTATGTTTTTGATGACATGATTTTCTCTCCATTTGGATATTTTGCACCCATTTTCAATAGTTTTTTGGATGGATTGACATGAGTCCGTTGATTAACAAGTCATGTGACTCTAAAGTGCCTATATGGCTACAACTGTGCGATCAATGAGTGTCTTGTACACCTTGGCAAGTGGAATAGGGCTCATCAAAAGGGACTCCTTGGGTTTTTATTGATGGTTAAGTGATATTCGTGATCTTTGCATGACCTTTCATTGGTTATGTGATCATGTTTCCTTTGGAGGGTCACACAATTCATGTGTTCTGGCCATGAAAATCTTTATTTTCTTTGTAGGGAAAATAACACCAATATTTAGGTGTTTCTTCATTTGTAGATTTTTTGATGTTTATTTGGTGGGCTTCAACAACTATTTATTATATAATTTCGTTTCATTACATAATATAATAAGTATATATTTTTATTATAATTAAATTTTATTAATTTATTTTATATATTTATTAATATTTTTTGAATTAATAACTTTTAAATATTTAGTCATGCATATTTCTTTACTATGTTTTAATATTTTCAATATCTATCCATGTAAATTTCAACATATATCCATAATTAATTTCATTTAATAAATTGAATAATTAATTAAACTTATCCATTTTTAACATACAAAAAGTCTATTCATTTTAGATTAGTTAATTCTACTACTACTACTAAGATTAAAATTTTGTTTCCAAAAAGACTTTTGAGGAAAAGTGGGAAACCATACAAGACAAGGCCAAATGCTTTTGACATAGTAGGAAATCACAAAATCGTTAATAGTGAGACTAAAGATATTTCAATTGATTACCCGATATAGCCCCCAATGAAGGGAGTGTGCCTTTGTATCCGGATCATCCTTGATAAGGTCTTCAAAGTAGTTGACAAGCTTGTACGATGTTTGGATGTACTCCTCCGCAATGATTTTTTTTCCATTGAAGCCACGTTCTAAAAGAAGGCCTTGATTTTAGATCCAATCCCTTTGAATTTTTCAGAAATCACCTCGAAGATATCTCTCTATGATTATGTTCTTATCCTCCTCTGAGGCCATGATCTTAATGGACTCTTCCTGTATTTTTTCATTAGAAGATATGAGGAGCTCTAGAAGTTTCCTCCCATTTTCCACGTCCACCATTCCCAATTCCTCCCCCTGTTTTTGTATTTTTTTGAGTCTGACTCTGAATTTTTTGTTTTCCTTTTTGAAGAACTATTCTCTTCTTACTACCTTGAACCTGGTCCATAGTTGCATCAACCTTTATCTTGGCCCTACTGGACGACCTTTTCTCCATCGGCTTCAGCAGTTGAGAATAGTCCTTACGACCATTGGATTTCTTCCCCTTAACCTCATGTGATTAGTCAATTCTACTCATTTTTAACATTCATGCATTTGATATTATAAGTTAATTAGTAATGATATAAATATATTTTTTAATAAATTTTTATAAATAAATATATTTAGAATATTTCTAATGTTGGGGTGAAAGACTCCTTTATTAGAAAACCTAAAACCTTTTTCTATATCGGTATTAGGAGACCCATTACATAGCCCATAGGGCCACATCCAAGTGGCCCATGAACATGGCCTGAAGGACTAACACAACACCTGTCCTACATCATCCTGCACGTGTCATGCCTGCATCACCACCAACCCACATCATTCCAACTTCACCACATGCCCGTATCATGCCTACGTGAGCATCAACATCATAAATCCCCCAAGGGGAATGCAAGGATTCGAACCCTAGACATTTGGATGTTGGATTTTGAGGTTTACCACTCTGGTGTCTCCCAAACAACACAAATATAATTATACATTTATATTTAGTATATATATAACATGTTATCTTTTAATTAAATATTTATAATTTCTTTTAAAAGGTATTTATATAATTTAAAATAAATAAACATATATTTAAATAATTATACAATTATAATAAATAAATATATATAATTAATATATTTACTAAAATTAATATATTTATTAAATATATATAATTATATAAATATATATTATGATATAAATATAAATATAATTATATATAATTAATTATAAATAAATTTACAAATATTTATATTTATAAATATATTTATACAGCAATATTTACTATATTTAAGAAATTATATATTTATAACTATAAATAAATAAATATTTATTAAAAATAATTTATATAATTATAAATAATTAATTATATATTTAAATTAATATAAAATTATAATAAATATATTTAACAAAGGAATATATTTAATATATTTATATTTAATTATATATATATTTATAATATATTTGTATAAATATATAAAGTTATATATTGATATAAATGTATTTATAATTATATAGAAATATTGATAAAAATATTTAACAAAATATTTATATATAAATATTCTTAATTATAATAATAAATATATATATAACAATAATTATATTTATAAATAGGTATTAATAATTCTTTTAATATATTTGTAATTATATACATTTGTTTTTACTTTTTTATATTTTAATAAATATAAATTTGTAAATTATATTATGCATAAATAAATATGCATTTAAATAATTATAAAAATACAATAAATTTTTATAATGACATAAGTATATATAATTATATAAATATTTTGATAATAATTTAAAAATATTTTTAAAAATATTTATTTATATTGAATAAAAATAAATAAACATATACATAAATAATTAGAAAATAATAATAATTATATTTAAATCATAAATATAGTTTTCTATAATTATATAAATTTAACTTTTAAAATTATAATTATTTGATTATAAAAATTAGATCTTTATCTGTGCTTTCTTAACACTGATAACGATTTATTTTATTAGTGCTAAAAAAATGATAAAAACATTTTGATTGAAATAATTCTTGCACTAATAAATATTTGTTTTACCACTTCTTAATATTTTATCACTAGTAAAACCAATATATATCAACCTTTCTTGAAAGCATGGATAAAAAACATCCCTATCTTTTAAATGGATCCCTTGCAATGCACTCCTTTTTGGTGCCATTCAATCTCTCACGGAACCCTATCTTTGCCGCTAGACTTCATCGATATTCGAAATGAATTTATCATCTCAAATGATAAGGCATGTGATTATTTGTACTCATGTTAAATGAAAATCCATGAACTTTCCCATCACATTCCAAACGATGCTACTGAACCAATTCCAATCCTACCTTATCTCGTCTCCTGAATGACAATCGACCCAACCTCTATTAGACAATCCCTCTAAAAATGATTGTCTTCTTGCACTTAACCACTATTAATTTATCATCACCTAATACCTTCAATCTGGGAGGAACCCCAGGATAGTTATGAAATACTAAACAAAGTCTTAACCTGACATTCATTGTGATTATATGGCCATATCCTAAATCGACTAGAATCGTTGTCACACTCTCTTTCCAGCACTATAACCACCCCACCATTAAAAGGGGGTTTTAGTCAACTACCAATATCAACGATACAAAAATAAGAGTTTTCATAGTGTTTCTCTATTATTTGGTTTATCTTTATGTCATGATTATGATCATTAGTCATTTGGGTGAATAAATTAAATTAGCAATATTTTTTTCATAGAAATTATGATTATTTTCATTGTTTTTAAGTGTTCACACATGTTGACTATGTGTATAGTGGTTCCAATTAGAATCTCACTGAATGATGAGGTGATGCATAAAATTTGGTGACTGTTAGTTAATTAACAAATAAATTTAATTATATGCATGTAAATAATTTGTGTGTCAATATTCTAAACTTTTTAGGAAAATAATTTTGATAGTTTTTTAAATTTAACGGTTCAAAGATTAATTTATAATAATTAGTATGAATAAATTTAAACTATAAATTTAAAAATAAAGAATTTTTTTATTATGTAAATGAATTTAATCATAAAGTGAAATAAAATTTGTTGGAACATTTCTGAAAATTTTAATTTTTTGAATATATTACTCTTAGATTAATGTTTATCTAATATTGTTGTCCCCATATTATAATGATATTTTAAAATGAAAGAATTTGATCACATGTAATCTATTTCATCCCCTCAATCATCATTTTTTTGTATTTAATTTTAATAAATTGTTTGAACAGTGCATGCACAAGCTATATTATTTTTCCTTATTCTGGATCATTGATTCTCAACCCAATATTTATTCATTAATAAATTTTTGTTCCATGGATTCCTTCACAGTTATATTAATTTTCACACATTCTTCATTATTTCTTACTTTGATTGCGTTGAGCGTTTAGTTGTGCCATGAAAAACCCCATCCCACTTATAATTTATAGTGGTGATTGAAAATGATAAGTAGGTAGAGTTTTTGTGGTTCAAATACGGTAATCACCTCCGTGTTCAAAGGATCCCTCATTCTCCCACATATTAAAATTGATTAATATTTCCCATTTTCTTTCATGCATCACTCCTACTCCCATGTATTAAAACCAAAATTTTATTTTCAAAACTTTTATTACCAAGTGTATTTTATTTTTAGTTACCATTATATTATCATATTTCAATATTTTTTATCTTAAAGAAACAAATTTTTTTTTCTATTTTAGTATTTTTAAATGTGATATGATTGGGAAACATTGGTATCTATAATTGTGATTTTGGAAACATGATGTTAAACATTGAATAAATTGAATGTTTTTATTATTATTATCACTTTATGTTATTCCAAAAAGGTAATTATATGATCTAAATTGATTTTAGGATTCTGACTTATATTTTCAACATGATATTTGACAATTTAAATATCATTGAACTAATACACAACCTTTTTATGAGCTTAGATATAACAGATGCCCAATTTGTGAGTGTTTGATAATAAATTTTATAGTTTGTGTGTATCATTTGTAATTTTATTTTATGTAATTATTTTTAAATGGGTGGATATAGGTAATAACATGATATTTTTTTGGGACCTCTCTACTTTTATTGGTTTCATGGCATTTCATGTACCTTTATTTTAAGTATATCTAACTAGATAAGAAATTGTATCATTTCAAAAAAAATTTGGAATTGATTTTATTTGATTTTATTTAATGTGGTTTTTAGGCATCTATTAATTAAAAGTATGAATTTTTAATAAATATTTTTAGTTAATATAAAACAAGTATTGGAACAAAAAGTTATTTTTTTAAATTAATATATTATAATGATTGATGTTTTAATTTCAATAATTTGGTAAGGTTATTTATGATATTTTTATAAAACTTTTGAGTGTTATTTTTTTTAATGATATAAAGTATGTGTGGATGATGATTTTCTTTTGGAATGTGCTTTATAATAGGCTATTTATAATCAATAAATATTTCCGGAAAAATCTATGGAAATTAATTTTTGGTATACTATAACGTTTTCTGTATGTATGCGAGTTACTTTAATAATGTTGAACTCATAATTGGCATATTAATGTGTTTTAAATCTATTATAATTGAAATGTTTGAGTAATTTTCATGTTTCTTTATTTTAAATGTTTTAATTGTTTAATTAATATATATTTATATTTTTATATATATATCTAGTTTTTTTGAATTTATATGTATAGTGATTTCAAAAACTATTAATTTTTAGTATAAAGGAAACTTAAATTGTTTATTAAATGATTCAAGTTATTTAATTTAATTTTTTAAAGAATGTGTTGAAGGTAGTTATTTCTTGAGATAAATTATCCTTTGGATTTCTATAGTGTGGAAAAATAATTACTTTTAAATAATGTCTCCTTTACAAATATTAAACATATTATCATTCTTATATATACATAATTTTTTTAATGAGATATTTGAATGAGTTTTTTAATGTTTATAAATTAAATTTATGGATGAATTTCATTTTTCGAAAGTTATATTATGAATAAAAAGGATTTAAGGAATTTAAAATTAAAAATTTAGTTATTTCAATGGTTGAAAAGTTTTTCTTGTAAATAAATGAATTTATTTATATTTAAAGAAAATAATTTTATTTTTATTTAACCATTTGAGGTGTAAAGCCTTGTTTGAGTGAGTATATATTTATAAAAAAATTCATTTTATGATATTGTAATTTTAAAATCCATTTATTTTAAATAATAAAATTGGGTTGTGATTTATTTGATTATATGGAAATGGTTTTTGTTTTTATTTCATCCATCATTAAAGAGTTACGTTTTGGTAATTATTTATATCATGTATGATGAATCTTTATGTTAAAATTTTATTTAGTTATATAATTTTTATGGAGTTTATTATATTAAATTAGTGACATGATGTTTGAGGGGTAAAATTGGTTCATGTTTCATATTGATTTAAAATTTATAATTAAGTATTGTTGAATGTGTAATTTACTTAAATAGGAATATTGGGTATGTGTTTGATTTACTTTTCTTATAAACTATGAAAATGGAATATTTAGTTGTTGAGTTTCCATGAAATTCAAGACATTTTATAAAGAAAAAATTTATTGAATGTGTAAAAATTATTAAAACATGTTTAAAGAAGTAATCTCACACACCTAATAGGTGAGTTATAGTGTGTAATGTGTATTTGGAATGTTTAATGTTTTAATTATGAAATATGTGCATAAACTCTATATTTATAGTATATGAATGGTCTTTTGGAAAAAAATAAAAGTATTGTTTATGTTATTTATTTTGATTAGGACATGTAGAAAATATTTAAATTATTTATATATATTTGGTATCATTAGGAATGTTTTGAGGGTCACAAATAAAAATTTATAATTTAAAACACACTTATCCTAGAACTATAGTGGAATAGAAGATAGTATAAGAATATTATAAAGTTGATTATAATCTCACTTAACCATACGTGTGGTATATATTTTATTAAAAATTAGAATACCCTTTTGGATATTCCCATGAAGGTTTTAAATATAATATGTGATTGATATCCTATAGTGGTACATGTATTTGTTAGAGGTGGAATCTGAAGGTTAAGGAAGTAAATTATTTGAAATCCATGATAACCAAATTTTTTAGAATGCATATACATGGATGGTATATGAGGTATTTTTATGGAAATTAAATAAATGTTTTGGATATTATAAGATATATAAAATATAATTAATTTTGATTAGTTTTTTTAAATATTGGTTTATTAGTGGTTTATATAAAAACTATATTTATTTATTCTAATAATACATGGTCTAGATTAATATAATGAAAAGGTGGGTAATGTGGAAACCATTTTCATTTTTATAATAAATAACAGTTTCGTCCACTCATTTCATAAAATTAGAATCTTAGTGATCCTATGTCATAATTAAATAATTACATTACCTTTTATGTTCTGAGGAAGGATAATTTTATAGAAATTTAGAAATCCCAGCCATAGCTAATTGTGAATTAAGACAAAGAATTTCAAATGGAATTTTCCAACCAATTTTTTTTACAAAAATATTTATTACCATATTTTTTCGAACACTTCCTCAAATCAAGAACCTATATCTAAATCCACATAATTACCCTAGGTTGTTTCATTTCATGTCACCCTTGTGTAAAACGATAACTTTCCATGAATCATAACTGATAACATTGAAATGTTTGCCTCACCTAATTGTAATTATATATAACATAATTTTTTGATTATAAATATATTTTGTGTATTTATTTATTTTTTTGTAAAAAATTTATATTTTATGAACCTAAAAGGATAAATATGATTAAAAAATGGATGCATGCTAATAATATTACAAAAGAGTATGATGATTGAGTTATATAGATGATTTAGTTTTCAATAGGGCATGTACATAACCCTTTTCAAATATTTTTTTCCCATAATTCGATTGTTGTTATTAAAGATAAACTAGTCCATATGAGTTGGAAAAACATTCCATTTATCCTGGAATATATCAGAGCTATAAATTTTGAACTATACATAGGAAAAAAAATTAAAATTCAAACCAATTGTAATGATACATCATTTTATAAATCAGATGATCTGAATAACAATGTAAATGATAATAGAGATCATAGGGATGAAATAAAAATGAAAATGGAATATGGAATTCGTGATTGTAAAAATTTTTATGGGAAGTTAAATATATGTTCTCAGAGACCATTGTATATATTTTTTCAACTAAATACACTTTATTGCAGCTAAAATGAGGTTATATAATTTGAAATCTTGTAGACAATGGAGTGACACCAGCTTTAGAGAACTACATATTCTTATGAATGATATGATTATAGAAGAATATTATCTTCCTTATAAAACTTATGACACTAAATGATTGTTGTGTTCAGTGGGAATGATCTCTAAAGAAAATAAATTCATTTCAAAATGAATTTATATTATTTTATGAGGACCATGAATCAGTCATAAAATTTCTAAATTGAGGAATGAATCGATATGAGAAAAATAAATCAACTCCTTCGAAAGCGATATTGTACTTCCCTATAATTCCAAGGTTTAAAAGAATATATGTTTGTTAGGAATCCTTGACACAATCAAATATAAGTATCTTGAATATAATATCCTTAGTGGAAGAATATATAATTATATTGAATTTTTAAATGAGATGAGATAATTTTATCTTGAATTATAGATATTTATATATATAGAGAATATATCCCTTTTATATATAGAGTATTACTCATAGTATATGGACAATTATGTGAGTAAATTATAATTTTTTTTCCATAGTTATGAATGGACAAAAAATACATTTGGTTGTGTCTTCATATATTTTGAACCAAACAACCCAATAATGATATTTATGTCTATTTTGATCCATTTATTGAAGACATTAAATTGAGGTGGGATATAAGTGTTATAATGTATGATGCTAATAAAAGTGAAGTATTCACATTGAGTTCCATGTTGTATGGAATCATAAATTACTTTTCTACATATGGATTTTTTGGAAATAACTTTAAAGGATTATTGGGGTGTCCCATGTTTGAAGAATGCACACACTCAGTTTGGTTGAAACATTCCTCAAAAACTATATTTAGGGAATCATGATTATTTACCTTAATGACATAAATACCAATCCGAGGTGAAAATAATTGATTGGAATACAAAACAAGGTATAACACCATCTCCAATCATGGTTGATCAAATGTTCGATAATTTAAAATATATTAACACTATATTCAATAATCTATTTTTGAAATAATGAATTGAAATCAAGTTGGAAAGAGAGATATATTTTCTTTGAATTACCATACTATATTTTTGTGTGTGTAATTTGTTTTTGATGCCATGCATGTAGAAAAAAATTTATTCCATTGTTTTATTGGAATTTTACAAAAAAAATTTAAAAAGTGTCATGAAGGCTAGGTTGGACATGATTGAAATGCTGATAAGCGAAGAGTTTTCCCTAGTGAATAGTAAAAGTTAGACTATTGATCCTTTAAAAACTTACACTATATCAAGAGAAACAAATGAGAAATTTCATTTTCCTTAATGGTGTATATTTTTTAGAGGTGTATTCATAAAATGTTAATAATGCAGTGTTAATTACTAATTTGATGTGATAGTGATTAAAACAATAGGGCTACAATGTTTTGATTCAATATTTGATGTTTGTAGCATTAAATTAAATTCTACCTAAAAAAGTACAGCTTATATTAATAAGAATTTTCATCTTTTTAAAAGCTATATGTATTAATGTTTTAGACCCAACAAAGTTTCCATTCATAAATTACGAGGCTACAGTAATATTATCTTAATTAGATTATCTCCATTATTCATTGATATTATGATCCACATGATGGTTCACTTAGTTGGAGAGGTTCAGATCTGTGGTATTATCCATTACATAAGGATTTACAACATATAATGGTATATTAAGCTTTTTAAAGGTGTTTTCCATGACTCAACCTTAGACATATGTTTTTATTGAAGAAAGATATATTTTGGATTTAGTTGTTGAATTATATATAAATTTTCTATTAGATATTGGTAGAATTATTCTCCCAAAGTCTCATGATAGATGAAACCTTGTGGGTGAAGGGATTTCAAGAAGTTTATTTTAATAATTACCATCATAAAATGGGGACAAGATCAACTTTTTATTTTACATAATAGTGAGGATATTAAACCACACATTGAAGCCCTTAAAGAAATTCTTAGGCATATAAATCGATCAAGGGATGGAGGAGGGATATAAAATAGACATCATTAATAGTTTATAAAATGATCATGAGATCATATGTATTAATATTTACCCAAAATATTAATTTCAATTGGTCAACAACATCGATGGAAAGATAGGGGACCATATAAAAATGTTAAATCTTACACTAGTTCTGTAATTAATGGTTATATGTTCTATACAAAAAACATGATAATCATAGTAAGATGAAAATAAGTTCAGTTATGATTATAGAAGAAGTAATGAACATATCTAGTTTAAAAGATAGAAATCCAATTTATTCTAATATGTCATATTTTAGCATTATCAAATATATATGATTTTGATTATAAAACATTTCTTGGTTAAATTTTCTAATTAAAATTGTTTGAAAATATAAGAGTACTAAAAGTCAATGGAATTGGCTTCATAAAAGATAATTTCAGTATGTATGGGGAAAATGATGATAATTTCATAAAGGAATCACAAGAATTTTAGGCTTTTTATGTCTCATATCTAACAAAAACAAATAAGGCAATTTTATTACTAGATACTATAAGAACAACATGGTAAGATATAAATTACATAAAAGATGCCCCTTTCTTTGGGAGATTAGAATAATTTCTTGGTGTTACCATTGTCAACAATGTATTTTTCTTATATGGGATTATAAAGTGTGGATTTTGATTCTTTAAAATGGAGCCACATCCATTCAACCATTAAATAATAGAAACAGAGTTCAATGAGAAGTTCAATGTGTTTTTAAATATATTATGTTTTTCTTCATAATTTTATTTGTTTTCAATTATATTAGCATAATATAAATTAAATGTTTGACTAATCCTGCATACGATGACTTCTACATATGAGGACATTACTAATTTAGGGTAATAACATGCAATAGATTCTCAAATTATATTATTATTAAAGGATCATGAAATTTTGATGAAAAAACAAGAACAACATAGAATTTGTATGTTGACTTATATTATAATGGGAATATGCATGGGATAAAAAATTTGTGGATAGACGGAATTAACATGTCAAAATTGTTGATTCAAATAAGTTAATGTTCATTAGGTATGTTGGGGTCACTACAAGAATGAATGTTCAAATTGATATTTATTTTTTGGCACCATGTCCATTCTGCAATAATGGCACCTCTCTGGGAATATATATAGGTAATGTTATGATATAATTTATCAATTTTATAGAAACATTATATAAAAAACATTGATTTAATTTTCATTATCCCTTGTTGAGTTTTTTTTATTTTAAATTATTTCCCTAATAAATACATCTTAATGGCCAGTGGATAAGACTGTAGAGGATTCTAGACTTTTCAAAGCAAGTTTCATCTTTGGCGTGATGAGGGGAAAGTAAGTCCCCACCAACCAGTTACTTATGAAAACATTATAAATTAGGTAACAAGGAAGGATTTCATTAATAATTGTGATGATAAATCATTTCAATTTCATTATAGTCGATAATATATTATATGACATTATTTACGCTACCCAAATTTTATTAAATGTAATTTATTTTTGAAAAAAATGAATATTGAAAACAAATAACATGCATAAAAACAAATGTACCCTTTCACTAGAAATGAGAATTGTATGTATTATAAATCAACAATAATTTTTTTTTGTCTTATGAAACAAAATATTTTCATTTGTTTATATGTGGATTTATGAATCAAAATCAGAATCCACATCCATCCTACAATATGATGTACGGTTGGAGGCCTGTGTAAATAAAGATTGTAAACTAGTTGATGAAAACACAAAATTAGTATGGGAAACATGTGTATGTATGACTTAATAGTAATTTCTTATTATTTATAAAAGTATTACATAAAAGTAACAAATTATGATCATATTATTTTCATATGGTTTTGAAAAAGGAATCGATAGTAACCATACAATAAGAAAAAATAAATTTAGTAGTATTTGAGAGGACAAAATAGTCTGGTCTTCTTAGAGTTATATATATTAAATTATGTCATAAAATATATTTTGACAACACTAAACCGTAAGAACATACATATCACATGATTAATGGATTATATGTGAAAATAGATTATTTTCATGGTATTATTGCTCTGTAATGTTTGGATGACCAATAAATATGAAAGGATCAAAGAGAACTAGAAGTGGAACCAAGATCATCACATGAACAAAAAAATGATTCAACTAGATTTGAGGATAGTAATTCCACTCAACCTCATACCTTACCTAAGGTAATTAATTTTTTCATTAATTTTTTTCATAATAGGGAATAAAAAAACCTTCAATAATTATATATTACTAAAATTATGTATGGTGTATTTTTATGCTATTTTTATCTATAAACGCCCATAAACCACCTTTTAAAAAGAATTATGGTGTTTAATATCTTAGGATACATGATACACTATAAAGAACACCCAAAATATTACATGAGTTTGGGGATAGAAGTATCTCAATAGATGAGTTTCATGTTTTTTATTCCTCATGATAGTATAGATATTTTAATGGTCAATGATGATATTGGAAATTTCATGGCATGGCCATATAATCTATTAAAGTTAAATGAGGTATTTTATTAAAAAAATCAAATGAAGAACATGTAACAGTAGATGAAAAAAGCTCTAAGTGAGCTATGATATTACATATTGATAAAATTTCAAGGAAAAAAATTATATATCAACGATATTCTAAGGAATCATCCAAGAAAACAAAAAAATTAGAGGAATACCATCTCTCTCCCAATTCCATTGAAACATATATTATCATTATAACTTCATATAGACTCCACATTAAAATATAGAGATATTTCCTACATTCAATATAATTAAGAAATATTTGAAATTTCCATTATAGAGATTGTTGGTATTGAGATTAAATATAATTAACATGAATTTTTATTCATTGACATTATATCCTATAATTTTCATATTCACTATATTACACAAATACATTCATTAGTATTTTAATAGTTTAGTACATTTGGAAACATGGAAGACAATATTATTAATTGATGAAATATCTTAACTGAATCGAAACAAGATCTACCCCTATAGTACTCTAATTTGAAACATTTTTTTGTATCATGGGGATGGAAACATTAGATTAAGTGATAATAGATTCTTAATAAGGGTAAACAAGAGAGATGTAACAACCCGAATCTGGAGCCACAAAACTGGTTCCCCGTACCCGGTTCACCACATGACCTCAAGCGCGTTTCCCTAAACGGAAAAGGCTGCCGACTAGCAGCGAGGGCCTTGGTGAGTCAGTGGGGAAACTATACCCTCATTTGGTAAAGTATGCAGTGGATGAATAAGCATAAACAATAGTGGAAGAAGTATAGCATGCAACAACTGAACTGAAAGTAAAAGCAATGTCTAATATAATAATGATACAGAATGGTACATATATCTAAGGAATTTAGTAAGTAAAACAACGTGTTGAAATACAACTAAAACCAAATTACTAAATATAAACAGAAACTCCAGCAGCGTAGAGGGATAAGGCCCAGTCCCACACTCTTCGACTCTGACTAGAAATCAAGTACCTGAGGTAGAAGGTCCCTACCTATACCTACAACCATATAATCTGTTTGGGCTGAAAAGATAGACCCAAAAAGGGTGTGAGACTAATCCTAGTTGGCAACCACCACAAGATTTGTGCCCTACTGTCAGTGAGTGATATAGAAAAAGTAAAGGTAAATAAATGCAGTAAACAATTCTACCAATCACCATTCACATCCATTTAATTACACAACCAGGAAAAACCAACAATGTTTTCTATTCCATGATAAGCAAGTAGCACAGCAGGTATCTAAAAAAACTACCTAAACACAAGCAGTACAAAACCCAAGATTGTTCTTTGGCTTGGTGGACTCATCACAAAAAACAATCAAATATTTACACAGACTCTCTGGGTGGCTTAACTTGCAGACCCCTATAGTCCATTAATCAAACAAGTCACAAACACTCTGGGAAGCTCTTACGTCAATTCCCCTATGGTCTTGCAACGATAGCTACAGACTCTCTGAGGAAGAACTTACGTCTAATTACTCTTGTGGTCTCGATGAGTGGGTAACTAATAACACTCTTGGGAAGCACAAAGTCATATTCTCATAGGTCCTACATACGAAACTAAAACCAACAGACCCTCTAGGGAATCACTTAGTTGTCTATTCCCTCTTTGATCTCCCACACCAGGTTCTCATTGCCCTGAGCAGTCTAGTCGTGCGTAATCAACTGTTAGCAACCCTAAGTAAGTTAAAAAACTACTTGGATAATAGCTACCATACTTCAAAAACATTCCAATAGCAGGCAACACATGCAATCAGTGATAACAAGCAACTTACAATTGCAATAGGGTTGCCTCACAGAAACAGTGCCAAACTGTGATAATAGTCGAATGAGAGAGGTAAACACCCATGGAGTGATACTCAAACATGCAACCAAGCATAAATTAGCAGCAATTCATCATAAGATAACAAGAAATCTAGGTCAGACAAACAATAGGATTAAAATCCTAAACACGGGATACCCAATACATGGGTATCCGGCACTTTTGCACACCAAAATTAAAAGAACATCAACGTAGGAAAACAAACCACCTATCTAGATCCTCGGAGATCAATATACTTGAACCTCAGTCTGCAAAACATCCTAGAATGGATTAGATCTGCAAAAACGTCTAAAACATTCAACCTCAGAAAACTTACACGAGAGGAAGAATCAGGAATCGAGGCTAAAGAAGAACCAAGAACTCACCATTGTGATTCTTCTGTAACTGACAGAGTTTGATTCGAACAACTAATGAAGAATCAGTGGCTCATAGAAGATTTGGCCTTCTTAGATGTTCTATACAGGATTAGGCAGAGATGAAGATGTTTACGGTGATTAGGCGCGACCCCGGGTCGATTAATGAAATAAAAAAAGTACACGGTGTGTACTCCTAAATCACACGCTGTGTAGTGGGTTTTTCTGTACTCCTCCAAAATCGGCCTCCATGTCACCCCTACACACCATGTGTGTGGCCTGGTCTCAGCCAACACACGACTTTGAGTGGACGAGGAGTACACGGCATGTACTCAAAAAGTACACGGTGTGTACTCTGAAAATTTCCAGATTCTCCATTTTTCCTTAAAAAGCCTGTAAAAGAGATCCATACATGAAACCGAAGCTCCGGGTTCTTACAAACATCCCCACATAAATAAATTCAACCCCAAATTTCCCTAGAATGGCGTAGAAGAAGAAACCTCAAACATCTCTGGCCACTGTGATCGCATATCAGTCTCCCTCTCCCAAGTCTCATCCTGTATACGGTCGTGCTGCCATAGCACCCATACCAGAGGAACAGACCGGCCACGAAGTACTTTTTCACTATGATCAACGATCCTGATAGGGTACTCCACGAAAGATGCATCCTTCTCCAACTCAACCTCCTCAGGTTGAAAAACATGAGACGTGTCTGAGAAATACCGTCAAAGCTGAGAAATATGAAAGACGTCGTTCATAGCCTGGTACCTATGATGTAACTGCAACCTGTAAGCAACCAGCCCGACTCTCTCTAGAACCTCAAACGGCCCGATGTATCTAGGTGAAGGATTATCCTGTCTTCGAATCCTCTTATGTCCCAACCCCGGTGCGACACGTAGGAAAACCCGATCCCCAACCTCGAACTCCAGAGGTCATCCCCGCTGATCAGCATAAGACTTCTACCGAGACTGTGTTGTCGCCATCCACTTCTGAATCAACTCTATCTGTTCTGAGGTCTCCAGAACAAGATGAGGTCCCAACAAAGCTGCTTCTCCTACCTCTATCTAGCATAAAGGTGATCAACATGGCCTACTATACAATGCCTCATAAGGTGCCTTCTGAATATTTTCCTGGAAACTGTTGTTGTAGGAGAACTCCACCAGAGGAATATGCTTCTCCCAAGAACTGCCAATGTCTAGGATGAATGCTCGTAGGAAATCCTCAAGAAACTGGATTGTATGCTCAGACTGGCCATCATTCTGGGGATGGTATGTTGTACTCAAAAGTACCTGTGTACCCAACGCCCTCTGTAGCCCCTGCCAGAATTGCGAATTAAAACACGCATCCCTGTCTATAACAATGGAGTGTGGAACTCCATGCAGACGTACAATCTCTCAGATGTACAACCATCCCATCTCATCAACATTGAAGGTCTCCTTGATGGGAAAGAAGTGTGGAACCTTCATGAGCCTGTCCACTACAACCCAAAACACAACATTTCCTCAAGGCAATCTTGGTAAAACTGTCACGAAGTCCATCACGAGATCATTACATTTCCACTCAGGAATGGCAAACATCTACAAAAGCCCTATTGGCCGTTGATGCTATGACTTCACCTGTTGAAAAGAGGAACACCACATAAAAAAACCATCCACATCCTTCTTCATACCTGGCCACCAATACTGACGATACAATCTTGGTATATTTTGGGGACACCAGGATGAACTGCCTAATCTGAAGCATGAAACTCCCACATCAACTACTCACGTTTGTCCACTGAAACCCATACGCGGCCATGAAAATGTAGCACCTCTTCATCACCCACTGTCCGCCCTAGAGTAGGGTCTCCATCTGACACACCCTCCCATAGGACTAGGCCTTCATGGTCTGATAGCTTCCTCATTTGAACTTGATCAAAAAGGGTAGAGGTGACAGCTACAGAAGAAAGAACTGTCTGACCCTGTCTGTCATGCACCTCCAAATGCATCTCAGAGAACAGATCCATGAGCTGCCACTCACTGCTGGCCTCCTGAACTGCCTACAGCTGATTCCTCCTGCTCAGTGCGTCTACCACATCATTGCCTTTCCCAGGTGTATAAGAAAGATTGAAGTTGAAAGATTGTAGGTACTCAACCCCCTCTGCTATCTCAGATTCAAGTCACGCATCGTAAGGATGTACTTGAGGCTCTTTTAGTCAGTATATACCACGAAATTCTCTCCCATGAGATAGTGGCTCCATCAACGCAAAGCATGAACAATAGCAGCCAACTCCAGGTCGTGCGTAGGATAGTTCTTCTCATGTGGCCTCAACTTCCGGGATCCGTACGCGACAACACGATCTTCCTGCATAATCACTGCTCCAATCCTGATGCTAGATGCATCACAAGAAACTGTATAACTCTTTCCCGGCTCTGGTAGAACTAGAATCGGTGCTGAAGTCAATCTCCCCTTCAGCACCTGGAAGGATGAGTCACAGGCTTCTGACCAAACAAACTTCACCCCTTCTTAGTCAAGCCCTTCAACGGCGCTGCTAAGCATTAGAAGTCCTGTATAAACCGCCTGTAGTAACCAGCCATCCCCAATAATCTCTGTACCTCGAAGACATTCTTCGGCTACTCCCAGGTAACTAATTCTCTCACCTTCTCTGGGTCTACTGATACTCCTGTCTCTGAGATGACATGACCCAGGAAGTGAATATCATCCATCCAAAAGTGGCACTTTGAGAGTTTAGCATAAAGTCGATGCTCCCTCAGTGTACTCAAAACGATCTCATGATGGGTTGCATGGTTGTGTCGAGTCTGAGAGTACACCAAGATATTGTCCATGAAGACCACAACAAAGGAATCCACGTATGGATGGAACACTTGGTTCATCAGTGCCATGAAAACTGCTGGCACGTTCATAAGGCCGAACGGCATAACCGTATAATCGTAGAGGCCATACCTACTTCTGAAGACTGTCAGAGGTATATCTGAAGTCCTAAGATGCAGTTGATGATAACAGGACCTGAAGTCGGTCTTCGAGAACACCCGAGCTCCTCTAAGATGATCTAAGAGAACATCAATCCTCGGCAAGGGATATCGATTCTTGACCGTCAACTGGTTCAACTTTTGATAATCCACACAAAGCCTAAGGGTACCATCTGCCTTCTTCGCGAACAAGACAGGCAAACCCCAAGGAGAAGTACTGGGTCAGATGAAACCCTTTGTCTGCAACTCTTCCAACTACTTCTTGAGCTCCTGCATCTCAGGTGTAGCCATCCGATAAGGAGGAATGGACAACGGTGCACCTCCTGGCACGTGCTAAATCAAGAAGTCTACCTCATGCTCCGGAGGAAAACCTGAAAATTCTTCTAGAAAGACATCTAGAAAGCGATCAACCACTAGAGGAAAATCTAACTGTGAAGTCCCTTGATTATCCAGATAAAGACTAGAAATATGGGCCATAACTCCTTCTATCCCATGATGTTCGAGTCTGGCTCGACTCACCTGAACATCCCACTCGCCCTTATGAAGGAAAGATTCACCCTTTGGTGATATAAAACTCACCCTATGGCGATAGCAATCGAAGACTCCCTGGAAGGGAACCAACCAGTCCATACCGAGAATGACATCATAGCCCATCATCTCCAGGACATAGAGGTCCCATAGGAAACGATACCCTGCAACCTCGAGAGGGAACTCCTTACACTGACGTACGTTATATGTCCTCGTTCCCAAGGGTGTGTTGAGAGTCAACATGTCTGCAGAAGAAAAGACACAAAGCTCCAAACATTCCATGAAAAAAAAACAGAGATAAAGCTATGTGAAGCACTAGTATCGATAAGGGATGAAGATAAAACTAAGGCTACTAAGATCGTACCTCGAATTGTGGAAGGTCCAGGATCCTACTCCCGATAGATCTTCTCTATTGTAAACGTCTAGCCAGTACTGTGGCCCTGTGTAGCAGCCTAATATCCCTGAGCTGATCCCCCTTGAGCCTGACTACCACATCCATGACCTCTACCTTGGTCGGCGTGACCCGAATAACTCCAGCCCCCAGTCTACTGCGGGACTGGTAATCCTTCTCCCGAACGAGGGGTAGAAACAGATCCTCCTTCACTAGCCGCTGGAAGAAGAACCCTGTAAAAATGCCGCAGATGACCCATCTTGCCGCAAGATCGGCACTCCAATGGATATCTCAGGCACTAAGGCTTCTTATTACCGCTTTTTCCGCACTGATAGCACACCACCGGGTTTCCAGAAGGAAGATCCAGTCTACTAGAAGATATACCCCACTTCCTCGAGTCACCTCAAGTAGACTCTCAGTGGTGCTTCCAACTGTCAGTATGAAATGAATCAGCCTTGGATGTTGAACCGCCCTGGTCAACAGCTCCAGTCTCCCTCAAATTTCATTCGGTTATTAGCACCTGGTTGACTATCAGAGTAATAGAAGTCAACTAGAAAATGTTCACCTGAGATCTGATCTCTGGTTTGAGGCCTTCCTCAGTCATCCTTGCCAAAAACAGCTCATCATTTCCCAGAACGGGAGCGAAATGCTGTATCTCAGTGAAGCGGGAGGAATAATCCATAACCAAAAGAGTAACTTGCTGCAGGTTCATGAACTCCCTGGCCCTGTAGGCCCTCAGCGTCGCTGGATTGAAGTAGTCATAGAACATACGCTGGAATTCGTCCCAAGCCATAGTCCGCTGGCACCCTACATGTTAGACTACATCCCACCATCTCTTGGTATAATCTCGCAACATATAAGTCACGAGCTTCAACCTTCTATCTGGGGGTGTCTCCAGATGCTCAAAGATGGAAAGCATGGATTCTAGTCATGACTCTACATCCTAAGGTCCTCCATCCCCTGTGAAAGTGGGAGGATGCTGCTGCTGGAAGACTCACGTCAGCTCTTCCATAGACGGGGCAGGATGCTGAGCTCCTTGGATGGTCTGCATGAACCTCATGAAACCCTCTCTGAGCTGAGCATCCGCACCAGGGTCCGGAATCACTTCAGGTTCCATGTCCAGAACGATCGGCGGAACTACATGTATCCCCTTATCTTCCATATCAGGTGTATGGTCACTGCCTGGTTCCTGGCATGTGACGGGAGGACGTCTTGCTGCCACAACCCTGAAAGATCAAAATCACCCCTCTAATTTAGGATCAAAAAGGACATAAAACACAAGAGTACAAAGCAGGAACAGGAGAGAGAACACTTAAATTTTCAAAACAAGACTACACGGCATGTATTTAAGATACACGGTGTGTTTGTTAAAACCATTTACTTGGCATGCAATTCTACCACCATTGGTCTTGTAACATTCTAGACTACACGACGTGTTGTCCCAAAAGACGGTGTGTACTTGAACTCCACTCACTTTCCCAAGTCTCTTTGCACGGCTAACCTACACGGTCCTCCTAATTCTAAACGACACGGAGTGTGCACTAAGGACATGGCGTGTACAAGACAGGTTTCAGCGGCCCGTGTAGCAGGTTACAAGGCCGAATACACTGCTGACCTCTTCACGGCGTGTTCCGAACAAACACAGTGTGTTTAAGGATAGATCACACTGACTCGTGTTGTTCGTGACACGGCCGGGTACCTAGGAGAAAACTACACAGCTTGCTCTTATAACACACGGTGTGTACTAGATAGGCTCGGCGACCCGTGTAGCAGGTTACACGGCCGGCTACGCGGCTGACCCCTACAAGGTTGACCCCTACAAGGCGTCTTCTGAAAAAACACGGCATGTATAAGGATGGATAACACTGACTTGTGTTGTTCGTGACACGGTCGGGTACCCAGAAGAAACCTACACGGCATGTTCTTATAACACACGGCGTGTACTACACGAGTTTCCCCGACCCGTGTTGTTAGCGACACAGCCGGGTACACGGCTGACAACCACACGACATGTACTTAAGGTAGACGGCGTGTCCTCAAAGATTCTCCGACACCCTATGTTTTTGTTCACATAGATAACAACATGGTTTAAAAACTACACAACGTGTATGAATAATATAGACGCCGTGTATTCTGGGTTTTTCCAGGTAATAGCTCTGAAACTGCTCTGAATGCCAGAAACACTGAAAAACAACCAGCTATGTGCCAAATTCCGATCCGTGGGGGGCCATACTCCCCACGAATCAAAGCTAGGAATCATAACAATGCAGACAATAAGTAAACTGCATAACAAACAATGATCCGCCAAATTCCAATCCTCGAGGGCCCATAACACCTCCAAGACCAGAGCTTGGCGCCCATGCTAAACAGGTTGTAAAGGAAGTAATACTCTTTCAGCGCAACAAGTATTTCTATCAAAGAAACTACCACAATGGCATGTATAATCTATCTCAGTATCTATCACAACATCATGCAATTATAATGTACCCTAGATGGCATGGTATAATGCATGAAAAGTGACTTCCTACCCAATGCCTATATGATGAATGAGATGGAACACCCTCATATCATCAGGTTGCAACCAAATAGAACCATAATCATATAAACGATATCAACACAAAACATGTCCATCACCCAACGGTGAAATATAATAAATTGTAACACTTGAAGAAACTGAAAATTGAAATTATGAGGTAATATAGCTTTTCCCTGTACACGGGTTAATTACTCCCGGGCACAGTTAAGTACTAACTACCCATTTCTTCCTATCCCTGGATATTGTTGCAAAACAGTAAGCAATATTAAAGAAAGAAAACTCCTCTAATACCACTTTGTAATGACATGAATCCACATCCACAAAACTGGTACCCCGTACCCTGTTCACCACATGACCTCAAGAGCGTTTCCCCAAATGCCAGAGGCTGCCGACTAGTAGCGAAGGCCTTGGTGAGTCAGTGGGGAAACTATGCCCTCATTTTGTAAAGTATACAGCAGAAGAATACATATAAACAATATCGGAAGAAGCAAATACCATGCAACAACTGAACTGAAAGTAAAAGCAATGTCTGATATAATAACGATGCAGAATGGTACATGTATCTAAAGAAAGTAGTAAGAAAAAAAATGTGCTCAAATACAACTGAAACCAAAGTACTAAATGTAAACAGCAACTCCAGCAGCATTGCGGGCCAAGGCCCTGTCCCACGCTCTCCAGTTCCAACTAGCAATCAAGAACCCGAGGTAGAACGGCCACAATCCCTACCTATACCTGCAGCCATATAATATGTTTGGGCCAAAAAGAATGACCCAAATAGGGTGTGAGACTAATCCCAGTAGGAAACCACCACAAGATTTGTGCCCTACTGTCAGTGAGTGATATAGAAAAAGTGAAGGTAAATAAATGCAATAAACAATTCTACCAATCACCATTAAAATTCATTTAATTACACAACCAGGATAAACCAACAAAGTTATCTATTCCATGATAAGAAAGTAACATAGCAGGTATATAAAAAGACTACCTAAACACAAGCAGTACAAACCCCAAGCTTGTCCTTTGGCTCGGTGGACTGGTCACAACCAACCATCAAAAATTCACACAGACTCTCTGGGTGGTTTAACTAGAAGACCCCTATATTCCAGTAATCAAACAAGGCACAGACACTCTGGGAAGCTCTTACGTCAATTCCCATATGGTCTTGCAACGATAGCTACAGACTCTCTGAGGAATCACTTACGTATAATTCCTCATGTGGTATCGATGAGTGGGTAACTAAGAAAACTCTTGGGAAGCACAAAGTCCGATTCACCTAGGTCATGCGTACGAAACTAAAAACAACAGACCCTATAGGGAAGCACTTAGTTGTTTATTCCCTCTTTGATCTCCCGCACCAGGTTCTCACAGCCTTGAGCAGTCCAGTCGGGCGTAATATTCTATTTGGAGCCCTAAGTTAGTTAAAAAACTACTTGGATAATAGATACCATATATTAAAAACATTCCAATAGTAGGAAACGCATGTAATTAGTGATAACAATCAACTAACAATTGCAATAGTGTTGCCTCACGACAACGGTTCCAAACGGCGATAACAACCGAACGGGAGAGGTAAACACCCATGGGGTGATCCTAAAACATGAAACCAATCATAAATTAGCAGCAATTCATCATAAGCTAATAAGAAATCTAGGGAAGACAAATAGTAGTATCAAAATCCTAATCCTGGGATACCCGATACATGGGTATCCGACACTTTTCCAACCAAAACTCAAAGAACTTCAACGTAGGGCAACAAACCACCTACCTCGATCCTCGGAGATTGATATACTTGAACCTCGGCCCACAAAACTACTTAGAATGGAGTATATCTTTAAAAACTTCTAAAAAGTTCTACCTCAAGTAACTTACACAAGAGGAAGAATCAGGAAACGAGGCTAAAGAAGAACCAATAACTCACCGCTGCGATTCTTCTGTAACCGACGAAGATTGATTTGGACAACCAGTGACGGATTGGTGGCTCAGAGAAAAATCGGCCTTCTTGGACGTTTTGGACGGGATTAGGTGCAGAAGAAGATGTTTATAGTGATTAGGCGTGACCCCGGGTCGATTAATGAAATAGAAAAAGTACACGGCGTGTACTCTTAAAGCACACGGCGTTTAGTGGGTTTTTCCATAGTCTTCCAAAAATGGCCTCCACATCACCCCTACACACCATGTGTGTGGCCCGGTCTCAGCCAAAACACGGCTTCAAGTGGACGAGGAGTACACGACGTGTACTCAAAAATCACACAACATGTACTCTGAAAATTTCCAGATTCTCCATTTTTCCTTAAAAATCCCGTAAAAGAGATCTGTACCTGAAACCGAAGCTCCGGGTTCATAAAAGAGATATGTATGAATAACCTAAAAATAATGGTATTAGATCATGTTAATAAAACATTATAACCAAAATTTGAAAATAAAAGACCATAATCTTAAGTCATGGAATAAATATTGGCAGTTCATAAGATTTTAATCATAAGGGAGTCAAGGTAAATGATTTGTGAGTGCATAATATTGGAATTATACATGACATTTTTTCATACACATTTAAATATACAATAATTTCCTTAATAGTCATGTCTCATCTCTAAAAAACATCCTACAACACTATGGGAAGCTAAACCTCCTTTTTAGGATATACCACTATCCCTAATGGCAACCATTTACTCATACTGGAATGGGTTCACTCCTCAAACTATCATAGTATTCAAGGTTCACCCCCAAGACCATAATTGGGGACATAGTCCCTTACTGAACTAGGTTCACTCCCTATTCTAGTCCTATCCAAATAATAATATATAAATCATTACCCATTACATTATATGGACATATAGGTCCTACTTATCTTTAGTAAAAATATAACCACATCCCTTGGTTATATCATAATCACTGTTACATAATGAAAATCCTATATATATGTTCCACAAGATCATAAAAAATTAATTATATCATAACCCATGAAATGAAATTGATTACATACAAATTTCATCATATCATAACACATGGAAAATAGACCCATTTCATAGTCATTTCTTCATTTCAAAAAAAATAATGAATGGAAAATTAGCAAGTTTAGTATGATTTTTATCAATGTATAACCCATTTTGGATAATTGAGTTTTATAAATATTACACCATCCTAAAAATAAACCATATAGGGAAAAAATTAGATTTATATACTTTCATCATATCCCCAATAAATCATAAGTAACATTAATAAATTTCATCATAGATGTAAAATGATATTGAATGATCAAATAGAATATTTCTTGATGAAGTTAGATTTTTTTTTAAATACACTCTTAAAAACGAAATATTTTAAAAATCATTTAGCTAATAAAAAAAGTATTAAAATTCAGTTACAATATTACTTGATGAAAATATGATATATGATTTTAAAACAAAATCTTAAATAAAAAATGTTTCTAAAATCCTTTTAATTATAATTTAATATTTACGGGAAATATTTTTTCCAGACATTGAAATATTATGTTCATGTCATGCATGTTAAAGGGATGATTCCTTTCATATTTTCATTATGAGTATTGTTTAGTAAATGACATGATGATGACATTCAAAATAAAATTGAAAAAATTTCAAATAGGGGTAAAAATTTATTTTATAGTCATAGGTGATTAATAAAACATTTTTGAAAACATTAGTTAGAAAACATGTTTTTGGAAGAGAATGAATTTATAAATGAAGAAAAAAAGTCATTTTTTATTACTAATATTTTCTCATTTTTTTTAATTGTTTAAGATATGAAAATGGTAATATTACTTGAAAATATAATAAATAACCATAGGAGAATAAAACCCCTAATTTAATGTAGATAGAGATCATAATATTTTATCGTCAGAAATATGATCACAAATAATATTTGATAAACTGTTCGATTATATTAGAAAATCATTACCACTTTGGTAACTTTGAATTGTTAGACCCATGATGGAATAACAAAAAATTAATGTAAAAATTTAGTTAGGATAAATAAATAAATTATATTTATTTAAAATGGATTGTATATACACATTGTGAAATAATATAGGTTTATAACATAATGAATGCCTTAAAGATGGGAAATTGATACATTAATTCCTTACTGCTTTGGTAATATTTTGAATTATAATAAGAGAGTATCAAATTAATTCAAATCAAACATTAAATATCCTGAAAATAATGGGATTCTGGATATAACCTACCAAAGTCTTTGTATATACACCATGAAAAAGAAATAAGTGGCCAATTTTCATGTCACCCAGAAACAAAAGAGAGACTAGACTTCCATTACCTAAAGTCTTGATTTTTATTGTTCTCATTATATTCTCTTTTATACTAAATATAAGTTTATCATAATTCTATTATATTACCATGTTCAAATATTTCATATCATATATTATTTTATTATGACATTTTATTAACTTTTTATTAACATTTCCTTGTAAAAGTCATGTTTTGGGAAAAAATAGCCTTGTCTTTCATGTATGTTGTTACTTATTATTTTTATTCCTCTTAATTTCTTTTATGTAAAATAATATAAAAAAGTTATAAATTATATAAATATAATATATAATCAATATATATTTTTTATATTATTTCCAAATATTTAGTGATAAAAAATAGAATACATTGTTCATGGTGACTGTAGGTCATACGTACGCATGATCGTTGCTTCCATTTTCTAGATATTTTCAATGAAATGGAATTACATGATATATATATATATATTATAATTATATAATATTATTTTTCATATATATCAAATATTTTTATTTAACCCATCCTTGATACATTACATGCAAATCAGGAATGAATCACATTGCTTCATGATGTTGTAGTCCACCTTACACATAAGAGAAATTATCTTATTCCCAAAAATAGCGAGTATAAAGTTATGTTTTATATAATTAGTCCCATAATATAATAATATCATAAATATCTTATATAAACAATAAATAAATCATTATATCGTTCTTTAATATGTGATAATGGATAAATTAATGACATCAGTTTAAGAGGCAGTTTGTCATTGTACACACAAATGATGATTTTATAACCCATATATGGAATTAAAGAAGGTTGTAGGTCATGAAAATAACTTAAAAATATTTATTTATATTTCACATACATAATTTATTACACCATCATGGTATAATTATAATTTGATAATGTGGAGTAAGAAATAAAACAAAAATGCTTGCTGATGAATGTTTTCTCCCCTTTAGGTATCCTCCTTGGGTTTTCATCGAAATACTTTCTAGGATGGATGCATATAAAAAATGAAATATATTATGAGAAGAGGTAATTTTGGAATTTACTTAGGTTGGTATTGCATGAAAAAATGGGGCTTGAATGTGTTAATAAGAGAGTAGATGAGGTTTCCTTTCATAACTGAGGTGAGTGGCACACTTACAATTTTTTGGATAATTGAAATATAGAAATGTTTTTTTCATGTAAAATGGAAAGAATAGTGGACCATTCTAGAGAATTATGGAATTAGTTATAAATATTTCCATCCATTCGGTTTTTACATGTTTTTGGTCGTTTTGACCTTTTTAATTTTAGTTTAACACCATGTAAAACCATTTTCATAAGAACCAAGATAATTATTTTTTACTATTTTCAGTATTCATTTTAGTTAAAAATAAAGTTAAAATTAGAAAATTCAATAAATTATTATGAATCTAAATAAATAATCCATTTTTTCCAAATTTAATTCACATTAGTGTTTAAATTTAATATAAAATTAATATTGGAACGTTATGAGAATGTAAGTTTTCAATGTGAAAATGAAAAAATATATTTATGAAAATTTTATATCAAATTTCAAAAAAGAATTAATTTCTAATAAATAAATTAGATTTATAGATATATAATTTAACTAAATTTATATCAAAACCAAGTGAAAATACAATTTATCTTTATAAATAATATAAACTTAATGTTAATTTTCAAATAAAATTGATTATGTGTCCCTATTTATCAAAAAATTATTCTTTTTAGAAAATAATGAAAAATTATGACTGAAATAATTATGAAATTATGAGTTCACAAATTAAATTTATCCATTACCATAAATCTTATATAATTTTAAAAATAATAAATTTTCAAACAATACCTACAGGCATGATGAAAAAGAGGGTTTTCAAGAAGATTCATTTTTCAAGAAAAAATGTTTTTATATTAACTCTAGGTTTAATAATAATGAGAGTATAAATCTAATATATAAAGTATATATATAATATATAAATTTAATTTAGAACATTATTCATTAGTTGTTTTTTAAATTAATTAAAATTAAGATACATTATGCACTATAAAACAGTTTTGCAGAAAAACATTTTTTTTATTATCTAAAATAAACTTATAGAAAATCCAATATGAAGATGATTAAATATTAATTAAGTGGATTAAATATAACTAAATAATAATACTTTTATTTTAAATAAAAATTTTGGAATTTTAATTAATTAAATTTTTGAAAAGAAATGATAGTATTACCAAAGTTTCTATTATAGACAATCTACTAAAAAATCATTATTTTTCTAAAAATTACAATACATTTCACTGAGTTAATTTTCTTATAAAGATTTAGAAAATGAATTTATTTTTATAAAAATATTTTACAAAATATATATAAATTAATTTTAATAGTTTCTCATAAAAAACAAAAATATTTTATGTATTAAACATATTTTTGATGAATATTACTACATTACTACAAATTATTTGATTATTTTAAATGTTTTTATAAAAAAGGATATATTTTATTTATAATTCATAAATTGGTTATTAGTATTCATAACATATTATTTAATTTATTTTTCTTAATAGTCATATTTAGAATAACTTAATTTCATGGATCACTAAAGATCAGTGTTGTGTGTCATGCATGCAATAAATGAAATCATCATTGCGTGTAACGGAAGCTGAGCTTGGTGTTTTCTTATAACACAAGATATCTAAAAAATTTAAATTAATTTTAATAAAATATTTCATAAATTCTCAAAATGTTACATTCTACCCCTATTAAAATTAATTTCTTCCCCAAAATTTGTATCAATCATTAAATGTTTAAGTTTGAAAATTTCTTCATATAAACTGACATTGAATAATTTAATAACAGACTATACCTTAAAAGGGAAAGATTTAAACATAACGGTAATATAAAGTAACCCATAAGTGGGTTTCCACATAATATAACATAGGTAGGAAGTGAAGATTTCTTCATAAAATAAAATCATAAATAATTATAGAGAGGGTTAGATAGCATTGACCACAAGAAACTGGGTGATCCATAGAATCCTAACCAATATATTTCCACTAAAAAAGGAATGAAAAAGGTCATTGATATCATAAAAATTATGATAACATAAAAAGTTTTATTTTAAGATAATTTTCCTATTTTTTTTTTAATTTTCATGACAATATATACTTACATGATTTCAATGTTTTTCAAAAGCCTAATTTCACCTTTTGGTTATGCCTTGATCAACATCAGCATCAACACTTACTCTGAGAATGGAGGTGAATTTTTAATGCCTAAAGAACCAATAGATAATAAGATACGAAAATAATTATAATTCCTTACATCTATATATTGTTAGTACAAAAAAATCATTAATATAGTTTATAAAATATGAATGAATCTTCATATAGAGAAATAATACAGTAGTCACGAAAAAATTATTAAAAATAATAAAATATCATTTCAAAAATTCAAAACCTTATGATCCTTCTGAAAGATTAAAATCCAAAATTTTAGAAATAATGTGACTAAATTTTAGAAAGTAACTTACCATTAATCCCCAAAATGGCCTGAAACTGCTAAAATTTTTCACATAAAAAACATGTGAATACCTTCATCATGTATTCTATAAAAACTTGAATAATTGTAAATCCTTTTTGAAAACATACATTCATCCTCATTCCTTAAATAAAAAAATATTATTTGATATAATACTTAAATCCAAAACTATTATATAATTCCATAAAAGATTCAATAAACCACATTTATAACAATTCATTAATCAATTTTTAGGAAATGAGTACTACCATATTTACATTTTCCAAATCAATTATCTATTAATCCCAACATCATTAACTAAAAATATAGAACATATTAAGGGTTATATTAAAAATATCGCATTAACCTTAAATCAATTTTCAATTATATCAACATAATTAAAATATTTATTTAAAATCCTTAATAAAAAAACTTTTCATGAATAATATATATATATTTCAAGATTAATGTAACATAATCATTTATTTATAACAATAAAATTCTTCATTAATATCACTTGTTTCACAATCTATTAAGTAGGATTCGTTTTCTTTTTTCTTAATACTAATTTCATTTCATATATCATTTGTTGTAACCTTATCATCAACCATATAACTATTAACAATAAAACCTTGTTGATAATCAATATGTTCATTCCCCTTAAGAATTCTATTTTTATAATTCCCATAATTTTCACATTTAAAGCATTCAATAGTAGTTAATATATTATGGAGACCATTTTTCTCATCCATTAGGTTAACTGAACATTTTATTTTCCCAATATACTTACTTTCATTGTGTTTTTCTTATTCATAGACAAAACACTTTTCCATTTATATTTGATTTCCACTTGGGTGTTTCTTCCAGCATTCTCAAGATATAAGAAAATAAATATTTTTCTCTCCATGGTCTCTATTACGCTAAATCTCAATAAACACTTTCCATCTCTTCTATGGTGAGTTTGATATTTTTTTAAGGTACAGATTGTTAATCATATTCCATGAAAATGGAATCGTCATAATCAAAACATCTTTCACTCCGGTCATCATTGCATTTGGATACCCATGAAATTTGTTTCCTGTACATTAAATGTTAAACTGGTTCCCTCCAGTTCCCTCAATTGAGTAAAAATAATTGTTGGAAAAATGCTAATCATAGAAGAAAACAACATAATCATGAAAAGATGACCTATAAGATGTTTAAATATGGCATTTTTTTAATATATGAAACCTTAGGTTTATCATAGGTCATTCATTTTCATTTTCTATTTAAATAATTCATGATGGTTCACAAAGAGTTTTAGAATTTCCAAAAAAAATTATCCCAAGGGAGTGTCAAACTAGTCATGCAGCATGAACTTTTGTCATAATCTGAGTAGTGATCGAGTCTATCTCAATTCATCCTTTTTGAATATATTACCACTACATACCGCTAATCTAGATCCATGTCCACTTATAGTATCTATAAATTGATTCCATTTCATGGTTGATATGAATCATTTCACCCTATCCTTTACCAAAAGTTTTGGACATTTTACAATACTTTGACTCATTCTTATATGTATCCTTAGAGAGATCCTTTGAAATACCCTTGTAAATATATATAAGAATCTCACTAAATTTTTCTCATTATTGTTTCCAAAGGTTTACTAAACCATTCCTATGATACCAACTATAAAAACCCATGAATTTCATAAATGAATATTACATCTTTTTAGATGAATATTCAATAAACATCATAAACTCTTGTATGAGGATTATAATAGTTTAGTACCATTGGAAAAGGATAGGGTGAAATGTCCCAAAATTTTGGGACATTTTACAATACTTTGACTCATTCTTATATGTATCCTTAGAGAGATCCAGAGAAATACCCTTGTAAATATATATAAGAATCTCACTAAATTTTTCTCATTATTGTTTCCAAAGGGTGACTAAACCATTCCTATGATTCCAACTATAACAACCCATGAATTTCATATATTAATATTATATATTTTTCAATGAATATTCAATAAACATCATAAACTCTTGTATGAGGATTATAATAGTTTAGTACCATTGAAACATGGAACAAAATTTTTCAATTAATGAAATATATTTAATAAATAACCCCAATTTAACCCGCTATAGCACTCCTACTTAAAACATTTATTCATAATATGGGGAAATGAATCATAATGATGGGTGACCTAAATTCTTAGTATGGGCAAAAAGGGAGACACATAAGCTTAATATGAATATATGGTCATATGAACCTGAGAATAACAATTAAAACCATATCATTCAAATCAATGATCATAATCTTGAATCATTGAATAATGATTTGTAATTCATAAGAAATGAATCATAAGAGAATAAATGAATATGATCGATGGGAGAAAAATATTAGCCTATGGTATAAACATTCTTCATACATGTAATCCAATAAAAAAATGACTTAATATTCATATATCATAATGAAAACATAATATGTCACTACATGAGAAACAACACCACATTGTTTGGAAAAAATACCATACCTAGTGGCATCCTTTTCCACAATGTGGAATGGGTTCACTCCCCAAACCATCAGATTAGTCATGAAATACTCCCAAGAACATCATAGTGGAAAAGTATCTTTTTGAAATCATTTCACACCACATTAAAGTCCTTTCTATATCAATATATATAAATATTTAAGAAAAGAATTATGGGTAGCTATATGTTCCACCCTTCTTTGGTTAAAATGTTACGACTATCCTTTGGTTATAATATAACTATTGATATAAAATTAAAATCATATATATGTGTGACAAAAGATTTTTAAAAAATTTATCATATTATAAACCATCAAATGAAAATTTTTTCATTAAAATTTCATAATATAATAAAATAATGAAAATAGAAATGTTTCATAATCATTTCATAATTTCATTATAATATATACCATGGAAGTGAAGTATGTTTCATCAAAATTTAAACATGGTATTACCCCTAGAAGAGAAATAGGATTTGTAAACATAATGCCATCATAGAAATAAACCATTTAGGGAATGAATATGAATGTTATCCTTGCATCATATCCAGATTAAATCATATGTAACATAAAAGGATGTCATCATAGATAGAAAATGATATTGAAGTATCACACAGAACATTTCTTAATGATGATAAATTTTCTTTAAAAATCACCCTTTAAAACTAAAAAATTTTCAAAAAATTTTCCAATATAAAGGAAGATTAAAAAATAAATTAAATACTCCCTTCAAGAAAATATAATTTTTTCTCTCGAAAATAATTTTTAAAAACTAAAAAATTATCATAACAATTTTCCATATATAGTACTTTTTAAGAAATTATTGGTCGTGATATCAGAAAATTATGTTAATGATGTTCATATATAAATAAAGATTCCTTTCATATTTTTTGTACGGACTTTTTTTTAAAAAAGAGATGATGATTACTCCTTTTTTCATAAAAAATAGAAAATGGTTATGAATTTCTTTTAAATATTATAATAAAATAATAAAAAAATTCAATACATATTTTAAGAACCTGGATTTGGAAGAACATGAATTTTTCATAGAATAATGAAACAATGTCTGATTTTATAAAATGAATTTTATCATTTAATATATGTACCAAATAGTGGAAATATGGTACTATTACCTAAGAATAAAATGCATAAATATATTAGTAGAAATTTATTATGTTTCTTGAGTGATGGATAATAATATTTTATCATCAGAAACAAAATCATAAACAATCTAGATAAATGATGGGATTGTAATATAAAATCATCACCACTTTGGTAACTCTGAATCATATATCCCATGAAGTAATTATTATTAATTATACAAAAAATATCATGAGAATAAATAAATTCTTGATATTACTTGTAATAGGGGATGTATTTAAACCTCGTGAATGAATAGAGGTTCATAACATAAATTAAGTATCAATGAAGGGAAATTGAGACCAAAATCGCTTACTACTTTGGTAATATTTTAAATAATAATACCCAAATATGGAATAAAATCAAATTAGACCTTAAATATCATTAAATTAATTTCATTAATGATTAAAAATGTCAATCTTGAATTATATAAGACATATATAAGAGATGAGTGATGATTTTTCATATATCTCCAAGAAATAAAAGAGGGACAAGAAATCCATTATCTTAAGTATTGACTTCAATTGTACTCATTCAGTCCGAATGTATAATAAATATAAGTTTATTATGAATATATTAAATAATAATGATCTTATATATCATAAAAAATATAATTTTCTTATGAATGCTTATTATCTGTTTATTAATAATTCCATGATAATCTCCCGTTTTGGGAAATAAAAACAATGTTTTTCATGTATAATTTGACTTAATGTTTTTATTCTTCTTCATTTAATCATGTTTTCATCATCAAAATAATTTTAACAATAAAATAAATATAACATATATTCTTTATATATGTATATATAGTTATTCATAAAATATTGTGACAGAAAATAAAATACATCCCTCATGGAGATGGTTAGTCGTACGCAGGCATGGATGTTGTTTCTATTATTATAATTGATTAAAATAAAGAAAAGTGAATGATATTTATATTATAATTTAAGAAAAAAATTTATTTCCTATATTTAATTTATTTTTATTTAATATATCATTAATACATTCCATGAAAAGCATGAATGAATCACATTACTTCAGGAGGAAATACTCTGTCGTTCACACGAGCGACGTTATCATATTCCAAGAAAAGGAAAAGTAACATTATATATGTAATATAATGTTTTAAAAATAAAAATAATATCATAAATATCATATATTAATAATAAATATACAATTATGTCTGGCACTGATAGATGATAATGGAAAAACGAATGACATCGATTTGTGAGGGCGTAGTCCACAGTACACACGAATGAGGGTTTTGTTACCCATTTTATAAAAGTGAAGATGGTTGTAGGTAATTACGTTAAAATAAATACACCTATATATATTTAATACAATTATGTTACTATATCATTGTGGTATAATAATACATTAAGGAGGAGGGCGATGAAAAAAATTCTCTATGATGAACATCACCTCTTCTTAGGGTATCCTCCTTAGTTTCTTACCAAAATACATTGTAGGATTGATTAATGTGAAAAATAAGTCATCAATATTGTGAGTATGGGAGTTAGAAAGTTATTTGTGTAGGTATTATCTAATCTAAAGGGGTTTGATGGTGTGAATAATAGAGTTGAATGGCTGGCCTTTTATAAGTGAGGCCAGTGGCACACTTGTATTGTTTTGAAAGAAAGAATTCCATTCATGTTTTTCTATGTAAATATTTCCCAATTATTGGAAAATATTGATAATAAAGGTTATAATGTATATATACGGCCATAATATGTCTGATTGGCATGTTTTTTGTCATTTCTACCAATATGTTTTTAGTTTAACCCTTGATAAAACTATTTTTACCATAAATATAATAAATAATTTTTTCCGTTTCACTGATAATATTAGTAAAAAATTAATGATACCTTATTAGATAATATAAATTATGTTTTTTCCAAATATGGATTACATTTTTCCAAATTAAATTTACATAAGATGGAAATTTGGATTTAAAATTAATCCTGCAGACATAATGAGAAAGCAGGTTTTCAAAGTGAAATTGCTTGAATGTTTACAAACTATTTATATCTAATTTCAATAAAAAAAATTATTAAATGAAATTAATTCGGTTCATATATATATATATATATAATTGACCTAATTTTACTTTAATTTTTTTTAAATATAATTTAATTTTATAAATAATTTAAATGAAAAGGCATTTTTAAATTCTAATTTTGTATTTTCACTATTTCTCAAAAAATTAACATTTTCTAAAATTTTAAAAAAATAAACCATAATATAATTTTTAAGTGAAGATTTAAAAAAGGAAACATACTTTTTAAAAATAGGAAAAAATAAATTTTATTGAAAACCTACTTACTGGATGAAAAAATAGGTTTTCATGAAGTTTATTTTTAATGAAAAAGATGATTTTATATTAACCCTATGTCAAATAATCATAAGAGTATGAATATCAATTAAACATTATTGATATATAACTTTTACATTCCATTTAAAATATTCCTAATTAGGGTTAATTTTAATTAATTAAAATAGAGATAGATTATGAATATTAAACATGTTTTCAAAAATACCCTTTTAAAATAAAAAATCACATACTAATATCCAATATAAACACAATTAAGAAATAATTAAGTCTACTAAATACAATCAAATATTATTTATTTAAATTTAAAATATAATATGGAATTCAAATTATTTAATTTTTTGTAAAGAAATGATATCTTTATGAAAATTGTTTTCCTTTATTATTCACTAAAAAATAAATATTTAACAAAAAATGTAAATACTTCATGACGAGTTCACTTCAGTATCACAATATTTAAAATAAATTTTATTTTATAAAATTAATTTTCTAAAAAAACTCTATAATTTAATTAAAATATTTTATAAAAAACAATTCAAATCACATTTCCAGAAAATATATATTTGATGAATATAATTACATTAACAAAAAATGATTTACTATTTACTAAAAATATAAAAATAATTTAATATTTATATGTATATTTCATAAAGTAGTTAATACTATTAAAAACCACCAATTTACCAGCTAGGACATAATGGTCATATTTAAAATAAAATTATTTCATGGTTCACTTAATAATATTGTTATACATCATGCATGCTATTGAAGAAATCATTATTGCATGTAAAATAAATCCAAACATGGTGTTTCTTTGTAATAAAAGATATCTAAATATTTATATTACATTACAAAAAAATAATACATAAAATATCGTTATGTTATAGCATAAATGAGAATCTTACATTTGTAAGGCTGGGAGTCTTAGTTGTGAATACATACATAAAGTTAATTTCCATAATATATCTATCTAAAAAGTGATCTAATATATTTATAAATGTTAATTACTATTCTTATTTTTATAGGTGTTTATATTAAAACTATAGATGGTTAAAACCTTATAAATCACTATTTGGAATCTTTAGTCCTTGTATAATTTCTAAAAATAAAATTTATTTAATTTTGAATGAAATTGATATGTAAAAATGAGCTAAATCAGGAATTTTAAAAGAAAATAACTGATTTCAGACTCTTTTGATTCCAACAATTAATGGAAAAAACTCTACAATCTCATATTATAAAATATATATTTTTATTTTTTTATTACTTTTTTCTTTTTTAGGATACATTGAAATCTTATCTCAATAAATTTGGATACCCTGAATTTTTATTTTTTTGGATCAAATGCATGGATTTACATCGAAACGACAAAACATGATGTGTATTTTGAATTTATAATGCATTGAAAAAAATATTTTATAGATAAAAATTGAATTATATGTTTTTTGTTTTTACTAGTATTATGTTATGAGTGAAAGATCTGTAAATATTTTCTAAATCAATATATGAGGTCAGTTACTTAAAATAGGAACCATATGTATTACGTGACAAGGATATAAATTAAGGTATATATAGATATTGTTAACTATGAAAACAAATTTCAAAATAATATAGCTATTTTGGTCAACGTTTTTGCAGTGTATGATATAATATAACAACAATTATTGTGGATATTGTGTTTGAAATTTTAGGAAAGATATCATATACCATCAAGTGACAAACATCACCGAACATGTAATTTAAAATTTTAATCAAAATTTCATTAAAATTATTAATTAATCATTTGTTTTTATTTATTTTCCCACTAATACCATTATTTTTGAGGATATATGTAGAAAACAAAAGATGCTAATTTTTTAGATATGAGTGCGAAGCATACATGGTGTCATAATCTTTGCCGACATGAAATTTAGGTTATTGACTACTATGTTTGTGATTTAGTAGGATATATGATCTTTCAAATATATTTGTTTTGTAAAAAATAGGATCATAATAATTATATATTATTTATTATCAGTTTCTTAAGGACATGTATAATGAAGTAATTCTATTTTTTTAGAAATGAATGGTAAGAATACATGGTTTCTGAATGTTTAAAGACGTTATGAAGAGGTGAATTCATACTACTCATTTTGTTAATTGTTTCACAGTTTTATCTATTTTTTTAATTTTCTTATCATTTAAATTTTATACTAATTTTATTAAATTTAGACATTAGTTCAAAAAAATATCACTTTCTTTAAACAACTTATGAAAATTCAGATTTTTTTGTTATTTTTAGGACAGTAATCCAGATGTAATTTTCAATTTATATAGATTGGTTTCACATAAATATGATACACTTTCTGGTTGATATGAATCATTGTCGATGTTTTCAATATAAAAGTTTCATTTTAGTTTGAAAGACATCTCATGTAGAGAAAAGTTAGAAAATGAGACGTAATTCTATTTTAACGTTAGGAAAATAATCCATAAAACATTTTTCACATGTAAGAATTGGCAGAATTCCAATTTGATACTCTATATACCTGTTATGAGCTAAAGAAAATGTTTTAATATAAAAATGTCATTTATGTTAAAAACACACAACATATTTCCAAAACTAAGGAAATAAGCTCTAATTGTTTTCAAACATTCAGAAAACAATCCGTAATTCACTTTTCTCCCATAAGAATTGACCACACATCAATCTGACACCCAATTTGGTTGGTATGACTCGAAGTAAGTGTTTTAAATAAAAAAGTGTAATTTTAGTTTTTCCGAAATAGCCAAAACTGGGAAAACATGAAATCAATGTTTTGAAACTCTATGAAAATAGTGCATAATTCATTTCGGATATGCACAAATCGATCACATATCTGAAACAACCTTGGATTTTGAACACGAAAATTATTTTCAATATTTTAAATGATACACAAAACTGACTAAGTTTGTGTTATACATGACAATGAGTTCCTTCACAATCTTGTTTTACATACAAAGATGTGTTTTACTGAAAAACAATATACTATTAATATAATTTTTTGATGATAGTTATCACCAAGATATTGGAATGAAATCTATGAATAAGACTAAATTAATTATTTAAATATTTATTTTACCCATTTTTATTAATGAAATATTGATTAGTAATAAAATTAAAATCATTTGAATGAAAAGGGAATGTTTTATGAATAATAGTTTTTTTCAAAAAGCCCATTTAATAATGTTTAGTGAACATAATTTAAAACTTATTTTCCAAAATTTAAGAATTTTTTATGACAAAATAATATTCATTTATGAAAGTTTCTTACCAACATTATATATGGGTTATTTTTTGGTATTTCCATGGGAGGTTTTATTTTTTGATAAATAGTGAAAAATAATGGATTTTAACTGAGAAATACCTATCATGACCCCCTCCCTCCAAAGATAACCCTCCTGGGTTGGATATTAATAAAGTGAGATAATGGCTCCTGAGTCCCACCCCCCAATTGACCTAGATTTGGTTACCAGAACCAAGGATATAATGATCTCAAAATATGGGAGGCATTACCCTTCATAAGAAAACCAGATCCGGAGATAAGATGAATCGACCACAAATAACTCCATGACATATAAAAAATAAATCCAGACCATCCCACAATGAATATATAAATCAAAACTGATATATATAAACATCATAAGATGAAATCATAAAAGCAATAAAGGCTAAGGCAACAACACATAAAAAGATCCAGAGGTTCTAACAAGAAATGTCCAGTACGGTCCACATTTTCCTCCTGGATTCTTGAAAATAGTTTTATATATGTAGGGTGAGTATACAAGTATACTCCGTAAGAAAACCAAAGTCTCTTGTACACATGTAAAAAGAGAATACTAATACACTCATGAGAAAATACCAAAATCAAATAGCACCTATAAAGGTATACTAACCATCCCCTCCTCACCAAAGCATTATCATCGAATAACGAAAGCCATGTAATATAATATAATGTAATGAACATCTATGATAGGTTACACCACACCACTTTCCCACTGATTTGACACTCTCACACCATAAAAACTTTTCATGGTGCTTCCACCTTTTCAGAATATTCCACGTCACAACCTACTCAAACGCAGTTGGGCCTCACAATGTATCCCACCGACATGCACCTGGGCATCACAACATATCCCACCCACAAACACATGAACCTCACAATGCATAACACCCATAGACACATGAGCCTAACAAAATAGCACATCCTGACTGTAGACACCTGGGCCACAACACATCTTATCTCGAAGACACCATAGAAAGCACAAATCACCTACACAGACCTCGGCCTCAGAAACCACAAGCTGCCCAAAGAATCTTGGGCTATCACCACCTAGAAGAGGGAGCTGGGAATAGCAGGTGGCCAGCCAGCCATCCTCCCATAGGGATGTTTGAGAATGACACCCTCCCCCATGACGATGAGCATGTTCTACATATAGTACTCAATTAGGGTGGGATGCATATATAAATAAAGAGAATATAAAGTGTATATATAGAGAGTTACAACACAAAATTCCATCTTATGGGTTTATAATAAGAACTGACCATCACACAGAATCCACACAATCATCGCCACATCTAAATGAATAAAAATACCACAACAAAATACAAACCAAAATTCTTTTTCAATCATTAATTCATATTATTGGGTTTTTGTTTTATCAATAATTCCCCCATTATCATCCACATTGATCTATGTATTTAAATTTTTTTATAAAACCCATTTCTTTATAAATACATCTTATTTCATATTTCTAATCCATTTTTTCATTCAAAATCATTAACAAGTTAACCAATACAACCCATCATCACTATATTTAATAAAAATTCCCATTTTAAATTACTAACATGCAGTATTAATTCCATTAATACATGGGTAGAACTAAAAAAACAATCCACATAGCATAAGAACAACAGCATAAAATAAAAACACAATCTATAAGTCACATTATACTTTTAATCCACAATTTACTTTGGAACGAATTTCAGAAATATTAAATAATAAGATATTATATACACACTGGTTAATTAAATTATATATTATTATCATTCATTCATTAGATTTTCATATTCCACAATCCATTTAAAATAAATCATTTTTCTAGATTGTTCACAAGAACGAATATTCCAACTTAATTCCACACATCCTAGGAAACAATAATTAATTCACACAAGACAATAAAAAGACACAAAAAGTTTCACCACACCAAAACCCATTACCCTCTTACCAATAATCCCACATAACCACCAATTCACAACCTCATTCCCTTTTTCACAACCCCACTATGTAACCATACCAAAAACACCACTGTAACCCCATTGGACCACTGTACCATTACAATAATCCCATCCCCATGACAAAAAAATCTTCTACACTACCACTACATATCACAACACAGTAAAGTTACATCCATCATATCACTAGATCCAACCTACTACACACAGTCATGGCCAAAAAACTCGTAACAATAAATAATTGAGAAAACCATTCCTCCAGATTTAGTAGGGCATCCCTTATTCAATTTCAGTTGATTTAGGGTGTTATCATAGAAACCCTAAATTGTAGGCGAGACCATTAATTTTAACTGAATGTACATGGCTAAACTATTATATAATAAGTGAAATCAAAATCCACATAACATGCATATATTCCATGACCTATTAACTAATGAATAAACAAGGACCCAAAACAACCATGATATTTAGTTGGTATTTAGCCCATACAGTTCACATATTTTATCAAAATATCAATAAAATTGTAGTAACATACATCACATTCCCCAACTCTATTAGATTATTTTTAAACTAACTTTATTATAAATAATAATTCGATTGAAACAATATTCTGAAGAGGTGAAAATAATAAACCCATCCTACATAATACAAGTAAATAGAAATGATGGAAAAACCTAATATTAATGAACAATAATTTTCCCATAGTTGCTACACCAAAACAAGGAGTATGTACAAGAGTTTACTACTTCAGGGGGTGGGTGACTCAAACCAACTATAGCAACCCATTCCAGGACTCCTATATGAGGAATGATTCGTTATGACTCATATCAAGAGAAGGAAAAAAGGGTACAAAATATCTTTACTTTAGGAAGACTAGATCCTGAATGTTCGAGAATAGATATAGGTTAGAATTTCCATTAATGGAGGATCTTAATAAACCACACAGTTTGACTATTTAAAATTATTTGGATATTTAGAAAATCAATGGTAGGATTTGTAGCCATTGAAATGGATTCAAACCCACAAAAATGTGGCATTAAACTCATTTTACATAAAAAAGGATGTCAAAAGGGAAAAAATGGAAACCCCAAGAAAAATATGAATATTTGGTAATATATTGAAATGAGTCACCACAAATTCAAGTTGAGTTAGTTCCAAACAAGTCACCTCCAGATGAGTCACAACTAGTGAGTCACCGCCAGACAAGTCATTGCCAGATGAGTCACTTCCATACGAGTAACCACCAGTGAGTCACCCCAAATGATTCAACACTAGGGTGACCTACCGTAAGGATGAGATACCACTAGAACAAGAAACATCTAGAATTACCTAATGCTAGAATGAGTTACTTCCTGAATAAGATATCATTGAAAAAATGTGTATTCGTAAAACTCATGAAATGAGACACTATTGGAATGAATCACATGTCCCAAAAAAACCCAGAATTCCCCCAAACATCACAAACATCACAAATACCACAAAGAAAAAGAACATAAATTTCATGCCATTACATTAGATAGATCTCAAACAACTCTTCCCCTCATGAATTTAAATCCAACCCAGAAAAAAGACACCTCCTAGGGATTTCATTACACCTCAAACACCGCCATCAAATAAAACTGTTATCCTGAATTCCCACAACAACTGACAGAAATAACTAACTCTAATATAGGAATCAGTAAGAAAACCCCAGAATGAAAAGGAATGTTCATGAAGTATTGGTACCATCACATTAGATACCTATCAAACAAACACACAGTCACATAGAAACTTATAACAAGTCCTGTATAAAATATATATAAATCAAACTAAATCTTATACACTATGGAAGAGAACACATTCAAAAACAATTCTTCACATTATTCTGAATAGAAGTATTAGATTTCAGATAATATAAAACATTATTATACCTTTTTTACTTCAAAAACTTCACATAGACATTCCATTTAATTAATATCTATACAAGAGTAGTCCTAATTTGTTAATCTATAAGTTTTAAATTTAAAACATTAAAGACATTTAGTGAATAAAAAATCATGAAGAAACATATTAACATGATCGAGTAACAATTTATTAACAACATAGATAGGCTATTTGTGACACTTTATTAAACCATATTGGTTATAGAGATTAAAATTCAATCAGGATTCTTCAAAAGATCTATTACTTTTTGAACTTTTATCTCAGCATATTGATTTCAATCTTTCTTTGTTTTGAATACATGTTTATGAAAACATTCCTTGGAATGATCTTATTTTTAAAACAATTTCAGTCAGCTAAGATAACTATTTTGAATTAAAACCTATATTAGAATCCATATTATAGCACGGTACATATCAAAATAAAATTTTTTAGAACAAGTTTTTTTTAAAACCACTTTTCGTCAGCATGTTACACAAGACCACTTATATAAATTAGAAGGGTTCATGCATTCACAAAATTAATTTGTTCTACTAATAAAACTATATTATACACTTTACCAAGTTAATATTATCACTATTTAACATCAAATTTATAAAAAATGAATTAAAAAATGGTATGAATAAAAAATTTGACATGTTTTCTAAATAAACCAGCATATTAAAATTTAAAAAATTTCCGAGGATTTTTATAAAAAAAATAATTATCATTAAGATAATTATATAGAAACAACACAAGGTTCAACATTTAAAATTTATATTTCTCACAGGTGCATGTCATAACTTGTAGGAGTTCAAATAGAATTTCTCTTCCAAAATGAAAATTATATTAATATACAATAAACTACCACAAGAATACAAATCAAAGGAAACCATCCACCAAACTATGAAATTGTCATGTTTTAAGAGACACTGACTCATCCATATAGTTTTAATATGTGTTGTAATATAATTTTTCTTGATGTGGGAAAGAGTTTACCTATATTAATATGATTGAGGACATAATAAGTTCCATCAATATAAGATAAAACAAAAAAATCCAACCAACATGGTTTTATTCAAACATTATCCATTATTCAATTATAAAAATATCTAGGCATGGGAGGCAATCACATTTTAATTGATTTCATGATTTCCAAATTTGACCAATTTATTTTATTAACACTCCTAAGTGATTAGACATTTTATTATAGTTGAGGGATTTTATCAATAAAATCACAACTCTAAAAAACACCAAAAAATAATCTTACCAAAAACCCACATATCTCTACCACCTAGGTCTCTACCACCACTCATCACTACCACTGCACAACATAACCACTGGCCAAACATATTATCCAATAAAAATTTCACTATATATTTTTTACAATCCAATCACCACAACACTTTATCATTCCCAAGAAAACACCCTCTCAAACATAACCAATTTTTCCACATTATCCTACAAACTTACCGAACCAATGATCACCATTATCATGACACACAATTCCTAAAGCACACAAATCAAGGAATTCCCTCTACAATGTTGAGATATTATCATCTTTGTAATGAACTGACTCACCCGCATGATTTCACTCCCATCAAGCTATAAAATCTGGATTAGGGATCTGGTATCCTCCTCATAATGTGAGTTAATCATTTTAAATCAAACATCACACAAGGGAAAAAAGAAGATCAAACACACATAAAAGTAATTAATTTTTGGTTCCATTATTATTCAAGTGCTTAAACTACATCAAAGAATTATTTATCATGACTAATATCACAAAATTTTAAAATATTCCAGGTAAAATTGGTTAATTAACCATTTATAAGTTATTATCCCTATTATAGATGGTGAGTTTAAAGAAGCATTCATATCAAGTGTATCATTTTATACAATAATCAAAGCACATGAAGGTTTCCAAAAATTACTATTTTCAATGACTCATATCAACACATCAATTCAATGATAAAAATAAAACCACAAACAACACTCAACATTTCCATATTATTTCTAGTGAACTATTCAACTTTGCACATTAAATAGTTCTATCATGTGTCCACATGAATGAAAAACATGTAAAATTGGCATATCAAACACCATGTTTAATATTCATAACATGAAATTATAGGTTCATCTTATTATCAATGAAATACAATTAAAATAATCATTTAGAGATTTTTACATTATAGGTTCTTGAATTCAATTCCAATACTCAATTACATAAATTACATTCTTAGAGAATCAACAAAATAAAACATTATTTCTAAACATTAAATTAAAAACAAGACATGTCATATTACAATTTTTCATGCATTTTCTTACTGGGGATAAACATTATTTAATTTTATCATTACTCAAGAAAACAAGCTTACATAATGTAATAAGGATAACATGATTCTACATAAATATTTAAATTCTACCATTAAACATTTAACACTCTCAAATATTTCATAATTTAATCCCCCTATTTCATAAATGATCTCAACATTATACATGCTTCCCATAGTAAACTAACAGTGACTTAAAATGGGATGTAAGGTTATCTAATAATTCTTATAACTCATAACATAATATGTTTATACATTTAAATAGTTCTAACTGTCAAAAAGTTCCCACAAAATATGAAAATTATTTTCCTAAATTTAGTAAAAAATGTCACAAGGACTTATACTCTAACACATAGTTAAAAGACATCGTAAGATCAATAATGTATACATAAAATAAAGAGAAAGTAAAGATAATTTTTTTCTTATAAAGGATTCAAAAATCATAAATTATCAATAATAATGTTGGTAATTTTCCAAAAAATAAAAATTTAAATGTTGAAACCATATTTCACGATAGTTTCATAACTAATTATCATGAAAAAATATAAATAGAAAGAAACACAAGATGAATTATATCACCTGCATACTAGAATACTTCTAAGCATGTTTTCAAAATAATTTATTTTTTCATGCCAGTGTGAAATATAATTTTTTGTTTTTGGCCTCATAATGGTTTTACAAATGAAATAGATCTTATTAACAAGATACACTAAGCATGTTTCTATAACAATTTCAGCCATTAGCAATCTAGATGGCATGTTATTTATAAAAAAGGAACAAAAATTAAATTTATTAAGAATTGTGCTATAACAGGAAAAGAATAAACACATTCAAACCTCAAGAAGGTTTCGAACAAACATCCCATTCTATTTAACTATCATTTTAATCATTACCATTAGGTTATATGAATAATTAAGCAAACAATAAGAAGAAAATATTAGAGATAATAGCATGAGGGGAGGCTAGATAAACACAAACAAAATATCATGATTCATTTAATTCATTTTAACTTCACAAAATAAATCTATTAAATTAAGAACCAAAGTCATCATGATGCATGTACCTCTCCTAGGTCTCTACCTTAAAAGCATTTTCACCTCACTTGGTCATTTTGTAAGCTCAATGTTCTTGCATTGAATTATAGGGGGCCTAAAATCCCGTGTCCTAGACCTTATTCCCTGGCATATGTCACATAGTAATATCGTTGGACAACATTTCCCTACCATCCTAGGAATTACTCATGGTGCATAACTCTGAAATCTACCCAATGTATCTACCATCACCTATTATACCATTTTTTCATGACCCCACCCTCTAAAGATACACCTCCTAGGATGGAAATGAAAAAAAGAAGATAATGACCCCTCTGAGTCCCACCTCTATTAGGAACATGGTTGGTTACTAGCATTAAGGGTATAAATATATCACAATATGGGTGAAATTGCCATTTATAAGAAAGCAAGATCAGGAGATATGGTGAATCAAGTGAAAAAAACTCCTATCACAACCCCCTCCTTCCAAAGAAACCCTTCCTTGGCTGAAAATGAAGAAAAGGAGATAATGACCCCCTGATTCCATCCTCTAGTAGGGCCTGGGTTGGCGAATAGCACCAAGGGTACCATGATCTCACAATATGGGAGGAATTTACATTTATAAGAAAACAAGATCTAGATATAGGTTGAATCAACTGAAAAAAAATCTATGAAATATATAAAATAAATCCTAAGCAACCATTATGAATGAATAAATAAAAAATGATACATATAATAGTCTCCAAATGAAATCACAAATGAAATAATGTCTAAGGAAATGACACATCAACAACTCCAAAGCTTCCAACTATAAATGTAAAACACAGTCCACAAATTCCTCCTAGAATCCTGAAATAGTTTTATATACAAAGGCTTATCATGTTGCTATAATCATTAGGAAAACCAAATTCTATCATGCACAAGTGAAAAGAGAATACTAATGCACTCTTGTGAAAATATCAGAAACAAAACAACACTTAAATGGTATAATAACCATCCCTTCTAACCCAAGGCATGCTCACCAAATAAAAAAAACCAATTAATATAATATAATGTAGAGCACATTGATGATAGCGTACACATCATTAGTTTCCCTCTAATTAGCTGTTCTCACACCCTAATAGAAAACATCCCAGTACACCCACCTCGTTCGAATATACCACATCACAACCCATGCGCACACACGTGAACCACACAAAAGATCCTACGCACACACACTTTTACCTCACAACCCATCTTTAACACACACATGGGCCTTAAAACACATCTCAACCGCTCAGACCTTGTCCTAAAAACATAGAACATCCCATTTTCAGACACTTGTGCCCTAACACATCTCATCCTAAAGACAATTGGGAAAAAAACATACTCGCACACACTTGGGCCTCACAAACCATATCCTGACAGAAGAATCATGGGCTATTAACTCCAAGAAAGAAGGATTAGGGAAGAGCTGGTGGCCATCCATCCATCCTCCCACCAGTATGTTTGGGAATGTCACGCTCCCAAAAGACAATGGGGGTCTTCAACATATAATGATCAACTTGTGTGAGATGCATATTGAAATAAAGAGAACATACAGTATATATATATATATATATATAAATATTTACAAAACACAAGCCCATCCGATGGAATTAAAAGAAGAACTAACCATGTCATAGAATCTACACAATCATATCCACTTCTAAATGCATTGATAACACACAACAAAAACAAAACCAAAATTCATTTTTTATTTTTAATCCTTATTCAAGTGTTTCTTTTTTATCAATAATTACCCCTTTATCAATCACATTGATCTGTATATTAAAATTTTTCTAGAAAACCCATTTAATTTAGAAATAATTGTTATTTCATATTTCAGATACATTTGTTTATACATAATCATTAACATGTTAATCAACACTACCAATCATCGATTTCCTCATTAAACAATCCCATTTTAAATTATTAACATACTATATTAATTTCATTAATAATTGGGTAGATTTAACAGAACCAACAAAATAACAAAAGCACAACACAATACAAGAAGAACATAATCTAGAAGTCATATTATACATTTAATCCACATTTAGATGCTTATTAGCTTCCAAAAATATCAAATAATCCCAAATTAATAACACATTGGTTCATTAAATTCAATCCCACTATCATTCATTCATTATATATTAACATTAAACATTAACTTTAAAATGAAATCTTTTTCCAGATTCAACCCCAAAATGGATATTCTACATTAATTCCATACTTACTAATAAATTAAAATTAATTCACACAATATAATAACCAACACACTGAATGTACTAATACACAATAACCCATTACTCTCATACCAATAATCGCACATCATCACTAATTCACATCCACATCCCCTTTTTCATAGCCCCGCTGCATTTGCATACCACAACTAGCATTACATCCCCATTGTAACACTGTACGAGTGGAAAATCATAGCCCCACAACATAAAACATCTCATCCATGACCCCCACATATCAGAACACAATCTTTTTCCCTCTTTCATATCACTATAGCTAACCCCCAAAAAATAATCATGTCAATAAACTTGGTACAAAACATAATAGAGAAAAACATACCTTTAAATTTAGCAGGGAATCCTTTATTCAATTCCATTTAATTTAGAGTGTCATTACAGAAACCATATAATCTGAGGGAATCTATTTATTTTAACCGAATGTATGTGGTTTTCCAATTGTAGAATAAGTGACATCAATATCACATAACACACTTGTATTCCATGACTCATAAACTAGTTAAGAAATGAGGATCATCAATAGCCATGATTTTTAGTGGGTATTTGGCCCATACAATTCAAAATGTTGATCAAAATATCAATTAATCTAGTTGGATCATACGTCAAATTCTCCATCCCCTTTATATTATTTTAAAACTAATTCGATTATCTAGATAAATTTTCATGAAACTATGTTCAAAAGAGGTTTTAATAGTAAAACCATCCTTTATGATCCACATAAATAGAAATGAAGGAAAAAAACTTACATGTCAGGAAGAATCCTTTTTTCCAGAGTTGTTGCACCAAAATAGGGGGTGAGTACTGGAGGGAACGACTTCAGGGGGGACTCAAACAAACTGTAGCACCTCATTTATATAATCCTATGGGAGAAAGGATTCGGTACATCCCGTATCAAGAGAAGGAAATACCAAAAATGGGGTAGGATTGATCTTCACATCAGGAAGACTAGATCCTGAGTGTGTGGAATTTAATATTGTTTAAAATTTACATTTATAGATGATCTCAATAAACCACAGAGTTTTCCCCTTTAAAAGCTTCTAGATTTTTAGAAATCAATAATATGGTTTATAGCCATTGAAATGACTTCAAAACCCATTAAATATGGAATTAAAATCATTTTCCATCAAAAAAGTCATTAAAAGGGAAAAACTGGAATAATATTGAAGGTTATGGATATTGGGAAAACTATTGAATGCCTCACCGTGACTGCTAAATGAGTGACCTCTAGATGAGTCACCGCCAGACGAGTCAGTTCCAATCGAGTCACCACCAAAAGATTCACCGCCAATGAGTCGATGATATATGAGTCACCACCAAGAAGTAATTAGAAAATGATTCATCCGTAGATGAGTCACCTCCTGATGAGTCACCTCCTGATGAGTCACCTCCAGTGATTCACCTCTAGATGACCCACCTCTAGGGTGAGCTGCCTCGAGGATGAGTTACCGCAAGAATGACCTACCACCCGAAGGAGCTACTTCTAGAATGAGATACCATTGGAAAAATTTTATTTTGAAAATCTCGTGAAATGATATGCCATTGGAATGACTCACATGTCCCAAAATCAACACTCGAACTTCCCCCAGACTCCTCAAACATCAGACTTCCCTTAAATCAGTGGACCAGAAGGTCTATTCCATTGAACTACCTTTTCATCAAAATAATTTATAATGTAATATAATATTTTGAATTTGATTTATAGTAAAAATAGATCAATTAAACAAGATTTATTCCAAAATATTTTATTTTACTCATTTTTTATATTGAATTTTGATATAAATATATTTTACACATTTGAACAATTTCACTTAAAAATTCCGCTATCTCATCAGACTTGTGGGATTAATATTAAATTAAATTCTAAAACCTCTAATAAATAAATTATTTAATATGGATTAAATATTTATAATAAAAATAATTAATATAATATAATAATACCAACTTTTTTACTACAATTTTTAGTGAAAATATATCTAATAAATTATAACCATTAAGTTAAAATAGGTTTACTTAATGGTTAATCATAGAATACAATGTGTAAAATGAAATAGTAACTTGTACAACACCAATTTTATAGAAATATTTAGACCCTAATCACATTAATCATTTTTTTCTTAGCTAGTGGGAAACTATTTTATGAATGAGACCAATATAATAATTTAATTAAGAAAAAAAAGGAAATATCCTTGATTTTAATATATATAAATTATTAGGATAGATGAAAAAATTGGTATGGTGGTAGTTATTATTTGGAAATATAAATTTGTTTTCATAATAATTTATATTTAATTTTTAAATGATAAATAATTTCTTAAATTTATTAATTAATGAAAATTCAATTATTATTAGATAATAACTAATGAAAATAAATGATACTAAAAAGATTAGAAGAAAATTAAATTGAATGTATTGTTATATTCTATTAATTTTTTTGATTAACATATAATGGAAAACATGTGTGAAGTTAATATATTAAAAATCATTCCTTATCTTGATATTTATTTAATTTTAATTTAAATAAATAGTTTTAAAATTTACCTTAATGTTATTTTATAACAAATAATATTTTGTAAAATTATTTTAAATTACCAAAAATCTAATATTATGGAAAGTGATTTTTAAATGTTAATAAATATAAAATATGTTAAAAAAATCGACAATTAATCTTTTATAATGAATCTAATTACCTCTAAATAGTAAATATTTGGTTAGAGATGTTAGGGTTAATGTGGTTTTTTTGTGCATTACATGCGCTTGTGGTAAAATTAATTTCCATAACACATGTTATTTTAATTTTATAAATAAAATATCATATTAGAATGAGGGGTTAAATAATTTCTAATTAGTTTATCATTAATTTATTCTTCAAGGATCAATTAGATATGTTAAAAAACTATATACTATATATTAAACAATTATAAAATTATGTAAATTTGAAGACTAAGGAAAAATAATAATAATAATAATATATTTTTTTGCTCTAAGTTTCGATTGACCATAATTTACCTCACTACATTATTTTAAAATTTTGGAAGCACACATATTAAGGGAGACATCCCAATATTGATTACTTTTGAGTATTTATAAGAATGACACTTCTCCTCAACTATAAAATGGTGCTCACTCTCCTCATTTATTCACCCGTCCCAAGGCATTTTCCTCAAAAACAACTATCCCAAATAACACAAAAACATCCATAACATAATCCTAGAAGAAATATATTGGTCATAAATAAAAAATAGGTAGGTTTTAGTGCAATCCAGTTGAACATACATATATAAGAGGTTGTGTTCTTCAACAATCTTATTTATTTTATTTCATTACTAACTTCCATCAATTATAATTATATCATGATGATATAGTATAAAATGTATGTTACATATACAATGATGATTTTATGTTAATGGTTATTCCTAAAACCACACACACTTCCATCAAATTGGTTACAAAATCATCATTCGTATGTACGAAAAGCTACTGCCTCGCGAAATAATTTCATTCGTTTTTCTAGTAACACATCCCATGGTTAGGAATAATGATGGATATAAAGATTATATATGATATTTATAACATATTTGTACCAATGGAGTCATTATATCATATATATACACTTTTTATATTTAAATATATAAGAGATAAAATAACATCTTTTGTGTGTATTTTGGACTACCGTGTCGTGAAGCGATGTGATTCATTTTTACCAATGCATTATGTTAAAGGTAGTAAGGGTATTTATAATGAATATATATGATATAAATGACATATTATGATACTCTTGTTAAATTTTTCATTTTGTAATTATAATATTTATTTTCTTTTATTTTTCACTCATTAAATAAGTTATAACGTCTTTAGTGAATGTGTAGACTACTACCTCCTTGAAGTGATGTGATTACTTTTATTTTTCACCCCACATAAAAAGTATAATATATATGTATGTTTGTATGTATCTATAATTAAATATAATGTTATTTATTATTTAATTACCATTATGTATTATTAAATGATACTTATCTTTTTTTCATAATTATTATTGAAAAATGGAAGGGTTACTCATAAATTCATATGACTAACTATCTATATGATCGTAACATTAGTACATTTTTCATAACAATATTACCTGATTGGTTTGAAAAGGGCAATGGATTTATAAATAAGGTATTTATTTCATGTGAATTATTATGTAAATGTTTTAATAATGTTCTCTTTGACCGTAGTCAACCTAAAAAAATCATTTTGACATGTAATCTAAATTTTTTCAACACATCTAACATAGACATAATGGATTATGTCATTATATATAACATGTATAAAAGATAAATAAATGTAATAATAAACAAGGAAATTTTATCATGAATGTTAATCATTAACATAGGTTCATAATTCATGATTAATACACATGTGACGTTTGAGAATCAAGGTAAGAGACTTTGTTTCAATTTCCTTTTATCAATGCATATCTTGATGTTATACATCGTAATTATATTATATGGTGTATAGAACACAAGATTACCATGTTATATCTTGAATTTATCTATTCTCATGATATTTAATGTTTTTTTAAAATTTATTCTATAATGAGTTTTATTATTCAATTGATTTTCAAGTGATACGAGAGATTTCATTTAGAAATAATAATCATTTAAAGTTTTCCATCCAAATCTTTCTCTTTCGTATTCTTTGTTGAAATGATTTTATTAACGTTTTATATTGAAATAAAATATTAATAATGTATATTTTTTCTCTTTATTTCTTTTTTCAATGTTTCTCTAAAGGAATGTTTTTAAGCATCTTATATAAAAAAATTTGTCAAATGATAAAAGGAATGTTCTATTCTTAACATACAGAATAAAAATTTATTTTCCACCATAATGGATATTATTTTATTCATAGATTATTTTTTAGGATTTTATGTTTCCTTCAATTAAAATCTATATTTTTTGGAATTTATTTTTTTAAAATTGTTTTTTAAATGAAAAGGGTCTTTTTATCCAAAAGTGTATTTCATATGAGTTTAATAGTGTTTTTCAAAGGGTTTTATGATGAAAATTTTTTATTTATCATATAGTACAATAGAATTATACAAAAAGAGTGAGCCTTATATATTTTATAGAATGGTTTTATCCCCATTATAGCTCATGGTAGATCTCGATATAGATTATAAGAAGTTGAGATCAATTATATCTCATGGAAAATGGGTGAACCTGATATTGCTTATTTGGAATGTTGATCCCCATTATAGCTCACGGGTTAGCACAGTATATTTTTTACTATGGTTTATTACTATTATATGTCTCCAATGAATTGGTTAATGTTTATTTTGTAAGTCAGATATATGATTATTCCAATTTAAAGTGTTTTTAAATGGTTTTGTCAAACTTTTTCTATAAGGCACTGAAAAAGAGTTCTAATTGATATATATTGGTTTTAAAGGAGTTCAATGGATTTTTTTTTGTATTTAGTTTATTTATTTAACTGAAATAACATTGACGTAAAGGAGAATATTTCATAAGGTTTCTTATTTTTAAGAAACTAAAGGTTTCCTTTTATTTTATACAAAATTTTGATATTTTGTACATATCCTATGTTTTTAATTGTTTTTTCATAGGGTTTAAGGATTCATAATGGAAAGGAAGAAGTAAAGTTAAACATTATAGAGATTTTCCATAAAAATATATCATTCATTATTTTAGTTCTTTTATATTTTTGGATAATGGATATTAAATAGAAGTGTCCACATTGTATTTCATGGTTTTGTTATTTTTCATTTATTCCCTAATTCTCTATAAATATAAACCTGAAAATATCACCAAATGTAATAGAATGAATTTATGACATAAAAATAATATTATGTAATGTTTAAGTTGAAGTCATTATAGTTGGTATAAAAGGACGAGTTATTAAAATTTAGAGGCTATGATTGTTTTAATATCATTCTCATTGATTACGGTTATATTGAAATGATATAAAAATTTAATAATTACATGGTTATTTATCTTAACTATATTTATTTAGAATTTTTTTACATAGAGAAATTATGAAATCTATACTTGGAATTAACCAAGAGGAAAATATGTTTCCAAATCAATGAACCAAAATGGTTGGAATTGGAATAAAACAATTTTTCCATGATGGTACATTTGAAAAAAACTATTAATGTTATTTTAATTCATACTAGGGAGGAACCCAAACCAACATGAATGAATATGTCTACCTTGGAAAATTTCCTAAGGCAATATATCCCATCATTTAAGGGATCATCTAACCTAGTGGTAGATGAAGGATGGATCAATTCCTTGGAGCACATATTTGACGTCATGGTATATTCAGAATATCAAAAGGTAACTCTTTCCATCAATAATTTTGATGGAAAAGAAAATAGATGGTGGTCTCTTTATTAGAATACTAGATATAAATATGATATATATGATTTGGGAAGGGACATATTTAACAATATTTTACCTGATAAATATTTACATAAGGTATTTTATCCTCTTATAGAGAATAAATTATTTGAATTATGGAAAAAGGGTGATGATTCGATGTCTATATATGATGAAATTTCTTCAAGGTTGGAAATGTACATAAAATATTATTTTGAAGTCATTGATAGTAAAATTAGTTGTATTTAATCAGGTTTATAACCAATTTTTAGAATATCAATTGAAGCATAATACTATAAAAGTTAAGATATTTTTTTCATTATCTTGAGAACGTTTTTATGGAGTTTTCCAAATTTTATGTCCCACTATATGAAAAGAGTAACAAACAGTTATGAAGGAAAAAATGGAGAATAAAACAACTTATAATTCTGAAGGCAATACCAAATATTTTTAAAATTGTAGAAAAATAATTTTTTTCAAAAAGTATTTTAGGATATAGTAAGTGTTATCGGTGTGGTAATTTTGGTCACTAGGTTTCTCACTGAAATAAAAAGAAACATGAACAATATATAAATTAGATAATAGTTAACTAGTCAATAGTAATATGATTTTACTGAAATGATTTGGTACATTAAGCAATAGTGTATATGAAGTCACTTAACTAAGGTGAAGACCACTATGATCAAAATAAAAAATGGAATGTAAAATCATATGATAATTCTTTATTTGATGTTGGGTCGTCTAGTGAAGTGGTGACAAACATAGTGATTTTAGTATTTTTTGAAGGTTGACCATAAGCTCGATAACAAATCCATCCATATTTTTATGTTATGAGTAATGGAAGATATTTCTGAGACTTTTTTTTTGTTTTCATAGTTATATAAAGTATTTGTGATTGAGGAAAATTTACTTGAGTAAAAATTATTTTAAATTATATAGACAATTGTTTGAAGGAATGATAACCTTTAGGGTTAATATGATCGTTAATGAAATTTTATTTAGCTAAAAGATCTAAAATATATATAAAAATGATGATACAATGGTGTTTCTTTTAAGGTTTAATTATTAATTTATTTTACCTTTTTATAATCATTTTGGTTTTGTAAAATAGTTGGAGATAAAAAGAAATGTTTCTCAATATTTTATGAATCTTATGATGTATTAAAAGCGAATTACAATAATTAAAGAATAATAAAAATATTTTTATAGATTAAATGATGGATTAGAAACCTATTTCTGTGTCATTTTATTTTCCCTCTATAATTTGGATTATATATTCTTAAGAGGATGTTTTATTAAGCCTTTTTATGATGTGGGTTTTCCAAAAAAATATTTTTAAATGTCTATCCTTTGACTACTGAGATAAAGTTCAAAATGAAAGGATTCAATTTATTAAGGGGCTATACAAACACAATATTTTAAAATAATAAAATTAATTAAAATATAATAAAAAATATGAAACATATAAATATATTTTTTATAAACAAATAATTATTTTATTCAAAAGACTACATTACACACAAGTCTAGGTTTTCGAGAACAACAATATACTATTAATATTATTATTTTATATGATAGTATTCACTTAGAGGTTTGAATGATTGATTTCAATAGGATTAAGTAACTTATGAATATACATATTTTTATAAAATAAATTAATTATCAATTTATTAGTAATAAAATTAGAATCATACTAAAGAAAAGATATGTTTTTTGAAAAACTATTTTTTCTTCTAAATACATGTTAATCGTGTTTGGCACACAAGATTTAAAATTATTTTTTACCAATTTTAAAAAATTTATCTTAAAAAATAAAAAAATGTTTGAAATAATTATAAAAAAATTATATTATGGTGAATTTTTATGATTTTTATAAGAAGTTTCATTTTATATGAATAATTATTATACCATATTTTAATTTAAAAATGCACTTTCACAAAAAAAAATTAGACTAATAAATATTTTTAATTGGTTTTAAAGACATAATAGTAAAATTAGATATCTATTAATACAATATAGGTAATTGGAATCATTTTTATTGAATTTTTATATAAAAAGATTGTAAAATTTACAATATTTTCACTTTAGAATTTGTCTTTCTCGTTATGTCTACATGAATAATTTTAAATTAAATTCTAAAACTTTTGTTAATTGAATTTTGAAAAATGTATTGTATATTTGGAATTGGAATAATTTATATTCTCTAATATGTTCAACTAAGTTTTTTTCCTTAATAATTAGGGAAAACAATTAATTTTAATTACTGTGATTATAAAAAAACATGTTTACTTAGTGGTTCAAGTTAAAATATAATGTTTAAAATGACTTACTAACTTGTCCAACACCCATCTTCTTTCCATATTTAGAACCGTATCAACTTGTTTTCTATTTTTATCTGTTATTTCGATAATATAACAAGAAATTTAAAAACATAATAAGTTGTGAAAATAAAAAAAGGATCCGTTAATGATTTTACTATCTATAACACTTCGGGATAGCGGCAAAAAAATCATTGGTTCTATCATAGATATTATTTATAAATATTTTTTTTCATTATAATTTATATTTAATTTTTATTCATGAAATAATTTCTCAAAATAATTTTGAAAAGAAAACACAATAATTATTTAGTAAATAATTCACTAAAATAAATGATAATAAAAATATTAAAAGTAATGTAAATTGAATGAATTTGTATCTGAAATTATGTTTTTAGATGAATATATCTTTTTTTAAAGGTTATATCTTAATATATTCAAATTAAATCATTGTATTTATATTTTTTTAACTTTAATTAAATAAATAATGTCAGAATTGATGTTAATTTTATTTTATAATAAATAATATTCTACCAAATGATTAAAATTACATAAAAACATATAATATTCCAAGTGATTTACAAATGTTAATAACGATAAAATATGGGCCATTAAGGAAACAATTTTTATTCTATAATGAACATATTGACTCTAAAATAGAAAAAATGTTGTTAATTTGTTTTGGGTTAATGTACTGTTTTTGCGTGTTACATGCACTTTTGTTAAAATTAATTTCCACTACACATGGGATTTTTATTTTATAAATTTAATTAAATCATTGGAATCAATGGTTATAAATATTATAATAAGTATCAAATTAATTTAGTCTTAATTTTTAAATTACCTTGGATATGAAACTAGTTACTCTGGTAAATAATGGTTAAAATTTAGTCAACATAATAAAGTAAAAAAATGAAAAAAATAATTTTTTTATCCCGGGAAAGTGTGGATCAACTATAATTTCCATCCAATACATTATTTTTTAGTTCTGGAAGATCTTTGGGAATGGGATACCTCCCAATATTGAATAATTTTGAGTATATACAACAATTCCCTTCCTCTTAAACTATAGTAGGGAACTCAGCCTCCCCAATTTTCTATACATCTCATTACATTTATATAATCCAAAACCTACCCAAGTTCCCTAAACTCATTATAAAAACCTTATTTTGTGTGTAAATTAATCTTAATATGGGTTTAATGAAAACCATTAGTAGATACCCGAAGAAGTGTCAATATTCTATAATAATCAATTTTTTTTTATTTTCTTCTCTACGTCCATAAATTATTCTTATACAATTATGATATAATAACATAAGTATCATAATATTAATAAGATGTTTTTAGGTTATGTGTTTTACCAAAAACCAATCACACATCTATATAAAGGGACATTAAATCATCATTCATGTCTACGGATGGATACCGCCACATGAAATGGTGGCATTCATTTTTCCGTTATAACCTCTCATGATTGGGTATAATGATAAATATAATGTTTATATATGATATTTATAACATAATTATACCTATGGAGTCACAATATAACATATAATAATTTCATATTCTAATACATAATTTATATGATAACGTCGTTTGTGTGTATGCCATATTTTTTCCCCATGAAGCGATACGACTCGTTTTGAGTAACACGTTACCTGGAAGGTAATAAATGAATCTTTAAGGAAAATATTTAATATAAATGTAATAAAATGGTATTAAATACATATTTATAATAATTTATATACAAAATAACTATTTTTTACCTTTTGACTCATTGAAAATGTGATAATGTCATTAATGGACTTTTGGACTATCACCTCCTCGAAGGGACGTGACTTATTTTTCATCATCACCACATCAAAATAATGATATATATTAGTAAATATAATTACATATTTTTATATTTATGACATAATTATCATTATTCTATTATTATTTTTACATATATTCTTTCTAAAAAGATCATTGAATAATGGAAGCATTATTCATGCATACATATGACTTACTGTCTCCACAATCATAAAGTTAGTTAATTTTTCATAACTAAAATTCATGATATTTTTAAAATTATAATTTATTAGAAAATATAATACTTATCTAATTATTCTTATTATTCTATTAATATTTAAATAATGACCACTTTGATTGTTGTCAAAATTCTTTTTGACACATAAGCTAAATGTGGCCAAAACATATGGCTTAAACCTTATTGATTATGTAATTGTATATAACATGTTAATAAGTGTACAAAAATAAATAATGAAAACAATAATATAATTGATTTTTTTTCTAGAAACTAGAAAATTTACATATTGTTATTTTTATGAATGATAATGAAAATCATGATGAATCAGACTTAAGGAAAAGGACTTCACCTCAATTTCTTTTCATTGGGTCATATCTTGATATTTGCACCTTTATTTTTATAAGGTGTATATAAAACCGATTTTTAATGTTATATAATTGATATATCTACTCTCATGATATATTTTTTTGTTTAATTTTACTCTTTAATGTGTTTTATGATTCATGTGTTTCCCAAGTGATATGATACTTTTCTTTTAGAAAGAATCCTCATTTTATGTTTTCCTTCAAACTAATTTTCTTCCTTGTCAATGTTTTGGAAATGATTTATTTAATATTTTTATATGGACATAGAATATTTATATTGTACATTTTATGTATATATTTACATTATTAAAAATATTTTCTAAGGTAATTTTTTTTGTGCATTTTATACCAAACATTATGAAAATTGATAAAATAAATGTTCTACTCTTAAATTACATTGAGGTGATGAATTTTCTGACACCATGGGAATTATAATAATTATGGAATTAAAATCTCAAATTTATGTTTCCCTAAATTAAAAATAGTGTATATATTTTTTGGGGTATTTTAGTATTGAAAATGGGGTTTTAATAAAAACATGTATTTCTATCTGGATGTATTTTTTATATGAGTTTAAAATCTTTTTCCAGAGGGTTTTATGATGATTTGTTTTCATGATATGTTAATTAAGAATTATATGAAATGGGTGATATCAATACAGCTTATACAAAGGGTTTATTCCCATTATAACTCACAGGTGATCCAAATATAGCTTATTTGATGGGTAGAGCACCATTATAGCTCATAAAGAATTGGTGACCCCTATATAGATTATTCAAAGGGTTGATCCCCATTATTTCTCATGGGTGAGATCAATATATCTTGTATGAATGGTGATACCCATTATAGATATCTAATTCATGGGTTTATGATTATATTGTAATTCAGATCAATGGTTATTCATATTCAATGGGTTTTGAAAGGGTTTTATGAATATGATTATCTAATTAACCAGAAAATAGTTGTAATTACATACAATGGGTTATAAGTGATTTCTATTAGAAAAAAATGTGTGTATTTTTCTTTTGAACTTATTTTATTTATTTTTCTAGGATATAATATATGAAAAGGGGTGTATTTCATAGGTTTTATTTTTTTACTAAAATAAATGGTTTCCTAAATTTTTATATCCCTTACTGAGCTTTTGTGCACATCCCATATTTTAAAAAGGTTTTTCATAGGGTTTGAGTATGGGTAAGGGAAAGGAAATCGTCATGATTAAAATCTTGGATATGTTAAAAAAAGTAATTAATGATTTAGTTTAAGAGATCTATATTATGTGTAAAATGGTTACTAATATGAAGTGTCCACATAGTATTTCATGGTACCATTATTTATGAGTTATGGTATAATTATCTAAAAATATAAACCATAAAATATCTTAAAATGTAACATATTAAATTCCTGAATAAAAACTCCAGACTATAGAATTTTTAAGGTTGCCCCTTATAATATAAATTTGATACATGATGTGAATGATATGAATCATAGGGTGTGATTTAAATAGAAAGGTGTCATTTTTTTAAAATGTAGGTCACATCACCAAAATAGAGAAAAAAATATCATATTATTTTCAAAATATAAGAAAATGAAAATTAATTAATTGATCACATTTATTAATTGACCGCATACCCATCCTACACATGATTATTAGATATGAATTGAAATACATGTTTTTTATATAACAGTGTCATTTTATTTTTTAAAGTATCACATAGAAAAATATAAGAAATAAATATTAGAGTATTTTAAAAAATTTGTAAAATGATACATAAATCATTTTTGGCAAGTAGGAATCAACATCACAACAATCTGCCATCCTATGTGGTCTGTGTGACTCAAAGAGCATGTTTTCAACACAAAATTTGTCCCTTTTGTTTAAAACAGACATCAGATATCCAACACATAGAAAACATCAAAAATTTGTTTTTAAAAACTATTTTAAATTTTATATAATTCATTTTTCATGTGTAAAAATCAACTACACATCAATATGGTTCATGATGTGATCAAAATTGCACAAATCACATGTTTTCAATCGATAAGTTCCATTTTCGTTAAAAATGCATGTCACACCAAAAAAACTATAGAAATGAGCTTATATTGTTTTGAATAATTAAAAAAATGATCCCCAAAATTTTTTCTTCCATAGTAATTGACCTTATACCAATAAAAAACACAATGAGGTTGATAAGACTCAATGTTTGTGTTTTTAGTATAAAGGTGTCATTTTAGTTTAAAACACGTCACATTTCCAAAAATGAGAAAATAAGATTATATTATTTTCAAATTATACAACATCAGACTATAAATCATTTTTGAACTATAGGAATTGACAAACCATTAATAGGACACTTGATGCATTCTGTATGACTCAAAGTGTGTGTCTTCAATACACAAGTGTCGTTTTAGATTAAAACAGACATTAATTTTCCAAAACCAAAAAATTGAGCTTAGTTTGTTTTAAAACATTATTAAAAAGGTTCACAATTCATTTTTGACATGGAAGAATTCACCTCACATAAATATGACTCACGATGAAATTGTTATGACTTAAATTGTGTATTTTAAATAGAATGGTCTCATTTTAGTTTAAAATTCATGCCCCTTTCCAAAAATGATAAAATGATATCGCATTGTTTATATATTTTCTGAAAATAATCCATAATCCACTATTCATGTGAATTAATTGACCATACATCAATACAAAACATGATATCATCCATAAAACTGAAATTGCATGTTTTAAATATAGAAGATCATTTTTGGTTTAAAACAGGTATCAAATTTCCAAACCAACAAAATGAACTTTTATTATTTCTATGTATTAGTAAAATGGTCTAAAATTTATTTTTCACATATATGAATTGAAAAAACATAAATCTGACACATGATATGTTCGATATGACTCGTAGTGCATGTTATAAATACAAAATTAGTACTTCAGTTTAAAACACATATAGAACACCCAAAACCAAGAAAACAATCTCAAATTTTTTTCATAATTTTATAATATGATCCATAATGTATTTTTCATGTATATAAATTGAACAAACCTAAATACAAAATAAAATGTGGCTGATATGACTCAAAGTGTGTGTTTTCAGTACATATTACTATTTTAGTTTAAAACACACATCAAATAGACAAAACTGAAAAAAAGAGAATGAATTGTTTTAAAAAATTATGAAAATGGGACTCAAATAATTTTTGACATTAATGAATTCACATAAAATAAATATGACATATGATGTGACTAGTATGGCTCAATGTGTTTGTTTTTAATATAAAGGTGACATTATAATTTAAAAACCATGTCACTAGAAATTTTTTTAAAAAACAATCTCATATTTTTTTCTCATTATTTTGTCTTATATTAAATAACTTATTTCCTTATCATTTTATCTTATAATTATTTTATTAATATTTATAGAGATATATCTTGTAGATGAATTGGAAATAGTGTGATAGTTAAAGTTTTGTTCTTAGAAATCTATCCTCCTTGAATTGGCTCTCATTTGTAGTGAGTTTTTAACACCATATATTGTATCAAATTCATGATTACACTATTTTCTGAAAAATATGAAATAGTGTTATTTTCATGAATCAACCGTTACTCAATCTGATAAAATGCATTTCTAGTACGACATAATGTTTTTTTAATTTTCACTTTTAGGTTAATTTATGTATCTATTATATTATTTACCTAAGAATTGATTTCATATTTAGGTGTATTATTTTGATCTATTTGGTGTGGTTTTTTTAAAAACTAATTGAATTATTTCGGGTCATAGGTAATATAAAAATGAATATTAATGTTTTTCAATTTTATAGTGTAATTTTTAATTACTCATATAATTATACAAACCAATGTTTGAAATTCCTACAATGTTGTGTTTTTAGTATTATTTTTGGTGTATATGTTTTTCAGTTAAATTTTTAATTTTCTTCTATATTTTTTAATAATTTTTTTAGTACTACAATGTCATATAATATTAATAGAAAACTGTAGAAATATGACCCTTTATGTTCTCTATAAAAATCACTAATAATGATATCCTTTATTAGTTAAAAAAGTGACCACAATTGGATCATTTATCTACATTACTAAAAGAAAAGATAAAGGAATCCTTTAGCATCACTAAATAAAATCTCTAATAAAGGGGGTCATTTATGAAAACATAAATAACCCCGAATATAGGATACCTTTGTCAAATGATTTCTAGAACTGATAACGGGGCCCCTTATTATCACTTTTCTAGAACTGGTAATATCTGTGGGATTTTAATCCTCCTCTAATTGTTAGTGTTATTCTGCACTAAATTGTATTATTTTTGCACTATTTATGGTTTTATTTATAGTCATTTGAGTCATTAATTATTTCTATTATCATTTTGTGGATACTAATTACACATCTTAGTGTACTTACTAAATCAAGTTATAATTAATGTAGAAAATATAATTCCATTTGATTTACAGAGTGAAAAGAAGACCGTTTTTTCACATGATCATTCATGGGTTTAAAAGGAATTTGATAATGCTTGTCAAGAAAAAAAACATGTATCCCAAGGAATAAAGTGTAAATTTATAGAGTATTCCATGTAATCAAATGGATATTGTCCATAAAACCCTTCATATATGGAGGAAACCACTTCATGATAGGTTGTATTTCTTGAGAGAGAGCACATCTCCAAAGATGATAGGATGGTACTAGGGTGTGAAACAGAAGAAGGGCTTGTGAATTAATTTTTTTCCAAGTATTTGATGTAACTATTTCATCATCTGTGAAGTGAATACAAATATTACTACCGACAATCATGAAAGAATAATTTTAAGAATAAAAATAAAACAAACAGTTACCTCATTATATCTAATGATGCATACATTAATCACACTTCACCAAAATCCATTAGTTTAAATAACTGAAGCTAGATCCCTCTATATCAACCACAGAAACATTAAATGTATATGAAAATTTGATGATTTAAATTTTCATTCCTATAATAGATATTTGACGATGCATTTGTTGTCTCAGAGATCACCGCATTAATGTTCCTTCAGTCCATGAAGGATAGCTTGGTTTAGTTGTTTATATTGAGAGCTTCTCACTCTAGGGTACATAAGAGAGGAAAGAGAGGATCTCAAATTCATCTGATGAATAGTCCCTATTAATAAGACCCTATTCTAGTTATATAATAAATATATACCTAACGATTGACCATAGCCCTAAAATATATATTGCGCACTATGTAATCTATAAATTACAACTTTTGACTGTTATACTAAGTTATAAATAAAATTTGTATTCTTATCACCTTACTATAGTATACTAAATATATATCATGATAAAACTGAGGCATTAAATCTACTATTCATTCCCCAATATATTAAATGGATTTCAAATCCTAATTCATATTAATTCATTAAATATTTTTCCATTTATTCACTTAATACATCTTAATAAATTTAACAAATAAATAAAATAACAATTATTTTATGATAGAATAGTATGAATTTATTTATTTCATTGGGATCGTACATTTTTTGACATCTCTTAGACCCTATGGTTGGGATCACTATGTCATAGATTCATATTTATCATATTAGTTAAAACATTGGACTACGATAAGTGTGTAACCCTCCAGGCCCTTACCTCGATAATAGTGAATACTATTCACAAAACATGAGTGACGTCTAGAAACCACTTAGGGACCCTAAATAGATAAGGATATTTCATAGAAATGAAAAACTATCTATTGAAAACATGTTATGTAATATGATCTCTTTTTCATATATTATCTCAGAAATAAGGAAACACACTTTATTTCATCATCCATTCTTTCTTTTTTATTCATTGACCTTACTGTATTGGCATGCCTTCTTTTACCATGGCCATGAATATAGTGATGGTACTAACATAATAATCAACCATGAGTTAGATATATCTTCCTTAAATATGTTGAAATTTTTTTCATTGATTATCCAATCAATGTTGTACCCAAGATGATGCACCCAACACATGCTACCTCACTACAAAATAAATTCAATATTTCACATCTTGTATCAATGATTGTGATCAAATTGTATAAAATAACAATAATATCAATTCTAGAGACCATTATAAATGTTGGAAGATAAAAAATTATAAAGGAACCTAAAAGATATGGGGTGTTTTAGTCTATAATCATTCCTTTCGATCTCATCTTCATCAAATAACCAAGTATTAACTTCATGAGTATAAGTTTGAATGATGATGATACCCCTATACATGATTGTTTCATATCTTCTATGTTCAATCATAATAATTAATGTAGACCATCAGACTTATTTTTACAAATATTTTCATTGTATATTGGGGTTCTCATTATAGAATGGTAATTTATATACCCTTTTATAGTGACAAATAATCCTGGGAAACTGTAATGTATACAGTGGATACCAAAATATCAACACTATTATGGTAAGTGTATTACATGCATAACTCACTATATAAATGATATTATAATACAAATTACTATTCATGATGGGTCTATGGAAATCTCTTTTACAGAAGGATAATGGGAGAATGATTTACTATAATGAAGTTGATTCTCAAGATACACAGGATTAGGTATAGGAATAGATTTTATAGGTCCTTATGAAATATTTTTTCATAACACAAACATAATTTGTAGGAGTTCTAAAGATTTAATTTAACCACATAGATGTTTATTTCTATTCACATAGTACAGTGACTCATTATTGGTTTATAATGATGATCCCTTATCATATTATGTAGTAGTAGAGATCTTAGAAGATAATATTTTGTATGAATCCATGAATTAAAAGATGGATTCCCTGAATCAAAAGAATTTTTGTTTCTAGAATGGTCTTTCAGTTGATTTAAATCCTAGTGGGTGTAAACGTGTATTCAATATAATTATAGACATGAATGGTATAGTAAATAACTATAAATAATGGCTAGTCACTAAAGTGTTTGGAAAATTTCCAATAATTCACTATGACAACAACATTTCTCCAATTTCCATGTTTTAATCCATCTTTTATTTACCCTCCCTAGTCTCTCACAATGACTATGACATTTTAGAAATTGAGATCAAAACTACTTTCTATAATAGGATGCTTTAAAAGGATGTGTATAATAAACAAAAAAATAAGGGGTTTTTTACTCTAGAAAATGATGAAAAGTTATTCAAGTTGAGAAGATTCGTTTAAAGATTAAAGAGTGCTTCAAGGTCATGTATAATTTGATTTGAGGAAACCATAATTTTTTTTCATAAAGAATGGAAGCGAGTCTCATGATTACAAGTCATTTAGTGAGAGAAAAGTTATTTTTATAGTAGTATATGTTGATGAAATATTACAAATTATAAATGATAAACCTACCTTAAAATAGGTTAAGGTGAGGTTGAGAATGTGTTTCTCCATGATAAAAATAGATGAAGTATCTTATATTATTGGGATCAAGATCATGCATTACCGATCTAAGGGGAAACATGGACCATGTACAATTATATACGTTGACCTGGTAATGAAGAGGTTCAACAAGAAACAATCCAATAGGGGATTGGTTCTAGTGTCACATGGTATACATTTTTTGAATAAAACGTGTTCTTAGTCAGAAGGGGAAAGAGAGAGAATTAGTTTGATCCAACATGCTTCTTTGATAGGATATATCATGTATGTGATACTATGTTTGAGGCATCCTGTCACTTATTACATGAACATGGTAGGAAGATTTCCTAGAGATCCTGGTGAACAACATTTGACTATTGTTAGGGATATCAGTAAGTATATAAGTCAAACTACTAATATGTTTTTGGTGTATGGAGTGATTAAGAGAAAGCCATCATGTGTTATATAGATGGTAGAGTTCAGATACATTATAATGATTTGATTTTTTAATGAAGATCTAACTTTTATCACAGTGGGGTAGCTATGATATAGAAGAGTTCAACGCACCAAAATTTCACTGATTCTATAATGATGACAGAGTATATTTCATCTTCTGATGCATCTATGGAAGAAATATGGATTCAATACCATTTTCATGATCTATATTTGGTGCCTAACTATTAAGACCATATAATAATATATTGTGATAACACTATAATAGCACCCCTTTCTAAAGAGACAATGTTATATAAATGGTCAAAACACATAAATTTGAAGTTTCATCTCTTGAGGGTTTTTTCTGAATTAGGTGAAGTTACAGTGGGAAGAGTATCCATATAAGAAAATGTCATGGACCTATTAACAAATATTTTATCCCATTAGATACATAAATATCATGTGGGGGCTAGTGGATATAAGGTTGATTTTAGTTGGATCCTATTAAAGTGGGACTCTATTTGAGTCCCCCCCCAGAAACAACTTTATTAGTACATGATTATATGTTATCATTATTAATGATATTTCTTATCACATCATGATTGTTCCTTTATATGAAATTTATATGTGATAATGTATTATGATTATATTTCAAAACGATTCAAAGTAGTTCTGAGGTATGATGATAACTTGGAGTTTCCATGATTGTATTCATAGATATTTTTATTTTTCATGAAGATATTGGTTGATGAGACATAGAAAATACATGCTATCAATTTTAGGAGGATTATAAGATATTTAAACACTATCTCATGGTGTTATCTATAGGTAATCTCCATGAAATGAGGTTGTGAGAACATACCCATCAATAGGAAATCAAAATTTTCACGTGTTATAGGATGTTTTTATCTACAGATAGGTATATTTATCCATAAACATCAATATTTTCATTAACAGATATCATGTGTTATGTACTCTTTTGTATTTATAAAAACAATGATAGCATATGCTAACAGTGAGATAGGATATGTTGGGGGCCTCACAAGTGATATTTTTTTAATGTATAATGTGATGAAGGATTCAACCCTTACACCCCATTATAGAAGATGATATCTCAGGATAATTCATGGGAAAATAACTACCTTAAAAAATCCCTGGACATTGGGTTTTGTGACTGAGTGTATTTTCATAATGTCAAATACTGATACATTGATCAAATAGTAATATAGGATTGATATGAAACCTATGGATTTGAGATACCCAAATAAATGTGTTATACTATATGATAAAAGTTCTTAAAAGGTTAGATTTAATTACAAGATTAACATATTTCACTATGGGTGTAATGGCATTTTTTATAGACGCTAACCATAAACTATAGGTAGTTAAGAATATTCCACTATTAAATGCCTATAGGTTCAAACAATAAGTGTTTCTTCAATCTCAATTAAATTAAAATATTGAATTTAACAAGTTAGAATATATGATATTTATTTGATTTTGGTTAATCTCTTAGATTTAATCAAAAATTAATTGAATTAATATTTGTGTTCAATAATAATAAAAATAATTTTTTCAAGGATTGATGAATATATTATTTATTATATTAATCATTTAAAAATGAAGTGATTTCTTTAAATAGATAGACATTAAATATGGTTCAGTAAATACCAAAGTGGACTAGCGGGCCCAAAGTATTACTCGAGTTAGAAATGGTATCGATGATATTTATTTATATATTCTTAATTATTTCAAGCATGAACTATGATAAATAATAATATTTACATAATTAATATTGCACATGATATCGACTAAGAATTATAGATTTTATGAAAGGGATTGTGTTAAAATTTTAAACCCTAAACATGTCATAATAAATTTCTATTTATATCACCTTCCATAATCTATTTTATTGAAAAAATCTATATCAAATAGATCTCTTATGAAATGGAGAGATATAAAGGCATATATATTGATCTTATATCCCCCTATATAACACAATTGATAAAACACACAGAGTTATTAATTCTTCAAGAATAATTATGTTATGATCGACCACATACAAAGAAAGTGATCATGATTGGACATGTTTAAACCCAACGCTTTAATAGAAATTATTAGATATTTCGGGGAACATGCGGATCACCACAAGAGGTATTATACACTTGGATAATGTAGCTAAATGATGTTTTGTTGAGATCTATTCAATTGGATCATCAATGAATAGGGAATTACATGTTAAAGAAATTTTGTATCTTCTAAAAATAAAATTTTAATTATATTTTAAGATCCTAATTATTTTAATTATTTTTTTATAGTCATGTAATAAATGATTAAAATACATATTTAATGATGTCATACATATTTTAAAGGAATTAATTCTTTGTGATAAGACTAAAATCAATTGTGGTCTTACCGTAATGGTTCATCCACTGAACCTAAAGTCACTAGTAAAAACATCTTTAATTATTTTTATTCAATGATTACGTAATATATATTTAATAAAAGGAATTAAAAAACCAATGAAGTATAGTAAGATCTAGGTGAATTCATCTGAATAAAAATAGGTATATGTCTTTACTAAATAAATTTTTTACATTGAAAATTTGGGGATGATTTCAACAACATAACATGTGTATTTAAAAGATTATTGAAGGGTTTAATGAAAGAGAATAATGGAATATCAGAATTTTAAAATCACATGTATTATAAAATAATATGTCTAATCACATGGAAACTTGACCAATAGAGAATAAAAAATAATAATACAAATAATGTTCATTAATGGAGAAGATAAGAGAGAAAACCCTTACCTTGATTGGATTAATCTTAATGACTTAGACGATATCCTTAAGAAATTAGAAATTATATGAAAGTCATTTAGAGAGGGATATAAAGATAAATTTCATTATTAAGGTGATTTTAGTGGAGAGGAATGAGACAATGAGTTTGTTTTATATAATTGTAGGGGAATATTTATTAACTCCTAAATATAATATTTGGACTCAATGTATTAAAATATTCAAAACAGTTTTCTCTCCCTTAGTTTTAAAACCAGATTATTTCAAAAGGGAATTAGTTTTATGTATTTTAATTAGTCATGAGAATAACTTATATTCATATATAATTGATAATGTGAATGTTAGTGATGTCCATAAATATTTTTTTAAAATCATTAAATATCATTTAGTTTTTAGAAGGTTCTCTATTAGTTTCGAAAAATAATATTACCACATTAAAACCCTTATATAAATGAAAAACACCATTTTTATTTATGTATCCATTTATATTATTTATAATATAAAATTTGGGCCATTATGATGTCATAATAAATGGCTTATAATTATATTGTAATTAATTTTTACCCAAAAATTTAACTATAATAGGAAATTATGAAAAAGTTATTTTTATTCAATTTTAACACGCTGATTTAGAAAATGAAATTTATTTATAAAAAATTATAAATATTTATTTTTATAATAAAATTATTATTTTATAAAAATTACCTATTTTATTGCATTATATAATTTCTATTATTTATAAAAAACAACTTATATTTGAAAACAATTTACTTTGTTACTTATAAATTGTTAAATAACAATATTGACGATATTTATATTCAAGTATTTTATTCAAATTTCAGATTATATTGTAAAAATAAATTTAAATTAAAATGAAATCCAAAATTAAAATTTGTCTTCCAATATATAAAACATTTGATCCATAATTTCCATCATATATTCAGGTGTAGTTTATTATAAATAACTGGTTAAGAATACGAAAACAAAATTGATGGAAAAAACTGTTTCTTTTAAAGATGAATTTTACACACTACTATTGTAATGATATATAACTTCTTATTATTATATTATACACCCTAAAGGTATTGTGTTTGACAAAAGTATGTGGGGTTGTTTGACAAAAAAAGTTTCAAACTGATCTCTATAATCATGAAATTCCCCCAAAATGTTTCCACTCAAGTTTTAATTGTTGAATTTCAGATTTTACTTGGTCAAAGTGAAAGCCCAGTCAATCCATCTATTTCAGAAGCATATATAAATTCACCTCATAAAGTAAGATCATACAAGTTTATTCCATCACTCTTTCCTTCTATTTCCGATATATTTTATTATAAATCCCAATATATACTAATCCTAATGGTCATAGTAGAATGAATATATTATAAATGGTCATGAAACATAACATAATTTATGACCAAAAATTATATTATGAAGATATTTTATAATTTACTAAAATAATAATGAAATATAGTACATGAATTCTTTGTAACTAAATTAATTAATATGTAATTTATTTATTCAAAAGGAAATTTCATTTTAAAAAGTTATGGTTTTTACGTAAACATTCTCAGAGTAGCTCTTATAGTGAGTAATTTACGATGTTGCATCATATGGTGAATCACCTTATATAATTTATAGTCTAGAATAGGAATATCATGTTAGTCCATGTTTATCTCCCACCTTATAACTACCCATGTATGATCATTCATCAAATACTTTGCAAATCCCATAACCTAACTCAAAAGAATTAATGAATATAATTATTCATAGACTCTATAATGACTGAATAAAACTATAATATATAAATTAACATATTCCTCGATGAATTTTATCCCATATATGTTAAACAAAAATTTCAAATCAATTTATCTTGTATCCCATGTATTTATATCACATCCATAATATTTATAAAACTCTGTACTCTCATTAACTCATATACCAAAGGAACTCAAATGTATTATCCAACCCCTTGATCATATATCTCTTATGTATTATAATTATCATATAAATTATATATCTTGGATACCATCATCATAAGGAATCCATATTCCTTTAATAACCCAAATCATAGTTAACTTTATATATCACAACCCAACTTGAGTAGAAAATTGGTAAATTACCCAATATAAGATAAAGGCAATCAATTCAGACAATCATGTATCATTTAACAATAAAACATGGTTCTTTATCATAATTTTTGAAGTATAAACCCCCACAAGGGTCATTTATCAGGATGTAGTCACTAAAACATTAGTAGGAAAGAACAAAACACGTCCCTTTATATTACGTCCCTCAAGGTATTATTCATATAATATATCTTGATTATTATATTACCCACCCTACAATAGTCATCATCTCAAACATTCATTTGTTTATTATATTACTATAAATTATGTATTTTTTGGGAAGATATTACAGATTAGGTACTATTAATTAATATACAACCAATATATTGTTTTTGGAAAACATTGATGAATTTAGTATTTATTTTTTAATTAATTTAAAAAAATTTATTTTTGGAAACCATTTTCTCAATCATAGAAAACTATTCACATGTAATGCGACCATATTTTTTATCTATAATATTGGAATTCATGCCACATTCCACCTTATTCTAAGATTAAAATTTAAAACTTATAACTCATTAACATCATGTATAAATATACATGAAAAAACTATTATATCAAAATAAATAACCAAACTCTCATATCCTTTATAACATGGATTTATACAATAGTTAATGTTTTCCATGAATAAATTTATCTTCCATCTCACATTATAGACCGTATCTCAAATATTAAAACAACGAATAAAAATATCTGAAAAAATTTTATAATACTTCAACTTGGGTAATCATTCTTTGACCTAAGTCATATTTCCACACAACCATAGGCACATCTTCTAATATGATAATTTATACCAATTACTGGTGTGTTTCAGATAATATCTCATAGGGATAATATATCATTAGTATGATAGAATATAAAAATTTTAAAAGAATATAAAAATACATAATAAAACAAAACATTTGTGTATAACATATAGATTTATAAAAAATTATATAAAAAGGTAAATAAATATAATCAGGATATAATGAATTGAACCAAAATATATTGAAATAAGAAAATCATAAATTTGGGAAGGAGTAACCCATTTCTCACACTAAATAGTGCAGAAAAATAAAAATAAAACAACAAATATGACTTAATATTATATCTTCCGCCACAGTTAGAAATTTTCTCCAAACACCACCAAAATCTTATAGTTCACTCGTATGTTACATGGCCCTTTCTCTAAAATTAATTCAAAACATAATTTATTCAAATTCACCATGATGAAAAGTCTAGGTGTGAGAATATAACTATGTAGGAAGGTACCGATAGAAACCATAATATATGTGCATACATATATTATTATAAAGTAATCAGTGGAAAATTACATAAAAATTATAAGTCATATAGTTAGTTTCTTAAGGATCCACCTACATTGTCATCCCATTTCGACATAAAAAATGTTCTATGAAGTGGAATAGGTATACCGAATATTTTTTCACACAAAAATATATTCTCACACACAACATTTCTCCCTCTAAAAATGATAATGATTCCTAAATGAGCTAAAAATACACCCTCCCATATTTCCTGGTGGTGAATGGGGGATATCACTAGTAAATATATGACCTCGAAAATCATTCTTATATTTGTCGTTTACAATATATCCACTTTCAAAATATGGGTAAATAATTATAACACATTATTTTTGAATGTAATATCACTAATCTTAATAAAGGTAGACAATCATACCACTCTCAATTGTGAAAAGAGTATCTCCTATCATAATTAGGGTATACAATTAGACTACCCTTGAAGTATAAAAAGTATAACCAAACTCAATTGTGGAAAAAAATCCTACCATTTTTATTGATGAACTATATATCACCCATAAAATTCTTAGGGAGAAAAACATACCCTCGAAATGGTAAATAGAATATCATGAGTGTTGATCAGAAATAACTCAAGGGTATCTGTCATATTTGGTCATAACTCTCTATATGAGAATGATTATATTAAAAAAGGAACGATACACTATATACCCTATGATAAATATTTCATTGTTTTATAAGGTACATGAGTATCCATACTTTGGAAGACTCTGAATAAACATCATAGATTATAGACAATCATCACTTCAAAATTAGTATTGCACATAAGAAAAATAATCAGGATAAAATATAAAAATAAATAATATACCCATCACTAGACCTTTTTTAATAACCCATCACACTATATTCATGATAAACTAATACACTCAATATGATCAATGATTCAAGGCTTAGCTTATCACTCACATGAACCACCTCACAATTGATGTAAGTCACTGGGCTATAATGCAGAACCCCATTCCCATGGTTACATAGTTGAACCTATATAGACCAAAAATATACTCCTCTTCCCTTTATAAATCATTTCTCATTATTATATTAAACCACTAATAGTTTATTAAATTCATCCCAATTCTATCTCACTAATCAACTATAACGTGGTGAATTAGCCATAATTCTCATTTCTATATAATAAAATATACTAACCATAAAATAAACAATCAGTGATATAATAACTTGATATTCTACCCTTAATAGAAGTCATTTTACCTAAAATTGAGTCCATGAAAACAATTTTTATAATATATATTCACATTTTTAGTTATCCCTCAAAGAATAATTAAATATATAAGGCTCGCCACAAAACAGACTACTTGATTCCCAAATATGTCGTTTCACTATATGAAACCCCACATATCCTTAAACAAGACCTCCCACAGTATATTTGTTCATTGGTTAAATATGGACACCTCCTCATGATCTCTTATCATTTTTCCTAAGCTCATAATCTAACAAGAGTCACAAAGTCACCCGATTCTTAATGGAATGTGTATGAGATCACTATAATGAAACTAATATGTTTCTCTATTTTCCTATTTTCTTTTAATCTAATTAAAAAATTCTAGTTTCAATCACACATTCTTACACCTTCCTTCATGTCATATAGCACATAAAATTTTATATAAAGAGGTAAAAGTAGACACTATTTATCTTATCAAAGATTTATTACATTAATGATGTTTTTTCATCCTTTACAAAGACCATGGTAACCATCCAACATGTTCTTGATCTTGTATATCATCTAATAATATAATAAATTTAATTATAAAAAATATATAACTAATATAATTAATTATCCAAAAATTAATTTACTTATTAAAAAACAAAAAATACCCACTAGAAGGTGTATCCTTAGTATTAGTTCATACAATAATGTTTCAACAGCTGTAGACATATATCTGGACATAATATAATGAAAATATCCAACTTCAAGTGATTATTTTTATAAAAATGAAAATCTAATTTTAAGAAAATGATATTAAATGAACTAATATATTTATTTTTAGAAAAAAATATTGAAACAATGATCATTTATCACTCAGTGATTCCCTATAGGAGTCATATATGGATTCCCTATAATTATTATGGGATTCTACCATGATTTGATGAAATTTAAATCTCAATCACAATTTAGAACTATCACAAAAAAGGAAACGAAGGAAAACGAATAAGTGGATGATTGGAATAACATAACTCAATGTTTTATATATATCTACCCAATCACTATGGATTATAGGGAGTAAGATATTAGGAAGAGGAATGATAAGGCGGGGAACCCTCCCTCAAATTATTGGCCTGAGACACCAAAATATGTGTGTGGTTTAAAATGAAATCCCTTAAGTTACCATCCTTTAAAAACATTAAGTGAGTGTGAAGTGGCCCATATTGTACAATAAAATCCTACACCATAACGACAATGTCTTTTTTAGTTAATATGGCCACCCTAAATTTTTTTCCTTCCACTAGGGTTTTACTTGTTATTCTTGAAGCTCACCCTTTCCACCACAATAACATGTTTCCTAAAAATTTATTTTGGTTCATTTCCATTAAACATTATGAATACATAACCTCTATTAAATAATTTAAAACATTCCTTTACTCTCTCATTCCCATTCAAAATCAAAATAAATAAATTCCCATTTATTCCAATATTAGTGGAATCCCATCATTAGTTGATTTCACCACCACGTAACTATGTATCTCATTTTATGGTGGTTTTTTTCTGGCCACACCACATGTGGAATCGAGTAATTTATTTGGGTTAACATTGTTTAGTTCATTTTATAAAAAAAATTATTTTATATACATTATGTATTTGAAATAGGGATATGATTAAAATATAATAATTTTATTTAATTTTTAGATGAATAACATAAATTTTTAGCTATATAAGAGTTATAAATACCATCATTGAAAATTTTCAATTTTATTAAAGGTATGAAATAAAAAATAAAATATTTTGGAGGATAAATATCTATAAATTGTTTTTTAAATTCAAATATTATTTTTGTAAATTTCAAAATGACATAAAATTCCTAATATTTAGATTTATTCCATGAAAAATACACATCAAGAACTAAATTACCCAAATGTATAGGTCAATCAATATATTAACACTCAGGAACTATATTTTATAAGGATAATAATGTTTGGTTGACCCAAATATGACTAGGAACCCATACCACATTATGATATTTATTTTTCACATGGATGAGTGACCCTAATTGGATATTTTTTCTTAGAGGATTGGAGTTACGAAAATTCATCTGATGGATTTTTATATATAAATTTCCATCAAAATAAGTAATAGTTATATATATGATATTACTGACATGAATTTCTATATAATAGATATGTTATTAGGGAAACAACAATGTGGTCCTAAAGCCTTATAAAATAATGATTCTTTACCACAAATAAATTTTTTGCCTTTTTTATTATATTAATGTATGTATATTCTATAAAATTACTTATTCACTATATATGTAAAACATGATACTTGATAAAGTTATTATTTTATAGATTAGGATAAAATTTAATAGAAATATTCTTTTAAAATATATTTATATTGAACTTTAAATTCTATGTATTGTTATTACATTTCAATAAGTGCTCTTAGTTTTAAATAAAATCATTGAAATCATAAAAAAATTAAGTTTATTTTCCATTTTTTAATTATGGTCATTAAATTGTGATTACAAATCACACTGATGGGATGATGAATTTAGAGTCAAGTATAAAATATATAAAATTTTAAGGGTGAAGTAGAAATACATATTGCTAATAGAGAATAGTTTTTATAAGGTAGAAATATACTACATAAATAAACCTAGAGTATTAATTCAATAATTATAAAACATTTACAATATTACATCTATAAATAAAAATTTTATTTGAATTACTTTTTTTGGAAAAGAATTAACTTTTTTAATTAGTAAATCCAAATGTTTTCTTATATACCTGTATTATTTTTTTATGGATTTAGAAATATGGATATGGTTTATATAGTCTAGAAATGCTTGTTATAGTATATAAAATTAAAATTAATAAGGTCAAATTTAATGATTCAAACATTAATTATTTATGGAATTTCCATCCAAGACATATAAATAGGAACCATAACAAGAACAGTTATATGTATTTTTTATAATAATTGGAGAATGAATCATTCATTGTTCATGTGAATCTTTTATACTAGGAATAATGGACATGGTTATTTTTTTTACATAAAATATGTGAGTGCTAAAAATATATTATGCCGAATATATAATGCTATATGTGGACCAGTGATTACATAATAAAAATATTTACATATATACTTTATAACCTTTATTAATGATTTTACTTTGTACGGTTATCGATTTCCTAGCAAAAATATTTTAGAAGCAATTAAAATGTTTAAGATACTAAAATAATTTTTACGTAATCATATAGGTAACAAAATTAAAATAATTCAATCAAATAAATGTGAGGAATACTTAACAAAATAACATATTTTTCATCCAATATATTATATAATTATATCATAAATCAATCATTTAGTTTTAAAATAGAGAAATTATGTATCTAAAAAGAGGAATCATACATTATTTTACATGGTTTAATAAATGTTGAGTTATTTTAATCTACTTATATCAATTTTAGATTATCCTCTAGATATTTCTACGATTCTAGAAAATAATATTCTATGTAATGAAATAATAATTAAACTATATGACATATAAACTAAAAAAATATTACAACATGTATTAAAATGATTTGGGTTTGTAAAAAATATCTAAAGTTTACTATTTATGATAATATTTGACCAAAATCAGACAAATTTAAAAAAAATTAATATCCTAATGTAATATAAAGTAATTTAATTATATATTGTAAATGGGATTAATTTCTTATAGGTTTTAATGTAAAATTTATAGAAATGGAATATATAACATAATATGTTAATGTGGTGATTAAACACTATTAATATTTAGACTAATTATTTGGAATAATTATAGAGATGAAAAGTAATTCGATGCGACAAGATTTCAAGGAAACCATCCAAACCCAATTGTTAATATAACATTGGGAGTGTGGTATGATTCATTAGGATCAAGGTCAATATAAATTTATTTTAAAAAAATTATGTATAAGTTGAGAGTTCAAGTTTTATGAAATTTTGTTTGTGAACATAAAATATGACATGAAATCCTATAAAAAATAATTTTAGAACATAGTTATCCCAATCAAATTTCAATGTTATGTAGTTTTTAAGTGGGTTTTTATAGAAACAAGATATTTATGGTATTGTTTCTCCTTATAAGTATTTTTGTGTGGTTATGGTTAAAAAATATATTAATTATATTGATTATGAAGAAATACATTCATCATTTTCAACCATAAACACTATTTAAATATTTATTTCTATTTCAACATGATATGATAATTAAAATAGCCCAAGAGATATTAAATTTTATTTCCCTACAGTAAATGTGTTCAAGTATATATATATAATACAACATGAATGTTTTGGGGATTAAAATAATGTTTCAAAGGGATTAAATTGGAAATGATCCATTTATTTGTTGGTGTATGTTCATCAATGTTAGAATATTTATTTTGTTGAATCTATGGAATAGATTGGTTTCATAAAATAGTATATATAAATCTTCTGTATATACATGGGATAATGATAAATTTTACTCTTTATTTTATATTTAAAGCAAACTGGTCATAAAAAATTATATCCATTATTTATATTATATAAAGTTTTTTAGAGAATATTTTATCAATTAGTAATATAGGTATGGGAGCCTATATATAGGGTATGTTTCATATTTATGGTGACATTTTATGGTATGAAATTTATTTGTTATTGGTTCTTATTCTTGTTGTTTCCGATGCTTTTTTCGGGGCATGCATGTCCGTCTATTCGAGGATGAGGACACTGTTTGTTTCCCCACATTCATGCTTTCCAAGGGAGGGAGGCATTCGTTCCTTGTTCAGGTACGTTTACTCCATGTTCGAAACATAATGATGGGATGTCAGTTCTTCCTTCCATGGATTCATCCTCAGATCTCGTCACCTAATCCAGGTCTCCCTTGTAGATTATGATGTTTTTCGCCAAACTCTTCACAGTGCCATATCTTCATGGACACCAGTTAATTACACTACTTCTATCGGGACATTCCAAGGGGTCCGGTCTGGGAAGCAACCTTCGGTCAGGGAGTAGTCATGTTGGAAATCACTGGCATGTCTGGACGCTGAAACACTAGTGCGTCTGGGTTTCTTCCCCTTATTATTGGGCTTCTCAAGGGCGTGGTAGCCCAAGGAATCCCACGTAGTACACAGGGAAATTTATTCCATTGACATGTATATGAGTATTTACTTAGATTCCTATGTTTAACATAGGTTATGCCACAAGTTTAATGTATAGAGGAGACAGATCAGACTGATCAGAACGCTGACTAGAGCGGATCAGGTGAGTGAAACCCCTGGATGGAACACCGATGTTGGGGCTAACACATGGTTAGTTACCTGATTGTTGTTAAACTGTATAGGGAATTGGGTGGCATGCTCCCACACAGATGTGGTGGCCTGGGTAAGAACCAAAATTGATGATTGATGGTTAAGTGATGTGTGTGGAGAATGAGATGGAGTCAACTCGAGGACGACAGTGATCTCGGGCTTGAGTCTTGAAGAGACTTCCAATGTATCATTGTGGTAGGTAATAAAAGTCCACTTAGTTAACCTGAAACCAGCTTACCATCGAATGGGGTAGACAATGGATTACCGCTGGATGGGGTCACAAATGGCTTAACATAGGATGGGGTCACAACAGCTTACCGGTAGATGGTGTCGCAATAGCTTACCATTGGATGGGGTCACAATGACTTACTGCTGGAAGGTGTCACAACAGCTTACCACTGGATAGGGTCCCAACGGCTTACCACTAAATGGGGTCCCAATGGATTACCACAAGAGAGGTTCACAATGGCTTACCGCTGGATGAGATTTCATTGTCTCACCGCATTATGGGGTCACAACGGCTTACCCCTAGATGGGGTCTCAATGGCTTACCACTGGAAGGGGTTGCAACCGCTTCCCGCTGGATGGGGTCCCAACGGGTTACCGCTGAATGGGGTCAAAACGGCTTACCGCTATATTGGGTCACAAAAGCTTACAACTGGATAGGATCACAGCAGCTTACCACATGATGGCGTTGAACCTCATGGAGGCTTCCAATGTACCTAATCCAGGAGATAATGATCAAAACCCACATTGTTCGGGATAGAGAGGGAACCGATGTGAAGATGGATGGGACCGCTGGGTGTTGGGATTGATCCTCAGGGAGGATTCATACATACCTTTCCTTGGCAAGGATCAATGTATACTTAGTTTGAGATGATGGATGCAGTTTAACATCTTGTAGGACGAAAAAGGGGGCATGCAGTTTAATGTCATGTGGGATGAAGGTTGCCTGACGGGAAGTGGGGCCGGAACCAATGGTTGTTGGGCTTGAACCTCAGGGTATCTTCTTACGTACCTTGCCTTGGCTAAGATCAAACTCCACGTAGTTCAGGTTGGAGTGGGTGAACTGACGTGAAGATGGTCGGGACTAATGGGTGTTGGGAATGAACCTCAGGGAGGCTTAATACGTACCTTTCCTTAGCAAGGAAAAAATACCTCAAAGTTCAGGTTGGTGTGGGGATTACACTCTTGGATTCCTGGAGAGGATGTCATGGTTGATGAATACTATAATCCCATGTGAGTCATGCTCGGTGTGAGAAACAAGATTTAGCAAAGGCATGACAATCACACCATGGAAGGTGCATCCGTGGGACGTGGAATGGGGCTTACATGTAGTTGGCAGCCCAAAGTGGAAATAACGGCCTATGCGTGGTTAGCTGCCCTAAGAGATGGAGATTGAGACTTACTCTATGGTAGACTTTCGGGTGGTCAAAAATCCCAAAAAGAGAGGGATTTGGTGTCCAGGAAGAGAGGAGTAGGGATTCTACCTCCTGCAAGAAAAGCTAGGGGCTCACACGAGGGTGGTTTCTCTTTTCCTTGTGGACAAACGCCACTCCGATAAAGAGTATCTAAATCTATGTGAGGAATTATCTCACTCATGTGGAGACTAGTGGGCATGCAGAATGTATAATTTGGGGGAACTCTACATCCAACACACGAGGCGTGGTCATAGTTTAACGTCATGTACTGAGGATGATGGCACTTAGCAGTTTAATGTCCAATATCTCGGACGAAGTGGGTTTGCTCTCTAACCCTAGGACATACATAACTGATACATTCCCAACCTTGAGGGAAGGAAGGAATCCGAAATTCCATGGTGAGGGGTGTTATAGAGGGATCCATTGGGGGCTCCACGTTTTCATGGCTATGAGAAGAGGCAATATCCATTAGCATGCCTAGGTGCCAATAAGAAGTGGCAATAGTGAATGAGGCTTACACAATGAAGCCACCCATAAAGTCTTCCTCATGTCTGAACATGATGGAATCCAAAATCATTGTTGAGTTTAGGTATATTATGGAGGCCTACACCTATATTGTAGTGTACAAGCAGGATAATGCCAAGGGCGCTGGAATTAGTCCGAACAAAGGGAGATGAAAAGTGTGAATCACATGCCCAACATTCAGAACGCGGTGAGGGTGACATGACGATGAAGGATAACTTTTAAACATGTTTGAAACACAACATCCATATTGTGTTAGACTAAAATTAGGAAAAACAAATGAGGGTAGATTTTTGACCATGTTTGAAACACATGACCTAACTCAAATTGTAATCCAAAGTCATCCGGGGCGTTGGCCCGAGATGGTAGGTGAGCCGAGGCGGGATGGGACCCGGTAGCTAGGGGTCCCTACAGACATGAAAGATGATGGAGATCTGAATGAAGGACGCACAAAGTGTGAGATGGGGAGATGTAATGTTAGAACATATTCCAATGCTCTTAATTTTATGCCACTTTGATCATGGAATAATGCATCTTATGCTTGGAAAATAAGGAATATCTTATTTGGAATAAGATAAATCCTATTATTGAATGATGGGCATGATACAATTTATAGTCATGTAGAGAGAAATGTTGGCATTTTATTCATGGAGAATAAGGAATCTCTTGTTTGGAGCAAGAGGCATCCTATATTTTTCACATAGGGAATACTGCAGTTTATAGTAATGTAGAGAGGACTATGGGCATATTATTCTTGGTTCACAAGGCATCTCTTATATTGAGTCATAGGAATACATTGTTCGTCATATAGGGTTTACCATAGTTTAAGGTCATGTTGATGGGAATATTAGTCATAAGGCGCCTATCAATGGCTGGTGTTGGGACTTACGCAAGGGTGGCCCTTTCTGGTTCAACATGGTATATGAGTTAGGTGATGGGGTGTGGATGAGTTACTTGAGGAATGGTTCAACTCAAGGTACTCGGGGGAATTTATGATGAGAATCTCAACTCAAGACATGAGAAATGAACTAAGAGGAATATGTCGACTCAAGGTGTTGCATGGTGTGTGGAGAAGTATCTCAAATCATGGTATTCCATTTGTGGAAGGTTTGTGCGCATAAGGGAAAAATAGAAATTCCCAACGTCCTAGCCCGAAAATTTCACGGCGCAAGAAGGAAGGTTTGTGCCCAATAGGGATGATCAACCTGCAATTGGGCGGGAGTGCACACACTAGAAAAGGTGTGCATGCAATAGGATAGGAGTTCCCACAATTTGGGAGATGTGTGAGTAATAGGGGGTCGTGCGTGCGATGTAGAAGGACTTGCGTACCATAGGGGTGGTTGGTGCGCAAAAGGGGATCTTTGCATGCAATAGGAAACGTCTGAGCAATAGGGGGCCTTGCGCGCAATAGGAAAGGACCTGCACGCAATAGGGGATGATGGCGTGTAAAAGGGGATCTTTGCGCGCAATATGGAATGTGTGTGCAATAGGGGGCCATGCACACAATAGGGGGTTTGCGTGCAATAGTGAAGGGGTGTGTGCAATTGGATAATTGAAACACTGGTGCATGAAAAATTGGGCACAGTGGCACTATTGCATACAAAAATTATGCTTTGCGTGAAAAATTGGGTATTTTGGGTTTTTTGCAAGAAAAATAGATGTTTTTCGTGCATTTGGGGGTTTTACAAGCAAGCACAGAAAACCCAGACTTACACGCATTAGTGTGGTGGCCGACCTCCAGCAGCCTCTCCGCAAGGAAGCTGGTGCACAAGTATTTATAGGTGTAATCTAGGGAGGCGGTGCACATAAAATTCCAAGCACGCAAGTGGTTTTCCGCATGACCTACAATGAGTGTGCATACTAAGGGGTTTATGACGTCGCATTTTGCGTGGAATATGTTTGCGCGTAGGGTTGCACACAAAATTCCTTTCTTTCGTGAAATATTATGTTCTTGCACACAATATTCCCTTGTTTCGCACAAGATTCTATTTATACATGAAAGATTCAATTTTTACATTAAAGATTCCATTTTTACGGGTAATATTCCCTTTTTACACGGAAACCCATCCTTGGCCCCATAATCGTCTTGGATGTCCCTTTCCCGTAGCCTGACTTCGAACAACCAATCTTTAGATATGTAAATTCATTTGGGATCCACAACCAGTCAAATCGAAGGTTGCAGAATGAGCTACACTCTGGGATCATATATCAAAGCATCTGGTAAATTTCATGGATTCATTTTTTGGTGTCAAATATTGATGTGTGAATATATAATTCATGATTTTATAATGATTATATATATATATATCAAAAAATTCAATATAATTATAATGATTCCATATTTTTAATGAAAATTATAGTACTTACAACTCCGAAACATAAATTTTTCAATTTTCACATGAATTTTCAATTAGAATGAGGCATAAGCTATCAATTTATTATTTTTTATGAGTAAATATCCCATTATCTTCTTTAATACATCATTATAGATCAAAACCCCTCTCCACTAGAGTGTATTGTGAGAAAATATTCTCTAACCAACCTTCTCCTCAGTTCCTCAAAATTTTCCTCACATTCGTATATATAAAGGATCATGTCTCCCATATAATTCACCCTGGTCATTGGAATTGATAGCCCTGATAAATCCTTCACAGAACATCAATAGTATCCAGCTAACCTAAGAAAACTATAAATCTCCATCATTATGGTTTGTCTAAGACATTTATCAATTACATCTAACATTGAAAGGTTTATAGATATACCCTTAATTCATATTATATAACCCCCCAAATGAATTTTTTCCTATCTAGAATTTAAATATAATTAATTTAACATAAAATATTTTCTTACTCAAGGTATTTAATAAAATACTAAAATGATCTTCATGATCTTAATTACTCTCAGAATATATAATAATATTTTCTATAATATATGATGAAAACATATTTAAGTAATCTATAAAGAATCTATAAATAAAATATTTTAATATAATTGGTGAATTTGTAATTCCAAATGAAATCAAATTAAAATAATAGTGACCATAACTCATATAGAAGGTTTTCCTTGGAATATTCATTATATTGACCAATATTTTTTTATATCCATAATGAAGGTCACCCATGTAGAATTATTGACTCTATGTAGTTAATCAAACAATTCATAAATATAGGGTACAATATAATTTTTCTTGAATGTGATCTACTTATGTTCTTTAGAATAAATGTAATGATTAATTAAACCATTATTTTTATTAATAAATGTTGATGGACCCCATAGTGATTAAATAGGGCATATGAATTCTTTATCAAGAATATATGGAAGTTTCCTATTCAATTATTGAAACTCAACTAGGGATATTCTATATAGAGTATTTGAAATAGGTATAGAACTGGGTATGCATTCTATTAAAAACTAAACGTAATGATTTGGGAGAATTCTATGGAAGTATTTAGTAAATATGTCTAAATAATATTGAAGAATCGTCATGTCTTTGATGACGAGATTCTCCCCAACCATTTGTGATTAATATCCCTCTGGTATATGTAGTAAGTCCCACAAAACATAAGTAATTTAAAAAATCATATTCATACATACACAAAAATGTGATTTTATCTTTATATATAATTTAAACCCTCAATTCCTTTCCTTGATAATTATCATGGGATCTATATATTGTGAGAAAAACCATTTCAAAAATAACATAAAATTCAACTAGACGGGGAATCATAAGATTTTTAGGAAACTCATTCCCACACACTTTATTTAAAGAGGATTTATAGACATTAGGTGGGAAAATCACACAATTATGATCATTTAATTCATAATCAACAACTTAAAATTGAGGAGGTTACATGATATCCTTAAAAAATATTCAAATATAAAAGTGTGGGTATATTAATAATGTGAGAATACATTTTCAATTCTATATATGATGGTAAGTGTAAATTTCATAACTTCATTCTTGTGACACACTTCAACACTTCGGATCACATGGGGTTTACCTAAATCTATTTTAATTAAGGATTATTGAGAACAATTTTTTTTATTAACCCTCATATTTTTTCATAGATTGGAATAATTTCCACACTCTCAGAATTTATAACATTTGAGTGTGGGTGGAATTTTTAGTTTAAAATTCTCACCATTATTAACTATTATCTTCATACTACTTCAACATTATTTTAATATATGGACTTCTTTTCCTCGCTTAAAATGTTTAATATACTATATAAGTCAATTTAATCAATGTTCTATTATGTACTACTTATATGAAGGAAGATTAATTTACATTCTTCCATAGTAGTTTTTATTAAAAAAAATTCAAAATTACATCATTCTCTTTTTTCCCAAAATCTAAAAGAAAAACATTATTCTCCAATATCTATTAAATATCATGATAGAACATCATTAAATTTATTCATATTTATGAGATAATCTTATGTTTAAAGTCTTTTAGTGGACTGGTCTCAAGACACTAAACAATTTATCAACTTTTTTTAGGGTTCATGATTAAATTGAAATCTTACCATCGATGTTTTGTGAATGTTTCCTCATTGCTAATAATGGATTAATTATCCTTCTGTTTTTGTTACAAAAAGACACCATTACAATTAACTGATATTTTACATGGAAAATACTTATTGGAAAATATGTTCATAGACTCCTCCCTTGTAATAATGTCAATTTTATAATATTTTACCATATTTTAGATAAGATTATACTATTGATCTGCTTCACCTTTCAAATCATACACATAAAAAATAAACATATCATCATTTGAGTATTAGAGAAAATAGATAGCCTATTATAAATCAGTAATTCATTTTTTAGAAATATGTGGATCATAGGAACTACTAATGGAAGGTATATTTTTTCACATAAAAGATTCAATTATGATTTATTTGTTGAATTTGGTGTTTGGATTATCAGCATTATTTATGCTATCGTTCATAGATAGAGATAGTTGGTTGAGTATAACATCATGATTTTTCCTCCTAGTTCCCATTTCATTTGGTTTCTCACAATTATCGTCATTTCATTTTCCGTCACATTTTTTTTCAATTCTCCTAGTTCTAGCCATTGATAGAAATAATAAACATATTGTGCATATCAAATATCAATAACTAGAGTAAATAATCATATAATTATAAAAATAATTCTTATGATATCCTAAAGTATGACCCATTATTTCCACCCAGGGAAATTTGATTTTATCTCATTTCCCTGTGGATTATCGTCAGTTTTCATAGGTTTTATCATCTAATTTAACATAACTTTTCATAAAGAGAATGTGAATTTACAAGAGAATATCCCTTAAATGTCTCTAGCCAGGTGTGCGGTCTTAGGGCCACCCATCACACACTTGTGATGTTAGATTTATTACAAAATCCCCCCATTTGAGATTTTTTTTACCCACATATGCATCTATTCCATACCCACATCTACATTATAGTATCCATTAAAAGATGTATTTTCTATCAAAATCATACCCCTTTCATCACCATGATATATTATGGTTTCTTATACATAGGCTTATCCCAAGGGTTCTCACAATAGTTATAAAATGATTATTTTGAAAAATTACAAAACCCTTTTATAACAAAAGTGAAGTTGGACCAATTATAAAATATATAAATATTTCATAATTTTATATAAATATTCAATACATTTAAAAAACACATACCTATGAACTGTAGAGGTTTAGTGAATTTGGAGACTAGAAATGTAATCAAAGAATTTCATAAAGTATACACAACAACAAACTATTTTTTATCTCTATTAGTACATTTCATGTAAATATGCTACTTAAAACATTTATTTGATTCTCGAGTAAATGAAACATAAGAAAGGCTGATCATAGATGACCATTATGGGTAAGCATAGTATATATCAATAAACTATCATAAGTGAGCATATGTTAGGAATAAGTGCATGAGAATAGGATCAAGAATTAGGAAATTCATACCCAATTATTCATGGATAATTAAATCACGAGTCATGGGATTATGATTTATCGTTTCAAAATACATAATTCATAATAGTGAGGAATAGTCATAAATCAATCATGATCCATGATATCACATCATAAGAATTGTATTTTTTTCATAGGAATCCTGCGGCATAATAATAAGCCTAGAAAATCATTTAATTTTTCAAGTCACAATTACATGACTATCATAGTTGATTGGGTTCAGTCCATATTCTACCATTTACACAGCCAATGTTCACTCCAGATTCGATCAAAGTAGACAAATCCCATTACTGAACTGGGTTCTCTCCCTATTCTAGTTCATATTATTTCATGAGATATCTATTTTTACCAATTTCATTGGAGGGATATATAATTTTCATTCCACCATTCAAATAAATAAAAACACAATATTTATTTTATAATATAAAAAAATACAAATTCATCATATCAGAATCAATGGAATGGAAACATGTTTCGTATGAATTCCATTATTTTATCATTACATAACCCAGGGTAAAGAAACATGTGCCATAAAGATATTAGCATAAACTAATTAACATGTCAGAAATTAATGAGTTTCATAGAATCATCCTAAAATCATCTTCATCGTAATACATACAAAGAATTTTACTGGATGGTATCATAATATCATATCCCTAGTGAATCGTAACAATCATTAAAGGATGTCTACATAGTTAAAACGTATCAATTATTAAATAATTTAAAATATTCTTTGAAAATAAAAATAAAACACCCAATTTAATTTGTATAGTATTAAAATACAAGAATTCCTACAATATTGATGAAATGATTTAATTGAAAATAACCCTAAAAACATATAAAGAAATCTTTAAATAAAATAATAGTGATAACATAGGGAAAATCAGTTCATGTGGTAAATGTTCAACCAAATCATTGTTGATTATTTTTATTAAAAATTAATATACAAAATCATTGAAAAAAGGTAAACATTACTTTTTAAAATGTTTTAAAGGAATATAAAATATGGTTTAAAATAAAATGAAAGAATCTTTTCATAATTGAAAAGAAGATTCATAGAAAAATTTTGTGGAACATAGACATGGAAGAAAATGAACATTGACAAATATAAAATACATTAGTTTATTAATAATGAAATCCTAATATTTTAAATTACCAAAGGGAGGGAAACTGTACTAATACATGAAAATAAAGGAATAACAAGAGGAGAATAAAAGAGATCATGTTCAAATAATTATATTGATATAATTTCCCTAAATAAAAAATTATCATAGATAATCATTATAATAATTTAGAACATTAGCTAAACTTTTACCACTGTTAAATATCAATTCATAATACTTTTATAATAAATAATATTAAATGAAACCTAGAATTTTCTGAATTTATATTGATTCGTTATTATTATCATGAAAACATCTCGATTTTCCATGAATGTTTCAGTTCGATGGTTCGAGTCCATTAAACATGGTCATGGTTTCATTCTATCAAGAATAAAAATCAAGAGACAAGTATCATATTAATTCATTATATTCATTTTTATCACAATTTATATATTGTAGATGACATGTACATACGAGAAACATTATTTTTTTCCAATGAACGATAAGTAGGTTGAAAATTTTATTCGCATAACAATAATAAAATATAAGTATATTTTTATATTACGTTCATTATTTTAGGATTTATTAAATATATTTAGAGGAATTTGTAGAAGAAGTAATCTTTTAAAGAGTCCGTTAAGGCAATTACCTCTTGTTTGAGATACCTATATTATAATACACATTATGGCTTATTAATATGGACATAGAATTTTAAAAGTTTCTCAAGATATAAGAAAATGATTCCATTAATTTTTTGACTGGAATTGGCTCAGAAAGATTGATCAAAATTTATGAATAATATAAGAGAAGAGGTTCCCTTTATAACTGAGGGGAGGGACACACATAGAATTACATAAAATATTTAAATAATATAAAATAACAATATTTTGAAAGTATATTCAAATGGATAATAATTCAATGATAAGATAAGAGTTGGTCTAAATATCTTCAACCAATAATATTTAAATAATTTTATTTGGGATTTTACACTACGGGAAAAATGGTTAATAGCGACGGGATATTTGCGACGGGAATACTTCCCGTCCCAAATACCTTTCGCAAAGGAGTATTTGCAACGGGCAACTATTCCCGTCACAAATAATCTGGTATTTGCGATGGGTAAAAAACCCCGTTGCAAATAGTTTGGTGCGAAATGTGCGCCAAACCACGTGAAGTTTATTTGCGACGGGGATAGAACCGCGTCGCAAAAAACCGGCGGCGGTTAAAGACTATTGGCGACGGGACTGCAGTCACGTCGCCAATACCCCGGTGGCAGGAATTATTTGCGACGAGACCCGTCGCAAATAACCGTTTTAATGCCGCCCATAATTAAATGCGGTCAGGGTTATTTGCGACAGGGTTCTATCCCCGTCGCAAATAACCCGACGGCATGGTATATTTGCGACGGGGCCCATCGCAAATAACCGTTTTAATGCTGCCAATAATTAAATACGGTCAGGGTTATTTGCGACGGGGCCCATCGCAAAAAGCGTTATTTGCGACGGCAAACCCGTCGCAAAAACGCCCGTCGCAATTACGCCAACATATAAATACTGCCAACCATTACAATTTCCTCACTTCATTCTCAACTCTCAACCGTTCCCATTTTTTCACTCTGAATTTTTTACGACTTTCAGTTATAAAATTTGTTTCCGACATCGAGGATTCAGTTGGTGGTGTTCTACAATTACAACGACTCGATATTGACATCAAGTTTAAGGTTTTTATCTGAATTTTAATTTCATATTTATTTTATTTATTATATTTATTTAGTTTAAATTTTTAGAAATTTTTTTTGATTTCTAATTAGAAATAATTATGAATATGTATTAATAATTAATAGTAATTAGAGACAATTAAACACGAATCAATTTAAATTATTTAGCTGTAATTACAATTAATTAGCAGTAATTATGAAAAATTAAAAATAATTCGAATTAATTAATAATTATTAGAAATAGTTAACATTAATTAGTAATAATTTATAATAATTACCAATAATTAGTAATAATTACTAATAATTAGTAATAATTAATAATAATTCCCAATATTCAATAATTGCTAATATTTGTCAATATGTTTTCCAATAATTACCAATATTTACCAATAATTGCAAATAATTGTCAATATTTACCAATAATTAGGAATAATTACCAATAATTAGGAATGATTACCAATAATTAGGAATAATTACCAATAATTAGTAATGATTCGTAATGATTACCAATAATTAGGAATCATTACCAATAATTACCAATAATTAGTAATAATTACCAATAATTACCAATAATTAGAAATAATTTTCAATAATTAGTAATAATTAGTAATAATTTCCAATAATTAGTAATAAATAGAAATAATTAGGAATAATTACCAATAATTAGTAATAATTAGTAATAATTACCAATAATTACCAATAATTACCAATAATTAGTAATAATTTCCAATAATTAGTAATAAATAGTAATAATTTCTAATAATTAGTAATAAATAATAATAATTAGGAATAATTACCAATAATTAGTAATAATTAGTAATAATTAGAAATAATTATCACTAATTACCAATAATTAGTAATAATTACCAATAATTATTAATAATTAGAAATAATTACCAATAATTACTAATAATTAGTAATAATTAGTAATAATTACCAATAATTAGTAATAATTATTAATAATTACCAATAATTAGTAATAATTAGTAATAATTACCAATAATGACCAATAATTACCAATAATTACTAATAATTTGTAATAATTATCAATAATTAGTAATAATTATCAATAATTAGTAATAATTACCAATAATTAGTAATAATTACCAATAATTACTAATAATTAGTAATAATTGCCAATAATTACCAATAATTACTAATAATTAGTAATAATTTCCAATAATTAGTAATAATTACCAATAATTAGTTATAATTACCATTAATTAGTAATAATTAGAAATAATTACCAATAATTAGTAATAATTAGAAATAATTACCAATAATTAGTAATAATTAGAAATAATTACCAATAATTAGTAATAATTAGTAATAATTACCAATAATTAGAAATAATTAGAAATAATTACCAATAATTAGTAATAATTACCAATAATCAGTAATAATTTGTAATAATTACCAATAATTACCAATAATTACTAATAATTAGTAATAATTGCCAATAATTAGTAATAATTTCCAATAATTAGTAATAATTACCAATAATTAGTAATAATTAGAATTAATTATCAATAATTACCATTAATTAGAAATAATTACCAATAATTATTATTAATTGGTAATAATTGGTAATAATTACCAATTACCAATAATTACCAATAATTACCAGTAATTAGTAATAAATATCAACAATTAGTAATAATTACTAATAATTACCCATAATTACAAATAATTATTAATAATTAGTAATAATTAGTAATAATTAGTAATAATTAGTAATAATTCGTCATAATTAGTAATAATTACCAATAATTACAAATAATTACAAATAATTAGTAATAATTAGTAAAAATTAGTAAAAATTATTAATAATTAGTAATAATTAGAAATAATTCGTATTAATTCGTCATAATTAGTAATAATTACCAATAATTACAAATAATTAGTAATAATTAGTAATAATTAGTAATAATTTGTCATAATTAGTAATAATTACCAATAATTACAAATAATTACATATAATTAGTAATAATTAGTAATAATTAGTAATAATTAGTAATAATTAGTAATAATTAGTAATAATTAGTAATAATTAGTAATAATTAGTAATTAGTAGTAATTATTAGTAATAATTATTAATAACTAGTAATAATTACCAATAACTAGTAATAATTACCTATAACTAGTAATAATTACCAATAACTACCAATAATTACCAATAACTACCAATAATTACCAATAACTACCAATAATAACCAATAACTATTAATAATTCGTAATAATTACCAATAACTAGTAATAATTACAAATAATTACCAATAATTATCAATAATTACCAATAATTACCAATAATTACCAATAATTATTAATAGTTACCAATTATTACCAATAATTACCAATAATTAGTAATAATTACCAATAATTACCAATAATTAGGAATAATTACCAATAATTAGGAAGAATTACCAATAATGAGGAATAATTACCAATAATTAGGATTAATTACCAATAATTAGGAGTAATTACCAATAATTAGGAATAATTACCAATAATTAGGAATAATAACATTATTACATTATTAGTATATTTTATTATTAATTTTAATATAATATAATTTTCTATATTATATACAATTCTGCTTTCATCTGTGTGTTTTCTGTCTCCACATGTAATATTTGCATGTGAAGACAGAAAACACACAGATGAAAGGAGAATTGTATATAATATAGAAAATTATATTATTTTAATATTAATAATAAAATATACTAATAATGTAATAATGTTATTATTCCTAATTATTGGTAATTATATGAATAATTACCAATAATTAGAAATAATTACCAATAATTACCAATAATTAGGAATAATTACCAATAATTAGGAATAATTATCAATAATTAGGAATAATTACCAATAATTAGGAATAATTACCAATAATTATAAATAATTACCAATAATTAGGAATAATTACCAATAATTATGAATAATAACATTATTACATTATTAGTATATTTTATTATTAATATTAAAATAATATAATTTTCTATATTATATACAATTCTCCTTTCATCTATGTGTTTTTTGTCTCCACATGTGATATTTTCATTCTTTTTCAAAATTATCAACCTAGTCACCAATGGAGAGGTGAAAGTTAATGGAAATATTACATGTGGAGACAGAATGTTAAACACACAGATGAAATGAGAATTGTATATAATATAGAAAATTATATTATTTTAATATTAATAATAAAATATTCTAATAATGTAATAATTTTATTATTATATAATTAATATTTATGAAAAAATAATATTAGTATTATTAAAATAATAAAAATTTATATAATATTAAAATTATCAATATTTGTAACAGGTTTTTCTTTAGTCTCAACATATTCAATTCTTAAAGGGTCAATTTTTAGGTCTATCTCAATAAAAAGTTTGTGTCAGTCGTGTATGATGTAAACTCTATAATTATCCTTGCTTGAGTGTTTTTTCTAACAAATTATTCAAAACCAGTAATGCTTTTATATTTTATTGAAAAATATGGAACAATGAGGTCGTCAAAAATCATTATTAGATGACCGCATATGGATAAATCAACGTAGAAATCCAAAAGGTTCTGGTTTAAATCCAGTATATGTAGAGGGTGTGGATACATTTTTATCATTTGCGGCATCAAATCCAGAATTTGTTTCAGAAGGAAAAATAAAATGCCCTTGTAGAAAATGTGCATTGAGAACGTTTGACACATTTGACAAAGTGGGGGGACATCTCTTGCGTTTTGGTTTTCAACCAGATTATGTTTTTTGGTATCAACACGGTGAACGCAGTTCTAGAGCAGGTGATACCAACTTGATTCTAGATCCATCCCGGTTTCAAGATTTTGTACATGATGTTGCAGGTTCATCTGTTTAACATAAAGAAACTCCGGCTGATATAGCTTCAAATCCTGAGTTAGCACCGTCTGAATTTTATGAGTTGTTGAGGTCTGCTGAGGATGCATAATATCCTGGCTGCAAGATGAGCAAATTAGAAGCAGTTGCAAAATTTATGGCTATCAAATCAGATAACGGAATGTCAAACACCTGTTTTGACATGATATTTTTTTTCTTAAAACACGGTTACCCAAAGGAAATGTTTTTCCTACAAATTACTATGAGAGTAAGAGGCTGGTTGGAAATTTGGGACTTACTTGTCAGAAGATTCATACATGTTCAAATGACTGCATTTTATATTCTGGGGAAAATGAGTCATTGGATAGTTGTCCCACATGTGGGAAACTGAGATATAAAGAAGGGAAATATTGGAAGTCTGGTTTGATTCCTGTAAAACAGTTGAGATATTTTCCGCTTACATCTAGACTTCAACGTTTATTCATGTCTAAGAATACAGCGACAATGATGTCATGGCATAAAGCGAATATTTCAACTGATAAAAGCTTGAATCATCCAGCCGATGGTGATTCATGGAAATATTTTGATAGAGTGCAACCATCCTTTGCTTTAGAAGATAGAAATGTTCGACTGGGCCTTTCCACTGATGGTTTCTGTCCGTTCAGATCTTATGGTAGTCAATATTCATGTTGGCCTGTTTTTTTAACTCCGTACAATTTACCTCCATGGATGTTGATGAAGGAGCCATATATCTTTTTGACTTTACTAATTCCAGGACATCCGAAGAAGAATATTGATGTTTATTTGAAACCATTGATTGATGAATTACGTTTATTGTGGAGTACTGGTGTCAGTACATATAATGTTACTATGAAACAGAATTTCATACTAAGAGTAGAATTGATGTGGACAATTAGTGACTTCCTGGCTTATGGGATGTTATCTGGCTAGAGTACACATGGTCAGAATTCATGTCATTACTGTATGGGAGAGAACAAAGAATTTATGCTCATTCATGGAAAGAAACCTGGTTATTTTGACTGTCATCGCAGATTTCTTCCAGCTGATCATCCTTTTCGCAGAAACAGATCTCATTTCAAAAAAGGAAAAGTTGAAAGGGATGGACCTCCAAAAATGCTATCAGGTTCGGAGTTAAAATTAGTTGTATTTTCATTACCTCCCATCACTTTTGGTCCCACAATAAACCAACAGAAAATTTCTGGTTTTGGGAAGGAACACAATTGGATTAAACGTAGCATATTTTGGGATTTGCCATATTGGTCTGATTTTTTGGTCCGTCACATGTTAGATGTCATGCACATTGAGAAGAACTATTTTGATAATTTGTTTCATACAGTTTTGGATATGCCAGGAAAGAGAAAAGACATTGTAAATGTATGTTTAGATCTTGCCCAAATTTGTAGGCGTCCAGAACTGGAACTGTTTGAGAATGTCATAACAGAAAGGTTACTGAAACCAAAAGCTGCTTATACACTGTCTAAAGGAAACCGTTTATTATTTTGTCAGTGGATTGCAGATTTGAGACTTCCAGATGGATGTGCTTCCAATCTGGGAAGATGTGTAAAGAATGGTCATATTACTCGATTAAAAATTCATCATTGTCATGATATAATGGAAAGACTTCTACCCATTGGATTAAGAGGTCTGTTGAATTCTGTGATTTGGGATTCCATAACAGGAATGTCACATTTTTTTCGGGAAATTTGTGCAGCTACAACAGATTATGATGCTCTATGCAAACTTGAAGAAGATGTTGTTGTAATTATATGTAAACTGGAAAAAATATTTCCGCCGTCTTTATTCGACTCAATGGAACATTTTATGTTTCATTTGCCATAGGAATCCAAATGTGGAGGTCTAGTACAGTTTCGATGGATGTACCCATTTGAAAGATGCATGCAAAAATTGAAAATAAAAGTACATAACAAAGCATCTGTTGAAGGATATATTGCAGAAGCTTATTTTCAAGAGGAAATATCTTTTTTCTGGTCCCATTATTTTGAATCTGAGTATCTTTCAAAACACAACCGAATAGTATGGAACGAGAGGAATATTGATGAAATCGACAATCAATTATCTATTTTCAACCAGCCAGAGCTTGGTTTTGGTGGTGTTTATGAACGCTAGCTTTCGGATGATGAACATCATAGAGCTCATACGTATGTTCTGCTCAACTGTGAAGAGATGACATCAATTGTACTGTAAGTGTTTATATCACTTATTCTATCATTTATGTTACAGTAAATAACTTTGTTTTTTATAGGTTGTATGACAATCATATCAAGAAACAAATTCCACAAATTACAGCAGCTGCTCTCGAAGAACGCCGACAGAAAAATTTCTCTCAGTGGTTTCAAAAACTGGTAACATAAATTCTTTATCTTTTAGCAACTCATTCAATGTATAGTTTACTATATTGATAATTATTTCACAAATTTTCAGGTGTCTCGACATGCTGATAAAATTGACAAGTGACTGTGTATATTGAGTAACCCACCTTCCAAATTTGTTAAAACTTATAATGCATATGTGGTGAATGGATTTCGATTTCACACACATGCATATGGGGAATAAAAAAAACAATGAACAATGGAGTTAGCTTGAGAGGATCTCATAATCGAGAAAATGAAGTTGACTTTTATGGCATACTTGATGAAATCATTGAACTCTGTTTTCTTGGACAACATTACATAACCATGTTCAAATGTCGGTGGATGGATACAGGGAGAGGCGTGCGTGTTCATCCGACTCATGGAATCATCGATATTAAATGTAAAAGTGTTCTCGCAGTAAATGAACCATTCTTATTGGATCAACAGGCACATCAAGTTTATTACGAAAAGTACTGTGCTACATCAAGAGACTTGACTGATTATTGGATTATAATAAAAAACAAAATTTGAGACAATAGGTTTAGTCAAAGTGAATGTGCTTTCACTGATGTGAAAAGAATTGAAGTTTTTCAAGAGAGTACTCAAAATCAATCTTTTTTACAAAGAGACATGAGTATCGATGACAACACCCCACATTTAAGAGTTAGTGATGACGATGATGTTAATGATGTCACATATGAATTTGAAATGGTAAGAGATGAAGCAAATGGAACTTGAATGGATATCGATGATGTTGAGGATGAATATGAAGATGACATTGACATATATGAAGATGACGATGAAGATGAACACTAATAGAATTCCATGGTAGTTATATACATTCATAACTAATATATGTGTATATATAATAGTAATTATCAATTATTTGCTAACAACATTAACATTTTCTGTTTCAGATGGATGACGACACATTTTGTGAGTTGGCGGATGCTGACCTGCCTTTCGATGCGGATGAGTTGCTGGCAGATGACCCTCAGCCTACATGCGCTCCAGGGAGTACGCGGAGGGGCCGCAGTCTTGCAGGATTGATGATTCCTGACCCCGTCCCCGAGCGACGTCCACGTCTTGGGTTTGATCCATGCACACGGAGGTGTAATAACCTGTGTGATAACCTGTGGATTTGACTAAGATTTCCTTAATCTATTCACATAATAAATGTTTATTATTTTTACAGTTTTCCGCATATAGCAGTCGGACAGGGCAGCGCTATTTTACACAACTATTTCTATCAGCCTTGGACCACATGGGAGCAGATTCCCATTGATGTGCAGCAGGCCATGTTCGGCCATTGGTTGGTACGTACGTAAATAAATAATTTTTATTTTGAAAATTATTTCATTTCTAACTTGATATTTTGATTTATTTGTAGGGTTTATGGTATCTGATCGAGGATACCATGCGTGACGCCATCCACGAGGCATGGGAGGTGGACATGTGTGATCGCTTTTGTCAGTTTTTGCACAATTTAAGAAAAGCTTCCACGAAGAAAGCATGAGTGTCAGTTTTTGACAAGTCATGTAGAGCACACCGACCAGAGTACATTTCATCCCAGGTATGGAATGGATTATGTGCGCACTGGCTGAGTGATGCCTTTCAGAGTAGATCATCGGTGGGGAGGCAGAATCGGGGGAGACAGGAGGTGACTCATCGAGTTGGGAGTCGTACTTTTAGTACTCATAGACAACATCTGGTACGTACATTATTTATAAATATTTTATATAACTATAAGTATTAACAGTTTATTTTTTATTCTTATAGGCTTTCGAGCACCCCGATATTATGGAGTACGACGTATATCGGATAATGTATAGTGATCCTGCTACTGGGGAGCTCAGAGGTGATCGTCAGCGTCACATCGTGGTCAGTATTATTTGTTTTCATGTTTAAAAATTAACTGCATATAATATATTCACAATTTTAATTTTAAATTGTAACTACAGGAGTCATATGAGGCCGCAGCGTCACAGACCCGGCCTGAGAGTCAGGCCGAGTCATCGGATCAGACCACTGGCCGTCAATTTGATGAGGGGGCATGGATGCAGGCCACCCAGTATGCCTTCGAGAAGGGACAGGTAGTTGGTATCAGCTTTCGACTGACTCCCGGAGAGTATTATGGCAGTGCTGTGATGTCGGCGTCCAGCTCAAGAGGAGCTCGTGCATCTTCTTCTACTACACAGAATGAGGATCAGTTGCGATCTCAGACTGCACTAATAGAGAGTCTCCAATAGGAGCAGGAGCAGATGCATCAGCAGCAGCAGCAACATGAGGAGGAGCGTCGACGCCAGCAGCAGCTGTACGAGGAGCAGATGAATCGGTGGCAACAGCAGCATCAGGAGCAGATAGAGTACATGCACCAACTCACTCATGCTTTAGGGATGGAGTTTTCTCCACCAGCATCTGCAGATCCCCCCCCTCCCCCCTCCTTTAGATTAGAGTTTGTTTTTATGTTATAAAGTTTGTTAAATCAAAATATGAATTTTTTTTCTATTCGTAGTTTCTGTCTCATTATAAAATATTAATAATATTATATTTTGAAATAACAATATCAATATGAATAATAATATTATTTATATTTTATAATATTAAATTATATATATATATATATATTAAAATTTTATAATTTTATAATTTAATTATATTTTTTGTAATATTAGAATTATTTTAATATTTGAATGTAAAATAATTCTATTATTTTTATATTAATTAAAATAACTTATTAATATTTTTTTATTTATGAATTATAATTCTAATATTATTTGATTAATTAAAATAATTTGTTAATATTCTATTATATTTTATTTTTGAATTATAATTCTATTATTATTATATTAATTAAAATAATTTATTAATAATTTTTTTTTGTGAATTATAATTATATTATTATATTAATTAAAATCATTTATTAATATTTTATTATTTTTTATTTTTGAATTATAATTCTATTATTATTATATTAATTAAAATAATTTATTAATATTTCATTATTTTTATTTGTGAATTATAATTCTATTATTATATTAATTAAAATCATTTATTAATATTTTTTTATTTTTGAATTATAATTGGATTATTATTATATTAATTAAAATAATTTATTAATAATTTATTAATTTTTATAGTATTTGCGACGGGATACTATGCCCGTTGCAAATAGTATTATTATTATATTCATTAAAATAATTTATTAATATTTTTTAGTTTTTTTTAAAAAAATACTAATTGCGACAGGCCCGTCGCAATGGCCCAATGCGACGGGCCTGTCGCAATTAGTATTTGTGCCGGAACCGTCGCAAATACGAATTTAAAAAGTTTTCACAAATATACAGACTAATATTTGCGACGGGAAGGATCACCGTCGCAAATAATACCTTTCGCGATGGGCCCATCGCAAATAATTGTTGTTGCGACGCCATTTTCTACGACGAGCTATTTGTGACGGGCCCCCGTCGCAATAGTCTATTAGCGATGGGATCCCGACGCAAATGCCCCGTCGCAAATGCCATTATTTACCGTAGTGTTACTCTTATCTCTTAGTTTAACTCCCCCAGTATACCTGTTATAACCCTAACAGTGGTAATAAGATTTTACTATTTTATTATTCATTAAAAAAAATACTGGCCTCATTGTATAATTTTTAAATTATAAATAAAAATATGGAATCAATTTTTTCAAATTCAATTTCTATAATTTTTAGAAATTTATTTGAAAAAAATCATTCTAAACACATTGAAATCCATTTTTTGAAAGATGAATTTTATGAATATAACTGAATTTACCTTCATTACATGACATATAAAAAATATTAGATGAATGATAAAATATTTTATTTTATATATATTCTATAAATTTATTATAAATAATTAATAAATAGTAGTTTATTAAATTTATTAATAAAAAGTCACATTGTATAAATTTATTAATATTTTTCTAAAAAATTACTCCATTTACATTCAAATGATTTTAATTTCAAATATAACTGGTTGATACATAAAGGATTAAATTTATACATGTATAAACAATATTGTTTTTTATTTTTTATTATCTTACTTATTTTTTTAAATAATTAAATGAAACCATTTAATAAAACATACATGATAAAAAATGCACGTTCTTTTTATAAAATAGTTATTTAGGATAAATCTTATTATGTAGTAAATTAGCATGTATTTTTAATATGTATATTTAATTTTAACACAATTTAACATACTTTATTTTATACTATATAAAAATTCGTCACATAATTACTATACTCCGTGTAATGAAATCTATGCAAAACTCTAAATTTAGTAAAGAATAATATATCACAAAATATCCAGATGTTTGAGACTCACATGGTGGTGCACAAATTACATAACTAT